>OX596276.1:24329112-25724112 GCA_951394225.1 Harpalus rufipes | reverse complement strand
TAAAAAGTACTATTAAGTGAAGCAATGATTTCCCTACATTGCGATTTCCAGTTAAGATTTTCATCTACTGTCAAACCCAAAATTTTAGTTTTTTGAGATCTGTGTAATTTATAATCATAAAGAGAAATATTCAAATCGGGAATATTTCTCTTTTGATAATTGTGAAATTGGACAAAAGTAGTTTTAGTCTTATTAAGAAATAAAAAGTTATCATTGCACCAGTTCACGATACTAAGTACACAAGTATTACATTTTTGTTGAAGTTTCTCACTATCTTTGTCTGAGACAACAACTGACGTATCATCAGCGTAAAGTGATATTGCAGAATGGTCTTTAAGTGATAGATTAATATCATTTGTATAGAAAATAAAAAGAATAGGAGCTAAAACCGTTCCTTGAGGTAGACCCACATTACTGGTAAGATAATTTGATGGGACTAGTTTTAGTTCATTTGCATTCTTGCAAGTGTAATCAAGTGATACATACTGGAGTCTATTTTGTAAGAAGCTTCGGAGCCACTCCAAGGGTGCTCCACGGATTCCCATACATTCGAGTTTACCCAAGAGACGATCATGATTTACGCAGTCAAAGGCCTTACTTAAGTCGCAAAATACCCCGACTGGGCATTCACCGTTCTCTAAAGCTTGAACCAATTTTACATAAAAATGTTGAATTGCATCTAGTGTGGACGAGTTGGCTTGAAAGCCGAATTGATTTTTATCTAAAATGTTAGTTTTTTTTATGAACAAATCTAATCTTTGCAGATAGCAATATTCAAAAAGTTTAGAGAACACAGATGTTAAAGTTACAGGTCTGTAGTTATTCAAATCATTTCTATTTCCCTTTTTGTGAATAGGAATAATTTTATTTATTTTCAGTTTCTCTGGGAAAAGTCCAGTTTTAAATGAAAGATTAATCAAATAAGTCAAAGGTTTACATATGGAAGAATATACTATTTTTATTAAAAAGCTAGGTATCGAATCATGCCCAGATGATTTTTTATTTTTAATTTTATTTTTTATTAGTTCCTCGATTTCCCTTTCGCAAAAAGGGAAAAGGAAAAAATTTGCGTTATTTTGACCTTGAGATGATGGTGTAGTTGGATTATTTGTAGGTAACCGTTTCAGTAAATCCAGTGGGGCATCTCTGAAAAAATTATTAAAGCTGTTTGCTACTATATGCGGATCGTCTGTAATAGTATCATTATGCATTATGCTTATGTTACTTTTTTCAGTATCTTTATTACTTAATTTATTAATTATCGCCCACGCACTTTTGGATGGATTATCAGAGTTGCAGATTTTGTTTTGATAAAAGGATCTTTTTGTGTTAGAAACTAGGGTTGAGTGACATTTTTTCATACTTTTATAAAGTGGTACAAGTTCAGTGAATCTTAGTTTAAGATAGTACAAGGATTTTAATTTATGACTGGATATTTTAATTTCTTTATTGACCCAATCTTTATTTGATTTCTTTTTAAATTTTTCAATTGGAAAATATAAATCAAAATAGCCTAGAAAAACATCATAAAAAGAATTAAAAGCCTTGTTAAGATCATTTTCGTTATAAATATTTGCCCAACTAACATTTGATAAGGCTTCATAAAACTTACCAATATTATTATCACTGAACATCCGTCCAACCTTCTGAGTACTTTGAGAAGATTTATCAACAGTAATTTTACTGGAAAGAAGAACGCTTCTATGATCCGATATTGGAGTGGGTTGCACAGATATAATAGTTGAAGTTAAGTTTGTGTAAATATGGTCCAAAATTCTGTTTCCTCTTGTTGGAGTTTTAACAATATTTGTTAACCTATAAGTCAGTAGTACATTAGTTAACTTCTCATATTCCCGAGTATCTCTAAAAGGATCTATATTAAAGTCTCCTAATAGAACTATATTAAATGAAGGTTTAAAAATTTGATCTAGGACGACTGAGATTTTATCACAAAATATATTAATGTCACCACATGGTGATCTATAGCATGTTAAAATAACGGTGGTTGTGTCAGAATGTGATTTCCAGATAATACCACAAATTTCAAAGTGTTTTTCGATGCAATGATTGTTAAGATTAAGAGGTTTAACATCTAAATTCTGGCGACACCAGATTCCAACACCTCCTCCTTTATACACTGAGCGACAATAATTAACAATATTTTTAAAATTTTGAAAGTAGAAAGAATTTAACGAGAATGGATTACACCATGTCTCTGTAAGACATAAGATTTTTAATTCATTGTTACTACTTATATAGTCATGTGTTATAAAATCTATTTTGTCAAACGTCAATGCCTGGCAATTTAACAATAAAAAGTCATTTTTGTTACTTGAGTTAGTTGAAGATTTTAAGTCACTGGATTGTTCGTTTGTTTCCTGTGAAAAAACCTTGACACATATGTACCTGGGGGCCAGAGTTCAGCATTCATTAATTTTTCATAATTATGTCTGTGCACTACTAGTTTGAAAGAGGTGTAAAACTGGGGAAATTTGGATGCAATTTCATCGCAAACTATTTCTGGAAAATCTTCCTGCAGGTATTTGAGCAGATTATCACAATTTGTGCCAGGTTTTAATCTAGATACATAAACAAATGCCTTCTTTGGAGCGGTTTCCAAGATTGAGGTTTGTTTTGAGGTACCAATTATCGCTGTTTTATTGTTGGGCTTTTTGTTTTTTTTCTTCACGACCTCCGACCAGCCCTCTGCAATATGAGTATTGTCTTCGACACTGACTTCCTTCAATCGTTTGTCTGAAACTTTATCAGAACTTTTTTGTACATTTTGGCAAGTAACCTCGCTTTTTTGTTTATCACTGTCACTGTTTTTTAATTTATTTCCAGAAGTTGCTGCTGGTGGCGACACATTACCGGTCGATTGCGAGTCAATGTCTGATTTCTTATTTTTATTATTTTTGCTATTGATGATCTTTGGAGGCATAGATGGAGTTGTAGTATTTTCGATTATGTTACACTTTTTATTTAATTGTGTGGTTAGTAATTTAATTATGTATTCTTTATCATTAATAATTACACATTTATCTTTGATGATGCTTTCTTTTTCTTGAATTATTTTTTTTAAAAGTTTTATTTCCAATTCCAGCTTAGGAATTATTGTTGGAATTTCGCTATTACTTTGTACCACATGGTCATGCACTTTATACTTCATATTCAATGAATATAGAGTTAAAGAATTATAAAGGTATTAAATTTTATAAATCAGTTAGCTATGCTATAACCATGGACACAGCTACTATATTAAGAAAATTCTAACTGATATGTCAGTGTCAATGAAAAGAAAATGAATGTGGCAGAGACGAGCATGTTGAGATATATGTTGGGGAAGACACGGAAAGATACGGCAATGAATGAAATATAAGGGAAATAACTCTAGTGTTAGAAGTTTCTAGAAAGATACAACAGAGACGATTACATTGGTTTGAACATGTCATGAGGAGAGATGAAAAATATATTAGAAGAAGAATAAATAGCATAGTAATATAAGGTAGAAGAAACTGAGAAAGACCAAAGATAAGATGGAAGACTTGAGAGAAAAGGAACTGAATGAGCACGATGCACCAAACAGAGATGAGTGGAAGAAGAAAATATAAAACAGCGACCCCTAACGAATGAATCTAAAGAAGATAGTGTTAAATGCAATTTGCAAAGTTTGTTTATGAAATAATTTTACTGGAAATATGAGATTTTTTGCAAGAAAATTTACGTATGGAATTTGTACATAATACACAGGATAGACAGGGAAGGTAATGTGCTGGCCACATTAGATTTTTATTCAAGTAATCGGGTTAAACATAGATAATACACTCTTTAGACCTGAAACTCATGTGTACTTGAACTGAACATTACACATGGTGATTGGAATAGAAATAAAATGTAAATTAGGCAATCCGCTTTTAATTTATTCAAAATATTTTAGTTTTGTTAGTTAATATAAATGTATTTTGATATTAAAATGTATGTGCACAAATATAATGTTAAATTATGTTTTTTCAATTATACGGATTATAAAATTTTAATTACAAAATATTTCATTGAAATAATTATCTATAACTGGGTTGAAAATAAAACACGGATATCTTATATGAACACATAAAATTAAACAATATTACATAAAAAACTCAGTGTTCAGTAGAAACACAGAAGGTACAATGAATAATCAAAGTAAATTAAATAGAATCAAAAACACAAATTTTTGCAAATGTCAAATTCACGTCAAATTCAAATGTTTCCCATGCATCCTTATTTTCCACCTCAGAAAAACACATGGACCAATAGTTGCGTCGATATTAACGCGACGTTAGCGACATCTATTGATCGGAATTGAGTACTACTGGCAAATGCCTGGCATTCGCTGTGCGTAACCAGTGTGAATGAAATAAACCCGGTTACAATAGAAATTTCTGTCAATTTAATTATTTAACGTTTGTCAAATATTTATTTTGTTCATAGTGTGACACATTTAATTTAGAGTGTATTGATATAATACAAAATACTTTAACAAAAAATGCCACAGATTCCATTTATACTTTTACTAAAAAAAATCCTAAATACCAAAATATCAGCGTCTTGCCAGCTAGTACAGATTTCTAATTATTAAAGTACATGAATTAATTTTATATACAAAACCTAAAACATGCATAAATATCGAAAATACTGTTTCGTTGATGGTTGTACATCAGGAAGAGTATTCAATTAAGAAAAAATGCCTGGCGGAAACTTATATATTCTGCAGGTAATAAAATCCTCAGAATTAAAGACGGTACCTACCTATGTGCCAAAACATTTTAAAAATGCAGGTATTTTACAAGAATAGTAATCTGGGGAAGTATGTACTCGTGTTTTATATAATTAAATCTATCATAATGGCTTATTACTCATTTCTGGGTATACCAATATGCTTCTATTAGCAGATTTCGGTAATGACGACACAAAATAAGAACTACGGGTTATCCACAATATTTAATTAATAAATTAAAATTTAAGAATAACTTATATACTCTAAGAGGCAACGAGTTATACGCTGTGCCTTCTTTTAATAAGGTAAAATATAAAAACTCTTTTCCTTATTTGGCTCCTACTCTTTATAATTCGTTACCATATAACCTTAGAGAATGTTCTTATGATTCCTTTAAAAATAACGTGAAAGAGGTGCTCCGTACCTTAAAATAATTACTCTTATTTTTGCCCTAAATTTAAATTATTTTTTTCTATTGTTCAATAATTTTCTATTTTTAAATTTGCTTAACTTTATGGTTTGATATTCTACAGCTTTTATATATTTATGTACATTTTTGCTTAAATTAATAATTAGTTCAGTATATAGGTATTGATTTAGGTTATTCTTTGTAATACTAAATTACTAAAATTATTGTAAATTTTTTGAACCTTTATTTTGTAATTGTTTTTGTAATATTTTTCTGTGTAATCTTTTGGTTAGGTGGTAGAACAGCCTTAGCTGAACCTCGCCTTTGACGTTTGTCAATAAAGTTATTTATTATTATTATTATGTATAAGTTGAGAACCTTCTATATTTATACACCGTGCATAGGCCAAAATAATTGTTCTGTTTATCATAGCATTTTAGAAGTAGCATTAATAAGAGAATATCAAAAAATAATATTTATTTCTAACGACATATTTCTAAGCTCTATAAAGCTCGGATTTCAAACCGACATCTGCGGCAGTTATGAAACTTAAAACAATTCTAGGTATGTTAATAGCTATAACAGTTCCTACAAAGTGACATTAATGGACTAAAGTGAAACATTGAGAATAAAAAAAATCAAGTTTAGACGAAATAAACTAAGAGTACATAATTTGAGGACCCGAATCGCTGTTCACTTTAGGCCACCCGTCATTTGCGTCAAATGAAATTATTAGCAACAGAAATTTGACAGTGATATTCATTTTCTCTTTGATATTTCGTTTCGATACTGTCACTTTAAGGAAAACTTAAGATTTAAGATTCAAAGCAAATGAACCTGTGTTGCAGCTGGGCAATGTGAAATAAGCTATACGTACTTATTTTTAAATTATTAAAAAATCTTACAGCTCATATTTCAAAACCAAAAGTAATAATCTCAATCATTGTGATAGTCTAGATCTTAGTCGTGCATGGCTTGCTATATTAAATATGTTGTAATTGTCAGCTTGGTAACCTGTTTCTAATGTTTTTTTTATTATTTTTTATTTTATATTTGTTGATTTGTTATTAATTCCTGAAGAAGGCAATAGTTAATATTGCCGAAACGTCGTATTTTAAATAAATAAACAGAAATAAAACTAAAAGGTTGTATCATTTTATTTTAAAATTTTGTTTTAACAGGCTTAATATCGTATCATTGTGATTTCCAAATAACTTCTCCGTTATTCCTATATATTCTATACCAGGGGTCGTCGACTTTTTTAATACGTTGGTCACATAGAATTTTTTGTTATTTTATCTATCACCGTGGGACAAGTTATACTATATTGCACTCAGATATGTAATTGACTTGTTATCCCATTGAGTGCGATAATGAAATTCTAGTGTGGTGTGTGGTAAGAATTACATTATCGCACTCAGTGGGATAATAAGGCCATTACATATCTAAAATGACTGCAATATGGTATACGGTGATAAAATTTTGTACAATATTCGTGAGATACTATACTACATTATTAACGCAATATGTGATTACCCTAACTCGCCCTGCGGCCTCATAGGCAATTCACAATACGTGTGTTAATAATGTCTATATCCCACCGTAAATAACAATTATTTAAACTAAGATACAAATACTCAAATACATTTCATTTTATATTACATAATACATATTTATTTTTGACATTACAATAAATCTTCATTCCACAAAATTGTTCTCCAAAATTACTTGATACTGATTTAATAAAAATAATTTCATTAGCCTACTTTAAATTTTATTTATTTACTTACGGAATGCCACTTTCGTCAGGCATGGCATCTCACAAGCACAACCAGATTTTCAGACTACGTTACATAATGCCAGGCCGAGTATATTACGAATACGATCACGTTTCACTCTCACATTCACGGCTTACTCAATCCGGGTCTTTCTCTCTCGACAGTCTGCCAGAGAAATGCTAACCTTGGAATCTCTAACCTAGATATATTCAGTGTGCTGCAAAAGGTGTCATATTGTTGCTTGAGATTATTTAAAAGTATTTGATAGCTTGTTTTTCTTATGATGTTTCTATTATTAATATCTTGGCATATTTTGCATGTTTCTTATGAGGTTCGTGGCTAATTGCATTAAGCCCTGATATATTCACCTCTGGCTAATCTGTTTGTTAACTATTAGTTAAAATGAAATGAAAAATATATCATAGATAAGCATAAATTGTAAAAATTACACATGTGTTAAATTTTCAATTCCACATTTTTCGTTTTAACTGAGTTAACAGGCAATTTAATCAGAGTTAAAAAATACCGGGCTTTAGAGACCGGTTATGGTCTGAATCGAACGGCTCGAATTCGAATCCGATTGACATTTGAAAACTATTTCTAATTTTCAAGTAAGACATGTGGTACATTGTTCATGTTAAAGGCGGAGATTTTGTCAACATATCAAATCTTTTATGTGGTGATAAAACTGGCTAAAATTTATTGAATCAATATATATGTGCCGTATAATTTTAATTACGCAATAATGTTAGAATAATTAAAAAAACGATGTAAAATATGTACGGTGAGTGCACTGTGTGGAAAAGTGGGGCCAGGTTTCCTAATTTTTAGCACATTTAGTTGATATAGCTTTGTTCATAGAACGGTTTGCAAACGGTTGGAGTATATGAGATCTGTGAACACATAATGAAAAGTAGTGTGTATTTATAAGCATGTAGTTTTCCGTATTCTCCAACTTGATATTGTAAAACTGTAATGTTACTGTAATATTATTTGCAATTTGTTTGCTGACAAGAAAGTGTTCAATAAAATCATCTTCAGAATACTGGGGGTATAGTCTGTTTAACATGATTATCACTTTTGGATTCTTTTCTAATAGTCATTATTTCAAAATTGTCATCTTCACTTGAAGAATTATTTAAAAAGTCAAATTTCCACTGGACATGCTACATATTCGAATCCGCCATTTATTATTAATTGAATTACATGTATCTTATTATTACTCGTATTTTGCAATAATATACTCGCCTCTAAAATATTTATTCAAATTCAAAAAAAGTTGCACAATTTTGCTCATTTGACCAAACTCTATCTTCAAAGCCATGTTTCATCGGATTGGATTCCCAATCTAAATTATTAAAAGAAAACATAATTAATAAGAATAATGTTTCCTCGTTTTATTTACTAAGAGCTCACTTTTTAATTAATCCATTTTTAAACAACTTCATGGCCCATCTCATTGCCGGGTTGGCCCACCTCATTTATGTGTTGGCCACCCAAAACTTTTGAAGATATTTAGTTTATGTTGTAAAAGAAAAAAATATTTTTAGAACGTGTAATAATTATATAATTTGTGTGGATGATATAAACCGTGTACGAATAAACATTTTAGAAACATTCTTGCATGTCAGACTACTGTTAAAAAATAGGAAGGGTAGTGGGTAATATGTGTACCTATTTAAATTTACCTAACTAAAATTATTATACAAGGCCCAGACCCACGTTGTAATAGTTTGTCCCAGATACGTTTTAATGTCAAAGTTTCACAAAAATTAAAAAGGTGTTTAATTAACGTTTATAATAAAATCTATATTGAATATAATAAAATGATAAATCCTTATTACATTTTTTATCAATAATCAAATAAAATAAAATATAAAAGCTGATGTGGCCAGCATATTACTTTCCGTCAACCTGTGTATTATGTACAAATTCCATATATAAATTTTCTTGAAAAAGAATTCGTTAGGGGTTGCTATTTTTATTTTCTTCTTTCACTCATTTCTGTTTTGCGTATCGTCCTCATTTAGTTCCTTTTCTCTCAAGTCTTCCGCAATACAGTGTTTCCATCTTATCTTTGGTCTTCCTCTGTTTCTTCTACCTTCTACTACTAATCTCTTGTATCTTTCTAGAAACTTCTATCACTCGAGCATTGCCCTTATCCTTTAATTCCTAACTCTATCTTTCCGTGTCTTCCCAATATCTATCACAACATCCTCATCCCTGCCACGTTCATTTTCGTTTCATTGACACTGACATCTGTCAATTTGAATTATCTGAATATATTAACAGTTTCCATGGTTAGCATAGCTGGCTGATTTATGAAATTTAATATCTTTACAATTCTTTAACTCTATATCTATTGAATAGGGAGTATAAAATGCAATCCAATCATATAGAGAATAATATATTCTTTAAAAATTATAATAATTTTGATGATGACGCGTTTAAAAAAGCGCTGATAGTGCAGTGGGCAAAATAATGAATAAATTTGAAATAGTTATTAAAGATCTTAAAAACGAAATTAATTTATTTAAAAATGAAGTGTCTGTGTGTAAATTTATAATTGCGGGTCAGTCCGATTGTATTAGCAACCGGCCGCTATTCATACTACATCTGTTGCTGTACCTTCAAATCAGGGTGCTCCAATTTAGGGGACAACATCACCAAAAAACGTTTTCTCTAAGTCTTCTGAATTGACGGCTCCTCAAACGCCTGCGCCTACTCTTGAACAACTTACGCGCCCATTTACTCTCGGTACAGAATAGAACCGTAATGGAAGTAAATTAGTGGACGCACCTCGCCGTAACTGGCTTCATACTAGCCGAGTCGCAGATAAAGACGCAAATCTTGAAAAAGATTATATCTGCCAAAAAATAGTTCACCCTGGTAACTATAGTGTACCACCTAATTTGAAAGAATGAACAGTACGTTCATCCTACAAAATGATTACCTATGTCCTGAAATATGGCCTGAAGGACTCATCGTACGCAGATTTTGGTTCTTAAAAAATCATGAAAACAAGAGCAGTACTGAGAATTGTTTAGATGCAACACAAAAGAAAGAGGTCTCATAGAAAATATCTCTTGCTACTACCAGAATGTACGGAGCATCAAAAATAAGCTTGTCGATTTTTATACAGCTACACATTGGACTGTGAGATTGACATAATTGGTCTAAGTGAAACATGGCTATATGATGTTCATGTCACAAGCGGCGTGTTCCTTGCGTTTAAAAATAATGTTAAAGTGGAAGTGATTAGTTCTGATGATTTATTATTTTTGATCCCTTCTTTAGACACCCTCATATGTAAATGTACTTTATATAGTTTCAAGTTCATTGTTATTATAGTTTATTTCCTGCACACACCTAATATTAATGATTTAGAACTTTTTACTAATCATATTGAACAATATTGTGTACAGAATGAAAATATTTTGCTAATAGGCGATTTTAATATTCCTAATTTTCAGTCCGATATTATTATGCAACCATCTTTTGAACTTTCTCTCAATTTGTAATTTTAAACAATGTTTAATAATCGTTTATTAGTTCTTGTATTTACTGATATTTTTTGTATAGTTTCTGTTGATACCATTCCTATGGTAATAGTGAATACTTTACATCCTCCTTTACACATCGTTTTACAAGTAAATAAAGTAAATGTTTGTAATTTTAATGTAAACGTTGCAGCTAAAATCGTATAACTTTAGGAAAGCTGATTTTCCACCATTGTATGAAGCATTTTTGAAATGTGATTGGTCAAATATTCTTAACACCGCGGATGTTAATGACGCTTGCTCAATTTTTAATAACTAATTGTACGAAATAATTGATAATTATGTTCCGATTTATAAAAATAGTAAACGTAGGTACCCACCATGGTTCACTCCTGAGATTAAAACTAATATTAAATGTAAAAATTAATTTTATATAAAATACCATAAAATTAAATCTTTTAGAACAATACAAATTACTACGGTCTAATATAAAAAAACAAATAAAAATTTTATATAGTAATTATGTTGCTAATGTAGAAAACTCTCTTATTACTGATCCAAAATATTTCTGGTCTTTTATTCGTAACAAAAAGGGTGTTACAAGAATTTCAGGTACGATGACATTTAATGATGAATAATGTGATAATCCACAGTTAAGTTTAGAATTTTTGAAAACATATTTTAGTAAGTGAATTCTACTTCTTGGTCACTTAATTCAGATATTCACACAATATTAATATTGATTTTACCGAAGATAGCATTATAAAAACCGCTCTAAAATTAAAAACTTCTGTGATTACTAGTTATGATAAAATACCTAGTTTTGTTGTAAAAGATTGTATACATGCTTTCCTAACACCATTGCTACATATTTTCAATTTCCTGATATATGGAAATTTTCTGAAGTGGAGTATGTCCCGTACTGAAGACTGGTTATCCAACTATTGTTGATAATTACAGACCAATTGCCTTACTTTGTAATTATGCTAAGCTCTTTGAAATCATTGTACACAATCAAATATTTCTTCAAATTAAACATTATATATCAGAATACATGGATTCTATCCACATCGTTCCACAGAGTATCAAGTAGATGTCATATTCACAGATTCAAAGGCCTTTGTCAAAATTGACCACGGTGTATTATTGGATAAACTGCTTTTATATGGTTTCGATATTAACATAATAAAATTGTTTTGTGTTTATTTGACCAACTGTTTACAATATGTTTCATATAATAAGTTTGAATCGTCATTTTATATTGCTAAATCTGGTGTGCCACAAGGCTCCAATCTAGGTCCATTATTATTCCTATTATTTATTAACAACATTTCAAATAATATTGATTGTAATATTCTTCTGTATGCCGATGATGTGAAATTTTTTAAGATTATTAATGATGACTTAGATTGTACTGTATTACTACGAAATATCGATAATATTGTAGAGTGGTGTCATCACAACAAATTGTATCTCAATACTAGCAGCAAATGCAAAGTACTGACTTTTGAATCATATGTAATTACTCGTACTGATGCGTTTAAAGATTTGGGTGTGCATTTTGAACCGGGTTTCAAATTTATTAATCATGTATTCAACATTACCGCTGGTGCAAATAATATGTTAGGCTTCCTGATTAGAATCAGTAAGCATTTTAGTAATAAAAGTATATTACTTTGTCTTTACTACGCCTTTATTAAGTCCAAGCTAGAATTTGCTAATCTTATTTGATATCCCAATTATGAATGTTATAGACCGCTATTAGAAAGCGTCCAACGTAATTTTTTAAATATTTGTAGTTTAAAACCTACCACATTTATCCTCCCCAGGATACAGATTATGTTTTCCTAAGTACATTTAATTGTATTTCTCTCAAGGATACACACAGTACCAAATGCTTTAGACTTTTTTTCTATTATTATCAATGCTACTATTGATAGCCCGTACCCGTGAATGAAATTTTATTTTATTGTGAATGACATCCCGTCTTAATAGTACATTCCTCAAAACTAATGTTTTATCTAATTCTCCAATATATGTTATGTATAATTTATATAATATAAGTGTTAACTCTTTTGATTAATTCCTGTGTTTTTTGTTATGTTGTTATATATATATATATATATATATATATATATATATATATATATATATATATATATATATATATATATATATATTGTGTAGTGGCCTCGCCCTTATTTCACAATAATATAAACTATTTCAACATCCTACTTTAACTTGTTTTTCATCAAAAGACACGTATAAACTGATCTTTAATCTTTATAATAAATAGAAGTTAGAATTAAGTCATTCTTGTTGCTAGTAAGCTATGTTCAAGAGGCATTGTGAAACTATAGTGTAATTTAATAGAGTTTGTACAAATATATTTTCGACTACCGCCTGTTTAAGTAATAAAAGTTATTGTTATTGTTATTATAATATTAAATGTCAATATATGGTACTTAACTGATTTTTTTCAAGAAAAAATGTAATATGCAAATGTGGGTACTTCCGGTGGACTGATTATAACCAAAATCTAATCATGTTTGTATATGGATCTAAACTTGAGGAATACGAAAAAAATATAATTTTTGGAATCATGGTATTGGAGTTATGCGATCCGAAACTACCGTCACATACACACACACACACACACACACACACACACACACACATACACATACACACACATACACAAACACAAACACACACACACACACATATACACATACATACATACATACATACATACATACATACATACATACATACATACATACATACATACATACATACACATACAGATATCATCGTAAAAATAGTAAATTCGTATTCTAAAGACCCCATCAGATGTCTAATTCAAAAAAATCTGATGTGACCAACACAAAACCTCCCGCCATTTAATTTTTATTAATTTAAATACATATACCTATGGGGTCTCATGGCCGTGTGCCTGAGTGTCTGGTCGCGAATCTGGGGAACCGGATATATCGAATATTTCGAATTTTAAATGGCACAAAACTTACCCCCGTAATGCACTCTCCTCGCCAAAAATGAGTACTCGTGAGCTAACGCATAGTAAACGCCCGCACGATACAAATATATCATCATCATTACCGAAATCTGTGTACAAAGCAGATTAGGACACCCAGCAATGGGTAATATGCCGTGATGATATATTATATAAATACATACCTGTATTTACTAATGCTGGAAACTATATTAAGTTCCTTTCCATATAACTATTGTTCTATTTACAATTTTTGCTTTAAAACGCTATTATTATGAATTTGAAATTATGTATATTAAGTTCCTTTCCATGTAACTATTGTTCTATTTACAATTTTCTTTTGAAAACGTTACTGTTATTAATTTGAAATGATTTTTTTTTTGACAGTGATATTTATCTGTCAGTTACATAATTTTGAGCTGAACTGTGTAACCATGGAGTTGTGTGTATAAGCTCCGAGATATAATTTTTATATTACTTTATAAATTTATATATAGAAAAAGTATTAATGCAAACCTGTAGAAAATGAAATAATCTTTAAGTTTTATAATAACAAATTTCGAAAAAATAGCATTTAAAGGTATTTTTTGAAGAAAAAATATTTTGAGCTTCAAGTAAACTGCCATTTCCGGTTATCCGATTGACACCAAAATCTAAAATCTAATGGCTTCTTTCCATATTAGAATAAGGTAGAAATACAAGATTTCAAAACTTTCTGAACGATAGTATTTGAGCTAGAGCGTAAAGAGGATCCATACACACACACACATACATACATACATACATACATGCATACGTACATACATACACACAGACATCATCGTGAAAATGTTAAAAATGGATTCTAAGGACCTTAAAACGTGGTCATTTACCAAAATCTCGATATGCGATTTTTAGCACGATTCCTATATCTCCCTTACCAAGGGTAGCGGGAGGTAAAAATAGTATTTCAAAGCCTTCTATGTTTAGTAAGAATGTAATATTTAATCATTTGCCTTTGTATTTTTTACCTTCATCACCTTTAGATAAAGAAAGTATTGTATTTGGTGAAAAAATTCGATGGTAAGTTTTTATGGTCCCCAGAATACGATTTTAATATTTTTGCAATGATGTCTGTATGTGTGTATGTATGGATGTGTGGATGTATGTGTGTGTGTGTATGTGTGTGTGACGAACATTTCACCGTCGATAACTCCAACACTAAAATTCTAAAAATTATAATTCTTTCGTATTCCTCTTCGTTTCATCCATATGAAGTGTTGATTAGATTTTGGTTATAATTGGTCAACCGGAAGAACTCTCATTTGAAGTTTTTAACAGTTTTTCTTGAAAAATCGTAGTTAAATATCATTTTTTACCTTCCGTCACCTTTAGGTAAGGCAGGTATTGTATTAGGTCAAAAAAAATCGATGGTGAGTTTTTAAAGAATAAGAACGTTTTAGGGTCCCTAGAATATGATTTTACTATTTTTCGATGATGTCTGTATGTGTGTGTGTATGTATGGATGTGTGGATGTGTGTGTGTGTGTGTGTATGTGATGAAATTTTCTCCGTCGATAACTCCAACACTACAATTCTAAAAATTATAATTCTTTCGTATTTTTCTTCTTTACATCCATATGAAGAGTTGATTAGATTCTAGTTATAATTAGTCAACCGGAAGTACCTTTATTTGCAGTTCTTATCAGTTTTTCTTGAAAAAGACGCAGTTAAATATCATTTTTTAACATTTTATGTTATAAATATTAAGGAATTTGTTATTCTCTATACGGTTTGATTTCACTTTTTCCTTTATATTCAACAGTTATAGAGCTAAACAATTATAAAGGGATTAAAATTTCATGAATCAGCCTGCTATGCTATAACCACAACCACATAACCATGAAAACTGCTGATATATATATGCAAATAATTCTAATTGACATACGTCACTGTCAAGTGCAACGTACATGGTATGTTCATAAGACGCGGAAAGGTAGGATAAAGAATGAGAGAATTATGTAAATGGGTCGAGTAATAGAAGTTTCTATAAAGATTCAAGAGAAACAGAAGAAGATCAAAGAGTAGATGGAAGGACTTGAATGAAGATCACACACAAAATAGAAATGAATGAATAGAATTTTTTCTAAGGAACTATCTGTATGGAATTGTATCAAATACTCAAATACATAGTCTTGACGGAAGGTAATGTGTTGGCCACATTAGATTTTTTATAATATAACATATGAGTGTTTCTTATACTATTGGATAGCAAATTTCATGTACTTTTCAAATTTGAAAAAATATACAGGCTGGTCCATTTGAAAATATAAAGTTACATACCATTGCGTAAAAATGGAACACTTGTAGAAAAACTTATACTGTAGATTTATGGACATTTTGATATAAAATAAACTATATTTGAAAAAAAATTCCGTAATATTTAAAATAAACGAGTTATTAAAAAAACAGACCGCTGAATCACACCGATATTAAAATTTTATCTATTTTCTTATTTTATTGATATTTTAGAGAAAATTATTTAAATATATAAAAAATATAAGCAGGTACAACAGCTCTAATACTAGTCCTCTCTGTAATTCATTTCCTGTTTCGAATGAACCCATTAGATATTAATTAATTATGATTTTTAATGATCTAACATTATAACCTCGGTGAAATATTTAGTTTTTACTTCCTTGTACGTAAATAAAGGAAGTATTGTAATCGCGAAAAATTTCGGTTTTCAGATTTCAGCGGAAATATCCATTTTGATGATCCCTGAATCCATTTTGACTAATTTCGTCGTGACGTCTGTACGTACGAACGTATCTCGCACAACTCAAAAACGGTAAGCCGTAGAAAGTTGAAATTTTGTATTTAGGACTCCTATAACATCTAGTTGTGCACCTCCCTTTCTGGTTATTACACAATTTCCAGAAGTGGCACTTTACTTGAAGCCTATAATAGATTTTAATGAAAAACTGTTTTAAAATATAATCCAAAACTTTTCAAATTTGGTATAAAAGACTTTTATGTCAATCGAAATAACATAATAGATTTTGGTTAAAATAGGCTAACCGGAAGTGATACATTACTTGAAGTTGTTAACAGTTTTTCTTGAATAAAATGATTTTATTTTGATTTTAGAAATAAATGCTTCAAATAAAAGTTTTAGAGAATTAATTTCTGCGTCTAGCACATTAAGTATTATTAAATTAGCCCTTTGTATAAGCGAGATATGTAAATTTAAAAATTATTTTTTTGTAATAAAGCTTGCTATGGATTAGGACATAAAATAAAATGTTCATGTCAAATTGCGTTAAATACGTGCAATTTTATGATTCGTACAATAACAAATATTATATTTTTATTGTGAAATTAGTCATATTCATTGTTGTAATCAAATATTTCTTTGTTGTAATCAAAACTCTCTTTAAAAACTCCCTTTATGGTCGCTATATATCTTACTGTTTGAAATTAAAATTAATATTTTGTAATTTATTTATTAAAAAAATATGTATAGTTTAATAATCGTACAAGGAAGTCGTGTGGTGTCCACATCAGATTTTTTAAATTTATTTTATTGTACGAAGAAATATCACGAAAAATATTATTTTATGTTTAATTTCTACGCCGCCGGAGTAGAAGTAGCTAATTTCTACGCCGCCGGCGTAGAAATAAAATAAATTAATATCCATAGAAACTATACAGAATCAACGAATAAGAAGTAACTTTAATAAAAGAAACCTGTAATATCGCCCTAAATGTAGGTAACCTAAGAATAAAGTTACTAAATACCATCAATAGCTGTCAAATTTAAATATATAACCTTTCACAATTGAAATATAAACAGAGTTTAGTTTTGAGTAAATAACATTATTAAAGAATAGCAGACTTACAGATTACAAATACAGGGACGGTAATGAGCATAAGAATTCTTAGAATTAAAGTGATAAGAAAAGTTTATATTGTTTTGCAGTGATTCCCGGGCATATCTTTCAGTCACACTGTTAGATTTCCATCCAATTGAAAACCTTCAAGGGGCGTACATTATAATACTTCAAATTCCGACATAATTGCATACAAGGAGGATATAAAATTGCTCAGTTTTATTTAAAAGTCAAAACGTGAAAATTATCACTTTAATGTTTATCCATAGCTACAGGGCAATTGAAATCGCAAACGTAATTTACGTAAAATGTAACGTAAGTAGTAGTTATTTTTCTTTAAATATCTACGTTTAAAGAAAAAATATAATGTGTCATTCGGAGTAAAAGTGTCTTTGTGTGCCTCGCGTGCATTTATCCGACTCGCTTCGCTCGTCGTTTAAACTTCCACGCTCGTCACACAAAGTATCACTTTTACTCCTAATAACACAATATACTATTGTATCTCATATACGAGTACATTTTTTTTTACTTATTATGAAATAATTCTGTGCACACATTATATGAATGTAATGGTGTGCAACGAAATGCGGAACATAAAAGTTTAACATAGCATTTTAAAAAAGTACGGAAATTAGCTCTCCTGTTCAATTATTCTATTTCGTTAAATGAACACTTTTTAAAAATAAAAAGTAAAAATTATAAACTACTTTTCATTCTTGTACTTTTGCTCCATATGTACAGGACTTCTAGACATTGTTAAAATCCTATTTTAAACTCCTTTGTTCGGCGTTTCGTCACACAACCTGTAGATATAAAAAGTATCTTCGAAAGTAATTATTTTAATATTAACATTTATCTGCCAATTTTCTTCAGTCAGTTTTTTTAAAATTATTCTTGCTACTGTATAATTATGTATTTGTTTATCCTTGTACCCAAATGTTGCATGTATATAGGTATAAACAAAAATTTATATTAACAAACTTTTTACTTGTAACCTTTATTTATTTAAATATCATCCTTGAATAGTGCTAATTTTATCATTTCTTTTTAATATTAACAATTAATGACAAATAATTACTGTTGTAATTTTTAAAAATAGCTATGTGCGTATTTTTATTCCACTACCTAGATGAAGTTTAACATTATTGTATTAAGATTATCAATTAGAAAAGATACCTCACGCAATGACCAATAATTTGCAGCAAGGTTAAAAAGAAACTACAACAACTATCATCGAATTATAATTCATGTAATTTTTTCCAATAATTCCATATAATTAAAATTAAATGCAAGTATATACTGTTGAAATGTTTATTTATAGCAAATGGTTTAATGGTTACTATGGTAACCGGTGTCGTAAGATACAAACAACTGAAGACGGTAAGAGATAAAACGGTGACAGTAAACGTATACTATTGTTGAAAACTGTTGAATATGTTTATAAGAATTAAGTAGTTAAGTTATACAACATATTTCGTAGTTATGATTATTACCTAACATAGTTATTGAAGTGAGGTTGAAGAAAATATTATAAGTGAAATTTTACTCTTTCAAATTACTAGTGTTTCACAAGACAAGATTTCTTGTCTTGCGCGATACTCTTGCAAACAAATATCTTGTCTTGCTTGTAAACTTTTTGTATATTTCTTGTCTTACATGTTTGGATGAATTTTTCATTAAATCACTATTAAATACAATATAAAATTTCTACAAAATAATTTTTAATTAACGACCAAAAATATACGCTTCTTTACGGAATGTGATTAGCTCCCAGTATTTATAAATTAATTTTTAAATTGAAAAATACCTACGCTTGCCAAGTCACGTAGCGGCCCTACCGAGGTGATACATTTGAAGTTCCTTCATTTGAAGGTGTGTGCGGGCATGCCCGGAGTTTACAGCGAATTATTTCGTTGACGTTGAAAGAGTTGTTGGAAGGTAACAAATATAACGCGCGACAGCTATACAGGTATTTTTTTCAAACAGGGCCGGCTTGTGGTAAAATCCAAACGGAACAATTGCACCAAGCTTAACAAACGAATTTAAGTAGGTACAACTGCAAAATAAATTAAGGGAATTCAGTAATTTTACATTAATTAAAATTTAAGACAGAAATTGTAAGTCGGATTCCCACGGCGCGGGACTTGTCAATAGTCAGCACAATTGTATTAGATTTAGTACAATTGCCATTTTTTTAGTACATCAGTACCTCTTTTAAAAGTTTAGTACAACTTATTTAAATTTACATGCGTAACAAGAAAACTGTGATTGAACTTTCGTATTTTATCAAGTATTTATAAAGAAAACAAGGTAATATTTTTTTCCGTGCTATAATTTTGTAGCTAAATTCACTTGACGGAACTGTTTCTATCTCATTAGATAATCAAGCTTTCTTTCTTGCTGGGTCGGCTACACCACCCGGTGACGTCATGGCACATTGAAAGATTCTGTTACATTTTTCTCTCGTTCTATTAATTTTAATTAAAGCAAAATAAAAAATACATATTAAAAAAAACATTTTGTTTCTAAGTGTGGATTGCATTCCTTTCTTTATTTTCAATGGCTTTACAGATAAAAAATTATAAATCCTGCAATCTATGCTATCCTCTGGAAACTGCTGAGGGGAAATGACACATGTCAATGTCAAGTGTCACATAATATGATCGTCATATTTAATCGAAATATGTAAACAGAGAGATTTTTTTTACCTTCCGTCACCTATAGGTAAGGAAGGTATTGTCTTTGGTCAAAAAATTCGGTGGTGAGTTTTCATTGAATAAGCACGTTTTAGGGTCTTTACAATACGATTTTACTATTGTTACGATGATGTCTGTATATGTGTGTGTGTGTGTGTGTGTGTGTGTGTGTGTGTTCGTATGTGCGTGTGTGTGTGTATGTGTGTGTGTGTGTGTATGTGACCGCAGTTTCGTCAACGATATCTCCAATACTAGAATTCCAAAAATTACAATTCTTGCGTATTCCTCTTCCTTACAACCATATGCAGACTTGACTAGAATTTGGTTATAATTGGTCAACCGGAAGTACCCTCATTTGAAGATTTTAACAGTTTTTCTTGAAAAACTCAGTTAAATGTTATTATAACTTAAAGAATATATTATTCTTTATACGATTTGATAGCATTTTATGTTTCATATTCAACAGTTATAGAGTTAAAGAATTATAAAGATTATAATAATTATAAAATATCATAAATCAGCCAGCTGTGCTAACTTAACCATGGAAACTGCTAATATATTCAGGTAATTCAAATTGACAGATGTCAATATCAATAAAAAGTAAATGAACGAAAGAATAAGGGAAATAACTCTAGTGTTGGGCGTTTCTAGAAAGATATAAGAGAGACGATTACATTGGTTTGAACATGTCATGAGGAGAGATGAGTATATTGGAAGAATGAATAGCTTATAACAGAAGGTGGAAGAAACATAGGAAGATCAAATATAATATGAAAGGAGAGAAAAGGAACTGAATGAGGACGACATATAAAACAAAAATTAGTGGAAGAAGAAAATAAAAAATAGCGACCCCCTAACGAATGGGAAAAACTACGGAAGAAGAAGATGTTAGTGTCAAGTGCAATTCGCATAGTTTGTTTATGAAATAATTTAACTGGAAATATAGGAGCTTTTGCAAGAAAATTTAAGTGTGGGGCGCGTGCAGTGACGTGACTTTGCTGACTTTGGCAAGCAGATATGTGGACCCGTGTGAAAATGACAGCTATTAATTACGTCCATAACTGACAAATGTCATAATTTTTCATTCAAAATTTCATGATTTTCTTATTTCATGTGGTTTATTTATTATCAGGGGTGTGGAATTCAGTTGCCGAGAAAAGGAATCATAAAATACCAAAAAAAGAAATTTTGAATGAAAAATTTCGACGTGAGGATGACCCGCAAAATAGAAATGAATGGAAGAAAAAAATAAAAAATAGCGACCCTTAACGAATGGGAAAAGCTAAAGAAGAAGAAAATGTCAGTGTCAAGTGCCATTTGCATGAAATAATATTACTGGAAATTTATAATCTTTGGAAGAAAATTTATGTATGGAATTTGTACATAATACACAGGATTGACGGAAGGTATTGTGCTGGCCACATCAGATTTTTTATCAGTAAACATTTAGGGTGCGTTCGGTATTTAAATCTGTCGAGCACTCTGAGTAATCTGATCACGTGACAGATTCATCTGCGATTTCCGATCTGTGGCTTGAATAACCGAACGGATAGAGCGTTTAGCTGCCATTTTGACATTTATTAATTTGCGCCAGAATAAAAACGGAAAATAATAAAGAACTGTTAATATGTGTACTGTGCGCGAGTTATGAACTTTTTTTTTATAAGATACTAATTAAGAATGTGGAAATGATTATGGACAATTTAAAGCTGAAAATTATGTAGAAAAATGTTTCCTAAAATGACTAATTTATACATTTCAAACATTTTTGATAGATATACGAAAACGACAACATTCATTCATAGAATAGACACTGTTTGCATTGCCGGCGCCAAAAATTTTAAATTTGCGCTTAAATACGCATGTGCCAGACAACTGCTCAATGTTCTCCATGATTAGAGAACGAGCGTACAAATCGGGGCTCTGTGCGCTCCGTGAGCTAATAACCGAACGTAGAGCTGAGCAAAAAGATCTCTCAGATGTAATTACCGAACGGCATCGAGCGCTCAAATCGCTCAGAACGTAAAACCGAACGCAGCCAGAGTAGTTTCATTACCATAGTTGCAAAATGATAGCAATATATTTATTTTATGAGTAAACATAGGGAATAGTTATCAGACTCGTCAAATTGTCACATTTCAAAATCAAGAAAAAGTGCAGATTAATAACATGGTATAATTCAAATAATCAAATTTCAGATGTATTTGCTGCTACATTTAATAATCGACCAACCTGCCCAGCAACAATTCGAAAAATCTATAATAATTATAGCTTAAAACATATGATTTTTTTTGGCACTTTAAAAAATGTGTACAATGGTATCAGAATAAACATGAAACAATTAAAAAACAGAATTAGTGCAGCTTCCGCAAAATATTACTCATCCAGCGAATGATATTATTACTTTTTATGATCGTTTCAGATATTGCTTAGAAGTTAATGGTTGCCAATTTTTAGTATTTGATAAGTTAAAATAAAAATTCATCACTAGTATAATGTAGTTCTTAAGTGTACAAATGAATAATTTCTCATATCTTTAATTCATAATTTAATATTTAGTCTATGTTAATTACACTATGTTTACTTATAAAATAAACGCTTTAGTACATTGCTGTCAATCATTTTATACTGTAACTATGATAGTGATATATCCTATGTTTACTTATAAAATAAACTCTCGGTATGTTTTGTAAGAAACTTTCTATAAAGAATTTATGTAAAATGTGTATGTGTATGTATATCAAGATTTTTATATAATTTTATTTGTAATGTATAAATTACCAAGTTTTTTTATTCTATTTTAATAAATGTCATTTGTTTATTTTATTACTTTTTTACGTGTGTGTGTGCGTGCGTGTCTGTGTGTAGTGTGCGTGTGTGTGCGTAGCGCGCGTGCGTGTGCGCGTGTATGGTATAAAGCATAATAAAAACATGATTTAATCGCCGTAGTAGAGAAATTCATTATCGTTTTCGCTTTCATCATAATTTAAAATGTTAAAACGTCATTTGATATATAAAAACCATATAATGCATAATAATTAATTATTTGAATCTACCATCTGACATGTACATGAAAAATTACATATATCTACATTGTTATGACTAAATATTCCATAATGTTTGTTAAGTTATATAATTTCACTTCAATAAATTTAATTATCACTCTAGAACATTTTTCGTACTAAAAAAAAAATAGTAAAAGCTGTGGAGTGTTTCGCAAACATTAGAATCATTTGTCATTGAATATTTCATAATCACAAAGAGTATTATACGCATACATACATTCATACATATGTAGGAAAATAGCCAAAACACATCTCCCGTATCATGTTTTATTATTAATATTTTGTAACTGTGAAAATTTTAATTATTCTATATAGCATAGATATATTAAATATTTTGATAATAATAATAATGTTTATTATTCAACAGGAAATACAACCCTTTTACAGTATAATATCAACAAAAAGGTTTTACATAAGTGAGAATAATACATTTATAATAAAATACAGAAATAGAAAATGCTACATCAAAAGAATCAATTTATCTTTAAATTCCTTATAATTAAAACAAAAATCAAGTGTGACACAAACCGTATTGTACGAACGACACATTTTGTTTATGGGTGAATTGAAATAGTAATTTGTTCTTGAAAAATTGAGTTTCATCAATAAATTTGAGTCATCAATCAAATAATTTACAATTTTATAGAGGAAAAGTACTGTGTCTTTAAAACGCCTGTTTTCAAGAGATTCTAAATTAAAATTGTTTAACAAAGAGTTGTAGTTACATTCAGGTCAGTGGTGGAAAAATTTATAATAAATAACTTTACAGTACTTTTTTTTAATAGCCCCAATAGAATCAGTTAGGTACTATTGTGATGGATTCCAAATGACTGAGCCATAATTCAATTTGTTAATAATTAAGTGAATTAAATAACATATTATATTTTTGAAATCACGAGTAGACCGAAAAATAAACCCAAGTAATTTTGAAGACGAACTCACTAAAAACTATATGATAAATAAATAATAATTTTTGATCAAGAAAAATGCCTATATCTTTAACAATGAATACATGATTTAATACTTCACCATTCATTGTGTATTGGTTGGTAATAGGGTTATTTTTTCTCGTAAAAGTGGTTATTTGACATTTGTTCAAATTAAAATGAAGTTTATTTACAAGTGACTAATTGTATAAGGCATTTATATCTTGCTGTAGTTGATTACATTCACTCGTATTTCTTATCGTGCGAAATAATTTAAAATCATCCGCGCATACATAAGATAACTAGAAAAATTTATTACTGAAATAATATTATTTACGAAAAATAAGAATAGTAATGGCCCCGATATTGACCCTTGGGGCACACCAGAAAGCGATACAAAGCTTGAGGATATGAAACCGTTACAGTAAACATATTAAACTCTATTCTGTAATTATGAGACAAATAGGTTGTATAAATTATTTGAAAAACCGATACATTTTAGTTTATGTAATAAAATTGCCACTTATCTTCAAAGGCACCAAAAATAAACTGTACAAAGTTTGTTAAATTACTAATGGTAGATCGTCGATTGATAAAACCATGTTGGTACATACTTATATAGTTTTTGGTTTGGGCTTGGATATGTTTAAATAATATGAATTCAAATATTATGGCAGCAGAATTTAAGCAAGATATTGGCCGGTAATTGCAGATATTATTTTTGTCATTTGCTTTGGAAATAGGACATATTTTCGAAAATTTGCATTTATCGGGAAAATTATTTGTGTTTAAACTGTGATTAAATAATATGGGTAAAGGATATATAAATGATTCTATACAACCCTTAAAGATGAAAAAAGGAATACTATCTGAACCAACTGATTTAGTGTTTTTAAGATGTTTAATGGCAAATGATATTTCATTATACGAAATTTCAGAAATAGAAACTGTGTTCATTGAGTCTATATTAAAATTAGAGTGGTTCAAATGTTCATTATTGCAACGGTAAACACTTTGGAAAAAGTCAGCAAAAGTCTGAGCAATATCCTGACCCGTTGTTAATGTATCCTCATTTTTAAACATTGTAGAAGGTATTCTGTTTGTACTTTTTTCATGTTAATAAAATTCCAAAAAAATTTGGGATCACTGTTTAATAATCTGGAATAATTAAACAAATTGAACAAAAATATGTTGCAAAAACCGTTACATATTTATATTTCATTTATACAGCTGTATTACAATCATCCTCAGCCGATTTTTTATAAAAGTAAAATAAAAAGTCAAAATATATAGCTTGCAGTCCAATGTTTTTCTTAGAAAAACCTATTTAAAACTTATTTTTAGCTTTGGATACTAAAGAATATTTAATCTTCTACGGGTTTCTTTTAATTTCTTTTCAATATGTATATTTTCTAAGAAAATATATTTTTTATCTACTCTTGGTATATTGTACATACATTATCCTTTTGTTTCTTCATATGTTATACGAGTAAAGAAATATGGCATTCAAAACTACAGTATTTTATGGCCAAGCATAAATGACGTACCGCTGAAATTATACTCAGAGATTGTAATTATGGTGATATAAGTATCACCTCATACATAATATATTGAAATATTAAAATTTGTGAAGACCGTTGTACTCGCGTGTAATTTTTTTTAATTAGAATAGGTAAGAAAAAATTACACGCTGAAATACATTCGGTCAAATTAGAAAACTCGCCCAAGGCTCGTTTTGCAAACTTTGCTCTTTTCAATTACAGCCATCGTTACACGCGACTAAAATAATATTTTGTTAAACTGTTTTTTTACCTTCCGTCACCTTTAGGTAAGGAAGGTATTGTCTTTGGTCAAAAAATTCAATGATGAGTTTTTAGTGAATAAGCATGTTTTAGGGTCTCTATAATACGATTTTACCATTTTTACGATGATGTCTGTATGTATGTATGTGTGTCTGTATGTGTGTGTGTGTGACAAAAGTTCCGTATCCCATAACTTCAATACCACGATTCCAAAAATTATAATTTTTTCGTATTCCTCAAGTTTACATCCAGAAGAACAAGTGTTTAGATTTTGGTTATAATTGGTGAACCGGAAGTAGCCTCATTTGAAGATTTAACAGTTAAATTTGATTTATTGACATTTAACGTTATTATAACTTAAAGAATATATTATTATCTATACGATTTGATTACATTTTATACTTCATATTCACAGAGCTAAAGAATTTTAAAGAAATTAAATTTTATAATTCAGCCAGCTATGCTAAACATAGAAACTATTAATATATTCATATAATTCAAATTGACAGATGTCAGTATCAATAAAAAGTAAATTAATGTGGCAGAGATGGGGATGTTGAAGTAGATGCTGGGGAAAACACGGAAAGATACGGTAAGAAAATAACTCTAGTATTACAAGTTTCTAGAAAGATACAAGAAAGATGATTACATTGGTTTGAACATGTCATGAGGAGAAATGAAGAATTATATTGGAACAAGAATGAATAGTTTAGTAATAGGATGTTGAAGAAACAGAGGAACACCAAAGATAAGATGGAAGGACTGAATTGCGGAAGACTTGAGAGAAAAGGAACAAAATGATAACGACACGCAAAAATAGCGACCCCTAACGAATGGGAAAAGCTAAAGAAGAAGAAGATGTCAGTGTCAAGTGCAATTTGAATAGTTTTTTTATGAAATAATTTTACTGGAAATTTAGAATCTTTTGCAAGAAAAATTATGTATGGAATTTATACATTATACACAGGATTGACGGAAGGTATTGTGCTGGCCACAAAAGATTTTTAAAAATTAATCTTGCTTGTTAAGTGTTCTATTTGTTACTCGTAAACTTCATTTATTGATACCGCCTACTACTTTTGAAAATTAATCTTTACTATACTTGCCGTCAAATAAGTATGGACTTATTTTATGGCGACTATAGTAACTAAATTGTAAAATTGACCGCTAACTTGTACAAATTTTACAAGTTAGTAATGTTATTGACATGAGAAAATAGTGTTTTGTTACTGTCATACATATTGAAAATAAGTGCCAATTGCAACTAACAGTTTTTGATTATAATTTCAAATTTGATTTACAAATGAATAACAAATAAAATATTGTACGATATACACCACGTAACTGTTTTACTCCCTCCTTCCAGCAGTATAAACCGTTTTACCGGGCTTGTAATGTAAAGTACCCATGTACTAATTATTTTTATGTGTGTATTTATTTTCCTTTTTATTTTCTGATTAACGATGTTTAAAATTTTCAAACAAATACCAATGCCAAATAATAATGTATGTCACGTATTTATTCATTTCATATAGAAAAAATCTGATGTGACCAACACAGTACCTCCCGCCATTTACCTATGTATATAATTTTTATATTATTTTATAAATTTATCCATACAATATATAGAAAAAGTATTAAAGCAAACTTGTAGAAAATGGAATAATCTTTAATTTTTATAATAACAAATTGAGAAAAAAATACATTTAAAAGTATTTTTTGAAGAAAAACTATCTTGAGCTTCAAGTAAACTGCCATTTCCGGTTATCCGATTGCCACCAAAATCTAATCAGTTCTTTCCATGTTAGAATAAGGTAGAAATATATGGTTTCAAAACTTTCTGAATGATAGTATTTGAGTTAGAGCGTAAACAGGATCCACACACACACACATACATGCACACAGACATCATCGTGAAAATGTTAAAAATGGATTCTAGGAATCTTAAAACGTGGTCATTTACCAAAATCTCGATATGCGATTTTTAGCACGATCCCTATACCTCTCTTACCAAGGGTAGCGGGAGGTAAAAAATCTGATGTGGCCAGCACATGACCTCCCGCCAATTCCATGTTTAAAATAGCAATGAGCTTTAAGTATTTTTTCTATGGCAGATTTCAAAGTGTGCTTTGTTCAACTCAAAATAGTTGACTAAGTGACATTTTAACCACAAGGGTAGATAAAGTAATACTTTAACAGCAACTTTACTTTTTATTTTAATAAAAATACATTATAAATTTTGGCGATTCATATTAAATATAACTTCAATTTTACAATTAATGTTACCAGAAACATCTATTCTAGAAACAGATCCACAACTTGAATTTTGCTGTACACTTGAGCATCGAGTAACAGGACTCTAATGTTGATGGCTTGACAATCTTTGACCTCTCAGAAAAATATACCAGCAGCACCTTTTCATTCACGCTATTGATATTTTTCACCTTTTTCCATTTTTGAAAGCACTCGTATTCTTTTTCATATGTTTTTCGTGATTTTTGAGGCAATAATTTATCTAATGCATTGATGCCTCTTTTTCGACATCAGATAGAAGTTTTTCTTTTTAAAATTCCATTTCTTACCTTTTTTTTACACAAAATCGCGCAAAAACAGTATGACAGAATAAAAAGAAATTGTTTTCAAACAAATTCCATAACAACCCACGATACTGAGATTTTAAAATCTGCTATAGAAAAAAATAGAATTTTATACACGACGATAAAATTAAATTATCGAATCGCGAAAAATAATTCACGGGCGATTTCGCGAGTGAATTAAACTTTCCGCTCGTCGATAAAATGTAATTTTATCGTCTTGAATAAAAATAACTATTACTTGATCGTTTATCAAAAAAATCTAACTTGTTGTTCCAATAAATAGAAAATTCTGTACTACAAAATTTTGGATTATATTTTATTGTTGTTCCTCGAAAATCTGTTGAGCTCCAATTTAAGTACCACTTCCGGTTTATCTATTATATTGTTTAAAATTATATACGAGTTTGAAATATAAAATTTGAGAATTTTTGGATAATTTTTAATATATTTTTTCCAGAAAATCTGTTTAGAGCTTTCAGTAACGTACTATTTTCGGTTTATCAATTTTAGAAAAAAATTAATATATCATTATATCATAATATATTTTTCACGGAAATCTGTTTAGAGCTTTAAGTAAAGTATCACTTCCGGGTTATCAATTTTAGCCAAATCTAATGTTATTCCTCTTGATATAAGACTTAAATACTAAAATTGAAAAGTTTTGGATTATATTATTAATATATTTGTTTATTTATTTTGTTCTTCATTAAAAACTGTTATGGTCTTCAAGTACAGTTTCCCTTCCGGTCGTCCAATATTACCCAATATCTTATCAACTCTTTATATGAATACAGAAAGCTTAAATACTGAAAATAGATTTTTTTGGAAGATTGATATAGGAGTTATTGTGGAAGAAAAAAATCGTCTCTCTTTCTCACACAAACACACGCGCGCACCTGTATACGCACACACACATATAGACACACAGACATTATTATAAAAAAAATAACGTGTTGTGGTGACCCTTATTCACTGAAAACTCATTATCGAATTTTTGGACCGAAAACATTATCTATCTCCCTTACCTACGGTATGGTGAATGGCGGGAGGTAAAAATAATTTGTTTATATTTCCAATATATAAAGAGTATGTATGTATGTATTTTCTTACCGGATTATTGAAGATATCCTGCAGCCTCTCTTGAGCGTTCTTGCCCTTCTTGGTTCTAACCAGCAGATAGAAACACTTGATCTCAGGCACAGATCGCAACATTTTCTCCAAGAACACTTTGCCCATAAACCCGGTAGCACCAGTAAGAAAAATGTTTTTACCCTTGAACACTTCAGATACCCTGTCAGGGTAGTCTTCTTGAACAGAAGCCATCGTGACTCTGAAAACGAGAAAAAGAACATCAGAAATTTATTAAGAAACAAATCAGCACGACTTATTCTAATATTTCGTGGAATTATGGTAAAACTTAAGATGTACAAAAGGATTGTAAGAATTTCGTACGCTAACATTTGGACGACAGAAACTTAAAAAAATTGTATTTGAGATGTGCTCGGGATCGCTTCCACGAACAAAGCTATTTAAAATATACAAAAAAAATCTGTTGTGGCCAGCACAATACCTCTCGCCACTTCCTTTTTTTGGTTACATAAGTATAGGGCGCGAACAGTCATGTTACATTGTTGGCCTTGACAAGCAGATGTGGGGGCCCGTTTCAGAATGATAATTACTAATTATGTACGTAGATGTCAAATGTCAGAATTTTCATTAAAAATTTCAAGATTTTCTAAATTCACGTAGTTAATTTGTCACCAGGAGTGTGGAATTTACTTGTCGAGGAAAATAAACCACATGGAATTGGAAAATCACTAAATTTAGAATGAGAAATTATATTTGACATCTATGTATATAATTACTAGCTATCATTCTGACATGGGCCCCCATATCTGCTTGTCAAGGTCAACAAAGTCACATGACTGCTCGCGCCCTAATGTATTTAACATTTCTTGTATACCTACACTCTACATCAAAAATTCTACTTATATTTTTTTTAATAGATGTAACAAACTAAAGTCTTAAAATTATATTCACAGTTATTAACCATTTAGCGAGGGGCAGCTTTTCGAGCTAATTCTGGTGAAATATTATGCACCTTGTGAAATATTTTAATAGATTTTATACAAATACTTTTGATCCGTATTTATATAATATCTCACAATTTTCATACACTCTATTTACGCCATTTTATACTACTCAAAAAACGGTACAAAATTTGTCTAATTTTTTTTTCTCTATCATAATAAATGAGTTATGAGATATATTCGAAATTAGCGAAAAACGAGTTTTGTCTCCATCTCAAAAACATAAGATCGAAAAATTTGTTCTATCGTTAATATTATCTGAGATACCTACCGTGAAAAACATCGGAAATGGGACACCCTGTACATGTATGTGTCTAGTCTAACTATCAATCTGATTAAAAACAAAAGATTCTTTAGCTAAATATTATTTATGCATTACAAAGCAAAATAAAACCTTATTATGTATTTATTATATTTTACACTAGAGCAAAAAATATTTTTTACACACACTGATGTTCTTGCATTTCCGTTACAGAATCCATAAGTAAAGTCAATATCGGCATATTTTTGATTTGAAAATGTAGCCATAGCAAATAATCGTTAAGATAACACAAATATAATAATATAAAAATAAATAAAAGGTGTAATCATGGCCCGCTCTGACAAATTTAATATCGCTCATAACTCCTCAAATATCGAGTTTCGGGGAAAAATGAATACGTGAATTTCGAGTTAAATTACTTAAGGAATACCCCCTGTATAATGCTAAGTTTCAAGATTCATATTACAGTAAGGATTATTCTTATATTTAAAATTTAGTTTTAAATAAACAATACATTTAACTTTTGTTATTTATACTTTTCCTTCTAAATTATATTTATGTACATATTATAAAAAAATGTTTGTTTTATTTGCAACAAAAAACATATTTTAAATTAATATCCATTATTACATGTATGTACATATTTAAAATTTATTTCTGTTAATAAAAGTAAATTTAAAATTCTCCGAACTTTATGTAACCAAACTGTGATTAAATATGTTTTGCGTTGATAACAAAATTGTTAACGACAAGAATTTAAAAGTTATATTTATCTTTACTTAAATTTGCAAACAACAATGGCCCATTATTTAAAATGATCGAAATTTAAATCAAATAAAACATTTGTGTAATTTTGTTAAATATTTTGCAATTTGTAGAAAGTAGAAAAAAATCTTTGTTCCATTTCCTTAAAAAATCTGTGCTACTTTTGAAACGAATTTATTCATTTCACAAATTGCAGTTATGAAAGTTGTTATATGGAGTACATTTAAGTTACATTTCATTTCCCAAATATGAACTTGTTTATATTATCACATGTATGTACCTAACCAAATATTTCTGTGATTTAAATATTTAAATTCACTTTTTATTACCTTTTGCAAATGGAAAATCTATGTAAATACGAATTTTAAGTAATATAAAAATAACTTCACTAACGCCACATCCAAACCCAAACTAGTAACGAACTGGAACTGGCATCTTTTTCGGCATATTTAAAAAGGGGACCCTGGTATTCACCGTTTTCATAATTGTAATTAATTTTCTTTATCCTTTTTTACCTAAACTTTTTTACCTCTCACTAATGCCCAGTTGCACCAACATTGCTTAAATTTTAAGCTAAGCTTAAACAAAAAAAATGCTAATCGAAATTTAATTATAATTCATTTGACATTCCATTTCGATGCAATATTGTCAATTTAAGCTGAGTTTAATATTTAAGTTACGTTGGTGCAACCAGATTTAGAGATAAAGAAATATAAGATACTTAATAATCTGTTGTAATAAATCTCACAGCCCAAATAATGTCTTGGAAACCAATTGAAAATTAAAATGTTTGTAGCTGACAGATAAATGTCAAAAAGACGTTACTGAAGATTTTTTCTGGGAAGTAGGTACATACATTATATTATTTCTTATTGTAATAATAGTAAAATATATTAAATTATAAGTACTCGTATATTACATATACCCTTCAAAAATACTGTCAATCCCGACAATGAATTGGAAACATTTCGAAAAATTAGAAGAGTAGGACAAAATTTATTCATAGAATGAATTTAAAGTTAAAAAATCTAAATATAAAGAATAGATATAGGTATAAATTTTGGTGTAGAGTGTAGGTATACAAGAAATGTTAAATACAATAGGGCGCGAGCAGTCATGTGACTTTGTTGGCCTTGACCAGCAGATATGGAGGCCCGTGTCAGAATGATAGCTAGTAATTATGTACATAGATGTCAAATATAATAATTTTTCATTCTATATTTAGTGATTTGCCAATTCCATGTGGTTTATTTCCTCGACAAGTAAATTCCACACTCCTGTTGAAAAAAATTAATTACGTGAATTTAGAAAATCTTAAAATTTTTAGTGAAAAAATTCTCACATTTGATATTTCTGTACATAATTACTAATTGTCATTCTGACACGGGCCCCCATATCTGCTTATCAAGGCCAACAATGTCACACGACTGTCTGCGCCCTATACTTATGTAATGGAAGTGGCGAGAGGTATTGTGCTTGCCACAACAGACATTTTTTTGTTGTAAAGAAAAATAAAAATAAACTGCAGGGATCTAAATCGAAAGGACATATGTATATTTACAAAATTATCTGTAACTTTGATGCACATACTTGTACGTACGCGTAACATAATATGCCAGAATTATCGAAAAACAGACAGTAACAATAATAAATATTTTTTGTGCGATTAGTAATTTTCATAATATTCAAATTCTCTTTATTGTAATGGACCATTTCCTTGTAGCAATCAAAAATTAAAAAAAAAATTTGGTCGGATGTTCAGAGTACCTATTAATATTATTATTATTATTCTTTATTTCACGGATACAGGTTATATGTACAATATATATATATATATATATATATATATATATATATATATATATATATATATATATATATATACACATTTGTATTTTTCAAGTATAATCTAAGTAGTTAGTTTACTTCCTGCTCCGGGATTTACGGAGCAGCTCAGGTAAGGGTGTTAAGTTATTGTTTTTCTTATGATATGTGCAGTACCGTATATTGCAGTTTTTTGAATTTCCATTGCGTCATGTTTACCAGGGATTTTTTCTATAGTTCTTTTAAATTCTGCATCAACAAATCCTGTCCCTCCTACGATTATTGGAATTATAAATGTTTTTGTCTTCCACATTCTACTAATTTCAATACTTAAATCTTTATATTTTAGCAGCTTTTCAGAAAATTTTGATATTATATTTTCGTCTGCCGGAACTGAAACATCCAAAAGATAGGTAATTTTTTCTGTTTTAATTATTATGTCCGGTCTATTGGCTAACACAGTTCTGTCAGTTTGTATTCCAAAATCATACAAAATTGTAACTTTATTGTCTGCACTAGTTATTACTTTTACAGGGTTATGGTTATACCATTTTTCAGTTAAGTTCGTACATTTATAATGTTTGCATAAATTATAATGTATAATCTGTATCACGAACGAATGCTATGCCACAAAACGTGTGCAATAAGGATGGATAGAACACGCTTGTCTTTCAAAAATTTATATTGTTTTGACTAAGTTTTAAAACGATACTCGTTGTCGACAATACTTTCGCTGTAATGTATGTTTATTTATTAATTAAGATATATTACCTTGATTCACAATGTCACTGATATTGTGTATTTCATTTTTCACATATTTGGTTTTACATTTCAAGTTCTTGTAACCAAATATTTATTTGAAAATATGTGAATATGTTTAAAATATTTAATTTTGATTGGGGGTGACATTCTCCTAAAAAGTGACATACATCTTTATGGCAACCATGCAGACTATATAGACTGGTTACACGATCATAATACGTGCCAGCGAAATAAAGATCCAGTTCTGTATAAAAAAGTTATTTGATTTATGTTTTAAAAAAATATGATATTTAAAAAAAATGGCAAAAGTTGCCCGGGTACATCCAGGGCCCAGTAAGCAAATGCCGGTCCGACCGACCAATAACCCAAACTATGTTTATATAAGTAATACAGGTGAGTTACAAGAACGACATTTATTCTTTTTTTTCTATTCATAAAAATAAATGTTTATTATTAATAGTTTTTATTGCAGTATAACTTGCGTTCAAATTTCACAAATGACATATTGTAAGTTACACAACTTGTATTCTACGTACCTTAATAGTTATGTCGTTCGCTTAGTTAACCAAGTCATGTTGTCAAATCGGAAAAAACCAAGTTCTTTAAAATTTTGACCACCCCCTACCATTTTGACTAACGACAATGGTTGAGGTATCAATAAAAAGATAAAAAAATTCTGCATCAAATGATACTATGTAAATTATGTAATATTTTATTCCCATATATTAACTATTAGATTTCATCAATATCGTGTTAATGACATTCTGACAGAAAGTCAAACATTTGTTATATTCTTGTCCAAATGTCACGGCTATCGCTATTAATATGAAGATGAATAAATTTAATAATTAATTAATAACGTTATCGGTATCTTTTTTTCGTTATGTAGAATTAAATTCTTATTTACAGAGTACCACTTTAACGATTATCATTATAATATCGATATAACAATGAATAATTTCATAAGGAGCATTTACAGAATAAGCCTATTAAACGATTTTCGTTATTATTATAACGATATAAGTTTTTGACGGTTCGTCATGTCATAACGATGCTTACAGAATAGCCCTATAAAACATTACACAATATACATGTATGTATTTAGTGTTTTGATGCAGAAACAGTCTGTAAAAAACTGACTTCCCCCTAGTTAATCGCCTATGTACATCTTGAAAAGGAACATTAGGTATAACATATTCTACTACAATACGACAATACGCCTAATATGAAACGCAATTTTTTTGAAGTTAAAGTGATCACCGCAAATTCATGTATTTAATGCATATGCTAACCACATAAAAGCATTAAAAGAAAATTTACGAGTCATTTCACGTCAAACGTGACAGTGGATTTTTATTCACATTTACATAAATATGTCGGTGGCTCATGAAATTTTTGGGCTTTTGATGAAATAATGATTTTCGCGAAGAAACTGTATAGGTAAATAAACAATCTATATCAATGAAATATAAGGAAAATATCTGATGTGGCCAGCACAATACTTCCCGCCATTTAATTATTTTAAATACATACCTACATATTTACTAATGCTGGCAACTGCATTAAGTTTCTTTGCATGATATAACTTTTGTTCCAATTTATTATGTATTATCCGTATTTTCTTCTCCAAAATTTTACCGTTATTGTATTTTGTGATATTAATTTATTTTCAATTACAAACATATGAATAAATTAATTTATTGATTAGATATTGAATAAATTATTTACAAATTTATTCATATAATACATAGAAAAAGTATTAATGCATATCTGTAGAAAATTTAATAATCTTTAATTTTCATAATAAAAAATCGGGAAAAAGTGTAATTTAAATGTATTTTTTGAAGAAAAACTGTTTAGAGCTCAAGTAAAGTGCCATTTCTGGTTATCTGATTTACAACAAAATCTAATGAAGTCTTTCCATATTAAAAATGAGCAAGAATGCACACTTGCAAATTTTTCTGAATGGTAATATTTGAGTTAGAGCGTAAAGAGGATCCACACACATACACTTTAAAACGTGCTCATTTAAGTCATTTACGTCAAAGAAAATAGCATTGTGAGCCAGTGAGATGAAGTCTGGTAAGCACCCTCAACGGCACAGAAAAATATTGGCATTACCGAAATCTGCGAATAAGGCAAATTGTGCCAATGTGCCAACCAAATATTTATTTATTTATTTATTTATTTATTTATTTATTTATTTATTTATTTATTTATTTATTTATTTATTTATTTATTTATTTATTTATTTATTTATTTATTTATTTATTTATTTATTTATTTATTTATTTATTTATTTATTTATTTATTTATTTATTTATTTATTTATTTATTTATTTATTTATTTATTTATTTATTTATTTATTTATTTATTTATTTATTTATTTATTTATTTATTTATTTATTTATTTATTTATTTATTTATTTATTTATTTATTTATTTATTTATTTATTTATTTATTTATTTATTTATTTATTTATTTATTTATTTATTTATTTATTTATTTATTTATTTATTTATTTATTTATTTATTTATTTATTTATTTATTTATTTATTTATTTATTTATTTATTTATTTATTTATTTATTTATTTATTTATTTATTTACACAGGGTGTTAATGAATACGTACAACAAATTGATAGGGTATGTAGTGGAGCAAAATAGACTAACTTTTACTAATAAACTCATATCCGGCCACGCACTGTTTTCGAGCTACATTATTTTAATTTTTTTATATAATTTTATTCATTTTTGTAAAATGTGCATAAATTCGTTCAAAAATGCTAGAAGTTGTTTGAAATTCTTCTGCTGCCGTACACTCGGCCGTACATTAATACTGTTAGCGTAATCGTGAATCGCGAACGCTCATTCATAATGCGTCTGGAATTTAGTGCTAAAAGTTAAAATAAACAAAATAATAACTGAAGTGGTAGGTCACAGCCAACTAAAATTATGCCTGTAGCTCGAAAACGGTGGGTTTCTAAATATTAGTTTATTAGTAAAAGTTAGGTTAGGTTAAGTATCCCCTGCATACCCTATAAATTACTAACACACATATTTTTATTGGCAATGAAACATTTGAAATTTCTATCTTAACTTCAGCCCAAGTCTTCATGAAACTACTCATTGATATGTAACTGGTTTGGTTTACTTTAGATTCTTTGAGAAATATTATCTATTAATAATGAAATTAATAGAAAAGAAAAAAAGTAGTACGGAATTCCTGCATGTGTACTTTAAATAAAGAAAATAATAAATTACAATAATATAGTTCGTTTAGAATCTTATATACTTACAATAATAAATAACTCTCCGGTAATTAAGGAAAAATATTTGTGAAACAGATTCATAACTAAGTTGATAAAAAATTGTTGATGAAATATAAACACACCATGTGTTTTCTACGAAAAGATTAGCTTTTCATCTAGTGCGTCATTATGCAAAAAAGTCAAAATAGAATTACGTATGAAAAAATAAGGAAAAAATGTTGTTGTACCTGCTACAATAAAAACCCCAATACCTACGACATTAGTTTGGGAAGAACAAAATAAAACAATTTATTTTTTGTCATTATTATCTTTGATAGGATCGGTCTTTTCCGGGTTGCTGGGCCGTGGTCTGATAGGTGAACCTAACGTTTCGCCCAACATTGTATTAGGCATCTTTAGAGATTTTGTGTCTTAATAAAGCAAAAAAAAATACCTTTCCTGACAGGGTGACAGTAAATAATGCAAAATTTTATTTAATTAAACCAATCTATCATAGTCCCTGGCGTGGAAGCTTAAGCAATTACAGTATTGTTTTGTTTTTCTAACAATTTTTTTTTTACAAAATTTTAATGAAATTTTAAAGTGTTACGTTTATAATAAATTTATATTTTATAAAATTCTACGTCTTCCGCTACAATTTATATTAAGAAACATAAAATAGAATTGTGTATGGAAAAAATGTGAAAAGAAGATTTTGTTCCTACTACAATAAAAATCCCAAAGCCTACGTTATTAGTTTGAGAAGAACAAAATAAAACATTTCATTTTTTGTCATTGTCGTCTTGTTTTTCTAACAATTTTTATTTTACAAAATTTTAATAAAATATTAAAGATTAAAGTGTTATGTTTAAGATGAATTAATATTTTATTAAATTTATATTAAGAATCATGAAATTTATTTGAAGAATTAGAAATAAATACATATTTTGTTGTAGCAAACAGTATGGAGTAAAACGAGGATGAACAAACATCCATAGTTTTATAAAACATTATTTCAACTGATAGTATTATCATTCAAGTTTGCCTTGTAACAGATATGTATATATGTATATCTTGGACGTCTGGTGGAACGACGCGTCCGTTGAAATATTTTTTAGTTGCAAAAATGCGGAACTAAAGGGTAAGAAGCAAATATATATAAAAGAATTATTTACAATATAAATATCTGGATTTAGAACCAAACATTACCAAAATGGAAAGTCATTTGTTCAAATAAAATCAATCAAGGGAAACATTAAATTCATTTTGTACCATGACTAACTAAAGTTAATTATATAGTTTTCTCTAGATAATTTTAATTAACGTAAAATTTAAGCAGAGTTTGCTGTTAAAATAATACTATGTTTTGCCATTAATAATAAAACCGTAACTAAGTGAGCAAAAATGACCTTCTCTAGTCATCTTTGCATGCGTATATAAAAATAGATTTGTACTTAATTAAAGTACAGAAAAACTAACCTACCCGCATAATAATTATGTCAAATTATTACCACAATCATTTAAATCACTATTAAATATAATTATCAGCACGGTATGTTTTTAAAACATAAAAGTTTAAGTACCTATCCAATTCTAGGTTATTATAAAAATATACAAAAAGCATAGCTTAACAACGTTTTTTTTAAATATAGTTCGTTTTTTAATTTTCCAAACTCAAAACCATTTTCATTATCTTTTAATAACAATTAACAGATTGCAAATATTATTTACAATAGTATAGTTAATATTTCTATTTCCTTAAATCCTTATAGGGATTTTTGGAATTTTGTACGCTGTAAACTTATACGCCAGCATTTATACTATTAAACATTTGTACAGGTGGAAATTTATACGCGAAATACTTTATACGCCAAACATTTGTATTACTATTAAGTATACATATACTTCATAATTTAAATGACAATACGTATTTCATACAACAGTGATTTTCCTAGTAACCTAGTATAAATACATAAAAGAAAAACTGTGTTCGATGATCCTCTCTTATTTTTTATCATAATTATGTATTGTTTTCTTGGCTTATGTTTATGTAAATTTATACCATATTTTATGTATGTTCTATGTACTTTTGGGTTCATAGGATTTTAAATCCCCATCACTATTTTGATTTAAAAATAATAATAATAATGATAATAAGAAAAAATCTGATGTGGCCAGCACAATATCTTCCGTCAATCCTGTATATTATGTATAAATTCCATACATAAATTTTCTTGCAAAAGATTCTAAATTTCCAGTATAATTATTTCATAAACTAACTATGCATTTGACACTGACATCTTCTTCTTCTTCTTTAGCTTTTCCCATCCGTTAGGCGTCGCTATTTTTTATTTTCTTCTTCCACTTATTTCTGTTTTGCGTGTTGTTCTCATTCAGTTCCTTTTCACTCAAGTCTTACGCAATACAGTCCATCTTATCTTTGGTCTTCCTCTGTTTCTTCAACCTACTAATACTAAGCTATTCATTTTTCCAATATATTCTTCATCTCTCCTCATGACATGTTCAAACCAATATATTCGTCTCTCTTTTATCTTCCTAGAAACTTATAACACTAGTGTTTTTTCCTTACCGTATCTCTCCGTGTCTTTTAATTTTCATTGCTACTGACATCTGTCAATTTGAATTATCTGAATATATTAGTAATTTTCATGGTTAGCATAGCTGGCTGATTTATAAAAACTAATATCTTTATAATACTTTAACTCTATATCTATTGAATATGAAGTATAAAATGCAATCAAATCGTATAGAGAATGATATATTATTTAAGTATAATAACGTTAAGTATCAATAAATCATATTTAACTGTTAAAATCTTCAAATGAGACTACTGCCGGTTAACCAATTATAACCAAAATCTAATCACTTGTTCTTCTGGATGTAAACTTGAGGAATACGAAAAAAATATAATTTTTGGAATCGCGGTATTGAAGTTATGCGATCCGAAACTTTCGTCACATACACACAGACACACAGACACACAGACACACACACATACACACACACACACATACACACACACACATACACACACACACACACACACACACACACACATACATACATACATACAGACATCATCGTAAAAATGGTAAAATCGTATTATCGGGACCTTAAAACATGCTTATTCACTAAAAACTCATCATTGAATTTTTTGACCAAAGACAATACCTTCATTACCTAAAGGTGACGGAAGGTAAAAATGAGAATATTTTTAAAAGGATTTTTTTTACAATACATGGAAAAATCATATTAATTTTAATCCAAACGACAGGAAACATAAGTTAAAAGTAGCGGCATGATTTTTATAAATATACCTTAATATAACCTAACCTAATGCACAAAATGCACGCCCATAAAACTCGGAATTTGTGAAAGACTTTCTCGATCTGTGAAGTTTTTTGTCAGCAAAATGAAACATTTTCGTGGAGTAATACACAATGTTAAATTTTAGATAAACATAATCATTATTAGTCTACTTTTATTTAAACCTGTTCTTCCATATGTAATTTTTTTGAAGGTATATAGTACTTCCCAAATTAATAAAAAAATCTTAGTCAACATATATCTGATCTCAACTGTTTCCGAGTAAAACGAAAAATTGAAGAAAACCTGACAAAGATAGTGATCGAACAAAATTTTGTCTATGTTGGCCAAGGTCGCCACAACATTTAACTTATTTGATTTTTTGAAAAAAACAAAAGTACGTCTAAGATGACCTCTGAAAGGTAAACAAAAGTCTCATTTAATCGAAGTCGTAACTCATATAGTTTTATTTTATATATATATATATATATATATATATATATATATATATATATATATATATATATATATATATATATATATATATATATATATATTTGTTTTCTGCTAGCAAAATAGCATAATATTCATGAATGTGTGTGAGACACAGACTTGTTTTTGAAAACACATTTGTACGGACGTAATTGTTTACCAGACTTCATTATACGAGCTCAGTTGCTGAAAGAGTAAGTGCAAATTCAAAACAGGTTTGTAGTAATAAGTATATAACCGCTTATTTTAGTGCATTCGGCGATGCAACCTATTAATGAAGTATAATATGTACAAAATACATAATTCATTTACAACTATCAAACTATCAAATTTTAAACATTAATTTTATAAAACGGATTTAAAATGATTTCATTAATTTAAATTAAGTTTCTGTTCCAATTCAACTACTTATTTTAACTACCCAATTAAATATTTTGGCAGGAAAATTTAGAAAGTACGGTTTGCATTTTTATTTTTACATTCACAATAGATATTTTCTAGTAAATGGATAGAGACAAAAGCGTTTACTACATATCGCATGTGGAAAATAGCAAGAGAAAAATCACTTTCAGCTGTTTTGCAACAACATTGACGACAATTATTGAAGTCTCGGGTCTCTGTTGCAACTTCAACTGTCTCCTAGATAATGCTATTGTTGGCTTGTGCCATGAAAACAATCATTTTCTACTTCCATTGAGTGGTACAACGAGAATTATCATTAAATTACAGGTTATATAAAAGCGAATCAAAGGAAAATTCGTTAATGATGTTTTCTTTATCAAACCTGCTCTATTGTATATCTAAGTATAATACAAGGGAAAACAGAGAAATTGTTTAGTTAAATACTACAAATCTAAAAGAAGTAAAACTGGTCATTTTTAAAAGAAATTTTCAGTAGATTTTCTAAAATAGTGTCAATGTATAATAATGAATTACTTGTAGTTTATTGATTTATCACTCAAGCTATAGTAATTTTAGTTACTAAATGATATTCAAAATTTCTTTATCATGTTAATAAATTACTTAAATGTATATAATTAAATTAAATATATTTCTATTTCACGTCCAAAAGTGCAATAGTAAAGTTCAGGGCTGGACTGGGACCTCAATTATCGAGAAAATACTCACTCAAACGGCCTATTCCTCTCAAAATAATCATGGAAAAATTATATTGCTATTAAAATCGGTCCCGAAATGAATCGGTTTACCGGGAATTCTTCTAAATTATCGATGGTCAGTTCGGGTCTGGAGAAGTTCTTTCATTTTGTTTATTAATTAATTAACCCATAATTTTATATTTATGTTACTAAATATAGAAGAAAATATATTCACAAAATAAAAGCCAAAAACCACAAAAATTAATGAATTATAATTTATGTATGTGACGTCCATGTTCACTTGTTTTTGGTTATTGAATTTTGCTTTTCTTCATTCTGCCAAATTTTTAAATATCCCGTTTGATCGGTTAAAATATGAAAAAATTAAGAAATTTGTTAAAACAACAAAAGAAAATAAATTAAATTGAATAGATGTTTATCACAATTAAAGTATTTTTAACTTGTAAACAAAAATTTATTAAAGAATAATATAAATAATTACCCGTGAATATTTCTTGTTTTTTTTTATTTAAGTATTACTATACATATAGTTGCAAATATTATTGTTTTTAGTTTAAATTAATTTACAATATTGAAACGAAAAAGGGTTTGTATTCTGCGTATAATATTATGTATTAATTTGAATTAGTAGGTAGTATTTATTTTGTTTATTTTATATTACATATGTCTTTACTTCTACTATTGCATAGCAATTATTTTGTTGGATTATTTTTAAACAGATATCATTGTGATATTGTTTAAGATTTTACACAAATAAATATTCAACGATATAGAAATTCAAACCACATAGTTGATATTTCTCACTTACCGGTAGAATGTAAACTGACAGCAGGCGAGAAACACTGTACACTAACTCTCGCCGAAAAGTTTGTGAGTTGAAAACTGAAAAGGCACGGGCACTGGTCCGCTGTTGATTCAATCAGTTGTACAACTATTCGGAATTGTGGAGTTACATTTTAATAAATGAAAGTGATCTCCGAACAATGGAGGGGATCGCGCGTCGGAGTGAATAAAGGTTAAGATCCGAATCTCGAATTCGACGAAATAAAATAAATACAAGAAACAATGTTTTGCAAATGGTATAATTTTGTACTGTGATACCATTTTTACCTTCTGTCATTTTTACGTAAGGAAGGTATTGTCTTTAAAGTAACATTTAAAGGTATTTTTCGGAGAACTATTTTGAGCTTCCAGTAAAGTGTCATTTCCGGTTATCTGATATACATCAAAATCTAATGGTTTCTTTCCATATTAGAATAAGGTAGAAATACAAGGTTTCAAAATTTTATGAACCATAGTATTTGAGTTAGAGCGTAAAGAGGATACACACACACACACACACACACACACACACACACACACACACACACACACACACACACACACACTTCTGGTTGAGATACAGAAACAAAAGAGAGTAAAAAATATAATAAATAAATAGTATTTTTATATCAAGTTTCAAAATTTTAGTGCAGCAATTATTAATAAAAATTTCCTAACAAGATGCACTTTTTACCTCTCGCTAAGAGAGGTATTGCATTCATGCTAAAAATCGCATATCCAGATTTTATTGAATAAGCACGTTTTAAGGTCCTTACAATCCGATTTTAACATTTTTACGATGATGTCTGTGTGTGTGTGTGTGTGTGTGTGTGTGGATGTGTGTGTGTGTGTGTGTGTGTATGTGTGTGTGTGTGTGTGGGATGTTGGAAGGACGGTTACTCAAAAACTATAAGACTTAAAATTTGTTTAACAACGTATTTCCCAATCGGACATTCATGGGAAGATCTGAAAAGGTTTTGGTAATAATTGGACGACCGGAAGTAGAAGATTCTTGAAAAAAAATATTCTAAATATTATTTTTTGAAAATTTTTCGTGGTAATAGGTATTAAAGAAAATTAAATTCTCTATCTGATACATTTAAATATTTTATTATATATTCCATAGATTTAGAGATAAAAGAAGTATAATATATAAAATAATCTGTTGTAATAAATTTGACAGCCGAAAGAATGCCATGAAAAATAGTTGATAATTTAAATTATTTGTAACTGACAGATAAATGTCAGTGTCAGAAATCCGGAGACATTACTGAACACTTTTTCTGGTAAGTACATACATTATATTATTTCTAAATGCATTATTAGTTAAATATTTATAGGTATATTACACATACCCTTCATATATACTGTTATTTCTGACAATGAATTGGAATCATCTCGAGAAACAAGGGTAGGACAAAACTTCTTCATAGAATCTAATTATGTGGAATAATTTAAAAAATCTAAATATATGGAATAGATATAAGTAGAATTTTTGGTGTAGAGTGTAAGTATACAAGAAATGTTAAATACATTAGGGCGCGAGCAGTCATGTGACTTTGTTGGCCTTGACAAGCAGATATGGGAGCCCATGTCAGAATGATAGCTAGTAATTATATATATAGATGTCATATATCATAATTTCTCATTCTAAATTTAATGATTTTCCAATTCCATGTGGTTTATTTTCCTCGACAAGTAAATTCCACACTCCTGATGACAAATTAACTACGTGAATTTAGAAAATCTTGAAATTTTTAATGAAAAGTTCTGACATTTATGTACATAATTAATAATTATCATTCTGAAACGGGCCCCCACGTCTGCTTGTCAAGGCCAACAATGAAACATGACTGTTCGCGCCCTATACTTATGTAATCAAAAAAAGACAGTGGCGAGAGGTATTGTGCTGGCCACAACAGATTTTTTAAAGGCTGTAATTCTGTAACGAAAAGTTTCCGGACATACCTTCATACAACATTTTTGCGCAGAATGACCTCAGGAATAAGCTGTTAAAGTTCGTTACATTAGTTTTGAATCACACTGTATAAATCTATCAGACGGTACAAAAAAAATATCAATAAATTAAAACGTAGCTAATAATAATAACAATAATTTATTCCAAAAAAGTTGTACAGAATAACGTATGGAATACAAAATATTTTGTACAATAGTTGACAATAATTATTAATAATTGATTTAAATATTTACAAAGAGCAAAGTAATTAACAAACTTATTAACTGATTAATGAATTATTAATTAATTGATATTACAATAACTAAATACTAAATTTTAACATTAATATGTTACAATACTAAAATAGTAAAAACCTTTTTCGTAGGCAGTTGTATTATGGTATGGGATTTCTAAAATATTATTTGAATTTCGTGTAAAATAAGTAGACTGAGACACCGAATTATACTTATGTATATTAGTAAAAACATGTTTTAAAAGAAGCTAAATATAACAGCTGTGTTACGTAAGACTAATTAATGCAACAAATTCGCCTCTACAGGTTTCATTAGGTCGCAGTTTACATAATATGCGAATAGCTTTTTTTTTTTTGAATAATAAAAACATCATCTATAATCTGAGGGTTACCTTATATTAATAGACTGTAAGTTGCTATGGAATAAAAATAGCTATAATAGACATCTTTTAGTGAGATTTTGTTAATAATTACAACAACTGAACTATGAAAATCAATAAACAAGAACATGACAACCAAAAAACATAAAAATACATGGGTTGCTTTACAAAATAATAAATTATAAATATAACATTTGAAATAAGAAAATGAATGCATCTGTGCTGGCGTGGGTAACGTAGTGATAACATTTAAAATTGAATTACCCGCGCTGGCACAATTTGTTTAAAATACTCATACAAAAGATAGATTTATTCAGTTTAGGAATAAGGTTAGACGCCTGAGTATACCATTTAAAATCGAAGTCTATATATATTCCTAACAGACTAATTGATGTAGTGTAGTGTATTTGTTTGTATTGAATACTGATTCTGTTTGAATCAATGCTAGTTAGGCTGATATAAATTAAGTGTTAAATAGTTTATGTTGCACCATTGAAGTGATACCATATTATTTAGCGGGGTAGGTAAGTGTATATCGCACAAAATAAAATATGTGTCATCTCATCAGCATAAATAGTAGATTTAGAATTCTCATTGTTTTCGACAATATTAGGAATATCATTAATATATAACACAATAATAAAAAAATGACGTCTATTTTGAAGATAGGATTGTAATAAGTTATGGGCAGTTCCTCTAATACCATACCATTGAAGTTTAGATAATAAAATTGCGTGATTTACGGTGCCAAAAGTCTTTGACAGATCGCATGACAGTCCCATAACAAACTGACGAGGGTCTAAACACTTTAACACAGTGAGTTAGATCACAAGCAGCACGAATTGTTGATTTATTATTTATGAATCCGTGCTGGCTATCAGTTATTATATTATTATTGTTTATAAAAGAAATTAGGCGAACATACATTCTTTTTTCAAACACTTTAAAAATTAACGATAGGAGCGCAATTATGATCTATAGTTATTAGTGTAGTGTGGGTCACCTTTTTTGAAGATTGGTGTCACTGTAGTTTGTTCTTCTACTGAAAGATTAAATAAATAATATAAGGTTGGATTTAGATTTACAGCACATTGTTGTAGAATTTTTATTGACTATATTATCAAAACCTGAAGAACTCGTATTTTTGAAAGAAATTATTATAGAAAGAATTTATTCTTCTATTGTAGGATTTAGAAAGATTGTGTTGTTAATATTATTATGTAATGTGTGTGATGTGTAATTAGTATATGAGATTATTAGCTGCTGGAAGCTACAAAAACTGATTATTTAGTATGTTCGCGGCATCATTTGGATCTGAAACAATTAAGCGATAACGATATATTATCTACATTTTACTGTTTTTTATTAAAGTTTATTTCTCTATTTATTATTGACCGGGTGGTTTTTGTTTTATTAAATGACGTATTACTTTGATGTGAATGATGTAGTATTTATGCTAATGGTATCATTTTTTTAATACCGCACAGAAAAGTTTAACAAAGGACAAAAAATTGGGATACGATTTAATTTCACTTTTAGCAGTAATGTTCGTTTCGTTTTACAAGATTTTTTTATGCCTACTGTTATCTAATAATTGAATTTATGTTTATTTTTATTTAGTGTAATCACTGGAAAAGTAAATTCAAATTGTTCTTGTATTGCATTATTGAAAAATATATATTTTTCGTTTAAGGGTAAGGCGCTATCATAAATTGAATTCCAGTCAGTATTTTGAATTAAATTATTAAATATAGTTATATTTTTTTTAGAAAAGAACTGTTTTTTACCTCTCGCTAAGAGAGGTATTGGATTCATGCTAAAAATCGCATATCCAGATTTTATTGAATAAGCACGATTTAAGGTCCATAGAATCCGATTTTAACATTTTTACAATGATGTCTGTGTATGTGTATGTGTGTGTGTGTGTGTGTGTGTGTGTGTGTGTGTGTGTGTGTGTGTGTGTGTGTGTGTGTGTGTGTGTGGATGTGTGTGTGTGTGAGGTTGTTGGAGACACAATTTCTCAAATTCTATAAGACTAAAGACCTGTATAACTGCGGATTCCTCAATCTAACAGTAATGGGAAGAGTTGAATAGGTTCTGGTAATAATTGGACAACCGGAAGTGGTAGTTTCTAAAAAGAAAAATTCTAAATATTATTTTTTGAAAATTTGTTACTACAAATATTAAAGATAATTAAATTCTCAATCTGACACATTTATTTTTTTATTATATCTCATATAGGTTTGGAGATACAGTATATAATAATATAGAATAATCTGTTGTAATAAATCTCGTTGCCCGAAAAACAGTTGCGATATTCAAATTTTTGTAATTGACAAATAAATGCAAAATGTCAGTGTCAGATTTTTCTGGGAGGTATATTGTATTATTAATTTAATATGTATTTAAATTACAGGTATGTTAATATTACATATACTTAAGAAATACTGCTAATACCGTCAATGAACTTGAAGAATTTTGAACATATTAGAATTAGAATAGTAGGATAAAATTTCTCATAGAACGAAAGAAGAGAAACAACTTCAATTATTTGCAAGAAATGTTAAATTCGTTACGTATAGGGCGCGAGCAGTCATGTGACTTTGTTGGCCTTAGCAAGCAGATATGAGGATCCGTGTCAGAATGACGGCTAGTAGTTATTTACATAGATGTCACAATTGTCATATGTCATAATTTTTCATTCAAAATTTCAAAATATTCTGATATTTATTTGTCATCCATTGTCGAGGAAAATAATCCACATGGATTTGGAAAATCATAATGATTCGGATGAAAACTTATGATACTGGACACCTATGTATATTACTAGCTCTCATTCTGACGCGGGCCCCCATATCTGCTTGCCAAGGCCACCAAAGTTACATAACTGCTCGCGCCCTATGCAACATAAAATGAAAATGGCGAGAGATATTGTGTTGGCCACAACAGATTTTTTAATATTATCTTCTGACGAGATATCGGATAGTAATAATTTATATGTAAGTACAAAATGATCCGAGAATCCTGTATTTAGTACTTTCAAAGTTGAAACAACTCCTTGATTGCATAAAATGTTATCAATGCAGGTTGAAGAAGACGTAGTCACACTGATGGATTCAACAAAGATGGGAATTAAATTAAAAGAGCTCAGTATGGACAGTAGACAATCCTTTGATCGAGAATTTTTCAAAAATCTATATTAATATCTGCCATGATTTTGATAAAGTCGTTTTCATATAATTTTCTAAGAATATGTTCTAATTTATCAAAGTAAATATTCAATCACCTTTAGGTGTCTGTAAAGCGAGACAAAAGTCAGAGATTCCGTCAAACATTTTAGCTTAATAACTGATAATTCAAAATTGCATTCAGCAATGATATTATCATATTTGTTTATAACAGAATATTTAATATTGTCTTTTACAAAAATATATGTGCCTCCACGTTCCATAGATGTTCTGCAGGAGAAATAAACTAGTTTATATCCTTGTATTTTTATTAATTTTATATATCTTTCATTTAGCCAATGCTCATTAAAAGCTAATACACATGGCAAAGATTGTTCATGTTGAAGAAGTAGATTAATATCATCAATTTTATTTTTTATTCCTTGAATCTTTTGAAAATAAGTGGAGAAGTTCGAGTTGTTCAGTAGATGCCAACCAGAATTATTGATATTTTCATCTGCAATATTATTAATTTCGGCATTAGATGATTTAGTAACGACTTGTGGAACTCCTTTTATGAATTTTATTGTTAAATTTTTGTGTCCTTGATCTGATCTTTGTTTCAATTCGTCTTTAACATCTTTTAATTTTTGTAGTTGCATTGGTGTTTGATTAATATTGATAGAGATATTTAAACTTTTAAGAAGTATTTTTTATTTTTAATTAGGAAATTCGGGGTGGTTTTATTTTTTTATCATGATAGTTACCAATACATTCAACGCTATAATTTTGATACTTTGAGTTTGGAATACTTTTTAAGATTTTAACTGTTTTTTGATAATCATAATTTGTGTATTCTTCGATATGCTCGTTTAAAGAATGGTTTAATTCTGTAGTACATTCTGAAATATTATATACTATGATATTATTAGCTCGGGGTAGTCTATTTAAGATTTCAGCCTGCATTACTTCAGGATTCAATGAATTATTTTCCGTTTGCAAATTCAGGTTATTATTGCAAGCACTAATTTCAGACACCTTAATTTCTAGTTCTTCTAAGTGCACTTTGAGTTTAATTATTTTCTCTTTAAATATTTAATTATCTAGAGATAATTTTTCAATTTAAAAATTAAGAGAATCAATACTATGTTGAAGATTACTTTGATTTTTAAAATAAAATCTAATTTCTTACTCATATCTCGAGTATATGTAGGTGACAAATCTTTGTTTTCTGTGCATTCAGTACATTTCCAGAGATTTACTGATTTGTCAGATCGCATATTGTGGAATTATTGCACAATTACTTGCGCACAGTCCAATTGATAAACACCTTTGCACATTCCAGCACAGAACAGTAACTCACTGTATCTGTCGACTTGTTTCTGGCATGTTCGAAAGCGACATAATTATAAATAAATTGGTTAGTTGTGCTTACAGAGATGAGACACGTTGGTTTGATTTTAAGCAGATTTGAAGATTTAGGCGATTTTGAACCTTGTCACTGTATTTTAAAATCTATATAAAATAACTGGAACAGTGCCGATACACTCGCGATCACTTAATGCAATATCACCAAAAAATCAAAGTTTTGTAATGTTTGTAAATATTTACATAGATAGAGCAATGTAAAATTCAACTTATCACTGGCTCAGTACCATAGAAGAGTCTGTAATAGAAAATCCACTCTATTCATTAAATTAATTGCTGAATGTTGCTATAGTCAAATTTTTTAACTCTGTCGAGTACAGTAATAAAACTATAAATGAACTATAAATATCGCAATTATGATAAAGCGGCATATCGCATATCCTTTACTTTCTGTAGTATAATACTGTTTGGCATCGGCCCATATTTTTGAGCCGCTCTATTCATGCATTTAATCAAACGTCTACCAGGTATGTATAGGAAAATAGCCTTACAGTCCTTTAACATAAAGTCTATTTTTGTTCGAAATAATATCTTATGAGAATGAAAACTGCAGTATCAAAAATGTTTCTAAACTATTTGCGATACTTATTGTTGGGCTGGTTTTTTGTGTAATTAACTGTGAAGTTTTAAATTTCTAAATTATCCTATGAAACCCAAAAATTCAAAATCCCAAAATATTTTAGCATTTAGGTTACATAATTATGTTTTACAATAAAAGATTTACACTTAATGACTCCACAGAATACCTAATCTGCTTCTTGGTTATTAAACCTGGGAGCATATTTAATTTTTGCATTTAATATTTCTGAGTATTTTAATCATCCCTTCTACAAATGCACAATTATTATTTATTTTACGTACTAAATTTTATTTTAATTTTATTTTAATCACTGTACAATAACAAGAATATTTGGTTTTGTTTAATGTAATTAACTATGAAGTTTTAACAAATATTTATCATCAGTATTATGAGTGGTATTTTAAAGAATAAAGATAAAAAATATACCAACCTCTTTATTTTAGGTACAAAAGATATTATTTTAATAACTGTACAATAACATAAACATTTACAAAAGATTTTATTTTAATAACTGTACAATAGCATATATATTTACAAAAAGATTTTATTTTAATAACAGTACAATAACATGAATATTTGGTTTTGTTTCATGAAATTAACTGTGAAGTTTTAACAAATATTATCAGTGTTGAGTGCCATAAATAAGACCATTCACAATTCCATTGCTACGCGGGAGAGAAATATTACCTCAGCAGGAAATAACAATATTGGACCACGTGACCGAAAAAAGTTTTACGCCATGCTGAACGTAGAGTTGGCGCCGAATTTAAATAAAATATTAAGGAATAAACTGAACATTGTAGTCCAGGAGCCCGTGACAAAAAACCCGAACGATAATGACCAAAATTTTCAGGTGCCAGACGGTATTTGGGTCGCTACGGCGATTTAAAATCTTTCGGTCTGGCATCGATCGTGTGGTTATTTTAGCTATGGCGGCTATTTTAATTAGGGGTAAATTATCAGCTACCGGACTGATTTGACCAAAGATGAGTTTTATGCTAAAATGAACTAGTCCGATAACACATTTAAAAAACATAGGTCTGGCATTTATTGAATATTCCCTTCATGCCGCCAGACCGATTTAAAATTGTTCAATTTTTTTTTCTCATAAACAGACTGATTTTACCAAAGTTGATTGTTGTTTTAAATTAAAGTAGTACACTAGTATATTTAAAAAATATTGGTCTGGCATTCATTTTCCAATACCATAAAGGCACCAGACCGATTCAAAAACTTCAAAAAAAAAAATTCAATAACAGACTAATTTTACCAAATTTGGTTCTTGTGCCAAAATAAACTAGTCTGATAGTATATTTAAAAAAAATTAGTCTGGCATTGATTGAATGTTACATATCTGATGCCAGACTGCTTTAAAAATCCTTAAAATTATTATTAAATTGGACTGATATTATTTAATAATTTGATTATTATGTGTATATATTTAAAATTAAAATAACAGATATATATAGTTTACACCCAATTCTATTCATGCGACCTGGCTTATACCTTGTCCTATAATAGGTCTTCTACAAATCGTTTACACCACGGGGACTAATGATAAGTTTAGGTCTAATATAGGTGTAATATAGTCCTCGAGTCAATGCCATCTTTTAAATACAATCGCACTTAATTTTTTTAAACTGCAGTTTCATATGCCAGATTGATAAAAGTATTTTAGGTTATGTCAGCATCACCAAATATCATTCAATCTTTAATTTGTTTTTATTGGTGAACTTCACAAGGATCAGGAGATTCAACTTCGGAACATGAGTTTTTTTAATAATTCAATTAATTTAACTTACACAACCTACAAAATATGATGTCAACAAAATCACAATACTGATCAACCGCCACCTACAGGGTTTTTATCAAACACTTTCGGTCACTAAGGCGTTTACACGCAGTTTAAAACGTGGCCTAAACTGGGTCAGGTCACATGAAAGAGACCTGACCTAAGCTAGGTCAGGTCGCCTACTAAATGTTTACAGCATGGCGTCCTATAAGGTATAGGTCGAATATAGGGTATAGGACGCGGCCTAAACGATGGGTGTAAACTAGCTCTGTATGTGTGTCTGTGTGTGTGTGTGATGAAAGTTTCGGATCGCATAACCTCAATACCACGATTCTAAAAATTATATTTTTTTTCGTATTCCTCAAGTTTACATCCAGAAGAAGAGGTGATTAGATTTTGGCTATAATTGGTCAACCGGAAGTGCCCTCATTTGAAGATTTTAAAAGTTAAATATCATTTATTGACATTTAACGTTATTATTATAACTTAAAGAATATATTATTCTCTATACGATTTGACTGCATTTTATACTTCATATTCAATAGAAACAGAATTAAAAAATTATAAAGATATTAAATTTCATAAATCAGCCAGCTATGCTAACCATGGAAACTGCTAATATATTCAGATAATTCAAATTGACAGATGTCAGTATCAATGACAAGTAAATGAATGTGGCAAAGATGAAGATATTCAGATAGATGTTGGGGAAGACACGGAAAGATACGGTAAGGAATGAAAGTATAGGGAAATAACTGTAATGTCAGAAGTTTCTCGAAAGATACAAGAGAGCCGATTACATTGGTTTGAACATGTCATGAGAGATGAAGAATATATTGGAAGAATGAATAGCTTAGTAGTGAAAGGTAGAAGAAACAGAAGAAGACCAAAGATAAGATGGAAGGACTGTATTACGGAAGACTTGAGAGAAAATGAACTGAATGAGAACGACATGTAAAACAGAAATAAGTAGAAGGAGAAAATAAAAATAGCGACCACTAACGAATTGGAAAGGTAAAGAAGAAGATGTCAGTGTCAAGTGCAATTTGCATAGTTTGTTTATGAAATAATTTTACTGGAAATTTAGAATCTTTTGGAAGAAAGTTTATGTATGGAATTATTTACGAACTAAATACAAAATATAAATCACATGTTATGAAGTTACAACTTTAATGATATAAGCTTTGAATATATAATAAATATAAGAACGGCAACGTAATGTATTTAGATTAAATATTTAGAGAGAAGGTGCCATCTATCCCTCCGTATACGAATTATTTCTGAGTTAGTTCAAAAAATACATAATAGGTGGATGTTGCACAGTGTTGCCACGTAGCTAGAACAGCAAGTTAAGATTTTATAAAGGTTTTTAAGTTTGCTACTGTAAAACAAGTATACATGTACATTGAAGATTCAAAATATATTATCTGGTTATTATGAAACAATATTTTTGAATTATTGATTATTGAATACCTCTAACAAATAGTATCTGGCAATGCTGTCAGCACGATTTACCGTAGTTCATAGTTTTGTGGTAGGAGTCACTAGCTATCTATAATAATTTTGTGAATAAAAAGAGACAGATATAGTAATAATAATAATAATAATAATAATAATAATAATAATAATATTTATTCAAAACAGCACAATTGTACAAGAATAAGTCACAGAATTACATACGTTACATATGTTGCTAGGCCATATGCGTTGCCATTCTTATAGTCCAGGAGCCCGTGACAAAAAACCCGAACGATAATGACCAAAATTTTCAGGTGCCAGACGGTATTTGGGTCGCTACGGCGATTTAAAATCTTTCGGTCTGGCATCGATCGTGTGGTTATTTTAGCTATGGCGGCTATTTTAATTAGGGGTAAATTATCAGCTACCGGACTGATTTGACCAAAGATGAGTTTTATGCTAAAATGAACTAGTCCGATAACACATTTAAAAAACATAGGTCTGGCATTTATTGAATATTCCCTTCATGCCGCCAGACCGATTTAAAATTGTTCAATTTTTTTTCTCAAAAACAGACTGATTTTACCAAAGTTGATTTTTGTTTTATATTAAAGTAGTACACTAGTATATTTAAAAAATATTGGTCTGGCATTCATTTTGCAATACCATAAAGGCACCAGACCGATTCAAAAACTTCAAAAAAAAATTCAATAACAGACTAATTTTACCAAATTTGGTTCTTGTGCCAAAATAAACTAGTCTGATAGTATATTTAAAAAAAATTAGTCTGGCACTGATTGAATGTTACCTATCTGATGCCAGACTGCTTTAAAAATCCTTAAAATTATTATTAAATTGGATTGATATTACTTACTAATTTGAATATTGCACTATAATATATATTTATTATTAATATCCAGTCAATAGATATGTTAAGAAAAATTTATTTATTATTACAGTAAATAATATTTTGTTCTGCATTTGATAAAATGATAGTAATTTAAAATGTTGAAAAGCGAGTTTTGTGCGTTAGGTATGGTTATTGTCAGTATTTAAAAAAAAATCTCATAATAAATTAGTATAATTTTCCACTCGGAGAGCATCGTGTATCTTCGGGATTTTCGTTCGGCCTGACGCCTGCACATGGCTAGACTCTTGTGTGTCTATGCATGTCGGTATAGATTATTATTTACATCAACGGCAAAAATTGTGTGCATTGTGGTTCCAATATTGGTGCAGTGAGTTTTGTTCGTATTTAAAGCTCTTGAATTTCTTTCTGTTACTTTCATAATTTTTATGATTTTAAGCAGTAAAATAGAATAAATTATACTAGGTACGTACACATATCTCATTCTTTATAAATATAATATCTAAAATTCATTATTTTAATTCTAGGAATTGTGGAATTATATTTGAAAACCATACAGGGTTTACTTCGAATATTCAAAATATAAATTAAGTCAGTTACTACCAAATTGTTTGCCTGGATATAACATATTGTTTTGCGCTTTTATCAGAAAAATAAGTTTATCTAATGATGGAAAATACTGAAACGTTGAAGTTGCGATGCTGTATTCATGTCGCCGAAAATGTAGATAAAATAATTCCTTTTAATGAAGCGTCATATTTAAAATGCGTACACGTATTGAAAGCTCGTAAATTCCACCATCTAATGTATGAATCTTTAGAGTTACCTACATCTCCAAGTGATCACGATGGTTATCACCTTCAATGTTATCGCAAGTTCACAGCTATTGCTAAAAGAAAATTAGAAAATATCCCGGATGAGACTTTGATTATAGATTCAAAAAGCACAAGTCCACAACCCGAGACATCCAGCGCAAGTGCCCAGTTGCAGAGAGTCAAGAGGCAAAAATTATGTTCTACTACGGGGATTTTGAAGAAAGCTTATATTTTTTGTAAGAAGATATCGAAAAAAGCAAAAAATAATGTTGTTCCCTTGGTAAAATGCGCAACCAAAAACTTTGAGAACTCTATCAAAAAGTATGCGTCTATATTGGAAGATTTTGACATGATATCCATAGTGGGTGATATAGATTTTGTTGCAAAAGAAGTTCATTATCACACTATATGTAGAACTAAATTTCAAAACAAAGCAAGAAAAATTCAAAACGAATCAAGTGCATCAAGTACTTCTGAGTTAGAAACTTTCCATTGGCATCAGATAAGAGAAACACATAAAAAAGGTTTTGAAGCTTTATGTGCATTTATTGACGAAAGTATTTTAATTAACAATGAAATTTTTACCATTGGCGAAATATATTCTGTCTATATTGAAATTCTTGTAGAACTGTCTAACGTATCAAAACAATTATTTTTAAATTACCCCATTAAAAACCTAGAAAAAAAACTTTTAGACAAATATGTTGGAAAAATCAATGTAGATACAACCAGTAAATATTTAAGAGACCATCTGATTTTTAATTCTAATGCCTCTGTGGTTAGGCCTCATGTGGCAGACAAATATAGAAAGGAAAATAAATTTACTTTAAGAGAAGTAGCATTTGCATTACGCCGGCAAATTTTGGATATGGAAAAAATCACTATGCCGACACCTCTTAATGTTCAGGATATCTTAAAAGGCGAATGCAATTGTGCAACGTTGTATCGGTGCACATTAAAGCTGAAACTTGAAGATGAACATAGGTAATAAATAAATTCTTGAATTTCAGGAGCAAAATTTATTTCTTATGCTCTGGTCGGAGCTATTACAACAACTGAACTCAGATAATAAATAAACACATAACATGACAACCAAAAAATAATAGCAACAATGAAAATACAAGGTTGCTTTACAAAAATGATAATTATAACTATAACATTTGAAATTGAAAATGAATGCATCTGTGCTGGCGTGGGTAACATTTAAAATTGAATTACCCGCGCTGGCACACAATGTTCCACAAGATTTGATATTATTTCTTCAATGTTTATTTGCTGGCCCTGATCCGAGAAGAGGTAAAACTGAGGATAAAGAGAGAAAACTTTTATCTGTTGCCCAGGATATCATATTTAATGTAACTAACGGCCGCGTTAAGCCGTCAAAGCACCTAAACCTTGCTTTAGGCATGAAGAGTCTAACTAGTAGCAAGAAAGTTGTAAATATTCTTAACAGATTTGGCCATGCTGTAAGTTACCAAACTGCAGAGGAAATTGAGACTGAACTGTCTTACGCGGCAGTTGGATCGAATAAACTGCTACCTAGTGATATGAATCCATCAGGGCAGCTGTGTACTGGAGTAGCATTTGATAATTTTGATCGGTATGTAGAAACCTTAGGTGGAAAAGACACACTGCATGATACAGTCGGTATTATTTATCAGAATATTTCTTCTGATATTACTGAAGATCACTTTCAATATCAAATTGAGGCTATAGAAGATATTGAGTCCGAGAAATCTAGACGTAGACGAAGTTTCAAAGATATTTATTCTGAACCTGAACCTTACAGAAAAAAACCCAAACCTCTATTCAAAATTTCTGATACTTCAAAGATTGCTGCACTGGAAAGGGATCTACACAGTCAAGAAATAAGTTATTGGAAAATTGATTTCTTGTGGGTTTTATCAGTAGCTAAAAATTTGCCTCAAACGCCTATGTGGGTTGGATACAATTCAAAAATTGTACTTGATGAATTTTCTCTACAAAAAATTGCATACTTACCACAATTAAATATTTCACCAACATCTTACACAGCCGTACTTCATACAATAAAAATGGCTCAGAAATTAGCTGAAGAATGTGGTCAATCAGATATTCCAGTAACTTATGATCTGGCTATAGCAAAAATGGCGTTATCAATACAAAAAGAAGAAGAGCCCAAATTTGATAATCTTTTTATCATGTTAGGAGCATTTCATATTGAATTAGCATTTTTTAAAGCACTAGGAAAGCTCATAGACGAATCCGGAGTCACCCGTATATTAGTTGATTCGGGAATTTTAGCAACTGGTTCAGTTAAAGGATTTATAGGCGGAACACATTACAATCGATGTAAGCGAATCCATCAAATACTTGCATTGTCGCTTGAAATATTACATTTTTCCTTCTTTTCTACTGTAGAAGAAATATCATTAGATGAAGGCGCAATTGGTGATCTATTAAACTTTAATCAGGAAACAATGATTAAGCTTGGTGAAGACATTACTATTCCTGAGCAGCTCAAAGATATATTGAAAATGTACAGCATGTTTAAAACAAAAACTATTAATGGGCAGCATGGAAAGACTGCACAGTTTTGGTTTAAGTATATCGAACTGATAAATCTGTACCGTGAATTTTCTCGTAGTATAAGAATGGGATACTTTGAATTATATTTGCAGTGCTTGCCAAAAATAATGGATTTATTTTTTTCTTTAAATCACTGTAACTATGCACGGTGGATGGTTGTTTTTTATGAAAAACTTCTTAATATTTCTAAAACAAATCCAAATATAAAGCAACAGTTTTATGAAGGAGCCATGTCTGTTAGGAGAACAAATAAAAATTTTTCAAGATGTCCCATAGATCTTAGTTTAGAACAGGCAATAAATGCTGACGCAGCAAATAAACTTAAAGGTATTTCTTCCGTTACAAATTCAATATCCGCTAGACAAAGATGGGCAGTTAGTCATTCCGCCAGAACAACAATATTATCAAATCTTAGGAAGACTGCTGGATTGGTAGATCGTGATGACGTAACGAAAGATACAGTGCCAATGCGCATTAAGAAAGATAATGAAGCTGTTTGGGCTCTTGTGCGATGTATTCAAGATACCATTAACCCATTCGATTGCGCACTAAATCCAGAAAACCTATTTAATATAAGCTCGGGAAAAGTCGCTAGTCAGAAAACTACTTGCTTTCTTTTAGATTTTATGAATATTGGTGCTGAAGCACATAAAAAATTTAGAAACGAATGTGCCATTGATGCTACCAGGTTTTATAAGCCGCTAAAAAAAATATTATTTCGACATTTGCAGCAGAAGTTGCCAAAATGAAATCAGTTAAAGAAGGAAAAATGTTGGAAGTAAAAATTGTTGCTGGCAGTGGAAAATAAAATTGATCTTTCGCTTGCTTTCGAGTTTCCGTTAACACCAGTTCCTTTGTCACTGTGTCATGCTGACGGGGTAATGAACAAGACCAACAAGGCGGTACTAACCAAGTTATTGGAATCCCGGGTGTTACATGATGCACCTGAAATAATTGATGTATTAATTGTTGATGGATTTTTTCTTCTTCACTTACTTGGTGATACATCCTCTACATATGGAGGTATATCGCGTCAAATTTTGACAAAACTTGTTAGTTACAAAGCTGAAGTCATACATTTGATATTTGATTCGTATAAATCGCCTTCAATAAAAGACTATGAGAGAGAATTACGAGGAGATTCGTGCAAAAACGAATATGACTATCAGATTATTGGTCATAAACAAAAAAGACCATCAGATTTTTTAAAGGCTTTGAGAAACCACTGCTTCAAAATAGAGTTAACTAAATTTTTGATTAAGAATTGGAGGGAAGATCCAGGCGTCATCAGAATCCTAGGTGAAACAAAATTGTATGTTGCATGTGAAGACGTATGCTACAATTTTAAAGTTGAAAATGGCATTTTAAGCAGTGAAGTAATCGAGGAACTACAAAGCAGTCATTCTGAAGTTGACTGTAAAATGATATATCATCTCACAAAAGTTGAAACTGGTAATGCTGTAATACGAACTTCTGATGCAGATGTTTTAGCGATTTTACTTGGCAACATGGAGTTTATATCCAGTAAAACAAATGTATGGATTGAATTGGGGACTATTTCAAAAAATGATTTAAGATTTGTCAATGTGCGTAAAATTTATGATAATTTAGGTCCAATTTTATCATCATCCATTCCAGCTTTCCACGCTTTAACGGGATGCGACTACACAGCCTCATTTTACAGATTAGGCAAAGCACGTCCTTTTAAAGTATTAGAAGGCAACCACGAATTTCAAATCGCTTTAGCAGAGTTAGGATCTGAAAACTTACCAGATTTCGAAAAAATAGAAAAATACATCTGCGCGTGTTATAATAACAAACGTTCAATTGAACGAATAAATGAGTTACGTTTTGATATATTCGTAAACGTCTACGGATGTAAAGGCAATGACCCCCTTAAAAATTTAAAAGGTATTGATAGCGCTTGTTTACCACCGTGCCAATCAGTACTTATACAAAAAATTAAAAGGACTAACTACGTAGCATCAGAATGGAAAAGCGCGCATCTACCACATCCACCACCAATTTGCCCCACGGATAACGGTTGGATATTAGAAAATAATACATACCAACCAATATGGTATGAAGGTGATACTATACCGAATAATTTGATTAGTTCAGTGGGCCATTCTTCCATCTCCGCCGAAACAAACAATGAAGATGAATCAGATTGGAATGATAATATTAGCGAAGAAGATGACAGTGACTCCGATATAGACTGTATTAATTAATTAAATATCCCTTTGGATCATTTTTTTTTTTTTGATATCCGATGTGTAGACCTATAATGTTATTTTTTATTATTTTTACCTTAAGGCCAATAATTTGTAATGATTTAGTGTACTTTGTGATTTATTTAATAATAATAAATTAAATATATTTATATTATGTATGTGTATTAAAAAATATCTTTTTATATATCTGTTATTTTAATTTTAAATATATACACATAATAATCAAATTATTAAATAATATCAGTCCAATTTAATAATAATTTTAAGGATTTTTAAAGCAGTCTGGCATCAGATATGTAACATTCAATCAATGCCAGACTATTTTTTTTTAAATATACTATCAGACTAGTTTATTTTGGCACAAGAACCAAATTTGGTAAAATTAGTCTGTTATTGAATTTTTTTTTGAAGTTTTTGAATCGGTCTGGAGCCTTTATGGTATTGGAAAATGAATGCCAGACCAATATTTTTTAAATATACTAGTGTACTACTTTAATTTAAAACAACAATCAACTTTGGTAAAATCAGTCTGTTTATGAGAAAAAAAATTGAACAATTTTAAATCGGTCTGGCGGCATGAAGGGAATATTCAATAAATGCCAGACCTATGTTTTTTAAATGTGTTATCGGACTAGTTTATTTTAGCATAAAACTCATCTTTGGTCAAATCAGTCCGGTAGCTGATAATTTACCCCTAATTAAAATAGCCGCCATAGCTAAAATAACCACACGATCGATGCCAGACCGAAAGATTTTAAATCGCCGTAGCGACCCAAATACCGTCTGGCACCTGAAAATTTTGGTCATTATCGTTCGGGTTTTTTGTCACGGGCTCCTAGACTATTGGTATTGCATGTAAGCCCATTTCGACAGTAGGCATGCTTTATAGCAAACTTAAAGACCCAGTGGATAAGAACGACAAATCAAACGTGGTTTATAAAGTTCATAGCTTCACTGAAAACTGCAACGCCACATACGTTGCGACGACCAAACGTTATTCGAAGATCCGGATGAGCGAACATCGCAAATCAACACAGTACAACACGGCGAACAAATGTGCTTTGGCTGAACATTCTAATGTACTAAAACACACTTTTGATCTGGATAATTTGAATATTTTGGAAGAACAGAATTACTCCAAACGTATGTTCCTTAAAATGCTACTTATGAGGATGATTGCAACAACATCATTACAAGAACTGGTATACAAGAACTTAACAGCGTATATTGTAGTGTATTAGAAAAGTTCAAAAAGGGAAAAAAAACAATTTTCAGGCCATATTGAGATTCAGTTAAATTCCTTATATATTTTTTTCTACAACTGTCAAAAAAACATGACATTTAAACATCGTTATGGATACGCGAAGTTTGTGATTTTTTTACATGTGAAAAAAAAACAATTATTTTTTCACAAAATCTAACAATTAACAAATCATTTTAACAAAATATTACTTTTGTTTGATATGTCAATTTTATTGTTTAAACTGTCTTGTATATATCCCTCTGCTACGGTGGTAGATTTTCATCCTCCGTGGCGTTTAATAGAAGTCATGTTACCTCTTGCATTGGCCAAAAGAGTGACAGAACTTCTTCGAAAGCAGTGGCCTGTGTACCTCTCAAACATTTCCTTTCCAAGCCATTTTGCAATCAAGCTGGGAATCTTTCCTATTTTGTTGATTCCGACATGTTGATTAACACACTTGCCATTGTTATACTTAAGGAATAATCGATGACTTGAAGCATGTGTCGGCCTTAGAACTCTGTACTTACGGTATATCTCAATATATTCTGTATTTGAAACAGTGAAAGTTCGTTGAGAATGAGTTTTCGAATCCGGTATTTTCACAATTAATATAGAGCCTACATCTTCGATATCATCAATCGTCATTTTAACTAACTCTTCGCAACGACAGGCGCCACTTATACCCAAAATTAGCACAGTGTGCAATAAAATATCAACAAGTAGGTATTTATTTACTTAAATTAAATGGAAATACTTACCTTCTTCAATAAATGCATTTCATCGTCAGCTTCTTTAATAAATTTAGTTATATCTTGTTAAGACTTTTGATTTTTTCTCTCTATACCCAACTGATTTACTTTTTAGATAAGGCACCAATTTTGTAAATTTTCGAAGGTCAATATTTTCGTTCACATTCAAATTAGCTTTGAGCATGGAAAAGGTTGTCCATAGTGTAGGTGGTATTAATCTTGTTGACTTTTCTTCTAGATAAGCCAAAACCACGTTTTCTGATACTTTTAACACATTTTTTCCCCTGCACCATTTTCGAAATTCAGTATAAGTATTCTCATACTGACGTCTTGATTTGGCTGGCAACAAATTCGAAATTGCAGCATTTGCAATTTCGTTTACCTGAGGAGGAGTATCGCTATCACTGATCTCGTCACAATCCATCGATATAAGCAAAAATTGATATGGATAGATCGAAACACCGGATCGAAAATACAAATTCGTTGACACTTTATTTATTCATTTATTTATTTATTTATTTGTTTATTCAACATTTGCACGGTCACAACACACCAGGCGACTTCATTTTGGTAGCAGTTTAATTTTATTTTGAATATTTTCCTATAGTTTACTTAAATAAATCTATAATTATTGAATTCTTTTTTTGACAGTTGTAGAAAAAATATTGTTTGCATTTTGTGGGCGAAATTTGGGTATTTTTGGCGCGTTCGAATGACTTTTTTGTCTCGACCTGACGGTCTAAGCTAAAATTGGCTTTCTCACGCGCAACAAAAAAAATCTGTTGTGGCCAGCACAATACCTTCCGTCAATCCTGTGTATTATGTACAAATTCCATACATAAATTTTCTTCTAAAAGATTCTAATTTTTTGGTATTTTATGATTCCCTTTCTCGGCAACTGAATTCCATTCTCCTGATAACAAACAAACCACATGAAATAAGAAAATCATGAAATTTTGAATGAAAAATTATGACACTTGTCAGTTATGGACATAATTAATTGCTGTCATTTTGATACGGGTTCCCATATCTGCTTGCCAAAGGCACGCGCCCTATACATATTTTTTTTTTGCAAAAGATGCTATATTTCCAGTAAAGTTATTTCATAAACAAACTATGCAAATTGCACTTGACACTGACATCTACTTCTTCTTCTTTAGTTTTTCCCATTCGTTAGGGGGCCGCTATTTTTTATTTTCTTCTTCCACTCATTTTTGTTTTGCGTGTCTTTCTCATTCAGTTCCTTTTCTCTCAAGTCTTCTGCAATACAATCTTTTCATCTTATATTTGGTCTTCCTATGTTTCTTCCACCTTCTATTAATATATTCATCGCTTCTCATGACATGTTCAAACCAATGTAATCGTCTTTCTTATATCCAGAAACTTCTAACACTAGAGTTACTTCCCTTATTCTGTCATTGATTTACATTTTATTGATACTGACATCTGTCAATTTGAATTAGCAGTTTCCATGGTTAAGTTAGCATAGCTGGCTGAATTATGAAATTTATATGAATTTTTTTATCTTTATTATTCTTTAATCCTATATCTGTTAAATATGAAATATAAAATGCAATCAAATCGTATAGACAATAATATATTCTTTAAGTTATAATAACATTTAACTGAGTTTTTCAAGAAAAACTGTTAAAATCTTCAAATGAGGGTACTTCCGGTTGACCAATTATAACCAAAATCTAATCAAGTCTGCATATGGTTGTAAGGAAGAGGAATACGCAAGAATTGTAATTTTTGGAATTCTAGTATTGGAGATATCGTGCAGGAAAAAACGGTCACATACACACACACACACACATACACACATACACACACACACGCACATACGAACACACACACACACACATACAGACATCATCGTAAAAATAGTAAAATCGTATTGTAAAGACCCTAAAACGTGCTTATTCAATGGAAACTCACCACCGATTTTTTTGACCAAAGACAATACCTTCCTTACCTAGGTGACGGAAGGTAAAAACACTCATTTCGCGCACTTAATACAAAAATAACTATTTATTTATGTATTGTCGTTACCAAAATCTACGAATAGAATAGTCAATATTTTCCTTCACATTCAAAGTAGCTTTGAGCATGGAAAAGGTTGTCCATAGTGTAGGTGGTTTTAATCTTGTTGACTTTTCTTCTAGATAAGCCAAAACCACGTTTTCTGATACTTTTACCACATTTTTTCCTGTGCACCATTTTCGAAATTCAGTATAAGTATTCTCATACTGACGTCTTGATTTGGCTGGCAATAAATTCGAAATTGCAACATTTGCAGTTTCGTTTACCTCAGGAGGAGTATCGCTATCACTGATCTCGTCACAATCCATTCGTTGACACTTTATTTATTTATTTATTTGTTTATTCAACATTTGCACGGTCCCTTGGTTACAACACAGCAGGCGACTTCATTTTGGTAGCAGATTAATTTTATTTTGAATATTTTCCTATAGTTTCCTTAAATAAATCTATAATAAAATTATTGAATTCTTTTTTTGACAGTTGTAGAAAAAATATTGTTTGCATTTCGTGGGCAAAATTTGTGTTTTTTTGGCGCGTTCGAATGAGTTTTTTAAAAGTGACCTTCTCACTCGCAACAAAAAAAAACACTCATTTCGCGCACTTAATACAAAAATAACTATTTTAAATTTCTAGGTAAATGCTACACAATCACTGATGTACAGACGACTAATAGGAGTCCGCATCGATGATGTCACCAAGAATTCTTCCGCAAGATATTTCCGGCTATTTTCCGAATTATTCTGTTGTCGATTTTGAGACCAAATATATAAAACTGAATTTTGAGTACGAATGTGTTTTGCGTACATACTCGTACGTAACAATCTGTAAGATCTTACTGCAAGTGTGATAATTTCCATGTTATTTTGTATATATTATTTTGTTGTATAGCTTGTTATAAACCCTGAAGAAGGAATAAATGACTGTTTGACTCAGATTTCAAGTAATTATTAACACTTTGTTATTTGTAATATCTGTAAAAATGAGTCATTAATAGATAATTGTTCACTTAAACAGAAATTATAAATAATACCTAAGTAGTGATGCACTGAAAAATTCTACGAGCGCCAGCTTCAAGAAGTAGGCTCCGATCCCAAAATTTCGACCGAAGAGTAGGCGAAAAACAATATATTTATAACAACATAATAATATTTGATAATATTGTTCTTTATGATTGATATCTGTAAATGCGTAATGAAACTTAAAGCACCTAACGCATTTTAACGAGATATTTAATATACATAACTTAATATTTCATATTTGGTGCCGAAACCCGGGAGCTATGAAGTGAACGTAAACAACTGAAAAACAACACCGTCATCACGTCTCAGCCACCGTATTCACCGGACTTGGCTCCCTGCGACTGCTTCCTGTTTTCAAAACTGAAAAGACCCATGAAAGGACGCCGTTTTGCCACGATTGAGGAGATAAATACCGCATCGCTGGAAGAGCTTAAGGCCATACCAAAAAGCGCGTATCAGAAGTGCTTCGAGGTTTGGAAAAAGCGCTGGCACAAGTGTATTATATCTGAGGGGGATTACTTTGAAGGGGACAAAATAGATATTGATGAATAAATATCTTTCGAGAAAAATAAAAAGTCACCTTTTTTTGAACAAACCTCGTATGCCTTTCGAAGATGCTTTGGCCTACGCTCAACAAGCATCGGGCGTATTAATCTCACAATGAGAAACTAAGACTGACTTTTAGCAAACAACTAAACAACTCGTACGGAGAACTATATAACACTTAAAACTTATGGCAGATTCACATTGTCACAGGTAACACAACAGAATAAATGGAATTTCACGGTAAGATTACCTAAACTCAATATTATAAAATTCAATTGAGGTAGCCTGGTCTGCATTTTGGGAATAATACAAACCACCATTTCAAATATAGATGATGTTACAAAATTTTAATATTTAAAATCTTATTTAACGGGAAAGGTAGCTGTCATTATTGCTGGTTTAACATCAATAATCATATAAGCATGCTATTGATTTATTAAAGGAAGAATACGCTAACGTATGAATGGTGATATTTATATTTAAAAATTATTAGCTATTACTCATGTCAAATATGAAAAATCTGTTGTGGCCAGCACAATACCTCTCGCCACTTCCTTTTTAGTATAGGGCGCGAACGGTAATGTTACATTTTTGGGCTTGACAAGCAAATGTGTGGGCCCGTTTCAGAATGATAATTAGTAATTATGTACATAGATGTCAAATGTTAGAATTTTTCATTAAAAATTTCAAGATTTTCTAAATTTACGTAGTTAATTTATCACCAGGAGTTTAAAGTTTACTTGTATGCCTTAGATATTTAACATTTAATTCTGCTCCACATGGAATTGGAAAATCACTAAATTTAGAATGAGAAATTATGATATTTGACATCTATATACATAATTACTAGCTATCATTCTGACATGGGCCCCCATATCTGCTTGTCAAGGCCAACAAAATCATATGACTGCTCGCTCCCTATTGTATTTAACATTTCTTGTATACCTACACTCTACACCAAAAATTCTACTTACGCATATATCTATTCCATATATATTTAGATTGTTTAATTTTAAATTCATTTTTGATGAAGAAATTTTGTCCTCTTCTAATTTTTCGAAATGTTTCCAATTCTATTAATACATTAAGAAATAATATAATGTATGTACTTCCCAGAAAAAGTCTTCAGTAATGTCTTCGGATTTCTGACACTGACATTATCTGTCAGTTACAAACAAATTAAATTTTCAACTATTTTCCATGGCCATTCTTTCGGCTGTAAAATTTATTATAACAGATTATTTTACATACTATATTTCTTCTATCTCTAAATCTATAGAATATATTGTAAAATATTTAAATGTATCAGAAAGAGAATTTATTTTTCTTTAATATTATCAAGAAAAAATTTCAAAAAATATTATTTAAAAGATTTTTTTTCAAGAATCTTCTACTTCCGGTTGTCCAATTGTTACCAAAACCTTTTCAGATCTTCCCATGAATGTCCGATTGGGAAATACGTAGTTAAAAAAATTTAAAGTCTTATTGTTTTTGAGTAACCGTCCTTCCAACATCCCACACACACACACACATACACACACACATCCACACACACACACACACACACACACACACACACACACACACACACACACAGACATCATCGTAAAAATGATAAAATCGGATTGTAGGGACCTTAAAACGTGCTTATTCAATAAAATCTGGATATGCGATTTTTAGCATGAATGCAATACCTCTCTTAGCGAGAGGTAAAAAGTAAGGAAATTGTATAACACAATGTCAACTATAACGAGATCTTTGACAACGTTAGGTATTTCTCCAGAAAAATATGGTCTTTTAGTAAAATAAATTATTTTTAAAGCATTGCCGTACAATACAAGAGTTGCATTTAATAAATGAAAATTACAAAATTCCATGTCCAATATGTCACTATTAAATGTGCGTTGTTCGTGTAACACGGGAGGGGACTAGCTCTGACGATGTTGGTCTTGTACTTTTCCAACGATGACCACTTGTTCGAACTAAATGGTGGGCGCTTGATGTTCGCCCACCGCTTGATTATACAGGACGGAACACAGACACAATTGTACTTAACACACTTAACTACTTATGGCCGATGAACACTTCACATTATGGACACAGATATTATTAGGATTTAAACTAACTAACTTTATTTACATGGCTATTATTATTTACACTTACACTTATTATTATTGATTATACTAAACTTAACTAAGCACATAAACTAAATAGTTACATTTTACATAGTAACTCTGCGCGTCTACTACGCGCTCAAAAAAACTCAAAACATCTCGACAACACGAATATCTAACACCGACTCCATGTCTTGTCAACACAAGAATCTAAAACCAACTCTCTTAAACAAAGAGTTACTTTCGTGAGAGGCCTTATCTCTGAGGGGATGAAGGGGTTAACATATGGCATCCATATCAAAACATCAGCCCTGCACGTAGGCTCGCAATAACTTCTAAACTTAATTGTCAACAAATAACTCTTGACAGCTAGACTAAACAGTCAGTTAATAAAAGATGATAACTATTTATAAACAGAATTTTGACTAACAAAGATAACAAGTTGAGATATTATTTCTGAAAGTATAATTTAGAAAAGATTATAAAAAGTTACTTATTTGTTATTGCTCACCTTGTTACATCATCCCCTACTTAAGACATAAATATATCGCAAAATTGATATATTTATTCTTAAGTCCTGCTCACGGAAGAAAAATGTCTAATTTCTGCAAACACAAAACAAAATGCACATAAAACACATACATGAATCGAATTAAACATAAAACAATAAAACATCAAACATATTACCAATATGAAACCTAAAAACATAAACACAAAAATACAAAACATATTGCAAAAATATAAGCATAAATGCAAGACATATTACAAATATGACTCACATAAAACATAAGAACATAAGCATAAAAGCGTAAAACATTACAAATGTGACACATAAAACATAAGAACATAAACATAAAAGCATAAAACATAAGACGTTATAAAGGAATATCATAAACATAAAAACAGAAACATAAAACGTTATAGACATATCTCAAATGAGAGACACAAATACAAAATAATTGTAGTACTCTGACAATTATTGCTTAAGGAAAAGGGTAATATTTTATTTTCCTATCATAACTAAGGTGATTTTCAGAATCACAAATATCATATATGTTTACAAAACTATAAATGCAACTTAATATTTCTAAAACCTTATCTACGAACCACAACTAAACACTAACACAAGATCGTCACACAATTGTCATAAAAAATACAAGAGTCACTGCACTCACACTACAGGGGGGGGGCTCTTCACACATAAGGGGCCTAAGAGAAATTACCACAAAAAACTTCACCTCTGTCTTGTGGATGATGACGTCACTGGCGATAACATCAGTGGCGTACCTTCCATGGATGCGGCGGGAGACTTGCACAGCTGAGCAGGCTTCGTTGTCTTCGCCGAAATCCATGTCCACGTCGCCATCCACGTTGTCCTCTTTGCCATCCATTTGCAGGTCCTTGTCGTGCAGGTTGTTGTCGTCATATACTGTGTCCACAATATGTTCATCAGCTACTTCACTGTGTTCGTCCTCACACTCCATATTTGCTGTTTCCTCCGGCAGGCAATCTTCTTCAGTCATTTTTCCCTCTTGTACGCCCTCATCGTCACTAGCTGTGGCGGCTGTTGTCGCACTTTGTCGACCCTTTGGACGCGGGATGTCTACCACCGCACGGCGATCCTCTATTGCCAGCAAGGATTCAATTTCTTCTAAACTAATCCGTCCTACTGGCAACTCGTGCACACCAGGCATGGCAAGAGAAGCGTGGCTATGTGCCACCGACGAATGCCCTGGAGACAACGAATCTAACGGCGCCTGTGGTGCGTAAACCTGGTACTGCGTCCACGTTGAAACGTAAAACCTTGGCGTACAAGACGGAAAAAATGATGGTGGTAATATGGCGCGTCCTGCATAGGTTATTTCTAACCAACGCACCATATCTGTGCCAATGGTAGGGCGCTTATACAATGGAACTGCAAAATATAATTCCCTTGCCCTACCACTGAGCCTAAACACTAATGCACTGCCGAGAAAAACTTCATCCCAGCCGTATCTTCTGCTGGCTGAAACCATGTTGTGGATGTATTCTTTCACACTGCCATCACCAGAAAACATATTTATTTCCAGTAATACATTCAGCATATCTGGTGACGGCTGATACGGCCTGAGTTGCTGTGTCATCGTTGGCGTCATGGTCGAAAACGAATACATTTTTCACTCCGATCACCCTCTCCTCTGTCACAAACTAATATAATTCAAAAACTGTAAGATCTTTTCAGATAAATATTCAGGGTAAAAATTACACTGATTATCCTACCGACTGCGCCAATGTAACACGGGGAGGGGACTAGCTCTGACGATGTTCTTGTACTTTTCCAACGATGACCACTTGTTCGAACTAAATGGTGGGCGCTTGATGTTCGCCCACCGCTTGATTATACAGGACGGAACACAGACACAATTGCACTTAACACACTTAACTACTTATGGCCGATGAACACTTCACATTATGGACACAGATATTATTAGGATTTAAACTAACTAACTTTATTTACATGGCTATTATTATTTACACTTACACTTATTATTATTGATTATACTAAACTTAACTAAGCACATAAACTAAATAGTTACATTTTACATAGTAACTCTGCGCGCCTACTACGCGCTCAAAAAAACTCAAAACATCTCGACAACACGAATATCTAACACCGACTCCATGTCTTGTCAACACAAGAATCTAAAACCAACTCTCTTAAACGAAGAGTTACTTTCGTGAGAGGCCTTATCTCTGAGGGGATGAAGGGGTTAACATATGGCATCCATATCAAAACATCAGCCCTGCACGTAGGCTCGCAATAACTTCTAAACTTAATTGTCAACAAATAACTCTGACAGCTAGACTAAACAGTCATTTAATAAAAGATGATAACTATTTATAAACAGAATTTTGACTAACAAAGATAACAAGTTGAGATATTATTTCTGAAAGTATAATTTAGAAAAGATTATAAAAAGTTACTTATTTGTTATTGCTCACCTTGTTACATTTGGATGATGGTAGGTACATCAATAACGAATCTGTAGGATTTATGACCTTGGTGGAAGATATATTATTGGTAGTTGTAAATAAAAGAAATACACATATTACAGGAACTCAAAAAGGGTTTATTTTCAAATATTGTTCTTATTGACAACGGCGCACTATATAAATTCCTAAATTATTTTGTTTTTAATAAATATTCAAATCTTGAATGAGATACTTTATTTCATCACTTCCGATTTTAAGATTTACTGAAATCGTAGTAACATAATACAAAATACAAAACTTAAAAAAAGACCCATTTTCCTATGCACCAGTTATGCTATGGATAAGGAACAGCTTTCGTTAAATTATCTGCAATCATAATCTTCGTGTCTAATTTTTCGATTTTAATTTGGTTATTTATTACGAACTGCTTTTCTTGTAAAATGTTTCGTTCTTGTGTGAAATACATCGTCCTTGCTTAAATTGATCGCGTTTTTGTTGTCACACTAAATCGTTATTGGTTCGTCACAAAAAATAATTTTCAATTCCGTAAAAATTTTCTTCAACCAAATTGCCTCTTTTGTTGCGGTGTACTCAGCCTCTGTGTTTAAGCAAGCTGCAGTTGGTTGTTTCGTACTTTGCCATGTAATTGCTCCTCCTGCTAAGATGAAAACGAATCCTGATGTAGATCACCATCACATCCTGCATAATTTGTATCACAGTATCCAATGATATTTGCATTTTTGTTTTTAGAGTAAATTAATTTAGTTACAAGTACCTTTCAAATATATCATTACTCTTTTCGTAGCTGTCCAATGAACAGTTATAGGATTAGAACAATGCTGACACAAAATATTTATTGAATTTGTTGTATCACGTTTTGTTCCTCGTGCTGCATATAAATGTTTATCAATAGCACTTTAATAAATTTCCTTTAAATTTTCTAAATTATTTTCACCATTTTTTAATTTTCTAATTTTTTGATTACAATCTTGCACGTTAAGCTTCCTTAAAGAATTCTCAACGTACTTCTTATGATCTAATGTCGTGATCTCTTGTTCTTCATCTCTATTGGTTTCAATATCGAGGCAGTAACTGCGCAAACCTGAATCTTTCATTTCAAAACTCTGCATCAATTCATTCTTGATCCAATTTAAGAGTTTCAAATCGCTGGCAAATATTATCAAGTCGTCGACATACTCGTAAACTGCAATTATCAATACGTTCTTCTCTTCAAATTTATAATAAACGCCAAGATCAAATCCAGATTGAATTAATTTAAAATCTTTTAAACTTGAATCCAGTTTTGAATACCAAGTACGATCAGATTGTTTCAATCCGTAAATAGCTGTTCGGAGTCTACAAACAAATTTTTGATTTTCACATATCCTTTCTTTGGATAAAAGCCACTATCGTATCTATATGCTGAGTTTTGTGAAAACGTCGGCTAATAAAAAGATTACAGTAATGCTTTAAATGCGTTTAAATGGCAATATATCGATACAATAGCCTTTTATTCAATAAAATAAACCAAAATTAGGGCGCGGAAGCAAGGATTTGTGATCATTTGGTGCGTTTTTGTAGTAAAATGTGTCGTTTTTGTTACACATGTCACACTGAAAAATTAACGAATATTTAAAGGAATTTCTATACATGCCGATTATAAAACAAATATGGTTGACTGATGGAGGAGATCTATTGCGAAAGTATTTCGTTGCCATTAATATTTACTGTGAAGAATTTTTGATTGCGGTTGATTACTTCATATGGGAGTAAGAGGGTTGAAAGGGTTTTTTGATACCTATGAGTCGAATATATACATACATGCAATGTTTTAAATAGATCAGGATGTAAATATATTTTTTGTTTGAGACTTTATCAGGAACAATCTTCAATTGGTTCATATTATATTTCAGATTTTGGAAAAAAAAATTGGAAAGTTTAGTTTTTTGTCAATATAATCAACTGTTAATTCACTTGGTAGGCGTAAATTTGTGCCTTAAACTAATTCGACCGCACTACAATCCAATGTTTCTTTGAAAACAGTCCGGAGACCTAGTAATATCAGAACTAAATTTTTATACCAATCATTTGGATTATTGCAAGATTGTAAAGAAGCTTTTAGCTGTCTGTGGAACATTTCCACGGAGCCGTTTGATTCGGAATGATATGCAGTAAATCTGATTCTTTTTGCATTTAATTGTAATAAAAATTCTTTAAATAATTATGATTCTAATTCTGGTCATCTGTCATTTGAAAATTACATTGTTACTCCAAATTTAGAAATCCAACTTCTCATAAAAGTATGTGTAATCGTTTGGACTTTAGTATAATTGAGAGGTATAATTTCGCCCCACCGTGTAAAACGATCTATACAGGTTAATAAATATGATTGACAATTTGATACAGGTAAAGGACTCACCAAGTTTAAGTGAATCATCTCAAAACGCCTGAAATTTTTCCAAACAAATTTTGAAGAGATTAATTTTTTAGTGGCCGTTATCCCTGGATGAAAAATATTATGAAAATTGTTAAAGATTTCTATTCCAAATTGTAATGGAATGTATGGTTTATGTTTCCCGGTTAAAATATCACAAACAATTTTATAGTAAGTATCAGGAATTATTATTTCTATAAAAATGAGTGAATGAGAATTGGATTTTTTCCAGATATTTAATTATTTGAAGATTTTAACGTTATTATAACTTGAAGAATATATTATTCTCTATACGATTTGATCGCATTTTATACTTCATATTCAATAGATATAGAGTTAAAGAACTATATAGATATTAATACCCCGGTAAATTTCATAAAATAGTCAGATATGCTAACCATGGAAACTGCTTATATATTCAGATAATACAAATTGACAGATGTCAGTATCAATAGAACCGTTCAATGAAGTAAGCAGTTCAAGCAAATACTAGGTAAGCAAACGAGACTTGTTGCTTAGTACACTGAAAGATTTGCTAGCTATATGACGAACTGATATTCACAAATGTCATCGAGAAAGTTATACAGTTGTCAAATATAACATGTGTATCTCTCATATCCCATTTAATGGCCTGGAAAGTTATACAAAATGAATTTATTTTATTTTATTAGGTCTAAGAAAATATTTCAAATTTAACAATGTTATGAACATTCATCACAAAACTTTGAAAGCCTTTTTGACATGTAATTGATATAAACACACTATAATATAAGATAGAAGTAGTACAAGTAAAATTCAATATATATATATATATATATATATATATATATATATATATATATATATATATATATATATATATATATAATTTGTATTTCCCGCCATTATAAGTTAGCAAGACAAGCGAGAAATTTGGCGCTTGGATTGCTTGTGAGCAAATCAAGCAAATCCTAGGCTAGCAAAGTCGTTCAACAAATTCTACTTCTGATTGCTTGTTTTCGATACGGTAAAGAATGAAAGAATAACGGAAATAACTCCAGTATTAGAAGTTTCTAGAAAGATACAAGAGAGACGATTACATTGGTTTGAACATGTCACGAGAAGAGATAAAAAATATATTGGAAGAAGAATGAATTGATTAGTAATTGAAGAAACAGAGGAAGACCAAAGATAAGATGGAAGGACTGTATTGCGAAAGACTTGAAAGAAAAGGAACTGAATAAGAACGACACGCAAAACAGAAATGAGTGGAAGAAGAAAATAAAAAATAGCGGCCCGTAACGAATGGGAAAAGCTAAAGAAGAAGAAGATGTCAGTGTCAAGTGCAATTTGCATAGTGTGTTTATGAAATAATTTTACTGGAAATTTAGAATCTTTTGCAAGAAAATTTATGCATGGAATTTATACATAATACACAGGATTGACGGAAGGTATTGTGCTGGCCACAACAGATTTTTGTACATGTAATTGCTTATTATGTTTAATAATATATTATTTCATTATATGTTTCTTATTTTATACATTTGTTAAGTTATTAACAAAATATTTTTTTAAGCTTCTAAAAAAATTTGTTAGTTTTCATATGTATAATTTTGGAAACAGGGCAGTACGATTTAAGAGATAGGTTTCCTAATACGTACCTTGTACATTGTATTATAAATTGTCTTAAAACATATGTTTATTTTAAAAAATCTGATGTGGCCAGCACAATACCTTCCGTCAATCCTGTGTATTATGTACAAATTCCATACACAAATTTTCTTGCCAGAAGATTATAAATTTCCAGTAATATTATTTCATGCAAATGACACTTGACACTGACATTTTCTTCTTCTTTAGCTTTTCCCATTCGTTAGGGGTCGCTATTTTTTATTTTTTTCTTCCATTCATTTCTATTTTGCGGGTTATCCTCACATCAAAATTTTTCATTCAAAATTTCTTTTTTTAGTATTTTATGATTCCTTATCTCGGCAACTGAATTCCACATCCCTGATAATAAATAAACCACATGAAATAAGAAAATCATGAAATTTTGAATGAAAAATTATGACATTTGTCAGTTATGGACGTAATTAATAGCTGTCATTTTGCCAAAGTCAGAAAAGTCACGTCACTGCACGCGCCCTACACATAATTTTTTTTGCAAAAGATCCTATATTTCCAGTTAAATTATTTCATAAACAAACTATGCGAATTGCACTTGACACTAACATATTCTTCTTCTGTAGTTTTTTCCATTCGTTAGGGGGTCGCTATTTTTTATTTTTTTCTTCCATTAATTTTTGTTTTGTATGTCGTCCTCATTCAGTTCCTTTTCTCTCCTTTCATATTATATTTGGTCTTCCTATGTTTCTTCCACCTTTTGTTATAAGCTATTCATTCTTCCAATATACTCATCTCTCCTCATGACATGTTCAAACCAATGTAATCGTCTCTTTCTAGAAACGCCCAACACTAGAGTTATTTCCCTTATTCTTTCATCATTTACTTTTTATTGATATTGACATCTGTCAATTTGAATTACCTGAATATATTAGTAGTTCCCATGGTTAAGTTAGCACAGCTGGCTGATATATGAAATTTTATAATTATTACAATCTTTATAATTCTTTAACTCTATATCTGTTGAATATGAAATATAAAATGCAATCAAATCGTATAGAGAATAATATATTCTTTAAGTTATAATAAAATTTAACTGAGTTTTTCAAGAAAAACTGTTAAAATCTTCAAATGAGGATACTTCCGGTTGACCAATTATAACCAAAATCTAAATAAGTCTGCATATGGTTGTAAGGAAGAGGAATGCGCAAGAATTGTAATTTTTGGAATTCTAGTATTGGAGATATCGTTGACGAAAAAGCGGTCACACACACACATACACACACACGTACACACGAACACACACACACATACAGACATCATCGTAAAAATAGTAAAATCGTATTGTAAAGACCCTAAAACGTGCTTATTCAATGAAAACTCACCACCGAATTTTTTGACCAAAGACAATACCTTCCTTATCTATAGGTGACGGAAGGTAAAAAGACTGAACTTGTAAAGGTAAGGCATCACAAAACATCATACTATAGGCATCATTTTACGTACCAATTTATGCTTAATAATAAATAAAACACAAAATCCCTTAGACAGTACGATTTTGGTACTTTCCCCTAATACAAATTCTGGTACGCATCTACTACTGTATTATCCTTTCCTGCTGCATGACGTATGTCATTTGTAAATTGAAGTATGTAATCAAAAGGTCTGATTTCTCTACGCGCATAGGTCTCATTATTTTTCTGGATTGAAAAAGATAAAGCTTTGTGATCTGATAAAACGTGAAATTCACTTTCTTCTAAGAAATATTTTTAAATTGCTGAATAAATTGCTAAAAGTTCTCTACCGAAAGTATTATACGTTTTTCTGTGATAGAGAAACTTTTATACAAATAAGCTAAAGAATGCCAAGATCCTTTATGAAATTGTTGGAACATAGCTCCCACAATCGAGTCAGATGTAACTACCATATTTGTTGGCGCCGTATGTCTAAAGAAATATGTTGTATAGTCAGCTAACGCTGTTTTTTAAGTTTTCAAAAATGTCAATAGTTTTATTGTCTAAGATTATTTTTTTGTATTTCTGGAGTTATTTTTGTCAATAAAACTGTTTAAAGATTGTAATAAAATTGTACAATGTGGAATGAATCTACGATAAAAATTTACAAGGTCGAAAAATTCTCTTAATTGTTTTTGAGTGCTGGGCAAAGGAAAATCTTGTCCATTATAGGTGTAAAACATGTTTTACTGATCTGTGTCCTAAAAATTGTAATTCTGTTTGACCAAAAAAACATTTTTTTGTGTTAATGAGAACGCCATACTTTTCTGGTCAAACAAAAATTTGTTCGAAATGTATTAAATATTTACAAGTGTTCTACTAGCATTAAAAGGATTTGTTAAAGAGGGAAATTTGACAAAAATTCCAACAAATTCTTTGACAGTTAACATTCGTGATAGCAGTAGTAAGTTGTGGAATTTTGAGACGGGCAATTTTTTTTGTAATAAAAATCTAATAGACAATCGTTTTTGGTATCTACTAGTAAATTAAAATGGCGGAGGAAATCAGCGCCTAAAATTGAATGTTGAACCTCAGCTATAGTTTGGTTAATGAAAGATGACTATTCAAGGTCATTATTGAGGCATATGTTATAATATTAATTACAGATAACTTCACTGCATTTCGTTTACATAGACGTGCAACATGAAATATTTATGGATGCATTTTAACTGAAAAAAATATGTTGTGTCCAGCATAATACCTTTCGCCACTTCCTTTTTTGGTTATATAAGTATAATAATAATAATAATAATATTTATTATGGTTAAGACATTACAAAATGTATCCCAGGGTCATATACAAAACAGAATTAACAACAAATAATAATATTACATTTTACAATAATCTAGAAATTCATCTATACTATAAAAGCAGTTTGAAAGTAGGATTTGTTTCACTTTAGATTTAAACAATTTTGGTGGGTTATTTTTTAGCTCGCTATTTAGGTTATTAAATAAAGTTGGTCCCCAGTATTCAACACTGCTTTTACATTTGTTAAGTTTAACAAATTTTGGTCTAATATTGTTTTTTGATCTAGTCTCATAATTATGTAGATCAGCATGTGTTTGATATATATTCATGTTGTTTTTTACACAGAGTAAACACTGATATATAAAAATACAAGGCAGAGGCAATATTTTAAAATTTTGAAACAATGGCTTACAATGTGTTTTGGGATTTGCTTTAGCAATAATTCGCACAGCTTTCTTTTGTATCCTGAATACATTGATAGATTGGTTGCAAGAACCCCATATTAATATTCCGTAGGTAAGATGTGTATGAAAAATTGCAAAATAGGCTGCTAAAAGGGCATCTTTAGGAGAAGCCAGAGATAGTTTGCGTAACGCATATATAGAAGAAGTCAATTTATTGCAAAGTTTGTCAACATGATACGTCCAATTCATATTTGCACTAATATGTAAACCTAAAATTTTTGCATGAGGCACACTTTCTGGTATGTCTACTTTTTTATTTGTAATCATCATATTCTGAGTTTTATCTATATTGAGTTTAAGTTTATTTGCTGAAAACCATCTTTCTGCACAATCTGTAATTTGCTTAAATTGAATATTAGCAACGTTCGGACATATACAATCTTTTAGAAAAGTAGTGTCATCAGCAAATAAAATAGTTGTTGTATTGGGCATGTTTTGAGGCAAGTCATTTACATAAATTATGAAAAAAAGGGGCCCAAGTATAGAGCCTTGAGGTACTCCAATATTTATTGTTTCTAAATCGGAAAAATCACCATTAATAGTTACTGTCTGGACTCTATTTGCAAGGTAAGATTGAATCAGGTCTAATGGCAAGCCTCGAATTCCATAGTAATTCAATTTATGCAATAAAATTTCATGTGACATGCAATCGAAGGCTTTTGATAAGTCACAGTAGGTTGTAGTTAATGAGCCACCTTCATCTAATATATTATATATTGTTAACAATGTTTGTAATAAAGCATCATTCGTTGATTTATTACGTCTGAAGCCATATTGACAGTCTGATACAATATTATTTTTTTCTAAATAATTTATAATTCTTTCATGAATTAATTTTTCAAAAATTTTTGAAATAATAGGAAGAAGAGAGATGGGCCTGTAATTACCTACATTTGCACTGTCACCTTTTTTAAAAATTGGTATAATTTTAGCAATCTTTAACAAATTGGGAAAAATACCAGTACAAAAACTAAGGTTAATTATATAGCAAAGAGGTTTACATATAATATATCCAATTTCTTTAATTACAGAGGTGTTAAAGTTATAAATATCTTTAGTGGTATTGTTTTTTAAATTCTTGATCACGGTTTCAATTTCTTTTTCGGTAGTTGGTTCTAAATAAAATGAATTTGAAGTACTTACATTAAATTGTTTAATTAATTCTTCGGCAGTATAAGGTGATGCAGGGATGGAATTTGAAATTTGATGTGCTATATTTGTAAAGTAGTGATTAAATTCATTACATGTTATAGTATTATTTACATTTGTCTGATTTCTTGACCGATTTAATTCGTTATTGATTATGCTCCATAAAGTTTTGCTTTTATTATCAGCATTAACAATTTTGTCATTATTATTAATTTATTTTGGCTTCTTTAATTTTTTTCCTATAAAATTTCCTGTAGTTAACGTAAATATTTTGTAATTGAGGATATAATTTGAGACAATCATAATGTAACGCGGCAGCGTATGAAACCGCCAGCGTTCAACTAATTATCGTGATCGTCTAATTACCCTACGTTGTGTTATTTAATAGTGCCCAGAATCTTTAATTTGAAGTCGTGGTAGTGTAAGGAATAAAACAAGTAATAACATAGATTCAACAATAAACAACGTTTATTCAGTCATTGGCATTCAAGAAATATACAGTACAATATAATGACTGATACTTATGGCCGGGGATGCCGGGAGAATGCCCTGGGTTGGGCTGTGGCTGGCAACGGACTCGTACGTGGAGCGGCACCGGGCGCAGCGCAGGCAGCGTCTCGGGATTGCTGTGGGTATGGCCACGGGCGTGGACCGGTCACTGGCGGAACGGTACACCGGCCGCGGGACGTAGGCCTCGGTTAGCCGTGGTTACGGCCGCTGACAGGGTCCCCCAGGTGGATGACGGGCCCAATGTGTGCATATACAAACAGGTGCACAGACATACAAGATGTCTTACATAAATTTTATACGTGATATAGTATGGTGGTATGTATTAAAACCAAATGCTGTATAATTATCGGTTACGACGTTGTTGGAAGTTGCAGCTGAACCCGTGAGGGAGCGTGCACACCTGTTATCTCGTCGCAACCGTACGGTGAGTAAGTAACGTTGTTGGAAGTTGCAGCTGAACCCGTGAAGGGACGTGCACACCTGTTATCTCGTTACCACTGCCCGTTTATTGATACACATATGATGGAGATGAAAGGCTTTAGCCAATGACCTTACAGCAATACCAACGTATACCACCAATACCAATACCACTGCCTCAAAAATTACACAATGATCGTAATGCAGATCAAGCTACAACAGAGGCTGATCTTGGCCGAAACCAAGATGCCTTTCCGAGTGCGGTGCACCCAGTTTTAAACACAGAAGCGCCACCTCTAAAGATTGGGGGTGGAAATGATGGAAGATTAGATGTCCATAGGTGAAACTGCAACAGACAGAATTTTCTGAGAAGATCATCTTAATGATAGGCACCTCATTTGCTGATGTCCCGGCGTAGTGGGGAAGTTTCGGGATATGAAGATTGTATGTGGGACGGAGACAGCTGATAATGGTTAACCCTGATTTGCTCGAACTCATCTCAAGTAGCCACCTTTGGTCCCTTGTGCATGGTTGTGGAAGGAATTCTCTCCTGTTGATTTGCTAATTAGTTGCATTCAAAAAATCACATATGCCCTATATATTCGACAAAGATGCAAATATCTGTACTCTGGGTGTAAGACAAAGATGCCACGAGGTAGTGATAGTTTTCACCCCTACTTAAACAAGGATGCCCTTAGACCTCAGCCTGGTGAGTGCGACAGAAATGGCCTGTGATTGTGTTGCTTTTAACTCCCACTTCTAAATGGTCATCTAACTTTTGGTTTACCTAAATTGTTTTTATTCACCCAAAATAACAATGTTTAAATAAATAAGGAATGTTTATCTATATCAGTAATGAGCATATTAAACCTTTCTTTGATAATTTTGTTTAATGTTTTTATTTTACCTAGTATCCATATTATGTTTCGATCTCCCTTGCCAGGGCCGGCTTCTACGAAAAGCTGTGAAATTTACTTAATAACATCCTCCTACATTGTTTCTCATGCTGGTGCAATGTTAAATCAATTAGTTAATGTTAGTTAGTTCTATTAGTTGTTTATTAATTGTCAAACATTCTAAATATTATTGTAAATTTTTGTATTCATTCGAGTTCGACATTCCCACGCTAAAACACTCATTCCTACTCTGTCGTTACCTACTTAGCTTACGTTGGGACAGCCCCAGACACGGCGCCCCATAGCGATTTATTACCCTCTTGAGTTGACCTGCAAATCTTCTCTGCATCATACTTATCAGTTCTTAGGAGGTCTACACGTACGTTTTGTTTTTGTATACATGTAGAAACACGATACTAAAGATTTTAAAAATAATAATGATACACACCAAATTCGGCCGCGTTTCAATCTCCCCCTGATATTAAACTGGAAGTGATGATCAATTTAATATCACTGTTCTCTGAAACAAAACTGGCAAAAAATAGAAATAATTGTACATGCTGGAACAAATTTATTTATATAAACAAAAACAAAAGAAAAAAAAAATATCATCATTCTATCTTAAACATACAACTGCCCTTCATCTGCTAGTGAAAAAAAATAAAACATGCATTTATCATAACTAATTAAATAATTAGCTTCAATGATATATCCTGTAGTTTTGGTTTTCCCTCAACGACCTCTTGTAGTAATCCTCCCCCGATTTCATACCCGAAACTGTCAGTTTACCCTCTCTGCGGATTGTTAGTTTATTTGTTCTTGTCAAATTGCTTGCTGGTGTGGTTGTTTGTAACGACTGTCTTTATAATATTTGTTCGGCTGCGATCCATTAGATCTCATCGTACTTTCACGTGGCGTGGCTACTGCCATCGAGTTATGTGGTAGGTGTTGTAAACCTTTCTTTTCTTGATACACCTGAATAGTGTTTTCCTGGTGTCTCAAAAACGTCATAAGTTCTGTAACTGTCTGTTGGTTACATACTTGCCAAAGTGATTGTATGTGAATTGGGAAATGTTGTATCATTTCCTCGACAAATTGTCTCTCGGGTAGCGGAATATTTAATAGTTTGTTCTGGCCTACGTACAGGGCAAGATGAGACACCATATTTGGAGTTCTTCTAGGGTCCCATCGCTGTGTACTTATCCTCATTCGCCATTTATTTTGAATACTATCCGACCAATATGTATGCCGAAAATCTTGTTTGAAATCTGTATACATCGTCCAATACCCCACGTACACAGTTGCCCATTTGTCCGCCTCACCGACGACATTCCCGCGCAATGTCCAGTTGAAACTTTTCCGGAATTTGTAGGCGTCGGAAATATTTTTCCAACATCTCCAGAAATCTAACGGGATTCAACTTTAGACAATCCCCGTCAAATTTCGGTTTCGCAAGTAAAGTGGCTAGCCATCTTTCGGATGTGTACGGCGCCATATGGAGTGCGGGTGGAAGTACAATTGATAAATCATTTGGAGGGTTTATAATAATTTGTGGGGATTCTCCCCCGAGGTGGGAGCCATTGTCCCCGTTCGAAGATCCTTCATTACTGGGTATCGACGGCGTAATTGTGACTGTCGGGCCAGACACTATATTTGCCACTTGAGTTGAAGTCACAGGTGTTGTCACCTTGTTGACTAACTCTTTCATGGTGGAGTTTAACTCCCCCAAAATATGGCAAATGTCCTCCTTTTGGGATTTCCACTGCTCTTGTTGCTCGATCTTCCAATCTTTAAGTACGTTGGCGAGGTCGGCGGTAACTAGTACGATGGGCTCCGCTGTGTTGTTCTCCTCCTTACCAGAGGATTCCATAATATCTAATTCCTAATTAAGGTGTTTAAAAAACAAAAGTCTACCACTCATACGATTCTATTACGTAGTATTGTCTATCACACACAAGAGTTTCTCTCAGAGTCTATCGCTCACATACACACACACATACACCCACATACACATACATACCTACATATACACACACACGCACACACACACACACACAAACACACACACACATGTTGATCATTATTAGTTACCTATCTTAAACCTCACACCACCAACCTCAAAAACTTCAACTCCTGGTCACGGCACCAAAATTATTCTATAGTATGTAACGCGGCAGCGTATGAAACCGCCAGCGTTCAACTAATTATCGTGATCGTCTAATTACCCTACGTTGTGTTATTTAATAGTGCCCAGAATCTTTAATTTGAAGTCGTGGTAGTGTAAGGAATAAAACAAGTAATAACATAGATTCAACAATAAACAACGTTTATTCAGTCATTGGCATTCAAGAAATATACAGTACAATATAATGACTGATACTTATGGCCGGGGATGCCGGGAGAATGCCCTGGGTTGGGCTGTGGCTGGCAACGGACTCGTACGTGGAGCGGCACCGGGCGCAGCGCAGGCAGCGTCTCGGGATTGCTGTGGGTATGGCCACGGGCGTGGACCGGTCACTGGCGGAACGGTACACCGGCCGCGGGACGTAGGCCTCGGTTAGCCGTGGTTACGGCCGCTGACAGGGTCCCCCAGGTGGATGACGGGCCCAATGTGTGCATATACAAACAGGTGCACAGACATACAAGATGTCTTACATAAATTTTATACGTGATATAGTATGGTGGTATGTATTAAAACCAAATGCTGTATAATTATCGGTTACGACGTTGTTGGAAGTTGCAGCTGAACCCGTGAGGGAGCGTGCACACCTGTTATCTCGTCGCAACCGTACGGTGAGTAAGTAACGTTGTTGGAAGTTGCAGCTGAACCCGTGAAGGGACGTGCACACCTGTTATCTCGTTACCACTGCCCGTTTATTGATACACATATGATGGAGATGAAAGGCTTTAGCCAATGACCTTACAGCAATACCAACGTATACCACCAATACCAATACCACTGCCTCAAAAATTACACAATGATCGTAATGCAGATCAAGCTACAACAGAGGCTGATCTTGGCCGAAACCAAGATGCCTTTCCGAGTGCGGTGCACCCAGTTTTAAACACAGAAGCGCCACCTCTAAAGATTGGGGGTGGAAATGATGGAAGATTAGATGTCCATAGGTGAAACTGCAACAGACAGAATTTTCTGAGAAGATCATCTTAATGATAGGCACCTCATTTGCTGATGTCCCGGCGTAGTGGGGAAGTTTCGGGATATGAAGATTGTATGTGGGACGGAGACAGCTGATAATGGTTAACCCTGATTTGCTCGAACTCATCTCAAGTAGCCACCTTTGGTCCCTTGTGCATGGTTGTGGAAGGAATTCTCTCCTGTTGATTTGCTAATTAGTTGCATTCAAAAAATCACATATGCCCTATATATTCGACAAAGATGCAAATATCTGTACTCTGGGTGTAAGACAAAGATGCCACGAGGTAGTGATAGTTTTCACCCCTACTTAAACAAGGATGCCCTTAGACCTCAGCCTGGTGAGTGCGACAGAAATGGCCTGTGATTGTGTTGCTTTTAACTCCCACTTCTAAATGTTCATCTAACTTTTGGTTTACCTAAATTGTTTTTATTCACCCAAAATAACAATGTTTAAATAAATAAGGAATGTTTATCTATATCAGTAATGAGCATATTAAACCTTTCTTTGATAATTTTGTTTAATGTTTTTATTTTACCTAGTATCCATATTATGTTTCGATCTCCCTTGCCAGGGCCGGCTTCTACGAAAAGCTGTGAAATTTACTTAATAACATCCTCCTACATTGTTTCTCATGCTGGTGCAATGTTAAATCAATTAGTTAATGTTAGTTAGTTCTATTAGTTGTTTATTAATTGTCAAACATTCTAAATATTATTGTAAATTTTTGTATTCATTCGAGTTCGACATTCCCACGCTAAAACACTCATTCCTACTCTGTCGTTACCTACTTAGCTTACGTTGGGACAGCCCCAGACACGGCGCCCCATAGCGATTTATTACCCTCTTGAGTTGACCTGCAAATCTTCTCTGCATCATACTTATCAGTTCTTAGGAGGTCTACACGTGCGTTTTGTTTTTGTATACATGTAGAAACACGATACTAAAGATTTTAAAAATAATAATGATACACACCAAATTCGGCCGCGTTTCAATAAATAAAACCGAGCGTCTCTCTAATATATTGTAATTCGACAGTAAACCATTGATTACATTTTACTTCCTGTTTCTTTTTTGTATATGGAAAACACGATTGGAAAAGGTTGTATAAAGTATTATGGAACAAATTATAGCTTTGCTCCGCATCCTCACACGTATAGATGTAGTTCCAATTTACTTGCTCTAGTGTTTTAATATACTGTTGGAGGCCATGTTTTGTTATTGGTTGGTGAAATACATTAAGCTTTTCATTAGATTCGATTACATGTATATGTGTTGTAAATAGAATACCAAAATGGTCTGACAAGTGTGGGTTTAACACTTTTGCGTTATACATACTTGATTCAAGATTTGTGAATACATTGTCAATACAGCTTTTTGAGTTTTTAGCTATTCTAGTATAATCAAAAACAGTTTGTTGCAAACCATAAGAATTTATTAGGTTTAATAAATTTGTTTTGGGAATACTGCTTTCACGTAAATTAATATTAAAATCTCCAGTAATTATTATATTTTCCTTCCTATTACTTAATTTATACAACACACTATCGAAGTTTTTCAGAAAAATGTTTACATCTCCTTTGGCTGGTCTATAGACACTTATAATTATACAGTTTATATTCACAACTTTTATGGCTGAAAGTTCACAATGTAGTTCGACACAAAATTCGTCCACCCACTTGAATTTTATGAATGATAAGTCATTTTTGACGTAAGTAATTACACCTCCATGAGTATGTATAGTTCTACAAAAATAGTTCGCTACTTTGTATCCATCTAGGCAAAAACAATTTATTTCTTCATTTTGAAGCCAATGTTCTGCTAGGTGTTTTATAAGAACATCTAAGTCATAAATTTTATTTCTTAAGCACTGTATATTTATGTAAAACACAGTTATGTTTTTATTAAAGGTTTTGGTGATTTTTTCATTGTTGTCGTTTAAGAAAAAACCGACGCACTCGAATTTCAGCAGGCCAAAATTCAGGACTGTAGATTTCATCTTTGATGGACATAGGGAACCCAAGTTTGAAAGAGGCATAAGTCCCTCTCGATGTAAGTTTTTCACATTGAAATTTTGTATTTGGTTTCGCGTTTTTGAGGTAATTTAATAATTGATCAGTTGTCGTATCTTCAGATAGGCGGTATACATGAAGCCACCCTATTTGTGGATTAGCTTTTAATAATTCATTATTATTTTTCCCTACTACTGATTCAGGATTTTTTGTTTTTTTGTTTTTCTTCTCGTGATATTTCGGAACTTGAAAACCATCTGTTTCTGTGTCAGGGTCAATTGCCCCATTCATCGGTTTATCATCTGTTTGTTCCTTCAAATTGACAACAGACGCATCAGTACTCGTCTGCTGAGCAATATTGTGAGACTTTGGATGCTGGTGTTGGCCTTCACCTCGTGTCTGTTTGTTTATATTTTGTTTTTGTTTATCAGGTGCTACCTGTTGGTGGTCAGCTGATTTATTATTTATTGTTTCTGCAGATGTTTGTTTCTTCAATATCTGCACATTTTGGTTTGCATCTATGCTAGTTTTTTCACATGCTTCTTTAACTTTATCAATTTCATTCATTAGGTTTAAACATTTTGTTTCCATTTCTTTATATAAAGCTTTGTAAGTAGCGCACTCACCTTGTAGTAAAAAATACGCTCTTTCAATTGTTTGGCATTTTATTTCCAATATAGGAATTGGAGTTGTTTTATCGCCGCAATTCTTGCAGATCCATTTTCCTTCTTCATCAGTTTCACCTACATTTCCACATTTGTGGTGATAGTTGTCTTCACAGGACGCACATTGTACTCCGTTTTTCACTCGTTTTTTTACATTTTTCGCACTTAAAGTTTAGAAGATTACTTAGTAATTCACTAAGACCACTTTCATCATGCGCCATTTTTATCTTATCTTACTTCCCAGAAAAAGTCTTCAGTAATGTCTCCGGATTTCTGACACTGACATTTATCTGTCAGAAACATTTTAAATTTTCAACTATTTTCCATGGCATTCTTTCGGCTGTAAAATTTATTACAACAGTTTATTTATATGTTATATTTCTTTTATCTCTAAATCTAAAGAATATATAATAAAATATTTAAATGTATCAGATAGAGAATTTGATTTTCTTTAATATTACCAAGAAAAATTTTCAAAAAATAATATTTAGAAGATTTTTTTTTAGAATCTTCTACCTCCGGTTATCCAATTGTTACCAAAACCTTTTCAGATCTTCCCATGAATGTCCGATTGGGAAATACGTAGTTAAACAAATATAAAGTCTTATAGTTTTTGAGTAATCGTCCTTCCAACATCCCACACACATACATACATACATACACACATACATACATACACACACACATACACACACACACACACACACACACACACACACACACACACACACACACACACACACACACAGACATCATCGTAAAAATGTTAAAATCGGATTGTAGGGACCTTAAAACGTGCTTATTCAATAAAATCTGCATATGCGATTTTTAGCATGAATCCAATACCTCTCTTAGCGAGAGGTAAAAATAAATGTAATTTATTTGGAAATTATGTTTTGTTTTTAAATAATGGTTTTCTTAAAAATTTATTCTCTCCACCCATGTTTTTGCAAAACACAAAAACATAGACTTGATATAAACCATGGAATAATAATTTGATTTAAATGTCAACGTCACTGGGTAAATATTAAAACAGAGGGAAGTGTAGTAGATTATTAGATATCTGTAACTCGACGACATACGTCATTCTTATTTGTAATGTGTTAGAAAGTAAAGTCACCATATACGTATATCTGTCACATAATATAAACTACATAGACATACATCAAATTATCTTTCTCTTTTTAATATGAAATGTTGCTGTATAAAGTGCTCTGTATTCTTTCTTCGAATAAGTGACCTTGAATAGTCATCTTTCGTGAACCAAAGTACATAATAAATGCCCAAGTGTATAATTTATGTAATGTCTGTCTATAAATAAACCAGTACTTATCTCACTTATTATTGCGTTTAGTGATTTCAACTATATAACATATATTACAATATGTAAACTCCTCTATATATTAGCGTAAGTAGTTCAACATTATTACTTCCGGTTCTCGAGTAATTGATAGCAACTTTTAATTTTCAAATGAAATACCCTATATATTTATTCAAATTTAAAAAGTACATGAAATTTGCTATCTAACTGTATAAAAACAATTATATATCATATTAATAAAAAAAATGGTGAATTCTCAAAAAATAACATTTTTATTAAAGTAATAAGCAAATAAGAGGATCCAGATTCCGATTACCAATTACGTGTTTAATTTTAACATTATATCTTTAATAAAGGAAAAGGAACACTACAAAAATTTGTACAAAAAAAATAAATATACTGGAGCACCATTTAAAAAAATTTAAAGAACTTCGAGGTACAATTAAAAACCTTTCCAAAAAATTATACATTACTTACATAAATAACATTGAGTGTAATATAGTTAATAAACCAAATAATTTTTGGAATTACATAAGAAATACAAAGAATAGTCATGACATCCCTGCAACTCTATTTCATAATAATAATGCATACAATGATGAATCGAGCATTGTTGATGCTTTTGCTAATTATTTTAGTAGTGTTTATAAATCTGAAAACTTGCCTAATACCAATAATCTATGTACCTCTGTTGTTCACTCTAATTCTGTTCAAATCAATGAAATTACTGATGACGATATTTCACTTGCAATAAAATCACAAAAAAATACAAAATCTACTGGTCCGGACAACGTTTCCTCATACATTATTAAGGGTTGTTCAGATTTATTTCTTCTACCACTAAACCACTTGTTCAACTTGTCATTAAATACCACCATATTTCCTGACAAGTGGAAGGAAGCTAAAGATTGTCCAGTATTTAAATCTGGGAAAAGAAATTTAATTTTTAATTATAGGCCAATATCTTGTCTAAACTCACTAGCTAAAGTTTTTGAAAACATAGTGTTTAAAAAAATTCAGAGTCATACACTCAGCACTATAAATTTGGAACAACATGGTTTTATACCAAAACGATAAACAACTACGAACTTAATGGAATTTATTACCTTTACTCATAATACCCTTGAAAGAAAACAGCAGGTTGATGTCGTTTATACAGACTTCGCAAAAGCGTTCGACTCAGTATCACATTACATCTTAATAACTAAATTAGAGCATATAGTATTTTGTGACAATTTATTAAATTTTGTACATGATAGAAATCAGTACGTTTGTATCAAGGGCCATCGCTCAAGATCATTCACTCCTACTTCCGGTGTACCTCAAGGCTCTGTACTCGGACCATTGTTGTTTATATTATTTATCAATGACAATGTTGATGTTGTTAATAATGCTAAATGCTTATTGTTTGCTGATGATTTAAAAATATTTCATACTATTACAAATATTGGAGATTGTCTTCAACTGCAATCTGATATCAACAACATCGGTCAATGGGCACTGAGTAATGATTTGTTATTTAACATCGACAAATATTGCGTGATGACCATTAGTAGGAAAATGTTTAGCATAGAATTCAATTATACTATGAAAAATCAAATATTGAAAAGAAAAACAACAGTAAAAGACTTGGGTATAAACTTCAACAATAAACTCCAATTTACACTATCACTTAGAGTTGGTAATATCTGAAACTTACAGAATCTTAGGCTTTGTGCTTCGCTCATCACGTAACTTCAAAAATGTAAATACCATATTAACCTTATATTTTTCATTTGTCCAAACAAAGTTAGAATATGGTTGTATAGTCTGGAATCCATACTAGGCAACTCATAAACAAAATTGAAAGTGTACATAAATAAAATTTGTAAACTGCTTTATTACCATTTGTATCGCACATGGCCGAATATGAAATATGAGGACCTGGTAACCATCTTTGATCTCGAACCATTAACGGTAAGGCGCAACAAATGTCAATTGCTATTTTTATATAAATTAATTAACAATTTAATTAGTAGCCCTTTACTTTTAGCTGAACTCAATTTTCATACACGGCCATGTAATACTCGTTCAACCATATTATTTCTCTGCGATCTCTCAAGAACAAATTGTCACTATTCTAGTCCCATAAACTCTATGTGCCGATTATTCAATAAATTTAGCAATGAACTTGACTTAAGCGATTCAATCTCTAAATTCAGTGGCAAAATCGACAAATGCTTGAGAAATCATCCTGAAAATAGTTGAATTACAAATTTATTTCGTTTATGTATTTTTCTAATATTTTTGTTTCATATTAACTTGTTATAATTAATTGTAAAATTGTATTAACACTGTTGTCTTGTATATTCCATACTAATATTACTCTGTAATTGGGATTTTTTTCCTGTTGGATGATAAATAAATAAATAATTAAATAAATTTATCGAAGCAAAAAGCTAGGATTCTTTGCGCCAAGTTCGGAAATTGATTAAAGTTTTTGAAATTTTTCATGGAAGTAAATATATTCTGTCCTTTATAAAACAGGGGGTACCTAAGTCTAAGCTATCTTAAATGTATAAATTACATACTAATAACAGTAAAATAAATAGCCCAAACTCATAATAGATCGGCCGGTTTACATTTTCAACAAATTATAAAACCTGTACAAATGATTAGAAATTTCAACAAAACTATTTCGGCTACTTTGAATATAGACTTAAAACTTTAAAAAAAGTGCGGGTCAAATGACGGGTAATAATAGTTCGACCGGCATTTTAAGGGTTATCTTCTACTCTTTACTTCTAGTACAATGAAAAACTGTAAAATCCAGTGCATACAGTAAAACCTACATATTGGACAACACTCACAGAAAAATTTACAGGGCTTAGAGATACAAACACTAAAAGAATTAAAGCTGCTATTACTAATAAAGACGCTGTAATCCAGTACTAAATGGCGGATTACATGAATAACATATTCAGCTTTGGTAAGTATAAAATCTATATTTGAAACTAAGTGTAAGAAATTTATATAAATTTCTCACCATTTGCGTAATTTTATAATTTGTTTGTTGAAAATGTAGACCGGCCGACATACAGTGGCTTTGGGCTCATACTATAATGAATTCGTATGGTAATTTATTTATTATATAGTAATGTTGACATACTTATTTTTGTACATAATTATGAAATAATAAGAAACAAGCTTTTGTTTTATTCTTTATAAAACCTATAAACTGGGACCACTGTAATTTATTATCATAATTATTACGTCAATAAAACTTTTTTCATGGAATGATAATTAATTAACATTTTATAAATTATATAATACAATTCTTAAAAAAATACTACAGTTATTCCGTTATTTACAGCATTACAGAACAATTTAATTTTCAAGAAGAATGAAACTTCTTGGCATTTTGCGATTACAGGAAAAATAAAATAATCATACGTATACAAAGTTTTCTTTCGAATTCGACGTCAATAGAGTAATTACACAAATATAGTAACTTTATTTTTTATGTTATGTTTATCTCTGTGTAAAGTATAAAATATGAGATATATAATTAGAAAACATTGTTTACATGGAATGAAATGTATTTCGCCTTAAATGTTATAATGGGGTCCTCCACTATTTTTTTTTTATCAAACTTCATCTAAACTGAAAGCGATTTGTAGTTTTAGAAAGTTTTTATTATTATTCATTAAGCCGTAATAATTTTTATTAATGTTCTGCGACGCAAATATAGGGATAATTTCGTTCTCAAACAGTGAATTTCGCTAATAATTGGAATCGCATAAATTAATCTTTATCAACACATAAAAATATATAAATATGTTAAAATAACTTTTGTGGTCAGTAATTGAAAATATGCATGGATAATAAACAATTTAAAAAAATAATATATAACTACGTATATTATTATTCCAAGGTTTGAATGCCACCGAAATGTTAATTTCGAATAGAGTGACGTAGATATAGAGATGAGGTAATGGTATTAAAAACTCGATTATTTTAAAAATTAATAACTTTGTGTAAACATTGATAGTTATTAACATAGAGTTTTAAGATCTAGTTTTATTATAAATGACCGATGTTCTAATTTGTTATTACAGTGGAGGATCCCATTCGAAAAAAAGATAAGAATTTATCTGACAACTACGACAAAAATTACAAATATATACTTTCAATACGAATAATACCTACACAATTTTCTCCCAATACATAATAGTTGACATAATATTTTTTTTTTAAATCGTTACTAAAGTGCACAAAAATCGTCATTAAAGGTCCAGAAATCGGCACTAAAGTAATCCATTATACGACGATTTCATGCAAATGCAGTGTTGCCAAACTTATGATAAATATTGTATATATAAGATAATTTGCGTAACTGTACGATGTACAATATTAAATTTGTACGTAAAATGACAAAAATTATGTGCAAGAAGAACGAATTAAATAATTCCGATGAAGAAGTTTAAGACACACACATAATTTTGAATATTCATTATGATAACTTCAATGTCCGGAGGTTCGCAACGCAGAAAATAAGTTCGTTGTTTTACTGACAACCGACGATTTGTCAACATAATCTATAAAAATAAATATTCCTTTCATTTTCACAAAATTTCGATTTCAAATACACCTCGACACTGAAGTTCCTTTTTACCACTCACATGCTTTATTCTCCACTATTATTCATGCTCCTCTTTCATTCGATCCGTTTCATTCGACTCACTCATCCATCAACTCGTACATACATATATAGAGTGAACACGACAATCCGAGACGGGGCTTAAAAAGTTTTTTTTAACTCGTAAGAGTGGTTTAGAGATCGAGATTTCGATAAATGAGCATGTTTTAAGGTCTCTACAATCCGAATTTAATAGTTTCACATTGATGCCTGTGTGTGTGTGTGTGTGTGTGTGTGTGTGTGTGTGTGTGTGTGTGTGTGTATGTGTGTGTGTGTGTGTGTGTGTTTGTTTGTGTGTTGATCCTCTTTACGTTCTAACTCAAATACTACCATTCAGAAAATTTTGAAAACAAATATTCCTACTTTATTCTAATATGAAAAGAAGTCATTAGATTTTGGTACAAATTGGGCAACCTGAAGTCGCACTTCCTTGAAGCTCATAGAAAAATACCTTTATTGGCCACTTGCACTTGTTAACCATTGAGTAAATTAACAATATAGTATAGAAACGTTATGTGAAATGAGTTGTTAAATGTTACTGTCAAAATTTCGAGACGCACTTTTTTTGTTAATTTGTAGTTAAGACATTAACTATAAGCTGTGTGCGATTTATATTATTATGAAAATTAAATATTTTTAAATTTTCTACAAGTATGCACTGCCACTTTTTTCTATAATAATACATATATATATATATATATATATATATATATATATATATATATATATATATATATATATATATATATATATATATTGATATATACATATATTATGTATTATTATAGAAAAAATCTGATGTGGCCAGCACATAACCTCTCGCCGTATATTTTACCTGGCTGTATGCATAAAGCAAAGAATATTTTTATAAATACAAATAATATATTCATGTAAATCTATGACGTATAAACTTCTTTATTATTCAATAATAGCATGTCTCAACAAAGATATTTTACCATAAATTATGTTACAATAAATTACAAAGTAGAGTTTACCATATATAAATATTAGGCTGGTAACAGCAATTTTCAATTCGAACAACCTTGTTTACTTTCTCTTCATATTCTTCTAGTAAAAACATTAATTTTGGGCGGTCTAAAATGTATATATGGATTGTGCATCTATTCTTACATATCTTCTTTTACATTTTATTTTTTCATACTTGTTATATCTAAATAACACTAATTCCCTTTAATAAAGTGACGGATAAATTGCACTCCGATTATTCTTATATCGATGTGTAATTTTGTCAATATTTACAACTTACTTGAGAAGAATTTGATAGCTTTTTCGCAATTCAAAGTTACTCTAGTCTACAGTATTGGTGTACATTGTCCCATAATGTTTGAAACAAATTTAAGTCCTTCAACCTAGACTTGTCATCTCCATAATAGTCACAGATCAAGAATTAAGGGATTCTCCAAGTACATTTTTCTTTCATTACTCATTATTTCTGACACTGACATTTATCTGTCAGTTACAAATAATTTAAATTTGCAACTATTTTTCATGGCATCCTTTCGGTTGTAAAATTAATTACAACATTATTTTATATATTAAATTCCTTTTATCTCTAAATCTATAAAATATGTATAAAAATATTTAAATGTATCAGAAAGAGAATTTATTTTTCTTTAATATTATCAAGAAAAATTTTCAAAAAATAATATTTAGAAGATTTTTTTTCAAGAATCTTCTACTTCCGGTTGTCCAATTGTTACCAAAACCTTTTCAGATCTTCCCATGAATGTCCGATTGGGAAATACGTTGTTAATTTTTTTTTAAGTCTTATAGTTTTTGAGTAACCGTCCTTCCAACATCCCACACACACACATCCACACACACACACACACACACACACACACACACACACACACACACACACACACAGACATCATCGTAAAAATGTTAAAATCGGATTGTAGGGACCTTAAAACGTGCTTATTCAATAAAATCTGGATATGCGATTTTTAGCATGAATGCAATACCTCTCTTAGCGAGAGGTAAAAAGTGGCAGTGCATACTTGTAGAAAATTTAAAAATATTTAATTTTCATAATAATATAAATCGCACACAGCTTATAAAACAATAAAAAAGATAATGAATCTGTTGCTTATCTGTTCCAGTGGTGAGGGGAGGGAATGGATTCCAGGCGACACGACCAAAATGGCGGCTTCTTCCTTGGGGCTTGGTGCGCCAATAATGAACTCCTCTCCAACACGACACCAGGATACAACAATGATGATGGTGAGCCTCGTAATGATCGTCCAATACGACCGTGATGACTCTAGACGATAAACTCGAGAATAAATCTCCGTATCCCATAAAATGTTCCAGAAAACCCAATAAACGGGAATACGCAAAAACGTATAGAAGACGGAACAACGGAAACGTAAGACAAACGGGAACAAAAACGAAAGATAAAAATAAAAAAGCTCTTGATGTAATGCGGCTTAGTGTATTAAAAATCGTGAAGAATTATAAAAACCAGGAAAATCCTGCGAGAAATCCAATTTTCTCAAATAACGACTAATGTAGATCAAAATCCTCTAAATACAGAGTGCTTACAGAAATTTACTCAAAATTTCACTTATAAGCTGACCACATACGTCTTAATTCTTCAACAGTAGCTTTTAAAAAGAAAGAACCTTGTAATGTAGAATGCACTTGTCATAAGTCAGTTTAATTAAGGAATTTTAATACTAGTATGAGATGGCCATTTATCAAATTCAATCGCGAGGCATGTGGTTAAGGTTACAGGAAATTCATGAATCGAAAGGTCCGGCAAGAAAGGCAACACTTTTAAAGAGGTTGACACTGCACAAAATGACAGACGGTGCTGATGTACGCGATCATATGAATGATTTCTTCGAAACGGTCGATAAACTGAATGATATGGAGATCGAAATTCATCCCGATTTATTAACGATCTTGTTACTTTACAGTTTACCCTCATCTTTTTAAGTGTTTCGGTGTGCAATCGAATCGCGAGATGACCTGCCCTCGACCGAGGCTCTCCGTGTAAAAATTATAGAGGAGAGCGACGCCCGACAAGGTGAAACTAGAAATGTGTCAGACGCGATGCTCTTGAATAAAAGTGGTGGTTGGCGTGATCGGAAAAAGAAATCCAACATAAATGATGAGCTTGAAAAACGTAAAGACAATAAATTCAAAATACGGTGTTTTAAATGAAGGCAAACGGGACATAAAGCGGTTGACTATAAAAATAAAAATCAATCGGCTAAATGTGCGGAAAACGTTTCCTTAAGTATGTCTTCATTTCAATCGGACGATCAAATGCGAAAATGGTGTCTTGACAGTGACGCGACAGTACATTTGTGCAATAATTTGCAAAATTTCCGCGATATAAATGACTCTAAAAACGGCATTTTAAATCTTGCGAACAGTGCGACGACGGAAACCACTGGCGAAGGGACTGTTCAATTCACGGCTGGCGTAAACGGCAAAGAAAAGATAGTTACACTCAGCAACGCGCTCCATGTTCCAGATTTGAGAACAAATTTACTTTCTGTCAGTAAGATCACTGATCGCGGTCTTCAAGTTACTTTCAGGAAGAAAAACGCGAAAGTTCTGGATGCGAATGGGAAAGTAATACTGTGTGCCAAGAGAATCGGTGATTTGTATTATGTGCGTGAGGTCGGAGAAGATGCGTGTGTAGCAACTGTCAACTCCAAATCGCAAAAACTATCATTGCAATTGTTATACAGACGACTAGGTCACGTGAACGTGACGGACATTTTGAATGCTGTGCGAAAAAAATTCGTGAGAGGCGTTGAAATCGAAGATCCGATTGCTAAGTTCGACTGTGACGTTTGTCTAAAGGGGAAGATGTCAAGGGCATCATTTCCAAAGAAGTCAAAGAGGAAGACAGACATTTTGGACCTCGTACATACAGACATATGTGGGCCAATGAGGACTACATCTCTGGGAGGTGCCAAATATTTCATAGAATTCATTGACGACAAGTCAAGGTGGTGCGAAGTTAGGTTCCTGAAGTCGAAAGCAGACGTCTTCAAGGCTACGAAAGAGTACATAGCTCTTGTAGAAAAACAAAAGGGTAAGAGCATTAAAGCCCTGCAGTCCGACAACGGATGCGAGTACATAAGCCTAGAGTTCAACGCGTACCTGAAGAGACGAGGGATCACCAGAAGATTGTGTGGAACGGTTGTTCCACACAATCCTGAACTAAACGGTGTAGCTGAGACAGGTCCTGACGCAAGTGACTGGCTTTACGCTATGACAGCCGAAATGGAATCAATAATAAAGAACAATACTTGGACACTCGTTGATCGACCAAAGGGTCGCAAGGTCATCGGCAGTCGTATGGTCCTGCGCAACAAATTGAAACCGGATGGGACACTCGAGAGAAGGAAAGCTCGACTGGTGGCACAGGGTTTCAATCAACAACCCGGACGAGATTACTCAGAAACCTTTGCACCAGCGGCCCGATTTGGATCAATAAGACTCATGGCATCCCTAGCAGCTAGGTATGACATGAAAATCCGACAATTTGATGTCAAAACAGCCTACTTAAATGGGGATTTGGAGGAAGAAGTCTTCATGGAGCTTCCAAAGACTTCCAAGGACATTCTTCAGAGAATTGTTGACTCGACGGGTGACTATGCGATTAAAGAGAAAGCGAAGACAATGTTACATGAACTTCACAAAGGGGACAAGGTATGTCTTTTAAACAAATCTCTTTATGGTTTAAAGCAGGCCGGTAGGAGTTGGTTTTTCAAATTAAGCGAGACTCTAAAGAAATATGGAGCAACTCCTACAGACTCAGATCCTTGTTTGTTCCGCATTGGCCCAGGAGAAGATGTCATGTTAATAAAAATATATGTCGATGACATCTTGATCGCCTCGAGGAACCAAAAATCAGTCAGTGCATTTGGACAGAAGCTGTCCAAAGAGTTTGAGCTCAAAGATCTTGGCTACGCGACTTATTGCCTGGGCGTTGAGTTTTCTCAAGCCAATGGAAAGGTAATGATGCACCAAAAAGGGTACATCGAGGACGTTCTTCGTCGGTTTGGCATGACCGATTGCAAACCGGTTACCACTCCGATGAAACTGGGTACAAAGTTGATGAAGAACAACCAGCCTAGTCAACAGGATTTAAATTTTCCGTATCGCGAGCTCATTGGAGCACTCACATATTTGTCGACTACTATCCCGCCAGACATAGCCTTTGCTGTTAGTAGTTTAGGCCAGTTTAACAACTGCTACAGAGCTGAGCATTGGAAGGCAGCAAAACGTGTTTTGCGTTATTTGTAAGGCACAGTCGATGTTGGATTGATTTATGGAGGGATGAACGAACCAATCAAGAGTTTTGTGGATGCGGACTGGGGAAACTGTGCTGATGACAGACGGTCATACACGGGCTACTTGTTCTTTCTTAATGGAAGTCCAATTTCCTGGGACTCTAGGAAGCAAAGAACGGTCGCATTGTCTACCACAGAAGCGGAATACATGGCAATGCCAGAATGTATGAAAGAAGCTATATATCTATAGCGATTTCTATACGAGTTGGGATTCAGTTCATTGGCCGAACTAATCATCTACTGCGATAATCGAAGCTCGCTGAGATTAGCCGAAAATCCAACTTTCCACGCAAGAAGTAAACATATTGACATTCGTCAACCATTTTGTTCGCGATGTTCTCCAAGACAAGAAATTAAAAATAAATTATATTTCAACAGATAATCAAGTTGCAGATTTCCTGACCAAGGGGTTGCCGAGACAGAAACACGAATGGTGTGTGAGATCTGCAGGACTTGGTGTCAAGTTATATGAACCTAGACTCGAGGGGAAGTGTTAGACTTTCGAGTTTGCCGAGTCTCGATTCATACAGTGATAATAGTGATCTAGTCATTGTATTGTTCAGATATTTTTATGTGTGATTGACAGGTGTCAATTTTATATATGTCTTGTATTTTGCATTTATCGATTCATTATACGTTTTTACTTTATTTGTGTACGTTTATTACGACCTCATTATCTCTAAAAGAAACTAGCTGTTGATGTTCTTCATAAACTAGATAATGTTATAAAATCAACAGAGTTGGGCCGATTGAGACACATATCATCAACACAATGATTGATAAACTGAAACTACGCGCTCGAACGTGAGCGCCATGTGAGAGAATAAGTTAACAAAGTTTAAACATGATTAAAATTTATATATTGTTTTTATATATTACAGCAGAAGTCACCAACATTTTTGAGAGATGTGAAATTTTAAAATATATGACGGGCCGGATAATAATTCTTATTGGAAGTCATACTTACTTACTTAATCCGGATACCCTTCTACCCTTTCGAGTGTGGGTGTGGTTGGAGTTGAGTTGATTACGCTTTTTTTCCATATGCTTCTCCATTTGTTCCTATCTTTCGTTTTGTTTGTAATATTTTCCCATTTTTCTCCCCTTCTTTCTAGTGCTTTCCTAACTTCGTCTTGCCAAGTTCTTCTAGGCCTTCCTCTTGTTCTTCTTTTTCCGGTTCTTGCTTCATATATTTGTTTTGTTAGTTTATTGTCATCATATCTGTTAATGTGTCCCAACCATCGTAGTTGGCTTTCTTCTATTTTGTCTTCTATCGGTTTTATATTTAGTGTTTCTCTATACTTTTCGTTCTTTATTTTGTCTAGTCTGGTTTTATTTTCTATTTTCCGTAGAAATCTCATTTGAGTGGCCTCCAGTCTTGTCCTCTGATTTATTGTCGTTGTCCAAGTCTCGGCACCGTATAGGACGATTGGTGTCACCACTTTTTTGTGGATTTCTATTTTTGTTGTCTTAGGGATTTCCTTTTTGTTTAAGAAGGAGTTCTTGATATTATTAAATAGTCTTCCTCCTTTTGTTATGCGCTCTTTTATTTCCTCCTCTAATTTTCCGTTTTGGGCTATTATTGATCCTAGATATTTAAATTTTTTGACTTGTTCTAGAATTACTGCTTCTAGTTTAATTGTATGTTGTTTTTCTTCCTTATGTACAACCATTGTTTTTGTTTTGTCCGTATTTATTTTCATGTTCTTCTTTGTAAGACATTTATTCAAAATCTCTATGTTTTCTTGTAAGGTCTTTTCGTCTTTTGCTATAAGTGCCATGTCATCCGCATAACAGAGTTCCGATATTTTAATTTGATTTAGTTTCCATGTTCCTACGTTGAAAGCTTTACTTGTTCTTTTTGCTTCTTTGATCGCCTCATCCAGTACTATAGAGAACAAAATCGGGCTCAGGATGCACCCTTGTCTTACACCCGTGGTTGTTTCGAAAAGGTCTGATTTTTCATGCTTTGTTCTCACGTAATTTTTTGTCTCTATATATAGGCTTTTTATTCCTCTTATTAGGTCTGTCGGTATTCCTCTGTTTTGCATAGCTTTCCATATATCTTCTCTTTTTATTCTATCAAAAGCTTTTTCTAGATCTATGAATGCTAAATGAATTTCTTTTCCTTCTTTGATCGCTTTTTCTGAGATTTGTCTTATAATGAATATTGCGTCCTGAGTTCCCCTGTTTGGTCTGAATCCAAACTGTGATTCTTCCAAAGATTCTTCTATTATGTCTCTTATTCTCTTTTCCATTATTCTTGCATATATTTTTGCTACATTACTTAATAGAGTGATGCCTCTGTAGTTCTTGCATTCTTTACTATCTCCTTTTTTGAATAATGGCACGATTATTCCTGTTTGCCAGTCCTTTGGTGCTTTTCCTTCCTTCATTACGATGTTCATTATTTGTCGTATCTCTTCTATGGCTTCGTCTGGTAGCTCTTTTAGCATTTCTGTAGTGATTCGGTCATGTCCTGCTGCTTTTCCACGTTTTGCTTTTTTAATTGCTTCTATAACTTCTGTTATTTCTATTTCGTTTTCCCTTTTTTCTATGTTCGTATGTCTATTTATAATCTCCTCTTTTTCTTTATTATGCTTTAAGTCTCGTCCTTCTAGCAGTTCTTTGAAGTAGTTTCTCCATCTTTCCATAATTTTGTCTTCTTCCGTAATAATATTCCCATTAGAGTCTCTAATATTTTTTAAAGTAATTACTGGTTTATTTCTCATATTCCTTAGGGTTCCGAAAAACATTTTTTGGTTTTCTTTATATGCGTTCTTTATTTTGTTTCCAAATTCTGCCCATGATTTTTCTTTTTCTTCCTTTATCACCTCCTTTGTTTTCTTTCTTATATTTTTGTATTTCTCATAATCTCTTGTCTCTCTGGTTTTTAGGTATTTTCTCCATATTTCTTTTTTCTAAAAGAAACTAGCTGTTGATGTTCTTCATAAACTAGATAATGTTATAAAATCAACAGAGTTGGGCCGATTGAGACACATATCATCAACACAATGATTGATAAACTGAAACTACGCGCTCGAGCGTGAGCGCCATGTGAGAGAATAAGTTAACAAAGTTTAAACATGATTAAAATTTATATATTGTTTTTATATATTACAACAGAAGTCACCAACATTTTTGAGAGATGTGAAATTTTAAAATATATGACGGGCCGGATAATAATTCTTATTGGAAGTCATATTGGATTATAAATGGATGGAAATTTAAATTATACTTATCTTTCTTTTACATATCAATGTGTAGTGCTTACAAATTTAAAATAACAGTTTAGAGATTTTAAATACAATGTAGGTACTAATTTGTAAAAAGTTTTTGAGATGGAGGACAGTTATTCGCGAAAGCACATTTGTAACACGAGGGGTGTGTTACAAAGGCTCTGATGATGGTGGTCTTACTTCTTTGACCAACGATGACCAACACTTTTCTCTAACTGGTGGGCGCTTAATGTTCGCCCACCGCTTGTTAAGGAGGACGGAACACAGACACAAATACACACTTGACTTTGATGGCTGATACACACACTTTACATTATTATTATGGACACAGACAATTATTAATTTTACTAACTAACTTCTTTATTTTAGATGATTAATATTTACACTTACACTAAACTTAACTAAGCACATAAAAACATAAACTAAATTGTTACATTGTGGTAACCTTACGTACTAGCGTCTAGTACGCGCTCAAACTAAAACTCAAATTACATCTCTTCACAATGAGATTCTAAGACAGACTCCATGTCTTGTCAACATGAATATCTAAAACCGACTATCTAAAACAAAGACTTACTTTCGTGAGAGGCTCTGAGGGGATGAAGGGGGTTTCATATGGCATCCATATCAAATCATCAGCCCTGCACGTAGGCGTGCAATAACTTCCATACTTAATTGTCAACAAATAACTGTCTAATATCTTTGACAGCTAGTCTAAACAGTCAGTTAATAAAATATGATAACTATTTCTAAACAGAATTTTGACTAACAAAGATAACAAGTTGAAATATTATTTCTGAAACTATAATTTAGAAAAGATTATAAAAAGTTACTTATTTGTTATTGCTCGCCTTGTTACACATTGTTACGAATGCAACCACCAACCGGTACATTGTTTTATTTTTTATATTGCATACTCTATATTATTACATGTATTTTTATTTATATTTCTTTCATACTCTGAAATTGGGGTTAATCGCTATGGGAAAGTGAAAATTTATTTACATATTTGATAAATTATAAAATATTAATAATATTTACAAATTAAAAAGTATATGTTGACGAGGACGCTTGACGCAAGTTCAAATATTGTCATCTGTCATGGTGTCAACTGTCGTCAGTGACTGCACGATCTTCAGTTATTATTGTTTTTGTAATTATCATAAAATAATTATTGTATTAAATGTCATTAATCCTTTTTTCGTTCTTTGTATCTTTTGTGAAATAAAAACTCATTCGTAATTACTCATTTATTTCATCAGATTATGGGGCCCAGTTACAGCTTAAACTGAGCGAGTAAATTACGAAATTTTTTGTTTGATTGTGTGCGGTGATAGTATAGAATGGCTCAAGAAAGTGTAAGATTAAATATTCCGCTGTTAAATGGTGGCAAATTATATGTTTTGGAAAACAAAATTGCGAGCCGTATTTGTACGTGATGATTTGTGGGAAATCGCTAGTGAACCGAAGCCTAAAAAGGTTGACGCGGATTGGAAGAAGAAAAATAATAAAGCCATGGCATACATTACGTTAAGTGTTGAAGACAATCAACTTACACATTTTTCGCATTTTGATGACGCGTTTGACGCATGGAAAGTTTTATCAAAGAAGTACGAGAGATCCACGTTTGGCAGCAGATTATATTTAAGACGGAAATTGTATGGAATACGATACCGTGGCGGACCGATGAACAGTCACATCGATGCGATTATGGAAGTAGTGGGATTGTTGCGAGGATCTGGTAGACCGCTCGAAAATGATGAAATTGTCGCAGTTTTGCTGGTGACTCTTCCAGAAGCTTATTCAGGGCTTGTCACAGCGCTCGAGGGCCGTGACGAGGCGGATTTAACAGTAGAATACGTTACTGGAAAAATGCTCGACAAATATCAAAGGCGCGTCGAAGCTGGTGAATCGGGAAATGGCGATTCGGAAATGGCACTACAGTCGACAGTCGCAGGCCCAAATAAGAGTAGTCGTGGTCGGCAAAATGGACCAAATAAAGACATAAAAAGCGGAAAAAGATATAAAGGCAACAAGGAGACACGAGTGTGTTATTTCTGCCATAAACTGGGTCATTTAAAGGCAGATTGTTATCGATTTAAGAAAAGTCAACAGCAAAAACCAGTTGATATAGAATCGGCCAAATCATCGGTCGAGGAAAAATTGAGAAATAAACAGAGCTACGCCACATTTAAAGCACGAGATCAAGAACGTATGGTGAGTACCGGAGGTTGGTGCATAGATTCCGGAGCAACGTGTCACATGACGAATGACCGGAATTTTTTCTCAACTATTCGTGACACAAGTTCTACAATTTATCTTGCTGATGGTTCATCAGTCGCAGCAGCTGGAGTCGAAGAAGGACTATTTTATTGTAGATTGTCTGATGGGCGTCTCCAAGAAGTACATTTGAAAAATGTGCTGTATATTCCGCAACTGGATGATGGCCTACTTTTGGTAAAAAGCATAACAGAGTAAGGTCATCGAGTGACGTTTGAGAACAATACATGCACCATCTATAAGAATCAGCAGGTTATTGTAGAAGCAAGAAGCGATGGAAATTTATTCAGACTTCAAACTGTGATACCAAACTCGGTAGTTCATGTGGCGAGAGAAGCAGTATTTATACATACGTGGCATCGTCGATTGGGTAACAGGGACCCCACTACGATCAAGCGCCTGATCAAAAGAGAATTGGCAACAGGCATTCAAATTTCGACATGCTCAGATAGTATGCGAAAATTGTATCAAAGTAAATTAACTCAAACGAAATTTTCAGAGAGTAAGCAGAGAGAAAAGGAGCCATTGCAGCTTATCCATTCTGATCTGTGCGGGCCCATGCAGACAGCGACGCCAATTGGAAATAGGTATTTTCTGACACTCATTGACGACTACTCCCGTTTTACTGTGGTGAGGCTGGTCAAGTCCAAGAATGAGGTGGCGGGCGTCATACAGGAGTACATAGCAGCAATGCATACAAGATTTGGGAGGAAGCCCATTACTATTCGCACAGATAATGGTAAGGAATATGTTTCTGGAGAACTGAAGAACTTTCTACGAAAAGAGGGTATTCAACATCAATTTACCGTTCCCTATACTCCGCAACAAAACGGCGTCGCGGAGAGGAAAAATAGATCATTGACAGAATCCGCAAAATGAATGTTGCTGGATGCTGGTTTGGACAACCGCTTCTGGGGAGAAGAAGTTTTGACTGCGGCATATTTACAAAATAGATTAACGAGTCGTAGCATTGATAAAACTCCGGTCGAACTATTCACAGGAATAAAACCAGATCTGAAACATATACGAGTGTTTGGTTCAAAAGTCTTTTCACTAGTACCCAAACAGAAGAAGAAGAAATGGGATGACAAAGCTGAAGAGGGTGTCCTGATAGGATGATATGACAGAAATACCAAAGGATACCGGATTTTGAATCCAAAGACAGCTAAAGTTTGGATCAGTAGGTCAGTAAGAATAATCGAAAGTAATACCAAACACCAAGTTTTGGTAGACAGTACACCGGAAGAAGGGGTAAAAGATATTACTCCACATGCTGCAGTAAAAATGAATAATGTTTTGATTGATGTGGAATTAGCAGACAACGAAATAAAGAACCCTAGAGACGAAAACATGATCACTTATGATGAAGAAGAAACTAAAGAGAACGAAATTGCAACGGAAACTGCACAAATTCCACGAAAACGTGTTTCGGAACGAATAAATAAGGGTGTACCTAGGGTTTCATCAAGTCAAGTAGCTTGATATTTTTGTAAATTACTTGACTTGAAAATCAAGCTTTTCAAAAATTCATTACTTGACTTTACTTGATTTTCTATCGATACTACTTGACTTGATCAAGTAATTTCAAGCAAATTCAAGCTACTTGATAACGAACCGATTATGTACGAAAACGCGCGAATCAGTAGAATCATAACCTAGCTATATGTGGTACGGTGTGGTGTGCCATATGCTGTGCTGATTCACTACCGCAAGTTAAAATCTGTGCAGAGGTTTAAAAAATTCACTCAATATTGGAATACATACTAGAATGACCCGAGAATATATCAACAAAATTTGAAGTCCTAATCATTATTATTAAGTTACCTGTAGATGGTTAAACTATCGCACAAAAGCCCAAAAAACTATACTCCATTCGTTTAATAATAATAATTGGGACTTCAGATTTTGTCCACATATTCTCGACTCATTCTAGTATATATTCCATTAATGAATGGGTTTTTTAAACCTCTTAATATCTCAGAGAAAAATAAAGTTCCAAAATGTGCCATGTTATTTAAATGGGAAAAAATCAAGTGCATTTAGGCACGGTCAAATATTAAAATTAAGCGGAATCTTTGTCAGTATAATTTGTTTTTATTCATTTGAAACCATTTTAGGAGGTGGTCCAGTTAAAATTCGACTTGTCCCCTTTTAAGGTTCACCATAATACATATACTATAAATAGTTTATTAATTCATATATACTTTCAAATCTTCTTTTCTAATTTTTAAATTTGACTGTATGATTTATTTTTATGAATAAAAGTTTATATTTCAAGGTATATTATTGGTATTGTTATAAAACATAAGGAACTATATGAAAGTGGAATGTTGTCTTGAACAACTTTTTCTGGTAACTAAAAAAATAATTACTTGATTTTTTCAAGTAATTGAAAAATAACTACTTGATTTTTCAAGTACTTGAAATTTAATTACTTGACTTGACTTGATTTTCGGCTACTATTACTTGACTTGAGATTGACTTGATTTCAAGTCAAGTCAAGTAACTTGAATATCAAGTCAAGCCGTGAAACTCTAGGTGTACCGCCGACAAAGTTTGCATATAAAGTAGACACAGAGCACGTCAGAGAGCCAAAGACATGGGACGAAGTGCTTAGGATGACACCTAGAGGGCGAAGATTATAGACAGATGCTGCAAAAGAAGAAATTCGCTGTCTTAGTAAACATCAAGTATGGGAAATAATGGATCTTCCACCGGGTAAGAAAACTATATCTTGTAAGTGGGTATTTAAAGCAAAATTGGATGGCGACGGTTACATCCACACATACAAGGCCCGTTTAGTAGCTAGGGGATTTTCGCAACGGTACGGGGAAGATTATGATGAAACATTTGCGCCGGTGGTTAAGCATGAAACTATTCGAATTTTATTCGTCATAGCTGCTCAAAGAGGACTTCACGTTCGATATCTAGATGTGAAAAGTGCGTATTTGAACGGCGAATTGAACGAAGAGATATATATGGAGCAGCCTCAAGGGTTTGAGGAACCGGGTAAAGAGGACAAAGTACTGAAATTGAGGAAAAGCCTCTACGGTTTGAAGCAATCGGCACGTGCCTGGAACAAAAAGACTACAGAGGCACTCTCTGGTCTAGGTTTTCAACAGGGAAAAGCTGATCAATGCCTATATTAAAGAAAAGAAAAGGATGAAAGCATCACATACGTTCTGTTGTACGTTGATGATTTACTTGTAGCTGGTCAATCTGCGGAATCAACTGAAAAAGTTAATAGAGAATTACAGATGTTATTGATGACAGTGAAGAAAAATCACATATAAATGTCACTGCCCCCAAGTTCAATATTTTTGCGTATCCCCTGGAAAATACCCGTAAAAAACAACAGCTCGAATTTAAATTAATAGATCACTTATTTATTGAACATGAAATCCTTTTTTAATATATATAATTCTGAAATTACAAATCTGTCACAAAAATCAAACTGTCACTCTCTCTTTTTTTTTACAACGGTTACTTTGTAGCGAACCGCCCTAGCTAGCACAACCATAACGCTCCTGACTGACGCTGGCGTGACGTCAGAAGGTCCGACAGTGAGCGACAGACCGGCCAATCAGGGGCCAGCTCGGCCGGCCAATAAGGGCGCGCTCACCCTTTCCTCGCGCCCTAGCGGGTGGCCCGCAGGTATAAAAGCCCCGCGTTACCGCCCAACAAGTCAGTGTGGTGTCGCACTAACTCGCTCAGACTCGGTTGTTAGCATTAGACGGACAACCAGTTCGGGGCCTGTGAAAGCACCTACTCCAGCGACAGTTAGTGAGAGTGGACGACCGTAAGGCCGTTAACCGCACGGACGACCGCTACCCGGACGCACGACCCAACGCCATTCGGTGACCCAGAAGGACGACAAGAGCTGCAACAGAGGACGGATGGAGAGAAGCGTCACTACGTTCCAACCACGACGGAGCAACACCAGACAGCGCGACCGAAGGCGGGCCCAACGCCAGGCGCCACGCTTCGCGGGACAGGAAAGCCAGCTCCCACGCGCCATCTCGCCGTTGCCGCCATCTCCACCGCGAGCGACTCGCGCCCATTCTGCACCACGGCGCAAGGACCACAAACGACGTCGATCCACGTCGCCGCGGAAGCCGCTGCCGAAGAGGTTCCACCCGTCGACAGCACCGCCAGAGCGCCCCTACCAGGTGATACCGCTGTCCCCCGTCCCACGCCGTCTCTACACCGTGGACAGGAGCCGCATCCACCCTCGCGATCCGCGACTCGCGAGCATCCGCCAAGCCCACCAGGAACACGCCCGTTCCCTTGAGCTACGCCCGGACCAGAGTGTGTGCCTAGTGCAGTGAGGACCAAACTTTTGATACAAACACTACAACGTGCGCCCCATTAGACAATCATTCCATACTTATGTTCTGTGCTTTTTATGTTCTTTTCGTGTAAATAAATAGACTACATCACAACTGACGTTTTCTGTGTAAACCCCCTATCCTATCGATCATTAAGTAAAAAATAGTTGACACACCAAGCACCGGTGTGCCGACAAAACTGGTGACCCCGACGTGATCGATAGGAATAGGCGGCTGCCGCGCCGTGTCAACCGCGTCGACATGGAACAAACGACAGCCGAAACACGCGTCGAGCGAGTGCAAATGAAGGTTCCGCCATTTTGGCCAAGCGACCCCGAAGCGTGGTTCCTGCAGTTGGAGCACGCCTTCAACATCAGCGGGATCAGCAGCGACGAAACGCGGTATAGTTACGTGATTGCGAATCTTGAGCCCAAAGTATTCGCCGCGGTAAGAGATACTATCGCGGATCCGCCAGTGACCGCCAAATACCAGAGCATAAAAAAGGCGATCATCTCTCGACTAGCGACCAGCACAGATCAAAAAATTCGGCAGCTACTGGAGCGGGAAGAACTGGGGGACCGACAGCCCTCTCAGTTCTTGCGAGACCTACGGGCTTTGGGAGGCGCCATCATGACCGAAGACTTGCTGAAACACATTTGGCTGCAGCGACTACCGGCAGCATCACAGGCCATACTCGCCACCCAGAAGCACGAGGGCCTCGATAAACTAGGCTTGATAGCCGACGCCGTCGTGAGCTCGCAGACACAGCAACAGGTCAGCGAGGCCAGGCTCACCCCAGCTCCGGATGCGTGGCAGGAAGCCATGCAGCAGCTAAAGAACGACTTCAGTGCATTAACCGCGGAGGTCCGCCGTCAATCTGCACAGGCGGGCAGGTCCAACAGTCGAGACTCCGAAAATTGGCGACAACCAAGGAACCCGGCGCAGGAGCCCGCAGCCGGGATCTGCTTCTACCACGCCACCTACGGGGCAGCGGCCCGACGATGCCGGCCGCCATGCGCTTACCCCCGGGCGGGAAACGCCACCGGGGGTCGCTAAACACCGCTAGCGACCCCAAGACTCCACCACGACGGTTGTTCGTCAAGGATCGCGGGACTAAACAGGAATATCTTATCGACACAGGAGCCGATTTCTGCATATTCCCAAGACGCCTCGTCCGGCGCACTTGCGAACCAACCACCTTGTGTCTATACGCGGCGAACAACACAAAAATACCTACATTCGGAACCATCGCCTTAACACTGGACCTCGGCCTCCCGAAACCACTTCCCTGGAAATTCATCATAGCCGACGTGGAGAAACCCATTATCGGGGCAGACTTCCTGTCCTTTTATGATCTCATGGTGGACGTACGACGCCGGTGTCTGACGGACGGAGAAACCAGGCGGAACAGCATAGGCCGACGGGTTACCGGAAGTACGCCAAACAAGATAACACTAATACAAGGCCACGGACGTTACCACCAAATTCTGCGGCAATTCCCGGGCCTAACCAACCCCGGTGGACTCTCCAAGGCACCACAGCATAACACACAGCACCACTTCCATACAACTCCGGGCCCTCCGGTAGCCTACCGTCCCCGTCGGCTAGCACCGGACAAATACCTCATCGCCAGGAACGAGTTCCAAACGATGCTCCGACTCGGCGTCATAAGACCATCCAAAAGCGCATGGGCCGCGCCGCTACACCTCGTGGAGAAAAAAATAACGAGTGGAGGCCGTGCGGCGACTATCGCGGACTCAACAGCCGAACAATACCCGACAGCTACCCAGTCCCGCATATACAAGACTTCACGCAACAACTACACCGCAAGACCGTCTTCTCCACCGTGGACTTGGTGAGGGCATACCATCAGATACCCGTCGCGCCAGAGGACGTACCAAAGACGGCCATCACCACGCCGTTCGGTCTTTTCGAGTTCACCGCGATGACTTTCGGCCTCAGAAACGCAGCACAAACATTTCAGAGGTTCATGGACGAAATCCTAAGGGACCTCCCATTTGTGTACGTATACATCGACGACCTCTTAGTGGCCTCCGAGAACGAGGAGCAGCATCAACGTCACTTACGCGCGTTATTCCAGCGGTTGCAAGAACACGGGATCGTGGTCAATGCCTCGAAGTGCAGTTTTGGCAAAGCGGAAGTCAAGTTTTTGGGCTACATGGTGTCCGGTCAAGGGATCAAACCTCTGCCGGAAAAAGTGGATGTCATTCAAGGATTTCCTAGACCCGAGAACGCGAAACAGTTGCGGCGGTTCCTGGGAATGGTAAATTACTACAGGCAGTGTATACCGCAGTTGGCAACGACGCAAGCTCCCTTAAACGAGTTACTAAAGGGCAAAGGCGCTGGCAACAAGGCCATAACATGGACGGAAGGAGCCGACCAAGCCTTCAGGACGACCAAGGAGGCCCTTGCTACAGTCACGCGGCTGACACACCCTAACCCCGAGGCAGAGCTCTCGGTGGTAACCGACGCTTCAGACATAGCCCTGGGGGGAGTGCTACAACAACGAACTGCGGCCGGGCCGTGGCTGCCCGTAGCTTTCTTTTCCCGGAAGCTCAGCGACGTCGAGCGACGCTACGCGGCCTATGATCGGGAGTTGCTAGCGGTATATTCCACTATACGACACTTCAGGCACCACGTGGAAGGCAGGATGTTCACCATATACACCGACCACAAACCGCTAATCTACGCATTCAAGCAGAAGCCCGACAAGGCGACACCACGGCAGATGCGTCACCTCAGCTACATTGGGGAGTTCACAACCGACCTGCAACACGTCGCGGGGCAGGATAACGCCGTGGCTGACGCCTTGTCACGAATTGAGGCAGTGACCCAGGCCGTAGATTACCGGCAGCTAGCGGCCGATCAAGCCAAGGACGAGGAGCTAGCTACGTACCTCACTAGGAACGATTCGGGCATTAGACTTGAGCGTGTAGAGATCCCAGGCTCCGGAGCAGCTGTGTATTGCGATACGTCTTCCCGAAGGGCCAGGCCGTTTTTGACGCTCGAACACCGTGAGGCAGCATTCAAACGTCTGCACGGACTCTCGCACCCCGGACCGAAAGCCACCACGAAGCTGATGACACAGCGGTTCGTGTGGCCTTCAATTAAAAAGGACTGTCGACGGTGGGCGCAGCAGTGTCTCCCGTGCCAGCGGAACAAGGTTACGCGCCACGTGTCCGCGCCCCGTGGAACCTTCACGCCTCCATCCGCCAGGTTTGAACATATCCACATCGACCTGGTCGGACCACTCCCGGTATCCGAAGGACAACGCTACATGCTCACGTGCGTCGACCGATTCACCAGGTGGCCGGAAGCTATCCCGCTGCCCAACATCGAAGCTGAGACGGTGGCCCGGGCGTTCTACGAGGGCTGGATCTCTCGTTTCGGAGTGCCGCTCCGCGTCACCACCGACCAGGGCCGGCAATTTGAATCCGCCCTTTTTAAGCAATTGGAGGGGTTGTTGGGGTTCAGCAGAATTCATACGGTGGCCTACAATCCCGCGGCCAACGGAATGGTGGAGCGACTGCATCGTCAGCTGAAAGTAGCCCTGAAATGCAGTGCCGAGGGGCAATGGACCAGAGCTCTACCAACCGTGTTGTTAGGCATCCGAAACGCCTGGAAGGAGGACCTGGGGGCCACAGCAGCGGAATTAACATACGGAGAGGCCCTGCGTTTACCAGGAGAACTATTGGCGAGCGGCCCGCCACCGGCGACGGATCAAGGGGCCTTTTTGGAGCAGCTACGCAGGCACTTCCTGACAGTACGGCCCATTTCCAGTGCAGAACGCAGGCAAGAGAATGTTTTCGTCTTCAAGGATTTGGGGACCGTGGATCGCGTATTCGTCCGCCGAGAAGGGCCACGGAACCCGTTGCAAAGTCCATACGACGGGCCATTTCCAGTACTTCAAAGAGGAGAACATCACTTCACGATACTACGGTCCGAGCGGGAAGTGGTAGTGTCGATTAACCGCTTGAAACCGGCATACCAGGCTAACGACCCGGACGACGCACCGGGACAACGAGCAGGAAAGGAAGAAGAGACACCGGGCGACCAGCAAACCACGTCACCGGCACTCGATCCACAGGATGACACCAGGGTCACTCGCAGTGGCCGGACGGTTCGCCAACCTGTACGTTTTGTGCCGTGATCTCCTAACGACATCACTAGGAGGGGGGTCCTGTAGCGAACCGCCCTAGCTAGCACAACCATAACGCTCCTGACTGACGCTGGCGTGACGTCAGAAGGTCCGACAGTGAGCGACAGACCGGCCAATCAGGGGCCAGCTCGGCCGGCCAATAAGGGCGCGCTCACCCTTTCCTCGCGCCCTAGCGGGTGGCCCGCAGGTATAAAAGCCCCGCGTTACCGCCCAACAAGTCAGTGTGGTGTCGCACTAACTCGCTCAGACTCGGTTGTTAGCATTAGACGGACAACCAGTTCGGGGCCTGTGAAAGCACCTACTCCAGCGACAGTTAGTGAGAGTGGACGACCGTAAGGCCGTTAACCGCACGGACGACCGCTACCCGGACGCACGACCCAACGCCATTCGGTGACCCAGAAGGACGACAAGAGCTGCAACAGAGGACGGATGGAGAGAAGCGTCACTACGTTCCAACCACGACGGAGCAACACCAGACAGCGCGACCGAAGGCGGGCCCAACGCCAGGCGCCACGCTTCGCGGGACAGGAAAGCCAGCTCCCACGCGCCATCTCGCCGTTGCCGCCATCTCCACCGCGAGCGACTCGCGCCCATTCTGCACCACGGCGCAAGGACCACAAACGACGTCGATCCACGTCGCCGCGGAAGCCGCTGCCGAAGAGGTTCCACCCGTCGACAGCACCGCCAGAGCGCCCCTACCAGGTGATACCGCTGTCCCCCGTCCCACGCCGTCTCTACACCGTGGACAGGAGCCGCATCCACCCTCGCGATCCGCGACTCGCGAGCATCCGCCAAGCCCACCAGGAACACGCCCGTTCCCTTGAGCTACGCCCGGACCAGAGTGTGTGCCTAGTGCAGTGAGGACCAAACTTTTGATACAAACACTACAACGTGCGCCCCATTAGACAATCATTCCATACTTATGTTCTGTGCTTTTTATGTTCTTTTCGTGTAAATAAATAGACTACATCACAACTGACGTTTTCTGTGTAAACCCCCTATCCTATCGATCATTAAGTAAAAAATAGTTGACACACCAAGCACCGGTGTGCCGACAACTTCATATATTAAATTTATACAAATACAATGCAAAATAAAACAACTAAATCAATCTGTAACATTCTCCCTCCCACAAGACGAAGTATTGTCATTTATGAGGGTCCCAAGGGGAAAAAATGATCGGACTAGCAGTCACTGATGTAAATTTTTTTATTTCGAAGCCAACGTTTCGACTACTACAGTAGTCTTCTTCAGGGCACTATGAAGAATTTACAAAAAATGTACAAATAAGGTACAGAGAGAAAAGGATAAATTTAGATAATAATTAATGTACAAATACTTACAGAAATGGTTTAAAAACAATGGTGTGTATGGCAACCACCCATGAGGAACAGTAGTAATAAAATATTCACAGAGTTGATCGTCAAATGATAAAAACATAAATAAATAAATAACATTTAAAACGTAACAGTCAATGATTGTAAAATAATAATTATGAATGTATGTAAAAACTTTTTGTAGTTAAGATATAAAATAAAGAATTTTTTAACAAAAAGTATTGCACGTGGTTGACTGACTTAAGTAAGAATGCGCAAGGATTAACATGACTTAAGTACAGTACCAAGGGTTAATGAACTAACCAATGGGGTCGTCGAACTATAAACATGATTTTTTTATTTATTGGGAGCCTGGAAAGTATGCAACAATTGTTACATCTGCGTAACGTAGTTTGAACATATTAATTTTTTTTTTTTAATTTTGTAGTTAATTAAATTGTGATATATTGTGCTCAGGTTTTCTATGTCGGTTTGGTGGTTTATATTTTTGTTGTCAGATTTTATTTGTAGCATTTCTAATGTAAGACGTTTGTGGAGATACCACACAGAAATCAAGAACAAAATTAAACTTTTATTAAATATTAACAACTATCCAAGGAAATTAATAAATAAAATAATGAACTCTTCAACTGTCACAAATTATCAAACAAATAATAATGAAACTAGATACATATCCCTACCATATGTCAAAGACTTGGCGCCAAAATTCAAAAAAATAATAAAAAATAAATTAGACAAGGATGTAGCATTCAAACAACACAAAACAGTAGGAAACCTTTTCAGCAAAATTAAGGACACAAACAATAAATTTATGCAATCCAATTTAATTTACAAAATTCCATGCAAGTCTTGCGATAAAGCGTATACTGGGCAAACCAAACGTTACTTAAGAATAAGACTGGATGAACACAAAAGGAATTGTAATAAAATTAAAGAAAACATGAACAATAATACGAAATGTGCTCTGGTGGACCATATTCGTAATAATATGAACCATGAATTCGATTTTGAGAACACAAAAGTCTTAACTACAGAACGGAATCTCCACAAACGTCTTACATTAGAAATGCTACAAATAAAACCTGACAACAAAAATATAAACCACCAAACCGACATAGAAAACCTGAGCACAATATATCACAATTTAATTAACTACAAAATTAAAAAGAAAAATTAATATGTTCAAACTACGTTACGCAGATGTAACAATTGTTGCATCCATTCCTTCAGTCGACTATCAATCAAGTTCATTGTCATTTATATTGAGTCCTGTAGGGCATACTTTCATGATGTGTCGACGGAGATGTTGGTATTTCACCTCTTCTCCTTTATGGACGACAGGAACTTTTACTTCGACCACTCGAACTTGACCATCATCTCCAGGGAAAGTCTGTGTTACGATACCTTTTTTCCAAGAGCTTCGTCCCGCTAAGTCATTTACCAAAATTACTATATCTCCTTCCCGTAATGGCTGCTGTTTACTTATCCATTTGTGGCGCTGTATAAGTGTTGATAGATACTCCTTTTTCCATCTGGACCAGAATTCATCAGCTAGTTTCTGTGCATAACGCCACATACGGCGACAGGTTTCTCCATCATTGAAATTGCCAGGTATAAACTTGCCTTGTACACATCTAAGCTTGAGAAGATGATTAGGGGTAATACACTCAGAGTCCTTTGGGTCTGGTGAAGTCACGGTTAGAGGTCTATTGTTCATCATATCTTCTACTTCGGACAATAGAGTTAACAATGTGTATTCCTTAGGAGCCCGAGATTTCAGAAGCTTATTAAGAATCTTCTTGGCAATCCCTATCAATCTTTCGTGGCTCCCTCCCATATGAGGAGATGCTTGAGCATTAAAGTGCCAATCAATTCCACGCTGCAATAAATCATTTTCAATTTGTTTTTGATTCCACTCACGAATACATTTCTTAATCTCGTTATCTGTGCCTCTTAGATTAGTGCCGTTGTCGCTATACAGATGTTGGGCTGGACCGCGACGACAGTTAAATCGAATTAGACAATCTATAAAATCGCTTGTGGAGAGTGAAGGAACAAGATCAATATAGACACCTCTTGTAGTCATACATGTAAATAAAACGCCCCATCTTTTCTCATGTCTCCTTCCAATAGTAACTTCCATGGATCCAAATAAATCTACACCAGTGTGAGTAAAAGCTTCTGTGTGACTGGTTACTCTTCCTTCCGGCAATTCTCCCATTTCCTGTGGAATCGGCTTTGTTCTCTGAAATTCACAATCTAAACATTTGCGAACCTCACTCTTCACAGCGGTGCGACAATCAAGAATCCAATATTTCTTTCTCAAAGAATTAATAACCGTTTCTTGGCCTTGATGAGCATTTGTTACATGATGCCACTTGATAAGAAGACGAGTATACGGATGCTTAGGATGCAAAATGATTGGATTCTTTACTGATTGAGATATGTGTGGCGCTCGGTTAATTCTTCCTTTCACAATAATTAATCCTTCTTCATTTAAGGCTGGTGACAAGCTGTACAATTTACTCTTCTTATTTACACAATTTCCTTGATTTAGAAATTGTTTTTCTTCATGAAACGAATCAATTTGCACTTGGTGTGCCCATATCTTTTCAGCTTGCTGCATATCTTCAATAGTGATTTTGTTTGATCCCTTAAGAAATATTTTCCGAAATGATGCAATCCATGAAGCAGTTTTCTTAATCAACGTAAACCAGTTAGAAAAATCTTCTACATTAGGAAGTGGTAATTTCATCTCTGTATGACTTGTGACCATGATAAGTTTCTTCTTTTCCAAATAATCTGGGTTAACTTCTTCCACATTCAATTCATACTTTGGCCACAACTTTTCCTTTCAGCCAACGGCAGCCCGAATGAAATGGCACTGTTGCTGTCGACCGCGTTCCGTCATCTGCTACATTTTCCTTTGAAGGAATCCACATCCAGTTTTCCGCATTAGTAAGGTTTAATATTTCTCCAATACGATTGGAGACGTATTGGCTGAAACGTCCTGTTTCAGACTTCAGCCAACATAAGACCGTTTTAGAATCAGACCAGAAAATTGTTTGAGAGAAAGTGAGATCTTCACCAAAAGACCTTTTAATGAAAGCTGCAAGTTTGCTTCCTAGTAATGCTGCTTGTAATTCCATTCTTGGAATGGACAAACCTTTGATTGGAGCTACTCTACCTTTTCCTGACAGGAAAGTTAGTTCAATTTTTTCTCCAGATATTACTCGCAAAAAGCTGACTGCACAATATGCTTCCTCACTTGCATCACAAAAAGTGTGAAGCTCGTATATTGAATCTTCTTCTGCAGTCTTTCTAATACATCTTGGAACATTCACTGACGTAATTTGACGAAGTTCTTGTATCCACTTTTGCCATTTCTCGTTCACGGTTGCTGTCACTTCGTCATCCCATCCCAAGCCACACTTCCAGGTTATTTGGAAAATCAATAATCCTTTAATTTTCAGTGGAGTAAGAAATCCCAATGGATCAAATAAACTCATAATGAAGGATGCCATTTGTCTCTTAGTAGGCCTTGAGATTCCTGATAGTACATCTGCTGGTAATTTACTCGTATTGAGCGTAAAAAGGAAACAATCTTCTACCGGATCCCATTGCAAACCAAGAGTTTTAGTTATTGGAATATCAGACTTGATTTTAATTTCTTTGGTTCCAGATGCCCGTAGCTCTTTAGGAATTTGATTTATAACTTCCACGCTGCTACTATTCCACTTGCAGATAGGAAAACCTCCCTTCGCATGTATTAAAGTAACTTCTTGTTGAAGTTTGACGGCTTCCTCAATGGTATCAGCTCTGCTATGGAAATCATCCATATATGTGTCATGAATGATCGCTTTTACTGAGTTTGGATATTCATCTTGAAATTCTAACGCGTTTTTATCCTTAACATAATTAGCTGACGAAGGGGATCCAATAGAACCAAATACTAGAACTTTCATTTGATATTCTTCTGGGGGGTTGGTTCTGTTTTTTCCTCGATAGAGGACTGTCTGCATCGGCTGGTCTGATTTAATCATTCTAATTTGGTGAAACATGTCACTAATGTCACCAATTATTCCAACCTTGGGCTTTCTAAATCGAAGTAAGACTTTTGGAAGCGGCTGTAATTTATCTGGCCCAGGCATGAAGAAATGGTTAAAAGAGACTCCATGTACCTGTGCGGCTGCATCTAATACCATCCTCGGTTTCTTGCTAGGATGATACACAAAGAACCATGGTAGATACCATTTCTTCTGGGTCAAATCTGATTTCTCTTCACATTTCATTAAAAATCCCTTTTTGATATATTCTTGAAACTTATTGTCACATATTACAGCAAAATCAAGATTACGGTCCATTTTTCTTTCCATACCATACAGTCTTCGCAATGATGTTGGTTTACTATCTGGAATAGTAGGATTTTCATTTCTCCACAACAGCCCTGTTTCCCATCTATCTCCAACGCGTTGAGTGGTCTTCTCCATAATGGCTAAAGCTCGAACACCTTCTTTTGATCTGATGGGAGTTATTTCATTGATTCCAAAATTATCAGTGACAATAAATTCTTTAAGTAATCTCTCTAGATCACTATCTTGACACAAGTTGAGATGAAATAAACCCCTTTTATTCAAAACTAATCGTCCTCCGCTTCCAATCAGTAGCCATCCAAGTCTTGTTTTTATCGCTGCAGGGGAACTTGGGGAAGGTTCAATTTTTTCTTTAGGATAAGATAACCTCCAATAGTCATTACCAATGATGATAAGAGGTTTGACATTTCTCTGTGAACGAAGAGGTGCTAAAGTGGGATACTTCCAGTAAACCTTTTTCAAATCATAAGATTGAACGGGTAGATCCAGATTAGAAGTTGTAAAAACTTCGGCCATTTTATAAAATTTTGCATTTGGAAAATCTCCAGCTATTTCAATCGAAACTTTCATAGAATCTTGTCTATTTTCTTTGCCATTGAAAACTCCTATGTACAATGCCTCTTTCGGTCCATAAAATCCAATTTCTTCTGCTAACTGTTCATCCATTAGAGATAGTTGAGCACCATTATCCATCATAGCGTAGCATGATACTACACCTTTAGGTCCATGTACTTTCACAGGAATGTACCACAGAAGATCTTCTACACCTTGTTGAGTTATGTTGCCATGGTGAGCTGAAACATGATCAATTTCTTTTTTCTCCGATTGCGTAGGAAATTCAGGGATTCTTTTCTTTGAATAACATGCATCAAGAAATGGATGATGACTGCGACTGCACTTATTGATTCCGCATTCTTTCTTACTTTTACAATCGATGGATTTGTGTCCTTTTCTTAAACAGCTGAAACAGAGGCCTTTTTCTTTGACAAGCTTTAATTTTTCCTCTTCGTTTAATTTTTGGAACTTGCGACATTCTGAAATATGATGTCTTTCTTTGTTACAATTTAGGCAAAATTCTATTTTATTTTTATTCTCGCGAGCCCTAGAAGCTCCTACATGGTGCTTCTTTTTCTCCAGTTTTTCTTCGTCTTTAAAGATAGGTTCTTGGCGTCGATAGGCTTGGTTAACTTGCTTAGAAATCCACGTATTGAAATTTTCTTGATTTTGTTTTCTTGTGTCGTCATCATCTAACCAATCATACCATTTGCATGTCATGTCTATAGGAAGCTTTTTAATCAGCATATGAACTAGGTCAACTGATTGCAAAGTACTCATGTTGTTCATAGGACTTTATATTTGTTACCAAAGCTTGCACAGCTATCCCAAATTGTATTACTGTTTCAGGCTTAGATAAGTTTGGTGCTGGACATTCTTTCACCTTCTTTGAGAGAGATTCTAGGACAAATTGCGGTTGACCAAACCTTCTCTTAAGGGTTTCTATTATTTCCTTTACATTATCTGGATTTGCTAGAAGATGGTAAACTGTTTCTTTCGCTGTCCCTTTCAGAGCTTTTCTTAACCGGATCATATTTTCCGAATTTACCAAATTATACTTGACAGTCGTCCTTCCAAATTCACTTAGAAACACGGACCAGTCTTCTGGTTTACCTCCAAATATAGGAAGTTCCCTTTCTTCTTTGGAGAAAACTGCTGTAGTGGATTTGGATGCAGTTGCACTAGCTATATAGCACTTGTGATAGCATTTGCTAGCGAAGTAATATCACTAGATGGGGATGATTTCAACTGATTATTATTTATCCATTCTTCAGTACGATTATAATTATATTCTTCTTCTTTACTTAATATACTAGCATGATCTTCATCCAAATTCTTCAATTCCAAACCCTTTTGATTATCCAGTAAATGTAGATCGATAGCATGGTGCTTCAGCAGGCGTTGCAATTTTATTTTTGACACCTTCAAATTTTCTTCTATATTAATTTTTTCCAGTTTAAAACCTCGTAAATGTTTCTTCTCTTCTGCTGATAAAGAATCAGCCTCATCGTCTTTAAATAAATTTATTCTTTCCAGGACAGCTGCTAGTTTTTCTTCTAAAATCTGTACTTCAGCTTCAGCGTTAGTACGTTCCTTTTCTATTTCTGCTTGTTGTTTATTAATATGCAACTCACTATTAGATAAATGCTCTATTTCTGACCTTACTGAAGATGCACGAGATGTCCTTGGTTTAGGTATTGGAGCATGTAAGGATTTACTAGATCTAGGTTTAGGCGTAGGTTTGTAGATTTCTTTTTGCTGAGTTGTAGCAGATTGGTGAGCAACAAATGACGGTTCTCCTAATTGATTATATGTAAGTCTGCTTACTGGTTTCGACGCTCTTTCTCGTCCAGTTTCTGTAGATGTAGACATTTGCTTTTCAGCCATAATTCCAGATCAAATAAATAAGTTGTTCTTCCTCTTTGAGGGATATGTCAAATCACAATTATGAAAATTTGCGTATCAAAGACGCTTCTTCAATATCTTCAGGTTCCATATAATGTTATTGATGACAGTGAAGAAAAATCACATATAAATGTCACTGCCCCCAAGTTCAATATTTTTGCGTATCCCCTGGAAAATACCCGTAAAAAACAACAGCTCGAATTTAAATTAATAGATCACTTATTTATTGAACATGAAATCCTTTTTTAATATATATAATTCTGAAATTACAAATCTGTCACAAAAATCAAACTGTCACTCTCTCTTTTTTTTACAACGGCTACTTCATATATTAAATTTATACAAATACAATGCAAAATAAAACAACTAAATCAATCTGTAACAACAGAATTATTTCGATATAGGAATTTGGGAAATGTTAGACACTATTTGGGAATTCAAGTGGAGCGACAGGCAAATGGATCTTTGATAAACCAAAAGACAAAGATCACAAATTTATTGGAGGACCATAATTTATTAGAACCAAAACCAGCAGCAACTCCAATGGAGACAAGCTTCTTGTCTGCTGAAACAACTGAAAGTGTAGAGCTGGCAAATAATACACTTTACAGAAAAGCTATAGGATCACTGTTATACCTCGCCAGAGTATCCAGGCCCGACATTGCAGTTGCAGTAAGTTTACTCTGTCATCGAGTCGAAAAGCCGACACAACAGGACTGGAATGCTGTGAAGCGTTATCTTGCATCGACAAGTAATAAGAAACTTTGTTTATCTTCAATTAAAAGCACAGAGCTTAAATGTTATGTAGAAGCAAACTGGGCTGGGGACAAAACGGACAGAAAATCCACAAGTGGTTATGTTTTCTTGCTTGGTGAGGGAGTTGTAGCTTGGTCAAGCCGGAAGCAAACGTCGGTTGCCATGTCGTCTACGGAGGCAGAATACGTTGCTGCATCATTTGCCAGTCGGGAGCTGCTGTGGCTTAGACAATTACTATTGGATATGAATGTACCGGTTGCTGGGCCAATAACAATGTATGAAGATAATCAAGGTTGCATTCGATTGATTGAATCGAATCGTTCTGGGGCTCGAACCAAACACATTGACGTATGTCATCATCAACTTCGGGACTTACGAGGAAAAGGGATAATAGATGTGCTGTATTTCCCATCCGATAAGATGCTCGCCGATTTATTCACGAAGCCTTTGGCCAGAGAACCATTCCATAAGATATTGGGGCAACTGGGGATTCAATGATTCGAACTTGCGACAACGAGAAGGGGTGTTGAAGAGGACGCTTGACGCAAGTTCAAATATTGCCATCTGTCATGGTGTCATCTGTCATGATGTCATCTGTCATGGTGTCATCTGTCATGGTGTCAACTGTCGTCAGTGATTGCACGATCTTCAGTTATTATTGTTTTTGTAATTATCATAAAATAATTATTGTATTAAATGTCATTAATCCTTTTTTCGTTCTTTGTATCTTTTGTGAAATAAAAACTCATTCGTAATTACTCATTTATTTCATCAGTATAGTACTCTTTTCTTTGTCCCAGCATTGAGGGGGGCCCGCTAGTTTGATTTTACCTCAGGGGCCGTAACACGTCTCCACGGGCCTGCGCGTTTTCAAATGTACGTACTACCAAAAATTGGTAAAATTTTATTTTTTTTTTAATCAGAATCATTCAATAATATATAAATTTGAATAAAATTTTCGTTTTTAAATAGTGACCAACACATCATTAGCTTAAATTTTAGCAATAGGAGCAGGAGATACAGTGTATTGGTAAGAATACTGCAGAACTGGAACAAAACCATCTGATATTTCCTTTTCTTATATTGTTATCAATGTGTAAAATACCTTGAGTTTTTGATTGCAGTAAATCAATTGTAGATGATTACATACAACGTTGCAGGTTTTGTACTCGTTTTGCGGTATAGTAGTTCATTAATTTTAGAAAACACATTATGCTAAAATGCGAAATACCTGATGTCAATAGTAACCTCTTACGTTCATTTCTCCAATGTGCTAAAATCAAAACTTCAGAAACTTGTGGCTATACACTGTATATATGTATATAAATTAATGTACCTGCTATTAGAAAAATTTCGCTGTTGACTGCAACAATCAACACATTTCTGCATAGTAGGAGTCGTTTATTCAAAATTAAATGCTAACACAACATCTATCAGCAAATATTCCGATATTTGTAATCTTCTCATTTGCAATATGACACTGTTATTTTAATAAGAATGATACAACCTTTTTTAGTTTAAATTCTGTTATATTTATTTAAATAACGACGTTTCGGCAATAAAAACTATTGCCTTCTTCAGGAATGAACATTTGTTGTTCATGTTCATTCCTGAAGAAAGCAACAGTTTATATTGCCGAAACGTCGTTATTTAAATAAATATAACAGAATTTAAACTAAAAAAGGTTGTATCATTCTTATTAAAATATGAGTTCTGAAAGATTTTTTAATAATTTAAAACACTGTTATTTATTTATTTATTGTGATAGTTATTATTAAATATATCCTTAATTTTTTTATTGTTCCTTTTAAAATATTTTTAAAATGTCAAAAAACCTAATATAAAAGATAGTTAATTTTTACAAATTATATCCTATTTCAATATGCACCTTCTTAGTTACGGCATTTAATAATTTTTATAATGGTGTTCATTATATGAAACATATTAAATATTTTGTAATTTATTTCACAAAACAATAATTTTAAACGATGTTCACTTCAACAATAGTCATGTCACAAAATTTTAGTTGAGTAATACGGATTTCAAAACTTTCTACGATAGAAAACGAAGCGTGTTCGGCTGTCGTCGTTTTCGAACTTATAAAAAATTGAATTTACAAGACTTCTGAGTTCCGGTATGTACTCCGAATTTTGTGATGATTTCAAGAATCGGGCCCCTGCGAAATTTTTCGCACGCGATAAAATTCGTTTGGTTTGTTTCGTGCACGAAGAGTACTGTACGAGTAAGTGGTATTCTTGAATACCAAACGAAACTCGGCCGAAGCCTATGTATACTGTAACGTGCGCCCCTGAGTTAAGAGTATACGAGCGCCGCTACTGGTAGAATATTTCCGAGCGATGACGTAATGCCCGGCGGCGGAACGACCCATACGGGGTACGTTCGGCATTGACATCTACGGATTGCTCAGAGCTCATAGGTCACGTGACGGATTTCACAGATATTAATACTAATGCCGAACGCTCCAGATTCATAGTTTTGGCGGGAAATTATAATACACAAATGTGTAAGTAGGGCTGTTTTCAGTAACTTATTAAAAAGTTGTTTTTGATTGTATTAAAATATATATTTCTAAAAGTTTTCGTAGTATTTATAAATTTAATTTTGTAGGTATTATTATAAAATAAATAAAGACATGAACAGACGAATTCAAAATGATTATAAAATTTGCATATGCATTGCTGCTGTTGCTGTAGCTGTTAAAGTTTGGAAAATGAAATTATGTTTAAATTTAATAATATATTTTATGATTACCTTCATCAATTAATTCTCTATTAACTGATGGGGATACCGGCGATGGTGAATACGAGCTTTCTGACAAATGTTATATGATGTGTTTTGCGAAATTTTTAGAACATACTTTCTGGCTTACCTATAAATTCGCAATATGTATGGTCTTTCTCCACATGTTTCCACATTGTTTCCATAAAACATGCTTTAAATGAACAAGGGGCACATATATAAATTTAATTCTTTGTTCATTTTAACTGTTACTCCTGACTGGCTACTAACGTAGAACTGAGTCAATTAGTAGTTCAAATTCCTTGGAACACATCTAGTGACAACATGGTCAAGAATTCTAAGAACTACCCTTCGCCGGTTTAAATTTTTGTTCGCCAATATGTACGCGGAAATTTTTAACTGACCCGCTATAGAAATAACAGTTCAGATTAAGGCTTATACGCATGCTCAGAATCGAGAGTTCAGCATGCTCGATGACCAAGCGCCGAGCACACAGAGCGAGCTCTAGATGCTCAGCGAGTTCAATGCCGAACGCTATAGATCGCTCTGATGTCAATGCCGAACGCAATCGAGGGCTCTGAGCGCTAAAAATGTTAATGCCGAACGTATCCACGGCTAGACGTGTTAATCACGTGGGTGACCTAAATCTATTGTATTCAATATCATTGTGGCGTCAGAAAATTCCAGAAGGACACTGAGCTGTATAAATACCGTCCGAAGGACAGCGGAGAAATAGTCTGATATATAGAAGCAACGAGTAATGAACAATTGGTGATATAAATAAAATCTACGAGTCGTTAACATAAATAAATGTAGTTATATAAATAAATATAGTGATATAAATATTGTTTAAAGAAATAATCTTAGGGTTTAAGCATTTAATAATATTCTTAGTCTTAAATTAGTGTTTATAATTATTTAATCATAGTGATAGTTATTTTTATTATCTTTTTAATATTTATCCCAGTTATTTATCGTTTAATAAACGTATTCTTTGATTTTTACAAGCTTCACGAAATCAAATGCGAGTGCGAAATATGGATGCTGAGAGAAAGAAAACATTGAAGATCTAGAAGACACGATGCGACGAATTGCAAGTGTTTACCGGAAGAAAGAAACTTCGCTGTTGGAATTGCGGTGAACTGGGCCATCCGCAGAGTCTTTGCAGAAAAATGCAAAATAAAACGGAATCGACAAAGGAAGAAAAGGAGTCGGAAAAGTAAGTCGGGTTGATGCGAAGGGGCAACCGTCGACCCGTAATCTAGTAGTCCCACAATCCATCAGTTATGTCGCAACCCTTCATCATCAACCCAACAGCAACAGTATCTACGTGGATGGCACTATTGACGGAAGGCCACTGAGAATGTTACTGGGTACGGGTCCGACAAAGACTATAGTTAGACCCGACTTAATAAAGAAAACTGGCAAGACTCTTCATCCAACTAAGTGTCGATTACGCACAGCGACGGGAAAACAAGCTACCGCATTAGGAGAAGTAGATGTCACCATCTCTATTGGAAACACCTCCTTTAAACATCGTGCGCTGGTAGCTGAAGTTGAAGATTAATTAATACTCGATATGGACACAGTGACAATCACGGTTTTAAGCTCGACCTGAAGAAGGGAGTGATGATGGTCAATGAAGAAGAACTACTATCGACGATATGTACCTTGATTCGCCAACGTACCTAAGCCACTGACAAGGCCTGCCGAAAAAGGAAGAAGATTTATCTGAGAAATGGACTGTAAAGTTGTGTTCAAAGAACTGAAACATTCTTTGACAAGCGCTATCCTAAGTTATCCTTTACCTGAAGGAGGGTTCATACTAGACACAGATGCCAGCAACGTTAGAATTGGTGGCGTTCTTTCCCAGATACAAGATGAACATGAAAAAGATTATTGCCTACTTTCGTAAGACCTTGTCAACGCCGGAGAAGAATTATTGTGTTCCCAGAAAAGAACTTTTGGCAGTCGTGAAATCCGTGGAACATGTCCACAAATATTTATACGAATGAAGATTTTTGATAAGAACTGACCATGCTGCTTTAAAATGGCTGCTACAATTCAAGAATCCAGATGGTCAGGTGGCCAGATGGATTGAGAAAATACAGGAATACGATTTCAAAATCGATCACTGGATCGCCATCGTAATGCCGACGTATTGTCCAGAAGGCCATGCCAAGATGAATGCAAGCATTGTAGTCGAGTGGAAGAGACACATTCCACCTTCGCCAGAATAACAGTAGTCGACGATAGTTGGCAGCCCAATGGACTACGCAAGGACCAAGTAAATGACCCGACTTATACTGTAATGGAATGCAGAAGAGAGTAAACCAATATGGGTAGACATTACACCACACTAAAATCGTACTGGACGCAATGGGACTCCATGGTGATAGAGGATGGCTTGTTAAAGCGCGTGGTGGAAAACGCCAATGGAACTGAGAAGATAACTCATTTGGTTTTTCCTACGAGTAGAGTACCAGACGTGTTGAAAGAGATCCATGACGGATCTGGTGGAGGCCATTTTGGGGTCAACAAAACTTTAGAAAGATTGCGCCAGCGATTTTACCAGGTTAACTGTAAGGAAGACGTTAAAGACTGGTACAAGAAATGTATGATTTTCACTGCAAGCAACGATCCGCATAAACGGCGAAGAGCTCCAATGCGTCAATATCACGCATGGGCATTCCATTTGAGCGCATTGCGATTGACGTGGCTGGACTATTTCCAGAAACTGGCGACGTAAATAAATATATCGTGGTTGTCATGGACTACTTCACCAAGTGGGTTGAAGCCTATCCATCACCCAACCAGGAAGTCACCACGGTCGCTGAAACATAAGTGAAACAATGCATATTCCGGTTTACTGTACCACGTGAACTTCACTCCGACCAGGGAAGAAATTTTGAGTCTGCCGTTTTCCAAAATATTTGTAAGATATTAGGAATTAATAAAACGAGAACGACAGTATTACATCCGCAGTTCGATGGCATGGTTGAACTAATGAACAGAACGATCAACCGATATTTATCGAAGGTAGTCTCCATCCTCCAAAGAGACTGGGACCGACATCTTCATCTGTTCCTCATGGCTTATCGTTCATCCGTGCATGAAACAACGGGCAAACTCCTGCAAACATCTTATTTGGGCATGAGTTGCGCTTACCATGCGACTTGGAGTTCGGTAGTAAACCTGGGGAAGACCTGGCCGGGAAAGATTACGTTATAGATTTACGGAGAAGAATGGATGTCATTCATGAACAAGTCCGAACGAATATTCAAGCTGCCAGCGGCCGAATGAAAACCAATATGACATCAAGGTTGAAAAACGTGGATAGCAACCTGGGGATTTAGTGTGGCTTTAAAATCCACAAGGGCGTCACTGCTTATCGTCGAAGTTACAAAGAAATTGGGAAGGTCCATATGAGATAGTCAAGAGAATAAACGACGTGATATACATAATTAGAAAAACACTAACTGGGAAGCCGAGAGTAGTACGCTTTAATCGGCTAGCCCTTTCGACGGTGATAACAATGGAAACCACCATGGAGCAACGGTTCGTCGGGTGATAGCTCAGGAATCGACTTCTGAAGACTTCAAAGAAAAGTATTCCTTTGGTCACAAGGCACGGTATGGCGTGGCGAAAGAAGAACATCGAGACCTGTTTACCGTATCTTCAGATTATTCCTTCGGTCACTGCGTCACGCTACGACTGAGGGATAGCAATACTGAACATCAGCGGTATATCTACTACCTAATATACTACCTAATATGGTGAAATAAATATTGTTTAAATAAATAATCGTACTGTTTAAGTATTTAATAATATTCTTAGCCTTAAATTAGGGTTTATAATTGTATAATCATGGTGTTAATTATATTTATTATCTTTATCTTAATTATTTATCGTTTAATAAACTTTTATTTTAATTAGTAATATTTCTCTGTATACTGCTGAAATTGTAAGAGATCCGCATGTATCTTTTATTCTGATACTTCTTGCTTGCAGATTTTCCTTAAATTAAATTCTTCTAATTCAAAATGTTCAATAGTTTCGTCTATTAGTAAAATTAAGCCGTAGCCACCTACTGACAAAATATGAACTATTTATTGTCGTATTCCACTGAAAACGCCGTTTAGGTTAGTGTTATTTTGTTTGGTTTTTGTTTGTGTACAGTAAGCTTTTGTTTTATTTTTTCTATTTTATGTGTTCATTAACTACTTCAAGACAGAGGTACTGACCAAAATCAATCTTTTTGAAAACTACTTTCCAGTTTACATCTGTTTCAATCTTAACCTCTTTTGCACTTTCCTATTTAATATCTGTCAGTTTCCCGATTTTTTCTTCATTTATTCTATTTTCTACCTAAAATGAGTTCTACTTCCACAAAATTAATTATGTAAATTGCTGCGTGTACAGATGTCATTCAAGGAAGCAAAAATCGAAATTTAAGTTTCCATACTTTTCCGGAAACTAGTGCAGCAAGTGGCATTTCTCAACGAACGCGGAATATCTGAAGTCGTAGACAAAAGAAAAACCTGGATTTTAAAAATTTAAACTGGAAAATCTATTACTCCACATAAGAGAATATATAGTTTAGATTTAAAAAAAAAATTATTTATTACACAGGACGATAAAGAGATACTATCTTTCACGAGTCGATAAAGACTCTTTATCGTCGGTCGTGTATAATATATTATTTTATTGTGTACCTGATGGTTTCGATATTAAAATGTCAAGCCGTAACTTTGTTCCTAAACTTATATTATCTCTAACTTTAGACGGATTTGTCAAACTTATAAATTACAACTTTACATTATGCATTTTTATAAAGTATAGATAAAAAGTCAATACTTTATCTACTGTTAATGTTAAATTGTTAGTTTATCAACAAAAAATGAACGCATAAAGCCTACTTTTAACTTCAGGTACGAAAGCAGACATTTTACCAGGTGAGTTCCTTGGCCTAAATGACATTTTGAAACGTCTATCCACAAAATTGAAATAATAATATTGAAACTTAATCTTCAAACTTACCAGTAAGTCAAATAAAATTTCCCTAAATATTTAAATAATACATTATAACACTCTTTAAAACTGCGTTTATAACATGTAAACAAGCATGTTTGAAAATGACCGTGCGACAATCATCCGACATCTTGGTTGATAACAGCGCCGCCACCGGTGATTTTATTCGCGAATTGCAGTACCCCCGTGCGCCGTTTCGTCGGGACGGTTGATGGAGTTACTTGTTTTCTAGTTTCGAATAATTAAATAGTTTCTCTCTATGAAATGAGTTTCACTTACAAGAGTAATATGTCGATTTTTTCATGTATGAGTAAGGTTTCCACTTCATTTGGACGTTGTGCCAATCCATTGGCATTCCAAAATACAATTTTGGTTGCGCTAGGCATTAGTTTATGCGTTAAGCGAGATTTATTATCGTCATGTTTTGCTGCATAAGTTGATTAAACATTGATTCGAATTTATTTTAAAATGTTACCATGTAGTTATTGTTCTCTCTTTGACTCTGTTGTTCACTTAATTCTTGAGTGGTACTATTGATTGGTTGCTTCTGCGGAGCTTGCCTGTTAGGATGCGTAATTTCTTAGTTTTCTTTGGCTTTGAGGTGGCTTGTTTCTTATGTTTTGCAGGTCCCGGTAGACGCTGTAGCCTTTAAAATTCACCGGAAGGGGACATGAACAGTGAACGCATTCTTTGGTCAGGTGGTTTTCTACACATTTAACACAGTACAATAGTTTCCTACAACATGCCTTCTTGGTACCTCTCGCATGGCGACAGTTCTTTTTTCTTCCGTGGGGTTTCACCGTAATTTTAGTGCCCAGTAAGTGAGTTAATTCCTAGTTTTGTTATTTTCTCTTGTGTCTTGGTCGACGAAGTACATAGGAAAAAGTTATTTGCTTTTCCAGTTTTTAATGTTGATAACGTTTCTTATTTCAAAACCTTTTTCCTCTAAGGCTTATTTTAAGTCTTCCGCAGGAACTGATTGACGGATATTTTTTACTACTACTCTGTAGTTTATATCGTGGTTTATAGGTATGAACCGCCATGCTTTATGTCTAGTAAAGTATTAGTTTTCTATATCCCTCTGACGTGTATGTGTTAACTTTTACGCCCTTGTTCGAAAGTGTTTTGCAGATGAAATCTTTTTGAGTCTAAGACCGTTTTGAGGCTTTCTAACATTAGTCGAAAAATTATGTCTTACATAAATACTGGTGCTGGTTTTAGTGTGTATTTTGTGGTTTGGCAGATTCATCGCTCAGGGAGTGTATCTATTTGTGTTGTATATTTGAGATGTAATTATACTGTCAGTCCTATTATTGTGGTTGCTTCGTTTGTGTGTCTTTTCTTGAGAGAGGTCGATATCCTTTTCTCTGGCTCTTTTAGACGCCTGTTTTTACCTTCCGTCACCTTTAAAGTAAAGAAGGTATTGTCTTAGATAGGGAGTTTCTAATGAATAAGCACGTTTTAGGCTCCCTAGAATACGAATATACTATTTTTACAATTATGTAGGTAGATGTGTGTGTGTGTGTGTGTGAGAGAGAGAGAGAGAGAGAGAGAGAGAGAGAGAGAGAAAGAGAGTATGTGACGATCGTTTCGGATCCAATACCACGATTCCAAAAATTATAATATTTTCGTATTCCTCGAGTAGATCCATATGCAGACGTGATTAGATATTGGTTATAATTGGTCCACCGGTACCCTCAATGCAACTTTTAACAGTTTTTCTTGAAAAAACGCACTTAAATAACGTTTATTGACATTTAATCATTATAAATTTTAAAGAATATATTCTCTATACGATTTGATTGCATTTTATACTTCATATTCAATAGATATAGAGTTAAAAAATTATAAAGATATTAAATTTCATAAATCAGCCAGCTTTGCTAACCATGGAAACTGCTAATATAATCAGATAATTAAAAATGACAGATGTCAGTATTAATGAAAAGAAAATGAATGAGGCAGAGACTAGAATATTGAGATAGATGTTGGGGAAGACACGGAAAGATAAGGTAAGGAATGAAAGGTAGGGGAAATGGCTCGAGTGATAAAGTTTCTAAAAAGATACAAGAGAGACGATTACATTGGTTTGAACATGTCATGAGGAAAGATGAAGAAAATACAGGAAGAATGATTAGTTTAGTAATAGAAGGTAGAAGAAACTGAGGAAGTCCAAAGATAAGATGAAAGGACTGTATTGCACGCAAAACAGAAATGAGTGGAAGAAGAAAATAAAAAATAGCGACCCCTAACGAATGAGAAAAGCTAAAGAAGAAGATGTCAGCGTCAAGTAAAATTTGCATAGTTTGTTTATGTAATATTTTTACTGGAAATATAGGATCTTTTGCAAGAAATATTCTGTATGGAATTTGTACATAATACATAGGATAGACGGAAGGTAATGTGCTGGCAAGTGTATTTCCTGTGATGTATTTGGTGACGTTGGCGCCCGTGTGACGAGTATACGTGGCCTAGGGGCAGTTTGAAATCTAGAGTATAAAGTATTTCAAGCCATTGGGCTGGTTGTGGGTGTATGTTGAGTAGTCGTAGTTGATTTGAGTTGTTATATTCGTTATAGTTGTACAAGGTTGAATCCCCCGCTTGCTTGCGGCATATCTGTTGTTTTATTTGCAACGCAATTGGCAACACTGACTTAGTTCGCTCAGGCTGCGGTGCACGGACAAGCCGCACATTTAAAACGTGCTGATTCACTGTAACTTTGTTTACTACGTTTAATGTTTTTTTAATAGTTATACTTAGAATTCACTGATGTATTCTAGATGTAAGCATGTTACTTGCTTGATTAATAGTTTATTCGAATAAAATATTATTGGATTTATCATTGGTCTTGTTTTGAGTTACACTTACATCTACAAGTTCTGAATCTTCCACATTAAGATTAGGTTTAATTGATGTAGGTTCTTTAGTATCATTTGTTAAATGAATTCTATTCCTAGTTACAATATTACCGTTTTTATTTATTATTTCATAGGATCTATCATTTTTAGTTTTATTAACAACTGTAGCACGATCCTATGTACCCTACTTGCTTTGTACTCTTAAATTCTGACTGGATTCTAGTAAGTGTATATTTACAATTTCATCTTGAAATATCTTTTGTTTTTCTTGTCTTTTAATTAATAAATCCCTAATTCTACTATTATTTCCTTTATTTTCTTCTATATGGTATGGTTATAATACCGCGTACATTTCTTCCTTGAATTATTTTAGTAGATGATTCAGTGTCATTACTTATGGCTCGAATAAACATAAATATGGATCTTTTTACCTTCCGTCAATAGGTAAGGAAGGTATTGTCTTTGGTAAAAAAAAATCGGTGGTGAGTTTTCAATGAATTAGCACGTTTTAGGGTCTTTACAATACGATTTTTACGATGATGTCTCTATGTGTGCGTATGTGTGCGTGCGTATGTGACCGCGGTTTCGGCCGCGATATCTCCAATACAAGAATTCCAAAAATTACAATTCATACGTATTCCTCTTCCGTACAAACTTATGCAGACTTGATTAAATTTTGGTTATAATTGGTCAACCGGAAGTACCCTCATTTGAAGATTTTAACAGTTTTTCTTGAAAAAGCTCAGTTAAATATTATTATGACTTAAAGAATATTATTATTCTCTATACGATTTGATTGCATTTTATATTTCATATTCAACAGATGTAGAGTTAAAGAATTATAAAGATATTAATTTTCATAAATCAGCCAGGTATGCTAACTTAACCATGGAAACCATTATATTCAGAAAATTCAAATTGACAGATGTCAGTATCCATAAAAAGTAAATGAATGAAAGAATAAAGGAAATCACTCTAATGTTAGAAGTTTCTAGAAAGATATAAGAGAGACAATTACATTGGTTTGAGGAAGAATATATTAGAAGAAAAATGAATAGCTTAGTAATAGAAGGTGGAAGAAACATAGGAAGACCAAATATAAGATGGAAGGACTGTATTGCGGAAGAGAAGAGGAACTAAATGAGGACGACACGGAAAACAAAAATGAGTGGAAGAAGAAAATAAAAAATAGCAACCCCTATCGAATGGGAAAACCTGAAGAAGACGTCAGTGTCAAGTGCAATTTGCATAGTTTGTTTATGAAATAATTATACTGAAAATATAAGATCTTTTGCAAGAAAATTTATGTATAGGGTGCGTGTAGTGACGTGACTTTGCTGACATTGGCAAGCAGATATGCATAGATTAAGGAAAATATATAGTAGAAGATTGGGTATCTCCCTTATAAACCGTGATAACAAGTTTAGTGCCATCTATGAAAAGGTCAGAGAACTAAATTTGACAGCCGACAAGGTGGCGGGAAATATAAATTCATTTCGAATTGTTCTAAACTATAAATTTGATTTCTTCATTAATATAATTAATAAAAAATCTATCGAAAATAGATAATTTATTAAATACATTATCAAGAAATGTGAAATATATCTTGCACTATACAAAATTATTAATATGTTAATGTCTTTATTTAAAATGTATACATTACACTATTTAAATCAAATAAATAATTACAAATCTCAAACTACGCGGCAATAACTACTAAAATTTAAGCTTATACTATTCAAGGACCCAAAAATTTGAAATATTATTATTACAAGAGATATTTTTATTTCAAAAAAGGGATGTTAATTTAAATGTCTGCCAGAAATGCACTGTTTCTTTGACTCGTCATCAATGTTCGTTCACTTTTTAACTAATTATCCATTTTACACTCTTTTTTATTAAAACTGGCAACACCATACTATTCCAACATTCTCTGATGAATCTTATGAAGCTTTATGTCATTTTGCCAAAGAATCGTGATATCTTGCTTGGTCTCTTACAACCAAACTTCTAAGAGCACCGCCATGATGTACATTCTCCTAGTCCACTTATTTATTTATTTATTTATTTATTTATTTATTTATTTATTTATTTATTTATTTATTTATTTATTTATTTATTTATTTATTTATTTATTTATTTATTTATTTATTTATTTATTTATTTATTTATTTATTTATTTATTTATTTATTTATTTATTTATTTATTTATTTATTTATTTATTTATTTATTTATTTATTTATTTATTTATTTATTTATTTATTTATTTATTTATTTATTTATTTATTTATTTATTTATAACATTAAGGGAAACCAACAGCATAGTTACACCAATAACAGTTTTCACAGTTTAAGTAATACAAAAATAGTACATAAATTATACCTAAGTGATTAAATTAAGTTTAATACATAGAATATAATAATTGAATTAATAAAGAAATCAGTGTTATCACCAGGAGAAAACATTTAACACCTCCTTTTTAAAGATATACAGTGATACGTGAAACAAGTCAATATGCACAAACCTTGAATTATAATTTGACATGATTCTATTTATTGACGAATTTTTGTAACTGTAAGAATTAATTGCTTGTAATGAAAAAAGACTAGTTGACCGCGTACTTTTTGTGTGTACAGAAAATCTTAATGTAAAAGTTATTGAGGGTGAATCTATTATGTTATTGATTAACTTGTATAAAAAAATCATGTCAGCTTGAATTCTTCTATTTTCTAAGGAATGCATATTAAAATGTTTTAACAGAAGTAAGTAGTTAGTAATGTCTAATTCCAAACAACAGATGCATGTTCTAGCTTAGGGCGAACTAAAGTGTTGAACAGATGTATTAAAGTGTTGTAAAGTGCATTACATAACATTTTGATGCATTTAGTGTTAAGTAATTAGATTCGCAATATCTTTGTAAATTCCTTAAATCATTTTAAAGCAAAATGTTATCATTTCTGTTTTTTATAGTGCAGAAAAATTTTAGGTCGTCGGCGTATAGAAGGAAACTAGAGTTTTGGAAACAAGTTGTTATATCATTTATGAACAAAATGAAAAGTAGGGGGCCCAGGTGCGACCCTTGGGGTACTCCAGATGTAGTATAAATGTATCGTGACTTGAATCCATTGCAATTAACTAATAGAGATCTGTTTGTGATGTAAGATTGAATCCAACGCAATAATGATCCATGAATTCCCAGAAACTCTAATTTGTGAACAAGTGTAAGGTGATGGACACGATCAAAAGCCTTACTAAAATCCGTATAACATCCACTTGCGTTCTTTTATCCATGTTCGAACTTAAATATTCAGTAAAGGGAACTAAATTTGTAGTAATGGATTTACCGGGACAAAATCCATTTTGTTCCGGAATAATTATATTATAAAGGTCATTTTTAATTACATTTATTACAAGAGCCTCAAAAATTTTACTGAATGTCGTCAGAATAGATATAGGCCGATAATTAGTTATATCATTTATGTCGCCGGATTTATGAATTGGCGTTATGTATGATGTCTTCCACATATCAGGAAAAATTCCGGCAACAAGTGATTCGTTGAATAGAATATATAGCGGTTCTGTTAAATAATACGCACATGTGCGAATAAATTTGGCTGGAATATGATCGGGTCCAGGACCTTTACCTGTATCCAATGTTGAGAGGTACTGAAAAATTGATTCATGATCTAAATGCACTTTGTGTAAGTTAACTACATTTGGGTGGTTATTTATAATGTTAGGGCAATTCGTAGATGCATTATCATTTACAAATACTGATTCAAAGTAATCTGCAAATAAATTGCTAATTTCTTGGCCGGAATGCGCTTCACAATCATTATAGCGGACAAAATTTGGAATTTTATTCTTATTGTTTCTGAAGGTTTTAGTGTACGTCCAAAAAGATTTGGGATTGTTTTTTAAGTTTAGTTCCGTACCACTTACAAATGAGCTGAAATCTTGTTTTATTTTTTGCTTGACTCTATTCCGTGCGAAAGTGAAGGAATTATAGTCTGATTGTCTTCCTTACACCTTCCACCTCTTGTGATATTTGTTTTTCTCTTTAATTAATTTCTGTAATGAAAAAGAGAACCAGATTGGGTATTTATTCTTACGTAATGGTTTAGTAGGTACATATTCATTAATCAAGCTTTTTAATATAGAATAAAAAGTATTAATATTTTCGTTTATATCATTATTATTAAATTTATTTGTCCAGTTAACTACAGCGAGTTTGGAAATTAAGTTTTCATAGTCGCATTTATTATAGTTGTATATTGTTACATTATTGTTTTTAAGGAATTTAAAATTATTTAGTTCACAAGATATTACAAGAGGGGGATAATGAGAATCTATTTTTGATATGGGTGTATCACTCAGACTTACTTTACAATCATTAGAACTTATAACTAGATCAAGAATTTTGTTGTTTGCATTTGTAATACCATTAAATTGATTAAAATTGCACATATTTATACAATTAACAAATTCTAAATTAACTGAGTTTCTATTACAAGTAACTGCTTCGTAAAAATTATCCTTAGGAGACCAGTCCAATTGTGGAAGGTTGTAGTCGCCGATAATTAAAAAATAGTCATTTGGGTTTTCTAGTCTAAGATCATATATTTTGTTCAGATGTTCCTCGTATATATTAAAGTCTGTTGATGGTGCTAGGTAGACACAACACATGTGCACTTTAAAGTCGAGTTGTAAAACAGTACCCAAATATCTTCCGCTGATGATGACCAAGAACACTGTGTGAATGATTTTAAATTATTTTTCACTAAAATTAGCACTCCACCACCCTGTAATTTAGTATCATCACATCTATCCCGTCTATTCACAAAATATTTATTAGTGTCACAGATTTCTAAATTTAAAATACTATCATTTAACCATGTTTCTGTTAAGAATATTAAGTCGTATTCATTAGCCGCGATTTCATTATAAATATTATTAAGTTTCGACACACCATTTCTTCTACTCGGCACTATCAACTTCTTCTGCAGGAATGTCTCTTCACTACACAGAAGTTACAAATATTTAATGTGATCTTTTTCTGAAACATTGTTAATTTGTCATTTAGTTTTTATATTACCCCCCCGTATAATGCTAATATGAAAGATAATATACTTACCGAAAATATATTGTATGATAAAGTACTGTATTGCTATAAAGATACCAATTCACAAATAATGTCAAAGTATTTCGAACGATGCAATACAGAATTGTGGAAAATTTACAGCAGTTCTCAAACATTATGTTACCTTTTTATAGAAATTTGACATTAAAGTTTGAGAATCACTGTAAAAATTGTACTACTTATGACATCTATGAAAGGGTCAGGAAGTATTTCCAATCGCTACTAGATTGAAACTTGTTATCACGTTTCTGAATTCAGTTTCACCCCCCCTGCAGATATGGGGACCCGTGTCAAAATGACAGCAATTAATTACGTCCATAACTGACACGTGTCATAACTTTTCATTCAAAATTTCATGATTTTCTTATTTCATGTGGTATATTTCTTATCAGGAGTATGGAATTCAGTTGCCGAGGAAAGGAATAATAAAATACGAAAAAATGAAATTTTGAATGAAAAATGATGACATTTGTCAGATATGGACATAATTAATAGCTGTCATTCTGATACGGGCCCCCATATCTGCTTGCCAAGGTCAGCAAGTCACGTGCCCTATACATAAATTTTCTTGCAAAAGATCCTATATTTCCAGTAAAATTATTTTATAAACCAACTATGAAATATTATTTACACATTATGTTATTATAAATATTAAAGAATATTCTAGTATCTATACAAATTGATTGCATTTTTTATTTCATATTCAATGGATACCGGGTCTGTTCAGAGAATAACCGAACATTTTGAATTACGCGCCAACGGAGATATTTAGTGATATGCGGTTGGCATCATTGCGTTACGCATAACCTCCTCTATAACCACATGTTCTTGGATTGTTGATATCTGGTTTAGTTGTCGTGATATTTTTATTTGAGTACAACATGTTTAAGTGTTAGTAGTGATTTTTGAAATGAGCGAGTTTCTGGAGCAACGATGCAACATAAAATTTTGCGTGAAACTGGGGAGAACTTTCACAGAAATGTTTTAACCTTTGAAACAAGCTTACGGAGATGATGATCTGGGTCGTAATAGAAAGTGGAAGAAACAGAGGACGGCCAAACATAAGATGGAAGGACTACATTGCGGAAGACTTAAGAGAAAAGCAACCGAATGAGGACGACTCGCAAAACAAAAATGAATGGAAGAAGAAAATAAAAAATAGCGACCCCTAACGAATGGGAAAAGCTAAAGAAGAAGCTGTCAGCGTTAAGTGTCATTTGCATAGTTTGTGTATGAAATAATTTTACTTGAAATTTAGAATCTTCTGTAAGAAAATTGATGTATGGAATTTGTACATAATACACAGGATTGACGGAAGGTATTTTACTGGCTACATCAGATTTTTTATTAATTCATTACATTCACAAAATTATTCGCTTTTATAAATTTGTGTATCTTCTTACGTTTTCTCGAGTTATTTATTTCGTTTAAAGAGTAACTGATGTCTACCTATTATTTCTTTCATCACGCGTCAACGACAAATATCTCCAGTTGTCGTAGATATGACACAATTAAGGTAGACAAGAAGGTAGAAGTACTTCATTCTTTTTAAAAACTTTCTTAATTTGGAAAAATGTTCCATAATGTTCAACGGTATTCACATATATTTATGTATATAGATTTTATAAATAGTAATTAATTGCTAGTACTTATCTTATATACAAAAAATAAAGATATTTTTGTACTTACAGTATTCTTTTTATTGTAGTATATAATAAAATACTTCATAATGACATTAGCCTTTTTGACAGACTATGAAACAATTATATTCATATATTATACAACAAGACGATTGAAAATTCTTGATTATACGAAACGTGTTGCCTGGAAAAACCACGAGACCGAAGGTCGAGTGGTATTTTCTATAGGCAACTCGTTGAATATGTCGAGAATTTTCTATTGTCGAGTTGCATACAGGTAGACTATATCATGAATAAAAAATAAATTAAAAAGTAAATAGTAAATTTAACGTACGCCTGTAGTCTATTTTCTTTTCACAGAAACACCAAACTGTATGACACGTAACCTATCTTTTTAAATATAGCTGTAGTAGTATGTAATATTGCATTGAAATGCTCGCATTGCAAAATAAATGCCCGTATTTCAAATAAACTAGCAACAGTTCAGTTTCTAGTTTTTTGATCAAAATAATTTATTTACTAGTCAAAGTTTTACTTCAATAATCTTACTGTCAAATAATAGCGCGTTCAATTATTTGTTTCGGTGCATTTGGAGCTATCGGTGTCATTTCAGATGTCCACTTAAAGCATACAATGCACGATTTTTCTCCTCAAAGTCTAACTACAGATTCATTTATATACTCGATACTGTGTTTAAAAAAAAAATCATTCTTTATGCTCCGTAAATATAATTAAAAATGACATTGACAGTTGTGAATACATAAAACAAAATAACTAAACGCACCGGTAAGTGAATATACGAATGTTGGTATATTCGAATATACCAAGATTCGTATATTCGTTCACCATGGTTACTCAATAATAACCGCTGTAATACGTGATAACTAAGGAAAATCACACATTCTTATTGGTTTATAATTTAATGAATGATATAGTCATACGTAATATAACAAGTGATATGATTATCATCGATGATATTCTCGAGTGAAACCGAGCTGCAGATTTCACGAGTCCGAAGGACGAGTTGAAATGTGCTGCTTCGGTTTCACGAGCAATATCTTCGATTATTAATCATATCACGAGCTTATATTTAATGAGAGAATATAATGAATTTTTGCAATCTAACCTAACCTAACTTTTGATATACATATTCATATTGTATTAAAACATGATACTTACGAGTTTTATTTAATATTTCGGAGTTTGAATTATTATTATTTATTTTTATACTCAAAATTAACTGTCAATGTCATAAATAAAGAAAACAAATCCCTTAGTAACGACTATAAATACGGTGATAATTTCCTTGTTTTTTATCATCGCTGTGATAGACTTGTAGCTAGGGAGATTCTGAATGTTGATTGGCGGAAAACATGTCACGTGACTAAGGAATTATATTCTCAAAGAAATGAGAACAATATCCTCGCTGTCTACTATACGAAATGTAGAAATTTTGCGATTGTTGCGCTAACTAGCAATATTTTTCCCGAACTAACATGCCTTTCTCAAATTTAATCTAGCTGTCCGATATGTATCTATGATTACATATAAATATCATTTTCATACTAACACCCTCCCATGAATATATATTTTATATTTTTATTCCCATGCCTTGAGAATAATTCATGTTTCGTTTTAAATAAAGGTTTTGTTAACGAATCGGCAATTATTTTCCACTAGTTCTGTGCTCCACAATTATTTCATTATTTTCATTTTTTTCTTTAATAAAATGATAATAATAATAATAATAACGTTTATTTAGCTTTTAGCTATACATCACAACATTAACACCATATAAACAAACTTAATTACATATTTTACATCTATTGTCATGTATAAATGTAACAAAATTAATAATAATTAATAAATTATAAACTATTTACCTGGATGGATAACTAACACCCATAGAGAACCTATTTATTATTATTCATATTTTCTAGGTAAAATAGTTTTAAATCTCTCTTAAATAATTTCAGTGACAAACACTTAAATTTATCATCTAACTTATCATATTCTATAAATCCTTTATGAAAAAAAGATATTTGGGATTGCTTTTTATTTACTTTACTTATATAAAAAATTTGTGTTCGTCTAGTATTATAACTGTGAATTTCTTTACAGTATGTAACCGTGTCGTATAAGTAACTTGGCATTTCCCCCAATCTAATTTTGTGTATGAAAATCATACTATTGTATTTAATAAGGTTAAGTATATCAAGCCATTTTAACTCTTCTAACATCCCTTTTATACTTGCATATTTGTTCTTATTCAATATATTTCTCATTGCTCTGTTTTGTAAAAGTTGCAATCTATTCAACTGTTGTTGAACAAAATTGTTGATACATAAAGTAAATGTGGTAATACTATTCAATTAAAAACGATAATTTTAGTTTCCCGTGAAAGAATGTGTTTTAATCTACCCAAAACCCCTATTTTACTCGATGTTTTCGCACATATGTAGTTCAAATGGTCATTAAACTTTAATAAATCATCAATTATTATTCCTAAATACTTTACACTATGAACCATTTCTATTACCTCATTGTTTATTTTGATATTTAAAGTAGAATTTATGATTTCCTTATTTTTCTTACTACTAATTAACATACATTTAGTCTTTTTTACATTAAGTTTTAATTTATTTATATTCAACCATTCGTAAACCTTGTCTAGAATTGAATTCATACTGGTTATTAGTTCTGTATAATCTGTACCTTCTAAATAAATTATTGTATCATAGTATCATCTGCAAAAAAATGATACAATTTATGAATATATTTTGCAAATCATTAAGGTATAATGAGAAGAGTAATGGACCCAAAATACTACCCTGAACAATACCATGAATTATTTGTAAATTTTCAGAAAAAACATTTTCACATTTTACTCTCTGATAACTGTCATGTAAGTAGTTTTCGAACCAAGCTAAACATTTGCCTTCAATTCCATAATACCCTAGCTTTTCAACTAACCTACCTCTATCTATCGTCTCAAACGCCCTTTTAAGATCAAGAAAAACCACAATAGCTACTTTATCATTATCAAGCGCTTTTTTTCAATCATTAATGATACACTGTAATGCAGTTTCAAAACTATAGTTAGATCTGAATCCAGATTGATATTTACATAGTATTTCATTATAATTCACATGTTCTAATAATTGGTTATACACGGTTATTTCTAATATTTTTTCAATGGCAGAGAGCATGTTAACAGGCCTGAAATCTTCCCCATTACAAGAACTTTTTACCTTTCTTATTGGCGTAATAGTTGATATTTTCATCTCCCTGGAACCTACACCACTTTACAACGAACTGTTAATGATATGTGTAAGTTTTTCCCATAAAATGTCAAAATTTTCTTTAATAATCCATGTATGTATATTATCAGTAGTGGCATCACGCACTTTAGAATTCTATCATAGAAAACAGGCAAATGCTTGTCAAGATCAGCAAAGTCATGTGACTACTCGCACCCTATACATAAAATTTCTTGCAAAAGACCCTATATTTCCAGTAAAATTATTACATAAACAAACTATGCAAATTGCACTTGACACTGACATCTTCTTTAGTTTTTCCCATTTTTTATTTTCTTCTTCCACTCATTTCTGTTTTACGTGTTGTCCTCATTCGGTTCCTTTTTTCAAGTCTTCCGCAATACAGTCCTTCCATTTTATCTTTGGTCTTCCTCTGTTTCTTCTACTACTAAACTATTTATTCTTCTTCCAATATATTCTTCATCTCTCCTCATGACATGTTCAAACCAATGTAATCGTCTTTCCTGTAACTTTTTAGAAACTTTTATCCGTCGGACCATTTTCCTTATCTTTTAATTCCTTACCCTGTCTTTTCGTGTCTTCCCCAACATCTATCTCAACATCCTCATCTCTGCCACATTCATTTTCGTTTCATTGATACTGACATCTGTCAATTTGAATTATCTGAATATATTAGCTGTTTCCATGGTTAGTATAGCTGGGTGATTTATGAAATTTATTATCTTTATAATTCTTTAACTCTATATCTGTTGAATATGAAGTATAAAATGCAATCAAATCGTATAGAGAATAATATAATAATTAAATATTATATATGTAGCATTAAATGTCAATAAATAATATCTAACTGCTTTTTTCCAGGAAAACTGTTAAAAGTTGTAAATGAGGGTACTTCCGGTGGACCAATTATAATCGTAAAAATAGTAAATTCGTTTTCTAGCGACCCTAAAACGTGCTTATTCCTTATAAACTCACTATCGATTTTTTTTCCAAAGACAATACCTTCCTAACCTAAAGGGGACGGAAGGTAAAAATCAAAATAGATCGCCTATTTTAAGTCACCGCAACTACCCCATTAAAATACAATAATCTCAACGTGTTTTTAACAAGCAATACAAATTAGGAATTGGATGGTTCGCAAGTGTGTCGTTTAATGAGTTCAAATTAACTTCATTCGCTAATATTAATATTTTCATAAACTATTTGTAATCAATTTCAAGATAGAATGCAGATTTAATAATATTATAATCAGACTAGCAGTTATTTAAAATCACTTGTAATATGCTATTTAAGAATAAGGTGTTGCAAAAAAAAATATATATCTTTTTTATTTTGAAATTCGAATAAATACGTTCTTTAGTATTAGTGAATATGATTTTCTGTTCAAATTTCTGTATATATTAAATACAGTAGCAATTTAAAAGTATACTGTTTGAATTGGCGCTAAATTACACTGCCTGTGACGCCCAAGAAATACTAGCCAATGACATAACTGAAAGATAAAAATTAAAAAATATTTAATATCTCTTATTTAATTATATACTTACAGCAAAATTATATTCACAGAATGAAACTTTGATTTTGTAAAAGGTAATGGTCAGTATTCCGAGCGCACTTTTATAATAAAAGCGTGTTTATGGTGTACGCAATTACATTATATTTTTATAAGAATAGTGCTCCATAAAAGCGCTTTTGTTATAAAAGTGCACTCGGAATATGGGCCTTTATTGAGTTAACCATCTCATTCTGTCTTCGTTTTGAAGCACTACCAAAACTATTTTTCTACTATTATGACTTCTATTTGGGCACACTGGCACAAAACTCTTTTCTTCTACAACCATGTTAGAGTCTTTACAAGATATAAAAATAAGTAATATGAATAGAACTAGTAGCTAGTATATAATTGACAGCTGTCACAGCTGTCACTCATTTAAATTCTGTCGGCGGGAAATATAAACTATTTCCTCAATGGTTAGTATTTGTATGACGTTATCAGGCGATAGAAAAGGCGGCAATTTAAATAATATATTTTCAGAGACAATTATCTCATGAATAGAGAGTAATATGAAAAAAATACGGATTAAATATTTTTTCTTATTCTTTCGATTCAACTGAAGAAAAAAAATCATGCAACACCTCATTAAAGCTATCGCCGTGACCCATGACTACCGCTTTTGAAATAAAACAAATCAATACGATCTTATTCTCCATGGAAACATGTATACAAACATTTGAACGACAAAAGTACGTTGAATCAGTTGACATCATTGACATTTTTGTCATTATATTGTCAGTTTGACATACATAAATTTTATCCATCTATAAAATTCAACACAAAACCATTCAAAATGCCTGAGATGACATGTTCTATGTATTGCCATCAGCAGATATGTGTTCCTCCCACTTTTCCGTATCTGCTCAGGCAATACGCTAAAGCAGCGATTAGAAGTCAACCAAGTGATTTATTAAGGTAAGAATAATATAATTATATTTTATATACATATAACATACTTACTGTTACTTAGTAATGATATAATATAAGTAAAAAAGGCACATTTGAGAAACTTTTTATGAAATTATGAGTCAGTTTTTTACCTCTTGCCACCATAGGTACAAAAGGTATAAAAATCATGCTAAAAATTGCAAATAATCGAGATTTTAAAGTACTTTTAATCCGATTTTTACATTTTTTCGATAATGTGTGTACGTGTAATGCCGTGGTACCACTGACTTGATTAGTATTAAAAGTTTAATTTATTAATTTCGTTGTGCCAACCATTGTTTAACACTTTTTAACTTACAAATTTAATATTTTTTACGTTTTCACTGTTTGAAACAAATGAATCTAGAAAAGTCACACATCGTTGAATTTCCAGCATGGCGTCCATATAAAAATTTAAATTGGCAACATAATTTGAAATCTAGCAGAGATAAAAAAAATGAACATAGTCATTCGAAAGAATTTATAGTGTCCTAAAGATGTACAAACTAAAGTTCATTTTTATTTCACATTTGGAAAAATAAAAATATGCAAAATTTATATTCTTGTCTTTATTTTATGCATTTTTTTCTTATAACGATAGCGTACTAACTAATACAGTAACTTTCGTCTAATTTAACCGACATTGTATCACTGGTAGTTCTCAAGATACCCATGTTGGACACGTTATCCTGGACACTGTACACGCACAATATTTGACTGAGTGAAAATGTTCCAAATAATTTTACCTACAAACACTGTTAAAAGTAGGCTTTTTACATTTGTTTGTATTATTATATTTTTTATTTAATAAAATGTCATTTTATGACACCAGTGTTAAAAGTGACAGAACATTGTTACTCTTAACACCAGTGAATTAGTTATCTACCTTAATAATGACGAATGGAACAACAAATCGACATTTTTGACATATGTCAAAAAATTATTAGAAAAACAAATTTAAATGAAAAAATCTTGGATGTTGCACAGTGTTGCCACGTAGCTAGAACAGCAAGTTAAGATTTTATAAAGGTTTTTAAGTTTGCTACTGTAAAACAAGTATACATGTACATTGAAGATTCAAAATATATTATCTGGTTATTATGAAACAATATTTTTGAATTATTGATTATTGAATACCTCTAACAAATAGTATCTGGCAATGCTGTCACGATTTACTGTAGTTCATAGTTTTGTGGTCACTAGCTATCTATAATAATTTTGTGAATAAAAAGAGACAGATATAGTATCTTGCTAGGCCATATGCGTTGCCGTTCTTATATGTATTATATATTCAAAGGTATTATGTACAAATTCCGTACATAAATTTTCTTGCAAAAGATTCTAAATTTCCTGTAAAATTATTTTATAAACAAACTATACAAATTGTACTTGACAGTGACATCTTCTTCTTTAGCTTTTCGCACTCGTCAGGGGTCGCTATTTTTACCTTTTGCCACCTTTAGGTAAGGAACATATTGTCTTTGGTCAAAAAATTCAATGATGAGTTTTTAGTGAATAAGCATGTCTTAGGGTTCCTATAATACGATTTTACCATTTTTACGATAATGTCTATATATATGCATGTATGTATGTGTGTGTGTCTGTGTAACTGTGTGTGTGTGACGAAAGTTTCGGATCGCATAACTTCAATACCACGATTCCAAAAATTATAATTGTTTCGTATTCCTCAAGTTTACATCCAGAAGAACAAGTGATTAGATGTTATAATTGGTTAATCGGAAGTACCCTCATTTGAAGATTTTAACAGATTAATATGATTTATTGACATTTAACGTTCTTATAACTTAAAGAATATATTATTTTCTATACGATTTGATTGCATTTTATACTACATATTCAACAGATATAGAGTTAAAGAATTATAAAGATTATAAATTTCATAAATCAGCCAGCTATATTAACCATGAAAACTGCTAATATATTCAGATAATTCAATTCATTGAAAAGTAAATGAATGTGGCATAGATAAGGATGTTGAAGTAGATTTTGGGGAAGACATGGAAAGATACGGTAAGGAAATAACTCTAGTGATATAAGTTTCCAGAAAGATACAAGAGAGACGATTACACTGGTTTGAACATTTCATGAGAAGAGATGAAGAATATATTGGAAGAAGAATGAATAGCTTAGTAGTAGAAGAAACAGAAGAAGACTAAAGATAAGATGTATTGCGGAAGACTGGAGAGACAAGGAACTGAATGAGAACGACACGCAAAACAGAAGTGAGTGGAAGCAGAAAATAAAAAATAGCGACCCCTAACGAATAGGCAAAGCTAGAGAAGAACAAGATGAATATGTTAGTGTCAAGTACAATTTGCATAGTTTGTTTATGAAATAATTTTACTGGAAATTTAGAATCTTTTTCAAGAAAATTTATATATGTAATTTATACGTAGTATGCAGGATTGACGGAAGGTATTGTGCTGGCCACATCAGATTTTTTATTTTCTTCTCTCATTTATTTCTGTTTTGCGTGTTATCCTCATTCAGTTCCTGTTCTCCCCAATACAGTCCATCCATCTTATATTTGGTCTTCCTCAGTTTCTTCTACCTTCTATTACTAAGCTATTCATTATTCTTCCGATATGTTCTTCATCGCTCCTCATTGCATGATCAAACCAATGTAATTGTCTTTCTTTGTATCATTCTAAAAACTTGTATCACTAGAGTTATTTCTCTTGCCGTATCTTTCCGTGTTTTCCCATCATCTACTTCAATATCCTCATCTCTGCCACATTCATTTACTTTTCAATAATACTGACATTTGTCAATTTGAATTATCTGAATATATTAGCAGTTTTCATAGTTAGGTTAGGTTAGTTCTTATATGTCCTTATGATAAAATAGCGCCGATGGCTTATTGGCTTGCTTCAAGTTAAAATATTTCTTATATTCCGGGTGTTGAAGGATAGGATCGTTTATTAGAAGATTTTTACAGGTATAAAAGCAATTAATAATAATACTAATATCTTTTATTCCGTGGACTTGAGTTACAAGTATGGAAATGTCAAGTGATACAATAAAATATAAATATACAATAAAATATAAATATACAAAAATAAAATACAATGGTTGTTTTACTATTATCAATCTTGTGTAAGAAATTCTAATGTATAGTAGGCTTTGGTTAGCAGAAAGTGTTTTAAATTTTTCTTAAAAACATTAAGAGAAGCACAATCTCTGATATTTGTTGGTAGTTTATTGAAAACTTGTAGTCCAAATATGTGTGGGGAATTTCTCGAAATTTTGTATTTACAATAGGGTACTCTGAAAAGATCCTTATTTCTGGTATTTAGTGCGTGTATGTCACTATTGGTAATGTATTTAGCTTTATTACGAAAGATAAGAACTGATAGTTCAAAAATATATAAACTAATTATTGTTAATATATTGTATTTTGTGAAATATTGTTTGCAGCTAGTTGTTTGTGAAACGTTTGCCATACATCGTATTATTCGTTTTTGATTAATGAGGGCTGTAGCTAAAGTTGGGGGGGAGCCCCAGAAACAGATACCATATCTGAATTTGGACTCTACATGTGCTCTGTAAAACCATATAATGTACGAAATAGAAACTACTGATTTCAAATGTCTTATTTGAAAACAAATCTGACTGGTGTTCTTAATTAAGTTCTCAATATGACTTTGTCCATTCAAGTGTTCATTAATAGTTAATCCTAAGAATTTACTATCTGAGACTCTTGATATGGTTGAATCATTAATTTCTAAATCCACATCTAAAGGTTGTTTATTGGATTTATTATGAAATCTAATATATTCCGTTTTGTTTAATGTATTCGGGATCATTGTAGTTAATAGTTGCATCCTTTTTCAAACACTTCTTAAAGGGTTTAGTAAGGTACGCAAAGTTTTTAATAAATTTCCTGTAGTAGCCTAACAGTCCTAGAAATGTTTTGAATTGTGTGGCTGTTTTTGCGATGAGATAATTTTTGATAGCATGGATCTTATCCGGATTTGGTTTGACTCCATATGGACTCTATGGCCTAAATATGAGACTTCTGTGCGTAAAAATTTGAATTTATCCGGTTTAATTGTGAGATTAGGTTTTCATAAACGATTAAAAACTGATTTTAAATTTTGAATGTGCTCTTGGGTAGATGTACTAAAAATAATTACATCATCGAGATATACGAGAGAAATTTCGTTGGTTAAATTTCGCAGAATGTTGTCTAACTCTCCGAAAAGTGGCTGGCGCGTTCTTTAATCCAAAGGGTATTTTTAAATATTCGAAATGACCGTTATCTGAGCTGAAAGCAATTTTTTGGATGTCATATTCACTCATTCCAATCTAATAAAATCCTGGCGCTAAACCCAAAGTTGAAAAACATTGGCATCTATCAAGTTTATCTAATAAAGTGTTGATCGTAGGTATTGGATATGGTATGGGATGACTAAAGTGAATGAGACCGGCGAATAATATTCTGGTGTAACATTTTTGTAACATCTTTTGTCTGAATATAATGTTTTATTTCGTTTGTAAATGATAGTTGGCTTATCGTCCGTATGAAAGATATCTGAGTACTCGCTCAGAAATTTTGTATTCTCACCTTTCTCTTTGCTATTCATGTGGTCAATTTTAATTTTATTCATGTCTAATTTATTTTTTGTTTCATTTTAATTAAAATTTATATTATTAATTTCGAAGTTACTTAATGCCAGAACGTGTACGCAATCTACACAATTTATAATTTCATCGTTTTCGCCTAGGTTTATAATCGGGTACATAATTTTATAATTTTCAAATTTTGCTAGACCTCGTATAATTAAATTATTTATTTTGGTTTCCGGTTTAAATGCTTCGCCGTTTTTTATATTATTTACAAATATTTTGAATGTTTTTTTCAGATTTGGGAGGTATTTTAATATATGTATAAGATGTTTAAATTTTTATGAAAATTAAATAGATGGTATTTTCATAAAGTATTAGGGGAATTAAATAATTTGGAGGCAGGTATTACGACACTAACTTTTTTTTAATGATGTTTCGCTCACGGTTGTAATTTGGAGAGGATTTTTCTTTTGAAATATATTTGTATTTATAGAAGAACGTGTGCTTCCTGCGTCTATTAAAGCTTTTAAATTTAATTATGGGAAGATAATAAATGGTAACTTTCTATGGTTGTGAATTACGTTCATGAATTGACGTTTGTTCCGAGAAAAAACTTGCTCGTTTCGTCAGAATTTGGTTCCGTTACATAATAATCAGAATTAGGGTCACTTAGATAATAATCGGGATTTTGTTCTTTAATTTTGTTAATTTCAGTGTTTGTTCTTCCTCTATGAAATTAGGTCTATTTTAAAATTGTTGTAGTCGGCGCTGGCTCGTTCCTGGCCTGGTTGTCGTTGACTGTTTAGTATTGACACTCATAGACGTCCGCTTGAGGGCTTTATAGTTAGGATTAGGTTTGAAAACATTGTGGGATTGATTATTATTAAATGGATTTACTTGTGAGGGATATTGATTTTGTGTAAGGTTTCCTTATTTGATGATCAAGAAATTGATTGGTGGTAGGTTCAAAAATTGGGTAGGTAGGTGGATTTAGTCTGTACATCAGTTGTGGATATTGTGGTTGTCTATTTTGCGTAGTATGACCTATTTGTTTCTGCTTGTGTGAGTATGTGTGATATTTTTATATGTGGACGACTATGTGGGGAAATCGTTTGTGAGCATGTTTAACGCGGTATTCATATCTTTGGGTTTCTTCATTCTCATAAGAGTTCCTAGAAGATCTTTTAATCCTCAAAGAAGAATTCGTTACGCATAGTTTTGACACTAGTCTGTTAGATAAGGCTTAGCGTTGGCTGTTGGCTGTACTATGATTACCGATGTAAGAAATTTAGTGATTTAATATATCCGAAATTTTATTATAAAATTCGACTACCGTTTCGTTGCCATGTCGCAATTCAGAGAGTTCAATACTTAGGGTATACAAATTTCATTTATCTGAGTAGGCGATGCTCTTATTTAACGTCTGACCATTTACTTATTGTGCTAATTTTTCGCAAATTTCAAGAAAGCGGGATAATAATTTACTAAAATAAATATATTATCACAGCATATTATCCATTGCTAGGTGTGCCAATCTGCTTTGTACACAGATTTCGGTAATGATAACATACTTCTACCATGCGGACGTAGAAATCTGGGATTATTGGAAAATATTGTTTTCAAGTGCAGATTGTACTAGTGATCCTGATTCCAATTTGGCTTGTTTTTGTTATTTTAGGTTTACTTTTATATGGTTTGGAAGTTACGAGTGTAGACTCGGAGTCAGAGGAAGTTTCTGGATTTAAATGTGTATGCGATCCTGTATCAGAGTCAGAATGGTACTGATAGTTATATGACATATGTTTACTCACTATAGAAGCAGTTTGTCCATTGGATGCATGGTTTTCAGCAGCACCTTGTTCTTTCGTCGTTGATGTTCTCTCGCAGACGAAGGAACTGGGTGGTCTTGCATTTGGATGTAGTGAAAATTCGCCCAAAAAAATCCACTCTGCGCCAGTTATATTTCGAGGATTCGAAATAGTGTTTTTTAAAAAAGGTTTTTATTGTGAATTTTATTACATATCAAAAACTATATCATTTGTAATACACATAAAAATTATTAGTTTATTTAAAGAAAATATGAATTATTACATTTATTATATTTTAATGTTAATTATTTGAATTCTTGACTCTGATTAAACTAAAACTACTCAAAAGTCTATAAGCTGGAAACAGGAAACTCAGATATCGGGTTCGACGCCCGGAAACTGCAATTCATCAGTTTGGACAGCAGTTATTGCATAACTCAGCTTCCCATATTTTATACATGTGAAATCTCAAAAAAGCTATTTGTAGAAAAATTACTTTTTTGCTCTAGATACCTAAACATTAATGAAAACATAAATTTGATTTCAATAATGTTAAAATACTGGCAACGGAAAACAGTCTACAAAAAAGACACCCTAGAAATGCTCTATATTGAAGAAGATGAAAATAATGCAAACTTAAAAACTGATACAATGGACATAAGTAAAATTTACATTAAAATTCTAAAAATGTTTAAAACTTTACTAAAAGAATAAGAAAAATACATAGAAAACAACAATTAAAACAGTATCATTTGTCAAACATTTTTTGTGGTTAATCAACAACCAACATATTAGGAAGCACTTGCATGTTAAATGTGTACTACAGTTAGGGAACAAATCGCGCCTCATCACCGGTTTTAGAACTAATGCTTTTGGCCAGATTTTAAAACAAAATTTTCATTTATATTTGTATTTCTAATTATTTTTGACATGTCACTTGTTCCATTCGTCATTACCAAGGTACCTTAATTCACTTTTAACAATAGTGTTAAAAGTAACAAATCATCTGTAACTTTTTAAGACTGATGTCTTTCAATATATAATACATATAAGAACGGCAACGTAATGTATTTAGAATAAATATTTCGAGAGAAGGTGCCATCTATCCCTCCGTATACGAATTATTTCTGAGTTAGTTCAAAAAATACATAATAGGTGGATGTTGCACAGTGTTGCCACGTAGCTAGAACAGCAAGATAAGATTTTATAAAGGTTTTTAAGTTTGCTACTGTAAAACAAGTATACATGTACATTGAAGATTCAAAATATATTATCTGGTTATTATGAAACAATATTTTTGAATTATTGATTATTGAATACCTCTAACAAATAGTATCTGGCAATGCTGTCAGCACGATTTACCGTAGTTCATAGTTTTGTGGTAGGAGTCACTAGCTATCTATAATAATTTTGTGAATAAAAAGAGACAGATATAGTATCTTGCTAGGCCATATGCGTTGCCGTTCTTATATGTATTATATATTCAAAGCTGATGTCATAAAACGACATTTTAACCCTCTAAAAACAAACGTTAAACAGCCTACTTTTAATAGATTTGTAGAAAAAAATGTGTGCACCTCGGCTTAAAAATTCCTTTTTAACCACATCTGATTTGCTGGCCTCGGCAAAAATGATCACGTTTACAAACTTGATATACAAATATCTATTTTTTTTTAGTATTTGGGAGTTAGGTATCGAGATTACTTCTGTGAAAAATTCTTTTAATCGGAACAGTAGTAAAAAATCTGATGTGACCAACATAATACCTCCCGCCAATACCTATGGGGTATAATTTTTATATTACTTTATAAATTTATCCATAAAATATACAAAAAAAGTATTAAAGCAAACCTGTAGAAAATGGAATTATCTTTAATTTTTATAATAACAAATTGCGAAAAAATTACATTTAAAGGTATTTTTTGAAGAAAAACTATCTTGAGCTTCAAGTAAACTGTCATTTCCGGTTATCCGATTGCCACCAAAATCTAATGGCTTCTTTCCATATTAGAATAAGGTAGAAATACATGGTTTCAAAACTTTCTGAATGACAGTATTTGAGTTAGAGCGTAAAGAGGACCCACACACACATACACACAAACATCATCGTGAAAATGTTAAAAATGGATTCTATGGACCTTAAAACGTGGTCATTTACCAAAATCTCGATATGCGATTTTTAGCACGATCCCTATACCTCCCTTACCAGGGTAGTGGGACGTAAAAAGTTGCTTACTTGTTACAACTTAATTTCCACCAAGTAACCAATAAATTTCATTTTTTAAAAATATCAGATAAAGTATATATTCAAATTTCCATTCATACATATTTGCATAAAAATAAAAGCAATTGTGTGGAACTTGAAAAAATTAGAATTGGTTTTCTTTTTCACATATTTTTGGGAAGAGAATAATACTGTGCTACCATACACGCAACCTTTGACGATCGCAACTAGTAAACTATACATACATTATGAAATAAACTCTGAATTATTTGTAGATGGTCATGTGCCTACTTCCGATCTTTGGCATTAGGTCTACGACCTCCAGCGAAGCTTCGATTGGAATATCCGATCCCTAAAGTTTTCTACGGGTTAACTCCAGGATGGTTGAAGACCTTGATATATCAGTTAGCAGGGCATAGCGTTGTTTCGTGGCCTCAGCTCTACGATAGGTACACGAAATTTGTTTCAAAACACAGTTAAATTAAGTGATGGTTTCCATTTATTATTCTATCTATGATAATCACAAAATGAAAAGTGAATTAGAATCACAAAACTATCACAATTTGGATTCTATTAATGTATTTTATTATTGAACAAACTAGTAATTATTTTAATTTTAGATGGCGTGGTGCTTGTTTGGAACTGGAAGGATTACAAATGATAATATTGTTAGCAGGTTTTGATGACCCTGCCCAAATTCCTTGGCTAAGATTTGTTGCAGTTGCTGCTGGACATCTTACCACCGTAAGATTATTTATAATATTTACTTTTTTGCATAAGATAAAAATATATATTCTGCCCTCTGATTGGATAAAATTACAAAATTAGGATATCTTCTCGAGAAATTAGTGAGATATTTGTTTTCTCATATCTCAAGATATTTACTATTATTCATCGAGAAATATTTCATTATTTTAAAATAACTTTTATTCGCTGACGACTTAAACATATTTTATCCAATTTCTTCCGCTATTGACTCCCAAATTCTTCAAAACGATCTTAATCATTTATTTAGTTGGTGTTCATCCAATAACTTAAGCTTAAATTTAAATAAATGTTCAGTCATGTCTTATACTAGGAAATCTTCTCTTTTATTTTCTTACAACATTAATAATCTTCCTCGAGCACGTTGCTCTTCTTTTGATAATCTAGGCGTTACGTTTGACTCTAAGCTTACTTTTGTGGGTCACATTAATCGTTTTTACAACTCTTCTCTCCGTATGCTAGGTTTTATTATTCGTACCACTTGTTCCTTCCGTGATATTACTGCTATTTTCTCACTTTATTATGCCTTTACCCGCTCCAAATTAGATTACTGCTCCATTATCTGGAATCCCATTTATGAAAATCATCAGAACCACATTCCAATCATCCCATCCTTCCAAGCAGCATCGCCATCAACTAAAATCAAGAAGTGGTCGTCATAGCTAGGCATAATCCATTTTGTTACATACATTTTAAATAAAAAACCTAAAAACAAGTGGACAAGTTCATGTAAGCAAATTCTCGCAGATTCTTCATTGTAGAAATATTTGCATTATGAGTATTATAATTGAACACGTAAACAAACTTGGCATCGATTCGTTACTGATCAATGTTCAAAAAGTTCATAAACCGTTCATTTTTAACCGTAGAAATAAAAAATTAATCAATTACATAATTATCAATTATTCCCGCCGATTACCAAGTGAGTTTTAATTTTGTTAGAAATTAAAAAAGCCTGATTAATCACGTTATTTATTGTTAAAACTAGATATTCTTGTCAGAATATAGTAACGTCCTTGTAACACTCAATACAAATATTTCTAAAACGAAGCACCTGTGAGAATTTATTCCACTTATTTTTAAATCATTTATTTAAATTTTATGTTGTGTTTTTAATTTTGAAATTCCTGCAAAAATAGAATTTATTAAGTATTTGTAAATTTGCACATTATAACTTTCTTTCAAAATTTTATCAAATTCTCCTTTTTAGGAGCAAGAAGTGTGGTAATTTTTTCCAAATTAATCAACTATACCTACTAATACCACTGAGTCTGTGGCACAGTCATCAAACTTATTAGTTCTGAGATGAGCTGAAAAAAAAATACTCAAGTACTCGAGGCCTGCGCTTTTGTTTAAAATTCCGGCCTGCATATCTCATCCAGCACACCCTTGATGATGACATAATTATCATTTATATTATATTAATGAAATTATATTATTATTTTTACAGAGTCTCACCAATACAATGATCCTTATCTGCGAACTATTAACAGATGAACCTGAGGGAGGTTCTGCTAGCATCCCTTTTGCAATATTTGCCGACCTCTACAAATTCTTAGCAGCTATCGATGCTTGTGAAGAACGTGAAGTCAAGAACTATTGGTTTACAGAATCGAATTTGGATCTAACAAAAGTTGCACCAGAGAGCGAAACTCGTTTAGAATTAGTAACGTCTATTACGAAGTTGAGCATGGGGGAAGAAGAAACTCATGAGAGGTTCAGTGATCTGGAGAGATATCTTAGAGCCCTACAAATAGAAGAGGTAAGAAATAAATACACAAATAAATAAATAAATAAATAAATAAATAAATAAATAAATAAATAAATAAATAAATAAATAAATAAATAAATAAATAAATAAATAAATAAATAAATAAATAAATAAATAAATAAATAAATAAATAAATAAATAAATAAATAAATAAATAAATAAATAAATAAATAAATAAATAAATAAATAAATAAATAAATAAATACATAAATAAATAAATAAATAAATAAATAAATAAATAAATAAATAAATAAATAAATAAATAAATAAATAAATAAATAAATAAATAAATAAATAAATAAATAAATAAATAAATAAATAAATAAATTGAAATGTATTAAATATTTTATACAATATGTTCATAGGGGCACCATTGCTATCTCGAGAACTATCAAAGCTGCAAATAAGGTTAAGTGGGCAAACAACTTCTATTTTGCAAAACTAATGTAAAGAACAGAACACTTTTTTTTGACCAGTGGTTCTCAAAATATTGTATGTATTAACTTTTTTACTTTAAATGGAAACATATTTTTTATTTGCTTATTCGTTAAGGAATTTAATTCTGAAAATTCAGTGATATAATATGCCGACCCAGGTGGAATAGCGGAAGCGCTGTCGCTTCACATTCCAAGGGCCCCGGGTTCAAATTCCGGGTAAGGCTTGGCTATTGCCTGCGTCTTTCAAAATTTCATCTTCATTAGCGTGGAAGAAAAAATGCAACTAAACAGAAATTTGCTGCGAAAATTGTCTTATCCTATCATCCCCATCATGTCAGGCACCGCTTACAGAGTGAACACTAAAAACCGTGACAAAAGCATTTAACATGGGAAAACAGTTTTTGTCAAATATTGTATGCCCCGTAAAACATTACGTAATGCCTTATACATAAAGATAGAGTATAAAATTCTGAATTGTTATCTACTAAAATTCTTAAATTTACGCTTTTTGTGTCCAGGGAAACTTAAAGACGTGAAAAAATGGATTTAGTATGTAGTACGTATATCAAAAAATAAACGTCTTGTGAATTGAAAAACTAAGTAACATGTCAAAAATATATATTTGACAGTTTATGATAGCTCATTTCTTGAATTAACGAATACTAAATCTGTGTTTACCACGTATTTAAATTAAGTTTACTCGAGCATCAAAAATATAAATTCAAACTCTTCCCATGTTAAACGCCTATGTCACATGTCACAGTTTCTAGTGTTCAATAATACCAACACTGGCAAAGGTAAGGACACACAAAGCTATACCTTTGTTGCGTAGTTGTGGTCAAACAACAAAATTTTGATTTGTGCATCGATTTCTGTATCTACTCGAAGATGGATACTGATTTTTGTGGTAGAAGTTCCAACTTCTCTAGTAATTATTTTACTGTTAAGAAGAAAATAAAAATCTTAAAAAAAGAATTTGAACTAGGGACTGGATTAGAAATCAAGAAAACTCTGAAGGTCTTTATAACTTGCTGCAAGAGTTACGTCTTGTAGATGAAAACTTATAAAAAATATAATTATAAACAATATAAAGTTAAATGAGGTCTCGTGGCCATGAACCTTAGTCTCTGGTCGCGTATTTGCGCACCCGGATTCGATCCTAACCGACAATGGAAAATTTCACTGACGGTAGGCTACTTTTAAATTGCACACAACATTCTAAATGCAGCTTGCAGCTGTACTGCGGCCGCTACTTTGTAGGTTGCAATAGGGTTCACACATAGTTCAATATAAATAGCGCAGTTTTTCTATTGCGCCTGCAAAAGTTGCATGTCGGGTTCACACACCGATCGAGAGTAGCGTAACGCTCAATTTTCAATGCTGTGGCTGCTTACAAAAGTTACTGGGCTACAATAAAGTTGCAGAACTGTTCACACCTATTGTGCTGCTTTTACTTCAACTGGTTCACTGTAGCACGCGCTACAACTTTTGGTGTACCTATTACCGAAGTAAAACAAATGTCCTAAAATCGACGACACTGTGACGTCCTAATATACGTCACATAGACGTCTCAGCGTGGAGCTATACGACGTCATTTTTAGTGCGTTCGGTATTTAAATCAGTGGAGCACTCTCAACAATCTGATCACGTGACTCATCTGCGATTTCTGATCAGTGTTTAGCTGCCATTTTGACTCTTAATTTGCGCCAAAATAAAAACGGAAAATAATAAAGAACTGTGTACTGTGCACTAGTTATGAACGATTTTTGGTGATTCTGATTAAGAATGTGGAAATGATTATGGACAACTTAAAGCTGAAAATTATGTAGAAAAATGTTTCCTAAAATGACTAATTTATACATTTCAAACATTTTTGATTGATATACAAAAACGACAATATTCATTCATAAAATAGACACTGTTTGCATTGCCGGCGATAAACATTTTAAATTTGCGCTTAAATACGCATGCGCCAGACAACTGCTCAACATGCTCCATGGTTAGAGAACGAGCGAACAGATCGGGCTCTGTGCGCTCCGTGAGCTAATAACCGAACGTAGAAATCATATGGTATTTATTTAAAACTTACTATAATTTTAACTTCATATTCTTTTCTTTTAGGTGGAAGAAGATGTGAAGTCCACTCCAAAAGAATCTTTCCTTCCACCTTCTGAAGAAACAGTAGAAGAACCAGAACCTAATTGCTACATTATCCTTGATCCTGATGACCCTACCAAGATATGCGATGAAATTCATTCCAAGACATCTTCATCGTCTTCAGGAACTACCACGATCTCTGAAAAGGTAAGAATAAGAATAAAGAATTCTATAATTGGTTACTTAACCCACGGTCAGACTCCATTGTTATTTTTTTATTAAATGATATTATTTTTATCCCAGTTGACATTAATCAGAAGGCACCTCACAGTCTCTCGAAGCTGGTGTAGAGAATGTACTATAAAAAATAATTTTGTTATTTATTTTTAATTTTCAAATATTCCAAAAGTGGTCCCTTTGTGCCCTCTCTACATCTTTAACAGCAGCCTTTGAAGTGGCGTCTGCTATACGCCTTCTACGTTACATAGGTATATGAATTCTTTCCAAAATTTGTGAATAAAAAGTAGGATTAAATTCTAAACTACTTTTCTATACCTTGTTCCACCTTATGAATCGTTGCACAAGTTAGGGTTTATACAATGTGTTAAAAAAACCTAACTCGTAGTAGGCTATTAACAAAGAAACATGTCTTAATTAAATAATTTTTAATGTCAATTTGACATGAGACATTGTCAATAATGTTATCTAAAGAAATCAAGGCTTTTCTTCTTGAATCTTATTTTAGAAATAGAAATAAATTAGAATACGGCGAATAACAATATTCTTTTGCAGCCTGATTTAACGAATTTATATTTATACAATTTCAAATTCGATGATATATGTTACCAAACGTGCAATCTGTTAAATTTTATTGATTTAGGCATAGAATTTAATTATCTATTTCTATTGAAAAGCCGTAGAAAAAGTAAAGTATTTTACTCGCATGTAATGATTATTACTCATTCGAATGATTTACAACACTCGCCTTCGGCTCACTTTGCAAACTTCATTCTCGTGAGTAATAGCCCGCATTATATACTCATCGAATAATATACTATTACCTACGACTAATAAATAATATGTATATTAAATATATGGTTGTTGCCACATAATACTATACAGAATATATTATCACAACTTCACGTACAAACTTTAAGGTAATATAGTACTGACCAAAAAAAGTAACGACTTCGATTAAATGAGACTTTTTGTTTATCTTTAAGAGGTCATCTTACATGTAGTTTTGTTTGTCAAAAAAATCAAGTGGTGAGCCTATGATCCATTTATCACTGTAAACCGGACGCCAATAGAAGCGCTATTTACTCCATTTTTAAGATCGAACAAGGTATAAGTAATTTTTTTGTTTGTTTTCAAATTTAAACAGCACTTTGTTTGAAACTGGAAATAGAAACATTATAGGATGTGTGAATTTATGTTAATTTCGAAACATAATAAAATAAAGTTTACCTATATGCAATCACAATTACACTGAATATGTAAAAATACTTCCTGAACAGGTGAAATTTGGCGGCCATGTCTACGGGGGCGAGGAAATGTCCGGCGAGGCCTCTTTCTTAGGGCCTCCTAGTGAGATCTCTAAAGAAGAAACTGTGAGCTCAACGCTGGAATCTACCGTGTCCAGCCATGCAGTGTGCGTGGTGAAGCTCCACCCTGTGCCTGGTATAGGCGGTGTAGTAAAGGAAGAAATCGTGGAGGCCGCGCTGAAGTATTTGCGGGAGGTTGCTAACAGGCAGAAGAGTATGGTCATGCCAAGGAACATTAAGCACTTCATGTGCCCTCCATTGGAAGAATGCCTTGAGGACTAACGTTGTAACATTTTATACTATGCACTACGAAATTTTAGAAAAAAATATCCATTTGCATTTATTTAATCGAAATTATTGTGTTTAATGTTAATAATATTTAATTTAACATCTTGAATTTAACAATTTATTTTTCTGCATATATTCATATTTTCTTCTCAACTAAAATAAATTAATGTAATGAATAATTTATACAACAATAAAGAAACGAGTCCAGACTGGACTACGATCCTTATTTATGTTATAGGGCTAAGTGAGCTAGATATTATTCATTTAAAAAACAATATTCACAAATATGGCACGTATATCATTATTTACTTCAAGACAACATTTCTAATCGTACTGCCGCTTTACAGAAGTTCTGATAGCATTTAACATTGCTCAGATCGATTTTCTTTGGTTGGACAATCTTAACTTTATGTATTTCAATATTATTATTATGTATTTATATTTCTTTGTGTATGTAATGCCATAAGCTAATAACAATAATAATTTTATATTTATATCATAATAGGCAGGACCATAAATCGGGAAGGATTTTTACATAATTATATTTATTTCATTAGACCCGTGACTTTCATTTCTTAATACCTACCTAGCTATTTGGCAAATAAATTATTTATTAGATGAAATTTTGTTAGCTAAGTTTATATTGATGATTGAAAAAAATAGGAACAAACAGCTATTTTCTTTATTATTAATTTTATAATTATAGTTTAAATTACAAAGTTAGGGGCAAACATAAATGCTACTTTTTGTTGTGAAAAGATTTTGAATTCTAGTTTCGGTTTTGCCAGAAGTGATATAATCGTTATACAAGCTAAACATTGGAAACCGTGACATTAGTGTTTAACATGGGAAAACAGTATTTCCCAAATATTATCTGTTCCGTTAAAACGTAATGTAGTGATTAAAAAATAGAGATTTAGAGAATAAGTGCACAAGATATCACTCAAGCTGGATTCACATCTACCGTCCTACCGTTTATCACCGTCAAATTGCGCACAGTTTGAGTTTACACTGTTCTGAGCTGTGATTGGTTGAAATCATACGGTACGAACGGTCTCGACTTTATTTAACGTCGACGGCCACCGTTGAAATATTTCTATTTTTAATGGCGTAAATTTTAACTTAATGTAATAATAACCTATATCCTATAATATACATAACCCTTAAACCAATGTCATAATAATAATTGTGTAATTTTTATTACTTTTATAGTTTCATAGTGTGATTATTTAATAATAATAATAATAATAGTATTTATTGTTTGAGAAAGAAAAAAATACATCTCATACAATTGGATTGACAACATTACATACATAATAATAGTTTAATCAATGATAAATATTAAAGCCGTTTAACTAGTACAGAGAAAAGGATTGAAACAAAATTTAATCTAGAAAAATTACATTATATGTACGTACATGCCAATCGTTAGTACAAAAACTTTTTATAAATATTAGCACTATACAACTAGTACAAAGAGAAGGATTGAAACATAATTTAATTAAGAAAAGTTACCTTATACAATACTAATCATTAGTACAAAAACTTTTTAGCTTGAAAGCACCGACACTGTAATAAAATATATTATTGATTTTATCGATGTTTAGGTTTTCAAAAAGTTGGAATAAATCAGCATCATTTTTAATTTGTATTAGAAATTTTGACAAATAAATAGTCCTCAGTTCTGTGTAAATGGGACAGACGCAGAAGAAGTGATAAAGTGTCTCTAACTCTAAAGCATTGCAAATAGTGCAAATATTTTCAGAGTCTAGTTCGTATTTAATATTTTTTATATATAAATTTTAGACCTTTTTACTTGAAACTCTGATTTGAGTGATAAGACGTTGTTTGTGAATTGAGATTTTTAGAGATAAATATTTGTTGTGTGCCAGTGATAAATTAAATTGCTTATAATGTTCATTGTTTATATGGTTCTAAAAATAAGGTAAACATGAGTTAGAATTTAAATTCCAGGGGTGTTACTTATCTTTGTATTGGCATGTACGTTATGTATTTCATTGCCTTTGACTTCTGGAGTATGTAGACCTACGGCGTCTGGCGCTACAGATGAGACGTTGCGTCTAAAAAATGGTCCACTGGAGAGATGGGTGGGTTTTCTTCGGGCATCTTCTTTGCAGGCGGTTTAGGTGGGTATTCCTTTGGCGTCTTCTTTGCAGGAGGTTTTATTGGTGAGTCTGTTGATGAATTTCTTTCCTTTCGTTTATTCAGGTTTTCATTTGATTTAATTTGCTGTTTAGTCTTGTATGCTTGCCTTTCTTCTGTTCTTCCCTTCAGTAGCTTCCGTTGATTAAATACTGTGTATTTCGTCTTATGGCCAGTTGCACCGCTTATAGTTAAATTTTAACTACTGGTTAAATTGACAAAATCGTATCGAAACGAAATGTCAAATGAGTTTTTAAATATTACTGTCAAAATTTCGATACGCACTTTTTTTTGTAAACCTGTAGTTAAGGTCGCCGTCGAATACAGTCCAATCGTAATTCCGTTCGTTTGACTGAAGGAATTCATTAAAACAAATGCAGTTTTGTTTATTGATTTTGAGAAATGTAAATCTAATGGTTGAACTTATATTCAATTTTTTATTAACAATAATAATATTGTTTATAACATTAAATCACGTAATAAAAGAAAAAAATGGGTTCAAAGTATGTTCGTCATATGCTGATAATTTTTTTATAATGAATAATGAAAAAAAAAATTTAATGCAATAAGTAATTGTTATAAACGAATGGAATTACGATATTGCCCTATATTGTAATGTAAATTTAGTGCAGCGTTTTGTCGGAGCACACTACTGGAGCTCTGCCGTCGTTCTCTCTACACCGCGCTCGCCACCACCCCTCCTCAGGTCATACGCACAAGGTACAGAGAGGAGAGAAAGCGATTTCGCATGAAATCTTGTTGGCTCGGTCCGAATAGAGGCTAGCATCAGTTTTCAAATTTTATGCGCTAAGTTTATATACTCTTATTATAAAATGGTTAAAACTAAAAATTCAAAACAAAACAGGCCTTCAAAATCAAAGAAACGAACAGCGACTGCTTTAAAGAGGCGAAAAAATGCTCTTCTTCAACAAAAGAACTTGCAAACAAATATAAATTTGGCCAAAAAAGCAATTAGAAGAATTTTGTTGGATTCGTATGACGTTCCCAAATCAAATGCCACAAAATTCTGAAGTACTAATTAGTTTGGAAGATGGCACACATAATTCAGATGATTTAATTAATTTCGAAGATGTTTGGTGCCCAAAAAATGTATACGAAAGGTTTGTTAATACTCCTTTTGTAAATGTTTATGAATATACTTTATATAATGTAGGGTTGGCAGATATGTACCAATAAGATGTTCTAAATGTTGACCAATTATAACCAAAATCTAATCAGCTCTTCATATGGATATAAATAAAAGGAATACGAAATAATTATAATTTTTAGAATTGTAGTGTTCATGTTATCGTCACACACACACGCACGCACTCACATACATACGCACACATCATCGTAAAAAAATGCTAAAATCGTACTCTACGGGCCCTAAAACGTGACGGAAGGTGAAAACTACTCTGATATTTACGGTTCTAATAAATAATTTATTTTTAATATAATAAATTATAAATTATGTATTGCAAGTGATCCTAATCCTACGAGTGAATTTGCTTTTGAGAAAACCATAACAGGTAATAGAATTGTGCAATTAGGATATGTTCTAAAATGGGCCATGAAATTACAACTGGATCATTCTAAAATTTGCACTATGGGTCACTTATATCCGAAACCTGTAGAGGATTAGGTCTAGTAAGCCTAACATGCTTCAAATGTTCAATGTATGATATTGAAATTTCTAAATACACCGAAGAATCAAATAAAGAAAAATCAGAAATAAATATTGGTTGCGTATGGGGCAATATAGCAACTGGTAGTACAAATTCGCACAAAGAAGAATTGCTTTCTATCATGAACATTAAATCTCTGAATAAGGATACATTTTACAAAATTGAACATGATCTTGAAAAGGTATATCCACCTTCTAATAAATTCACTAATAAATTTATTTAGCTGATTAATAAAAAATATCTCGGAAACATAAACTTCTGTCACATATATCATAACATTGCTTTCATAAACGATATTTTATAAGCTGTACCTAGCCTCCCAGCGTCGGTATCGATATTAATCCCGGTTTTCTAATTATGTCTAATCTAAGCTAAGTGCACACGACTAGCCAGATTGTAAATCATTGTAGTCAACGAATATTTGACAATGTGGCGGTACTTTACAACCTCGCCACTTTTTATTTAGAATGCATGTTACCGGAAATCATGAACAGGAAAATTTCAAATGGGTTATTCTGCAAAAGAGAAATAAGTCACTTGAGGGAATCAGATTTAGAATAAATTCAGAATAAAATTATCTATCGTTCTATGTAAAAGTATATGTTTCCATTTAAAAAAAATATACGTATTCCAACTTGAAGAACTATTTTATTTTATAAGTAGCTGTCACTTTTGGCTCCTACAACTTTATTATTTACATATATGCTTTTGCTTTTAAAAAACTTGCACAAAATACCATGGTAAATACAGCAAAAAAAAAATTATGTTGCAAAATTTTATAGTCAGTCATATGGCATAATTTTCTGGGGCTGTTCGCATTTTTATAATACAGAAACGAGCTACATATTAGAAATATTTATAACCTTAGCTACAGAAGTACCTTTAAACATAGTTTTATAAAAGAAAAGTTTCTTACTCTGCCATGTTTGTATATTTTAAATGTCATTTTATTTATTAGAAAAAATAAAAATCAAATTTTAAAATATAAGAATTGTCATAGTTATAATACTAGAGATAAAGAAAATTTAGTGCTTACAAAACAAGTGAAATTTAACTCTAAATAATCCTTTTGTAATAGGAATCAAATTATATAACCATTACCAAAACATATAAAGAACATTGATTCGTATAATTTATTTAAAAGGAATCTAAAATATTTATTAATTGATAAATGTTAATACATTAATGAAAATTATACGGATAATTTTAAGTAGGTACTTTGTTTATTGAAATATCATGAACACTATTTGTGACATGTATGTATTTTTGACATTCCATATACCGATGCAATTTAGGTCTTACTTGAAGAATAAATTGTTATTGTTATTATTATTATTATTATTATTATTATTGTTATTATTATTATTATTATTATTATTATTATTATTATTATTATTATTATTATTATTATTATTATTATTATTATTATTATTATTATTGTTATTATTATTATTATTATTATTATTATTTATTTCACATTAACTGGTACATACATTTTACATACAAGGCAAGTATATACAATACAATACGTCGTTATCGGTAAGTATCAGCTTCATTTTCCCCTCCTTGGCGGTTGTTTGGAGATAAATTTGTTTCAGGTTGTGTGGTAAGTATTAACATTGTGTTTTTGGGCTTATAATAACAATGTATTTTTGCAGGTGTCATGCTGGTACGTCAGTTGATAGGGTATGGGATCTATTTTTCTTCTTATTATTATTATTATTATTATTATTGCCTATTTCTCTGTTTTTATCCAGGTAATAATCATACATACGGCCAGCGGCAAGTATGTACAATGGTTTAGTAAGTAAAATGTATTAAGTTACTGGTATATTATACTAATTAAATTTTTCTTTTTCAGGTTCAATTCAGGACTCTCCCAGGACCCTTCGAACGATGCTGCAGGTATGTAGTAAAACAGCTCTCTGCATGGGTATGTACAGTGACTTTTGAAGTTGTAATGTTTCCAGACTTTTATGTAATTTTAGTGGAATTTCGCCGGTGCATCCCAAGACTACTGGTACTATTTGGACTCGATCCATCTTCCACATCTTGCGGATCTCATCAGCTAATGGTAAATATTTATTAATTTTTCCCGCATAGCCTGTATTGACATTGGCACATAGTGGGACAGTTATATCGATTATGTATGTAATTTTCTCGTTCTTCAGCGTCAGTACAATGTCAGGGATGTTGCACTCGATTGTTTTATCGGTAATTATTTTCCTATTCCAATAAAGCCTAGTTTTGTTATCTTCACAGATGTTAGGTGGATGGTATTTATAACAGGGGACGATCTCATTGTATTCCATATATTTCTTTCTTAGTTCTTGATGGACTATACCTGCTACCTTGTTATGTCTATCTAGGTATTGTTTCGGAGCTATGACTGTGCACCCTGACATTATGTGGTCCAGGGTTTCCTCATAATCCCCACACATACGGCACTTTATGTTGGGTATTGCTTCTTTTATAATCCTTTTCCGGTAGCTGCGCGTTGGTATTACTTGATCTTGGATCGCAGTAATGAAGCCCTCAGTTTCATTAAAAAGTGCGCCAGTTCTAAGTCACGTTTCCGATGCTCTGGTGTCCATATGCTCTTGATGTATTTGTGCAATGTACTTGCCATGCAATGGTTTTGATTTCCATATAGTTTTTAATTCTTGCACAGTGAGGCATTTCTTAGAGCTTTGAAGTTGTTCTTCTGCTAGGCGTAAAGGTGTTAATCGCTTGTCTGCTTCTACTATTACCTTGTGCATCTTGGAGTCTTCTGCTTTTTCATGGAAATATTTTCTGAGGTTTTGGACCTGTGTCATATTTCGCAGTGGTATGCTAGGAATTCCTCTTCCTCCTTGATGCCGCGGTAAGTGAAACCGTTCAATGGCGCTGTGGGGATGGTGTCCGCGATTGTTACGGTACTCTTTCCTAGTTTTCCGATTCATCTCTTCCAGTTCTGTTTCGGTCCAGTTTAGTATACCAAAACTATAGGTGAGTACCGATGTAGCATATGTATTAATGGCTTTAGTAAGATTTCTGGCTGATAGACTAGATTTTAGTAATGCCTGGATTCTAGTAAGGTAGGTGTCTCGTAACATTTTTTTACAGGTCTTATCTTCAATCCCTTGAGCCTGAGCATAACCAAGGTAAGTATAGCTCTCATTTTCTAACATTCCTGTTATCTTTCCTTGGTTTTGAATATCAAATCCTGCACTTTCCTGCCATTTTCCATGTATCATTGTGCTTGTTTTACATTTGTTCAACCCAAATGTCATCTTTATGTCTGTGCTGAATGTTCCTACATTTTTTAACATTTTCCCCATTTCTTCCTTTTTCTTTGCGAAGAGTTTCAAGTCATCCATATACCAGAGGTGGGTGAAGTTTTGGTTTTCTATGGTGTAACCCTTGTGTTGACGGTTTAATAATGATGTTAATGGTTTTATGCAGAGACAAAACCATAGTGGACTAAGGGCATCACCTTGGAAGATGCCTCTACGTATTGGTATATGGCCAGCATCGATTGTTCCATTTGGTGTATTCATCATAAGGGTCGTATTCCAGTTCTTCATGGCATGTTGTAGGAATTGTATGATATGGTCTTCTATTTTGTATAGTTTTAGTACCTCTACTAACCATGTATGTGGTACACAATCATACGCTTTTTTGTAGTCTATATAAGCAGTGTATAATGACTCCTTCCTTTTCTTAGCATGATTGGTGATGACTGAATCAAACACCAGTTGTTCTTTGCAACCCTGCGAGCCCTTGCGGCAACCTTTTTGCTCTTCATCTAATATTTTATTATTTTTTAGGTGTTCATAGATTTTTTCCGAGATTATAGCGGTAAGTATTTTCTAACTCGTTGATAGACAGGTAATTGGTCTGTACGCCGCCGGATCTGGGGACAAGGTTTCTGTCTTTGGTAACAGGAAAGTATTACCACTGGTTAAAAATGTTGGCATAAGTTCTGGATTTTGCAGGATTTCTGTATAAAATTTCGCCAGTTGTCTGTGAGTTGATGGTAAGTATTTTATCCAGAAGTTCTGCACCTTATCGGGACCTGGTGCTTTCCAGTTTTGTGTTTTCCTTATCGCTTTTTCTACTTCTGCCTTACTGATCTCCCATGTTAACATGGTTCTAAGGTTGCTGTTGTGCGCCTTTTCCTCGTAGTACCATTTGTTTTGTGTGTGTTTAACTGGATTGCTCCAGATATCCTTCCAGTACTTTCTGGTTTCATTGGATGTAGGTGGTGATCCTTCTTCAATATCCATTTTCTTCTGCAGGCTTCTGTAGAAAATTTTCTCGTTCGCAGCAAACATATGGTTGTGTTGTCTGCGGGTGTTACTTTGTTTGTGCCTTTTTAGTCTGGCACTCATTGCAGCTAACTTATGTTTTAATAGATCTAATACTTCTATTGATGTAGGGTTTTCTTGAGATTTGTGTTTATTAGCAATTTCAGTGGCAGCTTTGTTGACTTTCGCAGAAGCTTGTGGTTTAGTGCTTTGGCATAAAATGCCAATTTCTTTTCTAAGTCCACTGATTTTGTTAATCATTCTTCTTTCCCATGCGGGTGTGTTACATTTCTTCTTTTTCTTTGTGGGCCTCTTGTTGGTACTTCCTATTTTCTGTCCATGCAGTTCTAATGTTGTTACCGCACCAACATAAATCAGTGTGTGTAGTTCTGTGAGTGATATCTCTTCACTTAGTCTTTTGCCTATTACTGCATCTACGTTCTTTATTACTTCGCTTGTTTCACCATTGTTCTTTAGTTTAGGAAGCCGAGGTCTAAAATTTGGGTCCATCCCTTCGTATTTTAGCAACTGACGGAGAAATTCTTCTTCAACCGGGTTGTCTTCAACTGTAATTTGTTCTTCAGGAGTTGGTGTTTCGTCTTCTACATAAGTCTGGATTCCCAGCTCTATCGCCACTTCATTCTTAATTCTCTTTATTGTTTCAGCAGGTAACCGGCTGTTGCAGAATATGGAACGTCTCTGGTCTATAATATTCTGCACTGTTTTTCCTCTTAATTCTGGGTACTTTGTCGTCACTAGTCTATGAAGTTCTTTAGTGAATGGCCCTTTGTATGTCTCTAAATGTGTAATTTTATAGTAGCATCGGACCACGTACTCATTGATTTCATCATTCCAGATGGTCCTCTGTCTACTGCGGGAAGAACTAGTGGGCTGAACAACTGGTTCAGCAACACTTAACTCCTCTACAGGCGTCTGGGGTTGTTGTGAGCGCCTGGTTCGTTGTCCGGGGACATTGCGTGGGGGGTCGTTTGCAGGTATGGCATCACGACGGTTCCGACCCGGGTCCTGCTGTCCCGGCCCGCCAGAGTATCTGTTCCTTCTTGTATTGACAGGAGCGTTTAGAAAGGTCACACTGTTTCGGGGTGCTAGCCCTAGCAGCGGTATGTGTGGGGCTGCCACACGTAGCTCAGAGATCCGTGGGGACGCTACTTCCCAATGGTGCGGGCACCAACTCCTCGTGGCTCGGGGACCCGGGGACGCCACTCCCCGTGCAGGTTCCAACATAAGGAACCCACCCCTGGGGTATTATTATTATTATTATTATTATTATTATTATTGTTGGATTTGTTAAAATAAAGGAGAATATAAAACACTCAATATATCAATCAATATGTAGATAAATTGTATTTATTCTAGTAACCTCTATACACACGTGCTTACACTACTACTGAACATTTCTGTCTATATTGTTTTCGTTGTTGTCCGTAGGATGGCGCCACCTGTGTGTAGAACCGCCAGCTGACAAAGTAGTTTTCTCACACTCCCTCCCTTTGTCAGATACGGTTGAACTCTATTAGTTACCTGAAACAGAGTGTCTCAAAAAGAATTATGATTACCTCTTAATTTAACATTTTTTCTCTAAGATATTTGTGAGCATCTAATGGTAAAGGTTTGGTCATTATATCTGCTATGTTCTCTTTCGTTGCAACCCACTCTACTCTAACTCTATTTTCCTCAACACATTTCTTAATGAAGTCCCCATGCGTGGTAGCCATATGTTTTCTAACTCCACTCTTTTCTCTCTCTAATAAACTCTTATTTATTTCATCTAAATTATCGTCAAATGTCTTAAGTTTGTGACTGCCATATTTCTTGGTACAATCACCAGCAGATTTGTTGTCGCACCAAATTGTTGTTGGAAAAAGTGTTTTTCCAATCATGAACCTCGTTGCCTTGTCAACTGATATCAGTTCTTGACAAGCATCACTCATGGCTAAGTACTCAGCTTGGCAGGTGGAAAGTGTCACGTAGTTTTGTTTGTGACTTCTCCAGGCAATCACATCTCCGAAAAGTTTTATCACAAATCCTCCAGTTGACGTTGAGTCATTATTGTCTCTAAAACTCGCGTCTGTAAATGCCTCTAGATCTTCTTTCTCAGCTGTGTATTTTAATCCTGTCTTTACAGTTCCTCTTAAGTATCTGAAAACCCTTTTTACATCTAACCAATCACTTTCTAAAGGTTCCAGTTGTTTTCTCGCTAGGTAGTTTACCGCAAATACGATGTCCGGTCTCGTTGCATTTGCTAAGTACATCAAACTTCCTATCGCTTCTCTAAATGGTACCTTCTTAATTTCTGTTCTCTCACCTTCGTTAGTTTTCTCTGATTCCTCTAATTTTCTTCTTTTACTTCTGTTCTCAACTTGTCTTGTAACCATAGGTGTACCTTGTGGATTACACTCTTTCATGTTGAATTTCTCTAAAACACTCTCGATGTAATTTTCTTGACTAATAGTCATCCATCTCTCTTCTCTGTTTCTCACAATTTGCATTCCGAGAAAGCTTTTTGGTTCTCCAAGGTCCTTCATCTCAAATGCTTTACTTAGATGGTTCTTAATTTCCTCTAACTTCTTTTCATCATTACTTGCTGTTAGGATATCGTCTACGTATATCACTAGCACAGCCATCTTACCATCTTTTCTCCAGGTGTAGAGACATGGCTCATGTAAGTCATTCTCCAGCCCGAGCTTTTTAATTTCCTCTGTGAACCTCTTATTCCACTTCTTTGGACTTATTTTCAGCCCGTAAAGTGCTTTCTCTAATTTACATACCTTTGTTTTTCTCGTGTGCTCATCTACTTCTAAACCATCTGGTATTTCCATATATATTTCTTCATCTAACTTTCCATTTAGAAATGCCGTCTTAACATCTAACTGACAAGCATACAGGTTGTACTTGTTTATTACTGCGAGTACAGCTCTGATTACTGGAAGTCTAGACACTGGTGCATATGTTTCTCTCAAGTCGTAAACATTCTTGTCTTTGAAACCTCTAGTCACCAACCGTGCCTTATATCTTGTACTTCCATCAACTTCTAATTTTCTCTTAAATACCCACTTTGAATCTATAATGTTTGCTCTTTTTCCGTCTAGCTGTATTTTATCTCTAACTATTAAATTCCATACTCTATTATTCATCATAGAATCAATTTCTTCTCTAACTGCTATTCTCCAAAAATCTCTCTCTTTTGATTTCATTGCATCAGCAAAATTAATAGGATCTGCGTTGAGTGAAGCAATAAGACAATGTCTTAACTCTTCTTCATTTTCATATGCTCTGCCTCTATCCTCTCTAGTGAATCTTCTAGGTGCGTACTTGGCAAAGCTTGTATCTTCTAAAAGCATTTTAACGTAATTTACTTTGCTCTTTTCTTCAACTTCTAAATTCCTCTTATTTTGACTTCGCGTACACGGTTTACAAATCTGCTTTTGGGTTTTCTCTTTCTCTAATATCTCTGATTGTTTTGCCTTCTTGCGTGGTCTTCCTCTTTTCCTTGACTCAGGTTTTTCTCCTTTTTCTGGTTCAACCTCCTCATTGAACTGTAACATCCATTTCTCATCTGTTTGAGTTTCATCTTGGGCTGCATCGTCTTTAATTTCTTCTAACTGGTTTTTATTGTACACATCTTTGTATACAATTTTCTCATTGAATTTTACATGTCGCGACTCTAAGAATTTTCCTGATCTAGGATGCCATAGCAGGTAACCCGTATCCTTATAACCTATTAGAACCAGGGACTAAGAACGAAACGAAAACGAAAACGAAATAACGAAATAAACCGAAATTTTTATAAGAACGAAAACGGAAACGAAAACGCAATAAATTTTTTTCGTTCATGATTGAAAACGAAATAATTTATATCGGTTACCGGTTTTAACCGTTATTTTATTTAATATTTTATTTTATTTACAGCAAATATTTTACAGGCAAATATTATTGAATTTTCAGATATTTGATTTGCAAACAAGCAGATTTTCAAAGTAGCTCTCCAGTAGCTAACCCTGTTACGTGTTAGGTTAAACGGTATACTCGTAGTTTCATCTATTGAACACTGACTGCGATAATTTTCATTTGCACACACTGTCGGTATACGTTTTATTAGTTATGTTAAGTACTTATATAAGAGAACTAACATAAAGGAAGATTTGCTTGAAAACATACTATTAGTTAGGTGAAATAAAATGTAATTAATGTTTTATTCTTTATCGTAAAAAAATCAGGCCATAGCATAAGCTTTTCTTATTTTTATATATGTATTATCTTTCCTTTATATGTGTGTTTTATTTTCATGTTTAATAAAAAAAAACTTATTATATTTCTATATTTTCATCAATTGTTACTCATTAATAGTTATAACCGGTATTAACCGGTATTTAACTACTGTGAACGAAAACGAAAACGAAAATATTTAGGTGGGAACATTAAAAACGGAAACGAAATTTTTCGGTTTCGTTCGGATAAGAACTGAACGAAATATTTTTCGTTTTTAGTCCCTGATTAGAACTGCTTTAATTGCACGTTCTCCAAATTTAAGAGTAGGTTTTGGAACTTTGATGTATCCAATACATCCAAATCTCTTAATTTGCTCAAAATGGCAACTTGTACTTGGCGCAAATTTTGTCAACGGTATCTGAAAATTTATTGACTTGTGTGGAGTCCTGTTGTATGCGTGCACTGCCGCATCCACAGCTAATTCCCACATACTCTTGGATAGTCCAGAGTCAAACATATATGCTCTAACTTTCCTCTGAATTGTTGCGTTGAATCTTTCCGCAACACCATTGTGTTCTGGTGTGTACGGTGATGTAAACTCTGTCTCTATTTTTTCTCTTTCTAAGACTTCTAAGAATTTTCTTCCAGTGAACTCAGTGCCTTGGTCTGATCTTATATAGCATACTTTTTCATCTTTCCCTAGTAGATTCCGGGTCGATATTAAGAATTTCTCTAAAGTTTCTCCTGCCTCATCTTTGGTTTTAATGGAGTAAGCTCTAGCTAGTCTTGAGTAGTCGTCAATGTAAACATTGATGAACTTCTTTTGTCCTGGATGTGACTTTGGTTTGATCGGTCCCATGGTGTCCGTGTGAATTATTTGAAGTGGTTTGTCAGCTCTTCTTCTAGTCTCTTTGAATGGCAATTTTTGCATTTTTGACATTATGCAAACTTCACATTCTAATATAGATTCATCAAATTTTACTTTCTCTAACTTCTTATGAGTTTGTTGTAACTTCTTCAGATAATTCAATGACGCGTGTCCAAGTCTTACATGCCACAGCATTGCTTCATTAATTTACACTGGCTCACGCTTATTTTTCTCTAAAGAATTTGTTGTAAATATTTCCTCTAAATTTTGCACTGACTCTAAATCGTCAATTTTTATAGTATTTCTGTTAATTAGACTAGAGTCCCAAATCTCTCTTACCTCTAGTGGTTCTTGTACTTCTAAATATCTGGTTGAAGACGTGGGGTTCTCCTTCTCCCTCCCAATCGCAGAATCTCTTAATTTATTTTCATCAGTTTCTCCCTCCCACTCTAATAACTTGTTTTCTTGATGAAATCTCTGCGATTGTTCAGGAATCTCATCGTCTTTAACCATAACAGCTCTACAACAATATATGTCGTATTCTAAATCTTCATTTAATTCATTTTCTCTAAACTTTCTAACCTTAAAGTTTAAAACCCAGTTTGGTTTTTGATACACTCCCTCTAACACGAGTTTATCTGTTTTCCTATCAACTACTCTTAGTGTTTTATCATCTAGGTAAATACCAAAACCCGTATCTGCCAATTTTCGCAAACTCAATAAGTTCTCAGAAATATCTTTTGCACTTATTACATTTGACAGTTTGATCACGTTATCTCTAGCCGAACTCGTGTAAAGCAACAGATCCCCTCTACCATCTATTATAATATCTGCTGATTCATTTTTATTCGCGCTCTTAATAGTTTTATTATCGCATTTTTCAAAATTACTCAAAATTAAACTATCATTTATAATATGGTCTGTTGCTCCCGAATCCGCTATAAAAGTAATATAAGTACTCTTACCTGGTTTATCCTTCTCGTCCCCATCTGAAGCTCTAACTCTTCTTACTTTTCCATTATCTCTAAAATCTTTTCTCTTATTGTCTCTTCCTTTTTGATAATTTTTATTGTTTTTAAACCCTCTTTTATTAAATTTGTTAAATTTACTCTTATAATTCGTGTTAGGCTCTGCTTTCTCCTTTTTGTAATTTTTATTACTCCTACCTCTAAAATTTTGCTCTACATACCTCTTATTATTAGTTGTCTCTTTTGCCAGGTCGCAGTTATCGCCTTTGTGGTTTTTGATGGCCTGACAGTAATAACAGAACCATTTATTTTGGCTCTTAAGAGGACAGTCGGTTGCCCAATGTCCCTGCTTGTTACATCTGTAACATTTTTCACCACTCGTTGACGGATCTGTCCTGGCACGTTGGACTTTTGCCCCATCTTCGGCTTGTTCCGATTTTTTCTCCGCCTCTAATTGCGAAATAAATGATTTCATTTCTTCTAACGTCATCTCATTCGAATTTGTTCTCTTAATTAAATCGGCACTACGTAGTTCAGGAATTACTGGTATAACCGCCTGATAAAAGGCCGATCTTAATTCTTGCTTTGTTAATGGTACTCCATCTCCACATGCATCGTATTCTCTTATAATCGCATCAAACCGTTCGCAGAAATCGTTTACTGTTTCATTTTTCTGCATTTTTATTAAGTATAGATTTTTTCGAACTGACGCAGACGTGATATTAATCTCGTCTTTTCTCTGAACTCTTAATTTTTCCAGATATCTACAGGCTCAATAATGTTCAAAATTTTCTTGTGGTACTTTTCATCTAAGTGATTAATAATAATGTCTCTAACGTAACTCTTTCTCTTATTAATCAACGACTCAGGTAAATTTTTATTACTTGGAATATTTGAATCAATCACATCTATTAAGTCGTGACTTGTCAGATCTGATTTCAAGTAATCAAACCAAATATCAAAGTTGGATTTTGCCGTGAGTTTATAGTCTCTTTTGATATTTATCTTTGTGACAGCTGATAACTCTTGTTCAAGAGTTCTTTTAATTGACTCTAGTTCTCTAGTTAAATTATCATTTCCTTGCAACCTGGTTTCTGAACCTGTATTTTCATTTGGTTTTAATTTTTTATTGTTATTTTCAGACTCTAAATTGTTGCATTGATTATCTAGTTTTCTCTTACCAGAATCTAACAGCGAATTATTTTTATTAACAGGGTTTTTATTTACCTCTAAACATCTTAAACGCCCTTTGACGGCCTCTACATCTCTCTTCGATGCATCACTCATCAATTCCGCCATCTTTGTTGTCTGCCTGATGACGTTATCTAGCTTCTTAGTGCTTTCTTCAATAGATAAAGCAGCTTTAACTACTGCCATTGAAGCTCTGGTCATTGTCTCTGCTGCTTTCTTTATTTCAGCACATGCTGCTGACATCAAATTTGTGTCATCTCTATTTTTCTTGATTCTCTTTACATTTGCAACTGTAAAATTAAACATCTTTATAAGTATCTGGATTTCATCTAATAATACAATTTTAGGCCTTACTCTTAACATCTATCTCTAAATTTTGTCATCTAACAACTTCTAATCTCTATCATCTAACATCTAAACTTCTAAATTTTACAGTTTCTTCTATTTACTTAAATTTTATAGACAGAAAAAATATGACTACTTACTTTCACTCGCTTGAGCTTCTTGCTCATTTGAGTCATCTTCTTTATCCTCTGGAACCTCTAACGTCTCTTCGGCTTCTTCACTCTCTTCATCACCAGCAACAACAATGTTCTCTGGTGATGTATCTATCTCTAATATATCCTCATCATCGCTGTCATAGTCTACCAGCGACTTCTCGTGCTGTTTCATTTCAATAATCTTTTCTTCTGCCATCTATTTCGGGTTTTTGAAACAAATTCTCAATTAAATAATTTTCTATTATTCAATATTCTATTCTCTCTTAATTCTAATTTTAACTTCTAAATTTCTCTGATACCAGATACAAGAAAAGAAAAAGTTTCGTGCTTCTGAGTCAAGACAAAAAGCACTGCAAATTACCATGACTCGAAACAAGACGTTGAATCTCCACGCAATACCACCTCGAACATGCACACCTGTTTCGATGTACGGCTTCACACACGGCAATGAAGTCCCATAGAAGGCGGTTGATCAAGCACATGCTCGGGGATACATACGCAGACATTTCAACATCCCTAGCAAACGAGTACACGACACTGCACAGCAAGTACCGCGTAATCGCAGCCCCGAAATAATTATTTTGTATATTTGATTTCTAGTTAAGTCAAGAAATTCAACATTATGTGTATATACTCACATGTATTTTCTTAAAGAAAATATGACTCTTTTAAATTGTTGCTCTTATTCATATATACTCTTGTTTACAACGTGTATATGTACATACAATGACTCTAACCTCAGAAACTTCCAGAACAAAAAAAACACCGTCCTTGAGCTAGCGAGAAGGAGAGAGAGAAACAAACAGCAAACTCGCGCGCAAACTCGTCAGTTCCCGCTCAAGCCCGCCTGCCCCGAACTCGTCACTACCCCCGACGCTGCCATTTTAACAAACATCTAACCTTTATTTATCTATATGAATATTCTTAAAACAAGCACGTATCTACTACGTATTCTAAAATATGTGTAAATTGCGTACTTTAATGTACATACGTAATATCTTCTTGACTCTAGGTACACATGCATGTATTCTTCTAAACGTACAGTGTACGTAACTCTGATTTCTACATTAATAAGCTAAGCTTACCTTCTAAAAACTTTTTATTCTTCCGGCGCAGTTTCAGCGTGCACTGGGCCCATAACCTGTTGGATTTGTTAAAATAAAGGAGAATATAAAACACTCAATATATCAATCAATATGTAGATAAATTGTATTTATTCTAGTAACCTCTATACACACGTGCTTACACTACTACTGAACATTTCTGTCTATATTGTTTTCGTTGTTGTCCGTAGGATGGCGCCACCTGTGTGTAGAACCGCCAGCTGACAAAGTAGTTTTCTCACAATTATTATTATTATGATTATTATTATGATTATGATTATGATTATTATTATTATTATTATTATTATTATTATTATTATTATTATTATTATTATTATTATTATTATTATTATTATTATTATTATTATTATTATTATTATTATTATTATTATTATTATTATTATTATTATTATTATTATTATTATTATTATTATTATTATTATTATTATTATTATTATTATTATTATTATTATTATTATTATTATTATTATTATTATTATTAAATAATTTTATGAGTTAGTGAATATTTAAAATTTGTTTTCCTGATTTCGTGTCCCCCTATCATAATTTTCTAAATACGATACTGGAAATGAATACTCGGTATATTTGATATTGGCCCGCTAATGGCGGCGATCTTGGCCCATGGCTATATCCTGTATATAGAGGTACCCTATTGAAAATAAGATCGCAGCGCCAAAATGGCTTTATAAGAACAAACGTTGATAGGATAAATTGACATTTAATAATTTCTTTTGCACTTAAATTTGTATTATTAAGAAGTACTATACTCTATCAGTTTTAACTTTAGAGCGTTGGGTTCAAACGTGACCCGAGTTTACACAGCAAAATAATTGACGCTGAATGCATAAAACAGTAAAGCTAAATTTAAATTTGCTTGACAGCTGTATCAATTATTTTGATTTATGTTATGACTTCTGAATAAAAAAAATAACGCGATTTAAGTCAATAATAAACGATTTATTACATATAATTAATTTGTGTTCAGTTCTGTTTGTTAATTATATTATTGTTCTTTTCATTTATATCATTTTCATAGTGGTTCGGCGTTATATTTCATATTACATAATTTTTATTAAGTTGTGCGCGTTTTCTTACTTTTTAGTTTAGTAGTACGTTAGTTTTGTTGTTATTTTCGTTTATATTATGGATAAAACCCCTGAACCAAGCCTTTCCAATGTTTTAAAACATCAACAAGGAAAGACCATCCGAAGCGGGCAAAAAAATGGCATATAATTTATACTGCACATATCGTGCCACGGAACCATATTCCAAATCAGGATGTGTCCAGATTGTGGCATCAGAACTGGTTATAGGACGATGTAGTATTTGGAAAGCTATCAAAGAATATGAGGAAAACGGGTCATTCGGATCACCCCAGAAACAAAGAAAACGTACATCATTGTTCGACAAATTAGACCAAAGAACAGAAGAAAGCAATACGGCGAATTGTACATTTTTTTTTTTAATAATGACATACCAACTATAGACAAAGTATATGAAGTAATTTAATTAACATTATATTATAAATTATTATTACAATCAATTCATTATTGCAGGCTGTTAAGACCTATGAAGTTTTGCCACCAATGTGCAGAACAAACTGTGGGTTAATTTTAAAAAAATGGGTTTCGTCTGCGAGTTAAAAATTATTCAATTGAAAAAAGTAATGAATGAATTACATATATTATAAAATAAAATAATAAACTTGCAGGTAGAAACCACATGTTGACAAAGAAGTCTGAAATTGTATTATGGCGAAGACGATATCTAAATAAATTAAAACAATTTCGAGAAAAGGGACACAAAAGTCCCCGCTGGCAAAGGCAAAAGATTTAGTATTTCTCATATCGGTAGCAACACAGGATTTGTAGAAGGCGGATTACTTATATTTGAGTCCAAAAATACCAGTGATTAACACGAAGAGATGAATGCCGGAGTATTTGAAAACTGGATTCGAGAAATTCTTCCTCTGTTAGAAGCAAACTCTGTTGTGGTAATGGATAATGCAACAAAATCATTTATAATTATTTATTGTATTTAATATTTATTGGTGTACATAGTATAAATGTATTTAGTCCCGTGATATGTTTTCCGCCAAGCAACATTCAGAATCTCCCTAGTTACATGTCTATCACAGCGATGATAAAAAACAAAGAAATTATCAACTTATTTATAGTCGTTACTAAGGGATTTGTTTTCTTTACTTACGACATTGACAGTTTATTTTGAATATAAAATAAGTAAAAACAATAATTCAAACTCCGATAAAACTCGTAAGTACCATGTTTTATGGCCACAGAAAAAATGCGTATAGTTTGGTTCACGAAAGGTCATTTTCAAACCATCTGGTATAATATTACTTGCAAATAACTTCACTACATTCTATACACATAGGCGTGCACCAGGTATAATATTTGTGGATACATTTTAATCATTCAAAATTAAATGTTAATCGTCTACACATTTTATTTTGATATAATAATTAACATAAAGATACAACACCTATGTATAATTACAAAAAAAAACTGAAAACAATGATATAAATACATATTTTGAAAATAAGTAATAAACTACTTACTGTTAGCATACATTTCATATATTATTCTTCTAATTGCATCGGTGTTAAAAGTATCAAGATCAGCTGTTGCAGTTGATTTTCTGGGTCGTTTTTTTCCAGAAGAAGTTAATTGTTCTTCATTTTCGATATTATTAACACGTTTTAATACCCTGTTTCAGTGTGCCTTCGCAAAGTTTTTCCTTTCTCTCCCATGATTATGTTCAATTACATTGCGGAACAAAATTAGAAACTTATTCATTGATTTTGATTAAACGTCAAATCGTGCGTCAAATTCAAAAAACAAACTCCGCCACTGGATTTGCTTTAACGTAGAGGGCAGTTCAATAGATAATTGCATATCAGCAACTCATCGACATACGTTCCTATTATTTTTAGTGTGTTAGAGAGCAATGTGAATATGGAACGTATATCTGTCATATAGCATAAATCACGTAGACATACGTCAAATAATCTATCTCTTTCTAATACATAATGTTGCTATACTACCGCTATAAAAATGTTGTTAATTCTTTCTTCGAACAAATGGCCTTGAATTGTCATCTTTCGTGAACCAAACTTATCGAAATTTTGACAGTAATATTTAGCAACTCATTTGACATTTCGTTTCGATGCGATATTGTCATTTTAACCAACGGTTAACAATTTAACTATAAGCTGTGCAACTGGCCATTAATATATTATGAATATGTATATCAAAAGTTAGGTTAACATAATGTGTTACAAAAATTCATTATATTCTCTCATTAAATATAAGCTCGTGATATGATTAATAATCGAAGATATTGGTCGTGAATATCATCGATGATAATCATATCACTTGTTATATTACGTATGAGCGTAAATATGTATTTCAAAGGTGAATTATATTTTTATTTTACGTTGTTTTCTTTAAAATTTGAATAATGTGGTTTTCATTTATGCATGCCCCTTTCACCGAAATGTAGAAAAAGGTACAGAGATTATAAGTATGTAGATAAAAACACAAAATAGACTAGCACATGTACGTACAAATAGTATATTATACACCAAGGTTGTGAAGAGTATGATTATTGACCGAGCGAAAAGATTATAGTCCCGAGGGAACCGAGGGATTATAATTCACGAGGGCAATAATGCTCTACATAACCGTGGTATATATACTATTTTTTCCACTACTAGCACGTAATTTTAATAATTATTTATGAAATTAATCCCACCATAACGTCATTTTACTTTTAAATGTGATGGCACAATTGATGCATAGTTGGCCTAGTAAAAGTCATTATTAATAGAAAAGATTCAATTTTCGTTTACTTACTGTAGTGTTCGGGACAGGTTTAGATTAAAAAGCATCACATAATTTAACAAACTTTATTCGACTCTGGGCTCGTCACTTTCCGAATGCTATGCTTACACATATGTGCTCATTGACAGGTTGTATCAACTGATTGTGATTGCACAGTTTTTGGTTGCACGGTTCAAGCATTTGTATTATTTATTGTTAAATCACAAATATTATTTAAAAGTATTATTTTTAAATACTGTTTTTCTTACATTGAATAAGCGAAATTGACATGAAAGAAATGTCAAGTATTTAAGATGTTCTCGGCGCGAAAGACAAATATTCAAATTAATCCGAATTTTTAATATTGAATTAAGCTGTTTAAACAACCATTTAAATGCATAAAATATTAATAAATAAAGTCTCTTGGTTATACTTAAACTTGCTATAAACATTTCCGATTTAAAACTGTCACAGAATTATCAAAAAGTGTAAATTTATTCATTATTAACTTATTATCGGTTAATAATGAAAAATTAAATACCGGTAACCATGGACGAGTTGAGAAATTCAATTTCACGGCACTCTATTTGGTCAATAAAGTACCTCTGTGTAGCTAGTAGTGAAAAAACAAAGTTACTGAAAAAAAAAAATTAGAAATATTTTTTTAAATCCAGGAATGGCGCCAAAATATGAATTTTTTATTTAATACATATAAAAATGGCCGCGCTCGAAACGCCATCTACTCTAAAGTTAAAACCATAGAGTTAAGAATAAAATACATAGAGGGAGCGTAAAGTACGATTGTAGGCAATGACCTTGATGCCTAGTGACGGAAGGGGAATGAAGCGTCAGCCATATTATGCCGCCCCATTTTAGCGCGTTATTCAAATCTGTCCATTTTACATCTATTTGTAAAATAAAGTTATATTGGAGTAATAAAACAATAGTAATAGTGTAATTTACTTGAATAAATCCAACGTAGGAAATAAATAATATCAACCGTAATAAAATGTTTTTATTTATACAAGATAATTCTGTAACTAAAATAAAATACATAATTATTTTTAAAATTTAAAGAAATACAATAAATATAAATATCTGAAACTAGTAACCTTCGAACAGAATTAATTTGTTATATTGTTGTCGTCGACTTTGTGATGAATCTTATATTTTTTGCAATGTAGTATAGTCGTATGGAAATATATTTTTCTGAAATAGCTTTAATTAAATAAATAATATGGTTTTCCATTGGATTCAATATTTCCTTATTAGGATTCGATATATTTTTCAAAACAATCAGCTGAATTTTGATTCTTTAAAGCACGAAGTACTGACGACATAGTGGCAATTTTTTAATATTTCTTCGATTTCTCTGCTGGAGCAGTTTTATTTTCATTTTGTAACGTTGATCTAGTGCCTTATTTTATTTAATAAATAAGATTTTATGGAGATATTTCACGTGTTATTCTTCGTAATGGTGAAAATGATGTTGTACGTGATATTGTTCGAATATATTTCTACTTTGATTGAGATAAAACAGAAGTTCTGAGTTTTTTAGAAGGAACTGTGTCAGTACCTAATTGATCTCTCTGCTGATTATTCGACGACGATTCTGTATAACTTTCAGCTATTGTCATCAGTGTATCTTGCAGCTGGTTATTAGTTGCATCTTGATCTCTCTTCTGGTTATTGGACGACAATTCTGCAAAACTCCCAGCTATTGCTATCAATGTATCTTGCTGCTGGTTACTAGATCCAGCTTGATCTCTTTGCAGGTTATTGGACGACGATTCTGTAGAACTTCTAGCTATAGCTATCGGTGTATGTAGCTGCTGGTTACTAGATACAGCTTGAAAGGAGGTCCGGCAATTCTTATTGGACTAATCCAGCTTGATCTCTTTGCAGGTTATTGGACGACGATTCTGTAGAACTTCTAGCTATAGCTATCGGTGTATGTAGCTGCTGGTTACTAGATACAGCTTGAAAGGAGGTCCGGCAATTCTTATTGGACTAATTCCAATTACTTTTACTGAATGTTGAATTCCAGAATCCTTCAAATATAAAAATCGCTTGTTACATATTAGCTTACGTGAAAAAAGTTTGAAAACTTACCGTGTAATAGTAGGAATAGCATATTCACATAATCATACATAAACTAAGGAAGTACGATCGAAACTATCTTCTGGAAAATGTTCTGAACAAAAAACGCTCCCTCTTGACGGATTCCATCCAATTCTTTGTATCGCTTTTAACCAAGAATTTCTTTTTTCCAAGTTTTTCGGAAATCTTAATACAAAAATTGAAAAATAACAGGGAACTACTTATTTCGAAAGAACACTTTATTATAAAAATACTTACGCATGAAAGGTTATCTTTCTTTTCCTTTTAATAACTTTTTGCGCAGTTGATTTCCTCGCAATACGATTAATGCAACCCAACACAGAGCACGATGGCATATTTATAAATAAAATTTAATAAATATATCCAGAAAAGTTCAAACAAATTTGAAATAGCACCCGTTAACGCAAACAAAAGCAAACAACGAATCAGAAATGGGGCTGCACAAGATGGCGGACCATTTCCCCGCACGGCTTCAAGATTTCAGGCTTACGCTCCCTCTATGTATTATATTCTTAACTCTATGGTTAAAACGGATGGAATATATATTTTTAAAAGTAAGTAATGCGAATATAAATATAATGGATAAGATTTATGTTTATACAATCAAACTATCAAACTTAATGTCACATAACTTTAACTTAACCTATCAACGATAGTTGCGCAAAATACCACCAGATGTCATATTGCTTATTTATAATTCAGTACACGTAGCCTTCCGAATTTTTCTGTCTCTCTCAATCTAAGCGTTTCCTACTTCTATCCAGTTCGTAAGCTATATTATGATCTAAGTAAAAGGTATCTTATCCATGTTTCGTCCCAGACTTCAAACCACCTTCAATAATGAGACGTGTTGTTGTTTTTACTCAAACTACTGTGATTTTTAAATAATTCTTTATTCAAATAAATAATTGTTATTGGTCCATTTTGATGTGCTTTTACTATTGCAACAAGCACATTAGATACGTGATAACGTATGGCACGTTACTTACATAACACGCTGTATATTATAACAAATAACATTAATAAAATAACAATGATGATGGCCAATCGACCAAGTTTCGAAGGTCAACTGAGTTAATTAAAAATAAAATAAAAAAAATAACTAATCATATTTCGAGATTTTAGCTATGTATTTTAGGATTACACAAAATTTAAAAAAGTATTCACTGTGTAAATAAAGTTTTAGTCCTGCAGTATTTTCTCCATTTACAGAAATAGGAAAGAATCCCCAGTGACATCTTTATAAAACAAGCGAATTGAAGTTGAAGAGAAAAAATGGACATGAATAATTATTACATGATGTATATTATTGTATGTACATTTGACATCGATTTTACACTTAATTTTACAAGATTCAAGTCTTAGGATTGGTGTTAAACAGTATTGGTTGTGCGAGAATGACTTTCCCATGAAGAAAACAAATACAAAAACAAAATCATATCAAAGAGAGCAAAAACAATAAATAAAAACACAAAAAATAAAATATATTTATATTTTATAATAAGAAATTGTCAAAAAATCTTAATTTATTAATATTGTCAATATAAAGATTCGTATAAACATGTTTTGGTTTTCCAAAATATTTAAATTAATTTATATCAAGTCGCTCAACCTATTTTATATAGTCTTAACATTACATCTTAATAAAATATCCAGCTTCCTGTTCTTTTGCAACATTACAAAATATGTTAAAATTTGGAAATATTTATAATACTTTATGACAAGTGACACTTTGTTATCTAATAAAATGACTACTTGTGCACTAAAATTATAAATATTTCCTTTTCTAGGGCTAGATTGATTCATAACGGGGTTAGGCCGTCCCGCTTGAATCCAATAAAAGGAATAAAAATGTTTTAATAAAATTTGTAATGTTGCGAAAATATTTATCAGAGGTATATTCTGGATACATACATATAAGTACATGTTTAAATATTTTATAGTACAAATTTATAAATAATAAAAATGCAGAAATATAACGTTATATTAATATTTTTGTACTGTAAAAACCCATAGTAAATATTTCATTATTCCATTCTAAACGTCAAAACCTTATTCTTTCTCTTTTAAAACATCTTTCTAAATAGCAAATAATAAACATTATCTAAACATTTTCATTGCTTCCTTTATTACTAGAAAATATTCTAGACAAAATCATTCTTTTCATTTCAATAAATAAAAAATTATTGTCCACCTAGAGTCGAAATTCATAACTAATCATTCCATTGCAGTCTTTACACTGAACTAACATTATCTTTATCTTTGGCCAAAATTTATGGCACTCCGTCGGAAAATTATTTATGCTGAAAATTTAAGTTACTCGACATTTTCTAGTAACAAGGTCAGCGAGAGATTAATTTAACATACATAATCCATTCTTTAACATTTATGACAGCAATCACATTAATTTTATATATTATACAATGAAACTTCGAAGGTAAAAAATATATTTAGTAAATATCATAATTTCTTATATTTCAAGAGAAAAATAGATAAACAGACGCAAGAAATTTAAAATTTGAATAAATGACTAAATGTTAAGATTCGATATTTTTATTCAAATTTTAAATTTCACCAGTTCAGTTCATATTTTGATTTTAGATTAGTTAATAATAATATGTAAATAAATATATACATTCACTATACAAAATATTATTTAGGAAGTATAAATTAATAAAAACAGATTTTCTCTACAAAATATATTTTAGTTTTAAAACAGGAACATTTTATACAAAATAAAATAATTTATTTATCAAACAAGTAACTAGTCGATTCGACCTAATGAACAATATATACAAGGAAATACATTATCTACCAGTAGTGTCATGAAAGTGACAGAAGTAATCGCCATTATCATTCACCGACGACTATAACACAGATCGCACATTCAATACAGATAGAAGAATTTTTTACCTTCTCAGTTTATATTTACACCCTTCAATATCTAACACGAAAGTCTACCAAGATCGCAGTTTTATATCAAATCTGCATACAGACTTAAAACTCGGTGAATTAATTCATATTGTTCAGCAGTTTGAACCATTCCACCGCGATTTAATCGTAGGGAACAGACAATAGCAAGTACATCGACATTATAGTTGCTTCGGAGTTGGTGAATTCCGTTTAAAATTGCCAAAAAGCATCCGGTTCTGCCAATACCAGCAGAACAGTGCACGACTATTGGATTTTTGTCGACCGTTTTACTTATTTCCGGTTCGAAATTAAATTTCAATTGCTTCGAAGGATTTCCATCAAAACTGTAGGGTTTCTCGTTAGAAAAGAATGAAAAATTATTGTCCTTAAAAGTAGAATCAAAACTAGTAGTCTTTTTACAGTCCATATTAAAATCAAAGTCAAATTTTGTGCATCTGTTTAACTTGTCATCTGCCGTCATCTCTGGTTCGCTACTCGAACTAGAATTCAAAAAAGCGTCTGCACTCGCGCTGCAAGAACTATCGCTTGCCGAACTATGACGTAAGTGATTTATTCCGAGAACATGCAACGCAATTTGTAGCACTTGCTCAGGATTTGCTAATTTGTGGTCTGCCCAATTTGGATACCAATAATGTAAAATATTACGTTCATTTTCCTCTTCACTAGACCCGCTAGAATTCTTACTTAACTCTAATTTTCGAATAATGCATTCGCCTAAATTTTCTTTTGATATATACTTTATAGTGAATGGACCGAATGTTTGAATATTATTTTGTTCTAACTGAATTAAGCTAGCATCATCTTCATAGCTAAATTGAGATGTGTAGCTATTACCTGAACCTGTGATACCTTGAAACGATGATCCATCAGAATATAAAACAAATTTAGGTTCGCCTTCTTCTCCAAGTGGGAAATATAGCTCGCATTTGCTTCGTCCTCGTTCAACTAAAGCCGTTAACATTATTATGCGTTGTACCTATAAATATTTATTTTATTTCTATGTAAATTTATTTCGGAATTAAAAATATATAATGTGTACATACAGAATATCCAGGTTAATGTCCTCAACGCCAACATACAGATCTTGAGAAATATACTCTGACTCTAGTCTAAGATACACAAAATCAGTTATTGGTGTATTGTTTATAAGGAAAAAAAGCATGGGCCATTAGATATAAGGAAAGATACAAATTTTACAGTTTTTATTTTTATAAATAACTTCGCAGTATTGAATTTTGGTTTGAAGGCCTTTAGGGCAGTTTTTCTTTTGCTCTGTCGAATGATGATGCACAACTTTTTTATCACAGATGGATATCGAGTTAAGTATGTCAAAATTATAATTGTTTCAATATCGCAACCATTGTTTTTACCCTATAAATTTAATAATTATTGCGTTTTTGCTGTTTGAAACAATTAAATATATATAAATTAAATACATTGATCATAATACGTGAAATTTGACTTTTAATAGCAATGCATGAAATGCAATGCATTTCTTATGGAGACTATGCTCTTAAGAGCTCATACTTTTGGTACGAATAAAAATTTTAATTAGATTTCTGTCATTGTTTTTGATAGTTATATGAATGCATGCTCAATATTTTCGAATATTGAATACTTTTCTGATTCAAATGTTCAACACATCCAGTAAGTCTTTTTTTACACTCGTGTGGTTGCACCACTCGCCTGCGGCTCGTGTCATATACAGGATAAACAAACCAAGGGTATGAAGTCGGAGTCGAAATCAGAGTAGGAATCATAGAGTCAGGCAATTATTAGTGGAATATAAGTCGGAGCTGAACTATTGTTTTATTTATCAAAAATAAATGTAATAAATAACTATTACATACTATAGGAAGGTAAGCCTGATTTATAATAGTATAATAAGAGTCGGAGTCAGGAATAGGAATGGAGTCAAGATCCGACTCCATACCCCTGGGATAAACACGAGAAACCGTAACATAGGCGTTTAACATTGGAAACAGTTTTTCTCAAATATAATCTGTCCCATAAAACATTATACCTATATTGCTTTATATGTAAGTGTAGAGAATAAAATTATGAATTTTTAAGTGTCAATATTCTTAAATTTGTGCTTTTGGTGGCCAAGTAAACTTAATTTGAAGTTAAAAAAAAATGGATTTAGAATGCAATATTTCAAAAAATGAACCACTCAAACCAAGCAACATGTCAAAAATAGGTATTTGACAGTTCATGGATGATCATTTTTTAAAATAGTGCATCAAAATCTGTTTCAAGTACCTCTTTAAATTAAATTTACTCTGGCATCAAAATCGTAAATTTAAAAGGTTGACACCTAAAAATTCAAATTTTGCTGTAAGGGGACCACCATTGCTAACTTCCTTATTTGAAGAGATAAAAAGACGGTTAAATGGACAAAGTTGGGCGATATTATACGATAAATTTAACAGTGAAAAATGCAAAAAAAGTCAACGTCAAATGCGCGACTTATTCAAAAAAAAACATTTTTTTAAATGGAATGCCCTACTGGATATGATACCATTTAAAATATTTTTTTATCTGAATATGAAAGTTCATTATTACCATGCCTCTAAAATTAAAAACAAAAGAGTTATTTCAAGTTGAAATTTAAATATTATATATCTTATTTTAATACAATTTTGACATTGTTACTATGTAAACAACAAAAACTAATATTAAACAAATAACAATAGACACACAATGGACCTTTTACATGAAAAGAGAGATAGAGAAAAAATGACATATATATTTCAAACAAAACTTGAAATGGCGGAAATAAGAATGTAACTATATTAAATAAATTCACACAAAGCGTTTGTGATGATAAATATTTGAAGACGAGAGGACGGGTAAATAGGAATCAGAAACGTGATTATATGTTCTAAAGACGCGAAATAAACACGACATAAAGTGACAGATAATTGCGTAGTTGCCAGTTTGTTATTAAGAAAGTTACAAACAAGAATAAAAGTATTGTTATTATTTTTAAATAAATTGTTTTGTCTTTATTAATAATTTCTTTACAATCAAAGTCAAAATAATTTCACTTTTTGTGTTTAGATAATTTTTTTATCAAAAATAAATGCTTGTCCTTTTAATCATTTTACTTGACAACATGGTCCCTACTCATCTCTAGTTCATAAAAATTTCACTACGTGGTGTATTGAAAAATTACGTCACGGTGCAATAAAAATGTAAAAGGTCCATTGTAATTTGCACGAGCGCCTCTAGCGACACACCATAGAACCAATGATTGTTATGGTTACGACATTCAAACAAAGATCTGTCATCAGCTATTCGCAGTACCACAAATTGAAAGATGTAAACCATGTACACATGATAAACGTTAAAAGTCATTTGATAATTATAGTTTTAGTCTATTATTGTTTTAAATTAATTTTAAACTTATATTAAATAAAAAAAAAAAAATAGAAGAGAAATAGGGTATAACAATGAATGAGAGATGCAACAGTGTTGCCAGACCTACGGAAATTTCCGTTTTTCTACGGATTTTTTTTATTTTTATGGAAATCAAAGAAATCAAATGAAAAATTCAGGAAATTTTAAGATTTTATTAAATCAAGTAATTTAAATATATACCTAATAACGTAGGCGGAAACCAGGAATATTTTTATTTACCTTGCCATACATTTTCACTTTTCCTCAATTATAATTTAAAAAGTTATACTTGACTTCTGTTTAGGATACATAAGTTAATGATTATAAAATAAATAAAAATGCTATAGTGTTTGGAAATAAGAATAAATTTGGCGGGAACCAGATATGCATGCAAATAATGAAAATAAATACATAAAACCCTATTTTATGTAATGGCTTTTAAAATAAAATGTGTATTTTATATAATTTATTAATTTTTGAATATGATAGTTGAATAATTTTAGAGATATTGAATAGGTAAATAAAATTTCTATTAAAAGTACTGCATTCTTATTTCAGAACGAAGTATAATATGGGTGTAGACGCCAACTTAATGGGGTTGAGCATGTTTGTGCAGTAATATATTTTTTGGGCCTCAATATTTTTTCAATTCGGAGACTATTTACATAAAAAAACTAATATTTCTCAACAAAACCATTGCTTAGGAATTTTTAGGAAATATAAGGAATTTTTTCACAAAATCTCCGAAAAAATATAGTTATACATCTGGCAACACTGAGATGCAAACGAAACATGAATAGTACTATAAGGAGAGACATAAGACAACGAGGGGGGAGGGTTGCTTGGATCCAGATCTTATATCTCTCTCTTGCGTGTGACGTCAATTCTGTAAGTGTCTATTGACATTTTGTTTATCTATTTACGTTATTCATAGATTTTGTCAACAAAATGGGAAAAAATACTAATGACATTTTTATTAGCAATTATTTATTTGTTCTTGGTTCAGTGTTTGTTAATAAATAATTTCGTTATTTGTCTTTGTTGTTTCCATAGCAACAATGTCATATTTGTATTAAAATAAAAAATATATTTAAATTTCAACTTGAAATAACTCTTTTGTTTTTAATTAGAGGTATAGTGATAATAAACTTTTATATTCAGATAAAAAAAATTAAATGGTACTACTTTCAATATGGCATTCCATTTAAAAAAATGTTGTTGAATAAGTCGCGTATTTGAGTTCAATTGTTTTGAGTTTTTCATCGTTAATTTGTCACCCAACTTTGTCCATTTAACCGTCTTTCTATCTCTTCAAATAAGAAAGTTAGCAATGGTGGCCCGCTTACGGCAGACACCTGTACATAAACAACATTACCTTATTGAAAAGAGAAAAAAATACCCTTTCCAATAAAAGAATAAAAAATACACGGCTCCATTTAAAATATATATATATTTTGTCCCATATTTTGGGAACATTTGATGCTTTTTTTTGCTGATATCACTAATTTTCTTATTCAAAATGGCATAATTTTGCTCAATTAACCAACCTCGTATTTCTTCAAATAAAAAAGATAACAAGTTTGTAGAAAACTTCTTATAAAACTTTATAGGCATTTTTTTTCAAGAAAATCGTTATGTGCGGCGTGCGGGTTATATTATATTATTGAATTCAGAATTAAATTCTCTAGGAAACAAATAAAAAATATACAGGTGCTCACGCGAAAATGAACCAGCAATTATCTCGGTTATTAAGGGAGTTAGTGATTATCTTCAAATAATCAAATTTACTATACGTAATATGTACAATAAGATGTCATATTAAGAGGCGTTCTGTTACTTCCGATTCCGGCGTATGTGATACCAACTTTGAAATTTCAAATGTAACGTACTAATTTTTTAAAATATTTTTGAAAAGTACACAAAATTTGCTTTACAATGGCAGCAAATAAGTACGTTGTATCAAAAAATAAAATGGCAGAAGTTTGAAATATCTTAATCAAGAGTGTGAAATTTTGTTTTATTGGTTCTGTTGTTCAAATTACGCTTTGTAAATGAATTTATCATTTATAATATAAGTGGTAAATTTTTGTCGAAAAAAAAAATAGATTGTTACGAGAACTGTGTTCCTAGTAATTTATCGAGTGGCATTGACAAAAAAAACACGAGCTGTCAATCGAGTAATTTTTGATGTCACAAGATAAATTAGCAACAGGCTCGAGTAAAGCAATCGGAAAATTTTACCAGGATAAAATTTAACCACGCATGGTATTCGGATGACTATTTCCAAAATAAAAATTAAGTAATAATGTATAGTTTTTTTTTTTTGATAAAAATCTATTTTTATTATATTTTGAGGTGTCATATTTAAGATTGCTTTTCCAATGTTCTGAACAAATTCCTGTCCGAATCGACTCATTATTAATAAAAACTGAAAACACTGAAAATATACGCACTTTGACAGGTATGTTTCCTAATCCTAGGTGCTCTTTAAAACGTCAAAAAACTTTCGCTCATCAAAACTCGCTTACAGCATCTTATTGGCTCAAAGGATGCGATTTTTTTTTGTTTTGTCGAAATAAAACTTGGTAACTAGGTAAAATCTTGAATTTGAACTGGTTTATAAATTTATGAGTAAAATACTGATCTGAAAAAATACCATCATCCATGAACAAAAAAACAACCGTAGTAATTAAACACCTCGTGATACGACATCTTATTGCCCATATTATCTATAATAAATTTGCTTATTAAAAGATAATCGGAAATCGCATAATAACGCATGTATTTGCTGGTTTATTCTCGCATGATCAGCCTGTATGTTTTCAGGTGGCTATTACATGAATAGTTTTTCGTATCCTTTGGTATTACTTTTATCTGTCAAAGACTATTTTACAGCCGCTTATACTTTACGAACTCAACTGTCAATCGTTGGCTCAAATAACAAATAAATTTAGTGTTGTATTACACCCAGCTTCATAAATTTTAAGCAAAGATTGGAAAAAATCGATGTCACTACCGCTATCGCTCATATTTTTGCTCAACAAATTAATTATTGTAGTTATTTAATTTTCAGTTTTAGGTTGCAATGTATTTTGACAGTAAGCAGATTGTTTTGTGACTTGTCAAGATGACAGTACAGCATTCTTCAAGTAACATGAATCAATAATTTATGAAATATATTTTTTGCCGATTGACATTAAATGTGCGATTTTTTTGACAGCTAACAATCTGTAAAATGTCATTTGTACTGCCTATTACCTAGCAACTGCTATACAAATGCATAGCAACCGTACAACATACGCAGAGCAACATAATTTGATGGCGATAATTTTCAAAATACGTATTAAAAATAATCATTAAATTAATACTAATTCTAAAATCGCCAAAAAAATGTGTTCAACACGGCACTAAACACATATTTACAGCTTCAGCAGCATTCACTGCACCGGCAATGAAACGGTACCCTGTGATGTAAATCTGGTATTTTAGTGCCTAGTTAAACAAAAACTATTTAAATAAAAATTTATTCTTTGTAATAATCGCATAAAAAATGTGTGCACCTCAGTTTAAATAGTTATTTGTATATTAAGAGCGTAAAGTTATACTTTGTCGCTTAAGAAAGAAGTTAGCGGAGCGCGGTAATCTTTCAAAAGCGGCAATGACACTTTACGCTCGTAATACACACATTATTTTTTCTTTATTCTATATAGCGATATTTCTAAAAAAAAAATGACTAGCAGGAAGTAACGAAAAATTTATCAAATATAATTATTTAGAACTCAGGAATTAATATTAAAACTTGTCAAAAATAAAATAAATTGTAATTTTGCGAGCGAGCGAAAAAGTTTCCAGTCAAGGCCCTACGGCCTCGGCAACTAAATTCCATATTCATCATAAAAAGTAGAAGCTTGATACACAAATACACTGACCAGCAAAAGAAACGGACCCCTTGAAAATATTCATATATTTTCAGACTTGAGATATTACTTAGATATGTGGAAACTATATTTAACTATGAACTATGGGTGTAATACAACATGTCTGGTTTGTTAACAATCTAAAGAGGGATCTCATACGAAATTACAGTTTTTATTTAACTATAGAAATTCTGAGAACTAACTAAAAAAAATGAATGTTTCATACACATAATAACGCAATCCAAATGATACTACCTCATTATTCTACAAAATTAACAGAAAACAAGTTTTAGCCTGTAACTAAAAAGCAAAAGACAATTGAAAATTTCTATGGCGATTATCAATTTTGTCTCGAAAAATGACTAAGCAATGTCCAAACGATTTTGATAATATTGAAGGTGGTCCATTCTTTTTTTGCCGGCCAGTGTAACTATTCTATTTAAAATAAACAGTTAGGTCCCGTATTCTGGGAACCATTGGTCGAAAAAAAAAAGCTTTTCTGTTTAGTAAATTAGTAAAAGTAAAATAGAAACTGGTTGTCCATTTAACCTTCTTTGTAACTCTTATAGTAGTTTTCGAGATAGCAATGGTAGTCCATTTAAAATTAACACGCTGTATACTATTTAGCCTTGGTTGCAAATTTCAGATTCGGCCAAAAAAGATCACTATTACGGTGTAGATACACAAATAACTATTTTTTTTAAACGGTGTTACTTTCTACAATGACGCCCCTTGTAAAAATGATTAATTTAAAACAACTCGAAATCTAACAGTGATAAAAAACTGACCATCACCATTCTAAAGACCATAAAAAGTGCCCTATTGCAAACTAAATGTTACAGAGTGATCAAAAATAACTGTTTCAGTTGGCAATATTTCTTTCTTTCTGAAAATTGGTATATAAATTTATTTCCTGTTGTTGACATTTAAAAATTTAAATTTGAGTAAATTTACAATTTTTTATTAAAAGTGTCGTAAAAATGATTAATTTAAAATAACTCGAAATCTAACAGTGATAAAAATAATTGAGCATTACTGTTCCAAAAAGCTTAAAAATGCCCTATTGCAAACTAAAATCTACAGAATGATCAAAAATAACTGTTTAAGTTGGCAATAAATAAATTACTGGAAATTAGTACATATATTTATTTTCTGTTGACAGTGATATTTGAAAATTTAAATTTGAACAAATTTACAATTTTTTTTATTAAAATGGTCGTTATTTCCCTGACCCATATCCTTTTATTTCTTATAATACCCACAGAGCAATAATCTAAAGTATTTTAATCACTCGAATTCCTATTACAGTTGCCGTCAAATAAATATGGACTGATGCTCAACTTTTTCCCTTCTCCGCACGGTGTTGCCGTTTCTTCACAACTTAGCATTTTTAACATGGCTACTGAAATGGCAACAGTGTAGAAGTCTGCAACCCATACTTATTTGATGGCAAATATAAGTGTTAGGCCCCTGCTCTAAACATATTCATACTTATTGTAAAAATGGCATGACAAATAGTATTTCGGCTTTTACCTGGTGTTGTGTACACTATGGAATAAAAAGATCCACATAATGGGCTACTTGCATACAAGAGGATTTTGAAAACTATTATATTTTTAGTTTAGTTTACTCAACTACATTATTTACATTATAAATTTTTCAAATACATTGTGTTATTATTTAATAAATTTAACAAATATATAAATTTTGTATCCCCCTTATCTTGATGACGACACAATCACTAGCATTTGATTCGTTAATGTGAGTGGGAGAGGTGAAGGAAAGATCGAGGATCAGACAACGTTCACTATCTCCGTCTCTGTCTTCCCAAACTACAGAACTAGCACGTATTTCATCCGTGATTGTGACGTCATAAAAAGAAAATATTTATTTTTGGCCGTAAGTGACAAAATTTTGAAAAAAGAAAAAATAGGGGGTCTTTTATTTTATATCTATATTCCAAAAAAAATAATCTTAATATCATGCAAGTAGCCCATTGTATTGCCAACTGAAACAGTTATTTCTAATCACTCTGTATACCCTGAATTCAGTATTGTAGAGAATAGGGCACAGTTTTAAACTCTCTGATTGGCTGAAATTGGAGCTAAGTTTATGTAACGTAATTTCAGACTAGTGTCAATGTACATGACATGTAACATCTCGTGTAATTTTTATGTGCAATATCAAGTATCTTATCCGATTGGGAAAGCAGGTAGATAATACTTTATATTTCATACCTCTGACTATAATATACAAAATTTCGATGACAATATGATATCTTTTTAATATTTTAATAAACTGTCAGATGACAGCAGTTAAATACGGTAATTTTTTTAATTTCGACTGTTTAAAACTGGCGCTGATATGAGCGCCATCTACTGAATTGGTAAGGTGAAATGCGCCATGATCCGAGATTCCTATAGTAACAAAACAGGACAACAGCTATAGCAACATGGGTGTTTTCCTTCCTTTACGCACTGGCATATCAGCCCTACATTCTGTACAAAAATTAAATAAAAAATATAACAAAATTAGAATAAATCTATATGTCAATGTCAAAAAATGAATATAAAAATTAAGTCGCAATAAGGTAGAGTTTTTGCGTACATAGTTGTAAATCCGAAAGGAGTCCAATCTTGATTTATTTCTTTCTTCAGGTAAATTAAATATTTTACTTCACCTTACAGAAATTCATTTCAAAACATATCTATAATCTATTCCATTTAACTCATTCAGTAGATGGCGTTCACATCAGCGCCAGTTTTAAGTAGCCGAAATTAAAAAACGCCAGTATTCAACTGTTGTCATTGACATTTTATTAAAATATGAAAAAGGTATCATAATGTCATCGAAACTTTGCATATTATAGTCAATATGTGTGAAATATAAAGTATTATCTACCTACTTTCCAAATCGGATAAAAATAATACTTGATATTGCGTAAACATGGTTCCAATTTCAGCGAATCAAGGAGTTCAAAACTATGCCCTATTCTCTACAATACTAAATTGGTAAGGTGAAACAATATAGGCATTTATTTATAAGATTTTTTTATAGGTTTTTAAAATAAATATTATTTCCAACCGTTTTGACTCGTGTACAAGAGAAGATGGAACTAGGGAATTCCTTAATATCGATAATGAGGATAAAACTAACAGTATCGAAAGTGCACTCAGGAACCTAATTATTTAATTTTTGTTAATGAAAATAAATTTTCAACTCAGAATGTATAAAACAAAGACGGAAAAACCCTCAGTCATGCTTTCTCTCTTCGCATAAAATGAAGCTGACGGCACATTCCAGTAATATATATTGAGTTTAGTGGGTGGAATAGAGTATAGTATTATTTCATACTTGAAATTTATTTGTAAAATTAATAAACCTAATGTGCCCAACACGTGATCTTCCGTCAATTATATTTTAGCCGTGTTCCTTCGAACTGTGATTGTGATTTTGTGAATACTGATTTGTTTAATCGTGATCCTTTTCAATCATGATTTAAAAATTATATCTAGAAAACAACTTGAATAATATAAACACCATCTAGCGTCAAATATCATATGCAGACCAATACAAATTAATTTATTTTATAATAATTTAATGTCTAGTGTTATAGTTAACAATGGATCATATAAAAGTAAAAAAAAAGTTCTTGGTAACATATGAAGTATGTTTACTTAAAACAAATATTTTGTGTTACATTTTTTTCTTTGTTCTCAACACTATGCTTTTGTAGGAAAATCATATTTCCTTTGATTCAACAAACCCCACATTGATAAATTAAAACGCTCGAAAACCTATTGTCGTTAGCCATTTTTAAATTTGCTCTGAAATGAATCTGTTTGATCACTCAAAAAGGATGATTTAGAAGGGAAAGGGGAAGGTCGTCTAGTGATCACATAATGAGAAAGTGGGGATAACGAATAAGAAACGAAAAACATACTTCTTAATCATGATCACTTTGATGATTTAGATTGTGAATCACAGCCCGAAGGAACATGGCTTTTATATAAATGGATGATTTTACGAATGACGTCACGCAATACCAGCGCCGTGTGGATGATATGAACTATCAGTACAAACATAATATCACTACGAATCCCAGAAAATAGTTGTATTTGTACAATTGTTGTGTAACGTTAGCTTTGTAGTATTTGCGTGTAATTATTTATCTAGCAATGGTTATTTTTACGAAAAATGATGTGCCGGGTGCTAGATTTCGCTTACCAAAAGTAGGGGATCATTCTGTTTTGGAATTGAAACGGTGGTTAGAATGACGAGGATCAAAAAGAAGTGGTAAAAGGCTTATTTAATATCCAGGTAAATATCTTTTAATATTAAATAAAGTATTCATTACAATTATTAACTGCATGATCTTTTATTTTTATGTTACAGGTATACGAACTGCACCAATGCCGGATATGTGAATATTATCGATGTCAGTTGGTAAAGGAAAATGGTATGAATTAAAATGTCAAAAAAATCCTGGATCTTCTAGTTGTTTCTACTGCGGATAACAGTAAAATTTCTGCAGCTCAGTGGCTACCTTTTCCGTTTGTGGTTATTCCGAAGCATTTCAACAAAAGCCATATTTATTACTACATAGTTGAAAATGTTCAACATACAAGTAAATTAAATACAAGCATCACTGTACACAGTTTGATTATTGATTTGCCTAATCTATTTATTAGTTTTAAGCAAAATGTAGTAATTATGTTTACTTATTTGAATATAAGTGTCGAGCGTTCACCCACACTTTACATTTAGTTAAATTCTCCGATGGTTTCGGAAACAAAATAAAAAACACACCTTTCATATAATATTTATGTTTATATCTCGAATCGCTATTACATAAACCGTATGCGCACCTAATTTTTATCCAAGAAATAAATAAAATATATGATATTTGCACAATGCGACCAGGCTTTGTTTATACTGATTGTTCATATTTTACCCGGTAGCGCCACCATCGATTTTATAAGTAAAATCATCCATTAGTTAAAGATATGGTAGTTTGTTTCAAAAGATTATATATTTTCAGTAAAATTATTTCATGAACTATGCAAATTGTACATGACACAAACATTACTATTTCCACTGCGGTTTCCATGGTGAGCTTGCGGCAGCATGGATTGAAAGATTTATGAAAATTAATTTCTTTATTTTTTATCTTCAAATTCATTGAATATAAAGAAAAAAATTGAATCAAATCGTAAAAAGAATAAAATATTCTTTAATATTTATGATAACGTAAAATGTCAAAGAATGATATTGGACTGCGTTTTTTCGAAAAATAAAACTATTAAGAACTTCAAATAAGAATACTTCCGGCCTACCAATTATAGCCAAAATCTAATCAACTCTTCTTACGGACATACAAAAGGGGAATATGAAAGAATTTTGATTTTTGGAATTGTAATATTGGAGTTATCGGCGGAGAAATTTTTGTCACACATACAGACATCATAAAAATAGCTCAATCGTATTCTAGGGGCTCTAAAACGTGTTTATTCATTAAAAACTCACCATCGATTTTTTTGACAAAGGACAATATCTTCTTTACCTAAAGGTGACCGATGGTAAAATCGCTAAAATTTACACTTTCGCTTACATTTAGTGACCCGAGTATTTTTCTGGATATACGATTCACCACTAAAATGACCTAATGTGGCAACTTTTGTCTAATAACGTATTTCGAATTTCTTATAATTCTCGAAATCTCCATGTTGGAAAAGTTATCCTGGACACCTGTATACTTATACAATATACCTTGTTACTCCAAACCATGTTCCAAAAATCTTCACAAGTGTGAGACATAGGTCCCTGTGTGGCAATATAAGCTGTTTCTGTATAATCTGGACCCTGGAAATATTTATTATTTACATTTTTGTTAAAGGTATTTTATTAAAATTATACTTTAATGTAATTTGCATGGATATATGGTTGAGGTCCTGGTAAATGTACTCGGCTATGTTCATTAGGCAACACTCCTTTATATCTATTCCTACTCTGACTCCCAGAAACTAAACATTTTTCTTGTAAATTTAAAGGAACTTCCCAAAATTCTTGATGTAAACGAGGAATTTTCTCCATCTACAAAACAAATATGTAAAAAAAATTGAAATAAAACAAAATGTAATTTTTTGTTACCTGGCAACAAGATTTCAACTCTGCAACTGATAGAACACTTCCAGCTGTTTGTAAATACTGCACATTCTGTAAATGAAGTTTGAAATCCTCACTCAATAGTTGAGAAGTTTCAATGTACGTTTGTCTAGGATACAGTGCCTTTCGACTGCCCCTATTGCAAGATTTGTTACCCAAATGACAATCTTTTGAACCAAAATGGCAAAAGTTGCACGGTGGAACGTACAAGTTTTCATTTGATAGAGACTTTCGTCGACATTTCATATTACAAACGCAATGTCGTTCAATATAATACCTCGGCAAAAATTTTAAGTTACATTTACACTGCTCGTGATGTTTGACCATAACATTTTTGTTTATATTCGAACTTGGAATTGATTCATATATAGTACAATTACCGCAAGTTTCACCATGCCCGGTCTTTTTATGTGAATTTTCAGGTATTCTGTTAACATTAGCTTCTTCAGGTTTAGTTGACTGGCACTTATGTAAACACACACATTTCTCATACCCAAAACTAGTAAGATTTAAATTTGACACACTTTTTGCTGTATTTAACCGTGCAACAGGGCGAACTTTCTGTTCGGATAAATTAGAATTAGACCCTAAGTCGATAGTTAGACTTGCATTCGATCCTCTACGCTCCAGTAATCCTTTCGCTTTGATTCTAACTGGCTCCGTTCTCGAACCAGAAAATTCTTGTAGAGTCATCACTTCTGGTAGTGTTTTTAACGTCTGTGATCCTGATATACTTTGATTTGATGCAAATCTTTTTAAGTTAGACCCTAATAAAGGAGTTAGTGTCATTTTTTGGCCATCATTTAAGTAGTTGGTTTCAACAGGCTCTGGTGGTTTCGCTTGTTTTTTTGGAGTATTTGGAACTGACGAAACGTCTCTTGACACATCTAAGTTTTTCTTTTGTCCAGCGTCTGAATCTAAACTTACGGCTTTTAGTTTTCTAGACAGTGTTGGCGTTTTTGGCGATTGGATAACCAAGAGTGGTTGTTGATTGTTAGCATCTTGGTTGAAAATACTTATCTGTTCATTTAATTGTAGTTCGGGAAAATTTCTTTCTTTTTTCTTAGAAAAAATTACTGACTGATTTAAATTTCGGTCCATATCTGATTTATATTTCAAATTTTAAAACATTTTTTAAGAAAATTTGCACTACATTTACATTGTTTTGAATTACATTATTACGATTCAATTTTAAATAAATTAAAAGAGATATTTCCGGCAAGATTACAACCCTTTTAAGTAAAATCAAGTGGAATATGTTTATATTATGATACTTATTATTTACTTACAAATAACTGCGAAAATTTACGTTAAACTACACAATTTCTTGTATTATAAATATAAGTTTATTATTAAAAAACCATTTTAATCACATGTTGTCATTATGTTAAACTTTTGTTTATTAAATCTACATTTTAACAATAGGTAATTTGTTATAAAATTTGTTAAAATATTGTGTTTTATAATGAATTTCACATTTTTGGCAAGAGCAAGCGGCCATGTTTATTGTAAACAGCTGTAGTATTAAACTGTCCACAAACAATTGTACATTTTTCAGATAAATAGAATGACATTTACGTTGTAGCTATGGCAGGTTATGTGCATAGACTTTGTGGACACGTTAGAAAATCGATAACGTCAAAGTTGTGAATGGAACCTTCCTTAAACCTGCTTTACACTGTGGCAAGTTTTCTTTTCATTTGATCTTATTTTGTAACCAAATAAAATAATCCGTCTACATATATTATTTATTAAAACAGATCCATTAATAATATTAAGAAACATTAATGAACATAATTTATTTGTAATAGATAATTTAGTATTTATAACAAAATCTAAGATAGATCTTTTGTAAATTCTATGTCAATGTAAGTCTATCTTTCATTGCCATTCAAATATGTTTTGTATGGAATCTAAACAAATAAATTTAATCTAAGCAATTCATTTATTTATAAATTAAATAAGAACGGAAATGCATTCAAAGAAAAAAAAATTAATTCTTCCACTCTATTTCATCTTTCTTGTGTCTGTTTTATTAAACTTTTTTTAAATAAGTAGATAAGCTAATGGTGAATTAACAACAAACCAAATATTTGTTTTTAACAGAAGCTGCAATTTGATACAAGTATTTATTCATTTAAATATTTTAATTTTTTCAATGTATAAAATATGTAAAAATGTTGTCTTAACATAGTTTTCTCGAATAGAGTAGCCGTCGATCACGTGGCCCATCGACATTTTGATAACAAATGTCTATTACTTAAGAAATTCTAAACAAACAGTTAAAAACTTTACGTAGAATGATGTCAATACATCATAAATTATTTGAAATGTGTGCTTGTATTTGATGAAGTGCTTCATTACAACAAATGGATACCGCAGCTGATTTGGCAATTCAAGCGATTTTAAGTAAGTTTTTTGACAGTTCAAAACTTTTTGCTACGCATTTCTTTTCTTATAGTTTATTTACATAAAACTACTCCAAATAAATGTAATTAAAAGTGAATAATTAGAATTCGAAAAGTTATATATTATGGTATCTGTAAAAACATATTTCAGAAGTAGATCAAAAGTTGAAGTTTGACATTTCCTCAAGCAACAGGTGTCATAACAAATTTTTAAATTCAAGGAAGTTTTCCGTATTTTCTATCTTGTTAAGGTTTAATTAATTGAAAGTTATTTATGTGTTCATTTTAATATTTTATTTATATTTGTATATTTAAAATAACATTTAAATAAGTAAAAAAAATAAGGGGCGTGTTTCTGCGATCAGATTTTCGTATTTTTTTTTTTATTACATATTGAAATTACCTAATATTATTACATTAGTTTATAAATTTAAATCACGTGTAGTAATAAAAATATTAATATGATTGTATTAAAAGTTTAAATTAAATATTACATTAACAAAAAATAGTTTTATTTAGCTATTAATTTATAGAATATTTATGTATATGAATTAATTTCTGTATCACAAACTAAATAAGTAAATTAATTTGTAATATAGTCTTAACATGAATGATTAAAATACATCAGTTCCGCATAGAGCGCAACATTAGTGTACTTAACATAGAATAAATTTAGGGGAGGAGACAAAAATTCTTTCAGTTTAGCATTTAATTTTTAAAATGATTGATTTTTTCTGCATTTATAAAATTCTTTGTAATAATAATTATGGGAAGTATAATACAGTCGTCATTTGTTATGCTCACGGCCACCTGCAAGTAAAATGCATATCCGCGATCAGGGCGGTATTAGTTAATTTTCCTACACTGAGTGAAATGTACCTACTAGCAATTTCATTATGTGTTTTTTCCATACTTCATGTGCATTATAATGAATATATAATTTTATTTTAATTCGCTAACAATCATTGCAGATTGTTTTACATTAATAAATAAATTTTATAAACATAAAGAATAAGTTGAAAATTTTCTCAAAAAATTGAAAGGCAAGTGTTCTAGATACGCGAATCTTATTCACTGTATATTTTTGATTTGTTTGTAGTAATGTGGTAATTCGGTATACAATCGAATTAAAGTAGGAACATTAAACTGAACTATAATTAAATTAATTATTTGCAAAAGAATAATATCTCATCAAAAACAAAAGTTCGTCTCATTCTTACTCTATTACTTCAATTTTCGATTCCCACAATAATACTCGTAGACTCCTGAAGTCCTTTGCGGTCCTTTGTGGAATAAGAGATATAATTTTCTGAAATTTTGACTTTATAAATATACGAATACGGTATTATTTATTTTTTGTCCGAATTAAAAATAATTTGTAGTATCGGAGAAATATATTTTAAAAAATTATTTCATTATGTGAATTATTTTTCTGATGACGTATTTGATGTTTATGACGAAATTAGCCGAACAAAACCGAACTTGGGTACTCTTTCACATGTGTCAGAGACATTTAATTTCCTTTGGCTGCCAGCGATACGATAGTTAGTACTCGGTCAGTACAATTGTATTAGATTTAGTACAATTATTTTTTTTCTTAGTACGTCAGTACCTGTTTTCAAAGTTTAGTACAATTTATTTAAAGTAGTAGGTAATGTTGGACGGGCTCAATTTCACTGCCGTTCCATAACAGCGGCCGCGAAATTGGAGTTCGCGGACTGTATTGCGTCTGCGAAATGTTTAGTTCGTGGGCGGTTGCACAAAAATGTATTTGTTTATTATTTTTTGTTAGTTTATCAATAAAAATATTTGAAAGTAGGTATGTACCTGTATAATTATGATTATTTTAAATATGCGGAGGAATATTTTTTAGTACAGAGTAAGCGGTTTTAGTACAATTTGAGTTAAACAATAGAAATTTTCTCAATCGCAACCCTGTCGGCTGCTCGGTGACATTTTGTTTGAAATCTTGTTTGGTTATTCGTGTTGACATAGAACCTCAGAGTTTATTTTTAAGACAAAGTAAAAAAAAAAACAATCTATTACAGATTTAATAAATCACTACAGAGTTCAATAATAATCTCTATCTGTAAGAACTGAACTGCTGAGACTCAAAATACATGCTATCTCTCTCTAGTATTCGTAAAGAGTGAAGACTCGTCACAGCTTTCAAGGACTCTATGGCGTACAGAAATAACAGTTTTTGGAAGTTAATTAAAAGTATTAGCAAAAATATTTTAATTTTCCTAGATGTGAACTAATGAATTTTACTATTATAAACACTACATTACGGGATATCGTGACTATGTGCGTTAGGTGGACGATTGTGGTTCGGATGGTCTGGTTTCGATTTTAACCGATATCAAATTTGAATCTTGTAGGTATTTCCAATTCCTATATATTTTTATATATTTGTAATCTACGTAAAATTACGAACTTAACGATTTGCTTGAAGTGCATTTTTATTGAAGTATAAATTACAGAAACGTAAGAGAAAATTATGCATAATTAAACTGCTAAGAATTGATATTAGGCAAGTTGTGAAAACAGTTGAGATAATATTAATTAATATGTAAGTTAATTGTTCAAATATTAAGTTATTTTGTAAGACTCCATATTTTGTTACAAAAAAATGATCAATTTGTTATCACAGCCTACCTGATATGGCTTGCGAGGTTAATTATTCATAATTTTCTTTCGCGGTTTTGTAATTTATTTCTTCAATAAAAAGTCACTTCAAGCATATCGTTGAATCCGTAATTTTACGTAGATTTCAAATATATAAAAAAATATATAGGCTGCCCCATTTGAAATATGAAAGTTAATTTCATTTCCGGTTAAACCGGAAGCGCCTACCATCATGCCAAATATCATGATTTGTGAGCCCCTCGGTGAGCCCCTAAGCCTACTTTAGAAATATGGAAAGAGAATTAAAAAATAAATAAATTAAAAATTCTTTTGGGTGGCCCGGTTTTCAGTGTCAATCTGTATATCAAAATGTTGATATTTAGTTAAATATGGTTGTTTTTTATAATTTTAGTGAAAATACAATACATAATAATTTTCTCAAAGAAAAATGTATATGTATTTGAAATAAAAAATATAGGTATATAATTTGAACAGTAAGAATATTGAAAAAATCTGTTGTGGCCTCTCACCCTTTCCATTGTGGTATACAGGGTGTTTCCTTTAAAACAACCAGCGCTTTTTTGGGCGAACTAATGACTTTAGAGAAAAATGTTATATACAAAAAATTACCAGAAAAAGGGCTTAATTTATGAGGAATAATAAATAAAAAATGCAACCAGTGGTTCTCAAACGGTAGAATAAAATTATATTTTTTTAAATGGCAACCTATATAAATTTTTTGTCCATTAGATAGAGAATTTTTTTCTGATTTCAACGATATAAATATGATATGGGGTTGTATAACAATTATTTCGAGAAAAATGATATTAAAAATCAGAAATAATTTTACAATATTGAAGTAGGCTATGCAATAAACAAATGCAAACAAATGATACAGGTGACAGATAGTTTTGTTACTTACGTTATTAAGTGTTTGTTTAGTACTCTTAAGTGCAAAAATACCTAAGGTTGCATAAATTTGTAAATAATTTCCATCATATTGTTTTTCTTTTTATGTTAGTACTATTATTTTTTGATATTTCTTCGTTATGTAGTTCATTTGTTATTATGAATTTCTTAGTAAAACAAGTTATTTTAGATATAAGAAAATAATATACTATCGTAACCTAGGCAATAGTCGAGGCAATAGTCGTATTAATAGTTGTTTATTGCATAGCCTACTTCAATATTGTAAAATTATTTCTGATTTTTAATATCATTTTTCTTTGCCGATCCCTAGTGCCTTGCAATTATACCTATTTTATTATTTTTTTCGTTTCTACTTGATTTATACGTATATTGAAACATAAAAACTAAATTATTTTTACTTCCGTCACCTTTAGGTAAGGGCGGTATAGTCTTTGGTCAAAAAGTTTGATAGTGAGTTTCTAATGAATAAGCACGTTTTGGGGTTCCTAGAATACGAATTTACTATTTTTACGATGATGTGTGTGTGTGCGCGCGTGTGTGTGGGAGGGGGGGATCTAAAGAAGATGTCAGTGTCAAGTGCAATTTGGATAGTTTGTTTTTGAAATAATTTTAATGGAAATATAGGATCTTTTGGAAGAAAATTTATGTATAGACCGCGAACAGTCACGTGACTTTGCTGACCTGGGCAAGCATATATGGAGGCTCGTGTCAAAATGACAGCTATTAATTATGTCCATAACTGATAAACGTCATAATTTTTTATTCAAAATTTCATTATTTTTTTATTTCATGTGGTTTATTTGTTATCAGGAGTGTGGAATTCAGTTGCCGAGAAAAAAAATCATACAATATAAAAAAAATGAAATTTTAATTGAAAATTTATGATATTTGTCAGTTATGGACATAATTAATAGCTGTCATTTTGTCATATTTGATTGCCAAGGTCAGCAAAGTCACGTGACTCCTCGCGCCCTATAGAATTTGTACATAATACACAGGATTGACGGTAGGTAGTGTGCTGGCCACATCAGATTTTTAAATTTTGATTACACCAAATTAAATGAAAAATTTCTTTCCGGTCCAGCTGTTGACGCTATTGCGATCAGTAACTTATCCCATAATTTAAAAAAAATATATTTTTAACTGGCCATTGTGATTCCTCTATTGTTACAGATTTCCACTATGTAAGTGTTGTTTTTCGAAATTAGGATCTAAACAATGTAAGAAGGCATCGTCTTCAAGACGTGCGTACGCAACTAGTTAACGCAAGAAATTACAAATGTAATATATTGGATAATATATACATCAATATCTTGATATGGTATATCAACGCAACGTATAAATATTGTGATATACAGGGTGTTCATTTTATTTTGTCCATTATTGCTATCTCAAGAACTATAAGAACTACGAGGTCGGTTAAATTAGCAAACAATTTCTATTTTACAAGACTTTTAATGAGCATAATTTTTTTTAACCAGTGGTTCACAAACTGTGGGTACCAACTTTGTAATTTTAAGTAAAACTATATTTTTTTATTTGCTTATTCGATAGAGAATTTGATTCTGAATACAGTCATATAATATTTGTATACCCTTAGATAACAATTTTTCAAGGCTTCGAACCCGAACCTGAACCAAACCAAAACCGGAATCAAACCGTAACAATTTAGCGAACCCAAACCCAAAACCGAACCTCAAATATATTTTTCATTAAACCCGAGTCGGAACCGAACCGGGTATTAAAATTCGGGTTCAGGGTTCAGCTCCGGTTCAGATTCATTTTGAGTTTGAAACGTAAGCGTAATCGTAATGCAACTGATAATCAACGCCTGTTTTGTCTGAAAATTGTGTTCGGGTTCTTGTTTTGCGTAAATTCCGGCTCGCATTTTAAATTATTTATATATTTATGATTGTTATTCAAAAAACATTAAGTTAATTTTCATTATGTCGAACTGAACCTGAACACAATACCTGAACCCGGAACAAAACCGCAAATTGTGATAATGTTTGAACCAGCACCGCACCCGAACCCATCTTTCAAAAAACAAATTAACCTGAACCTGAACCAAACCCAGTTTTTGGCGGATACGTTGCCCTGCAATTTTTATGAGAAAAATGCATGTTTAGATTTATATCAGTTTTATTTTAAAATGGCTAAAATAAGTGTGCCATGGACGATACAAATGCATGTGAAAAACAATTACTTTGAAACAAAAATACAACAAATAAATAAATTTACAAATACATACTGCTCAAATTGTCTTCCATTTACGTTAATAGGATATTGCCCCTGATACATTTTAACCGCAGCAAAGGTATTTTTTCTTGCTAAAATGTACACTTCGTATCAGGGCATCGAACCTGAACTTGAACCGAACCAAAACCGGAACCAAATAACCGTATCATTTTAGTGAACCCAAACCCATCAGAACCGAACCTCATACATATTTTTCTGTTGAACCCGAGTCGGAACCGAACCAGATATTAACATTCGGGTTCAGGGTTCAGCTCCGGTTCAGGTTTATTTTCAGTTTGAAACGTAATCATAATCGTAATACAGCCGATTATCGACGCATTCGGCATCCGCGTTGCTGCCTGTGTTGATTGTTCGTGAAAATTGTGTTCGTGTTCGCATTTTAAATAAAGATATCTTATTCAAAAAACATTAATTCAATTTTCATTAAATTGAACCGAACCTGAACCCGAAACAAAACCGCAAATTTTATTAATGCTTATAAACCAGAACCGCGCGCGAACCCGTTTTTCAAAAAACAAATTAACCTGAAACTGAACCGAACCCAGTTTTTGGTGGGTTCGATGCCCTGCTTCGTACATATCAACTTTTTCATTATGAGTAAAATTCAATAATAGCAACTGACATTTGTAAACAATATAAATAGTGCTATTGTTTCGGTCACAGCACAGCGTGATTTCATAAAAATTGTAATAGACATATCCAACTGAACAGACACCTGCGCGAAGTACGCATTTGCGTCTTAAAAAGAGAGGCAAATATGAGTAACAAGGAATACTACGCTATTCTCTGTTCTGCGTAACAACAGACCATAACATACAACAGTTTCCATTTTCCTCATTCGTATGATCGTATGTTGACGTTGGTAGGATTCACATCGCGCTCATTTCTTCATTTTGACATTTTACTAGTGGCGGCTTGTCAGAGTAGAAATAAAGCTGTAAATAATGATTTTTCATGAATATTTAAATAATACTGCAATGAAATAATATAAACTAAAATTTATATTTTTATAACGTTTACATTTAGAAAATATGAATAAACTAAAAACTTTTCGTTTATGAATGAAATAGTGTATCCCATCGCTGCAAAACGACACTAGCGTCATTTGCGGCTTTATATATGTAAGCGTCACGTCACAGAGAAGAGGTCGATTTAAATTATTAATATTTTAAATAACTTTTTTGAAATATTTACATAATAAATGGCGAATTTTATTGCAGTATATATCTTATTATGAGTCATATATTGCAAACAAATAAAAATTTCATTAAATTTTAACATATGGTAACTACATTAGTGATGCAGTTGAGTAATAATATTTTCTTGCCATGAGCTCCGAAAATTAAATTGTCTTTTTAATAATGAATGGAGACTAAGTTTTTTTAATAATACGATTGTCAAGATTTAGGAAAGTTTTATAAAAATTAGATAGTATTACTGATTATTGGAGAGAAAATTATAATGAAATATTTCTTTGTTGTAATAATAAAGTTCAGTGTTTATATATGTATAACTTTTTCCTGTATTCTTCAAAGTTTTGTCACAAATTTCATTACCCGTCTATGGTTCAATAAAATAACAACTGCATGTGTCAAAAGTACAGCGCGTATGGCATGCGTCTACCAACAGCTGTTTCTGGTTTGTTTCCGTTGTGACTTTTGCCTGTGATTGAACACAATGAAAGAATGATTACAAACTGGTGATAGATACACCAGAATATGAAACTATATACACAAATAAAATGAGATTTCGAAAAAAAGTTATTAATGTGACGTGCGCCCCTGAGACACGAGTATACGTGCGCCGCCACTGAAAGAATATACCAGAGCGATGATGCAATCCCCGACGACGGAATAACACATGCACATTGAAACATGTTAATTACGCCGTGACCTAATTCTTTTGTACTCGGTATCGCTGTGGCGCCGGAGAATTCTAGAAGGACACTGGGCTGTATAAATACCGTCTGAATGACAGCGGAGAAATAGTTTGATATATACAAGCAACAAGCAATGAACTTGGTGATATAAATAAACATTCTACGAGTTGTTAACATAAATAAATGTAGTGATATAAATACGAGTATTGGTTAAATAAATAATCTTAGTGTTTAAGCATTTAATAATATTTGTAGTCTTAAATTAGTGTTTATAATTATTTAATCATAGTGTTATTTACTTTTATTATCTTTTAATATTTATCCTCATTATTTATCGTTTAATAAACGTATTATTTTAATTAATAATATTTGTCTGAGTTTTACACTTCACCCATATAAATAAAACGTTACATTAAGAAATATTGTTGCTCTCGACGAGTTCTATCACTGGTTAAATTTAATGTACTTATTTCTGTTACATTCTGTATGTTATAAGGCGGATTCCAAACAACTGAACAGTAGGCAAGTTTACTGAGACAAATGCATAAAATAATAAGAGTGTAGGTTCAATATTATTGAAATTACGAGAGTTGCGAATTAAAAATCCAAGTATTTTATTTGCCGAAGCCACTACATTAGTTACATGTGGAATGAACGTAAGTTTAGTATCAAAAGAGTGTAAGAAAATGTAATAGGACTTTATTTTCTAGAAAAAGAACAATTTTGCATTTACTAATGTTAAGGTCAAGTTCATTGTTATTACACCAATCTGTTAAATTATACAGATCATTTTGTAAAGATAAACAGTCATTAAGACTAGAAATACGATTAAATAACTGCAAGAGTTTGTTATACGGGAAGGAAGATTGTTCAGTCGGCACAATAGTTTACCCTCGAGTTTACCTTAATGACATATCATTTTATTACAAAAAACTCAATAAATATTTTATTCTTATAATAATTATATATATTATTACAGTAACATATACAATTTTAGCTTAAATTAACAACAAAAAGAAAACAGTTTCGATAACAATTAGGATTTACATTAAAATGGCTCGTGTTATACCATATGGTTAAGATTTTAAGAAAATCCGGAGTTAATGCCCATATGAACGGCATTTCGCCATGAAAAATTTCAATTTCGCTTTCGATTCCGCGATCGAAAGTACAAGGTAATATTAAATTGTTTAAAGAAAATGGAAATGTTATGGAAAGAAAAAACTGGTCGCCCACCGTCAACTTCTAATGCTGATCATCGAGCTTTAAGTAAAATTGTAAAATAAAATAACCAATCAAATGCTCGAGATATTACCGTATAATGGCGTGAAATAATCGGAAAACAAATTTCCATATCTACCACAACAAGAAAAATTAAACAAATAGGATACAAGTAGGGACCTGAATCGAAATATATTTATGGATCAGGTACGGTTCAGGTTCAGGAAATAAATGTCGATTCAGATTCAGTTTCGGTTCAAGAAATTAAAAATTAGAAACACAAGAAGTCAACTCTCATGGAGTGGAGCCATCATCAGAAGTCATCCAGCACATGTAACCACAGACGCGTTTCGCACTTATTGGTGCTCTTCAGTGTGGTGTAACCTGTGGTCTCTGTCCGGTCGACAGTGGGTGGATTCCTGGAGCAGAGACAATGACTCGTTGTGCTGGCGGTGATCATACAATGGTAAAAGGCCTGTAGAGGTATGTTAATACCAGCATAGCCCTCTACCGAGAAATATTTTGACTACAGTCAAACTGCAAAAGGCAAATTGCGAATTTCTCTTTGAAACAAATATATAAAATAAAAATTACAAAGTTACGTCTAGTTTCACTAGTTTACGAACTTCTGAGTCAACTCTGCTCCAGGAGTCCACTCACTGTGGACCGGATAGAGACCACAGGTTACACCACACTGCAGAGCACTAATAAGTGCGAAACACGTCTGTGGTTACTTGTTGTGCTGGCCGACTTTTGACAATAGCTCCATGAGAGTTGACTCAGAAGTTCCTAAACTAGTGAAACTAGACGTATCTTGTAATTTTTATTTTATATATTTGTTTCACAGAGAAATTCGCAATTTGCTTTTTGCAAGATTAATTTTAAAATCACATTAAAATTTATTTTTAATTGTATATTTAATTGACCTCTGAACTGAATTTGAATTTAAAATGATTTAAATTCGGTTCAGTTTTATTAACCTTGGCAAATAAAGATTCGGTTCGGGTTCATCAAAAAATCGGGTTTTCGGTTCGGATCGCGTTCAGTTTCAGGTTCCTGGATACAATTTTATTTTTGCTATTTATCTGGTAAAAAGGATTATTAGTATTCTGTATGTTTCACTAGGCCAAAGAAAATCCTTTGCTTACAAAATTGCAACAGCGTAATCTTTTGAAATGGGCTAAGGATCATAAAAATTGGATACAAGAACAAGAGCATAACATCATTTAGAGTGATGGGTCCAAATTTGAAATTTGCGTAGGAGATTGTATAAAACGCGTATTGCGTACTTTTTCTGAGACATACTAGACGGACGGTTTGGTTAAAAAAGTGAAATTTCCTGCAAGCGTTATGGTTTGGGGTTGTATGTCTGGAAGGGTTGGTGGGTAAGCTATATTTGATAAATGGCACTGTTAACGGTGATAAATATAAAGATATACTTAAAAATGTTTTTTACTTCCTTGTACGTAAGTAAAGGAAGTATTGTAATCGCGAAAAATTTCGGTTTTCAGATTTCAGCGGAAATATCCATTTTGATCATCCCTGAATCCATTTTGACTAATTTCGTCCTGACGTCTGTACGTACGTACGTATCTCGCATAACTCAAAAACGGTAAGCCGTAGAAAGTTGAAATTTTGTATTTAGGACTCCTATAACATCTAGTTGTGCACCTCCCTTTCTGGTTATTACACAATTTCCAGAAGTGGCACTTTACATGAAGCCTATAATAGATTTTAATGAAAAACTATTTTAAAATATAATCCAAAACTTTTCAAATTTGGTATACAAGACTTTTATGTCAATCTAAATAACATAATAGATTTTGGTTAAAATAGGCTAACCGGAAGTGGTACATTACTTGAAGTTGTTAACAGTTTTTCTTGAAAAAAATGATTTTATTTTGATTTTAGAAATAAATGCTTCAAATAAAAGTTTTAGAGAATTAATTTCTGCGTCTAGCGCATCAAGTATTATTAAATTAGCCCTTTTTATAAGCGAGATATGTAAATTTAAAAATTATATACTTTTTGTTTTTGTAATAAAGCTTGCTATGGATTAGGACAAAAAAATAAAAAAAAATGTTCATGTCAAATTACGTTAAATACGTGCAATTTTATGATTCGTACAATAACAAATATTATATTTTTATTGTGAAATTAGTCATATATTTCTAGGGCTTGGCTTAAGCCTGTCAATATTTTGTAATTTAATTATTAAAAAAATATGTATAGTTTAATAATCGTACAAGGAAGTCATGTGGGGTCCACATCAGATTTTTTACCATCGATTCCTTTATGCCAGTATTGCCAGTCCATCAAAAAGAGCTATGTTTTTCAATAGGACGGTGCCCCATGTCATTCGGCAACACCCGTTAAAATCTGGCTTGAAAATCATAATATTCCTACTCTAAAGTGGATTTCAAATAGTTCGGATTTGTCACCAATTGAGTCCCTTTGGCATAAAATGAAAAAGGAACTGCGTAAGAATCCGGCACGTATAGTAAACGAATTAAAAGTAAAATTGCAACAAGTATGGAATAATATTAAGCTGATGAATGTGCAAAGGTAGTTGATGAAATAATAATAATAATAATAAAGCCGTTATAATCAATAAAGGAGGCGCAACGCAATGTTAAAATAGTGGCCGAACTATTTCGATTCGTGTGTTAAAATTAATTTAGTTTAAAATCTAATAGTTATCGAAACTATTTTCTTTTTTGTTGTTAAATTAAGCTGAAATGGGGTCATTTAAAAAAAAATCGTTGTTTCTTTTTATAAAATCGTGAAATCCGTCTCATTTAATAAATATATATATGTCAGCTCGGCAGGCCTTGCAGGCAAATATAGTAATATAAAATAACAATAAATATGCAACTTTTCTTTCATAAATTTGCTAATAAACTTTCGCGGCTGTAAAATTCGTGATGTCACGGCTTGTTACTCACACAAAGACATTCCTCTCACACACATTTACGGTCCACGTGATTTCCGTTTACTGTTGTGAACAACCTAACCTAAAATTGTGACAGGTGACAGCAAAGTTAAGAGTAAAGGTATGTAAATAAAACATTTATTAATATAAATACCAAAAGTTGTATGAAATATGTTTTTCGTTAACAATATGTTGCTGTCACAAAATCAAACTGACAAGTAATAACCCAAACAATCATAGTTCCAAACACAACCGGTAGAGAGCTACTCGCATCCGCCAAGCCGTGACGTCAGCGTCCAAATATTTGAAATTAAAGACAACATTTAAAAAATCATATCTCTGATTCTAAAGATTGTAAGGTATAAAACATACACCTACATATTTAATTTGACCTATTCTTTCAAGAAAAAAATAAATTAGAAAACGTGAAATGACCCCATTGTATATCTTACGGTAAGAATAAAATATTTATTGAGTTTTTTGTAATATATGAAATGTCATTCAGTTAAAATATTATGCCGGTCGAACTATTATGATTTTGTGCTTGTACTTGGATATTTTTATCCCGTGCCGATGAAATATATTGAGCAAAGTAACACAACTTTGTAGATGTTGATCTACGCTAAACAAAGCCATCTTGTGAGAAAGAAATTATGTAGGTACATTGCTATAAATGATTCCATATAAAATGTTTTCAAAAAAATTACAAAATTTGAAAGGATTACAATGGGGCGATAGTTTGCTATGTCTAACGTCTCCTGATTTATGAATTGGAACAATTTTAGTTAACTTCCGCTGTGTAGGAAAAGTGTCTGTTTTTAAAGATAAATTGATTATATGAAATAACCATAGAGTTAAGAATATATACTAGAGAGAGCACAAGTCCGAAATCTTGCAGCCGTGCGGGGAATGATCCACCATCTTGTACTGTTCCATTTCTGATTTATTGTTTGCTTTTTGATTGCATTGACGTGTGCTATTTCATATTTGTTTTAAATACCGTTTTTGATCGTATTTAGTAAATTTTAATAATAAATATGACAATGTACTCTGTATTATGCTGCAGAAATGGAACAGTACAATGTGGCAAATGCTTCATTCCCCTTCCGTCACTAGGCATCAATGTTATTGCTGACAAACATGCTTCACGCTGCCTGTATATTTATTCTCTCTATGGAAATAACATTATTACTAGAGATGAGGAACAATCTTTAAATATTAGGGATGGGATGAGATCAGGACCAGAAGATAATGTAGACGAGTTTAAATATAGCCTAAAGAATATTATTTAATTCAAATGGTGCGTCATAATTAAAATTACTTGGGGTAACTATAAATATTGCTAAAATTATTCGCAAAATTTTCCGCAATTTCAAAAGGCGTACTTAATTCAAGGTTGTTGAATGTCGTGGTAGTACTAGTAATATTATTTTTCTTTGATTTTATAAAGTTCCAAAATAATTGAGAATTGCAACTTCAGTTGAGTTTATATTTTTCGTGTACCAATTTAATATCAACTTTAATCTTAGTTCTATAATATTTAAATTTATGAAGATAGTAAGAATTATAATGGGTTTTATACATTTTGTGAAAGTATATGTTCCTTAATCTCTGCTTGAGAAGAAAAGTAACAAATAATTAAGTAGTATTATTTTGATGCAAATTATATTTTGTAATTTCTGACAGGTGGCATGTCATTACATTGGTCATGATTTTATTTCAATGCCATAGCTAACACTATAAGAAATCACTTTTATGGCATACTGGTTTCTAAAGCAACGTTTTTTAAACGATTTATAAAACATAAAGTGAAACATATTTTAACGTCCTAGGACTTTAAAATTTTACCTTAATACTGAAACCTTTATTTATGTGGCATTAAATTGTTTTTCACTTCAGCAGCTTCATCCAAAATATCTCGAAGGATGTATTTTTCATCAATTATAGCGAATAAGAATGTTTAGGAAACCAGCAAAATTCAATTTCAATTTGTCAAAATTTTGCTAAGATTTTCGAATAATTGCGATTTAAGCTACTTATATAAAGCTCATACTGTTACAAATTGCTGCATATTTCTTTTAATAATTTAATAACTACAAACCAGTATGAAATAAAATTATCTATGTACCTCAGACGAAAAGTGTCCTTAAGGTACTCACAAGTAATTACGGCCTCGGCTACCCGCTTCGGCCGTAAAAAACTTGCTCATACCTTAAAAATTCACTTTTCGTCCTAGATACATAAAATACTACTATAAAATTTTAAATTAAATTTGCTCAGTTATGACAGGCGCAAAATTAAATGTGATTATTGAATTAGATATTATAACAATTCTTTATTGTATTAAAAATACATTGAACTTATTACAATTGATGTATGGGGGTGAGTTTCTGCTTATTTTCTTATAACCGTTTCTTTATATACCTTTCGTTGATGGAGATGCGATGATAAACACACAAACAACCATTCCTTACCCGGGATTACAACCTGGTATCCTTGAGTCGTCAGTCGGCTACGTTGCCAACTACACCGCCGAAATCGGTTATTCATTTAGATGCAGAATTTAATTCTCTACAACATTATATATATATATATATATATATATATATATATATATATATATATATATATATATATATATATGTGAAAGCATTATTAACTAAAATTAATAGACTACTTTTGCGCAAGAAAAAACTGTTTTCCAATGTTAAATGTTGCACCCAGTATATAGCCGGCAGCCAAGACACTTCTTTATTTATTTGGAAGTTTGGATTCATCCATAATTATTTAGGAATGTTGGTGGCGCTGGTGAAGTAGTGATGCACTACCACATAATTGTTGTTCATAAAGACAAGTACATAATTGATATTCGCGTGACAACGCATACCCCGGCTCCACGCATGCGTTTTTTTTGTGTACGAATATCAAATATTCGTATGCATACAACCACAGATTCAAAACACTACATTGTATGTATGGACCAAAAATTCGTGTTCGTAAGCAGATATTCAGTATTTGTGACCGAACATGAATGTTTCCAGTGTCAAGTCGGTAAATCAGCACACATTAAAGCACCCGAATAATAGCTTTATGTGCATTCGCGTTCAGATTTTTTACACTTGCATTCACTATTTTCTTCATTTATAGAAAATTTAAGAATAAATCATTAATAATTTTACCTACTTACTTACAATTTATGTACTAATATAAACAATTCCAAAATTCTAAATATTATATGTTAGTTTGCCAAACTGTCAAATAGCGGTATATGTACCGTTGATGCTATTTGAAAAGTAGAAATAATTTTCAAGTCAGACGTCGGCCGGAATCGTATTCGGACCTTTCGAATCACCACCAGTTACCTAAAATACGATAAATATCCTGCGCCATGGCGCCATCAATTGTTTAGATAACCTTGCAAACATTATCCGATTTTTGTTGATTGAACTTTAAAAAACTTCTAGAACGAAGTGAATTTTGTACAACTGTTTATATTAAAAACAGTGATACAATGAAAAATGTTGTTCAAATGTTTTTGAGGATTTTTTAAATTGTTGGTAACTTGGTCTAAGTGCCAAATAAATATCTTCTATTTTAGTTGTCATTACCTATCGTTACACATGGGAAATTACTGAAATTCATTTTTTTTTAGTAAAATATTTACATCAAACAGTAAAGCACACTTTTAAATCAAAATGAAAGTATTTATTTGTAGGTTCATAACATAATAAATTGTAATTGTGAAAATACTCAAAATGTCAAAATAAATTAAATTTCAAATGTACATTGAAACTGTCATTGTTACCAATCTTGATATTTTAATATTTCTTTAATAATAATTTTAAAATTAAAGTAAATTAATGCGAAATAGGAAAAATAGTATGAAAAAGACGTATTATAATATCCATTTGTAATACTTGTCTTTCAATATACTATTATTGAAGCTAAAATGTCTAATAATGCAAATTTTCACCGAAAATACAGGTATTTTAGAGACTGCAATATTTTTGACGTTTCGTTTGATAGCCCAGCTGGCAGTTGTTGGCGCCATTTTACTTACTATGTGCAACGATAGAAAGAGATAGCTGTTAAATTGAAAAGGTCTATTAATTATATATAAAATCAAAATAAATAAGAATCCGCGATTGATTTTTTCTTTTGATTCCTAATAAATTTCTAATTTTTCTCAGTAAATTAATAATTTGTGTTTAAAATAAAAGAATGTATAGATTACACATCATTGAAGATCTTATAAAATAAAAAATATGTGAATATTTTTAATCTTTGTTCTCATTTAATAGATAAGTGAGTTGAGGTAATGTTTATTCATGAAAATAAAGTATTGAAAAACGATTTGGGATGGAGATGGAAACAGGTAGTAACAATGTGTCGGAGTTGCAATCAATAATAAAACGTTGGCATGAATAAATTTTATTATTGACTGCAAGTCCGAAACATCGTTACTACCTGTTTCTATCTCCATGAAAATAAAGTTTAAGCCACGAGCCCGGAGGGCGAGTGGGTTAATTAGGCTCGTGGCTTAAATTCTTTGACTGAATAAATATTTTTAACTCACGTGGTTTATACAATATTTTATTCAATTTTGATGAAAAAAAAAACCATTATATTTGAATATATAATACATATAAGAACGGCAACGCATATGGACTGGCAAGATTCTATATCTGTCTCTTTTTATTCACAAAATTATTATAGATAGCTAGTGACTCCTACCACAAAACTGTGAACTACGATAAATCGTGCTGACAGCATTGCCAAATAGTATTTGTTAGAGGTATTCAATAATCAATAATTCAAAAATATTGTTTCATAATAACCAGATAATATATTTTGAATCTTGAATGTACATGTTTGTATACTTGTTTTACAGTAGCAAACTTAAAAACCTTTTTAAAATCTTATCTTGTTCTAGCTACGTGGCAACACTGTGCAACATCCACCTATTATGTATTTTTTTAACTAACTTAGAAATAATTCGTATACGGAGGAATAGATGGCACCTTGAAATATTTAATCTAAATACATTACGTTGCCGTACTTGTATTGTATTATGTATTCAAAGCCATTATAATATTTAATTTTGACAAAATAAAAAACTAATGAATTACTAGGCAGTGCATGACAATCATCATTTATAGACGTCAAACCATTTATTTATAAATTTATAAACAAGCTTTATTTTCTGTCATTTGTGTCTTGCAAAATAATGAAAAAATGAAAAATAACTCAAAAACTAAAAAGATATAAAATTCCTGGGATAACTGACTTAAACTTGTCTCGAAAACGCAAACGGTTTTGATCTATCTTGTTAATATTATTCGAGATGAGATACCATAAAAAAGCAACAAAAAAAAATCTGGAAAATGCGACACTGTGCTTGATATTATTTTTTCTGTAATATAATTTTCATTTTCTAGCCGCAGGCGAGCGATGTAATTTGTTCGAATGAATTATAGCAATTACACTTTTTAGTCTGGATAAAATGTCATATTTTGACATTACAGAATAAATATGCCATGGCATAAATAAGTTACTTTTTCTGAAAGTGAAAGATATAAAGGTGCGAATATATTTCTGATGCTAACTAAAATCTCCCTGATTATACCCCTGTATAGCAGTTGCATATCCATCCCGAATGCCCAACAATTGAACTTGCAAGGGTAATTTCCAAATATCGAGGGAGGTTGAGGGTGTGTCCCTCTCACCTGTCCTTGTTGAATGTGTGTAAAGGGCCGTGACGCCATGTGATCGGGCTGTCTCTGTCACACCCATGGTTATGTATATGATCATGTGTTGTTGGTAATGATTCGCATCACTGAACACAATAATCACAGGTTGTGCAGTAGCATTTAGCGGCTGGGTGATAGCTTTAGGGGATATTTCCTTGAAATTAATATTTTATTCAACCACATATAATAAGATATAACCTAAATTTCAAGTTGTTTTTAAATGTAAAACATCTTCAAATAAATATAGGGCTCATTTTATTATCATGTAGTAATATCATGAATCTTTAAATAAATGCTTTTAATTTAAAAGCAAACAAATTTTGATTTTCTATATATTTAATGAAAAATACAGGAAAAAATTCTGATATACCTACCTTCCCCTAGTACTAATAAACAAATCAAAATAACAGAAAAATCTGCGTATATAATTAGTCAAATTTTCGTCATGGCAATTTGTCGTTTTTTATAAAAATGTATATACGAGTTAAAAATCAAGCAATAAATATCCGTGAAAATATCACAACCATTTTGCAATATCATACGAGTAAATCAATAAAAAAAATCCGCAGTCTAATCTTAAGGTATCTGTAAATTTATTAATAAATAAATTATCTTCACGTTTTGTATCAATATGTATTTGTTGCTGTAATAATGGGGCCCTCCATCATATTAAATTAGAACATAGGTCTTTTTTATTAAAGATACACCTTAAAACTCTGTGACACGGACTGTCAGAGTTTAAAAAAAGGTTATAATTTTTAAAAATATATTTGAAAAGGGGCGTATTATAATTTACGTATATTTTGAAATATAACCATTTGTTAACAATTTCCACTATTTGAGAACGACGAAAAATTTTTACACCCTAACGAATAACAATTAATACTTTCTATGTAGAAGTTTGTTGAGAGATGTTACGGCCATTATTTCTTAGACGCTACACATAATTCTTGAGTACACTATTCAAAAAAATTAAACTATATGTTTCAAATAAAATCTTAAATACACAAATATCAATTTTCTTCACGAGCAGTAGGTTATCATTATTGTGGTTGCGTATTGCATTAGCGCGAAGTTTTCGTGGAGTGATGGTTTGCGTAGGTATGTGTTTCTGTTTATGGACACGTGTACGATGGGACGATATCTTTTTAAAATCAATGCAGAAACTTATGGTATTTTATTAATGGAAGTTCGGTTATGGGTGCTGCAGTAAGTTATTGTGGAAAAATTATTCTCTTAAAAAATATTCCATCTTGGTCGTTTAGGTTATGTTAGTTCCTTTTTCCTTTTTTCCTTTTTTTTTTAGTACATATATGAATGGTAATTTCATAAGTATACTCGTATAGGTATAACACTGTTGCGATTTTTTTTCTTATCCGTGAAATTTACTTCGTGATGAATTTACAAAGAACATTTCTTCAGGAGGAATTTCCCGCCAAGTCGAAAATACACGAGTTTCGTAAGAGATTTCTACAATTGATAAAAAAGTAGGCAGACATTTGGAACATCATTTCGTTACAGAAAATGAATAAATGTAGACCAAAGCTCAAAAGCTCTTTCCAGACAAGATATTCAAAAAAATTGTTTTCATAGATACGATCGATATAAGTGCGAAATTACAATTTTTTTATTCATAATCATTATAATAGTAATATGTCGATCCTAAGCTTTTAGATGTTGGGAAATATATCATTGTCATTCCTAATTGCAGTGACAATTTTTTGGGTGGGAAACGACAGATCACACTTCCAACCGATGGGTTGGAAATGTATATGTAAGATTGTAAGCTAAACAAATTTTAATAGAGCTGTCAAAAAATATTAATAAAATTAAAAGTTAGAACTCATTTATTTTGAAAATTATTAATCTAAAAAGAGGATGATTATGAAAAATATATTTTATTCACAATCATTATAGTAATATATCAATTCCTAACCATTTAGAGGTTGGGACATACATCATTTCTAACTGCAATGATAATCTTTTGGGAGGGAAATGACTGAAAACGCTTCCACCCCATAGGATGGAAATGTTTATGTAGGGTTGCGTGTTGTCATAGATCCCTATAATAAAATAGGCTACACATATTTTAATAGAATTGTCAGAAAATATTAATAAAATAAAAGGTTATAACTCAATGATTTATTTTGAAAATTATTAATTTAAAAAGAGTATGATTGTGAATAAAATACTATACATAGGTCGGTGGGAGTTTCATTATAGCCTCGTGTTGTATCTCACCTCGAGGCTTCGCCTCGACATACGCCCTCGACTGCAATAAAATATTTCCCACTTCGGATGTAATATACTAATACATACCTCGGTAGGAGTTTTATTACAGCCTCGCGAGCATGTGAACTCGAGGCTTCGCTTCTCGGTAAAATACATAAACCCTAGGCTGCAATGAAACAAACTCTACCTCGAATATAATATACTATTATTAATTACATTTAAAAATCGATTAATCGTGATGCCTCTGGCTGCAAGTATTTTTGCATACCTCAACTAGTTGCATCTCTCGCTACTCTCGGACGGTAATGTCGGGTCTCGGTTTGCAGAGAGCTACTTTAAACCAATGGTATACCAGAAACTATTACAGTATACGGGTTTTATTTAAATTTATCCTGTGGCCTATGAGCAATCAAAACTGTTGAAAGCGCATTATAGATATTAATTTTATGCCTTTATGTCCTGGTTAGGGCTTTGAACCTGAACTCAAACCGAACCAGAACCTGAACCAAACCGTATTTTAAAGTAAACCCCATAATTATTTTCATTAGAATTTTGTTTAAATCTAAATGCGCTATTAAAATTCGGATTCAGGGTATACTCGTATTTAAAAATAAAAATGAACTGGTACCGGAATTTAGTTATTTTTGACGGGTTCTGCACTGTACCCTATTATTTAACACTAAAGTTGGTCTACATTTCACCAACCCAAAAAGCCCGGATTAAAAAAAAATGACAAATACAGAAGAAAAAACTATTAATGCAAAGTAATCACAATTTATTATCTATGATGTAATAACCAGGGAGACGGACTTTTATGTTTTTAGGTTCGGGTTTGGTTTCAGGGCCAAGCAAAATAAAAGTTAAGGTTATCGCTCCGGTTTTCAAAACCCAAAAAATAATGCTCCGGTTAACCGTTTAAAATAACGGTTAATATCGGTTCGGGTTAAAAAAAGTTCAGATCTCGAATGTATGTAACTGACAGATAAATGTCACTGTCAAAAGACTAATCATTTCAAATTAATTATAGTAACGTTTTCAACAGAAAATAGTAAGTAGAACAATAATTATATGGAAAGGAACTTAATACAGTTTCCAGCATAAGTAAATATGTGGAAATGTAGGTATGTATTAAATAAATAAAATAAATATATCATCACGCAATATTACATATTGCTGGGTCTGCCAATCTGCTTTGTACATAGATTTCGGTAATGATTTGTACCGTGCGGATGTTTACCAGGCGTCTCCTCACGGGCACTCATCGGCAATGCTAGAATGGGGAATGCACCACAGGAGTCAATTTTGTGCCCTTAAAATTTAATATAATTCGATGTATTTAATTGAATAAAAATTAAATGGCGGGAGGTATTGTGTTAACTACATCAGATATTTTATATTTCATATACACTTGGAAAGTGTTGCCAAATAAAACATTAAGTAAATAAGTAAAAAACAAATGTTCCTAACTACACTAATGTGAAGTCCGTACATAAGTGCTGCCAAACATGCCATAAGTAACTAAGTAAAAATACAAATATTCCTAAACTATATTAATGTGAAGTTAAGCCATTAATTTTCATACTGTCAATAAAATATAGTAAATTTTAATAATTAGACGAGAAAGTATTGCCCAACTTGCCATAAGTAACTAAGTAAAAATAGTATATTGTATAACTAGTGCTGAAAGTTGGATATTTCATACGAGTGTGAAGTTTGAGCCACGAGCCGGAGGCCAGTGGTTTAATCACACGAGTGTGAAATACCCTTTCAGCACGTGTTGTACACGATACTTTTCCTACGACCACAATTTGTTGAATTGACATTGACTTTATGTAAGGGTGTGTTAACTAAAAATCTGCACAATTTTTTTAACACTATCAGAGCCACTTAAAAAGATTATTTTGGTACAAGATTTTTCTAGTAGGCTGTTGACAAGTTTTGTTTTGAAATTGTTTAAGTTTGACAGCAGTTGTCGAAATAGTTTCAGCTATGGAAGGTCTTAGCGAATTAAACCGTAGAAAGTTAATTGGCGAATTTTATAGTGAACATGTTTTCGATGGGAAGTCTTTTACTGTGAATCATTTTTCTAAGATGGGTATTTCGAGGAGAACAGTGTATAGTGTTATTTCGAGGCTTGATGAAGGTAAATCATTGGAAAGAAAGTCAGGAAGTGGAAGAAAAGTACGAAAATGACTAAGAACAAGAAGGAATGTTTGGAAAATGAAGCTGTCGGAAAAGTGGGGCAAACTTTGAGAAAATTAGGCAGACGGTTCAAAATTTCACATGTGTATGTCCATAAAATTTTAAAACAAAGTGATGTCATCATGAGGAAGAGGAAGTCAGCCCCAAAATACACCGTAAAACAACTTGAGAAACAAAAAACTTTATTGAGGAAGCTTCGGGATACGGTTTTCAAACCGTCAAATGAAGTTGGTATCGTAATGGACGATGAGTCTTATTTTACCTTTGATGGAAGTGATTGTGCCGGTAATAAAACATATTTTGTAAAGAAGGGTCAAAATGTTGACCCTGAAGTCAAATATAAAAGACACCCTAAATTTCAGTCAAAAGTTCTGGTCTGGTTAGCGATTTGCAGTAAAGGCAGATCCAGAGCTTTTTTAGCGCCTTCTAGACTCTGCATTAACAAAGAAGTGTACATAAAGGAATGTATACAAAAAAGATTAGTTCCTTTTATTAAAAAACACTATCCTACTGGTCAATATATGTTTTGGCCAGACATGGCTACTGCCCATTATGCAAAGGAGACTATAGCTGCATATGAGCGATACGGAATACCATATATTACGCGGGAACAAAACGTTCCAAACGTACCCCAGTTAAGGCCAATTGAACGTTTCTGGTATTTTTTTAAACAGAAAGTATATGAAAACGGATGGGAGGCTCAGTCTCGTGAAGAACTTATGAAAAGAATTAATTCAAAACTTCGCCAATTCAAGACATCCAACTTCGAGAGCTTGATGGCCAGAACTAAAACAAAAATAAGAATTGCGGCAGATTATGGGCCGGATTATGTAATTGTATAATTATTAAGTTCACTTAAGTTATTTGTAAAATTATAAATTGTTTTAAATTAATTATAAATGTATTACAAATTTTGTGCAGATTTTTAGTTAACACACCCTTACATATATACAGGATGTTTTCTTTAAAACAACCAGCGTTTTTTTGGGTAAACTAATGACTTAAGAAAAAAAAAATTAATTCAAAAAGTAATCAAGAATAAGGAGCTAATAAAACAGTAATACAGACAGACAGACACAGACAGACAGATACAGACAGACACAGACAGACAGATACAGACAGACAGACACAGACAGACAGAGACAGACAGACACAGACAGACAGACACAGACAGACAGACAGACAGAGACAGACAGACACAGACAGACAGACACAGACAGACAGACACAGACAGACAGACACAGACAGACGGACACAGACAGACAGACAGACACAGACAGACAGACACAGACAGACAGACACACAGACAGACACAGACAGACAGACACAGACAGACAGACACAGACAGACAGACACAGACAGACAGACAGACACAGACAGACAGACACAGACAGACACAGGCAGACAGACACAGATAGACACACAGACAGACAGATAAAAACAGACACAGACAGACAGACACAGGCAGACAGACACAGATAGACACAGACAGACAGACAGCCAGACAGACACAGACAGACACAGACAGACAGATACAGACAGACAGACCCAGACAGACAAACACAGACAGACATATACAGACAGACACAGACAGACAGAGACAGACAGAGATAGACAGACAAATGCAGGCAGACAGACAGTGACAGACAGACAGTCAGACAGAGACAGACAGACAGAGACAGACAGACAAACAGACAGGGACAGACAGATACAAACAGACACAGACAGACAGCCAGACAGACACAGACAGACAGACAGATACAAGCAGACACAGACAGACAGCCATATACAGGATGTTTTCTTTAAAACAACCAGCGTTTTTTTGGGTAAACTAATGACTTAAGAAAAAAAAATTAATTCAAAAAGTAATCAAGAATAAGGAGCTAATAAAACAGTAATACAGACAGACAGACACAGACAGACAGATACAGACAGACACAGACAGACAGATACAGACAGACAGACACAGACAGACAGAGACAGACAGACACAGACAGACAGACACAGACAGACAGACACAGACAGACAGACACAGACAGACGGACACAGACAGACAGACACAGACAGACAGACACAGACAGACAGACACACAGACAGACACAGACAGACAGACACAGACAGACAGACACAGACAGACAGACACAGACAGACAGACACAGACAGACAGACACAGACAGACAGACACAGGCAGACAGACACAGATAGACACACAGACAGACAGATAAAAACAGACACAGACAGACAGCCAGACAGACAGATACAAACAGACACAGACAGACAGACAGCCAGACAGACACAGACAGACACAGACAGACAGATACAGACAGACAGACCCAGACAGACAAACACAGACAGACAGATACAGACAGACAGAGACAGACAGAGATAGACAGACAAATACAGGCAGACAGACAGTGACAGACAGACAGTCAGACAGAGACAGACAGACAGACAGACAGACAAACAGACAGGGACAGACAGATACAAACAGACACAGACAGACAGCCAGACAGACACAGACAGACAGACAGATACAAGCAGACACAGACAGACAGCCAGACAGACACAGACAGACAGACACAGACAGACACAGACAGACACAGACAGACAGGCAGACACACACAGACAGGCAGACACAGACAGACACAGACAGACAGAGATAGACAGACAAAGACAGACAGACAGACAGAGACAGACAGAGAGTCAGACAGAGACAGACAGACAGACAGACAGAGACAGACAGACAAACAGACAGGGACAGACAGACAGACAGGCAGACAGAGACAAACAGAGACAAACAGACAGAGACAGACAGACAGCCAGACAAACAGAGACAAGCAGACAGAGACAGACAGACAGCCAGACAGACAGACACAGACAAACAGATAGACATCTGCAACTGTCAAACTTTTAAATACAAATTTTTAGATTATTTCGCTCAGTTATCGTAGCGTGTGATAAAATCATATCGCACAGTTGCGGACGCATCTGATTGGCTAACGAGCTTTCATATCACACAGCATTGCTAGTGATGTGCAATGACCAACTTTTAGTAATAGTTTAGCGTGTGAATTTATGTACTTTTCGTAGTGGTCGTCGGAAAACAAATATTTCTATACTTGCATTATTGTGAAGTTAGTACATTAATTTTCATATTGCCAATAAAAATATAATAAATTTGAAATATAACTAGACGAGAAAGTGTTGCCAAACTTGCCATAAGTAACTAAGTAAAAAAATATAGTACTGTGTCCGATGTTGCACTTTTATCACCCTAATATCTAAATCCTAAATTTGTATGCCCTAAATGACGTCATTATTTAGAATTTTAGGAATGGATGATTTTACTTATAAAATCGATGGTGGCGCTACCGGGTAAAATATGAACAATCATTACAAACAAAGCCTGGTCGCATTTAATCTTTGTGCAAATATCATATATTTTATTTATTTCTTGGATAAAAATTAGGTGCGCATACGGTTTATGTAATAGCGATTCGAGATATAAACATAAATATTATATGAAAGGTGTGTTTTTTATTTTGTTTCCGAAACCATCGGAGAATTTAACTAAATGTAAAGTGTGGGTGAACGCTCGATACTTATATTCAAATAAGTAAACATAATTACTACATTTTGCTTGAAACTAATAAATAGATTAGGCAAATCAATAATCAAACTGTGTACAGTGATGCTTGTATTTAATTTACTTGTATGTTGAACATTTTGAACTATGTAGTAATAAATATGGCTTTTGTTGAAATGCTTAGGAAGAACCACAAACGGAAAAGGTAGCCACTGAGCTTCAGAAATTTTACTGTTATCCGCAGTAGAAACAACTAAAAGATCCAGAGATTTTTTGACATTTTAATTCATACCATTTTCCTTTACCAACTGACACATCGATAATATTCACATATCCGGCATTGGTGCAGTTCGTACACCTGTAACATAAAAATAAAAGATCATGCAGTTAATAATTGTAATGAATACTTTATTTAATATTATTAAAAGATATTTACCTGGATATTAAATAAGCCTTGTTACCACTTCTTTTTGATCCTCGTCATTCTAACCACCGTATCAATTCCAAAACAGAATGATCCCCTACTTTCGGTAAGCGAAATCTAGCACCCGGCACATCATTTTCCGTAAAAATAACCATTGTTAGATAAATAATTACACGCAAGTACTACAAAGCTAACATTACACAACAATTGTACGAATACAACTATTTTCTGGGATTCGTAGTGATATTCTGTTTGTACTGATAGTTCATATCATCCACACGGCGCTGGTATCGCGTGACGTCATTCGTAAAATGATCCATTAGATTTTAGGATTTTATAGGAGCACACTAAACCTTGAAGTTGACGCACACTAATTAAACAAATCATGTCAGTTCCTATAATTTGTGCAAAGTGTCGAATATACTGTCTAATAATAGATTCACAGCTTCTATTTTATTATTGTTTATCAATTTAAATCGGATTGTATAATTCACTTTTGCTGTTGTAAAGTGTTAACATACAAACCAATGGGTATCATTAGTGTGCCACGTGCCATTCGGAGTTGTATTAATGTGAAGTAGACCTAAATCCTATATAAACACTAAATACAAAAATGCGACATAGGACACAGCCTAAGTAACAAAATAAAAGGAAATATTCCTAACTGCATTCATTTGAAGTTCGTAAATTAATTTCCATACTGCCAATAAAAGTATAGTAAATATTAAACATAACTACATGAAAAAAAGACATGTTACCGACCATATTAGTGACAAATTTGACAGCTCGATTGACTTTTGTTTTTTGCATAAAGTTGTCAGAAATATGTCGTGTTTGGTATCAAATGAAATGTTTTCTGAAGGGCTGCCAAACAGAAATATCAAAAATTTGGAAGCTCGATCGGCTATTATTTTTTGCATAAAATTGTCAGAAATATGCTGTGTTTAGAATAAAATGAAATGTTTTTAGAAGGGCTGTTCAGGCAGAATTGTCAAAAATTTAACAGCTCGATCGACTATTGTTTTTTGTATAAAGTTATCAAAAATATCTCGTGATGGTATCAAATGAATTGTTATCTGAGGACTGCCATGCAGAAACCTCAAAATTTTGACAGCTCAATCGGCTATTTTTTTTTTTTTCGTAAAGTCAGAAATATGTCGAGTTTATAGTGTCAAATGAAACTTTAGGACTGTCATGCAGAAAGGTCAAAATTTTGACAGCCCAGTCGGCTTTTATTTTTTGCATCTTTATGCTAGATATATCTCGTGTTTGGTTTCAAATGAAATATTTTCTGCCAGGCAGAAATGTCAATAATTTGAAAGCTACTGTTTTTTTCATAAGATTGTCAGAAATATGTGTTTGGTATCAAATGAGAGGCCTTGTTAAGGACTGTAATGCTCCAGTGTCAATCGGCTTTTGTCTGAAATTTGAGATAATGAGAATAATATTAGCCTTAGCATTTTGGACTAGTGATGTGTTTATGCAAATAAAATTATGTATGCATGTAAACAATTATAAAACACTATCAGCGGAGCCCTAGGAGGAACTCGGCGAAGGTTACATGAGCAGTTTGGGTGGACAGATTGAGTGGACAGGTTGCACGGGAAGTTTGAGTAGGCATGTTAGGTGGGCAAGTTGCGTGAGCAGATTGGGTGGGCAGTTTGGATGGGTAGGTTGCGTGGGCAGTTTGGGTGGTCAGGTTTCATGGGCAATTTGGGTGGACAGGTTGGGTGGGTAGGTTACGTGAGCAGTTTGGGTGGGCAGGAAAGGAAATAAGACTGTTAGCGTTAGTACTTTGGGTTTATAGTGTGCCTAGACGGATTGGATGTGCGTATAGACTATTATGAAAACTATCAGCGAAGCCTTAAGGAAATCTCGGCGACATTTCGCTAGTTAACATACTAATTATTTAAAAAGTAATAATATTAAATTCAGTAAAATTGAATACCTCTATATTATCTACCTAATAAAGCACAATAAAACCCATAAAAGCCAATACAATCCACTAGGCCGGGTATTTTTAAAACCCAGGGTTTTTACTAGCCCTGGTTAATACCCCAATCTTTTATTATTTTGAAAACATTTGTGTATTTATTTTGAATACACAATCTCAGTGTTTATAAATAATAATCCATTCAAATCAGTTGGCATTTAACGCAATTATTTCTTTACCTATCTATAAAAACTTGTCATTATAATAATTTTTACCCATCTATTCACCATTTTTTCATTCCATTTCTTCACTTAGCTTGTAATTTCCTCTGAGGTGACCCAGACGCCCTTCCTTTCGCCCCCTGTCTCACCCTCTGGAAGGAAAGCATCACGAAGGTATGGCCTGGGCTGCTGGTGGTTGTATTGCCCTGGTTGGTATGAGGCATATAATGTATTTTTCGCGTGGATTTGTGATTTGTGTGCGATGACAAGTCCGATGTTTGATCAATACCCACGGGACCTATTTACCACCGCGCAAGGGGTTGTGTATGACGTTTATACAAGATGATGCGTAGATGAAACAGATTGTTTTATATGATTTATAGTAGTGTTTGCTTTGCGGGATTTTCTATACTTGTGTCACATTAATTAAATATAGGGAAGAATAAACTATGCATGATTTTTTTCAAAGAATCTTGGGTATATACTTAAAAATAAGATTATTAGCTATAGTCACTTGTTCCTTCTGAACTCTGAAGCGCGCTGCAATGAGCTACCTATCCAAAAAATGTATTTAATTTTTGGACCTTGTTTTCTTTCAACATTTTTGATAATATTATTTGCAATATAAACTTTTTTTTAATAAATAATATTCATTATACGAAGTCAAAAACTTGAAAATTAATGTACCTAACTCTTAAAGAGAATGAGATGGACCATATTTTTTTAAATGTGTATAACTAGTTTTTAAAATAACAATAAAAAAAACTTTATTAAGTTGTGCAACATATACATAGTATACCTACATATACAGGTTGTTTCAATAAGCTCGTTCACTATTGCTAAATTTTTTATTTGAAGAGGTACGAGTTTGGTTAAATGAGGAAAATTGTGTCATTTTGAATAACAAAATTGATGATATCAGCAAAAATAAATTTATTTTATTTACATAGGAATATATATTTTTTATTTTCTTATTCGCTAGAGAATTCAATTCTGAATTCAACGATATAATCGTTTTATAACGTCGCATAACGATTATTTTTGAGAAAAATGCTTATTAAGTTTTATATTAATTTCATTTAAATATGTTATAAAAAGAGTGCCATGAACGAGAAAAAAATACGTATTACTTTTTACCTCCCGCTACACTTGGTAATGGAGGTATAGGGATCGTGCTAAAAATCGCATATTGAGATTTTGGTAAATGACCACGTTTTAAGGTCCCTACAATCCAATTTTAACATTTTCACGATGATGTCTGTGTGTATGTGTGTGTGTGTGGGGGGGGTGCGTGCGTTTGTGTGTGTGTGTGTGTGTGTGTGCGTGTGTGCGTGTGGAGGATCTAACTCAAATACTATCATTCAGAAAGTTTTGAAACCATGTATAGAGTTTCACGGCTTGACTTGATATTCAAGTTACTTGACTTGACTTGACTTGAAATCAAGTCAAGCTCAAGTCAAGTAATAGTAGCCAAAAGTCAAGTCAAGTAGTTAAAATGTCAAGTACTTGAAAAGTCAAGTAGTTATTTTTCAAGCACTTGAAAAAAATCAAGTAGTTATTTTAATTACCTACCAGAAAAATCATGAAGTTCTTCAAGACTACATTTCATTTTCATATACTTCCTTATGTTTTATAATATCAATAATACGAGTATACCTTGAAATATAGACTTTTATTCATAAAAATAAATCATACATTCAAATTTAAAAATAAAAAAAAAGATTTAAAAGTATAATATATGGACTAACAAACTATTTATAGTATATATATTATGGTGGACCTTAAAAGGGAGCAAGTCAAATTTTAACCGGGCCGCCCCCTAAAGTGATTTCAAATAAATAAAAAAAAAAATTATACTGGCAATAATTCCGCTTAATTTTAATATTTGACCGTGCCTAAATGCACTTGATTTTTCCCCATTTAAGTAACATTCGGTTTTGGCACATTTTGGAACTTTATTTTCTCCGAGATATTAAGAGGTTTCAAAAATCCATTCATTATTGGAATATATACTAGAATGACCCGAGAATATGTGGACAAAATCTGAAGTCTCAATTATTATTCTTAATTCGAATGGAGTTTAGCTTTTTGGGCTTTTGTGCGATAGTTTAACCATCTACAGTTATCTTAATAATAATGATTAGGACTTCAAATTTTGTCGACATATTCTCGGGTTATTCTAGTATATATTTCAATATTGAGTGAATTTTTTAAACCTCCGCAGAAATTTTAACTTGCAGTAGTGAATCAGCACAGCATATGGCGCGCCACGCCGTACCACACACAGCTAGGTTATGATTCTACTGATTCGTGCGTTTTCATACATAATCGGTTCGTTATCAAGTAGCTTGAATTTGCTTGAAATTGTTTGATCAAGTCAAGTAGTAACGATAGAAAATCAAGTCAAGTCAAGTAATGAATTTTTGAAAAGCTTGGTTTTCAAGTCAAGTCAAGTAATTTACAAAAATATTAAGCTACTTGACTTGATGAAACCCTAACCATGTATTTCTACCTTATTCTAATATGGAAAGAAGCCATTAGATTTTGGTGGCAATCGGATAACCGGAAATGGCAGTTTACTTAAAACTCAAAATACTTTTTCTTTAAAAAATACCTTTAAATGTATTTTTTTCGCAATTTGTTATCATAAAAATTAAAGATTATTCCATTTTCTACGGGTTTGCTTTTTCTATATATTTTATGGATAAATTTATAAATATAAAAATTATATCTCGGAGCTTATGCTTTAAACACAACTCCATGGTTACATAGTTCAGCTCAAATTTATGTAACTGACAGATAAATGTCACTGTCAAAAAAATAATTATTTCAAATTAATAACACTAACGTTTCAAAAGGAAAATTGTAAATAGAACAATAGTTTTATGGAAAGAAACTTAATATGAGTATATAATTTCTAGCATTAGTAAATATGCAGGTATGTATTTAAATAAAGAAATAAATAAATATATTATCACGGCATATTATCCATTGGTGGGTGTGCTAATCTGATTTGTACACACATTTCGGTAATGATAATGACATATTTGTATTGTGCTAGCGTTTACCACAAGGGTTAATTTTATGCCATTTAAAATTCGAATTATTTGGCGTTGATCGGAATCGAATCGGATTCCCCAGATTCGCGACCAGACATCCGGCACGCGGCAATGAGACCTCAAGGTAAATGGCGGGAGGTATTGTGTTGGTCACACCAGATTTTTTTTATGTAGAATTAGAAAGTCATGAATGAAATTAGTGAATATTTTGTTTCATAACTTGATAATATTTTTTTATGAAATGTCAACACATACACAGTACTGACTTATTTCTTTCATGGCATTCTAATTCTACGTAAAAAAAGTAACAAGAATTCATTTTTACGTTCTTGGCACTCTTTTTATACACATATTTAAATAAAATTGTAATAAAACTTAATAAGCATTTTTCTTAAAAATAATCGTTATGCAACGTGCTTGGTGAGTTGTGGGTTTGAAGTTGAATCCAGGTGCAAAAAGTGATATTAAAAAAAAATGGTTATGAACTCTGTATATATCTTTAAATTTGTATTTTTTCTCATAATGTATGTAATTATTATTCATTATTCAGTGGAATTGTATTTGTTTTCAAAACTATTATACGATACTTAATTTTTAATATTGAATACACTAAATGAAATAACTAGAACCAGTCGTTTGCACAAGAAGAACAACAAAACTATAATAATCATAACACAGAACTGCCACTGCTTATAATACAGAACTGTCACTGCCATGTGAACCCAGTGCAGTAGGTGCTACAATACGTTTTCTTTGAACTTCTGTGACGTCATTATTTTAGAAAATTTCATTTTTTAAGAAATCATTTTTGAGTGAAATACAATTTAGAATATCACTTTTGAAGACATTCTTAATAAAATAAAAAAATACACTAAACTTCCCCATTGTATTGTATATAGTAAAATTAAGATTGTAAATAAAGCTATTATTAGACACTACAACCTATATTTTATTATAGAAAAATCTTACTTTTGTTGTCCTTATCCTTTTATAAAATATAAACAAGTTACTACTTGTTTATATACTTTTTTTGTAATAAAGAATTTAACAATTTCTTTTAATTTCAAAATGCATATGAAGACCACACTGCAAAAAAGAGGCATGTCCATTTTTTAATGGAATGAGTTAAGGTATACGTCATGTACATCAAATACGGTAGAATTTTATGTACAAACTTCCAATGCAAGATGGATGATAGTCTCAGTGTTATTTAGCTTTGAAATATAGCCATAAAACAAAACATTATTGCTATAAACTTATTTTTCCAATTTCCCAAATTCGATGAAAGAACGTCAATTATATTTCAATTAATTTAATTCAGGTAATGTTATTAGAATCAGGGCTGCTCGGTGCGGGCGTGCACCGCACACGGACGGCACTTTCAAAGGGGGCGGCAAACACAAGAATCTCCTCATCGATCTCATTCACATGATTTGCACCTATGTTTTTTTTTATTATGTCATAACAACGACATCTATTGATCTATATCGAAAATAAATGGCAATTGAACAATTCGGTGCGGGGACTTCCCCGCTGTCCCATACCGGGCGATAGTTTTACGTTCAGGGGAATCCCCTTGCCGTGATATCTCGAAATATTCATTGTAATGTTCAGTGTTGCTAACCTTCGGACATTGAAGTTATCGTCAAGAACAAAATGATGGCCCGTATTCTCACTTTTTGAAGTAGCGCTACTTCCGAAAAATCGCTACTTCAATTGCCAAATGTCAACTTTAATGTTAAAAATTAGAGAAATAAATTAAATTATAAATAGCACTTATTTCAAATAATGTTGGTTCCATTTACAAAAATATGAATCTTTTTCTTGCATTCATGAAATAAAATAATATTTCAAGCGGTGAAAATACGGGCCTATGTGTTTAATCTCATACTTATCACCGAAATTATTTAGTTCGTTCTTCTTGCACATATTTTTTGACATTTTACGTACAAATTTACTACTGTACATCGTACACCTGCCCAAATTATTTTAAGATAATGGCAGACACAACTGCCTTTGTTGCGCAGTTTTTTTTATTGCGGTTGCAAATGTTGCAAGATGGGTTTGTTCACACCGACTGAAAGTAACGTATAGCGCGCATATGCTGCGGCTGCTTACAAAAGTTGCAGGGCTACAAAAAAGTTGCAGAACAGTTCACACTTATTGTGCTGCTTTTACTTCAGTTGATTCCCTGCTGCACTCGCTGCAACTTTTCGTGTATAGCTGTGGCCAAACAACATAATTTTGAGTTGTGCGTTGATTTCCGTATTTACCCGATGTTTGATACTAATCTCGTTAGAGACTGGATTAGAAATCAAGAAAAATTTGGAGTCCTTGATAGTTGCTGCAAGAGTTATGTCTATCCACCCCAGCAATGAATGTCCATGAGGTGACGCCTGATACCCTGATAAACGTCCCCACGGTACGAATATGTCATCATCATTCCCGATAGGTACCTGTGTACAAAGCAGATAACATATATCTCAACTGTTCACTCCTCGAAAAGCTGCATGTGCAGTCGCAGAAAAAAAATTACCCAAATGAATATATTTTCCTGCGCCGCTACTCTGGAAAATGTCACTCACACTAGGCTACATTTAAACTGCACGTAGCATCCTAAAGGTACAAATATTTTTGGTAAGTAGCATGACGTGTGAACCCGTTGCAACCTACAAAGTTCCGGCCGCAGTATTTCTGCAAGCAGCATAGTATAGCAGGTCGACCGCCATACGAAGCACTTGTGATCCTAACTATATAGGCCACGCCGCTCACTTGTGTTTCGCACATAGGATTTCACTTAGAGCAACACAGCTCACAGATGCTTCATGTAATAGATATGTTATGGGGGATAAGAATGGACGGCCCAATGAACAACATTTTTTTATTTACCCGGCTCAAAGTGAAGGTTTAATATTATATGTATTATATTGTATTAGCTATATACATTTTTATTGTGTTTTTACTTTTATTTGCATTCTTTTAGAGTATTCATCTATTTTATGTAGTTGTAATAAACAAATGTCACACACTATTTGGTCTTATTTTGTGTGCATCGCACGGCGCCAATTTGATAAATTTGTCTGTCAGGTCATACGATAAACACTTACTTTGTACTTAAATCAAAGGCCTAAAAAATAATAAACATCATATAAGGTGTTTCTGTGACTTATTTATGACATATGATATTGTTTAAATAAAAAAATGACGCCCCAGATATGTCAAATTATTAACATTACGGCGGTCAACTAAACTAGTCTCTAACTCTAATCCAATTTATTTTTTTTTAGAGTTTTGTTATCTCGTTCTTCTTGACAGCAAAATAATTGCACTACTTTCAATCGGTGTGCGAACCCGACATACAACTTATGCAGCCGCAATAAAAAAACTGCGCAACAAAAGTAGTTGTGTGTGCCATTATCTTATATAAATAATTTGGGCAGGTGTACGATATACGAGTACAATAGTAAATTTGTACGTAATGACAAAAAATATGTATATAAGAACTAACTAAAGACAGTCATGAATTTGGGCATCCGGGTTCGATCCTGACCAACGCCGAAATTATTTCGAATTTTAAATGACATTAAGAGTGACCCCTGTGGTGCAATCTCTACCCTAGAAGTGAGTTGCCGTGAGGTGGCGCCTGATAAACGCCCGCACGGTACGAATATGTTATTATCATTATCGGTTCGTGTGTACATGATATATTTATTTATAATAATTATATGTGTATAATATAATAATTACAACATATATCTCCACTTTTCACTCCCCGAAATGCTGCATGTGCAGTCACCACAAAAGTTTCACCCAAATGAATATTTTTTTCCTGCTCCCGCTACTCCTAGAGAATGTCACTGGCGACTTTTAAACTGCACGCAGTATTCTAAATGTTGCTTGTAGCTGTGCTGCGGCCGTTACTTAGTAGGTTGCAATAGGGTTCACACGTATTGCAACTTAAATTTACATGATATCGTCGTATAATGGATTACTTTAGTACCGATTTCTGAACTTTTGATGACGATTTTTGTGCAATTTAGTGACGATTTCAAATAAAATATTGTTAACAAATATTTAATTGAAACACAGTTAATTAATCAAATATAATAGTATAAATTGTATTAATTTAATGTACCGAGGTATTAGGACAAAGTAGTCGAAATACCTGAAAAAAGTACCTTTAATTTTAAGAATGAAAATGTTATTCTGAAAAAACATATAGAATTTAAATTTAAGCCCAAATATTAAATGCAAAGATTGTTATTTATTCATTTTTGGTTAAATTTGAACATTTCGTTACAAGGAAAGTAGTGAACTTTAAAATAAACAATACTGTTGCTTAGAAAAATTGTAAAAATTAGAATCTTAGTTTAAATTTAAAATATCTTTTTTGTTGTCTATTTGTCTCCACGTGTAAACAATTGCGTTATTTATTTTAGTACGATTATAGTTTATTGCGACATTTGTTGACATACAAATGTACCTATTACGAGTAGAATTAGCTAGCACGAAAGTATTGTTTGCTAAATCAAAAAAGATAAATTTAAAATCTAGATATTCTTGGTTCGAAAGCCTTTATTTTCTTTAACATTCCGGTGAATTTATGGAAGAAAGTACAGAGGTTAGAACAAATTTCACTTCCTTACATAAAAAAACCTTCTTATTATTCATGTTACAAAAAAATAATATAAGTAGGTAATCATGGATTAACTTTAATTTTGCAAGGCATTCATAATATAAGAACGTTTTGTATAGGAATAAATAATTATAATTTGTTCCGTTCTGTACATATTGAAAGTAGATGTCATGTTTTATATGAATACATTTTTATGAGTACAATGATGAATAAGATTTAAAGGCTGCTCATAAGAACAAAGCAGCAGTGTAGATTAGGGAGTCACCAAGCCAAACTACTTGGCTTGAAATAAAAAAGCTTGGCTTGAAAATTCAAACTTTCTTAATGTTAGATTTGGCTTGGGCTTTTTGGAAACAAGGCTTGGTTTGGAAATGTCAAGCTTTAAATATTTTAGGCTTGGCTTGACTTTCAAGGTTTTCCGTGCTTTTCAAGTTTTTTCAAACCTTTCAAGCTCATGCGCGAATTCATTTACGCACGCACATATAATAGATTTTATTTAATTTCTTTTATTTTCATAGTAGGTATGGGTCCTGAAAACTTAAATTAGACCAGTAAGTAGTAGGGCAGTTCGGTATCAAGATTTGAATATCAATAATTTATATGAATTAAATGAAAATTAAATATATCGATGTACGTATAAATCCGATGTATCGATATATTGGGATATCGATATCGATGTATCAATATATCGGAAATACTGATGTATCGATATTTCATTGTATCGTAAAATCACGTTTTGTTTTACATATTTTTTTTTACAATTAATAAATAATTAAGTATACATAAAAATGATACAAAATGTTAAAATATAAAAATATTGTACATTTTATTCAATTATTTTGTTTTTGAGAGTAAACTGTCAACATAAATGTATTATCTTTTATTAAAAAAGTACCCTGCAATTTTGCAAGTAATATTTTCATTATTAGTTGTTTTGAATTATATAAATATAAAATATATAATCTTACAACCCGAAAATGTCAAAATAAAAACATCGGAATACGTACGTGAGGAAGAGAATTTCTCGGCCGCGGTTGAGTGATGGGCTATCAAAAAAGGAACAATTTTACGATGACATAATCAACAGTTCACTACATAAATATAATTATTTTTCAAATGTCACAAAAGTAAATATCCGGACATATCGTCATTACCAAAATTTGCAAATAAAAGCAAATTGACATCGCCAGAACTAGGTAATAAGTCGTGATTATATATTTGTTTATTTAACTCATATTTATATTGTAGCGTACGACGCCATTGAGTCTAGCGAGCACGTGACCGACGCCGTTGGTCGAACGTTTCTAGAACGTAATCGATTCTCGGAAAACGATATAGTTATTTTCGTAACAAGTTATGAAAAATACCAAATAACATGCTAGTATAAATTGACGCACGACGCGTAGCAGAGTGCAAGTCAATACACACGAACTAAGATATTTGAATTTCATACAAGTTACGAACATTATTTTTTAGACGAGCATAAATAAATTTTACTTTATTAACTAAACTGAAATTTAGGTTCCAACGTACGGACAGCTAACAAATGAGTAACCTATAGGTACATATTTATCTATTACAAATGATTATTTTACATTTTTAATTACATATTATTAAATATTTACCATCTGAACACATTTTAACTTTTCTAACTAGAAAATAATGACATAGTAACCTAGCAACCGTGTCAACTATTACGATATGAAATATAATAAACATCTAATTTAATTATAAATATTTCTTTGATTTTTACATTTCACCCAAAAAAATAAACGTTACTATTGGCGTCAGGTGTGAAGTGTAAATAAATATGAATAAAATGGCGACTAAACTAATAAAATTAAGTGAATTGAAAATAAGTGATCTCAAGACAGAACTGGAAGAACGAGATTTGGACACAATAGTACGCAGTACGACTTCAAGAGATACTGCGGCAAGCATGAATCGATGTCGGTGAAAACTCATAATATTTCTTATTCAAAATTCAGTGTGACATTCGTAAATTTATGGAAGAGAACTTAAAAGTAGAATTAGCAGAAAATTCTAGAAGTTTAGAACAAAAATTTGAGGAAAGTTATAGAAAAGCAGAAGAAAAGTCTAAAACATTAGAACATAAATCAAAAGAAAATTCCAGAACACTAAAAGAAGAATTACTAAAAAATTCTAGAACATTAGAACAGCACCAGAGGAAAATTCTAGAAGTTTAGAACAAAGATTGGAAGAAAATTCTAGAAGTTTAGGACAAAAATTAATGAGAAAAACTGAAGAAGACTTGAAGTGAAGAATTTATGTATGGCAAGATGATCGGTGTATTAAAAGAAAAGTTCACTAGAATTACATCGACGTCAATGTAGAAGAAAAGAAAGTAGTAATACCTGATACTATTAATACAATTTGAAGTAGCTGCGAAAGCAAATAACTGGACGCCCACGGAGAAAGCTACAGCGTTACGGGGAGAAGCTATCGACAAACGCTGAAGGAATACGAACAAGAAATGAAAACACTGAAGATCTAGATGAGTGGTTGTGACGAATTGAAAGTGAATTGTTTATTTATTTATATATTTATTTATGAACCCAACAGGCTAAGCCCAGATTAAGGGTTTTCAAAATACACAAAAAGAAACAAATACTTACGAGGTGGAAAAAAAGAAACTCCTCTGTTGAAATGGGGGTGAACTGGATCACTCGCAGAGACTTTGCAGAAAACTGGAAAAGAAGACGGATGTGGAAGAACAAATAAAAGGTGTCGGAAAAACTAAGTTGGGTTGATATAGAAGTGCAATCGTCGACCCGTAATCTAGTAGCCCATAATCCATCATTTATGTCGCATCCCTTTATCATCAAGCCAACAGCATCTACGTGGATGGCTCTATTAACGGAATGCCGCTGAAAATGTTACTGGATGTGGATTGCGACAAAGACTATAATTAGACACCACTTGGCAAAGAACACCGACAAGGCGCATATTCAACCAACCTAGTGGCGATTACGCACAGCGACGGGAGAACAAACTACTGCATTAGGAGAAAGGGATGTGACCATCACCATTGGACACAACTTCTTTAAACATCGTGTGCTGGTACCTGAGGTTGAAGATGAATTGATACTCGATATGGAGGTAATGACAAGGCACGGGTTTAAACTTGACCAGAAGAAGGGAGTGATGAAGGTTATTGAAGAAAAACTGCGTGTACTAATATCGAAAACGTTACCATCCCAGAACGAAGCGAATCTATCGTGGATGCACAATTAGATGGCAGCCTCTCTGAGGGCATTATTGTTTTGAGCCCAGAAATGATAATGTCAAAACTGGTACTGGAGTTGTCCGAAAATTACTAATCAAAGCCAGTCAGGTAGTACCAGTTCGAATGCTGTACATAAATTTTTATCCTGTTGTTTTTAAAAGAGGAACAATTATAGGAGAATATCTCGCAGTATCCTTAATTATTCTAACTGCAAAGGCCAAGGGAAACACATCTCAGGAAATTCCAGACACGCTAATCAATCAAATGACTATACTTTACATTTTGTATATTTATTGTTTAACTGTCCTGTAATTGGTGTTTATCTGTTGGGGAGTTATTAAATAAATAAATATCAACATCGTTTCAAGAAATGACCACCGACCACAGAACCAAGGCGAGGAATTTAATTGGAAGATTTCAAGATATGTTTCAATTCGATAAAAAAGCCAAAGGGAGAACTAATATAGTTCACCATAAATACTAATACTAGACTAAGACTACCATTGACGCAGCGTGAGGAAACAGAGAGAAACATTGAGGACATGAAGATGGAAGGTGTGATCGAATCTTCAAGCAGACCATTAGATCCACCAGTAGTGTTAGTAAAGAAGAAGAATGACTCTACCCGATTTTGTGTTGACTGTCGTCGACTTAACAACGTGACGAAGAAAGATAGCTACCCGCTACCTCACATAGGTAGACGATATACTGGACATCCGGCTGGGTCGAAGTTTTTCTCCCCTCTGGATCTAAAGAGCGGGTAAGTAGATTTGAATCCAAAAGAGAAGGAAAAGACAGTCTTCACCATCGGTATCAGACTCTGGCAATTTAAAGTACTGCCATTTGGGCTCTACAATGCCCCTGCAACATTTGAACGACTCATAGAAACAGTATTGGCTGGGCTACATTGGAAAACCGGTTTGGTTTATGTCGACGATATTATTGTGGTAGGAAAAACGTTCGAGGACAACATGAAGAATTTGGAAGAGATTTTCCAGAAATTGAGGAAGGCTAACCTGAAGCTTAGACCAAAGAAATGCCACCTTTTCCAAAGAGAAGTTCATTACCTTGGACACGTAGTTTTTGATAAGGTTATCACAGTTGACCCCGGGAAAATAAGGGCTGCTAGAGACTAGCCAAAACCTAGAGACAAACTTAGAAGTTTCCTTGGTTTGTGTACTTACTATCGATTCGCCAACATAGCTAAGCCACTGACAAGGCTTACCCAGGAAGGAAGAAGATTTATCTAAGAAATGGACTGTAAAGGAAAGACAAGCGCACCTGGCCTAAGTTATCCCTTACCCAGAGGAGAGTTCATACTAGATACATATACCAGCAACTTTGGAAATGGTGGCTTTTTTTCAGAAATAAGATGAATATAAGTAGATTATTGCCCACTTTAGTAAGACTTTGTCAAAGCCGGAAAGGAATTATATTATTGCGTTACAAGAAAAGAACTTTTGGCTTGAAATCCGCGCTGGAAGAAACGGTTCGCATTGACGGCGCATTGCAATTGACGTGGCCGGATCATTTCCAGAAAGTCTTTAGTCAAAGAATGTATATGCGTATTTGGTGTACCACGTGAACTTCACTCCGACCAGGGAAGATATTTTGAGTCTACCGTTTTACAAAATATCTGTAAGATATTAGGAATTAATAAAACGAGAACTGCATTACATCCGCAGTCCGATGGCATGGTTGAACAAATGAACAGAACGATCAACCGATATTTGTCGAAGGTAATCTCCACCCACCAAAGTAACTGGGACCGACATCTTCAACTGTTCCTGATGGCTTATCATTCATCCGTTCACGAAACAACAGGGCAAACTCCTGCGAACTTCTTATTTGGGCGTGAGTTGCTTTTACCAGGCTACTTGGTGTGCGGAAATAAACTTGGGGAAGACTTGGCTGAGGAAGATTACGAACTTGAGGAAAAGAATGGATGACATTCATCAACAAGTCCGTACGAACATTCAAGCTGCCAGCGGCTGAACGAAGGACCAGTATGACATCAAGGCTGAAAAATGTGGATATCAACCTGGGTACTTAGAGTGGCTTTCATTTCGATGCAATATTGTCAATTAGGGAACGCTTAAAATGTAAGTTACGTTGGTGCAACCGGCCTTAAGATTTGTAAATGTACCAAGGGAGATACATGCATATTTCGTCATCACAAACTGTTCCGGGACGAAACAGTCTTAAGGAGGGGGCAGTGTAGCGTGTGTGCACCCGACTGCTCTGAGTCTAGCGAGCCCGTGATCTACGCCGCTTGTCGAATGTTTCTAGAAAGTGATAACGTAATTACCGCCAGCAGCTGTGTAAACAACCCGTGCGCGGCCGGACTTTTTGTCTCGTTACTGGAAATATACAGGAATGTTCTAGAATAACGGAGATCTATAAAAGCGACGCAGCTCTGTACGAGAGGGATTAGTGGAATCCAGTATAGAGTTCAGTTAGTGAAGTCAACAAAGCGAGTCGAAGTAAATAAATAGTGATATAAATACCGTGTAAATAAATAGTGCGCTGTATCAATACTGTAGATAAATAAATAAATAAATAAATAATCTTAGTGTTTAACTATTTAATAATTAATCTTAAATTAGCTTTTACATATGTTTAATCATAATGATTGTTATTTTTATAGTATTTTTCATAAATAATTTTTGGTTTAATAAAAGCAGTTAATTTAATTATTAATATTTCTTTGATTTTTACACTTCACCCAAATAGATAAACCTTACAATATAAACAATAAAAACTTGAATCAAGGGAATATTTAAAAGAGCATACTCTTCGTTGTCGGATTACATTATTGTCTATTATACCTGCCACAGACAAAGTCGGTTATTAGCGGTATATTAAGTAGTGGCTGTGCTAAAAATAGCGTTGAAATCTTTGTAAATATAGATATCTACAGACAGAAACTTTCTCGTCTCTATGATTCGGAAATACCAGAATAAAAAACATTGTAAATGCATTGCTGACAAAAAAAAACTCAATATTTGCGAACCATTTAACAAAATGCAACTATGATATTTATCACTATCATACCTAGACTGTTACTCAATTTACCTTGCGGTATTGAGTACCTGTATTGTTGTAAAGGTATGTATAATATAGTTATGTACATTGTGCGTACCATTTTTCGTATTGCTACTTTGTAATATTTAATTACCTTATTTGTATTATTAATCGTTGATTTTTGCAAACTCGTGGATGGTGTCATCATCCACATCTTATTCTCGATTTTTGTCATGAACAGTCTGTCTACTCTTCCCTGACAGTTGGGTTACGATGCGCAATGGTTCGTAGTCTGTTGTGGCGGATGAAATATGGAACGGAGCTCATTCTGTCCTAACTCTGCTGTAGTTAAGATCGGAAAGTACAAACCGGGGCGTAAACTATGAAAGCATTTAAAAGTTACCTCATCTCAGACAAATAATATTTGTTAAATTTTAATTTCATTCTACACATGTAGTAAATAGCATGCTGGTAAGTTTGTATGTATATGTCTAAAAAAACAAAATTTATTTTGATCATAACTTATATATCGGAGTGTATTTCTCGCGCGTACTGTCTATCTCTTTCCCCCATGAATATTATCTCTCTTTGTGCACGACACCAGCGGGGACTGTTACGTAAGAATAGACGGACTGTATCATGTTATCCCTGTAAAATTGCATATCAGCACCTTTAAGGCTCAGGGATTGGTCTTAATTGACGTCGTCTCATTTTAATATATACATCTGAGACGGATTCGCCATCAGAGTTGGTAAGAAAAAATTGATCGAACATTGTCAAAAAGGGTTGACATTCGGACTTAAGAGTAGAACTCTCCGGGAGTTTCAGCCGCGTTTTACTTTGATATCTTTTCGAGTATACCAAAACTTGCGTATAATAGGATAAATCAAAATACTTATCGTATTTGTGTAATCTTTATTTTTCGACTATAAACATATATTGAAAGTTACCAATGTGTCTTGTACGATAAGAACGCAACAGTATATTATTATTTCTTATAATATTTATTCTGCACCAAAATTATTTATTTGTATCACTGCAAATAATACATTATCTGTTAACTTGATGCCTGGTATTTAATATCAAGTGAACTACTTAAAAATTTATGTGAGTATTAATTAGTTTTTTATACTGCGATGTGTAAAGTTGATACTTTACACACTGTAGACAATGTGTAAAGTAAACGATTTTCGTATTTTATTTTATTTACAAATTACAGAGCTAGCAGCACCAAGCGGACTACACAGACATACTCCCGGTGAATGCTAACATAGTTTTTTCTAAAATTACCCACAGTAATACAACTCTATTTGTTTTTGCATTTGCAGTATATATTCCTCCCTCACTGAATAATACCCCATATAATACTATCCTAGACTTTATTGAAAATCTACCATTTTTACAACTCAATAATTTTATTATTATGGGAGATTTCAACATCCCTGAACTCTCCATTTGTCTTGTCTTCAAAAGTTAACAAATTTATGAATGTACTGGAATTTCTAGATGCTAAGTAATATAACAATATTAAGAATGATCTGGTAAATTACTTTACTGGAATGGATGATGAAGGATGACGATATTTCTGGATTTCAGTCAATCTTTATTTCAACCCGACTAGTTTCAACTCCGTATGAGTCTTCTTCCGGGGTTGAAATAAAGATTGACTGAAATCCAGAAATATCGTCATCCTTCATCAATATTAAGAATGTTAATAACAGATTATTAGACGTTGTTATTTCTGATGTTACTCGTTTAACTGGCAATATTTTTGACAAAGAATATGCCCATCACCCGGTTCTTAATATTGTTATCAATTTTAATTTAGAGAACCATGTGAAACCCCGTGCCAGTTCAATTCTCTGTTATAATTTTAAAAAAGCAAATTATGTTAAATTGTATAACTTAATAGATCAATTTGATTGGAACTGCCTCAACAATTTTACGAATGTCAATCTAGCGTGTGACTTTTTTTACAGTACACTATATTCCTTCATTGACCAATGCGTTCCGCTCAAAGTCCAAATGACTAAAACCTATCCTCCATGGTTCTCTAAAGAAATCATTAATAGGTCTAAGCTTAAAGAACGTTTTAGAAAACTGTCGCACAAATTTCCGCATAATCCATCTCATCAATCTAAGTTCCATTCGTTGAGGAAAGAAATAAAGTCTCTAGTTAAAAAATCATACGATGATTATGTAAATTCTTGTGAGACAGCTATGAAGACTGATCCTAACAAATATTGGAGCTTTGTGAACTCTAAAAGGAAAAAATTCCACTAAATGTAGCTCAATGATTTCTAATGACAAATTGTTGTCCACACCGGATGATATTTCTAACGCTTTTGCATCTTTTTTTCAATCTGTCTACTCATCTCCTTCCAACACGTCTCATACTTCTGTCTCTAACTTTTCTTCATCTTATTCAAATATTACCCTCTCTTCTGTATCTGTTCCTGAAGTTGAAGCCTCTATCAAACAACTTAAATCTTCTCTATCTTGTGGACCTGACAAAATCCCAAGCCTTTTGATTAAAGATTGTTCTTATCCTCTGTCTGTCGCCTTACATCATCTTTTTACCTCTCGCTAAGAGAGGTATTGCATTCATGCTAAAAATCGCATATCCAGATTTTATTGTATAAGCACGTTTTAAGGTCCCTACAATCCGATTTTAACATTTTTACGATGATGTCTGTGTGTGTGTGTGTGTGTGTGTGTGGATGTATGTGTGTGTGTGTGTGTGTGTGTATGTATGTAGGATGTTGGAAGGACGGTTACTCAAAAACTATAAGACTTTAAATTTGTTTAACTACGTATTTCCCAATCGGACATTCATGGGAAGATCTGAAAAGGTTTTGGTAACAATTGGACAACCGGAAGTAGAAGATTCTTGAAAAAAAATCTTCTAAATATTATTTTTTGAAAATTTTTCTTGATAATATTAAAGAAAAATAAATTCTCTTTCTGATAAATTTAAATATTTTTATATATATTCTATAGATTTAGAGATAAAAGGAATATAATATATAAAATAAACTGTTGTAATTAATTTTACAACCGAAAGGATGCCATGAAAAATAGTTGAAAATTTTAATTATTTGTGACAGATAAATGTCAGTGTCAGAAATAATGAGTAACGAAAGAAAAATTTACTTGGAGAATCCCTTAATTCTTGATCTGTCTCTATTATGGAGATGACAAGTCTAGGTTGAAGGACTTAAATTTGTTTCAAACATTATGGGACAATGTACACCAGCACTGTAGACTAGAGTAACTTTGAATTGCGAAAAAGCTATCAAATTCTTCACAAGTAAGTTGTAAATATTGACAAAATTACACATCAATATAAGAATAATCGGAGTGCAATCTATCCGTCACTTTATTAAAGGGAATTAGTGTTATTTAGATATAAAAAGTATGAAAAAATAAAATGTAAAAGAAGATATGTAAGAATAGATGCACAATCCAGATATATACATTTTAGACCGCCCAAAATTAAAGTTTTTACTAGAAGAATATGAAGAGAGAGTAAACAAGGTTGTTCGAATTGAAAATTGCTGTTACCAGCCTAATATTTATATATGGTAAACTCTACTTTGTAATTTATTGTAACATAATTTATGGTAAAATATCTTTATGTTGAGACATGCTATTATTGAATAATAAAGAAGTTTATACGTCATAGATTTATATGAATATATTATTTGTATTTATAAAAATATTCTTTGCTTTATGCATACAGCCAGGTAAAATATACGGCGAGAGGTTATGTGCTGGCCACATCAGATTTTTAACTTATGCATCTCCACCAACACCCTTCCTGACATCTAGAAAGTCACGCGTATCACTCCAATTCATAAGTCGGGTGATGTAACTAATATCAAAAATTATAGATCGATAGCTATACTTTCAAATTTTAGTAAAGTCTTTGAGAGGATAATTTACAATACAATATATTCCAAAGTTAAAAGAAACATCTCAGTTTGTCAACATGGCTTTATGGAGAAACGTTCTACAGCCTCTAATCTGATGTTCTTTAGTCACTTTGTTGCCTGTATTATTAACTTGAAGGGTCAAGTTGACTGGTGTCTATACTGATTTTGCTAAAGCGTTTGACAGAGTTGACCACACAATCTTGATACGTAAACTTCACTCTTTCTCCTTGTCACCTTCCCTCATTTCTCTCCTTTCATCGTACCTTCATAACCGTTCACTTTTTGTACAATACCAAGGCCATACTTCCAGTCCCTTTATTCCTTCTTCCGGCGTTCCACAGGGCTCGAATTTGGGCCCCTTACTCTTCTCTTTATCAATGACGTTACAGAAGTCATCAGCTGTGAGAAGCTTCTCTTTTTGCAGACGACCTAAAAATATTCGTTTCAAAAAACTCAGTTAATGAATGTTTATTACTACAAAATGACTTAGATAGTCTTTATCAGTGGTGCATTGATAATAACAGGATTAAATCTAAATAAATGTTCGGTACTATCCTATAATAAAAAAAAAAATCTCCGTTGCTCTTTGACTATGCAATCAATGATGTAGTTACAAATTCTTGAATCTAAGTAAAGTGGTAGGTTATAAAGGCTGGTCTTTTTGGGAAACCGAATTCTTGGAAGTTCGCAAAAACGTGCCGAAGCAATGAAATAGTACGTTACCTCCATAAAATTACGGTTTTGTCTGCCTTTTATGAAAAGCTTGTAAAAGCTTGTGTGCAAGCAAGCTATAGTAAATTTTTTTGACTCTGTCGGGTACAGTAATAAAACTATAAATGAACTATAAATATCGCAATTATGATAAAGCGGCATATCCTTTACTTTCTGTAGTATAATACTGTTTGGCATTGGCGCATATTTTTGAGCCGCTCTATTCATGCATTGAATCAAACGTCTACCTATACATACCTGGTAGACGTTAGAGCGGCTCAAAGATATAGGCCGATGCCAAACAGTATTATACTACAGAAAGTAAAGGATATGCCGCTTTATCATAATTGCGATATTTATAGTTTTATTACTGTACCCGACAGAGTCAAAATTTTTGACTATACTTGGCAATCGAAGGCTTGGCTTGAATATACAAACTTTTTAAATGTAAGGCTTGCCTTGGGCTTGATAAAACAGAAGCTTGGATTGGCTTAGGCTTGATGAAATAGAAGCTTGGCTTGGCTTCAAAAATCAAGTTTTTTCAAGCCAAGCTTTCTAGCTTCAAGCCAAGCCCAGAATCATATAACATAAATGTTAATATTAATGTTAATAAATAAGTTTCATAATAATAAATTATTTCAATATAATAAAATAATTTTGTAAACTTACTTCTTAATTATTCTCACCATAGTTACAAGTATATTATTAGTCGGTGTTGGATAAAATAATTTAACCGTTAAACATATTGTAACGTTTATTTATTTGGGTGAAGTGTAAAGATCAGAAAAATATTATTAATTAAAATAATACGTTTATTAAATGATAAATAATTAAGATAAAGATAATAAAGGTATTTAACACTATGATTAAATAATTATAAACACTAATTTAAAACTAAGAATATTATTAAATACGTACACAAGGATTATTTATTTAAACAATATGTATCTGACTATATTTATTTATATGACTACATTTATTTGTTCACAACTCGTAGACTATTTATTTATATCACTAACTGTTCTTTGCTCGTTGCTTCTATATACCAGAATGTCCTCTCGGCTATCCTCCCGACAATATTTATACAGCCCATGTCCTTCTGAAATTTTTTGACGCGACCATGACATTGAATACAAAGGATCAGCCCATCAGATGTAATTAAACCAGTCTAGACGCGTGTAGGTTTTTTCTCGCTGGCGATTACGTTATCGCTCTGATTTCTAGAACGCTCGACCAGTGCCGGCGATCGCACTCGAGCCAGTGGCGCGCTACAATATGTTTTTGTTAAATTCCATGGCTATTTTCAGGGTGATTTCTTGGCATTTTCATACCTAATTTCCGCCCTTACAAAGCATGCAAAATTAATTTTGTTTATTGATTTAAATGCAGAATTTTATGCTTCGCAACTTATTTGAAGCTTTTTTACTTAAAATAGCGAAGCAGGAAATTCCAACGTATGATTTCATATGTTAAAGTTCTATATTCCGCTGTACCGGTCACATCATCCTGTATATGTAGGTATATATCTAAACCATGATTTCTTGGGATTTTTTTAAATAAAATGGTCCACCTGTATGGTAACTTTTGCAAAATTTAACCGTACTTACTTATATATTTTTAACTTTTATTTCTCAAGATGCTGCTTTATTTGAGATATCTGCATATACGAGTACATGGGTATGTATTTTAATTCAATTATATAGACTCCTTTCAAATTTATGACTTATATTTTGTAAAATATGTTAGTCAAGTGTAATTTCTTTCAAAAACATATAAATATTGTTGGCACACAAATGCTAATTATTATGAGTCACAAAGTAAACATATTAAATTATTTGCTTTATATTTATCATGTGTCATTTAACATAGGTGTCCCAACTTTATATGACATAATAAAATGTTTTTTTTTAATGTTAACATTTGAAATCACAACAGAAATAGGAAATGAAGAAGACGATTTAATAATTTAATTAATTTTAAAAGATTTAACTAAAATAAAATCTATTCTAAAGTAGGTATACAATTTATATTTGAAGTAGGTAGATACTCATTAAACTTAAATTATTTTAATAACTTACTTTAAGAGTATAATTGAGGAGGTCTATTCCAAAAGTCGTCTTATCCACTTTTTAAAAAAAAATCTAGTTATACATAAGTATTTAAATATTTGGTAGGTGGAGCTCTATGTTTTAAAATAAATTTTAATCTTCTATAACTGCGTGACTACCACGTAAATTGAGCTTAACAAATGTATTTCATTCCAAAACTCGCCTTATCTATTGACTGTGGCACAACACAACTTTTCTTATTCAAAACCAGCCAATGGCATATGCGAAAATTGGTCACTTGACCATTAAACAAGTTTGAATGTTTATAACATTAACATTCAGAACTTATTGAATCATTGAATTATTCTTCACATTTTGTTTTATACGAAATATTGCTTTGATTCATGAGTATCGTAATAAATAATAATTTCACAAATACTTGTAGCAATGCCCAAATGGTAAAGGTATCATATTTTTTTGTTTTATTGTTTCAAAACTTATCTTATTTAATCGGCCATTGCTTTTCTGAATAAACTGAACAATTCAAATTTGAATGACCCTAAATAAATTGAATTTAAATTAATTTTCTATCGTAATAACTGAAAATAATAGACAAAGTTCTATTTATTAAGTCGCTAACCTTTTTTTCTAATTTACCCAAATTATGATTAAGTGGACAAGACGACTTTTGGAAGAGACCTTCTCAATTTCAAAAATATAAGAAAACTTGTTATGCAAATACTCGTATTAGTACCTATGTGAATAAATATTGTTGATGTTATATTAGTGTATTGAATTCTTGTTAGTAGACAAATTATTGGTTCAATTATGATTTAAAAATAATAATGTTTCTTCCACATGATGATTGAGACAGTAAAAATATGCTATATACCGCTTTCAATGAGAGAACGTACGCGATCACGAACCAAATTTGTACTATTATTTCATTCTTATTGTGGGGTATGTTGACCCGACGCCACTGACTCTAGAAGTACGCGACCGCTGGGCGATGACGCAATCTTCGCGAGCACTGACGGGGTAAACACACACGTCTAGACCTGTTTAATTACTTTTGTTTGCCTAACCCTTTGTATTCGATGTTATTATCTCGTCGAATGTTCCAGAAAGGACGCCAACTATATAAACACAGTCAGGAAAGCCAGTCGGGCCTTTTGATATAAACAGGCATCGAGAAATGAACTGTTGGTGATATAAATAAACAGTCTACGAGTGATGAACATAAATAAATATAGTTATATAAATAAATAATCTTAGTGTTTAATTATTTAATAATATTCTTAGCTTTAAATTAGTGTTTATAATTCTTTAATCATAGTGTGTTTTATTATCTTTATTTTAATTATTTATCATTTAATAAACTTTTGTTTTAATTAATAATATTTCTTTATACAAGTGCTTATGAAATTTGGACTAACAATTGCTCTTATTTAGTAAAGTACATAATATTATCTATCACTATTTGTTTAAAAATGGAAACCACTACTTTTGGTAATATGTAATCAAAACTGAACAACATAATCAAAAAATCTGATGTGGCTAGTACATTACCTTCCATCAATCCTGTGTATTATGTACAAATTCCATACATAATTTTTTTGCAAAAGATCCTATATTTCCAGTAAAATTATTTCATAAATAAACTCTTCTTTAGCTTTTCCCATTTGTTAGGGGTCACTATTTTTTATTTTCTTCTTCCACTCATTTCTCTTCTGTGTGTCGTCCTCATTCAGTTCATTTTCTCTCAAGTCTTCGGCAATACTGTCCTTCCATCTTACCTTTGGTCTTCCTCTGTTTCTTCTACCTTCTACTACTAAGCTATTCATTCTATTTCTAATATATTCTTCATCTCTCCTTATGACCTGTTCAAACCAATGTAATCGTCTCTCTTGTATCTTTCTATAAACTTCTATCACTCGAGCCATTTTCCTCTTCCTTTAATTCCTTACCCTATCTCTCCGTGTCTTCCCAACATCTATCTCAACGTCCTCATCTCTGCCACATTCATTTTTGTTTCAGTAATACTGACATCTATCAATTTGAACTATCTGAATATATTAGCAGTTTCCATGATTAGCATAGCTGGCTGATTTATGAAATTTAATATATTTATAATTCTTTAACTCTATTATCTATTAAATATGAAGTATAAGATGCAATCAAATCGCATAGAGAATAATATATTCTTTAAAATTTATAATAAATTGATATTTAACTGCTTTCTTTAAGAAAAACTGTTAAAAGCTACAAATGAGGATACTTCGGTGGACTAATTACAACCAAAATCTAATGTCTGTATATGGATATAAACTTGAGGAATACGAAAAAAATAAAAATTTTGGAATCGTGGTATTGGAGTTATGCGATCCGAAACGATCATCACATACACGCACATACAGACGCACATACACACATACAGTCATCATCGTAAAAATATTAAATTCGTATTCTAGGGACCCCAAAACGTGCTTATTCATTAGTAACTCACTATCGATTTTTTTGACCAGAGACAATACCTTCCTTACCTAAAGGTGACGGAAGGTAAAAAATAAATATAAATACAAGTAGCACAATAAAAAGAGTAGGTATATTAAAGTAAAGAGTGCTGCTTTTGTCTACTTAAAATAGTGGATTACAGCACAGTAGGTACTTTAATTTTTATTCAAATTAAAATAAATAGGTATACTATAAATTTTGGCGGTTTGTGTTAATAACAACTTCAATGGGGGGATTCAAAAGTAGTAAAATTTAATTCGATTCAGTATTTTTTCTGAATACAACGATATATAGTCTTATATAAAAAAATGAGAAAAATGCGAATAAAAAAATATATTTTAGTTTCAATCTGATAGAAAGAAGACAATAAGAGTATTATGAGAGTAACAATTATAGAAAATTTTGTTTCATAATAATTGTTAAATGTCAAAATAAATCTTTCGTTTGCTTTTTTGGCGGTAAAATAAATTTTATTCACGAAGAAAAAGTTGATATTGTCAGAAAAACTATAAATATCGTAATAATATTATATCGCTCACTGCTTGCATTATAACATTGGATGCCAACGGGCCATCTTGTGCCGCTCTTTTGGAATGAAGACATGCCTTGCTTGGTATTTCTACCTGCTCTGAGTACTCTGTATAGTAAAATAATTATACTGTTCCTTTAAAATGCTATTTTTGTTTGAAATAAATTTTGGAACTACAGTTTTCATTCTTATAAGAAATTATTTCAAACAAAAATAGTATTTATATTAAAGGAACAATAAGATTTACTATACAGAATATTTCTTCATTTCAACAGAGCGGCGCAAATAATGGTCCGTTGGCATCCAATATTATAATGCAAGCATTGATCGATATGCCCTTTTGTCGTAATTATGATAATTATAGTTTTATTGCTAGATACGACAGAGCCAATTTTTCTGACTATATGTATGAAGTTTATATTTTGTGTTTTAATAATACATTTAATGCGGTAAACATGTATAGAGAACGATTTCCTGAACGGCGTATACCCAACCGCCGCTATTTTCGAAAATTAGAATTAGCGTTGCGTGCTAATGCGGATACGTTTGTTAAAAAGTTTGTTAGATTAGAAAGTCAAGACGCAGAAACCGATATTTTAGTTTTTTTTTTAAGCCAATCTAAGGGCTTCAATACGAATGGCTGCTGCTGATTGCAATTTAAGTGTGGGCACGGTTCATCGGTTAAGAAAAAACAAATACAACCATTTAAATTTCACAAAATTCATCATTTACATCGTGGAGACCGTAAACGCCGATTGAAATTTGTTAATAATGGACAGACGAAGCTAATGTTTCTAACAACGGCATATGTAACAAAAAATACACACTTCTGGATGAAAATCCTGTTGCACTACGAGACAGGGGTTTCTACCAGATATTTAGTATACACATAAATGTGTGATGTCCTAGAGCTACACTAAACGATAATACATATTTTTACTTACATGCACGAAGGTATACTATAACTGGTGACAGATATTTAATTTTTTTGCGAAATATACTGGACACCATTTTAAATGATCTGACACTAGCAGCTTAAAGAAACATTATTTCCCACCAAAATTGAGCACCAGTACAAATTTCGTGTCAAGTAACTAATTTTTTAAATGATTACTTTCCAACTCAGTGGATTGGCACTTATGGTCTCATTCCGTGGCTCGCAATATCGCCAGACCTTACGACAAGTGTATAAAACAATTCATCTGGATATTCAACATTTAAAAAATGTTATTGAAAATATAATTTATATTGGCTGAAATTTAAGAAGAGTAAGAAATGGCTTTGAACAATATTTATAAATATGCCATATTTTTCGTTTTTCGGGCTTAACACTAAATTAAATTGTTTCTGTCACAGCACTCTTATTTCCATCAGATTTAAACTGAAATATGATAATTTTTTATTTGTATACTTTTCTCAATATTTTTGTTATGTAAGACTATACTTAAGTGTATTATACATATCGTTGTATGTAGAAATAATACCGAATCGAATAGGCGAATAAAAAGTAGCTACCAATTAAAAATAAGAAAGTTAAAAAAACAATAATTTCGCTCATTTTAATAGTCGCCATTGCTTATGATATATAAATTGTTTACTAATTTAACCAACTTCGTATCTCTTATAGTTCTCGAGATAGCAATAATGTCCCACTTAAATTGAACACCTGTATATTACATTGTTTTGTGACTTCCCGCGTTAACTAGTTCCGTACGCACGTCTTGAAAATCCCCAGTTTTTGCAACAATGTGTTTGCGTTGCAAACCACTAGAGATCGGGAATGAGGATTCAAAGGAGCAGGAGATTGATTCAGAGGACGAACCACTGTCTCGTTTTATTAATTAAATTTTCTTTTTTCAAATTTTTAATGTTCAAATTATATATATTCTTTGAGAAAGTTATTATTGTATTTTCACTAAAATTATAAAAAAAAAACATCCATATGTGAACATTTTAATATCCGATATTTTTATATTTTCGCGCCCTGGTTTTATCACATTTTGGGCCTGTACAAGTTTTCTATATTAATTTCCTACGTCACATTCGGCAGAATTCAAATTTTCAAGTATTATTTAAAAATTCATATCTCGCTACACATTTCTGCAGAAGTAAAAATGTATGCTAGGTAAATAAAATTCAAAATAGTATATACTTCAAATTACTATGTAAATAATATTTAAATAAAAATAGTAAAAAATGTATTTTAAATAGTATTTTAAATACAGATTATTTAAATACTACCTCAAACGATAGGTAAAGTTATTTAAAAAAATCTGTTGTGGTCAGCACAATACCTTCCGTCAATCCTGTATATAATGTATAAATTCCATACATAATTTTTCTTGCAAAAGATTATAAATTTTCAGTAAAATTATTTCATAAACAAACTATTCAAATTGCACTTGACACTGACATCTTCTTTAACTTTTCCCATTCGTTAGGGGTCGCTATTTTTGCGTGTCGTTCTGATTCAGTTCCTTTTCTCTCAAGTCTTCCGCAATACAGTTCTTCCATCTTATCTTTGGTCTTCCTCTGTTTCTTCAACCTCCTATTACTAAACTATTCATTCTTGTTCCAATATAATTCTTCATTTCTCCTCATGATATGTTCATACCAATGTAATCGTCTTTCTTGTATCCTTCTAGAAACATGTAACAGTAGAGTAATTTTCTTACCGTATCTTTCCGTGTCTTCCCCGACATCTACTTCAACATCCTCATTTCTACCACATTAATTTACTTTTTATTGATACTGACATCTGTCAATTTGAATTATATGAATATATTAGTAGTTTCCATTTTTAGCATAGCTGGCTGAATTATAAAATTTAATTTCTTTAAAATTCTTTAACTTTGTATCTATTGAATATGAAGTATAAAATGTAATCAAATCGTATAGAGAATAATATATTATTTAAGTTATAATAACGTTAATGTCAATAAATCAAATTTAACTGTTAAATCTTCAAATGAGGCTACGTTCGGTTCACCAATTATAACCAAAATCTAATCACTCGTTCTTCTGGATGTAAATTTGAGGAATACGAAAAAATTATAATTTTTGGAATCGTGGTATTGAAGTTATGCGATCCGGAACTTTTGTCACACACATACACAGACACACATAGACATACACACACAGACACACACACAGACATATATACAGACATCATCGTAGAAATGGTAAAATCGTATTATAGGGACCCTAAAACATGCTTATTCACTAAAAACTCATCATTGAATTTTTTGACCAAAGACAATACCTTCCTTTACCTAAAGATGACGGAAGGTAAAAACAATTATTAATGTAATAATAATTTTACTGATTATAATTTTCATGGAAAAATCCTCCGTCAATAAATATGTCATAATAATGACAATTCTAATTACAGGTAACATCAATTTCTGAAATGTAAATGACGTCACCAAGTGCTTATATACTTCTCAACCAATGATGTGACGGTATTGATTTAACTCTGGGAATCTAAGTTTCCATTGGTTGCTAAGGTTTTGATTATAATCAGTTACCTGACCAATAAAAGCCATATCATTCTAAGAGTTAAAAGGAAAGGGATAAATGTTTATTTATAACTCTTGTTACTGGAATTTTTATTATTTTAAATTTATTGTATTTGGAAAAATGACAGGCTGCAATTAAAATTATAATTTACGAGATTGAAATACCTGTAAGCAAATTAGTAAGTACATATACATACCTATAATATTAATATGCTACAAAATAAGAAAATTTTCAGTTTTTAAACAAAACTAATTATACTCGGTATTATTAGCAGATTACTATAAAATTATTTTTGCTCGTACAGGCTCTTAATGTTCAAAATTACAATATTATTAAATATTCCATTTTGTTAGAAAGATTATTTTTGAGTTTTTGTACATACATGATAGTTTAAAGATTTATTAATTAATACCCTTTACATTTTTCCCTTTGACATTGAAATGGAATATACTTACTATACTTATTAAAAATCTAACGTTCACTTTGTTATATTTATAATTAAATTTTCCTGACATAACATAAATGTACTGTACATAATATGATTAATAAAAATATTATTATTATTACATATTATTATTATACATACGTTAAAAATGAATTATAATTTTTCAAAATGATACTAAAATATTTTCGAAATTGTAATTTTCATATTTTCCAGTGAGATATTTACATATCTCATAAAAACTTTATACGAGAAAAATGGAAATAGCAATTTGATTAACAAATACTTGCTACAAATTGGTTGAAGCAGATAGCGATTTATATCATTATAATTAAACAAATATAGGTACCTATTACTTTATACAAAATATTTATATTTTGTTACTTTTTATATTACCGTTTCTATAAATATGTATTGTGACATATTTTACTTATTTTTTTCTTGGTATAATAATTTTATTTAAAAATCTAAATGGCGTAGTAAATAAAGCTGAATTGTAACGTGTAAAGTACTTGTGAATTCAATAATATAAAAGTGAATCTTCTCTTTTAGTAGACGGTTATATCATATTTTCCAGCATGTTTCATTATTAAATGAAATATGCAAAATATTATGAATATGGAGCCAAATATTTTCAAGTATAAACTATTTATTTTATAAATTATTTCAGCAATGATTCATATTCATTACGTTATAATTTATAATACATGACTTATAAAAACTATAATCATAATATTTCAAACATATTTTCCCTAGTTAGTAATTTTTCCTAAACTTTAATATCAGACGATCCCTGCTATAAATGACAATTTGTCCAACAACTGGTAGTCCGGTTGCTAAGCAACGAACCATATCACATTTTCTATTTACAGCCAATTGGTCATAGCTTATATACCTGTCTTATGTTTTAGTTTAGTATGAACACCACCTTTATCCGAAACCATACTGTAGTGCACAATATTGTGGTTTGTGGTTGCTTACCATTTATTACTAATTATAATTAATTGTGGTTATTGGTTAAAACATGTGATAGTGACATTTGTGAACGATTATAAAGTTTTGATGAAAAATAATGAATTGTTATGGACTTGTTTTTATTTTTGTTTATAATGATATAGTGTAGATTTGTTTTTGGAAATATGGAAAATTGTTGGGGTATGGATGAACGAAGAGAGTTTAGAAGAAACGGACAAGGTATGAAAAATATTTGTTATGTTACAAAATTGTAATAATATGTACAATGCGGTGTCGTATCAATAACTAATAATTCATAGCAATATTATTACTATAGATTCTTATAAAAGCATAAATATTTTTCCAAATATATGAATTTATAATATAAATTTCAAAATTTAATGTTGTCTGCGGTAGCCTTATTTATTTTTGTTTACAAATATTACTCGTACGAATATTATTAATAAATTATTTTGTAGCTTCGATACCACAGAAATATGTTTTATTTTGTAATTAGAGTTCGGAATACATATATGCAAAATGCATATTAAGTGCATGCTCGTACATTTTTAAATAAGTGAATATTTTGCGAATTTTTAACAATTGATAATTTTAAATTATTACGTGGAAGAAAAACTGGCGGATTGAAGAAGAGGATAATAAAATTTTATATTTAGCCGGATGACCCCTTATGGTGATATGAGTAGGTAATTTGTATATTTTTACTACGGAATTTTCCCATTTCCAAGTAATTTCTACCCCTCTAGCTATGAATTTTATAATGCTGTAGCAAAGAAACTAATAGAGAGATGTAATTGTGTATTAAACAAAAATGAATATGAAAAACTTATACAAGCAAATAAAATAATAAATGGCTATTTTGAGGCTAATGTTGATTTAGATTTAAGCTTAATTGATAATTTTAAATTAGCCCCTATAACTTATTGCGAGGTTTACGTCTATTTTCTTCTTTCAAACTCATTTTTACTGGTAAAGTCAAAATTTTAGTTTAGATAATTTAGAAAAACATCTAATTATTCATTGATATAATTGTATTGATTGTAATATTTAAATAGATTAATTGATTCATTACTTTTAAACAGTGTTGTATAAAATACTTGAGAAAACGTATTTCAAATACAAAATATAAAATACTAAATACAAGTAGGTATTTCAAATGTTTGATACAATAGAATTATTTTTTTAGTATTTGAAATATACCAATATTTCAAATACTTATTTCATATACTTTTACTTTTAATTATTTAAAAATTAATAAGTTTTTATTGTATTGTAAAAATGATTTTCGTCTTCAACTTATTCGAGTATCTTTATTTATATTAAAAGAAATTCCTACTTTAACATAGGCAACTGTTTATTTAAAGAAAAGTTAGGGAATTATTTCATGCTATATTACAAACAGACCACATAGGACTGATGGTTTGTATATCAAATCCATAAATGTATTTCAAATATTTGTGTATTTTAACTACAAAAATATATTTCAAATATTGAAAATTAGGATTTTATACAAATAATAGTATTTTAATGAATTAAAATATAAAATACCTTTGAAAAGTATTAGAACTAAAAATGCAAAATACTTTTATTTTTAAGTATTTCAAATAATTACTTAAAATACTTAATCTATTTCAAATACTATAAAAAACTGCTTTTAAGTTAATAAAAAAATATAATGTATAATATGTATTAATAATAATTAATTATAACGGCATAAGAGCATATATTAGTACATTTTTCATTCATATTTTTATATTTTTTAGAGTATATTTTCCGAACTCTAGTAGTTATACATATTTTTTTTTTATATATTTTAAATAAATACATCACAATTTTCTAGGTACTTATCTTGAACATAAAATGAATAATATAATAATTAAGTATACTACTAAAGAATATGTATACAAAAATTATTTCTGTTCTGTGTAGTAAATTTATGTAGATATTTAATATTAACTTTATCAATATTCTTCTTCAAATTTTTGAGATAATTTTTATACTAACTAAAATATGTTTCCAATGTAACGCTAATATTTTACATTGTTATTTAACTGTTTAGAAAACATTTAAAATTCTTCGAAACAGATAAACATTTATTTTAGCAATTTATTACTCAATATTTCCTAAAAATGACTCAGTTTTTCGTCAGTACATATACATAATATAGGTATATCTCATATCATATATTACACTTTATATACAAATGCTATAATAGGTTTCTTCACGGTAACAATCTCTGGCGGATTTCAAACTTATTCCGTACTAATTCATGTACTGAATAGTTGTATTAGTCCCTGATTTATAGTAGTTGCTTCAATCTTCGGTCTGATCTGATTAGTACGTAATCAATCATAAACATGTATCAGTCCATTGTGTTCCACGAAGAAGATATTTTCAGTCAGAGTTGTACCGCGTACTAAAATGAAACAACGCATGCGTGTGATGCTCAAACTAGTTCGGGATCGCTACCGCGAACAAACCTTAATTTTTCGTTATTTCGAATCAAAGATAGCTCGTTTTAACCTTCATTAGAAAGGTGAGATTAAATTTAATCACTTTTCTATGCTCTGATTCGTACATGAAAGAAAAATTAGAAAAACAAACTTTTCGTGCAATACTGCTTACTTATACAAACACTTTTACTTGCTATTATCATAATTTTTTCTCGAGAAATAAAAGAAGAAATTTGAGTAAAAGTTATTGACTTCATCTTATATACTTCCCAGAAAAAGTAAAAGTTCTACTATTAGTATAAAAAAGTATGATTGGAAATTGTACCTATACCTATTTTGATTTAATTCAGAAGAATTCGTTACAATTTTAAGTCCTATTTCATGTTGCGTGTCGTAAGATAATTTTTTGTGAAATTCTTGACTGTCGTATGTTTTTATGTGTTTAAGTTGCTATAGCAACGACAGATATGTAAAATTAGTTATTGATGTAACAATCTGTTTTAGTTTCAGGGCCGTATTTAGATTATCATTGCTTATCTATATTATGTGTATTTTTTTTGTTAAGACTACTCACTATACACCTTCAATTTCAAATTTTTAACAATTTTTGCACAAATTAACCCCCCTAATGTGCGCTCTTCGCAATAGCATTGTGGGCTCCTGAGGTGAGAATTTTTACCGGGTTCCCAGATTCGCAACCAGACTCAGGCATACGGCCCAAGACCGTTTTTTTTTATATGCTGTAAATAAATAATACAAATTCATGAACCCTAACTTTGTCAATACAAAATATTTTTATATGTTAAAATATATCATACTCGCACATAAATATTAAAAATTACAGTCGAAATAAAAAAATAGATTAAATATCACTTAATTCCGGCGATTTTATTTATTAGGTGTGGTGATGCAATAGATAGTGGTTTTTCAAAAAGTCAGATAACGAATATTCGGCTTAATTAGAAAGCCGGAAAACGGATTATCCGGCCGGATAATAAACTTGTATAGTATTTAATCATAAATGAACAAATTTTGACATCAAATTTTGTTGACCAAGGGGTAAATTTTTATCCTTTCTAAACCAACGCTATTTTCTTACATCAAATGCATGATAGAGCCATTTTTGTTTATAAAAAATTCATACTACACTAGTACTACAAATGCAAGTTGACAATACTCAAAGACAAAAATTCAAATTTCGATTTACCAGTATAAATAAATACATAGGTATGTATTCCATTTCACATTTTAATAAATATACATGTAAGAGGGCGTCACAGGAATTTTTGTAGGATATCGTACAAGTTGTATAATTTAATTTCTAATATATGATAGATGAAAATAAATTAGATTTGTTTTGAAAATCGATAAAAATAAAAACAAAATGCATCAAAAATTGGTATATCCTAATTAAGTGTTGTAACTATATACATATGTATATATTTTATACTCTTTTCTTTCTGCTTAAATGGATATTCAGATTTGAAAAGAAAAAAAATACGATATTTTTTATAAAATATTAAATCCAGCGTGAAATAGAACAATTATAAAACTTTCTTTTACAATAAATATAATATAAACTCTGTGGTTACTTGCCAAACTAACAAATAAAGGGTTTTCCAATAAGAGGTGTTATTTTGATATGCAAAGAAAAATGCCATTTTTTAATATAAATGATCGGATGTTTATTTCATTATAAAGAGGAAGGTATGCCGTTAATAGTGGAAAATAACATGAGGCAAATGACCACCACGACCACGCTGACAGGACAATATCCTTTTCATGAAATTTTCCATAACCAAATCGCAAAGTGGCTGTCCTATGTCCTCGATAGCCTCACGAATTGCATCTTTGAGGTCTTGAGTCGACGCTGGGCAGTTGGCGTAGACCTCTTTCACGTGGCCCCAAAGAAAGAAGTCGCAAGGTGTTAAATCACAAGATCTCGGTGGCCAATTGTGATCACCTCTTCGAGAGATAACACGGTCCGGAAACTTTTCCCGTAAAAGATCAATGGTTTCGTTGCTTGTGTGGCACGTAGCGCCGTCTTGTTGAAAGTAAACGTTGTCCAGATCAATACCATCCAATTCCGGCCATAAAAAATCGTTAATCATCTCTCGATAGCGCAATCCATTCACCGTAACTGTTGCTCCAGCCTCATTTTCGAAAAAGTAAGGTCCAATGACTCCGCCGGACCATAAACCGCACCAAACAGTCACACGTTGAGGATAGAGAGGCTTTTCAACAATAACTCTTGGGTTTTCTGAGCCCCAGATGCGACAATTTTGTTTGTTGACGAAGCCACCGAGGTGGAAATGGGCCTCATCACTCAAGATGATTTTTCGATGGAATTCCGGATCATTTTCATGCATTTCAACGACCCAATCAGCAAAGACACGACGTTGTTGATGATCGGCCGGCTTGAGTTCTTGTGTTAACTGGACTTTATAAGCCTTAAGACCCAAATCTTTATGCAAAATACGGTGTAATGACGTTTGTGGAATGCCTAATTCCAAAGAACGACGAGGAATGGACAAACCTGGGTTTTCTTCAACACTTTCGGCTACAGCAGCAATATTCTCGGCTGTTCTTGAGCGACGTGCACGGGTTTTATTCTTCACATCACTAACTTGTCCCAACAGCTCGAATTTTTCCACCAATTTCTGTATTGCGGTCCGACAAGGTGCTTCACGACGACCCAAAAATTGTCGAGTTTTACGAACCGTCTCTGCCAAATTTTCACCATTTTTATAGTGAATTTTAATAATTTCAATGCGTTGTTGTAGCGTGTATCCATTTTTATTAATGGCGTAGTTTCTACTTGTCAAATGTCAAAAAATGACAGCTTCAAAAGCGACATCTACCGAAATAGCGGGCTATTCAAAATAACACCTCTTATTGGAAAACCCTTTAGGTAAGGTACATCAAAATATGTAGATAGAGAAGAAAGAAAGATGCAAAAACTATATTTCATAGAAAATAATGTTATAAGAAACGTTCATCACAAAGGTACTCATATTTGGAATGTGAGAAAACAAATTAATATACTTTAGAAACATTACGACATACTTTGAGCAAAACTCTTTAATTTACGAGTAGTTGTGAAACGTCCATTTACAAATAATAGGTAATGTACACCAGCATGTCCAACAATTACTTGAAATTTAAAATTAATAATAATAATAATAGTTTTTTATGATATAACTGTTAAAAGTGACATTTTATTTTGTGAAAAAGAAGTTTGGAATACGAAACTATTTTCATGAGCATTATTTTTTTTCAACCAGTGGTTTTCAGACTACGTGGACCAACTTTGATATCTTAAATGGGACTATATATTTTTTATTTGCTTATTCGATAGATAGAGAATTTTATTCTGAATTCAGTGATTTAATATTTGCATTCCCTCACATAACGATTTTATTGAGAAAAATACATATAACGTTTTATATTAATTTAATTTAAATATGACTAGTATAAGAGTGCCAAGAATGGAATAAATAATTGAATACATGTTAATTATTTTAACATGGAATTAGATTGCCATGAACGAAATAAGTGACATTACTGACATTTAATAAAAAAAATCTGTTGTGGCCAGCACAATACCTCTCGCCACTTTCTTTCTTTGGTTACATAAGTATAGGGCGCGAACAGTTATGTTACATTGTTGGCCTTGACAAGCAGATGTGGGGGCCCGTTTCAGAATGATAATTAGTAATTATGTACATAGATGTCAAATGCCAGAATTGTTCATTAAAAATTTCAAGATTTTCTAAATTCACGAAGTTAATTTGTCACCAGGAGTGTGGAATTTACTTGTCGAGGAAAATAAACCACATGGAATTGGAAAATCACTAAATTGAGAATGAGAAATTATGATATTTGACATCTATATACATAATTACTAGCTATCATTCTTGTATACTTACACTCTACACCAAAAATTCTACTTATATCTATTCCTTATATATAGATTTTTTAAATTTAAATTCATTCTATGAAGAAATTTTGTCCTACTCTTCTAATTTTTCGAAATGTTTTCAATTCATTGTCGGGAGTAGCACTATTTCTGAAGGGTATGTGTAATATACCTATAATGTTAAATATTTAACTATTAATACATTAAGAAATAATATAATGTATGTACTTCCCAGAAAAAGTCTTCAGTAATGTCTCCGGATTGCTGACACTGACATTTATCTATCAGTTACAAACAATTTAAATTTTCAACTATTTCCATGGCATTCTTTCGGCTGTAAAATTTATTACAACAGATTATTTTATATATTATATTTCTTTTATCTCTAAATCTATAGAATATATAATAAAATATTTAAATGTATCAAATAGAGAATTTAATTCTCTTTAATATTGCCAAGAAAAATTGTCAAAAAATAATATTTAGAAGATTTTTTTTCAAGAATCTTCTACTTCCGGTTGTCCAATTATTACCAAAATCTTTTCAGATCTTCCCATGAATGTCCGATTGGGAAATACGTAGTTAAACAAATATAAAGTCTTATAGTTTTTGAGTAACCGTCCTTCCAACATCCCACACACATACATACACACACACACACATCCGCACACACACACACACACACACAGACATCATCGTAAAAATGTTAAAATCGAATTGTAGGGACCTTAAAACGCGCGTATTCAATAAAATGTGGATATGCGATTTTTAGCATGAATCCAATACCTCTCTTAGCGAGAGGTAAAAATATGATTAGTTGACGAACTAAATATTCATGTATTTCTTTCATAACAATCTGATTATATGTAAAAAAATAACATTTATTCATTTATTCCTGTTTTGGCACTCTTATAGCAGTCTAACCTCCGGTTTTATAAAAGGTAGAATAAATTTGCTTCCATAGTAAATTAATTTAAATTAACAAATTGTAATCAATTTTATTTATTTTATTGCATTCATAACATTACTGTCTAAAGTTTGAATGTCGTTTGAAAAATAATAGATTGTTTATCAAGTAAGGAAAAGTGGAGGTTTTCTAGCAAGTGAATTAAATTTTTATGAGCTAGAAACCACTTTTCTGACGCGTTGAACATCCTATTTTTTGTGTACTTAATAGAAAATGTTAATAAGTACATTATTATTCTTTATGACGTTTTTTTATGAAATTAATATGAGTCATCTATGAAAACATGAAAACAATTCATAGTAGCCACAAACAAAACATCAATAGCTACAAGCACGCTACAAGTAAACAAGAAAAATTTTGAAAAATTAATTCAGAAAATGCAGATAATCAAAGTTTATGTAAAGAATCCTGTGAAATTTTGGAAGCAGCAAAAGAAGCGACTTTAAATTTGCTTCCTACAAAATCGCGGGAGAAGTATGAAAAATGTTATGAGCAATTTTGGCAATGGACATCAAAAAGTGAAAGATGTTTATAAAAACATTATATTAGCATTCTTTTTCGAAAAGGTAATAAATAACTGATTTTCAAAGTTTTAATATTTAATTTTTGCAGTCTAAAAGTCTGAAGACATCGTCGTTGTGATCGACTTCCTCGATGTTAAAGAGCACCCTATAGTAAAAATGATAAAAATAATATAAATATCGCGAAAACAAACTATTTTTATATTTCACAACAACAGTAAGGGCAAGCGAATTGTGATTTGAAAAAGCGCGCCGGTTTGAAAACTGTCAAAAAAATATTATATTCGCACTGACGTGATGCTTTGTGCACGGACTAAAAAAAATCAGGCAGCTATTGAAAATTACAGGTCATTACAACCAGAAACAATGGAGATAAATGAAAAGATATGAGCCCAACCCCAAATGTATTCGTACTCTCTGCAAAAAATATATTAACAGCATGAAGAAATAAATTTTTAGATTACAATAGTTATGACTATATTTGGGCATTTTTTTATTTCATGTATTAATAAAGTGTACTGGATTTAAATATAATGTTATTACCAAAATTTATCATTTTACCAATAATTTACTGGCAAATATATGACAACAGATACATGTTAATTTTTTTAGTTCCAACAGTAAATAATACAATATTTATGTTAGTATTATTTATAAAACTGAAGGTAAAGGAAGCTGATATTCAATTAATTTCTATATTAAATTTTATTTTTTTAGTAAAATTATTTGCAAAGTGATATTTATTTATTAAAGTAGCACCTACAATTATATTAAAAACATGAATAAATAAACTTCTGGATGCTATGATTATTACTCGAATTCAACAAATACATTGCTTATAATAAAATTTCTTAGGTTTAATAATAATTTATTTGCAAATAAACCATTGTCTGCATGTAATAAATGTTTTCGTCTATAATAATTCGCAAATAATTTTTATTAAAGTAATAAAATTGAACATAGCAATTAATTGAGTATATTGTCAGTTACCTTTACCCTCAGTTTTATAGATAATACTAACATAAATATTGTATTATTTACTGTTGGAACGAAAAATTTTGGGACTTGTCTTTTGTCGTATATTTGCCCGTAGATTATTGTTTAAATGAGAAATTTAACATTGTATTTAAATCCAGTACACTTTATCAATGTATAAAATAAAAAAAATGCCCAAATATAGTCGTACTAGTGTAATCTAAAAATTTATTTTTTATTGCTGTTAATATATTTATTTCAGAGGGTACGAATACATTTGGGGTTGGGCTCGTATATTTTGTCGGTTTAGGAGACCGCGTGCGCTCCCTGTAGGGTTAAATCGGCAATACTGGCTCCGTCAGTATCTCTATTTTCTATGGTCAAAACTAACAACGTGGCCGATGTCCTGAGCATACAAAGACCTGTATAGCTAATGGCGTCAAGAAGTCTTAAATATTCTGCGATTTTCTTTGACATTCCGTAAAACGTGTTTATTGTAAATACAGAGTTATTTTTTATCAGTAAACATAGAGTAGTTTCATTACCATAGTTACAAAATGACAGCATTGTATTGAAGTGTTTATTTTATGAGTAAACATAGGGAATAGTTAGATTTGTCAAACTGTCACATTTCAAAATGGTTTTTTATACAATTGAACATGGTATAATTTAAATAACTAAGTTTCAGATGTATTTGCTGCAACATTTAATAATCGGCCAAGACCCTGCCAAGCAACAATTCGAAAAATCTATAATAATTATAGCTTTCTCCAAATGGTTTTTTTTTTCATTGGGCATACATAAAAATATGTAGATTGGTGAGAGAATGAACATTGAACAATTAAAAAACAGAATTATTGCAGCTTCACAAAATATTACTCCACAGCAAATAACGAATTCTAATAATTCTTTTATAATCGTTTAGGATATTGGTTAGAAGTTAATAGTGTCAATTTTGAGCATTTGATAAGTTAAAATACAAATTCCTCACTAGATTAATGTAGTTCTTAAGTGTATAAACATAAATAAATAATTTCTCATTTAATTCATAATTTAATATTTATTTTAGTCTATGTTAATTATCCCTATGTTTACTTATAAAATAAACGCTTCAATACTTTGCTGTCAATCATTTTATACTGTAACTATGGTAATGATATACCCTATGTTTACTGATAAATAAACTCCCGGTATAAAGATTAGGTGTAATTAGATTTTTTTGTGTGTGTGTGCAAGACATGTTAAATACAATACTTATACAGGGTGTTCAAAAAATAGAGGTCACGGATTTAAGGGTGGATGTCTCAAAACAATAAAAAAAGTTCATATAAACATATATCCAGAAATGCCTAGTTTCAGAGCTATAGCGATTTTAATATTTTATTTCTGACATATACAACTTTTTAGCATTACAATAAAATCATAGTGGCCGTTGAATATAGTCTTTTGTTGTATTGAACTTCAAGGTGGACATTTTGTATAATTTATAATTGACTGTTTTCTATTGTAAACGGCCACCATGATTTTATTGTAATGTTAAAAGTATGAGTTGTATATGACAGAAATAAAATATTAAAATCGATATAGTTTTGAAACTAGGCATTTCTGGAAATATGTTTATATGAACCTTTTTTGTTTTGTGTTGTATTATCCACCTTTAAATCCGTGACCTCTATTTTTTAAACATCCTGTATATTGACCTATGCTTTTTTTCGGATAAATAATACACCGCTACAATAGCCTTTCTTATATGACAACTTTTGTCTTATTGACCCAGTTCGTATCTCTTACAGTTCTCGTGATGCCCGTGTTGAACATGTTATCCTCTCGGTTATCCTGCACACGCTGAATATGCGTACGAGTAAATATAAGAGCAGTGGTAATTTACTGTAGTACGCATTTTCACTGTGGGTTCAAATCTCTTAATCGACAACTATTACTTACTGAAAATCCCTTTGACAACTTTTGTCTAAATTGACTTCGTATCTCTTGTACTTATAGTACTCGAAATCCCTATATTGGACACGTGATACGTTTTTGTAGACACCCTCCTGTATATCTTCCTCATAATACATTTTTTCGAATTTTTTTCGTAGGTCGGGGGACAGATTTCATTGGAGGCATAGACAACGAGGCGCTGGACTTCTCGCAGTTAGAAGCCTTCATCAACAGCGAGGGAGGCGGTGGCGGTGGCTACTTCAGTGAGTCTTTGGCTGCTGGAGCCAGCTCTGCACCATCCGCTGTCCAATCACCTCCAACCACATCTACGGGGAAATTGCTTAATGTCATTGTTGAAAACAAGCGTAACATTGGGTACGAAATAATATAAATTTCTTAAATACAGGTGTTTCAGGACTAGTGTAACAAACTTTAACAGCTTATTCCTGAGGTCATTTTGAGCCAAAAATGTCATATGAACATAGGTCCTATTCCTTCTAGTTACCAAAATACAAGAGGTTGAAATTCTATAAATAACACGAAATTTTCTAATTTTTGTAATCAAGGTATTTGCGCGCATTTTTCAGCGCCTACGTGAAACTGGATCAACAACTGTACGGGGAGGTGTTCAAAATGATGGCATTGGTGTTAATAATAACGTTGAAGATGAAGAGATTGTAATTGATGCTGTTCTCGATAATCCTGAAATCAGCACAAGATGCATCGCTGCTCAATTAATTACACATGCCTCACAGCACTGTTTGGCGGATATTAAACCGTGAGGAATTACATCCCTATCACTTTCAGCGAGTTCAAGCACTGCAACCCGGAGACTATGGTCCTCGTTTAGAATTTTGTCGCTGGTTTCTCCGTCAAAATTTAAATGATCCTGACTTTATTTCCAGAATGTTATGGTCTGATGAAGCCCAATTCACGAGAGATGGAGTAAACAATTTCCATAATTACCATTTATGGAGCATTGAAAATCCACATGCGATTGTTCAGTCCCGTTTTCAGCAAAGATTTAGCATAAATGTCTGGGCAGGAATTTTCAATACTAGATTACTAGAAATTGAAGTTTTAATTGACCGATTAACAGCTGATGGCTACAGAAACTTTCTGGAAAACAGACTACATGAACTAATAGAAGATGTTCCACTTCTTGTACAACAACAGATGTGGTACCAGCATGATGGTGCTCCTCCTCACTATGGTAGACAAGTAACTGAGTGGTTAAACCAAAACTTTCCCAATAGGTAGATTGGACGTGGAGGTCCAAACTTTTGGCCTGCAAGATCTCCAGACTTAAATCCTCTTGATTTCTATCTATGGGGACACTTGAAACAAAAAGTTTATAGGGTACAAATAAACACGCGTGAACAGTTACTTGAACGAATTATGAATGCATCTGCTGCCATTCGTAACGATCAAAATGTAATTTATCGTGTATATGATTCTATGATTCGCCGATGTCAAGCATGCTTACGAGTTCAAGGCGCGCATTTTGAGCACTTGCTGTAATTTTTTTTAAATTTGTTATCTTATTTGTTATATTGTGTTAACCTATTCCATGTTGTTCTGTGTTTAGAATTTATTTATTTGTCTATTTAATAATTGTGTCATTGTATGTTTTGTTGTCCAAATCGTATTCGATAATATTAATAAATAAAAATAATTAATACAAATAAGGTATGACATTTCAATAATAACTCTTGTTTTCCGAAAGTACCTTGATTACAAAAATTAGAAAATTTCGTGTTATTTATAGAACTTCAACCTCTTGTATTTTGGTAACTAGAAGGAATAGGACTTATGTTCATATTACATTTTTGGCTCAAAATGACGTCAGGAATTAGTTGTTAAAGTTTGTTACACTAGTCCTGAAACACTCTGTATAATTGGATACTGAAAAAAAATAACAATGGAATACTCCACCGTAGTAACAAATTAGAATATGGGTAATTTGTATTAAAACTAGACCTTAAAACTGTATGTTAAGGACTATCAAAGTTTTAAAAAAAGTTATTAGTTTTTAAAATAATCGTGTTTTTAATACCATTTCGTACGTCACAAATTTACTATATTCCAAATTATCACTACTTTTAAGTCTTTTGCTATCGCCTTTTTTACCTTCCATCACCTTTAGGTAAGAAAGGTATTGTCTTTGGCCAAGTAATTCGGTGGTGTTTTCAATGAATAAGCACCTTTTAGGGTCCCTACAATACCATTTTACTATTTTTACGATGATGTCTGTGTGTGTATGTGTGTGTGTGTGTGTGTGTGTGTGTGTGTATGCGCGCGCGTGTGTGTGTGTGTGTGACAATAATTTCGACCAGGATAATTCCAATATTATTTCAAATATTACCATTTTGACGTATTTTTCTTCCTTACATTCATATGCAGACTGATTAGATTTTGATTATAATTGGTCAATCGGAATTACCCTCATTTGAAGATTTTAACAGTTTTTCTTGAAAAAACGTTGTTAAATATTATTTTTTGATATTCAATGTGATTATAAATATTAAAGGATATTCTATTATTTATACGAATTAATTGCATTTTATACTTCATATTCAATGGATATAGAGTTAACAAATTATAAAGAAATAAAATTTCATAAATCAGCCAGCTATGCTATAACCACGGAAACAGCTACTATATTAAGAAAATTCTAATTAACAGATGTCAGTGTCAATGAAAAGAAAATGATAAATGTTGGGGAAGACACGGAAAGATAGGATAAGGAATGAGAGATAAGGAAAATGGCTCGAGTGATAGAAGTTTTTAGAAAGGTACAAGAGAGACGATTACGTTGGTTTGGACATGTCATGAGGAGAGATGAATAATATATAGGAAGAAAAATGAACAGCTTAGTAGTAGAAGGTAAAAGAAACAGAGGAAGACCAAAGAGAAGATGGATATTGCGGAAGACTTAAGAGAAACGGAACTGAATGAGGACGACAAGCAATATAGAAATGAGTGGATGAAAAAAACCAATAATAGCAACCCCTAACGAATGAGTAAAGCTAAATAAGATGATGATGTCAGTATCAAATGCAATTTATATATTTTGGTTACGAAATAATTTTACTGGAAATATAGAATCTTTTGCAAGAAAATTTATGTATGGAATTTGTAAATAATACACAGAATTTAAACACTTGTTTAAATTTATGATGCCACGCCAGATTCCATGTGTTGGTATTAAAGTGAAAGATATGTTGAATGACATAGGCTATCAGTGGCACTCAAACCTTGGACTACATTATACATAGTTTTTTATTAATTATTTTATTAAATTGCTTATTATACAAGTATATATTTCCAATTATTGACCACAAAAGTTATTTTAACGAACATATTTAATAATTTATTAATTTTTATAAAACTTCATCTAAGCAGAAAGCGATTTGTGATTTTAGAAATTCTTTATTGCTATTCGTTAAGCCGTTATAATTTTTTTAATTTTCTGTGACGTAAATATAGAGATGATTTTATTCTCAAACGGTGGACTTCGCTAATAATCGGAGTCACATACCTAAATTGATCTTTTCCAGCACTTATAAAAATATGTATATGAATACATATATTAAAATCACTACTGTGGGTAATAGTTGAAAATATGCGTGAATAATAAACAATAAATAAAATAATTAATAAGAAAAACTACATATATCATAGTCCAAGTTTTGATTATCACTGGTTGCCTATGTCATTCAACATATCTTTCACTTTGATACTAACGCATAGAGTCTGGCGAGGCATCGGCATCATAAATTTAAACAAGTATTGTTTGGTTTACTTTCGTTGTTTTTACCTCCCGCTATACCGTAAGTAAGGGAGGTAATGTTTCCGATCAAAAATTCATGAGTTTTCAGTGAATAAGCACAAATTAGGGCCCCACAACACGTTTTTAATATTTTTATAATGATGTCTGCGTGTCTGTCTGTTTGTGTGTGTGTGTGTGTCGCGTGCGAGACGATTTTTACTTTCACGATAACTTTTATATGAAACTTCCAAAAATTTGTTTTCTGTATTTAAGCTTTCTGCATTCATATAAAGAGTTGATTAGCTTTTGGGTAATATTGGACAACCGAAAGAGAAACTTTACTTGACGCCCATAACAGTTCTTAATGAAGAACTATACTAAAATATAATCCAAAATTTTTCAATTTTAGTAGTTAAGACTTTTATATTAAGGGGAACAACATATTAGATTTTTTTCAAATTTGGTGATACTTTACAGCTCTTAAACAAATTTTCTTGAAAAATATACTAAAATATAATCCAAAACTTCTCAAATTTAATATTTAAAACTCGTATATAATTTGAAACATATTAGATTTGGACTATACATGATGTAATGTAAGTGTACAACGCCTTTACCCATGGTAGAACTGATCCCATAGATAGTAAATCTAGCAATCATTTTTGTTTAACATGCTTTCTACAAGAACAGAGGCCTTTAAAACTGACCAATCACGTCATAGTTCAAAATTTTACAAAAAAGTAAAAATCATTGTGTTCTCAGGAAAAAAGTCACACTAGTCACAAATGACATATAAGATCATTGATGTCATAGCATATTTCAGATTTTCATAATGAAAAACTACATGTTTTTCAACACTGATTATAAGTAATTTTACTAACAAATAATTAAAATAGATGAGTACAAAAAAAACAAATAATTTGTATTATTGAAATGTCTAGAACACATACATGTATACATAAACATCACGCATATTCAACTTTGTGAATTAGCATAAAGCCGATGATAATAATAACATATTGGGATTTTCATTAATCAATTCCAAAAATTTCCTTCATCACGATCAACAGCGTTAGCGTCAGGATTCCGGGCAAGATCCTGAGTGTTTTGTTGAAAGGTTCCAAATTCGCGTAGATATTGATGAGTTCGGATAAAAACAGAGTGAAATAAGTCTCTGTACCGTTTTGCAGCAGCACAACTATTTTGTAGTGTCTCTTGATTGGTGTAGGTAAATGACATTTTGAGAATATAAAAAAAAACAATATTAATGGTACGTCTATGCAAAAAACGTTTACATCAGTTTTGAAAATCAACATTTTTTCCAGAGAACATATTGATTTTTACATTTTTACAAAATTTTGAAGTATCACGTCATATTAATCAAAAATTATTGCCAGATTTACTATCTATGGGGTCAGTTCTACCATGGTTTAAGCTTAGTTAAGCGTTGTACACTTACTTACATAACATTCTTTATATGATAAACCGAAAGTGGTACTTAATTTGGAGCTCTTGACATATTTTCGAGGAAAAACAAAATATAATCCAAAATTTCGCATTACACACTTTTCTATTTATTAGGACAACAAATTAGATTTTGTTTACAAACGATCAACCGAAAGTGATACTTTACCTAAAGCTCATTGTTATTTTTTTTAAACATGAACTTGGCGAGAGGTCATGTGCTAGCCACATCAGATTTTTGGTTATTTTTGCATTCATATACTTCAAAATGGATTACGTATTTTAAAAAAGCGATAGCACAAGGCTTGAAAGTAATGGTAATTTTGAATAGAGTAAATGTGTAAAGCAGATGATATAGAAATGAAGAAATGGTATTAAAAACTCAATTATTTCAAAAATTAATAACTTTTTTAAACTTTGATAGTCTTTAACCCGTGTTCTAATTTGTTACTACGGTGGAGGACCCCATTATTAGCGGAGTCCACTATTTGAGAATAAAAACAAAATCATCTCTACAGTGTGTCCCATTTAGAGCTGCCACCATTGGGATCCGAGAACTATAAGAGATACAATGTTGGTTAAATGGAACTTATTGTGCACCTATAAGGGCCCATTTCGGATGTGCTTTTGTTTTTCCAAAAATTCTCATAGGGCACTAAACTGAATTTTGATGATTTTTTTCTTTTCGAAATAACGTCTAAATTATTAGTAATCGAGAAAAAAGTTTCAAATAAAGAAGTAAGATATTCTTGTTGCCTAAATCCGTAAATTTCCGAGATATAACACAAAGTTATATTTTTTTTAAATGGAACCTATATTTGATTTTAGTCTCAAAAACATTTTATATTTTTCTATCTTCAATGATGCAAATCTTATGGCCCGTACTACGATCACGGTTTTAACTAAAACGCTGTTTTAAAAAATGTCAAATTTCAACATTTAATTTTGCACGTTTGTTTGAAGATCGATTTTTTAAAAAATATTTGTTTGAATACAAACTATGTTCTGCTTTTAAAACATATTTTGATAAATTCGATATTATTTATTATTGTTATTAAATAATGATATCTGACACTTCTTAAAACAACGTTTTAGTTAAAACCGTGATCGTAGTACGGGCCATGTGTTTTGTATTTATTTTACTTAGAAATTTTATTTTTTTTCTTTATTTTATAGTAAATTTAGTGTTATTTTGGAAATATTGTTAAGAATTCTATTAAGAAATATTCGTTTTATTTAAATAATTTATTTCGTTCAAAATTTTTGCCAAAAAACCAATCAAATTCAAATCAAAAAATATTTTTTATTATGTTGTTCTTGACATGTTATAGTATAAATTGTAAGTTGTGAGTTTAAAATAAAAATATTGAGCAAGAAAGTTATAAAATGATTTATATCAATTAAATAGAATATAATTAATAAAAATAATGATATTTTTCATTGAAAAGAGAAAAAAATAAGTATTTTTTTAAGACTAAAATCAGATATGGGTTCCACTTAAAAAAATATAACTTTATGTTATATCTCGGAAATTTACGCATATAAAAATTTATTTCGTACGCCCCTGATTAGGCAATAAGAATATCTCGATTACTAATAGTTTAGATGTTATTTTGAAAAAGATATCAACAAAATTCAGTTTTTCGCCATTATCTAGTACTTTATGAGAATTTTTGGAAAAACAAAAGCACATCTGAGATGGCCCCCTATAGGTGCACAAAAAGTTCCATTTAACTGATATTGTATTTCTTAGTTCCCGAGATCCCAATGGTGGCAGCTCTAAATGGGACACTTTGTATATCTACATCACAGAATATTAAAAAAATTATTACGCCTTGACGAATAAGAATAAAGAATTTCTAAAACTACAAATCGCTTTCAGTTTAGTAGTTTTATTTTAAAAAAAGAAAAATAGTGGAGACTCCGTTCTTCTGATACTCATTAATTAAAACTTTTAACCAGACTAGATTAAATTGGTTTTTTTGTGCTTCTGTCTGGCATAAGTAGTAATCGTCTGGAAACATTTATAATGTCTGGGCCGGCAAAAGGAGTTGGCATTATTGTTCTGGTATGTCAATTTAGGATTATTTTCAACACAAAAATTTTCGAAAATTTTACAAATTTGTTAATAATACATTTTAAGCTAAATGTAAATAAATATGCAAAATCGATAAAAAAATATTTATTGATTTTTTAAGAACTTTAATAACCCTGATTAGCAAAATGTTTACAACTTTTAATAATAAATTGTGAATTGTAACGTAAAGAACACATTTTAAGCTAAATTAAGTAATTATATTTGAACTTGCAATGTAAAACCGAAAAAAAAGTTATTGGCGGATTTTGCAGGTTATGTTTGTAAATCCATATGTCATTTGAAATTCAAATCTTCTGATAAAAAAAAAAAACTCTAGCAAATTTGGATAATAAATAAAATTCATTATAATTTAGAAATAAGCCAACACAAAAAATCTTGTGTATCACATGTCCAGAAACTGCTTTTGTACGTGCACGGTCTATAAAAATATACTCTCGCACTCGCAAAAGTGCAGTTTCTAGACTTTGTCGTATTAACAAATAATTTTTATCTCAGACAAAAATTACATAGTGGGATACGCGAGGGGATAGATTTTGGTTGCAACACACGTGATATACACCGATTTTTCTCACTTGAACTTCTGAATCGCTAAATAACAAGTAATGGGGTCATTTCAAAAAGAAAAAATCGTTGTTTTTTTTATAAAATCGTGAAATCCGTCTCATTTAATAAATATAGTAATATAAATTCATTTGTATATACATACATCTAAGCAAGTGGCGAGTGTGAACGTTAAAAATTTACTTTTATATAAATTTTTATTTTTTTATTTTTTTTAGAAAATCATGGTACTAGACGACATTTACTTGTATTCATAAGTTAGAATTGATATGAACTTTAAAATACATAATTGAATAAATGTCAATCCATTGTTACCAACTACGATATTACACATACAAATTTGCCTAAATCATCTCGGTTTAATATAGCAGTTTTCTTAAATATTTTAGTAGGTATATAAAAATGCTAAATATAAAAAATAATATAAACGACTCATTTTAATACTTTTTTCGTATTTGTCATTTAGAAAATTCGCCGACACGTGCGAAAAAAAACATGTCTTATAAAAGTCGTTCTTTAATATACAATTTCAATTTTTTTTAACAGAAAATCTGTTTTAAGAAATATTTCACATATAGTCTAATAATTACATATAACTTTTCATGAAGAATAACATATAAAAAAATTGAAAATTTGTGGAAACCCGCATTGCTAACATATGGAGATAAATACACGTACCAAAAATATTACAATCAATTTAATATTTTAAAATTAAACAAAGATTTTAATTCTTTTATAACTGTTTTGTCTGGTTTTAATTTTTTAGTACATTTTTCATAATATGTATTCAAACTTAACCAAAATGTACACTTGATGATCTACATAGTTTTTCAAATGTATTTTAACAATTAAATGTGCTGTACTTGAAACTGAAAATAGAAACATCGTAGTTCTGTCTTTCTTTTTTATTATATAAATTATATACATTTTTAGTAAATATTAGGTAAATATTTTTGTCAGATTTAATAAAAAAGTTTTCAAATACTTCAACCAAAAATCAGTCAAGTAGAAATTTCAGAAACACAAAAAAAATATTAAAAGAATGGTTAATGATTGCATTTGAAATGGTAAGTAAAGAAACATATATCAAAATAACAAAGGAACAGCGAAAACTTGCGATTATCACTTGTTATTTTCATGGAAAGGTGGGTTACATAAAAATCTCACCTTGTAGCTTATAATACATAATTTAAAAAATGTACATAAATTACTTGGATTTCAAAATTGTGTCTCGTGTAAAATGTACCTGATCAAAGGTAAATCTGTTAATATGAAATAGGCGACACATATAGTAAATATGATTAGGCAGAAGACACACATCATGAACCTGAAAAAAACCTAATAAAATGAAATAAAACTTGTAGAAATTATTGTGTTATTTATTTTTTAAAGAAGAAGAAAAAAAGTAATAGTATTAAGTAATGCATGTATATATTAATTATATTTACAATTATTTCTAAATCAAGCGTTATTCCTTTTATACGGAATATAAAATTATTTGAAATAATTGTAGTTTATTTTCATAACATACGTTGGCACTACTGAGAATGACCATGTTGTGTCAAAAAATTTTATATTCCGTAAAAGGAATTGGAAAAGGATTGACTTGGAAATAATTGTAAATTCATTAATGTTTCTTTAATATTAGTATATTTTTTTCTTTTTGTTTTAAAAATAAATAACAACTAATAATTTCCACAAGTTATATTTCATTTTATAAGGTTTTTTCAGGTTGATGACGTGCGTCTTCTGCCTAATCATTTTCACCATACATACATAATCTTTTATTGTTTTTATTATTCTTTGTTCCCAACTTATTTATTTTATAATTATTTTTTAGTAAACTAAGGTATTTGTTTCTCTGTTTTCTTTTTCATAGTCATGCCCTGCCAGACAGCCCACCTGATTCAGGCTCCGAGCATCCATACTCCCCACCAGACAGCTGCGAACCTAACCTCAACCAACAGGAACTCATTTACACTAATTTGGGACAAGCTCACCCTCATCTATACACAGCAGACACTCTGGTGCTGGGGGCTGGACCTACTGGCTTACTTGTACCCGGAACAGATAGGATACTGCTACAGTCTAGCGACTCTAATGGGGCCACACTCACACATCTGGACGGCAGGCAAATCCTACCGGATGGCATGGAAGGAAGAATGATCATAGAAGGAGAAGGCAGTGGGAGAATTTTGATACAGACTGGCCCGCCCTCACAAGGTGAGAAAATAAATACATAATGAAAAATTACCCTAAGGGCTGTTCAACGTTCAACTGAAGTGGAATTCATGAATAAAATAAAGTCGTATTGTAATTTATATTAAACTGAATAATATAAAAAAAAATTCAAAATTATTTTATTAAAAATGTTTATTGTGTAAAGTAAAACCTAAAACTTTAAATGTACAGTTTGACCAGCGAGTTGCGGGATTAGTGCGCAGAGAGAGAACGCATTATGCGTGAAAGAGACAGCTAATTACACTCGAGAGAATACTGTGAGACAAAAGTTTCCCGACTTTGGCATGAAATTGCGCGTCCAGTCAATTTGGATTTAAACTCAATGCTTCTGTGTCGGAATGTACTTTCTCGATGTTAACTCTACGGCTGCTAGCAAGTGAATGAAATTGGTTACGAGTCGCTGGTCAGACTGTAGTTCTCCCACTAACATTGCGAATAAAATTTGTAATTGAGTGAACCGTACATTTTGGATGGCAATTTCAAAGAAATTGACAATAAGGCTGTTGCAAGAATTTTTATATTTCTTCTAAGTATTAAATTTAAAGAATCAATATTTTGGTATCTTCGCAAATAAGGTTAGTTTTTTCTTATTGTGCGTCTGCTACACCTTATTCTATCTTAAAAATTAACTAAATAGACGCCGTCAATAGCCGTTTTATTCCACTTAAAATAATCAAGCAGAATGTGACAAATATTTTTGTAATATATATAATCAAACAATCGATTAATCATATAATCAAACAATCGATTAATTAAATTAGTAATTCATAAGGGAATGAATTAATTAAATAAAAAATATGAGTAATAATAATTATAATGTATAAATTAATAAAAAAATAAAAATCAATGAAAAACACCAGTCGTATTTTATGAGTGAAATACGAGTATATTTACTTTTTCTAATTTTTACAAGAGCCATACATTAGAATACAAGTATATAAATAAAAACAAAAGTAATAAAAGTAAAAGTAAAAATATAATAACACAATGGTATGATTAGTGAAACAATTGATTGATTAAACAAACAATCGATTATACTGATAAATCGATTAAACAAACAATTGATAAATCAACTAGTCAACTAAATAACTTTAAAGAACCAAAAGAAGTTACAAAAGCTTTTATTGAAGCTAAAATGTCTAACGATGCAAATTTTCACCGGGAATATATGTATTTTTAGTGAATACAATACTTTTTGACGTTTCGTTTGAGAGTAAAGGTCGATTTATAAACTTTACGTTGGCGTTGTTGTTACGCTACCGTCGCTGTTGTCGGTAAAGTTTCGGTTACAGTTGTATGTGATGATTTTATAAACTTGAAGTTTGCGGTTGTGACAACTTATTCTATTTTATTCAATTTGGTGTTTTTGTTTGTCCGTATTCAAAAGAAAACATATCAAATGGATATTGAAGAGCAGCGCAAGTATTTAGGTCTTCTTGGAGTAATTTTGTGTATTTGTTAGGTTAGACCTATTAATAATGCAAGAAATCATAATTTTGTATAATTTCTATAAGAAGAGCCACCTTGTCTACAAATATTTCCTTGTTTAAGCTTTGATGTTATCATACCGTACACTAAATTAATTACCTTTTCTCCAAATTTTGAGAACATCATCCTACCTACCATCAACTCAACAACAAATATCACGTGAATTTTTAACCAATTCTTATTGGCTGAAAGCCCAACGTAACCGAACGGTGAACTTCAAAAGTTAAAAGTTGGTTATCTCGAACGTCGTACGAACAGAACGCCAACTGTGAACGGCAACGTAAACTGATTTTATAAACGAAACATATGTTTCTTCCATATTTAACTTTGAACGGTAACGTCAACAGCGAACGGCAGCGTCAACGTCAAGTTTATAAATCGTGCTTCAAACTGGCAGTTGTTGGCGCCATTTTACTTACATGGTGCAGCGGATAGAAAGAGATAGCTGTTAAATTGAAAAGGTCTATTAGATAAATTTACTTTGTAACATTTGCCAAATTTATAATCAAATGTGCTATTAATTTCAATAAACTTTTAACTTTTATTTACAAAAAATATAACCAGTTTCTTATTATTTTAGGAAGTCCTGCGTATTCATCACCAACCCAACACCACGAGTCTCTTGATACAAATCTACAGTTTCCTGCAAGCAATCTCACATTAGAATCAGGTCACCACTCCCATCATTCACATGGACATGGCACCCACACACATACACATCAGCAACCTCCACACCAACATCAGCAGATGCTAACAGAACAGAACCTAGATATCATCTCCACAGTGCCTCCAGGAAACGGGATAGTGCCAGCAAGTGGGAAAAAAAGGAAGCTCTCGCAGGATCAGGTTGCGCAGGTTGCTCAGGTAAGATAGGATTTTTTTCATAAATTTAAACTAGCTTCACCTTTTTTTACTCACATAGTGTTACGTTATTCTCCAAATATTAACATACAGGCTAGAGACGCCTGTATCACTGTCACAAAAACAGGCTGAATCCCTAAGGAAAAATATTTATAAATTAAAAATTAATAATATTACTTCCGATTTAGCCTTAATTTTTTTAAATGCAATCATGTGTAATACGTTCTTTATTGCCCCTCGTCTCTGTAAAAATCACATCAAGATTTTAGTGAATAAACCCGTTTTAAGGTCCCTAGAATCAGATTTTAACATTTTTAGTATGGTTACAAGCATGCGTGCGTGTTTGTGTATAAATACGAGAATATTTTCCAGTCATATTAAAATTTATTTAAGTTTACTTTTGAACGGAATGGTGCCAAGACACATATTTTCGCAATTTATTTGTTATATATATACTGTTAACTCTCTGTTAATTAGAATAATAATAAAATAATAGATTTTTTTACGTCGCTAGGATAAAAAGTTTAAACACTGCATTAGCGGTTAAAGTAGAAGATCATGTCAGCCATCGTGATAGACTACCCATAGCTTGCTTAGATGTTTAGAGCGTTAATCCGGCAAAGTAAAGGCTTGGCTTCGAATCCCGGTGTCTGACATGATGTTCCAGACAATTATAGATCGAGCATATGGACAGTTGCTTTGTATTCCAATGTATTGAAATCTATAAAATGTTCTATAAGCTGCAGCAGCAGTGCAATTTGTTGCACTCTTCATGTTATTATACTTATATACTTATACTTTCATTTCCATACAATTTAGAGATAAATTCATGTTTTAAATTTATTAAATAAACTGTTTGTTAATTTTTCCTTCGAATATCAAAAAGATGAATATTTTTATTATACGAGTATATTATGAAAATATTTTTGTTTTGAAAGACATAAAACCATCAAGGATACGTCAGTGTAGCGTGTAGCGAGTAGATGTATCCCCAAAAGTTGACAACCTACCAAAGAATAGATTCAGTTTTAGCTTGATGAAATTTTTTTGGAAACATATTTTATTATGACTATAATTATTGCTGTAATGATTTTCCCAATGCAAGAATGTATTTAGCGCGAAACCTAAAATTTTGGTTAAACAATTAATATAATTATTTTATTATATTTGAATTTGTATGAGTATGGGAAAGCAAATACATAATTAGTTTTATTAATGAAATATAATATACATATTTTAGGAAAGGAATAGTATATTATTTTACAGTCGACTCTCTCTAATTCAAACTGTCTCTAATTTGAATTTTTCTCTAAATCGAATTATTTTTTTGACACGTACAACTGTATAAACTTGTATATGTAAAAATTATTCTTTAAATCGAATTTTTTTAATTCGAACTTTCCTTTAACCGAATTAAATTTTGGGCATTTGTCATCATTTTCAATAAAATTCGACTCTCTATAAATCGAAATTAGATACAATCTTCAAAAACTTCCAAAAACTACTTTGACAAACAAGCTTACAACAAAATATTAAAACAAACAAAAATTTCAAATTTCTTCAAGCCCCTGTAATTGTATGTATTACTTTTTTATTTTTCCGTTATATGTACATATTAACTGAATAAACTTTTTTTTTATTTCATATATATATTCCATGTAATTTATACAAATGTTCATTTTATTTTCTTTTAGTCTCTCTAATTCGAATTCTCTCTAATTCGAACAAATTCAAATACCCGTTACGAATTCGATTTAGAGAGAGTCGACTGTATTAGGAGTAGAAAGCGGTCTTTTAGTATTGAACCTAGCTATTGCGGCCGAGGCGCTAGCCGAGGCCAGGCAAGCTGGGTAAACACAAAAAGGGCGTTCTTCTCCGAATAACATATACTATTTTTTCTTCAAGTGTTGCAAAGAAAATTGGGATTTTTAATTTTTTATTTTTTTAACTGGAGTTTGCAATTTCAGCCAAAGTTCGCTGTGTACACTACAAAACACAAACGATACAACTGTCAAATAACAATTTTCAATATTGTCTGTGTCGCTATGACGACTGCTACCGTCAGCGGTGAACTAAGTAGCTAACATTTTTTTACTAGTACAATAATGTTGTTCATTATTGTACTAGTAAGAAAATGGATATCTTCTATAGTGTGTGTACAGTAGCATAATATGCATATAATAATACATTTGAAGAAAAATATATTTTTTTTTGTAGTCATGCATTGACATGTGTTGTTTCGTGTCACCTAAGCAACGTCCGAAACGTCAATTTCCCAGGTCTTCGTAAAAATAAACCAGATAAGTGACTGGGAAATTTTGGAAAAACACTCATCTATTTCTAAAGCATTTCTTAAAGAACCAGATTTATAATAAAAAAGTATAGTTTCTCAAACATTTCTTGGTGGCTTAATAATAATAAGAGGAAATGGTGGAATATTGAATGAAATTTAATTTTAAAATAATGAATTTAGTGCATTTGGTTCACAATGTTGGCAACAATTTCTGCTCGGCGGAAGTCGGTAAGACAGAGTACTCGGGAATCGGTAACAAATAACCAACAAATATAATATAAATTGTAGTAAAACATTAAGAAATTTAACATATTTATAAAGTTTAAATTTGCTATACACTACATTACATAAAAATAAACATTAAAATAATTGGAATTTAAATTTGACACATCACTCTGAAATTATTTACAAATCAGTGTATATGTATATTTACGTAATTAAGTTTTAATAAATAAAATTAATTATACAAAAGATACTAATTATTATTTTTATACTTTTCGTACAAACCGCGTGCGTGAACTTGGTTCCCGCACTTGGTATGTAAATAACTAATACCTACTATTTCTATTGTATCTTTTTTTTAGGTGGTGAAGTCAGAACCTGAGCTCTGTACAGCCGGTCAACTAAGTCCAGTAGTAGCTGCTAACACTACTACCGTTAGTAATCAGAGCAACGGTGGTACCGAAGATGCAGAATATGCAACTAGTGAATCAGGTGCTTGTCTTGGAGATGCACAGTATCAATGTATTCGTTTCCAACCGTTCCAACAAATAAATTGGTGTACGTTGTGTGATCAGAATCTCACAGAACTGTAAGTATCGTAACTTGTTGCGAGTATAAGTCCTTCACTATTTTTTTTCTTTTATGAAACTTCATCTAAACTGAAAGTGATTTCTAGTTTTAGAAAGTCTTTATTGTATTCGTTAAGCCGTAATTATTATTTTAATATTCTTTGACGTAAATATAGAGATGATTTTCTCCTTACACAGCGGACTTCATCAAAAATTGGAGGTACATAAATGATCTTTTTCAGTACTTATAAAAATATATAAATAAATAACTTGTGATCAATAATTGAAAACATACGTGGATAAAAGCAATTTTGATTATCAGTGATAGCCTATGTAATTCAACAAATCTTTATCTTCCATACAAACGCAACAAAACATTATCTGGCGTGGCATCATAAGTTGAATCAATTGTTATTTGGTTTATTTCGGTTGATTCGTTCTTTTCTGCATTCATATTGGCCTGTATTTTAAGATTGCAGCGCTGGGGTGGCAAGTTTTCAACAACAGGTCGAACGAGATATGACGTTAACCTACTGTCAAATGATGGGCAAACACATAATTTATAGAATTATGTATTTCTCATAGTACCGTATTATATTTACTTTTCTTTTTATATGATTTTATAGTAGGTTTTACATGATCCATTAAGAGTAAATTAATGTAAATTCCTAGTACATTTTTATAAAACTTTAACTTAAATTGTATAACCACTTCTGTCTTAGATGATATCTTCAAAAAAATAATTAAAACAGCAAAATTTCATGATTATATTTCTTATTGGGAATGTTTCAACGCCCGAATATTTAAAACCAGAATATTCAAAGCCAGAATATGCATGCACAGAATCATTGAAATCCCGGATATTCAAAAACAGAATCGCGCATCGCCAGAAAGCGCTTTGCCCGAATCATTAAAAAACCGAATAGGTGAGCGTGACCAAGCGGAGGTCACTTAAGGTTAGGGTGGGTTTGGTTAAGTTAGATACGCTTTCGTACAATGCGCGATTCTGTTTTTGAATATTCGGTATTTGAATGATTCTGTGCATGCATATTCTGGCTTTGAGTAATGTGGTTTTGAATATTCGGGCGTTGAGTATGCACCCTTTCTTATTCACTTGTGAACATTAGTATAGGATGTATTCATGGAAGTGAATATAACTTAAATGGTATTTTTGTGAACATTTATAAAACTAACCTCGTTTTGAAACAAAGTTTTTTTTGAAATATGATGAATAAATCGTCAAAGTATACAAGACGGATATATTAATTTATAATTTTCTGAACCAACTGTATTATTATCTTTTTTCATCTTGTCAAGCATATTTTTAATGTAAACATGAATTTTTCGTTCATGCGGGAATTCGTGACATCATAATTTATTGCCTCATATTACATTATATATATATATATATATATATATATATATATATATATATATATATATATATATATAATAAAAAATAAATAAATATTTCATCACGGCATATTACCCATTGCTGGGTGTGCCAATCTGCTTCATACACAGATATCGGTAATGATGGAATATTTGTACCGTGTGGGCGCTTACCAGGCGTCACCTCACGGGAACTCATTGCTGGCATGGAGAGTGCGCCACAGGGGTCAATTTTGTGCCATTAACATTCATACTTTAATAACAGGTCAATCTGTAGTTCATTACTTTGCCACCAGATGTCATATCGCTTAGCAATACATGCCAATAGTTGACAATGGATTTCATATTTTAAAAAGGCGATAGCAGAAGGCTTGAAAGTAGTAAGAACTTGGAATAAAGTAAATGTGTTAGGTAGATATGAAGATGATGAAATAATATTAAAAACTTGATTATTTTAAAAACTTATACCTTTTTAAACCTTGATTTTAATATTTTTTGAAAATACAATATATATTTGTTTCAGCCCTGTCCCGCATTATAGAGTAGACGCAGACAAAGGTTTTAATTTTTCAAATGCAGATGATGCGTTTGTCTGTCAGAAAAAGAATCATTTTCAGGTAAAAAACAAATAACATTTCATTTATTAGTTTCCATTATTTGAAATATATTTTTCCCTGTGACCTATTATAGATAACATGCCACGTGCAGCTTATAGGCGATGCGCAATTTGTAAAAACTACAGAGGGTTTACAAAAAATCAACAGCTTTCACCTTCATTTCTATGGTGTGAAATATGACTGTCCCACGCAAACAATTCGGGTGGAACAGAGTCAGAGTGATAGGAGTAAAAAACCTTTTCATCCTGTCTTGTAAGTTTAATCTGACAGTGGTGTGAGATACCCAATCCAAAAAATTATTAGTATCATTTTTAGTTATTACTTATATTATTTTTATTTTTGGGTGGTTGGGTATCTCTGTGAAGTGCAATGATATGACCACTGAATTTTGGAGACTGATTTTTAGAGTTTCGAATTCTAGAGTGGAGCTGGTTAGTTCACAAGTAACCAAGGTGACCGTTGGCCGTTTACATTTTAGTGAAACAACCTCCAATAATATGCGCAAAAAGGGGAAACCCAATCCCGAACAGCGTTATTTTCAGGTAAATAAAAACCACTTACCTTTGTTTCACATTCATTCATAGAACTTTGTTTAATATCTCGTCACATGCAAATTACTAATTAAGTTTTTTTGCTATTTCAAATAGGTTTTAATTACTGAATTTTTACAGTTAGTGGTTGGTCTACACGCGCACACTTCACACGGACACTTTCCAGTGGCCAGTCACGCTAGCCAGCGAATTATAGTTAGGGTAAGCATGGGCAATTTATTTTAAATATTTTTATAATGCTCTTTTCTAATATTTTTAAATGTTATTAGTTAAGTTTAATTTAATATTCACTTTTAAACGTAAGTAAATAAATAATTTCTTTCGATTTTAGGCTTCCAATCCTGGGCAATTCGAGAGCGATGTAGAACTTTGTTGGCAAAAAGGGCAGACACAGGTTTAATATTTTTAAAATTATTTCTTAATTTATGGTTCTAATCTGTTATTATTCTTTAGGAATCAATTTTTCACGCTGGTAAAGTGGGAATAAATACAGATAGACCTGATGAATCTTTAGTAATACACGGAAATCTAAAAATTACTGGCCATATTATTCAACCTAGTGATCTGAGAGCAAAGAAGAATATAGTTGAATGTGATACTGCCGAACAACTCAAAAATGTACAAAGGTTGCGAGTAGTAAGGTAAAAAAATAACATGTTATTCAATCATTTCTTACGTTTTTTTGTATTCGATAATAAAAATTTGTTATTTTAAGTGAATGAAAATAATACGAGACGGTGAATTTAGGACGTATAAATAATTTTATTAGATATTTGTTGAGGGAGAGGTAGTCTCTAGTTCTGTTCGTTGTATGGTTCTAACTGCACGAACTTGTAATGTTTGTGAAAAATATGTTCGTTTATGTATTCTAAGTTGTCAGCAATGTGTTCGGTTGTCGTCGTGCATATTGCAGTAACTAGTCAGAACTGTACTGTAGAGAAAATGATTAGGTAGAAGACTTACGTCATCAACCTGAAATAAACCTTATAAAATTAAATATAACTTGTAGAAATTATTAGGTGTTATTTATTTTTAAAAGAAGAAAAAAAGTACTAGTATTAAGTAAAGTATATATTAATGATATTTACAATTATTTCTAAGTAAATCGTTATTCCTTTTACGGAATATGAAATTATTTGAAATAATTGTAGTTTATTTTCGTACCATACGTTCGCATTACTGAGAATGATCATGTTGTGTCAAATAAATTTATATTCCGTAAAAGGAATAAGGATTGACTTGGAAATAATTATAAATTAATTAATATATACGTTTCTTTAATACTAATCTATTTTTTCTTCCTATAAGGTTTTTTCAGGTTGATGACGTGAGTTTTCTGCCTAATCATTTTCACTATACCTCCCGCGCTAGTACACTTATGGTACGTTCGGTAATTGGATCCATCGAGCGCTCAGAGTTCTAAGGTCACGTGACACGTAATCAAATATCAGTCAAGCAGTGATCTAGCGTTTACTACCGAACGCGTCAGCGTCAGATCATTTGCCGGGCGCGAACTATGAACAGGCAAATAATTGCTATATGGCAAATGAATTTTTCTTTTGTATGATAGTAGTGATGAAGAAAAAGAGTCAACACGTAAAATGGAATATTATACGGAAACTATTGTATCACTTATGAACGACAATATATTTAAGAGCCATTTTAGAATGCGACGTTCAACATTCGAAAAGGTATTAAATGAAAGTTAACCATTATCATCTGCTCCGGGACATCGTAAATTGTCATTAGATAAACAGTTGTTGATAACAATTTGGTGTTTATAAAATACTGAATGTTTCCGGTAAAATGTCATATCACTATTTTCTATACTGCATATTGGGAATTGATAAGTTATTATTCCTTCAGTAATTTTTTTTTTGTTCTAAACAAATTAACTTTTAAAAAAAGTCAAAAATATATTTTGTTTACCTGTAACCCACCCTGTAACCTCAATTTGAGTCTCGCCTAAACATAGCGCCTAAATAAACGTCAAATCACTACAAGGCTCGAAGCGCTCGACAGTGAACGGTCGAACTAATAGAGCGCTATCTGAGTGTGCGCTGAGACAATTACTCCATGTATTTAAAAACGTGATCGAGCCATCATGCGAACTCCGAGCGCTCGGATCCTAATACCGAACGACCCATAGTGCAATTTATAACGTCACCGTAATTTAACAAATGGGCTACTATGAACTAGTAACTGGCATATTTTTTTCAAAAATCGAAATCTATTCTGAATATGAATGAAAAGAAATGTTTTCTTGTGAGAGATAATCATGAAAAATTCCTTTCAATGAATACTATTATTATTTTTGGTAATTAACCTAAAATCTGCACTAACTTGTTTAATTTGTGTTCGTTTGTATTTAGAAAATAATTCTGTACTATTTTCTATTAAACTGTACTAATGAGGAATTCTCAGTACATGTTATACAAGTTAGTGTAATGTAAACGAACAGATCTTATAATTGTAAATAATAGATCAGTAGTGGTACCGCGTGCACTTTCGTTTCGAATTATAGTACTCTATAATTAAAATACGATTTTCGTATTAGATGGTACAGCAGTTAAATGAATTCGAAAGTAGAATTCTTATTCGTGTACAGTAAAATGTTTGTATATGTCCGATCAAGGTCGTATACGAATTGTATGTACTTAACGACAATCGTTATCTTCGTAATTGTATTCTGTAACAAATTAAAAAAAATAACCTTGACAGCAAGTTAAAAACTTTATTTCCTATAATCAATTTTAAATTAAATACAAAATAATTCAATATCACTCACAAAACTTCTAGGTTAGATTACTTTTGGCCTGGTGGGACTTAGCTGTCAGCTGTCAGATTCTTCTTCTTGTTGTGGGCTATGTCAGAGCTACTACTACTACCATCTGTAGACATCTTGTGCTAGGCGTTAGGAATATAAACCTATTACATTATTTTAATATTGCCTGGTAAAAAACTATAATATGACAGATTTTAGAGATCACCATTCAGCATAATAGCAATATTATTTTGACACGAATAAAAATACTGAATTATTAACAAAACGTTTATGTAATGAATGATTTTTCCAATCGCCAGAAAATAATGTTATCGTTATATTTTTTTCGTTATGGAGAATTAAATTATTGTTTACTGAATAACACTTTAACGATTTTATAATAACGATATAACAATATATGTCATAACGAACGTTCACAGAATAGGCGTATTAAACGATTTTCGTTATTATTATAACGATATAGCGTTTCAACGATTCATTATGCCATAACGATGATTACAGAATAGCCCTATAAGTCAACTAGAAAGTTTATTAGCAAATGTAAAACCAAATATGTGAAAAATATGGATATAGCTTGGTTCACGAAGGATGCGTATTCAAGGTCACTTATAAATCGTCTTATATAATATTTTCGTAATCCCATACCGTAATTATGATTTAACAGAACTAAACACGTAAGTGAAAAGGGATCTATAACGGACGCCGGCAGTTAAGGATTATAACGACGCACGAACAAAAAACAAAAGTGAAAAGGTGTCCATAACGGCCGCCGGCCGTTAAGGTTTATAATAGGCGCCTGCTATTAAGGCTAAAGTATTTCTAAAAAAATCACAGTATCGTGACGAGCTTTATGGTATCACGAAAAATTTTGAACGCCACACGGCCGATATGCAAATAACGGACTCGGCTGATTATAAACCTCAGCTATTGCCTCGGTTAACAAACATCAGCCGCGTCCATTATTTGCTTTATATCGGCCTAATGACGTTAACTATACATGCAAATAACCACTGCATTTCGTATGCATAGGCGTGCAACATGAAGTATTTATGGATACATTTTAAATGAAAAAAATAAGTGCAATTTATTTGAAAATTATTTTTCATTCTAAACAATGCCTGTCTCAAATATTTTTCACCTATGTTTTTGCAAAACACAGACTTGACATAAAGCTTGGAATAATAATTTGATTTACGCGTCAACGTCACTGGGTAAATATTAGCACAGAGGGCAGTAGTTTATAATTAAATATCTGTAACTCTATGATAAACGTCATTGTTATTTGTAGTGTGTTGGAAAGTAATGTCACCAATTTACACATATCTGTCATAAATTACAAAGGCATACGTCAAATAATCTTTCTCTTTCTAACTTGAAATGTTGCTAAGCTACTGTTGTATAAAGGGCTGTGTATTCTTTCTTCGAACAAGTGACCTTGAATAGTCATCTTTTGAATTATAGTTCACTTTAGTAAAGAAGTGAATCGAAACACGAAAATTCAATTGGTGGGAGAATTGTAGAAATGATACGAAACAAAGCGAAAATTAGAATACAAACGTGAGCGCGGTACCACCACAGTTTATGAATGTGACTGAGGTAAATGTAGGAGAAATCAAGATTGAATGATTATTAAATATATCGGGGGTCTCAAGCAATCCTTAATATAGCAATTTAACATGACAAAGCAGATTTTCTGAATTTTTTGATGCCAAAATTTTGAATTTACATCTTTGGTAATGGAGTAAACTTAATTTAAAGACACGGTAAAAATAAATGCAGTATGCGATTATTTAAAAAAAAAAAAATGAAAATTGCTTATCTGCCAAACCAAATGATAGAGAAATGAGCTCATAAACCATAATAGGAATACAACAAACTTATACTGAAATCGTGAAATACTTGCTAGTTAATAAGTATAAGTAGTAAAGCTATTTTCAAATAACATTCTTCAGTAAAGAGTTCATAACGAATTAAATATTTTCTGACGTTAGCTATATCTTATTTGATTCTATTATCCAGATATATCAAAGCTGCGTATCTCGTGTGTAATTCCATAGTGCGCATTGGAAAAATAACAACTGTCATTTTTTGGTTGGCATTTAAGGTTATATTTACCCGAATATTAAATAAATATTTTAAAGCTGACAAAATAATTTTAATTTCGTATGTATTAAGTTTAACTATTTATAAATTAGGACTTATAACAAGTAAAATATTATTTTTATATTGAAAATATGTAACACCTGCTCTCCTGAAGAACAGTTTCAGTGCCACTAGAACGAACACACTTGACGTCACGAATTCATCACATGACTTTAAAAAATAATATCTTGTTTAATTAAGGAATTTTCACGTAGGGATTATATTAATAGTCATATAATTTTATAAAGTTTCACAAAAAACAATAAAAAAATTGTTTCAATGTTCATTTCTTGAAATAATTGCATACTAGAGCTATTTCTACCGAGACTTTAAATTAACTTTACTCATTTACCAAAGACGTAAATTCAATTCAAAATATTCTAAATTTTATGTTCTGTGTTTCCATGCTCTGTCAAATATGTCTGCGATAATGTGAAAAATAATGAGATTTAATATATCTTTTAGGTATGAATACGCTCCTGGTTTCGCATCACAATTAAATCTCAAATCAGAGATAGCTGACACAGGAGTCATTGCACAAGAAGTAGCCCAAATAATTCCAGAAGCAGTTAGTCATACAGGAGATATTACCTTAGATAATGGAAGAACTATCAATAACTTTTTAGTAGTTAACAAAGTAAGTCATTAAATTTTTATTAGCTTCCATTATTTCATCATATAATTATTTCTTCTAGGAACGAATATTTATGGAAAATGTAGGTGCAGTAAAAGAATTATGTAAAGTTACAGATAATTTAGAAACACGAATTGGTCAGCTAGAAAGAATTAATCGTAGGTTGAATAAATTAAAACGTGATGATAGTTTAAAGTCTAATAGCACTGGTAATTTTGTAGCATTAGTTTTAGAAACATAATTTAATTAACAATTTTTATTTTAGTAACAAGTAAAATTTCAAATTCACAAAAATGTCACAAACATCACTCTTGCCATAAAGATGAAGAACTTTGTTCCAATAAATTTATCCAAATTGTAATAGTAATATTGGTGTTAATAATGGCATTTTGGTAAGAGATCTTTAACTTATTGTGATAAAACAATTTTTAAAATATTTTTAATAGTTTGGCAGCAATAACAACATTATATTTAATGGAAGCATCAAGACACAATAGTCAATTCGCACAAAATAATATTTTTAATACTCAAAATGGATTCAATAATAAAATTCCCACTTTAAAAGATCCTAAATTAAGAATTACTCCACCTATTCAAAACCATCATCCTAACACTTATAAGGAGAAACGTAAGTTAATTTTTTTTATATTTTTTAATAATTATTTAAAGAAAAATGTTTTGCAGCCGATATTAATAATCATAGACCCTTAATAGAAAATGCAATAGCACCAAAATCACCTTTAGTAATTGGTAAACCTCCTTATTGTCAGGATATGGATAGTGATATTGATACTTCAAGTCCATGTCAAGTAAAATTTTAAAATCATTTATTTAAAAAAAAAAAACTTAATACTTTTTTGCAGGTATATTGCTGTAGTCCAGTTACTATTGATAACTCAGAAATAGAATCTGCACTATATGACAAAACTCAAAAATCAAATCTCAACCTAACAAAATCACAAGTATCTTTAATAAGTATTGATAAAAATAAGATAAATACTTTTCATTCGAATAATATTGATAAGCAAAGACAAAAGAGAGATGCAGATGTAGAATGGGCAGGAGAAGAAAATAGTTACATGGGTAAGGATTCCTTGTTTTATTACTATTTGTATGAAAAATAAAAATAAACAAATTTTCATTTTAGATCATGCTGAACAATATTTTACAATCTATATTCAAGGGAGCACGTTCAACGTGTTGAATCTAACAAATGATTATTGCTTTGACTGTAATACTAATACGTATAATATAACGTACGCGGTTCCTATATCGAAATATATGTCTGATGAGCAAATTAAATTAACATTCAGGTGAGATTATTTTTGTCTTTGTGCCAAATTGGCATCTCGTATTCTTGAGACACATAATTTATTAAATTGGCATGGAACGTAAAAAAATAATTTATTAATAAAATATGTTGTGCACCTCTTACAAATTTCTTCATTATTATAGATCAAACCACCCAAATTACAAAGAACTGGAATCATGTCACGAATATAAACCAATAGAATGTCACAATTCTATTTGGGATGACGGTAAAACTCATTCATTACATAAAGCAAATAGAAATATTGGTTTAGTAGAGAATGGTGATAATAAAATACCAGGGAATGTGTTTATTATCGATATGGTGAACGTTCAATACAAAACATTAACATATCGAGCTTCTTTACTTCAGAATCAGGTGATTTATTTATATATTGTAGGCAATTATTTCTCTATTAACAAGATAAATTGGAATAATATTTGTAACATTTTTTCTCTTTGCAGAATGTTTGCAGTTTATCGGAAAATAAGTTAGGAATTGAGTATATTGAGTACAATTTGAATTTTTATAGAGACTGCGATGAAAAATAGTATTTTAGTTAATACAATCTCTAATCATATTTTCCTAATCTCAAATTTTGTATTATTATTATTATTATTGTTATATTTTATCGGTAATACGTATCAAGACACGTATTCTTTTAAATTATTATTTTGCTGTATATTATTGTTATGCCAGTGGTATATTTTTATTGCTTATACGTAGAAAATGTAATCATAATATGAGTACTTAAAAATTATCCGTCCTAAATGTACAAGTATAGGTTAAGTAAAAAATAGATTTTCACTTTTTGTATAGTGGAGACTCAAAAATTTTTACAAATCTGCAAATTATTAGGTTATGTGTAAAAATTAAATTATTTTTGGAAATACTCTTCAAAAATAGTTATTAATCCGAAAAAAAATCCTGAAACTAAATTAATTTAAAAATAATTCATATATATATTTGTAAGTATATGATTATAAAATAAGTTATGTACAATATTCCTTAAACATACATATTTACAAATGACAATTATGTATTAAAAATGCAATAACTATTCTGTATTTTGCACATATTTAGACTTTAAATATTGTAGTTTGTATAGATAAATGATCATTCCAATTTTAGCGTATGTTAGATATTATAATTAATATTTAATTTTAAATATGATCAATATTTTAAGTGATATTTATAAAGTGAACAAATTGAAACTTTTGTTTTTGTAGTAGTGCAATATTATAATTGTTGTGATTGTCAGATGAATAAAAAACTATTATATGTATACTGATTTTGTTTTTTGTGTACACTCCCTGTTCTCTTTTCCCGATGATACATATTGATACAATGTGGATTACAGTTTTAATATAATACACGCTGTACCACAACTTCGGGTACAAACTTTAAGGGCATATAATACTGATACTGAGAAATATGAGTAAAAAAAGACTAATTAACATTGGCTTATCTTCAATAGTATGTACTCGAAGTTGTGGTATAGCCTATATTAATAAAGAACAATATATGCTTAAATAGTTCAATGGTTATATACATATATATATATATATATATATATATATATATATATATATATATATATATATATATATACATATTAAATTATAATGGCTGAATATTGGAGTCTACTTACAAATAATTATTTAATTTACATTCAATTAGATCGAGATCGTCCTCTTGTGTTAAAACAGTGAACTACAAATCGGGTGATGTGTACCATAGCAAAGCGCAAGGTTGGAAATAATTTACTTTTTACACGTGTTTCTGCCAAGTAAGTGTCCCTGTTTAAAATGTTTTATTACTCTTTCTTGAATATAAAATTAAAATGATACATTATCGTTATCTCGTCTCTGTTTGACGTAAAACTTGTTTGTTTAGGTTATGTTATAGTGATTGTCAATTTGGAAGTGAATTTAGTGTTTACTAATTAAATTGTAATTAAAATTAGACAAAGAAGCTAAAAATAATTTTTATTCCAGGGCTTATAGAAAAATAATGCTACGGCGAAGTTGAAAATAGCATATCTTAGATAGACAATACAATTGTTTCCTTAGTATTGTAAGTATTTTTTTGATATTTTGTGTTTGTCACATAAAACTAACAATTTAAAACTAACATAAAGTATCTTTAATTTAATTTTTATACTAATTTTAATTTTTACAGATGATACATATTTTAAATCTTACATTTCTCTTCCACTATCTTTAGTTTTAAATCTATCTGTAAATATACAAAGTTCACATTAGGAGTGCGCTCAGTAGTTTTTATTGAAATTGAAACTTTCATTATTGCTTTTGAGTAATGTACGGAAAAGTATGTAATAATCAATTAACATTTATTTTCTTATTAAGAATAGTATATTTTTAAGTACCTACCTGTTTAAAATAAATATCTCATTAAACCTAAGTTGGTACATTGCAGGAGGACTTATAAATTGTTTTGTAATATAATAATAATATAATAATTTATGATAAGTAAATATTTATGAAACTGCGATAATTATATTTGTATTATACAGTTTCAGAAATTAAAGAAACGGTTTCTTGATAAAAATTATTGTCACACATGTATGTTAGTTCAGCAAGCTATATCAAGGACGGAACAACGAAATTAAATGTACGTTGAGCTATTGCTATTGTTTTAAATGAAACAAAAACTGTAATCTTAGGAAGTTACTGAAATAACAGGACCACGTGTCATTTTTTATTTAAATATTTATTTAAAAAATACAATTTATATTAATGAATTAATGATGAATTTTATATATATTTATTATAATTTGATGTTTTACAGTATTTGTATCTCGTAGGCGAATTGTAAAATCAGTCTATTTAGAATACGCCTAGGCTTTTTCAAAATGACTAGGCGAATTGTAAAATGATGAGTTTTGGACTTTAATTAGTTTGGATATTTCGGAGGATATTTTAATAAATATGTGTTAATATAACTCAACCTAACGCACATAACTTTTATGAGTGTGAGTTTTGTACATTAGGTTAGGTCATGTTGCGATGTATTTAGAAAAATTACAAGCGAAAATGTCCATATATTCAATTTAAAATGGGTCCTATACCAGTTTTTTAAATTTTGTTCTGTGGAAGAACTGGATGAACTAAAAATGTTAATGCAAACTCGACTTAAACATTTTACGTAATAAGCTTCACCAGTGGTCGACAAATTGTTTGTTCTAGAGAGTACAAATGTTTCATGTTTGCATAGCTGAAATATTTTTATATATAAACTTATACATTATATTCATGAAGAAATTATTATTAAGCATAAATAACATAAATAAAATGTATTTTTTCTAATAAATTATAGGACTTTGAAACAGTGTGACCATTGTTTTACAAACTATGATGGCTGATGGCGCTAGTGTTTTCTCATTGATTGTTTGACGGTAGGCGGGCTAAATAAGCGCACGAATGTCGCTTTTAAAATCAGGCAACCAATCAAATCGCTAAGACCTGATACGTCATTCTAATTATTAATCGACTTCATTCAATCAAAATTCTTTCACTAATACTCATTAATTTGCTTATATTTTCGCATTTTTATCTATGATAGTTAAAATTTGATTATGGAATAGTACCCATTCACCTAGTCATTTTAAAAGGGGTGCATTATAAAAAGAGTGACTTTACAATCTGCCCACATTTATTTTTATAAATACTTTGAAAGTATGTATATGTACATAAATTGATTATTTTTACTTCAAAAAAATATTCATAATATTTAATTCGTAATTCCATTATTTATAGCATGTAATGTAAAATTCACGCTGAAAACTAACATTTTATTATTTACCTATATCATTTACATTATCATTGTAATTACAGTCATGTCTTACTAATCTGACTAATTCTACATAAACTCAGGTATGTGAAATTGGAATCATAAACCATTGGTATTAGAAACTACTGGGCTCACTTTTTCATCTTGGCTTAACTGGTGTCTTACGATCTTCGTGTCTGCACACCTGTAGGCAATTGGTATGGCTGGTAAACGTACACGCACTCGCTCTACTTCTAACATGGGCGCACAGATGGCGCCGCCGGCAACGGTGACTGCCACAGCTGAACAGCTGCAGTCCTTGTCCAAGGAGCAGCTCAAAACTGAATGTCGCCGTAGAGGGCAAAAAACCTCCGGGAATAAGATGGAATTGGTATGCATGATGCTTTGAAAAGTCGGGTCTTTTTATCAACTGTCTCATTTCTCTTCATCATTAACAAATTTTGTGGAACTAACTATAAAATCTTATTCTGAATGAGTGAACTGAGATATTTGGTAGAAAAATTGAGCTATTATTGCTTGCAGAAACAAAATGCAGCTTTGATGGAAGTAGTAGAGCTTGAAAGCATGGTGGTAAAGTAATATTATGAATGAGAACTTGTAAGTAGGTAGATATGGTGTTAGTTTGGGCAATACTTATTTTTACATACTTTAAATTTATTGTATACATTTGGAGATATAAGATAATCAGCCCTATTTTGTAAGAAAGTTATTGTCTTAGCAACGTTGCTATAGCAAACAACCAATCATAATTGAAAACACTGAATAAAACATGAAAATAACAGGCTTTACATTTGTTTCTATTGGTGAAATTTTTAGCAACGTTGCTAAGACTTTCTTACAAAAATAGGGCTGATTATTTGATTTTGTTATATAATTACTTAATGAGAAAATGTATAAAGTATTACATTGATTAAATAATATGTACCGATAGACCACCTTGAGAGTAATTCTGTAGCACACTGTGTCTACTTAAAATCTGATAGTGTTATAGATGTGTTTTTGTTTTTCCAAAAATTCTCATAGGACACTAGATAATGACGAAAAACTAAATATTGTTGATTTTTCTTTTTCAAATAACTTCTATACTATTAATAATCGAAAAAAAATATTTCAAATATAAAAGTTAGATATTTTTTTAATGACCTAACCAATGGGGTACGAAATAGTCATTTATGATGTGTTAAAAGTGACATTTTATTTTGTGAGAAGAAAGTTTGGAACACAACGCGAAGCGGAGTGGTCCAAACCTTCGAACAAAATAAAATAACAACACGTATATCATATACTATTTTTTTTACAAACACTATTTTTCACTTTGAACATGTTTTTTGTTCACTATTTCTATAAACACTATTTTTTCATTTAAATTTTTATTTCTAATAATTTTTTTGACATGTGCCAAAAATGTCGATTTGTTGTTCCATTCGTCATTACCAACGTAACTAATTCACTTTTAAAGACTAGTGTAAAAGTAACATCGATCTGTCACTTTTTTAACACGTGTCAAATAATTATTTACGATTCAAGTACGTAAAGCTAGTCTTTAGTCACGAATGGGTCAGAATTAAAACTCGAGCGTAGCGAATGTTTTAAGACCACTGAGTAACTAATGATGCTTTACGTATGTGTATCTTACAATATTTTATCTACGATATAATGAAAAAAACCCAATAAATATAAAAAATACTTTTATTTATGAATCAGGATTACAATATTTAAATAAGAAGTTTGCCATGATAACATAATATTCACCCTGGTTTTACAAATTTAGCGTGTTAAAAATTTTAATCACTCGTTGCTCAGCGACCCGTGACTAATGAAATATTGTTACTAAACAACCGTTTTACAAACTTGAAACTAACATCTAAACATCAATTTTACGCACTATAAATGACATTTTTAACCCTAAACACAAACATTAAAAAGCCTACTTTTAGTAGATTTGCAGAAACAATGACATCTTAACATTAAAAACAGACATTAAAAAGCCTATTTTTAATGGATAGAAACAAAATTTATATGCGTAATTTTTCGAGATATAACGCAAACTTACATTTTTTAAAATGGAACCTATAGCAGATTTTAGTCTGAAAAAAATCGTTATTTTTTTCAATGATATAAAGGTTATTGTGTTTCTTATTGGTTTTGCCCCCAAAATTTAATGTTACACTTTATTTTTCCTGAATTTTGTGTGTGTCGCCTTTCATCTCATCATCATCATAATGAAATATTACTACTCAAGGATACAACAGAACATGCAAAAATTGATTCATCTCCATAAAATTAATTGTAATAAGATAAATTTCTTAAAATACAATAATTTATCTTCTTTTTATGGGGTTTCTTGGCCGTGTACCTGAGTATCTGGTCGCGAATCTGGGGAACCAGGTTCGATCCTGACCGACGCCAAAAAAAAATATTTCAAATTTTAAATGCCACAAAAGTGACCCCTGTGGTGCACTCTCCACGCCAACAATGTATGCCTGTCAAGTGACGCCTGATAAATGTCCGCACGTTACAAATATGTCATCATCATATCCCGTGATGATATATTTATTTATTATTTTTATTAATTATATTTTATTTGATTGATAAACATAATTCATTTCATGACTTTCTTGCTCACTATTTTCTTTCAAAACTATTATTTACAAATTACAGTATAACATGTCAGGGCGACCTTATATAAAATATTTTTATCACAGAAATTAATTTAACAGATTTTTGTGCAAAATTGTCTTAACAAAATAAATTATTTAAATAAAACTAGTATTTATAAATCCTTATTTTATCAATATTTTCAAACTAATAAATTTAATACAATACAGGTGTGGCAAAACAACCTCCTTAGTTTTAATTAGGGTTGGCCTGGTTTAAATAATTTGATATAAATTAACAGATTTATTAAAATTAAAAATCGTTGATTTTTATCAATGATGAAGAAAAGATTCAAATTATAATAAAAATGTATATATTTGCTACAAAACTAATAACAACAAAAATATGTTCTGTATATACTAATATCTAAAAAATTAAAAGATATTTTATCACTTTAATTTTCATATAACAGAAGAAGTATTTAAATATTTAACAAAAATTCTTCGTTTATGATATAAAATATTTACATTGCTTTTAAAACAATTAAAAAATCTGTTGTGGCCAGCACAATACCTTCCGTCAATCCTGTGTATAATGTATAAATTCCATACATAATTTTTCTTGCAAAAGATTCTAAATTTCCAGTAAAATTATTTTATAAACAAACTTATCAAATTGCACTTGACACTGACATCTTCTTCCTCTTTAGCTTTTCCCATTCGTTATGGGTCGCTATTTTTGTGTGTCGTTCTCATTCAGTTCTTTTTCTCTCAAGTCTTCCGCAATACAGTCCTTCCATCTTATCTTTGGTCTTCCTCTGTTTCTTCAACCTCCTATTACTAAACTACTCATCCTTGTTCAAATATAATTCTTCATTTCTCGTCATGACATGTTCAAACCAATGTAATCGTCTTTCTTGTATCTTTTTAGAAACTTGTAACACTAGAGTTATTTTCTTACTGTATATTTCCGTGTCTTCCCCAACATCTACTTCAACATCCTCATCTCTGCCACATTAATTTACTTTTTATTGATACTGACATCTGTCAATTTGAATTATATGAATATATTAGTAGTTTCCATGTTTAGCGTAGCTGGCTGAATTATAGAATTTAATTTCTTTAAAATTCTTTAACTCTGTATCCATTGAATATGAAGTATAAAATGTAATCAAATCGTATAGAGAATAATATATTCTTTATGTTATAATAACGTTAAATGTCAATAAATCAAATTTAACTGTTAAATCTTCAAATGAGGCTACTTCTGGTTCACCAATTATAACCAAAATCTAATCACTTGTTCTCCTGGATGTAAACTTGAGGAATACGAAAAAAATATAATTTTTGGAATCGTGGTATTGAAGTTATGGGATCCGGAACTTTTGTCACACACACACAGACACACACATACATACATACAGACATCATCGTAAAAATGGTAAAATCTTTTTATAGGAACCCTAAAACATGCTTATTCACTAAAAACTCATCATTGAATTTTTTGACCAAAGACAATACTTTCCTTACCTAAAGGTGACGGAAGGTAAAAAGTGCAATAACACCAACAGATATTTAAAAATAAAAAAAATCATGATTTATTTGATTTATAAAAATCAATGATTTTTGATTTTTTTAAATAAATCGTGATTTTTGCCAACCAAGGCAGCGGAGGTCGTAAAAGGGTGCGGATGGTGTCTATGGAGGCAGGTAGATAAGAAGTTTCCGTTACACAAAAAATCAGTCTTAAACATAATGTAGGCGAGCGAGCAGCGCGCTTTTACCAAAGAAGCCTACATCCGCTAAAACGGATCAGTAGCCGCCGTCCAGCGCGCGTTCTAAACTTAGTTAAATTCCCCCTCGCCAAGCAGTTCCGGACCGAAAATCGATTACTTTGGGGGTAAAAAACTTTAGGGAAATAGGATCTATTGTCAGGAAGGGACGTGGATGACCTCGGACTGCTGTAACACCCGAAAACATTTGACGCAGTCAGGCGCACAAACGTGCGGCCGCACTTTGGCTCTCTAATTGCAGAACTTAGTCTGAATAATATCTGGCTTTAGCAGGACGGGGCCACGGCCCATACAGCGCGAGCATCAATGTGGGTTTCGAGGGAAATGTTCCCTGGACGCTTGAGTTCCCTGAAAGGCGATATTCCATGGCCCGCGCTCTCTTCAGGTTTGACCCGTGTGACTTTTTTCTCAAAGCTGAGATATATAAACATCGTCTAAGGAACCTACAAACCCTATACTCTGTTTGAAATAACGAAAGAAATTTGACAGTTAATTGGGGTGTGGTTTAGGAGTCTGTTTTACACCAAAACATTTTCGATGTTTAAAAATAAACGCTAATTGCACAAAACCGTAAGAGAATAAATACAGGGAAATAGCCAGGTAAAACTTAAAAAACGATAATACAATAATAAATAACGTACAGCATTTACAAAGAATGACATCATAATTGACAAAATATTTGAATTGTGTTTGTGTAAACCGCGCTTGACAACAATGCATAGCAACCAATAGAATCACAAGAATTTATCTATCGAAATTATTTCGTTGTCTCAAACAAAGTATAAATGGATACGCCCAGAAATTCGCCATATTCCTCAAGAAATTCACTAAAGAGTTTTGCGAACCTTCAGAAGTCACTTGAAGTAGTTTTTGATCAATGACGGACACCACATGGCCGATATTTTTCCAAAACCACATGTGATAAAACTACCCATGTTGTAAGTTGAGGTTGTGAATTTTTTTTTGTATCGAGTACTTTTTTTTTAATTCATCTTCAAAACTAGGGAGGTTGTTTCGCAGTATCCTGTATAAGAAAAAACAAATAAATTTCAACGTAAAACAAAATACAATAAATTTTCCATCATTGAAAAGAAAAAAAAATAACGGTTTTTTTTGAGACAAAAATTAGATATGGGTTCCATTTAAAAACATTTTTGAGTTATATTTTGAAAATTTACGAATATATTTTTTTCGTATGTCACCTGTTAGGAAATAAATATATCTAACCTTTATATTTGAAACATTTTTCTCGATTACTAATAGTTTAGAAGCTATTTGAAAAAGAAAAAGATCAAAAATTCAGTTTTTCGTCATTATCTAGTGCCCTATAAGAATTTTTGGATAAACAACACATCTGAAATGTCCTCCTACAGGAGCACAATTAGTTCCTTAACCGGCATGGTATTTTGTATAGTTCTCGAGATTCCAATGGTATGAATGGGACACATATATGCTACTATCTTTGATTATTTTACTATTTGCTGTACTTAGATTTTATTAAGTAGTTTGTCGCGTAAATGAAATCTGAATTTTTAACGGAAATGTTAAACAAGTTTTGAAATAAAATGCGCATTTGATAAAAATAAATTTATACGCTGGTCAGTCAAATATAAACAAAACTTTTCCAAAAAGTCTTTTCAGTTAAAATATTTTTAAAGAATATACCTACAGGTTATTTTTCTTCATAGTTTCTCTGATCATCGAAGCGTTTGCTCTACTGTATTGGCAACAATTTCGAATCGTTACCCTTCCCACGCCTCTGAGTGGTACGAACAAAAAGTAATCGCATGAGGACAAATTAAAGGGGGATATGCAATCGTACTATTCAGTTGTATATGATAAAGGACACACTGCCATGGCATCCCAGTTTTTTCACTGCCCATCGTTTATGTCCATCAAAGTTGCGAATTTCTTTAATTTTGTTTGGGCGACAAAGGTTGGTCAAATTTTGTACGGCAATGTGTACGTTCACTGCGGACTTAATTAACAGGCCTGGTCCAGCGCCCGAGCTAGAGCTGTGACGTCACGAAGTTAAGCCGGCGTACGAGTTGATAGAGAAAGCGTTTTAACATGGAAAAACAGTTTTTCTTTTTACCTCCCGCTACCCCTGGTAAGGGAGGTATAGGAATCGTGCTAAAAATCGCATATCGAGATTTTGGTAAATGACCACGTTTTAAGGTCCCTAGAATCCATTTTTAACATTTTCACGATGATGTATGCGTGTGTGTGGGTGTGGATCCTCTTTACGCTCTAACTCAAATACTATCATTCAGAAAGTATTGAAACCATGTATTTCTACCTTATTCTAATATGGAAAGAAGCCATTAGATTTAGGTGGCAATCGGATAACCGGAAATGGCAGTTTACTTAAAGCTCAATATAGTTTTTCTTCAAAAAATACCTTTAAATGTATTTTTTCGCAATTTGTTATTATAAAAATTAATTATTCCATTTTCTACAGGTTTGCTTTAAAACTTTTTCTGTATATTCTATGGATAAATTTATAAAGTAATATAAAAATTATACCCCATAGGTAAATGGCGGGAGGTATTGTGTTGGTCACATCAGATTTTTTCCTATTAATTTTAGACAATAATGCTTCAAATAAATGTTATAGATAATTAAATTATAATTCATTAATACATTTTAATTCTCACGTTTTGTAACTGAGCAAATTCCATTTAAAATTATATAAAAGTCACTTTTTTAGATAGTTATTGAAATAAAATTACAAACAAAAATAATGTAATGCTATTTCACCCTGTGATTTTACCACCTATCAGAAACGCATTCGTCACGTTGTGACATATTTCACCTTTTAGAAAATGTCATATATTTTCATACGTAATATAACAAGTGATATGATTATCATCGATGATATTCTTGAGTGAAACCGAGCTGCAGATTTCACGAGTCCGAAGGACGAGTTGAAATGTGCTGCTTCGGTTTCACGAGCAATATCTTCGATTATTAATCATATCACGAGCTTATATTTAATGAGAGAATATAATGAATTTTTGCAATCTAACCTAACCTAACTTTTAATATACATATTCATATTGTATTAAAACATGGTACTTACGAGTTTTATTTAATATTTCGGAGTTTGAATTATTGTTATTATTTATTTTTATACTCAAAATTAACTGTCAATGTCATAAATAAAGAAAATAAATCCCTTAGTAACGACTATAAATACGGTGTTTATTTCTTTGTTTTTTATCATCGCTGTGATAAACGCGTAGCTAGGGAGATTCTGAATGTTGATTGGCGGAAAACATGTCACGTGACTAAGGAATTATATTCTCAATTTAAATTCACAACCATGGCTAACACTACATAGAAATAAAGCCATGAAAGAAATATGTGAGTATTTTGTTTGCGTTGACATTTATGATCAATTACAAGAACAAAATATTCACTTCTTTTTGTCTGGGCACTCTAATTCTATGTAAAAAAAATAACATGTATTCATTTTTTCCATTCAAGGCACTCTTATTATAGCCATATTTTAATCAAAGTAATATAAAACATTATATGCATTTTTCTCAAAAAATTCGTTATATAGGGGTATAAAAATATTATATCACTGAATTCAGAATTAAATTCTCTAACAAATGAGCGAATAAAATGTAAATATTCTCATTTAAAATAAAAAAGTTTAGTCTCGTATTTTGAGAACCACTGGTCGAAAAAAAAAATTCTTTTCTTTAAAGTTGTCTTGTGAAATAGAAATTATTTGCCCATTTAAACGTCTTTGTAGATCTTATAGTTCTCGAGATAGCAACGGTGGCCCATTTAAAATGATCATTCTGTATAATAATCTTGTTATCCCATTGAATGCGATAATGAAATTCTAGTATGGTATTAAATGAGAGTATATGGTATACGGTGGTAGATAAAAATTTGTACGACATTCGTGGGATACCTACTACATTATTAACGCACTATCGGGCCTATTCTGTAACAGTGGTTAATTTTTAATAACTGGTTAAAAATATTATCCAATAGATATTGATTTCACAACAAAAAATCCATTTTTTTGTTATATACCATCATACTTGATTGGTTAATTCAGTTCAGTTCAGATAAATCAGTTTACTTGTTTCAGATCACTTGTTCGAATGGAACAAGAAATATACAAGTGTAGCTATAGTTGCCGTCAAATAAGTATGGACTGGAAATCATAGATTAAGGAAAATATATAGTAGAAGATTGGGTATCTCCCTTATAAACCGGGATAACAAGTTGTAGGGACATATTTGAAAAGATCAGCGAATTAAATTTGACAACTGAGAAGGTGGCGGGAAATAAGAATTCATTTTAAATTATTCTGAAAATTAAATTTCATTTCTTGATAATGTAATTAATAAAAAAATTATTGAAAATAGATAATTTATTGAAGACTATCAAGAAATGAGAATTGTATGTTGTCCTGTACAAAAATAATAAAAGTATTTAATAATTTAATATCTTTATTTAAACAAGTATACATTACACAATTTAAATCAAATAATAAATAACTACAAATTTCAAACTACACGGCGACAACCTATAACTAATAAAATTTAAGCACATACTACTAAGGAAGCAGAAATTTGAATTATTATTGTTACTATAGGTAATTTTATTTCAAAAACGGGATGTTACTTTACATGTCAGCCAGAAATGCCATACTTCTTTAACCTCCTCATCGATGTTCGTCCACCTTCTAACAAATCTACCATCTTCTATACTCCTTTTATATTAAAACTGACATCATACTATTTCAACATTGTTGAATTTTACGTGGCTTCATGTCGTTTTGTCGTATAGGAAAATAAATTACAATATTTATTTGTATCATTATTGTCTAAAATTAATGTGCCACTTTTGAGCAAGGAAAAACTTTTCCCATGTTAAACGCCTATGGCTCGGTTTTCGTATTACGCTCCAATATTTTAGTTTTTTTATTTATAAATATAATATTAACAACTAATTGTTATTTAAGTAAAAAAATGCCGCCCCGAAAGAAGTGTCCCCTCCGACCCGCACGTTTTGTAACCTGTAAAACTGAATTTGAAATTTTATAAATTATGCAAATTTCTTTATATTTATTTAATATAATCAGATAAACTTGGTAACATTAAAATTGATATGTATTTGAAATTTAAAAAAATAAAATAAAGAACTTCACTGGATTCGAAACCACGACCTTTCACATAAGAAGCAAAAGTGTTATCATCGTGCTACGAGCCTCTTTTGGCAAACTTTGTTGTACAAATGTTAATAAGTATTACGTTAAATTTGTTTTAACACATTAATTTTTTTAAATTATTTTTTTATTAATTTTAATCAATTTATTATTAAAATGATGTAATAGGTGCTCACGTACATGTGTACATAGTTTTATAACAATCAGTTTTAATGGGAAGCAAATATTCAAAATATTCTAATTTCCCATGTTAAATGCTTGTGTAATGGATTTCGCGGGTGTTCCAAGCAAACCTTGACATAGGCGTTTAACATGGGAAAACAGTTTTTTGTAAATAAAAGTGTCCGGCAGAAAATTAAGCCATGCTATTGAACATGAAAATAGTACATTGCCGCTTGTACGTTACTTAACACTGATTACTTTATCATTTCATAAATCAAAGAAAATTATAAATATCTTTCAATAAATATTTGTTTGAATATTTTAATGTTAGATGGAAAACCCCCCAATTGTTATTGTGGTTGAGTGGTTTTGCGTGGCTGCCTGTGGAACGATAGAATTTTGGAGGTTGGGATTCAGATCTCCATCGAGCTAAAATTTTCATTATTTATTTATTTATGAATTAATTACGAATTATATTAAATATATTATGAGATCATAATATGGATGAATTAGTTAAATAATTACAAATAAGTTTCTATCATGATATAATACTATAATTTCAATGGAAGTAGTAATCGTCAAAAGCAAGAATTTCAGCTATACCACATACTTTTTTTTATAAATACATTAAAAACACAAAATATACACATATTCGTTGTATCTTATTATGTTTTATTAAGAATAGAAAATATATATTTTCGTTAAATCAATGTTTTGATTATTGTAATCAATTCTTGTCATTGTTAAATTTAGAATAATTACAATAATTTAGAAATAAGCTTTTTCTCAACACATTATTTAAAGTATTTATTTTCCTTTTCATGTCAACAATGTGTTCATTGTTTGTTTTGTTTTTTGTTTATATCAAATATTCGTGTCAAAATGAATTTCTTAAACGTTAACGATCGAGTGAATATTATAAAAATGTATTATTAATATAAATCATAATTAATTCATAAATAAAAAGTAATAAAAAAAATAGTTTGATGAGGATTTGAACCCCAACCAAGGAGGATATACAACAGGAGTGAGCATTCAATGCTAGGATACCACGACCGTCATGGCAACGAAGTTTGATGTAGTTTGTTCCGATTCCGCAATACCCTTTCAAAGCACTGCTATTCATATTTTGTATTTAAAATTGAATTTTTCAAATATTTTTAAAATAATACAAAGTATTTACGTACATAGACATATTCATTCACTTAAAATATAATATGTATAGAAACGTTTAATCATTAGTAATTACAAATAAATATACTAGTTTAAAATAAAAACTTAAATTTCATTAAAAGCATACTTTGAGATAATAGTTATTTAACTATCAAGTGTGTTAATGAGGGCGATTAATGATCGAGACATTTTAACGCGTGAGCGTAGCGAACGCGTTAATTGTTGAGATCATTAATCGCCAATTAACACACGTGTTAGTTACAATATTTTTTCGTTGACCGTATCTTACTTAAATGGAAAATCTAATTTTATTCCATGACATTTTTTTTAGGTTAGTAATGGTTGACCGAACGTCAAATTTTACGTCAGAAAATCAATAAGTTTTGTCATCAATTGTTTTCAGTGGGTGCGTTCAGTTTTCTTAATGCTAGACAATACAAGCGGTTTTTTATGATATTTGAGGAATTTTATTCTTTCAAATTCATTTTAAAGGTATGCTACGTGAATATACCTAGCTAGTAAGTGTCAAAAGCATGACTTTTAATTCTGTCTACCTTTTTGCTACAACGTTAGCAATACATGCTGTGTTCCATGTGGTGAACGCACCCAATAAATCGTTTATTAATAAAAAATCATACATTAATAGGAGTCATTAATGAATGATTTTCTATACATTAAGATAGCCTATTAATAAACGGTCGACGGAAAAGGTCATTTATTTAACGGATTATATTTTATTATCCCCTGACTCGTACTTTCTCATAAATTAAAATGATCATTTGATCAATCGTGACATCACCTCGTGCCTCATTGGTACTCAGGTGCAAATAAAGTTTTATACAAAAATAGTCGAAGTATAGATTTACTTGTAAACGTGAAATATCGTTAAAATTTTCTTCTATAAAGTGTCTTCCAGTTTTCTTCTTATTTATTTATTTTACTTGTGACAATAAGGTTTGCGCAACTCAGTTTAGAGGCTAGAGGACCTTATCCAGACTTTTCTTCAAAATGGATCAAACATATACTTCGTTTCTCCATCAATTTTATCTATACACATGCTAAACATGCCTGATTGGAACAATACATGCCTGTATTTGCGCACAACACTTCCTTGGGTTTGGAAACTATACTATTTTATTCAATAAGAAGCAAGATTTTATACAGCATTTCATTGGTATGTGCAAATGAGTAAATAAATAATACATTGTACCTCAAAGTAATAATAATTAATTACTTACCTCATATCTATATCCTGAAAAGAGTTATAAAAATTGAACAGAAATGAAAATTTAGAATGTTCACGGACGAATTATACATAAAGCAAGGTAACTAAGGTAAACAAATCACTATGAAAATGAAGGATTGTGTCGATCTTGTACCTTACAGATAGTGTCAAATTAGTTTGTTCCGATTCCGTTTTTTGGCACTGTTCGATATCATGGCGGGTATATAAAGTGATTTCTCCGGTCCTCATTGACCCCAATTTCCAAAATTCTATCGTTGCACAGGCAGCCACGCAAACCACTCAGCCACAATAACAATTGGGGGGTCTTCCATCTAACAATAAAATATTCAAACAAATATTTATTGACAGATATTTATAATTTTCAAATTTTCTTTGATTTGTGCAATGATAATAACGTACAAGCGGTAATGTACTATTATCATGTTTATATAATAATAGCATGGCTTTATTTTCTACCGGGAACTTTTTATTTACAAAAAACTGTTTTCCCATGTTAAACGCCTATGTCACATAAAAGTTTTATTATTTTAATTAAAATATAAACGGCTATTTGTCTTTTGAACGATGTATTAGTTTTAATTAATGCATTGGAAAAAATTCGAGAAATATAAGATAATTGAGGTATGATTCAGAATTTATATTCAAATATTCTAGGTGGCTATTAGGGCTGTTCACGATATTCGAGTATCCGAATAACAATTTGGCGAATATTCGTAATTTGCTATCCGAATAACTCGGATATACGAATAATTCGAATAATTCGGATACACGAATAATTCGAATATACGAATAATTCGAATATACGAATAACTCGGATATACGAATAATTCGGATATTCGAATAATTCGGATATACGAATAAGACAAAACAAATGTTTACAGAATAATGCATGAAATAATGTAATTTTGTATAAATAATTATTTTTGACAGTATACATCTGTATATGTAGAGCTTTTTGCAATAAATATATTTTGCATGTATGCATTTCTATTTTAAAATGTAGTGCATTAACAAATAAATACAATACATTACCAATTTTATAAGTTTTCTAATAGAAAATTTACTTTTTACTACTAACACTTTCTATTGTTTCTTTTCTACTAAAACGGTGATTGACCTATGCACTTTTTCTTCATTGATTTCATACGGCACATGTTGTACATTAAATATTTTTGTTCTAACTGAAACATTATTCTTTAAAATGTAATAATTAAAATTCATTATACTTAAATAATCATTTAATTTAAATCTATAGCTAATATGAATAACATTATTTTAATAATTTGTATCGATGACTTGTAAATTTTATTATAATTTTTTTTTCCTTTGTTCAATTTAAACAGACATTGTACTTCTTTTATTGGCCATTTTTATTTGTATTTCATTTTAAAAATTAGTATCTAAAATGTTATACTATTTAAATATTGTTTTGTTTGAGAGCAATATTATATATTTATTTTAGTCGAAGTCAAACATTAATTTTGAATTAAAAAAAATTATAGTATAATTGGTTAAATTTATTTTAAGAAATCTAATTTCTCAGATTTGGAGTTTGCAGCAAATGTTTCTTTGTTATTTGCACTTTATTTTAATAATAATATGTTTTTATTTGACGCCGGTTTTGCACTTACAATATTTTTCACTAAACGACGACATTTATAAGCAAATATATAATCATATTGTACATAAAATATTTATATATTAGTAGAGCAATGAGTAATTAATTAATTCAAATATTGACAAAGTTTTGAACTGAAAACGTAATTTTGCATTCTCCCAAGTTTAATTCTATCTCTGCTAATCGTGACCATATAACTGTTCTATAAAACTAGATTAGTAGCACAGTATGCCCTTTCTCTTACATATACATTTTCAAGTTTATCTTTCAATTTACATAAACAGTTTGAAGAATATATTTTTAATTTTATTTATACCTAATTATATACATGTATGTTGTGCACACTTTTTTATATATATGAATGAAAGTTCATTTCATCTCAACCACCCATACATACTTACTACTCAAAGATTTCACTTATTATTTTCACTTCTCTTTGACACATACATATCTTCAGTCGGTATTTGAGTGTTTAGTTCACAACACGGCCTGATTATTTTATGTTTTTCTGATAATTTTGCAGTAGTATGGAAATATTAGTTAAGGTAATTAGTTTTTTATCATTGTATTGTTAGACACATAAATCAATTATTTTTTTTGAAAATATAATAATTTTAGTAAAATTTATATTCATACATATTTTTTAAGTATGTATACATTTTATATATGGCTACAGTATGCAAAATAAAGTGATGTACTTGACAAAAAAAATAATTTGATTTTTTTTTATTTGTGCCTGTGTTCCAGTGCAGATTACTGGATTTATATTTCCGTAATTAGGATTGGTCAAAAAATTTAAAACAATTACTTAAATATTTTTCATTTGACGTAAAAAGTGTCATTTTAAATATTATTTACAGTGTAATTAATTAATATACTAAGTATATTTATAAAGTATACCAAATTTAATAAAATAGTTACTGCATCTATTTTTTTATAATACTCAATTTTTTTTCTCCGTGCCTACAATTAAAACAAATAAACTAGTATGTACTAATATGTTTAGACGAAATGTACATACCAGTAGTTATTTATGATTCTAATCACCATTCTTTGACCTTTGTTGATAAAAGTAGCATTAATTCCATTCATCTAGTTACATTCATGACTTCAAACACTAATCATATTATAATAGATCTCACAAAATTAGAAAATGTTTCGCTTAACATGTATGAAGTGAGTTACATATTTTGTTATTCATTACATTAAACAAATGATTAAATTTTTAATTGGATTTTTTAGCTTATCAACTTATTTTGCAAGTATAATATTTAGAACGCGTATTTTTTGTTGTAGTTACAACGTCTATGTCACAAAATGCCAAATACGTCCACAAAACGAAAAGATGGAACGCTGGAAGCGAATGGAAACACAAAGGTTGAAATTTCAAGCGCAGATACGAAGGAGAAAGAAAGAATAGAAAGAGAAGAGTTAGTTCTATGGAGGAAGCCGTTTGTTACTACAGAATATTTTATTAGGGAATTGTTTATGCTACTGTATACTTATGGAAAGCAGTGAGTATACATTTTACTTTTTCATGTATCCTATTCACCAGTAGTGATTAGATTAATCAACTTGTATTTTAATCCTATCTATATCAACTAGGGATGTTCCGAATATTTGTATTCGTTTTAGTGGATATTCACCAACTTTTATATATTTGTTTCGTATTCAAAACTGTATTCGTTAAATATATGTAGGTAGGTTTGTTGAATACACGAATAATGAACCAAGTAATGCAAAATAATTTAATTTAATAATAGGAAACTGGTTAAGAAATTGTTTCAAATTTTTGAATAAAAAAAATCTGATGTGGACACCACACGACTTCCTTGTACGATTATTAAACTATACATATTTTTTTAATGAATAAATTACAAAATATTAATTTTAACTTAAAAACAGTAAGACATATAGCGACCATAAAGGTTCTTTTTAAAGAGAGTTTTGATTACAACAAAGAAATATTTGATTACAACAATGAATATGACTAATTTCACAATAAAAATATATTTGTTATTGTACGAATCATAAAATTGCACGTATTTAACGTAATTTGACATGAACATTTTTTTTATGTTTTTGTGCTAATCCATAGCAAGCTTTATTACAAAAACAAAAAAGTATATAATTTTTAAATTTACATATCTCGCTTATACAAAGGGCTAATTTAATAATACTTGATGTGCTAGACGCAGAAATTAATTCTCTAAAACTTTTATTTGAAGCATTTATATCTAAAATCAAAATAAAATCATTTTATTCAAGAAAAACTGTTAACAACCAAGTAATGTACCACTTCCGGTTAGCCTATTTTAACCAAAATCTATTATGTTATTTCGATTGACATAAAAGTCTTGTATACCAAATTTGAAAAGTTTTGGATTATATTTTAAAACAGTTTTTCATTAAAATCTATTATAGGCTTCATGTAAAGTGCCACTTCTGGAAATTGTGTAATAACCAGAAAGGGAGGTGCACAACTAGATGTTATAGGAGTCCTAAATACTAAATTTCAACTTTCTACGGCTTACCGTTTTTGAGTTATGCGAGATACGTACGTACGTACAGACGTCACGACGAAATTAGTCAAAATGGATTCAGGGATGATCAAAATAGATATTTCCGCTGAAATCTGAAAACCGAAATTTTTCGCGATTACAATACTTCCTTTACTTACGTAGAAGGAAGTAAAAATCTGTTGTGGCCAGCACAATACCTTCCGTCAATCCTGTGTATTATGTATAAATTTCATACATAAATTTTCTTGAAAAAGATTCTAAATTTCCAGTAAAAATGTAAAATTATTTCATAGACTAATTATGCAAATTGTACTTGACACTGACATCTTCTTTAGCTTCTCCCATTCGTTAGGAGTCGCTATTTTTTATTTTCTTCCACTCATTTCTGTTTTGCGTGTCGTTCTCATTCAGTTCCTTTTCTCTTAAGTCTTCCGCAACACAGTCCTTTCATCTTATCTTTAGTCTTCCTCTGTTTCTTCAACCTTCTATTACTAAGCTATACATTCTTCTTCCAATTTATTCTTCATTTCTCCTCATGACATTTTCAAACCAATGTAATCATCTATCTTGTATCTTTCTAGAAACTTTTAACACTGGAGTTATTTCCTTACCGTATCTTTTCGTGTCTTCCCCAACATCTACTTCAACATCCTCATCTCTGCCACTTTCATTTACTTTTTATTGATACTGACATCTGTCAATTTGAATTATCTTAATATATTAACAATTTTCATGGTTAGCATAGCTGGGTGATTTATAAGATTGAATTTCTTTATAATTCTTTAACTCTATATCTATTGAATATGAAGTATAAAATGCAATCAAATCTTATAGAGAATAATATATTCTTTAATTTATAATAACGTTAAATGTCAATAAATCATATTTAACAGTTAAATCTTCAAATGAGGCTACTTCCGGTTCACCAATTATTACTAATTACTTGTTCTTCTGGATGTAAACTTGAGGAATACGAAAAAAATATAATTTTTGGAATCGTGGTATTGAAGTTATGCGATCCGAAACTTTCGTCACACACACACACACATATACATACATACATACCGTGAGTATTTTTTAACATGAAACATGAGATTTGTCATATCTATGGTTACGACTTGACATTTGATTCACAGCAATGTATTTGCCTGTCTCATTTAAAATGAAACATAGGGGATGAATTTGACAGAAGTATTATATTTAAATATTGAGCAGTAATATTCCCGTTAATAAAAAATAATGTGGGTTCCTATTATGCCAGCCCAAACGTTAACTTTCTCGGATCGTTGAGTCCTCGTACTACGATACAAATGTAGATTTTTCCCTGGACCAATATCGACAATTTTGTGAATTTACCTCGCCATGTAAATAAAAAGTTGCTTCGTTCGTAAAAAGTATATTTTGTAGCAAATCTGAATTGTTATTAACATTTTCAAACATTCTTTCACAAAAATTTATTCTTCGTCTCGTGTCGTCAATAACTAACTCCTGGTGATTCTGGAAATGGTATGATCTGTAATGCTCCTTTTTAAATAGTCTGTGTACAGTAGCTTTGCTTACAGCAGTAGCTTACCCAATCTCTCTTAATGTTAATCTCTTCTTATTTTGTATTTGTATATAAGTCAGAACTTCATGTTTTTTCTGCGCAGTTAATATATTACAGGATCTATTCCTACTGTTATGTGCAGGCTGGACGCAACCATTTCCTCTAAAGGTATTCACTATTTTTAAAATTGTTGCTGCACTTGGTGTAGGCCTGTCAGGAAATGAAGCGCGGAACAAGTCCGACACTTGCCTTAAACTTGGATTAAAATTCGAATAATACCATGTAATAATCTGCACCTTCTCTTCCACAGTATAAACCATTGTATTTCAAATTGGTTTTTTGACACTGACAGAGTAGACAAATGTCAAAATTGTCCCCTATGTTTCATTTTAAATGAGACAGGCAAATACATTGCTGTCAATGAAATCGTAACCATGGATACGACAAATCCCATGTTTCATGTTAAAAAATACTCACGGTATAGGCATCGTAAAAATGGTAAAATCGTATTATAGGGACCCTAAAACATGCTTATTCACTAAAAACTCATCATTGAATTTTTTGACCAAAGACAATACCTTCCTTATCTAAAGGTGACGGAAGGTAAAAATTCTTATTAAAACTTTTGGCATCCTTTCTAAAAAAATTAATTCAAACTGAAAATCACGCAAACTTATAGAAAATGTTATTATGTAGTGTGGAAATACTTGCGTTGGTGAACACGATTACACAGTAATTCACTAAACTTATTTTATTGAAATTTGTAGTACAATTATATTGTGTAAAAACATATGAATTTTATTGACAGACCATTTTTATATAAAATAACTCATTTCTATGCCAATAGATGGCGACACTTTCAAGTCTGAAATATTGTAGAAACATATCGCTCATGGGCAGAAAAAATGACACAACTCAAAAAAAATCTAATTTCAGTTAACTGTAGCAATGGTTTCCTATTTGCATGCTCTTTAGTCTAGAAAAGTGTCATAAGTCATTTGCGAGTACTTCTCGTTAGATGGTAGTTGTGTCATTTTTCATTTGATCTGTTTTGTTAGTACTCATTGTATGAAAAGTGACACTTCTTAGTTGTGTTGCGTCTCTTTTAGCGATTACACGTACTATCATCAAGAAAAACGTCATAAATCCGAGTTGAGAATTGAAAGTGTGTGGAAAAGTGCCACTTTTTGAGTTGTGTCACTTTTGAAGTGATGGTAATTTAATTTATAATCAATTTTTAATCAACTTAAAATTGCAAGGGTTGAGTAAAAACACCCATTTTCAATATTTTATAAAACTTCTTATAGCCAGGAAGAATTTAAAGAAATTAATCAAACTAACAGTCGCACTGCCAGTAGAAAGAAAATTCAAAATCTAATAAAAAATTCTGCTGATATTCTTTTAAAACCTGCCTACTATAAAAAGCCAGATTTTCCAGAAAAGAAGAAAAAGGATTTGCTAGATTTGATTTAAGCTAAAACTATACCTCCCTTCTATGCATCCTATTTCGAAAATTTGTAAAATTTAAGTTACTACCATGACCTTTAATTATATGTTTATTTAAATATTTGTTTTAAAAAACACTAATGTCTTTGTATTATAAAAAGTTGATTTTTTACAATTTGAATAAAAACTTTGTAAAATTACTATATTGCTTATATATAATTATTTTAAGAAAGTACCTTAATTCAATTAAGAAAAATGACACAAGTCAAAATGATGATGATTTTAAATAACTTTAGAGATTCGTAGTCAGCTTCCAAATACACGGGACGATTGATAATGACACCTAGATTACAGTGAAGTTGTTGGAAATAATGCATTCATCCATTATAAATAACAATGACAATTATATTAAAATGTTAAATTTCAAATCGCTCTACTGAACATTTTGTTGATTTTGTATTGTCATTTTTCCTGCCCATGAGCGATATGTGAAAAGGGTTATTTAACACTTCCCTTCAATATGAAGACTATTAGCTGAAACATAATAAATCGAATTAAGTAATTTGCCTAAGTTCTAAAAGTTTAATACATTTGTTATGTTTAGAACTAGGTAATGCTTTCGTAAGCAAATCTGCAGGCATGTCTTCAGAATAAAGGTGAGCAATCTTGATCTTTTTCAGTTGAAGAGACTCGCGAACAAAATGATGCCTAACGTCAATATGCTTACTGCGTGCATGGTACGTTGAATTTTCTGCTAGCTTCAATGTTCCGAGGTTATCATTGAAGATTGTAGCATCACCGAACTTACTGAAACCCAGTTCTTGTAGAAAATTATTCAAGTAGATGACTTCCTTCGTAGCTTCCGAAAGCCCCATATATTCGGTCTCCGTAGTCGACAAAGCCACTGTTTGCTGTTTCTTGGATTCCCAAGATATAATACAACCACCCAGTGTAGTGACATATCCGGTATAAGACTTCCGGTCTTCGGGACAATTAGCCCAGTCGGAATCGACAAAACATTTCAAAGGTGTTGAATTATGTTTGAAGATGAGTCCTAGGTCGACAGTACCTTTTAAGTAACGTAATACTCGTTTAGCCGCATTCCAATCGGTAATGTTATGATTGTCGTTAAACTGGCTGAGATAACTTACAGCGAATGCAATATCTGGTGTCGTAGATATGGCAAGATACATTAGTGAACCGATTAATTCCCGGTACGGTACAACTGGCACTTCCTCGTTAGAGTTTTTTTCTGGTCTAATAAGTTTCGTGTTCAGGCACAATGGGGTGGTAACTGGTTTGGCGTCGAACATTCCAAATCGGTGTAAAATGTCAGTAATGTAACCTTGCTGGTGCATGATAATACTTTCGTGGTCTTGCACGAATTCAATTCCGAGACAATAATTAATCTCGCCCAAATCTTTCAGTTTAAATTCGTTGGAGAGTTTTTTCTTAAAGGCATTCAGTTCTTTTAAACTTTTTGAAAATAGTAAAATGTCGTCTACGTACGTTGCAATTAATATAGCATCATCTCCAGTCCCGATGCGATAAATACAAGGATCAGCTTTACATGTAATAGCTCCAAGTTTAGACAAAGAATTGTTCAATGTCTGATACCAGTTTCTTCCGGATTGACAAAGTCCGTAAAGCGATTTCTTTAGACAGCAGACGCGATCACCTGAAGTCAATTTTTCTTTCATTTCAATGGCTTTACGTTGAATTTCGCTGTTCCGTCTTTCGTTGGCGATTAAAACTTCCAAGGCCTCTATGATTTGTTTCGGTGGTTCCAGGTATAGTTTCTCTTCAATTTCACTTCAGGTAAGCGGTCGTAATATCCAACTGATGGATTTTCATACCAATTTGAGCCGCAATTGCAATGAGCAATCGAATCGAGCTCACTCTAGCAACTGGTGCAAAAGTTTCATTGAAGTGGATCCCAGGTCTTTGTGCGAAACCTTGTGCGACAATCTTTCTTCCTTTCAACTGTTCCGTCGGAGTTAAACTTACTTCTCAGGATAAATCTGCTTCCAATTGTGTCCATATTTTCTTGACGACTTATGATTTCCCAGGTATCATTGATAATAATTGATTTTAATTCTGAAGCCATTGCTTCATACCAACCTTCGGATTCTGGTCAGATTATGGCTTGCTTGAGAGGTACTTCTGTCAGGAATGAGAATTCTGATGCTCTATTCCCAGCCTCTTCTGTGATGATGTTATAAATTTTCCGAGGTCTTCCCCTTGCTCCAGTACGTTCAATTCTGGGTCTTCCTGGCCCTCGTTTTGAAATTATTTGATCATCTTCATTGTTATCTTGAATATCCTGGTCATTCTCAGGCAGATTTTCTATGTCTTCTGGATTTGTAGACTCGATTACAACTTCTTGATGTCCTGTTTGATGATTTTCAGGTTTGTTGTTTCGAATATCGAAGTGATCTTCAGAAATAATGTCGAAATTTTGATGGGATTTGGCTGACATGACAGCAAGATCAATAAACTTGACATCCCGAGTATTCAACTCGTCGGAATCCAGACCCTATACCCTTTTGATTGTTCTGAGTAACCTAGAAAAGTTCCTTCACGGCTTCTTGGATCCAACTTTCCTAACCCAGGTTTTCTGTTCAGACAAAATACTTTACACCCGAATTCCTTGAAATGGCTGATGTCAGATATGTTGTCGGACCAAAGTTCGTATGGCGTTTTTCCTCCCAGACTTTTCGACGGGCATCGATTGCGAATATAATTGGCTGTCGATACCGCTTCTGCCCAAAAAGAAGCTGGAAGTCCGGCTTGAATTAGTAAACATCTCGCCATGTCAAAAAGGGCTCGGTTCTTTCTTTCCGCAATCCCGTTTTGTTCGGGATTGTAAGGGATAGTACATCTTCTAGTGATACCATGTTCCTTCAAAAAATTGTCGAAGTCGTTGTTTATGTATTCACGTCCATTGTCAGTTTGTAATTGTTTCATTTTTCTTTCCTTCTGATTTTCTACAACTACAATTCTGTGAAACTCTGAAGTACTTCGTCCTTGGTTTTTAGAAATTTTATTTCCGTTCATCTTGAATGGTCGTCTGTAAAAGTTAGACAATATCTTGCTCCCCCGTTTGATTTAGTTCTCATCGGACCACACACGTCTGAGTAAATTAGTTCCAGTAACTGTGTATTTCGATACGATGATTTGGGAAAAGGAGTTAGAGTCATTTTTCCTTGTGTACAAATGTCACAGTCAATCTTAGCATCAACTTTGCTGCTAAAATTCAAACCTATTATGGTATTATTACGTTTAGCTCGAAGGAGATCATTTATGTTTAGATGGCCTAGGCGTCGATGCCATTTCATGATGTCTTGGTTCGAATCATTTACAAAATCTGTATTTTTACATTCATGACTCGGTGCTTCATAAATCGTTGACTCTATTTGCGATTAACTTTGTTTGACCTTTATTATCTACAATCAGAGCTTGATCTCTTTTGAAAATTACTTCAAGGTCGTTATCTGTAATCTTAGCAACGGAAATCAAATTTGATCTTAAGTCTGGTACGTATAAAGTATTTTTCAGATCGACTTTTGTTTTATTTCCAAGTACGTTAGTAAAGAACGATGCGTTACCTTTTGCTTTAATTTCGATTGATGATTGGTTCGCAAGATTCAATTTTCCATACCCGTACTCATGTGCTTCGTCGAAATGTTCGTACTCTTTGCAAATATGACTGGTAGCGCCGCTATCCAAACACCATTTCATGGAGCTGTGTTCACTGATGAATGCTTCAGATGCACGTAAACTAACATATTCAGTTTTCTTTGCAGTTTGTTGTATTTTTCTCAACCTAATTCTGCAATCTGCGGCTTTGTGTCCGAATTTTCGACAGTAGTGACATTGAAATTTGAATTTCTCCTTATGTTCAGAATTCTTGTTCGTACCCGTACTGTTGTCATTTTTCTTCGGTGTGTATTTTCTATTACTTCGTTGTTGACTATTCTTGTGTATATACAATGCGTCTTGTGACTTCGAACTAGTAACACGCGCATCACATTCTTCAATGATTTTGACACGTAGAATTTCAAGCGTAGACAGTTCATCACGTGCTTTCATTGCACATCTAAAGTTTTCAAAACTAGCGGGTAGACTGCATAACATCATAACCGACAGTAAGTCCTGGTTCATGTCAACCTCCATTTCGCATAATTTATCGACAGCATCAAAAAATTTGCGAAGGTGTTCGCGTACGTCACCATTTTCTTCCATACGCTGTAAAATTAATTGTTCGAGTAACATTGCTTTTCTTGCAGGACCTTTAGATTGATAAATTGTTCTTAGTTTCTCCCACATTTCACGGGACGTGTTGCACCTTTAACTTGTTTTAATTCTAATGCACTTATCGAAAGAATAATATCTGCTTTGGCTTTATTATCGTTCTTCACCCATGTCGCGATTGCATTTGCTGACGATGCGTCCTTTTCATTGGGCTCCGGTTTTTTAGCTTCGCCGTCAACGTAACACCACAAGTCATTTTTAATCAACAAGGCATGCATTTGCATCTTCCAAGTATCACAGTTCTCTTTATTTAATAACTCGATTCTTGTGAGACTTGTATTCATTTTTGCGATTCAAAAATTCCACAATATAACCTTAAAACAATTTCTGTTATTTATATTTCAATTTAGTTATTCTTCTCGTGTACACTATCCTGGGCCACATAACCTGTTATTATGCAGTGTGGAAATACTTGCGTTGGTGAACACGATTAATTACACAGTAATTCACTAAACTTATTTTATTGAAATTTGTAGTACAATTATATTGTGTAAAAACATATGAATTTTATTGACAGATCATTTTTGATTTTTATATAAAATAACTCATTTCTATGCCAATAGATGGCGACACTTTCAAGTCTGAAATATTGTAGAAACATATGTGAAAAGGGTTATTTAACAGAAAATATAATCATTAATTTTTATAATATACTCGTATAATATAATAAAGTGAGAAAAAATGATATTTTCCAAGAAAAACGATTTAGAACTTTAATGTGTCATTTACAATTTTCCAATTGATAATCAAAATTAATGCCGTTTCCATTTTAGTACATACTTAGTAGGAATGCAAGTTTTCAAACTTTTCGGATTGGTTGAAACGGAATTATAAAGGTTATACTAGATTCATATATACAGGCTGCTGACCGCGATCCCGGAACATAGGACTTTAACATGGAAAATCAGATTTTCGTAATTTCCTGCTTCCCTAATTATTTTAGGTAAAAAAGCTTCAAATAAAAGATGTAGGACATAAAATTCTTCATCTGAATCATTAAGCAAAATAAATTGTGTATGCCTTGTAAACGTCAAAAATTAGGTATGAAAATGTCGAAAATAACTGGAGAAATAGCTATAGCCATGGAATTGAAACAAAAAATTAACAAATGTTAACGATTTATCTGTCAAGCTAGGTTAATTTCATTTCATTATTATTTGAAAAAATTGTTCAAGTGAACAAATATCAATTTAAATTAACAAATAGTTGTTAATTGAAACAGAAATTAGAAATAATATGTAATAAAAATAAATTACCCTAACGTGACAGATAAACCCTCGGATAAACCGTTAGACATTTGTTATTTATTTTGTCTCAATTCCATGGCTATTGCTATTTTTGGGGTGATTTTCGAAATTGTCATACCTAATTTCTGCCGTTACAAAGCACACAAAATTATTGTTGCTTATTGAATCAGATGCAGAATTAGGGAAGCAGGAAATTAAGAAAGTGTCCACACTGGACATGTGGGATCGACTAACGCCGATTGATTGCGATCGATTAAAAATTAAACTAACACTAGCTTATGGGAAAAGTCACACTGCATGCATCCACTATGGTCGAACGTCGACGAGCGGTTTGATATATCAAACATGTTTGATTTTCTAGTCGATCGTCAGCGATTGATGTTTACGCATGCTCAGTGTTGTCATATTTTTCATACCAACTTAACTGTATTGACATTTGTGTATAGGTTAAAAAGAACCGGGCAAAATATCTAGAACAGGAATATGAGAAAATAGTATACAGTAATTTAAGCTTAATAGCAAATAGTTTTATTTGACGTTTCATTATAGCCCGGCGGGCTATAATGAGGTCCGCGGGCTATAAAAGCACGTTTATATCAAAAGAAATCGTGTATAAATGTCAAATTATGATACGTCCGTGTATAAAGGTGTATTATTGTACATAGTTATTTATTTATTTTCTAAATTTATAGGTATTTTATGTTTATTGCTTTTAAAACTTCAAGAAAGTACTTATTACTCAGAAAAATCAAAATGAGCCAGTTTCACATTTTTTAAAAAGTATATTTATTTTTAAATGAAAGTTTATGTAATATTTTTCATAGTAATAACAAAAATAATGTTTTGTTGCCATTTTCGTAAATAATCAAATAAAATGATTGGCGCGAAAAAGTCATGAAAAATAACACCCATTCCTGTGACGTTAAATTACATACAGCACATCATTCATAGCCAATAGGAAAACGGTTTGTTCATCACCTACGTTATTTGTATAAATAAAAGTAGACGATAGTTTGTCACATGTTAATTATTATTAATCCGTTAAAAGGGGTGTATCACTAAGTGAAATTTAAATGTTATGATAATGTACCCATGCTAAAAGGATATCATATAAGTAGCCTAATAGTAAATATAAGTCAAATTTTTATTATCTTGTAATTAAAAATCGAAATTAAAAGTACCACATGTTCAAAATGGTTGCCACATATAAAGCCGGTTATGACGTATCCGGCCCTGGTTATCTCTCAAAATGTACGCTAGATGGCACTACTTCGCATGTAAAGTTTCAATTTGTGTTTTAATTATTACAATTTAATCAACTATAATATTCTATTAGTGAAATATAGATATATATTTAAGACCAGAAAGGTTTCAATGTGGAGATAACTGCTACGTCGACAGACAAACATTGACTACATTGGAAGAAAACGTTCGAAAACTTCTTAAATTATACTGATGGTGTATCGAATGAAGTCAAACTACAATTCTTAACGAATGAGCCTGTTTCACATTTTTCGAAAAGTATTTTAAATGAAAGTTATTGATAGTAATAAAAAAAAAAAATTGTTATTTCCGTAAAGTAATTAAATAAAAAGATTGCCGCCAGAAATAGTCATGAAAAACAATCCCCCACTCCTGTAACGTCGGAGTACATACATCACGTCATTTATAGCCAATTGGAAAATAGTTTACGTTAATTATTTAAATAAAAGTAGGCGATAGTTTGTCACATGTTAAACTGTATGTACTATGACGGCACATTCTGTTTCGGATCACGTGACATTCTAAATATATCCAAATTTCAAAAATTAATTGTAAAATATCTATTAAATATTTTGAGATATTTTCCGTTTTGGAGCTATTCAAAGAATGGCATCTTTTTAAATGGGGTAGTTACCATATGTTAAAATTTAATGAAATTCTTATTTGTTTTCAGTATATGACTCATAATAAGATATATACTGTAATAAAATTCGCCATTTATTATGTAAATATTTCAAAAAAGTTATTTAAAATATTACATGATTCAAATCGACCTATGCTCTGTGATGTTACGCTTCCATACTTAAAGCCGCAAATGTCGCTAGTGTCGTTGTTTTACAGCGATGGGATGTGACTTGTCAAAGTGACAGTTGATGGTGATACTGATGCCGTGAATATAACCTTGTTTCTATTTGTTTTTTAGGCATTTATTCTATCTTTCTCGTAAGTAAAAATATATACATGATTATGTATTATCTTTAAAATAAAATAAGTAAAATTACGTGCTAACTTGACAGAAATCTAACCTAACAAACAAGTTCCCCTTACCCCGCAAGACATGTCGCAAAACATCTTTGTCATACTCCGAGCAGCACGTAATTTGCACCGGATACGGCAAGGGTAGTCACAGTGGCGGGAATAGATATGTCCGGTATTTTCAGTATTTTTTTTCTCATTTAAAAACAAAAATTGTGCAAAATAAAAATATATGGAAAATTTAAAAATAATTGCTTCTAATAAATAATCAAAAAAGGCGAAACTACCCCATTTAATATTGAGAAGACATATTTTTTTTGCAACAGCACTATTATGGTGGCATCAAATGTATTTCAATATAGAGGCGAATCAAAAATATACAAGGATGTATTAACTATTTTGTTCAGATGTACCTACTTGCACAATCGGGTACAAAGGTATATTTAAACATTTTGTAAAATGCAATTTAGTATAAAATTATATTAACATTAGAAAACTTATTAAATAAACTCCAATTTTATATTTACGTAAAGTTTACACACTGGCAAAGTGACAAAAAAATGTCGAATAAGAGAATCGTGGAATTCACATTAAAATAAAATGTTAAATAGTCAGTAAACTTACACTTTAAATGACATGGCAGATGTCAATATGATATTTATGTTAAGCGCTCCAATTATATTTTGTCTCTCTGCGCTATAGAAACATGATATAACTAACTATCACTGTTTAATCGCTAACGCTTATCATGCTAAAATCAGATACATATTCTAGAGCCGCATACGTCATACTTCCGGTGGTGTTTAATATTTAATTAGATTTTTCGCAGTAAATGATACGCAAAGTAGCTATAACAGGTTAGTGAGTTATTATTTTTACATCCCACCGCTGCCACCACTTTTATATAACAGGGAAACGAGATATAGTTTAATAACTCATTACTGTTACCCGTTTAACAAACGGTTTTTGAATACTTGACCCGAAAGTAAAACACTAATTTGATTAATGCAAAACTATTTAGATCAAGGGTAACGCTGCCACCACTATCCGTGTTTTCAGAGTCCGCGGATAGAAAGACTCAATATAAGAGTATTAACAGATGCGGTCTATTAATCGACAAAATATACAATATTCACACAGAATACTTACGCTTACGCGATTACTGAAAAATAATTAATTCGGGCAACTTTAACAAATAAAACTGAGAACTGGTTAATCAACTTAATTTATTTACACAAAACAATAAATGGTTGACAACAATAAACAAAATTATGACTATGGATCGTGACAACTACTGTTTAAAGGATCGGTACCTGACTCTCATAAAAACTAATTGAATTGTAAAAAGGACGACCTCAGAATAAGCTCTAGGCTTACTGAATTGCTATCAGCGCTTAGGTAGTCAACACCAACTACTAAGAATAAAGTAATCTATCAGTCTACTTACTGTTCATCACAGGTCGGCCTCGACTGAAGCACTTTATTATTAAACTACTCACTAACTACCGTTATGCAAGAATTAAGATTATTATGATTTCAAATTACAAGAATAAAAATTAACTCTAAACAACAAATTAAACAACTTAGGAGGACGCGGACTTCAACAATTATTTAAGTCACAAAGACAACTTATAAATTTAGACAACAATCAAATGGGAAGAGAACAAACTTCACGATCAAAAGTCAGAACAAGACTCCGCGAGCTGAAATCTTGTGAAACACATCTTAACTCGATTTCACCCCACTTTCCAATAAGGAAGTCCAACCTTCACACCCTTATTGGCTAACTTAAAAATTAACAAACTATAATTGGTCAAGTAACTTAGACCACTTCGGGGCTTTGGGGGAAGAACTGAATTTCTAACGGCTTTCCGAATTCTGGCCTACGTGACAAATCTTTCATCAGAATTTCCAAAGATGCTTTCCCCCGCTGTGACACATCCGCTTTTTGAATTATTTCTCTATGTAACCTTATACTTTTAAAAATACTTTTATGACCCCCAATAATTCTTTGAAAATGTCACGAAACTATCCCATCCCAAAATCTAACAAAGATTAAAACTTCCAAAAGCCATTACAGAATCTTACAAAAAATTACAAAACATAAGAGTTCTGAACGCAAGATCCGTAGCTAATCTTGACGTTCGGCTACAAATAATTTAAACAAAGAGGCGCCGCCGTACAATCGTGTTACAACTTTCCCTTTCCCCTTAAAATAAATTATCTTCCTGAAGGGAATATAATTTATCAAAACCATCCATACACACAGTACTGGCAATGGCTGGGGCTTCTGGGCACGTGCCGGATGATCCTCGGTACTTGGCCTGGCCTGGGCACCGCAATGATCTTCGCCTCTTGAAGTCGTCCGTCCGTCTCCCTTGTTGTGGCTACGCGACAATGGCCTCTGCTGGGCGCCTATCCAGGCGGTCCTAGAACCATAAAACCCACGGCAGAATCACTGGCCCTAATTACTTTTATTGCTACGAACAATAGCTCTCTACTATTTTCGTAATAAGCAATAATCTTAAGTAATCCAATACAATTAATAAAAAAAATTGATACTCACTCTTTCTTATGTGTTTCATGTCCTTTGTCCCGATGACTCATCATCGCTGATGCGGACTTCCCCAATTGCCTCAACTTGACGCCGCCATCACTCAGATCGGTCTCGTTTGCCAAACTACATTACTGTCCCATGGTGGAAGACTCCACTTCCTCCATGCTTGAACCTACTCTCTATCTATGTGAACACTCAGTAACACATTTACTACGAGGCCTTAGGAACACTGAAACTTAAAAATAGTTAGCAACAAGAACAATACATGACTGTGACACCAACACTGCGGAACTATGTCCGACTCCTAGAAATCCATGGTTCATTCGGAACCCTACCACGACTACGCAACGCATATCTAGCTCGCGGCGTTTCGGTGATTTCTACCGGCATGTCATTAACTACTCTTGGCGGACTATGAACTTCGGCTTCGACGGTTACGGTACCACCACCTGCTTCATTTAGCGACTCTAAACTTTGCGCTCTGCTAACTTCCGGTACTCTAACCGTACGACCGTTTTCCCGATCAACGCGTCTACATTTTCGCGGTGTATACACGTAATCAAACCGTTTCATATCAGCTACACGCGGAACTGGGCTACTTACTTTTTCTACCTCTTTCGAATTCGGCTCCAAGTACAATTTTAATCGGTTAACATTAACTACCATTTCCTTGCCGCCTGCCACGCCCTGGATCACGAAGTTCACAGGACTGGTCTGCTTAATAATCTTGTACGGCCCTATCCATGGCTTTACAAACTTCTTACTCAAGCCAGGTTTCACTACCTCGTTGTGTAAGAAAACTAAATCTCCAACTCGCAAGTTGCGTTCTGCTGCTTTCTTATTGTACTGAGCCTGATTCCTACTCTGAGCTTTATTAATTCGCCCTTTAACAACTTGATATGCATCTTTCAGCCTATCCTCAATATTTTGACTATAATCAGTCCTGTTCTCACTCTCTAATGGGGCTAAACTATCATCACACAGAGTCTCAAACTCCCGGCCATACATCAAGAAAAACGGAGTTTCACCCGTCGAATTATGTACTGAATTCCTGATGGCCATTAATACAAACGGAATCTTCAAGTCCCAGTCCTTGTGATCGCTGCTGATATAATGTGACATAGTGTCTGAAAAAGTTCTATGGAACCGCTCAATACCCCCGTTTCCCATTGGATGATACGCGGTTGTTTGTAATTTCTTAATGCCAAATGTATGACACACACTCTTAAATAATTTGGATAGAAAATTTGTCCCTCTATCTGTTAATAGCTGCTTAGGTACGCCATGCCGTGCAATTATCTGTGTAATAAAAGCATTAGCTACTGTCTCAGCTTTGTCATCAGGTAGTGCAATCGCCTCTGGGTAACGCGTAAAAGCGTCAATGAATGTCAAAATATATTTATTGCCTCTACAGGTTCTCTCAAACGGACCTACGATATCCATTGCCATCCGCTCAAACGGCTTACTAAGTTCACTGAACTTCTGCAATGGGTCTGGTAAACAACGAACACAACAGTTCTTTACCTGCTTACCCTTTTCTATCGCGCGAAAGTTTACACACAGTACAACTTTCGTCGAACCGTCCGGCATTCCTCGATTAATTAGAACAATAGGCGCTGACCATGGCGAATCACGTTCTCCAATAATACCTGGTCTTATGCAAATATCTCTATATTTCATTAACACGCCTTCAGCTTTACATCTATTACTACGCGACAAGTGTTCCAAATTGAAAAGGGTTCTAAAATCTGCATCCTGCACTGATGCAACAAAATCACTCGGTTCGGCAGAACCGCATATGTCAATTGTGACATCTTCTTCGAAACCTACAATGGTTTTAGCAGGTACAACTAAATTCTCATTAGTTACATTCATTAGCTTCACCGGTACGTCGGTGTTATCGCTCCTCGCTACAACTCTAGCGGCTATAACTCCTTGAACACTAAGTTCCACAGGCTCAATTAAAATACTGTCTGCTTTCCTAAGAACAATACTCCTCTCCGCCAAGCACACAGCTTCGGACCTAGGAGGTATCGTAAAACTTTCTTTGATGCGGACCGACCGTATCTTCCTACCTGCTTCAACGGCTTCGATTTCTCTTTCCAACTCTTGAGGATTGCCTGGCATTTGCATATTACTGCCTGAACCTTGCGAACCGATAATATTATGCACTACCTGCGCAATTTCCTCGAAATGAACCTTTTTCAATATGCTTTTTGGAACGCTTTCACTTTTCAAGGGACAGAAAGGACTCGACTCAGATTTTCTGTCTTTATCTACCCTATCTAGCTCCGCACTACCATCCTGCTCTACACATTTATTACCTACTGTTTTCTTTTTAGTTTCACTATCTGAACTGATTACTTTATCCGACTTTTCGCTCTCTTTATCTAACTTTGATTGGCATGTACCTACGGCTTCTCTACAATTTTCATTACTTTTCGCGGTATTATTTTGAACTACTATTTCAATTTCGCGATTCTCTTTGAGACTTTCGGCTTTTAATTTGCCGTGAGTGACTTTATGACTTTGCAAGTTACGTCTGGCGGTTAACCCTTCGCGACTCTGCTCGCGACGTTGGGTCTCTATACTTTCGTGAATAACTTTGTTACTTCGAACGTTACTCCCGCCGATTAACCGTTCGCGACTCTTCTCGCGACGTTGGGCCTTTATACTCCCGTGAGTAACGTCGTTACTTTGAACGTTACTCCCGCCGATTAACCGTTCGCGACTCTTCTCGCGACGTTGGGCCTTTATACTCCCGTGAGTGACGTCGTTACTTTGAACGTTACTCCCGCCGATTAACCGTTCGCGACTCTTCTCGCGACGTTGGGCCTTTATACTCCCGTGAGTAACATAATTGTCACTCGAGGCTCTTTCACTTTTTACCGGAATTCCCGTATCACAAAAAGAACTTAACGAACGATTTGCTTTATGGTTATTCGCGGTGCGAAATGCTGAAAAAGAAGTAATATTACTCGCTCTTGGAACACGAAGTTCCCCATATTCGGCTATTTTCGCCCTATCACTCAGATTAGAACGAAATTCGCGATCGTCACGATTTGCCTGTTTCCCATTCGCGGTCTTGTTACTCTCACTAATTGTTGAAATCGTGAGTCGCTCCGAATAAATACGCATCTCATTGCATGCATAATTAATGTGGGCCTGATAATCGGTTAGAAAATCTAATCCGAGCAAACCATCAGTAGCTAAACTAAGCCTATCTTTACATACTACAAAGTTATGGAAAATAACATACTGGCCTACATTCAACTCTATCTCTGTACATCCCACTACAGGTAGTTCCTTCCCAGAAATACCAACAATGGTTCTGGATCGTGCAATGGGAAATACCTGCTGTCCCTCAGCAACGTATCGCTTAACAATACTAACACTTGCACCGGTGTCAATAAGGAAATCAAACCGTCTACCATTAATAACCAACTCTACTTTGTTTAGCCTTTTACCTTTGCTAGCACTAGAAGGGAGAGTGGATACGACGTCGGCTGATTGCGATACTTTGCTATGGCCGCCCGATTCGGAACTAACATCGCCGGCCCAACCTAGTTTAAATTATTGTTTTTGAAATTGAATCTTTTATCATTTTTATTATTAATCGGCCTACTACCCGACGGAAGCACTACATGGCACGTACTCATAGTATGTCCGCGTTTCTTACACCGTTTACATCCAATATTACCGCGACAATCTTTCGCAATATGCCCATACTTTTGACATTTAAAACAAAGAACTTTATTCTCTCTACTTGAACTCGAACCTGCATGGCTGTTATAATTTTCTTTTTTAAAGTTTTTACTACTGCGATCCGGCACAGATTTCTTATTCTCGCTATTATTTAACGCCAAAACTTGGATTAATTTTTCAATTGACTCCGTTAAATGTGAATCATTTCTACTAGTACTCGCGCTATTTCTTTCATCGGCAACTCTATTTACATAATCTGCTTCATCACGACGCAACATTTGAAATACGGTCTCTGATCTTTTCGCGATCTCTACCGCTTTCTCGAAAGTTTTAGGGTTTTCATAAAACACGTCCCTTTGCAAATGTGGCAATATTCCCGTTGTAAACTGGTTTAACAACTGTCTATCTACATAAATAGAATTATCTATAGGTGCGGCTTCCGCACCAGTGCCCGAACCATCAGCCGAACTGTCTTCCTCACTCTCAATAAAACAGTTCGTTAAAGCATGCAATCTATATACATATGCAGATATTGTTTCGTCCCTAAGCTGATAGCAATTATTGAAAGCTTTTTGTACCGTCCTGGAGTCTTGTTTAGGTTGATACCGCTCTAATAATTCTTTTTTAAATACTTTCCAATTCTTAGTATTTCTACTTTTTGAATTATTTTTCACAAATCGTGCCGCGTCTCCCGATAAATTTATTTTTGCCATACACACTGTTCTCTCTTCATCCCATTTTCCCATTACTTTACAGTTCTCAAGTTTCTCTACAAATTCTACAACATTCTCGTCCGGTTTTCCTGAAAACGAAGGGATTTTTGTATTTATTCCCGACATAGATGATACCGCCACAAGGTAATCTAATAACAATTGGTCATTCATGTTTACTGACCCGGCTTCGTTTTGCGCCATACTAAAATTTACTCAAAATAGAATAATAGCCACACGAAGTAGAATTATTGTTTAAAAACTCTTACCAATTTGAAGGCTTGGTAACTACCTGCTATGACCGTAATAAAAACTCCAAGTATTTACTTACGCGTCACAAAAAACTTTCTTGTCGTTTTAAAAGGCACGACAACTACCTACACGCCCGAATAACAATTAACACACAAAGTATTAATTACAACTCTATGTCGATTTACGGCTCGACACCTACCATTCAAAATGCAATAACCACACACAGTAATCTATTACAATTTTGAAAAAAAAAAGATTCTGTCGATTTTAACGGTTTTATACTGGTTTGAATGGGTAGTTTTTCGCAAAAGAAAAACTTTAGATCCCACCGCTGTGCACCACTTTTATATAACAGGTTAGTGAGTTATTATTTTTACATCCCACCGCTGCCACCACTTTTATATAACAGGGAAACGAGATATAGTTTAATAACTCATTACTGTTACCCGTTTAACAAACGGTTTTTGAATACTTGACCCGAAAGTAAAACACTAATTTGATTAATGCAAAACTATTTAGATCAAGGGTAACGCTGCCACCACTATCCGTGTTTTCAGAGTCCGCGGATAGAAAGACTCAATATAAGAGTATTAACAGATGCGGTCTATTAATCGACAAAATATACAATATTCACACAGAATACTTACGCTTACGCGATTACTGAAAAATAATTAATTCGGGCAACTTTAACAAATAAAACTGAGAACTGGTTAATCAACTTAATTTATTTACACAAAACAATAAATGGTTGACAACAATAAACAAAATTATGACTATGGATCGTGACAACTACTGTTTAAAGGATCGGTACCTGACTCTCATAAAAACTAATTGAATTGTAAAAAGGACGACCTCAGAATAAGCTCTAGGCTTACTGAATTGCTATCAGCGCTTAGGTAGTCAACACCAACTACTAAGAATAAAGTAATCTATCAGTCTACTTACTGTTCATCACAGGTCGGCCTCGACTGAAGCACTTTATTATTAAACTACTCACTAACTACCGTTATGCAAGAATTAAGATTATTATGATTTCAAATTACAAGAATAAAAATTAACTCTAAACAACAAATTAAACAACTTAGGAGGACGCGGACTTCAACAATTATTTAAGTCACAAAGACAACTTATAAATTTAGACAACAATCAAATGGGAAGAGAACAAACTTCACGATCAAAAGTCAGAACAAGACTCCGCGAGCTGAAATCTTGTGAAACACATCTTAACTCGATTTCACCCCACTTTCCAATAAGGAAGTCCAACCTTCACACCCTTATTGGCTAACTTAAAAATTAACAAACTATAATTGGTCAAGTAACTTAGACCACTTCGGGGCTTTGGGGGAAGAACTGAATTTCTAACGGCTTTCCGAATTCTGGCCTACGTGACAAATCTTTCATCAGAATTTCCAAAGATGCTTTCCCCCGCTGTGACACATCCGCTTTTTGAATTATTTCTCTATGTAACCTTATACTTTTAAAAATACTTTTATGACCCCCAATAATTCTTTGAAAATGTCACGAAACTATCCCATCCCAAAATCTAACAAAGATTAAAACTTCCAAAAGCCATTACAGAATCTTACAAAAAATTACAAAACATAAGAGTTCTGAACGCAAGATCCGTAGCTAATCTTGACGTTCGGCTACAAATAATTTAAACAAAGAGGCGCCGCCGTACAATCGTGTTACATAGCGAAACAAACAGACCTGAAATTTGTTTTATAGAATTGTAATTTTAATTTCATGTATAACATTTTAATTTTTATGAAGATTATGTAATTAAAACAAATGATAATACAAATGCGGAAGTAAATAATTATCTAAACAAAAATCCCATAAATTTTAATATTATATTACACACTCGATTACACAGCACCAATTTAATTTAAAACTGCGCTATTTGCGTTGATATTTTAATCAAAATTGGAACTTACTTTTAAGTCTTATGATTAAAATAGTAAATATAGAAAACACTTGCCAAAATTACTGAAAATTATTAAAAGTTTCTGTTTTCTAGTTTATATCATAGTTTGTAAATTTGTGTTTGTAAATTTAACCTTGAAATGAAATTCATATATTCATTATTGGTACTACTTATAAAAAATCATTTATTGTTATTTTAGTGCACCATTTTCTTTAATTATAACTAATTAATTTTAATTCCTATATAAATTAATATTTATGACCTTATTTGTTTAATATAATAATTTATAATATTAATCTAAATTTACCGTATTCAACATTGAATACAGCAGAATAATTCGTTTCTAATTACTTTAAGAGTTACTCAAACATATTTTAATATTTTTAACAATTTAGATTCGTAAAATTAAAACTTGGCTACAAAATTCATTTAATTGCAGTTGAAATATACTCAACATGAAATAATTCTATGTATAACAAATCAATAATTATTAATAATGCAACTATACCATTAAATAAGCAATACTTATATCCAAGTCATTCACTATTTATTTCCACTCACATTTTATTTCCAATTTTAAGCACACTAGTAACTGCGAGCTTTGCCTGTATTATAGACCAGCGGTTCTCAACCTTTTAGGATCCGCGTACCACCTAAGAATATTCGAAATTTCTTCGTACCACCCTTTTATAAAAAAAAAATCCCGCATCATAATATAGGAAGTAGGTAGATACTAAAAAATACTCATTTTACTTTTATTTTATTATAAGAATGTCTATAAAAAAATAAAAAAATCTGATGTGGCCAGCACAATACCTTCCGTCAATCCTGTGTATTATGTACAAATTCTATACATAAATTTTCTTGCAAAAGATTCTAAATTTTTGGTATTTTATGATTCCCTTTCTCGGCAACGGAATTCCATACTCCTGATAACAAACAAATCACATGAAATAAGAAAATTTTGAAATTTTGAATGAAAAATTATGACACTTGTCAGTTATGGACATAATTAATTGCTGTCATTTTGATACGGGTCCCCATATCTGCTTGCCAAATGCAGCAAAGTCATGTCACTGCACGCGCCCTATACATAATTTTTTTGCAAAAGATCCTATATTTCCAGTAAAGTTATTTCATAAACAAACTATGCAAATTGCACTTGACACTGACATCTTCTTCTTCTTTAGTTTTCCCATTCGTTAGGGGCTAGGGGGTCGCTATTTATTATTTTCTTCTTCCACTAATTTTTGTTTTGCGTGTCGCCCTCATTCAGTTCCTTTTCTCTCAAGTCTTCTGCAATACAGTCTTTTCATCTTATATTTGGTCTTCCTATGTTTCTTCCACCTTCTATTAATTTATTCATCTCTCCTCATGACATGTTCAAACCAATGTAATCGTCTCTATTATATCTAAAAACTTCTAACACTAGAATTACTTCCCTTATTTTTTCATTCAATTACTTGCTTTTTATTGATACTGACATCTGTCAATTTGAATTACCTGAATATATTAGCAGTTTCCATGGTTATGTTAGCATAGCTGGCTGAATTATGAAATTTATACGAATTTTTTATCTTTATTATTCTTTAACTCTATATCTGTTGAATATGAAATATAAAATGCAATCAAATCGTATAGAGAATAATATATTATTTAAGTTATAATAACATTTAACTGAGTTTTTCAAGAAAAACTGTTAAAATCTTCAAATGAGGGTACTTCCGGTTGACCAATTATAACCAAAATCTAATCAAGTCTGCATATGGTTGTAAGGAAGAGGAATACGCAAGAATTGTAATTTTTGGAATTCTAGTATTGGAGATATCGTCCACGAAAAAGCGGTCACATACACACACACACACACACATACACACACACACACACTCACATACGAACACACACACACACATACAGACATCATCGTAAAAATAGTAAAATCGTATTGTAAAGACCCTAAAACGTGCTTATTCAATGAAAACTCACCACCGAATTTTTTGACCAAAGACAATACCTTCCTTACCTAGAGGTGACGGAAGGTAAAAATAATATCTACTTCTACTAAAATATATAATTATAAAAAAAACCTTTTCATTAAAATTAATGCGAACCTTGTGTTTGTTTCGCAGAACACAATTTATTAATATTCGGCTCTATATTACTTAATGCCCGTATTACACTTCACAATAAATTGCACAATTTATTGAACAATAAATCGCACAATTTATTTTGAAAATATAAGCATTTTATACTTCACGATTTTTTATCAATTTATTGTTGTTGGGAGCAGGGCTACCAACCGCTAAGGTTCATTTTTTTGTTTTGTATGTTGTGTTTGAGTTTCGTTTTGAGATTGACCTTTTGTTGTATGTTCGTGTTTTGTTCCATGTTTGCATCAAGGCAAATATTACTCGTTTTAAATTTTCGATTCTCCTTTTACGCCCGTGGTCTACGCATCAAACATCGAAATAGTCAAATAGAAATAGTTCCTAACCTAGTAACTAACCAAAAAATTGTGAAAAAATAGAACATGGTCTAATTTTCACAATTTATTGCCCAAATTATTTTCAAAAGAAATTGTACAATTTTGCTGCATTACAATTACCGATAAATTGTCAATAAATTGAAGGTCGCAAATTTGTACAATTTATTGTGAAATGTAGTAATACAGCTATTAGCTTTAAACGTAAATTAGGTTCAAATATTATTTTCGACCTATATTTGTTTTTCAAATATAACATTGTCGAAAATCCCTTTTCGCATAAGTAGCTAGTGCAAAATGGCATTAAAGATTTAATAGCCTTATCCACAATTTCTTTAAAATCGTTCCTCCTTCGAATCCAAAAATTTATGAGTGTAATATTCGTAAACTCTGCCATCAACGTTCTGTCGGTAGAAATTTCTAATAACTGTGTTTTCTATTTGGGTGCGAATTTTCTGGTATATCCATAATTAGTGGATTTCTAATCCAATTTTCATTTTCATAATTTTTTGGAAAATATGATATATTGAACCTATTAATTAGAGAGAAGCAATGATTTTTATGTCTGATACTAATTCATCACTTATATTTTAACGTCTTCAAGGAAGCCTTCTAATACTGGCTGTAAGCTATATTTATTTTAAATATGTGGAAAAATATCAGTTTTATATTATTTGAATTAATTTAATTAAATATATTTTTAAAGTACATAGTTAACTTTTCGCGTACCACCTGGATATTCTCCGCGTACCACCAGTGGTACGTGTACCACAGGTTGAGAACCGCTGTTATAGACCACTAATCTAATTCTTACAGAAGTCGTAGTTTATTGTGAAACTCTGTAGAAACTGTAGTCAAAGCATTCCACCCGCTGTTTAACCGGTTGATCTACTAACTAAAACTCAACCTACTGATTGCTTCGTATCAAGCCTAATTTATAATTTTTGCCAGTGATTCTACAATTTGTCAACTCGTGTTGTTACCTTTTGATAGCCACGCGAGGAACTACCTATTCTCGGGCTTTGTAGCTAACGAACCACCCACTCTGCCTAGGTACCCCTTTCTCGAATCTCATAACCCTTATTCATGATATCGTATGATGTATTATATATACATACATTGGGTGGAATTCACCACCCTTCTTTAGTCTAGTGATCGTCATGGGGATAATTTACATCTCTCTTTATTTTATTATTTTTAGATAAGCATCTTTGGTTGAAGAAGATTGCTGAATTTGGTACAATATAATTATCTTTTTATTATTTTTTAACATTTATTTTTTTCTTTCAGATTGCTAGCTCACCGTAGTCTCCTTTACACAATCTTAATCTTCACATGTACCGTAGTAACTGCTGCAAAAGTTCCTGGTCCTCAGCAACTTTGGCTGAGCAGGAGTTATCAACAACTAGCCTGGTGCTTGTATTGGGTGGGCCTGGGTGTGCTCAGTAGCGTGGGGCTTGGAACAGGGCTCCACACATTCCTACTCTATCTGGGACCCCACATAGCAAGGGTCACAATAGCAGCGTACGAGTGCGGTGGAGTAGATTTTCCTGAACCGCCTTATCCCGATGAGTAAGTGAGAAATGTTTTTTTTTATATTATATATATTACTTATCACTGGAACTACGGATCCGGTATTGATGATACATTGCAAAATATTGGATGATCATAATATCAAAATATATAAAATTGGCGCAGAATAAAGGCTTTTCTGCATAAAGCTTTAAGTTAATATTTACTTTTCCGTTGACCGTTTATTAATAGGTTATGTTATAGAAAATCATTCATTAATGACCCCCTATTAATGCATGATTTTTTATTAATAAACGATTTTGGTGGGTAACCATAGAAACAACATACCATTGCTAAACAATTGTTAAAATTTATGTGTAAAAACTAAAAAAAAATCCATTGAAATAAAATTAGATTTTCCAATTCAGTAAGATACGGTCAAAGGAAAAATATTGCAATTAACACGTGTGTTAATTGGAAAGATTCATGATCTCATGCGTTAAAATGTCTTAATTATTAATCGGCCTTATGAACACACTTGATAGTTAAATTAGAGATCGTGTTGTGCACCAACGTCAAACCTTCGACAAGGAGCACTTTTGTTTAACTTCCATAAGCGTAACATTGCTGTCAGTAGTGTTTCTTTGATTTTTCTTGTATTTTGACTTTTCTTTCAGTGTTTATTATTATTTTAGATAGAGTATATTTCCTTGTTTCCTATTTTATTTGTTGTAGCAGTAGATTAATTATTATGTTTCATTTTAAATACTGTAATTAGTAGTTGTTAGGTTATCTTCACCGTTTAGTTTTTTCTTGGGGTCAGATTTATAATAAATATTATATAATAGTTTAATTTAAAAATATACAAATAAAATTGCTCCCTTGTTTTAGTTCCAAACTTCGGCACCAGGTTCGCATTCTTATTCAAATATCCCAATTATTATATTTGATTAAACTGTCTGTTAACTTAACACATGTATATTTCTCATAAATTATGTTATAATGGAACCAATACACAGGAATTGTCCTGATAGTAATAATAAAATAAATTGTAATAAAATATTTTTTAATATTTAAATATCCCGCCCTTGTGTGCACAATTGAGCCATACCCATTTTCTTTTATTGATTTTATTTGTCGTAATTAGTACTACAACAGTATATTAAAAAAATACGATAATTAGAAAAAAAAAATTAAATGTTATTTCTATTACAAACTGTCTTGTTGAATTTTCGCAAATATCTCAGGTTATAGGCTGTACAGTAATAATTTCAATACTAGTTGTACCCGTTGCAAATATTTGCAACAAACAATATTATGGGGTAATATTAAATTATAAATTTTCTGTATATTCAATATTTGGTACTCTTTTACACTGATTTTTTTAACCATCGCTGTTTTATTGGACACGCATGGAGATCTCTGGTTGATTATTTGACTTTGACGCAAAACTCTGTTAATAAAAAATAAATCATTTAGGGCTGGTTTGTTAATGCAAGGTTAAAAGCAGGGCAAGAAATCAAAAAGAATAATGGTTATTGGTTAACCGAAATCGAGAACGTAATTTTCAAAACGATTTTTGTTCAAAAATCGGTTTACTCTTTATTTAACCGATTATTAAAACGGTAAAATTAACTGGTAATCAAAATCATTCAGATAAATAAAACTTATTTATGTAATTTTTTTCTACGCTCATTAAAAAATGTCTTTTCCATTTATTTTAGTGTAAAAAGTAGATACTTTTATTACAATAAAAAAATGTTAGAAAAAGTTAATAACAGTGCACGGTTACATTTTTTGTGAGCATTAAAAAAACCGGTTTAATTTATTTCGGTTAATAGTTACCGGTTTAATTACCATATATAGGTTGTCCCAAATTAAGTGGTATATCATTGGGATCTCGGAAACTATAAGAACTACGAGGTCGGTTAAATGGGCAATTTGTGCAGTTTTGAATGCTTATTCAGATCCCGCTGAGAAAACTTTAAAATTCCGAATGGTTTCAAAATCGCGATTTTAAAAAATGTAAAATAACTCCGTATTTTTTTTGTTTTTTCAATGGTGTAATGGTTATTATGTTTTAATTTTGTTTTACTCCTAAAATCTTAAATTTTTCGTTATTTTTCATTAAATTTCTTATTTTTATGTCAAAAATTTAAGTAGTTTTTCAAAATAGTATTTTATTTTCCTTAAGTAATAACCTATGCCATACATATCCTGCTCAGAATTTAATTTTGTTTCCATATTTTTAATTTAACGTATGTGTACCCTCAACCAGGTATCTGATATAAAAAAATCTGATGTGGCACCACATGACTTCCTTGTACGATTATTAAACTATACATATTTTTTTAATAAATAAATTACAAAATATTAATTTTAACTTCAAAACAGTAAGATATATAGCGACCATAATCTAACCCGGTTCTTTTGAAAGAGAGTTTTGATTACAACAAAGAAATATTTGATTACAACAATGAATATGAGTAATTTCACAATAAAAATATAATATTTGTTATTGTACGAATCATAAAATTGCACGTATTTAACGTAATTTGACATGAACATTTTTTTTTTATTTTTTTGTCCTAATCCATAGCAAGCTTTATTACAAAAACAAAAAAGTATATAATTTTTAAATTTACATATCTCGCTTATACAAAGGGCTAATTTAATAATACTTGATGTGCTAGACGCAGAAATTAATTCTCTAAAACTTTTATTTGAAGCATTTATTTCTAAAATAAAAATAAAATCATTTTATTCAAGAAAAACTGTTAACAACTTCAAGTAATGTACCACTTCCGGTTAGCTTATTTTAACCAAAATCCATTATGTTATTTCGATTGACATAAAAGTCTTGTATACCAAATTTGAAAAGTTTTGGATTATATTTTAAAAGAATTTTTCATTAAAATCTATTATAGGCTTCATGTAAAGTACCACTTCTGGAAATTGTGTAATAACCAGAAAGGGAGGTGCACAATTAGATGTTATAGGAGTCCTAAATACAAAATTTCAACTTTCTACGGCTTACCGTTTTTGAGTTATGCGAGATACGTACGTCCGTACGTACGTACAGACGTCACGACGAAATTAGTCAAAATGGATTCAGGAATGATCAAAATGGATATTTCCGCTGAAATCTGAAAACCGAAATTTTTCGCGATTACAATACTTCCTTTACTTACGTACAAGGAAGTAAAAATAACTAATATGACATATTAATATTATAGATAGTTTCAAAAAAATAATAAATTTCATGAAAAATAATGAAAAATCTAAGATTTTAGGGGTAAAACAAAATTAAAACATAATAACCCTTATAGCTGTATTACACTTCACATTGTACAATTTTGCGACCTTCAATTTATTGACAATTTATCGGCAAGTGTAATACAGCAAAATTGAATAATTTCTTCTGAAAATAAATTATACAATAAATTGTGCAAAATAGAACATGTTCTATTTTTTTAACAATTTTCTGGTTACTTCATCAGTGCCAACTTTATAATATTTGACATATTGAACTATTTCCGTTTGACGTTTTGTGTATCACGGAAGTTTTTTATTCTTGTGAAATGTCACGATTTCGATGTTTGGCGCGTAGAAGGAGAATCGAAAATTTAAAACGAGTAATATTTGCCTTGATGGTTGTGAAATATGTGAAAAATAAAAATTCTAGGAGGTGGTGGGTTAGACCATGGATTGATAAAAGCAAAGGCAATATACCTTTGGTTTTAAACGACTTCGTAAATAAAGATCCGGAGCAGTTCGAAACATTTTTAAGGATGGATAAGCTTGCGTGAAATGCAAACACATGGAACAGAACACGAACAGTAAACACATACAACAAAAGGTTAACCTCAAAACGCAAACACAACATACAAAACAAAAAAAAAACCATTGGCGGTTGGTAGCCCTGCTCCCAACAACCACACCAACAAAAATAAATTGGCAGAAAATCGTGATGTGTAAAAGTAAAATGCTTATATTTTCAAAATAAATTGTGCGATTTATTGTAAAATAAATTGTGCAATTTATTGTGAAGTGTAATACGGGCATTACACCATTGGAAAGAGAAAATAATACACAAGAAATTCAAATAAATCCTGACGCTTTTGAACGAATGTATCAAAATATGCTTCGAAGGTTCAATGCAATTGAAGTTGGTGTTTGTCATTTGGAGCAATTATTTTAATATGTCTTACAAAAATGAATAAAATGATTTAAAATTAACAAAATTAAGTGATAGGTCACAATAAACTAAAATTGAGGTAGATAAATTACTCTTTTAAGAACTTGTAGTTCGAAAACGGTGCTTTTTGGTTATCAGTTTTTTTGTTAATTGTTAATCTATTTTGCATTCCCTACATATCCTATAAATTTGTAATATATTCATTAACACCTGTATATGTTTTTTTATTCGTAAATCGAAAATAAATGAAAATTGAAATGTCTTCTGTATTCCAAAGAATTCGTGTCAAAAAGTTGGCCCATAAATTTTCTGTAACCTGCATAATAAAAAAGTTCATGCAAGGAAGTGGAATTTGTTCAATTCTGAACAGGTGAAATTTCTTCCGTATGTTCCACAAGAGATACGAGTATATTGGAACTTGTATATAAAGAAATAACTATAATAAAATATATTATAAAATACATCTTGAATTGTGATTAATGAAAATTAGGGAAGCAACGTGTAGTAAATAAATAAAATTTGCATTTCTTTCTAGTATAATCTGCCCAACAGCTTCTTCATCAATTCCCCTCACAATTTTCACCATCATGTCGAAGGTACGGTTAGAAGCTATGTGTTGGGGTGCAGGTACTGCTCTGGGTGAACTACCTCCATACTTCATGGCAAGGGCGGCGCGCCTGTCTGGTAATGAAAGCGCGTCAGAAAATGAAGAGTTAAAAGACATTGAACAACTTCAACGAAAGCTCAAGATGAAAGAGAAATTAACAGTCATGGAAAGGGGGAAATTAGCGGTGGAAAAAATGGTAGAAAGAGTTGGATTCCTTGGGATTCTCGCCTGTGCTAGCGTAAGTAAAAGTTAAATATGTAGATACTTGATATTTAGTTTACTTTTTTACTTTACTTACATATACAGTGTGTGAAGCGTGGTATGAGGATTGTGGTAAAAAAATCGTATATCAAGATTTTGCTTGTGGGTGTGTGTATAGATCCAATGTACTCTCTAAATCAATTTCATTTCTATCAATCTGAAAAATTTGAAAACTTGCATTCTTACTCAATTTGAAATTGGTAATAAGAGCTTAGAAAAAAACCTGAAATAACACAACTTTTTTACTAGAAGAATATGAAGAGAAAGTAAACAAGAACGTTGTTCGAATTGAAAATCCCTGTTACCAGCCTAAAATTTATATATGGTAAACTCTACTTTGTAATTTATTGTACATAATTTATGGTAAATTATCCTATAGATTTTGTAAATATATGTGAAAATTGTTTTATGTTGAGACATGCTCTTATTGAATAATAAAGAAGTCATAGACTTATATGAATATATTATTTGTATTTCTAAAAATATTCTTTGCTTTATGCATACAGCCAGGTAAAATATACGGCGAGAGGTTATATGTTGACCACATCTGATTTTTTTTCTTTTGAAATACAACACTATTGAATTTAAGAATTAATTCATTTTGAACTTGTAATTACATCTTTGGGATTTAACGTTTTGAATAAGGAAATTAATTGTAAGTAAAACGTAATGTTTATCACATTCTCGAATGTTTATCACATTCTAATACTTACTGCGAAAAGCCAGGTTTGGTGGCACATGGCGTAGGTCATTGAACTTGAATTTACTACCCGCCTTTTTAAAAACATAATAGAAAAGCAAAGATTGTGTGAATTACGTGAAATTTCATACTAAGCACGTAATAAATTACGAATAAAGTATGACGACTATAGTGACATCTCTGCGGACGCTTGCGGTACTATGGCATTCAGTGCTGCACCCTGGACGCCGCTTGATCAGAGTATTTGCTTAATCTTTACATAGGCTTGATTTATCTTATATATAATCAATGGCGTCCGTGACGGCGGTTGTAGAGGCGAAGTTTCTCATTGCCTACTCTAGTCTGCTTTGTACGAAGGAGAAGGAACGATTCCAATTTCCCGCTTTTGGGGGTTTTAAAAGTATATTTTTTGCCGATTGGTATTAAAAGTGCGATAATTTGACAGCCAATAGTCTGTAAAATGTCACTTTTACTGCTTTTTATATAGCAGCTGTTATTAAAACGCATAGCAACAATGGACCTTATACATTTTTGTTGCACCGTGACGTCATTTATCAATGCGCCACGTAGTGAATTTTATGTTAACTAGAGATGGGTAGGTACCATGTTGTCAAGTAAAATGATTAAAAGAACAAGCATTTATTTTCGATAAAAAATTATTTAAACAACACAAAAACTTAAATTATTTTGACTTTGATTATAAAGAAATTATTAATAAAGACAAAACAATTTATTTAAAAATAAAAACAATAGTTTTATTCTTGTTTGTAACTTTCTTAATAACAAACTGGCAACTTCGCAATTATCTGTCACTTTATGTGGTGTTCATTTCGCGTCTTTAGAACATAACCGCGATTCTGATTCCCATCTACCCGTCCTTTTGTCTTGAAATAATATTCAACATCACAAACTCTTTGTGCGAATTTATTTAATATAGTTACGTTCTTATTTCTGCCCTTTCAAATTTTGTTTGAAATATATCTGGCCTCCTCAATGCGCAAACAAACTACTGCGCACTACATATGTGTCATTTTTCCCTATCTCGCTCTTTTGATGTAAAAGGTCCATTCAACAAAGCATAGCAACATAAATTAGATGGCGAACTTTAAAAAAAAAGTATTAAAAATAATCACTGTATTATACAGGGTGTTTCCTTTAAAACAACCAGCGCTTTTTTGGGCGAACTAATGACTTTAGAGAAAAATATTATATACAAAAAATTACCAGGAAAAAGGGCTTAATTTATGAGGAATAATAAATAAAAAATTCAACCAGTGGTTCTCAAACGGTAGAATAAAATTATATTTTTTTAAATGGCAACCTATATAAATTTTTTGTCCATTAGATTTTCTGATTTCAACGATATAAATATGATATGGGGTTGTATAACAATTATTTCGAGAAAAATGACATTAAAAATCAGAAATAATTCTACAATACTGAAGTAGGCTATGCAATAAACAAATGCAAACAAATGATACAGGTGACAGATAGTTTTGTTACTTACGTTAAAACAAGTTATTTTAGATATAAGAAAATAATATACTATCGTAACCTAGGCAATAGTCGTATTAATAGTTGTTTATTGCATAGCCTACTTCAATATTGTAAAATTATTTCTGATTTTTAATATCATTTTTCTCGAAATAATTGTTATACAACCCCATATCATATTTATATAGTTGAAATCAGAAAAAAAATCTCTATCTAATGGACAAAAAAATTATATAGGTTGCCATTTAAAAAAATATAATTTTATTGTACCGTTTGAGAACCACTGGTTGAATTTTTTATTTATTATTCCTCATAAATTAAGTCCTTTTTCCTGGTAATTTTTTGTATATAACATTTTTCTCTAAAGTCATTAGTTCGCCCAAAAAAGCGCTGGTTGTTTTAAAGGAAACACCTTGTATATTATGCACGCTTATATTGATTACAATAGTATGAAGTGGCTTGATCTACATAATTATTTTCAAGTGCCTGGATCTATAACACTAATTAATATAAATACTAAAATCGGCAAAAAATAATGAGTTCAACACGGCATTAAACACAGATTTACAGGTTCGGCAGCATTCATTGCCTCTACTGTAAATCTAGTATTTTAATGCCTAGTTGAACAAATAACTATTTCTCTTATAACTAAATAAATAAAAATATTTTATGTTCTACGTTTCTGAAATTAATATATATTTTGAAGTAAAAAGATTTATTATTCTCCATTCACAAGGTAGGCGTCGCCTACTTTGTCTACCCTGGCAAGCCGTCAATGTTTCAGCCACTCAGACTTTAAAACTATTACCTATGGAGAAACAGACTATAGATAAAAAATATAATTTGATTTTTTATTTAATTCGATGATTATATATAAAAATAATTAGGTATTAATTTTTTTTTAATTCTGATGAGATACTTGATGTACAAATTGTATATTTTACCCATTTTAAATGGGCCACCATTGCTATCTCGAGAATTATAAGAGCTACAAAGACGTTTAACTGGACAAACAATTTCTATTTCACAAGACTTTTAAGAAAAGAAAATATTTTTTTCGACCAGTGGTTCTCAAAATATAAGACCAAACTTTTTAATTTTAAATGAGAACATATACTTTTTATTTGCTCATTCGTTAGAGAATTTATTTCTGAATTCATGATATAATATTTTTATATCTTTATATAACGATTTTTTTGAAAAATGCATATAAAGTTTTATATTAATTTGATTAAAATATAGCTATAATAAGAGTGCCTCGAATGGAAAAAAATCTGTTGTGACCAGCACAATACCTTCCGTCAATCCTGTGTATTATGTATAAATTCCATACATAAATTTTCTTGCCAAAGATTCTAAATTTCCAGTAAAATTATTTCATAAACAAACTATGCAAATTGCACTTGACACTAACATCTTCTTCTGTAGCTTTCCCCATTCGTTAGGGGTGGCTTTTTATTTTCTTCTTCCACTCATTTCAGTTTTACGTGTCGTTCTCATTCAGTTCCTTTTCTCTCAAGTCTTCCGCAATACAGTCCTTCCATCCTATCTTTGGTCTTCCTCTATTTCTTCAGCCTTCTATTACTAAGCTATTCATCCAATATATTCTTCATTTCTCCTCATGACATTTTCAAACCAATGTATCTTTCTAGAAACTTGTAACACTAGAGATATTTCCTTACCTATCTTTCCGTGTCTTCCCCAACATCTACTTCAACATCCTCATCTCTGCCACATTAATTTACTTTCTATTTATACTGACATCTGTCAATTTGAAATATATTAGTAGGTTCCATGTTTAGCATAGCTGGCTGATTTATAAAATTTAATTTCTTTAAAATTCGTTCTATATCTATTTAGTATGAAGTATAAAATGCAATCAAATCGCATAGAGAATAATATATTCTTTAAGTTATAATAACGTTAAATGTCAAAAAGTTAAATTTAACTGTTAAATCTTCAAATGAGGCTGCTTTCGGTTTACCAATTATAACCAAAATCTAATCACTTGTTCTTCTGGATGTAAACTTGAGGAATACGAAAAAAATATAATTTTTGGAATCGTGGTATTGAAGTTATGCGATCCGAAACTTTCGTCACACACACACACACACACATACACACACATACACACACATACACACACACACACACACACAGTCATCATCGTAAAAATGGTAAAATCGTATTATATGGACCCTAAAACGTACTTATTCACTAAAAATTCATCATTGAATTTTTTGACCTAAGACAATTCCTTCCTTACCTAAAGGTGACTGAAGGTAAAAATGACTATATCATTCAATAAATTGTAAACCAATAAGAATGCGTGATTTTCCTAAGTTACCACGTATTACAGCGGTTATTATTAAGTAACCATGGTGAACGAATATACGAACCTTGGTATATTCGAATATACCTACCTTCGTATATTCACTTATAAGTGCGTTTGGTTATTTTGTTCTATGTACTCAGAACTGGCAATGTCATTTTTAATTATTTACGAACATGATCTTTTTCATTCGATCACAGTATCGAGTATACGAGTATAAATGAATCTGTAGTTAGACTTTGAGGAGGAAAATCGTGCGTTGTATGCTTTAAGTAGACATTTAAAATCAGATTGACTGCTCTAAGTGCACCGAACCAAATAATTGAACGCATCTATTATTTGACAGCAAGGAATTATGGAAGTAAAAATTTGACAAGTAAACAAATAATTATTTGGATCACAAATCTGGAACTGCACTATTGCTAGTTTATTTGAAATACAAACATTTATTTTGAAATACGAGCATTTAAATGTAAAATTACATACTACTATAACTATATTTAAAAAGATAGGTTATGTAGCATATAGTTTGACGTTTCTGTCAAAATTAAATAGACCACAGGTCTACGTTAAATTTACTATTTACTTTTTAATTTATTTTTTATTCATGATATAGTCTACCTGTATACAACTCGACAATAGAAAATTCTCGACATACTCAACGAGTTGCCTAATGGAAATACCACTCGACCTTCGGTCTCGTGATGTTTCGAGGCAACACGTTTCGTATAATCGAGAATTTTCAATCGTCTTGTTGTATAATATATGAATATATGTTATTATTTAATGTAGAATTAGAGTGCCCTGACAAAAAAGTGAATATTTTGTTCTTGTAATTGATCGTAAATGTCAACGCAAACAAAATATTCACGTATTTCTTTCATGGCATTCTAATTCTATGTAAAAAAAATTAGCATGAGCAAATAAAAATATATATTCTCATTTAAAATAACAAAGTTTGGTCCCGTATTTTGGGAGCCACTGACCGAAAAAAGTTTTTTTTATTTGTCTTGTGAAATAGAAATTGTTTGCCCATTTAACCGTCTTTGTATCTCTTATAGTTCTCGAGATAGCAATGGTGGCCCAATTAAAATGAACACCTGTATATCAAAAAATAAATAAATGTCAAAACTGCGTATGTCTACAGTATATGATACTTTTCTATTAACTATGGTATGACTGTGTTTACACAGATTTTAGTAATTGATGCTGTATATCGCCGTCAAGGGCATTTCAAGGCGTCACATCATAAAGGAGACTCAAAGCTGTAGAGGATGTGCCCATAGAGGTTACTTTTGTATAATAAATAGTAATAGAGGTTATTTTTGTATAATAAATAGTATTTAACTAGTCGAATCTTGGTCTTCTGATCTACAATTAGCCATTTAACATTCGATTATGGACTCCAATAATAACTAAAAAGAAACGAATATAATGTATTAAAAAATATTTTATCAAGGTATTAAATATGAAAATTTAATTACAGATCCCCAATCCGTTGTTTGACCTCGCTGGTATCACATGCGGCCATTTCCTAGTGCCGTTTTGGACATTTTTCGGTGCTACTTTAATTGGAAAAGCTATCATAAAGATGCACATACAAAAATTATTTGTTATCATTGCATTCAACGAAACTTTAATAGAAAAAGCTATAGTTTGGTTAACTATGATACCAGTAATTGGTTCCAAACTACAAGAACCCTTCAAAGAATTCTTGGTCAACCAAAAACACAAACTCCACAGGAATACTGCAACAACTTCTGAAGGAGGCAACATGCTATCTTGGATCTTCGAGAAGTTCGTAATAGCGATGATTCTGTATTTTGTTGTTTCAATTGTTAACTCGTTAGCGCAGAATTATCACAAACGGATACATAAAAATAAAAAAGTTCTGTTCAATAAGAAAGCCACTGATTAATATTTAATATTAAGTAGCCTATTTAATTTGTATTATTTTTGTTGATAATAAACGTTTTTTTTATAACGTTTGTATAGCGATCTTTTTGTTGAGTGGTTTGTCATGTTCTTTATTTTCATTGTGATATTCGCGTGAAAATTTACGATAAAATGTGTAACATTTGACTGGATTCCACTAGAATGTATAATGATAAATCCTCACTATTTGTATTTATTAATTCCTATTACAATTATAAGTTTTAATTAATTTGTGGTATAAATATTCAAAATTGATTTCTTGTGAACATGTCCATTTTATAATGAAATATAGATGTAATAGTAATATAAAAATTTGTCATTCCTATTATACATTTTATTTAAGATAATAGTGAATTTTGTTACTTTCATTAATAAACAGCTGACTGTAACAGAATTGTGTGCTACACTTGAGTTGAAAAAGACATTTACTACTGGTTAATATTGTAAAATTGTACAATTATCATAAATATTAGGAATATACGTGTTTTTACAAGAAGCTCAGAATTTGTACATTTTTTTAGATTACAACAATAAACAATTGTTTCCTTGTATTTAGCTATTTTGTTTTCCTCAACTCTCATCGAATTTTGGACGTAAGTATTTTAGAAAAATTGTAACATATAGACTGCATATACAGGTAATACTGAAAAACGCGCCACTCAAATAATAGTTATTTAAGTATTAAGGCCAGTCATGCACCTTACCGGTGGAGGATTAGTCTGGAGATCGAGACGAAGTCGAGATCAATACATCCGATACCGGTAAAAGCACAACCCTATCGGTAAAGTTTTAAAAAACCCTGATCGGGCAAAAACTTTTTTTATTTGTAATTATTTTTTAATTTTATTGATATATTTGTAAACTAGACTTAGAGAATCACAAATCATGGTATTTTACATGATGGTAGTGCTTCTTGTTTAACCGGAAGTAAAATTAACTTTTATATTTCAAATAGCACACACTATATATTTTTATATATTTGGTTTCTACGTAAAATTACGAATTCAACGATATCCTTGAAGTGAATTTTTATTGAAGATATAAATTACAAAAACGTAAAAGAAAATTATGAATAATTATCCAGCTAAGCCGTGATATGTTAAAATGATCTATTTGTTATCACAGTCGTCTACCTGATATGGCTTACAAGCTGAATTATTCATAATTTTCATATAATATCATAAGTGGTAATTTCTTTCCGGATATTTTTTCAGATTGTTACGAGGGCTGGTTGCGTAGCAATTTATCGAGTGGCAGTGACAAAAAAATTACAAGCTGTCAATCGAATGATTTTTGATCAATGTCACGAGTTAAATTTGCAACAGGCTGGCAATCGGAAAATTTTGCAAGAATAAAATTTAACCACAAATGATATTCGGATGACTATTTCCAAAATAAAAATCAGGTAATAATTTAGTTTCTTGACAAAAATCTATAATTTTTTATTGGGTTTTTAGGTATTATATTTAAGATTGCTTTTTCAATGTTCTGAACAAATTCCTGTCCGAATCGACTCATTTGAATAAAAACTGGAAACACTGAAAATATATGCACTTTGACAGGTATATAAACAATATGTTTCAAGGTACTCTTAAAACATCCAAAAAACATTCGCTTATCAAAACTCACTTACTTGTAGAAATACAGCATGTTATTGGCTCGAAGGATACGAAAATTTTTTTGTGACTGTGTTTTGTCGAAATAAAACTTGGTAACTAGGTAGAATCTTCAATTTGGATTGGTTTATAAATTTATGAATGAAATAGTCAGATAAATATTTGTTATAGTTTTACTAATTTCAATTTTGTGATTATCTAAAGGATTTTGATTTTTTATATGATGTATATATTCAGTAGATATGAAAATATTCGAGGCACACTTGTATAATACGGTTTGCTCCATAGACTTTATAATATTTTGTTTGTAAATACATTTTTTACCTTCCGTAAGGGAGGTGTTGTCTTTGGTGAAAAACTTCAATGATGAGTTTGACGAAAGAAAAATATGTAATAAAAGTACAAATTTAATTACTGAAATTTTAGAATGCAAAAAAAAACAGATTGCATATCAAATACTAAGAAGGAAGGTGCATGGAACAAATTAATAGAAAAATTAATATAATTTCCCAATCCGGAAGATCGAAACAAAATTTGAAAACATAGAAAAACGTGAAGTAGAAAAGTATGAATTAGAATTATTTAATTGCAGGAAGAAAGCGAAAAAAAAAAAACAAGAGAAGCAGAGAAACACAAAATTCAGATGAACATATTAAAAGCAAGGTTGGAAATTAAAAAAAAAACATGTATAAATAAAAATTTAGGTTTCAATTATTTTATTACTGCATTATATAAACTATAATAAATTTGAAAAACGTGCTGTTCTGTAAAATTTAAGTTGTGTTTCCCCGAATTTCTTCATCTGTGCGGGGCATAAAAAGATACTGATTACGAAGGGAGGCAATGGGGTATTCTAATAATCTTTTTTTATTTTATTTTCTGAAACTTCAATAAATTTGAAATACAAATGTGAAAATTTGAGTTTTTTATTGTGTCATTTCCGCGAGATATGAATTTTTGAATTATGCTTAAAAATTTGAATTATATGGTATGACGTCAATTCGCTTCAAGACGTAGACTACAGCTGTTAGTCGCTTGGCTTGGAGCGATTAAGGGGAAGGGGATTTGGTTTGTTCACAGTGTCAGATGCTATTTTGTTTTGGATGACTTTCATTTGTTTTATTTTTGTTATCCGTGGATTTTAGTTGTAACTATATTAAAGTATTATTAGTTAAGAATTTGGTTGCTGTCATTCTTACAGCAAAATATCACAACTAGCAAGAAACACAAACAAAGATCAGCTGAGAAACGAGAAAGCATCAATGGTGAACGCACTGCTTCTTCTGTTTTCACAAGCAGACGTCATTACATACGTCATAGAACGAATGGACGTCATACATCACGTGTAATCTTTTCCGCGCTAAAATAAAACACATGGAAAATCATATTAAATAAAACAATTTTGAATTTATTTTTCAGAATTCGGTCGTTTTTCAACCTAGTTAATAACATTATAATATTTTTTTCTTTTAAATTTTACTACACTGGAATACCCCATTGCCTCGCTCACTTCTTTTACTATTTTACTAGCTGACGTTTCCTTATCAAACCGAAATCTTCTGATAAATTCGTTGTCTGAATGACGGCTAGTAGTTATTTACATAGATGTCATAATTGTCATAATTTTTCATTCAAAATTTCAAAATATTCTGATCATAGATTAAGGAAAATATATACTAAAAGATTGGGTATCTCCTCTATAAACCGTGATAACACGTTTAGTGCCGTATATGAATTTGACAGCCGAGAAAGTGGCGGGAAATATGAACTCATTTTGAATTATTCGAAACTTTAAATTTTATTTCTTGATAATGTAATTAATAAAATTTTTATCGAAGATAGATAATTAAAGACATTATCAAGAAATGTGAAATATATGTTGAACTATAAAAAAAGAATTACAGTACTTCATATGTTAATGTCTTTATTTAAAAATATATACATTACATTATTTAAATCAAATAATAAATAAATAACTACAAATCTCAAACTAGACGGCGACAACTATTAAAATTTAAGCACATACTACTCAAGGAATCAAAAATTTGAATTATTATTATTATTACAAGAGGTAATTTTATTTCAAAAAAGGAATGTTACTTTAAATGTCTACCAGAAATGCACTGTTTCATTGACCTCGTTATCGATGTTCATCCACTTTTTAACAAATCTACCCTCTTCTATACTCCTTTTTTCTTAAAACTGACACCATACTATTTCGATATTCTTTGATGAATCTTATGAAGCTTCACGTCCTTTCGCCTAATAATGTCATATTTTGCTGCTCTTCTACGGTGTAAATATTTAAGAACACCACCATGATTAAATTCTACTGGTCCACTTACATAAACCATTTCTTCTATTGGGCACTGTCAACTTCTGCAAGGATATGTCTTCACTATGCAGGAGTTACAAATATTTCATGTGATTTTTTTCTGAAATATTTTTAATTTGTTGTTGTATTTTATATCACCCCCGTATAATAATGCTAATATTAAAACTAATATACCTACTTACCGAAAATATGTTGAATGATAAAGTACTATATTGCAATAAAGATACAAATTCACAAATAACAGTTTTAAATGTCAAAGAATTTCGAACGATGCAATAGAGAATTGTGGGAAATTTACAGCAGTTCTTAAACATATGTTACCTTTTTATATTTTTATATATTTTTTGATATTAAAGTTTGAGAATCCCTGTAAAATCTGTACTACTGAAGCCATCTATGAAAGGGCCAGGAAGTATTTCCAAACGCTACTTGATTGAAAATGTTATCACGTTTCTGAATGCAGATTCACCCCTCCCCTGATTCTGATGGAGTCATGATGTTTTGAATGAAAAATTATGATACTTGACATCTATGTACATTATTACTAACTGTCATTCTGAGACGGGTCCCCATATCTGCTTGCTAAGGCCAACAAAGTCACATGACTGCTCGCCCTCTATGCAACATAAAATGAAAATGGGAAGAGGTATTGTGCTGGCCAGAACAGATTTTTATTTATTGATCATACATAATCTTTTAAATAGTCTGGGGTCTTTCTCGGCCTACTTGATTTTCTCTGCGTAGTCTGTAGATTTTCTTGAATTTCTAGGGTTGGATGCAGGTCGAACATTCTATTTTCTTGTGGCGTAACATGGTGATTTTCTTTCATTTCTGAACTTGGTTGAGGATCGACTGTTCCGTTTTCATATGATGTAGCTGAATGGGTGGATTCTACAGGATGTTTCAGACCACCCGTCCCAGGCTTTTTTTTCTGAACCACGACGTCCTAGACCCTAGAGGTTCAGGAAAGAAATTAGCATAACATAATCGTATCTGAAGATTTTAATAGTAGTAGGCTCGACTTCCGGAATTGACCGGAAGTAGGCGTAACTACACTCAAATTCAAAATTTCAAATGGGAACGTAGGTCAAGTGTGGTATTACTACCATTAAATTCTTCAGATAGGATTGTTATGCTATTTTTTTTCCTGAACCTCTAGGACTTTGTAGTTCAGAAAAAAAAACCTTGGGACGGGTGGTATGACACAACCTGTATATTAGATTCGTTGATAGTTGATTCTACATTTAAGGTGAAACCTGACAGCCGTTTGCTGCAGTGCTGGTTGCAATGATTATGATAACTTTAAAATCGAAATATTTTTTTATTCTTATAATATTTCTAATAAATTAACTTAAATAAATAGTAAAAATATCAATATTATGAAAAATTGTCAAAATTTATTATAAAAAATTCTAGTTAATATAATTAAATTTCAAATTTATTACAAAATCATGAATTTCACAAATTCCTCCCTGTAGATTTTTTTTAAAATGTATACAGGCTGTATCTGGGAAGACGAACCCGCCCTTAACTTTTTTATTATAAGGAATAGAATTTTTTTCTTCATATAGAAGTTTTATTATAGTAAATATACTATTTGATGACAGATACAGAATTTTTTTATAAAGTCAGGTTTACATGATACGACTATCAACTTTTATTTTTCAAATAGGTACCTAAAGTTGTTTTACTAAATTAAAAACCGCCATTTTTTTCTCTTTTCAACGATGTATTACTTGTCATAAATGATTATGAAAAAAATCGAGAAAAAAGATAATTGAGAAATATCAGAAACTATTTTTATTCAAATGTTCTACTGAGTTCTAGGTGGCTATGCGAAATTAATGACAATAAAGCAGATGTTTATTTGTTACCTGTTTCATGTGCTTTGTAAAGTAATTTTTGAAATGTTTGCAAAGGATGAATTGATTTTAGTAATCGGTGAATCAATTGGGATTATAAGAAGAGCAAAAAGAATGTACCTTGAGCGTTTTTCTAGGCGTCGACAACCAAGTTTACAAACACTCAGAACAGGGTCGTAATTTCGAATATTTATTTTAAGTTGTTTTACCTAATTAAATTTGTTAATTTACGTTGTGAAGTTATTTTACCTGGTTACATTTTGTTCAATTTCGCATAGTCACCTAGAACATTTGAATAAAAAAAATCTGATGTGGACACCACACGACTTCCTTGTACGATTATTAAACTATACATATTTTTTTTATAAATAAATTACAAAATATTAATTTTAACTTCGAAACAGTAAGATATATAGCGACCATAATCTAACCCGGTTCTTTTTAAAGAGAGTTTTGATTACAACAAAGAAATATTTGATTACAACAATGAATATGACTAATTTCACAATAAAAATATAATATTTGTTATTGTACGAATCACAAAATTGCACGTATTTGACGTAATTTGACATGAACATTTTTTTTATGTTTTTATCCTAATCCATAGCAAGCTTTATTACAAAAACAAAAAAAGTACCTATATAATTTTTAAATTATATACGAGATATGTAATCTCGCTTATACAAAGGGCTAATTTAATAATACTTGACGTGCTAGACGCAGAAACTTTTATTTGAAACATTTATTTCTAAAAACAAAATAAAATCATATTATTCAAGAAAAACTGTTAACAACTTCAAGTAATGTACCACTTCCGGTTAGCCTATTTTAACCAAAATCTATTGTTATTTCGATTGACATAAAAGTCTTGTATACCAAATTTTAAAAGTTTTGGATTATATTTTAAAACAGTTTTTCATTAAAATCTATTATAAGCTTCATGTAAAGTGTCACTTCTGGAAATTGTGTAATAACCAGAAAGGGAGGTGCACAACTATGTGTTATAGGAGTCCTAAATACAAAATTTCAACTTTATACGGCTTACCGTTTTTGAGTTATGCGAGATACGTACGTACGCACGTACATACAGACGTCACGACGAAATTAGTCAAAATGGATTCAGGGATGATCAAAATGGATATTTCCGCTGAAATCTGAAAACCGAAATTTTTCGCGATTACAATACTTCCTTTACTTACGTACAAGGAATTAATAGTTTCTGATATATTTCAATTATCTTTGTTTTTCTCGAATTTTTTCATATTCATTTATGACAAATAATAAATGGCGGTTTTTATTTTAGTAAAACAATTTTAGATTTCCATTTGAAAAATAAATTTGATAGTCGTATCATGTAAACCTGACTTTATAAAAAAAATCTGTACCTGTCATCAAACAGTATATTTACTATAATAAAACTTCTATATGAAGAAAAAATTCTATTCCTTATAATAAAAAAGTTAAAGGTGGGTTCGTTTTCTCAGATACACCCTGTATAATAGCATTTTATTCAAGGATTATACACAGCATTTTTTTTGTATTTCTAGAAGATACTGAAAATAAATAAAATTTAGGTTTTTTAGAGTAAATATTTTTTTGTATAACGAGTAAAAATAATAACTAATAATACAAATAACACGAATAATAATAATAATAATAGTAAGAGTATAGGTAATGTTTTATAATCAAAGAGTTCAAGAAATAGCGATCCAACACCAACACTTCACTGAGTTCATTCAACTTCTTCCAATCACTGTTACATGCAGTATTGCACTCATTGCCATTGACCTGTATGTTTTTTTTTTGCTCGCATACGACTTCGGGGAAGTTCCGTCTTCAAAAATAAGACGCGTGTACGCATTCTGGACTCAGAAGACCGGGAAGCCCCTATGGGACTCGCCGCCGCCGACACGGCTATCACAACAGCCTGCCATAGCACAAATACTTTGACCAGATTATCGCAGCAATCTGTCAACTTCAATCTCAATTCAATGACTAAACTATCGCAACAGTCTGTCATAACACACAAGTACTTTGACCAGATTACCGCAGCAATCTGTCCATTTCCACTCAATACTTCAATGGTCACTATCGCAGCGGTCTACCATATCCTCAGTACTTTAATGATCAGACTACCGCAGCAATCTATCATATACGCGAACTCAACAACAAACTCAAGACTATCTCAGCAGTCTACCAACAAACTCAAGACTACCGCAGCAGTCTACCAACAAACTCAACACAATGAACTCAGTACCATTCAAACAATAACTCAATACCTTAATTCTCAGTCGCCAATACTGGCTCGTCACTGACGTTCAAATCCATATCAAAATCGTCTCGAACTTGCACACTTAAGATCTTCCGTAACTGATCATGAGCAAATTTGTTTGGCAAATTTTTGCCCTTTCCTTTAACTTTTATTACTTCGTATCATTTGGTAAAATTTTCACAATTTTGTACGGACCTCTAAATTTACTATCTAATTTTGACAGCAGCCAAGGTTTTGTAATTTTTGGTATAGAATGTAATTGCACTTGTTGAGCACCAATTTTACCTTTTGATGATTTACAAATTAAACAATTTTCCACAAATATTCTGACATTTTTAGACATATTAGGAAACCAGTAAAATTCGTAAACTTTTTCATGTATCTTTTCACTGCAGACCAAGCAATAGAACGAAGAACAACTGGTAACCATTTAGACTTTTTATTTCTCTCTATTCTACGAAATAAAACATTTCGAACATCATAAGTTTTGGCTAAATCATCAAAAATTTCTTTAGCTTTCCATTTTGCAATTAATTGTATAATTTCATTATCTCTGTTCAATATACAACCAGTCTTTTTGCAAATCCACAAATTCTACTGTCTTTTTATCAAAAATTTGTTTACCACTTTCAATACTTGGTAGCGGATTACGAGATAAAAAGTCATCATGTTTCATACGTGAGCCTTCTTTGTACTGAATATCAAAATCAAAAGCTTGTAAAAATGCCCACTATCTGTGAACTCTAGGAGTTAAATCAACTTTATTTTTTAAGGATTTTAAAGAATTGCAGTCAGTTACTAGAGAGAAGAATTTACCTTGCAAAAAATGTATGAAATGTTTAACAGCAATTACAACAGCTAATGTCTCGAGTTCATAGGAATGATAACGTGATTCTGCATTGGTTGCACGTTTACTAAAGTATGCAACAACGTGCAATTTTGAATGATTTTTCTGTAATAAAACAGCACCATAACCTTCAGAGCTAGCATTGGTATGTAATTCAATAGGAAGAATTGGGTCAAAAATAGTTAAACTGGTTCTGTTGTTAAAAATTTAATTAAAACATTTCTTGCCTCATCATGTTTTGGTAGCCACTGAATCTTTTTCGTTGATTTGCAATTTTTGAAAAAGATGGAATAAGTTGTCGAAAATAAGATGCTAAACTTAAAAATTGACGGACTTATATAGAAGTTTTTGGCACTGCAGAATTAGTAACAGCAGAAATTTTTCGAGGGTTGGGTCGCAATTCTCCTGCTCGAACTTAATAACCAAGAAATTCTATTTCCACTTTAAGAAAACTACATTTTTTGTAATTCAAAGAGAAACCGGCATTTACCAAAGCTTTTAAAACAATTTCAAGTTTTTCTAATCCTTCATAAACTGATGTAGATGGTATTAAAATATCATCAATATATGTGACAGCAATTGTGTTGCGTAATTTGCCTAACGCCTTATCAATAGTTCTTTGATAAACAAATAAGACCAAGTGGAATTGACAAATATTCATATTGTCCATCAGGTGTAACAAAAGTAAGTATTTTCTATAGAATTAGAATTTATAGGGATTTGATGAAATCCAGAAGCCATTGTTGTAAAATAATATGCACCGTGAAGACGATTAATTTGGTCACTAATTAACGGTAATGGATATTTATCAGGCACTGTATTAATATTTAATTCTCGAAAATCTACACACATACGATTTGATCCATCTTTTTTCTTTACTAAAATAACTGGGCTTGCAAACCGTGAACAACTAGGGCGGATGATATTCGAATCTAATAATTCAGAAATTTTTGATAGTACAATCTCATGTTTAGTGGTTGATTAACGGTACGGACGCCGCTGTATAATTTTATTGTTATCTTTCAAACGAATTTCTAACTGACCTGTTTTCACTCTACTTACTGGTATTCCATCCACAATATTATATTGATGATATTGCTTCAATATTTAAGTTAAATTATTTTTATCAGGTAAATTTAAATCTGTTAGTTTACATGCATCTGAAGCATTCATCAGTGAACACAGCTCCATGAAATGGTGTTTGGATAGCGGCGCTACCAGTCATATTTGCAAAGAGTACGAATATTTCGACGAAGCACATGAGTACGGGTATGGAAAATTGAATTTTGCGAACCAATCATCAACCGAAATTATAGCAAAAGGTAATGTATCGTTCTTTATTAATACTTGGAAATAAAATAAAAGTCGATCTGAAAAATACTTTATACGTACCAGACTTAAGATGAAATTTGATTTCCGTTGGTAAGATTACAGATAACGACCTTGAAGTAATTTTCAAAAGAGATCAAGCTCTGATTGTAGATAATAAAGGTCAAACAAAGTTAATCGCAAAGAGAGTCAACGATTTATATTACTTTGATGAAGCACTGAGTCATGAATGTAAAAATACAGAATTTGAAAATGATTCGAACCAAGACATCATGAAATGGCATCGACGCCTAGGCCATCTAAACATAAATGATCTCCTTCGTGCTAAACGTAATAATACCATAATAGGTTTGAATTTTAGCAGCAAAGTTGATGCTAAGATTGACCGTGACATTTGCACAGAAGGAAAAATTACTCGAACTCCTTTTCCCAAATCATCGTATCAAAATACACAGTTACTGGAACTGGAACTAATTTACTCAGACGAGTGTGGTCCGATGAGAACTAAAACGGGGGAGCAAGATATTGTCTAACTTTTACAGACGACCATTCAAGATGGACGGAAATAAAATTTCTAAAAACCGAGGACGAAGTACTTCAGAGTTTCAAAGAATTTAAACAAGTTGTAGAAAATCAGAAGGAAAGAAAAATCAAACAATTACAAACGGACAATGGACGTGAATACATAAACAACGACTTCGACATTTTTCTGACGGAACATGGTATCACTAGAAGATGTAGGTACTATCCCTTACAATCCCGAACAAAACGGGATTACGGAAAGAAAGAACCGAACCCTTTTTGACATGGCGAGATGTTTACTAATTCAAGCCGGACTTCAACGCCATACGAACTTTGGACCGACAACATACCTGACATCAGCCATTTCAAGGAATTCGGGTGTAAAGTATTTTGTCTGAACAGAAAACCTGGATTAGGAAAGTTGGATCCAAGAAGCCGTGAAGGAACTTCTCTAGGTTACTCAGAACAATCAAAAGGGTATAGGGTCTGGATTCCGACGAGTTGAATACTCGGGATGTCAAGTTTATTGATTGATCCCATCAAAATGTCGACATTATTTCTGAAGACCACTTCGATATTCGAAACAACAAACCTGAAAATCATCAAACAGGACATCAAGAAGTTATAATCGAGTCTACACATCCAGAAGACATAGAAAATCTGTCTGAGAATGACCAGGATAATCAAGATAACAATGAAGGTGATCAAATAATTTCAAAACGAGGGCCAGGAAGACCCAGAATTGAACACTCTGGAGCAAGGAGAAGACCTCGGAAAATTTATAACATCATCACAGAAGAGGCTGGGAATAGAGCATCAGAATTCTCATACCTGACAGAAGTACCTCTCAAGAAAGCCATAATCGGACCAGAATCCGAAGGATGGTATGAAGCAATGGCTTCAAAATTAAAATCAATTATTATCAATGATACCTGGGAAATCATAAGTCGTCAAGAAAATATGGACACAACTGGAAGCAGATTTGTCCTGAGAAGTAAGTTTAAATCCGATGGAACAGTTGAAAGGAAGAAAGCTCGCATTGTTGCATAAGGTTTCGCACGAAGACCTGGGATCCACTTCAATGAAACTTTTGCACCAGTTGCTAGACTGAGCTCGATTCGATTTCTCATTGCAATTGCGGCTCAAATTGATATGAAAATCCATTAGTTGGATATTACGACCGCTTACGTGAACAGTGAAATTGAAGAGAAACTATACCTGGAACCACCGAAGCAAATCATCGAGGCCTTGGAAGTTTTAATCGCCAACGAAAGACGGAACAGCGAAATTCAACGTAAAGCCATTGAAATGAAAGAAAAATTGACTTCAGGTGATCGCGTCTGTTGTCTAAAGAAATCGCTTTACGGACTTCGTCAATCCGGAAGAAACTGGTATCAGACATTGAACAATTCTTTCTCTAAACTTGGAGCTATTACATGTAAAGCTGATCCTTGTATTTATCGCATCGGGACTGGAGATGATGCTATATTAATTGCAACGTACATAGACGATATTTTACTATTTTCAAAAAGTTTAAAAGAACTGAATGTCTTTAAGAAAAACTCTCCAACGAATTTAAACTGAAAGATTTGGGCGAGATTAATTATTGTCTCGGAATTGAATTCGTGCAAGACCACGAAAGTATTATCATGCACCAACAAGGTTACATTACTGACATTTTACACCGATTTGGAATGTTTGACGCCAAACCAGTTACCACCCCATTGTGCCCGAACACGAAACTTATTAGACCAGAGAAGAACTCTAACGAGGAAGTGCCAGTTGTACTGTACCGGGAATTAATCGGTTCACTAATGTATCTTGCCATATCTACGAGACCGGATATTGCATTCGCTGTAAGTTATCTCAGCCAGTTTAACGACAATCATAACATTACCGATTGGAATGCGGCTAAACGAGTATTACGTTACTTAATAGGTACTGTCGACCTAGGACTCATCTTCAAACATAATTCAACACCTTTGAAATGTTTTGTCGATTCCGACTGGGCTAATTGTCCCGAAGACCGGAAGTCTTATACCGGATATGTTACTACACTGGGTGGTTGTATTATATCTTGGGAATCCAAGAAACAGCAAACAGTGGCTTTATCCACTATGGAGGCCGAATATATGGGGCTTTCGGAAGCTACGAAGGAAGTCATCTACTTGAATAATTTTCTACAAGAACTGGGTTTCAGTAAGTTCGGTGATGCTACAATCTTCAACGATAACCTCGAAACATTGAAGCTAGCAGAAAATTCAACGTACCACGCACGCAGTAAGCATATTGACGTTAGGCATCATTTTGTTCGTGAGTCTCTTCAACTGAAGAAGCTCAAGATTGCTCACCTTTATTCTGAAGACATGCCTGCAGATTTGCTTACGAAAGTATTACCTAGTTCTAAACATAACAAATGTATTGAACTTTTAGAACTTAGGCAAATTACTTAATTTGATTTATTATGTTTCAGCTAATAGTCTTCATATTGAGGGGAAGTGTTAAATAACCCTTTTCACATATGTTTCTACAATATTTCAGACTTGGAAGTGTCGCCATCTATTGGCATAGAAATGAGTTATTTTATATAAAAAATGATCTGTCAAATAAAATTCATATGTTTATACACAATATAATTGTACTACAAATTTCAATAAAATAAGTTTAGTGAATTACTGTGTAATTAATCGCGTTCACCAACGCAAGTATTTCCACACTGCATAATAACAGGTTATGTGGCCCAGGATAGTGTACACGAGAAGAATAACTAAACTGAAATATAAATAACAGAAATTGTTTTAAGGTTTTATTGTGGAATTTCTGAATCGCAAAAATGAATACAAGTCTCACAAGAATCGAGTTATTAAATAAAGAGAACTACGATACTTGGAAGATGCAAATGCATGCCTTGTTGATTAAAAATGACTTGTGGTGTTACGTAGACGGTGAAGCTAAAAAACCGGAGCCCAATGAAAAGGACGCATCGTCAGCAAATGCAATCGCGACATGAGTGAAGAACGATAATAAAGCCAAAGCAGATATTATTCTTTCGATAAGTGCATCAGAATTAAAACAAGTTAAAGGATGCAACACGTCCCGTGAAATGTGGGAAAAACTAAGAACAATTTATCAATCTAAAGGTCCTGCAAGAAAATCAATGTTACTCGAACAATTAATTTTACAGCGTATAGAAGAAAATGGTGACGTACACGAACACCTTCGCAAATTTTTTGATGATGTCGATAAATTATGCGAAATGGAGGTTGACATGAACCAGGACTTACTATCGGTTATGTTGTTATGCAGTCTACTCGCTAGTTTTGAAAACTTTAGATTTGCAATGAAAGCACGTGATGAACTGCCTATGCTTGAAATTCTACGTGTCAAAATCATTGAAGAATGTGATGCGCGTGTTACCAGTTCGAAGTCACAAGACGCATTGTATATACACAAGAATAGTCAACAACGAAGTAATAGAAAATACACACCGAAGAAAAATGACAACAGTACGGGTACGAACAAGAATTCTGAACATAAGGAGAAATTCAAATTTCAATGTCACTACTGTCGAAAATTCGGACACAAAGCCGCAGATTGCAGAATCAAGTTGGGAAAAATACAACAAATGCAAAGAAAACTGAAGAAAATCAGTGTTTATATTATCGAAATTAATCCAATTATTTTCACAAATCTGGACAATTGATAAACCTTGAGAACAAAAATTAACTGAAATATTTTGTGAAATTAAATCTCGACCTTACTTCACATGAAATACTATCTTCAGGAACATGTAAAACAAGTTCATTTTTTATATTTTCAATTTCGATAACAGTTATAATTTGTTTGGTACAAAGTACAGAAGTTCCACCAATATCTTTCAAAGATACTAAACAACTTTTTTGTTTATCATTAAAGAAAACTGAAATATTTTCTTTAACCAGCGAACAATCAGAGCCAGAGTCAAAAATAAATGGAATAATCATACCATTTTGCAACTGTAACTGGCCTTTGGGGAAAGCTTGCTCTCTTCCACTCTAGCAGATTTGATTTTTTCCTTCCCTGGACAACTAGTAGAAATATGGTCTGCATTTCCACAGGAAAAACATATCATAGGTTTCTTTTTACATTGCACTAGAATGACTTATGTCCAGTTCTACCACATTGATTTCATTTTTCGGGATATCGATCATAGGACGTAGTAAAGGCACGACGCTTCGGGTTGATGTGATGATCAGGCCGAAATAGCGCCGGTCGTTTACCGAGTTGTCGTCGCATTGCCACACAAAAACTATTTTTGGGCACATCAGTTTGTAGTTTTCTTTTCAAAACATCACTTCTGTTTCCAGCAACATGTCAAGCAAACATGGTAGTCAGTGCTTGAGTGCTTCGTCACTTTCACGTGTTTTAATTAAATGTAAGGCTAAACGAATAACATGTAAGCATTCATCTAACAATGTACTTTCATGAGGGCTATTTTGACGTCCGTTGCCAGCTTCTTCAAACATTTACATTAAGGAATTTATAAAAATTAGTGCTATTCAGTAGATTGGATTAAGGATGTATAAAAGGTACAATATCAAACAAAATTATCTTTAAGGTCAATAAAAACTGGAATATTTTAAAAACTAATATATTTTTTTAAAACTTTGATAGTCTAGTTTTAATAAAAATGATCCATATTCTAATTTGTTACTATGGTGGAGCACCCCATTTTCATAAAGTGTGTATTCGTTGGATACCACTTTATCTGACGGACGTACACACATTTGGAACGTTATGACGAAGGATTAGAGGTATATTATTTTAACTTGTATAATGTATTGTGTTGAATAGTTAGGATTACATAAATAAGACTTATTCTAAAATATTTATTATATTTTCATAATGACATAACTACAACAACATGAAACATTCTGCGTAGTCGCCTCCTACGTATTTTATCACATTATACTATATGTATAATATATCCCCTTTTCTTCAAGATTGAAATCTGTCGGGCGGTTTAGTTCTTCGGCCTGATCTAGTAGTCTTGACGGATGATTCGCGCTTCTTCATTTCTTCGGAAGCGATTTCATTCTTCGGTGACTCAGGATTACTCTTATTTTCTTCATGACGTTGAGTTGCTGAAGGAGTAAAAACAAGTGATTCTCTGTTGCGTCGTATCTCCTTTCCCCTCTTTCCTGTGAGAAGATAAGATCGAGGTTCATTAGCAAATGATTTAACAGGTTCAAAACTGTTCAAATCTCGGATAAAAACTGTATCCCCCGGATTAAGATCAACAAAAAATCGAACGAGATGTTTTCATGATAGGAAGAGTAGATCTCAATTTTCGTCCCATTAAAATTTCACCTGGACTCATACCTGATTCTAAAGGAGCTGAACGATATGCTAATAACCCTAAATATGGATCATTCGAAGAATGCATTATTCTCTTTACGGTTTTTACACCTGATTCTGCTAGTCCATTACTTTTGGAAAGTTTGTGGCTTGAATATATTATTTTAAAACCATAAGTTGAAGCAAATTTTCTAAATTCGGAGGAATCAAACTGAGTGCCTGAATCAGTTCTAACAATGTTTGGAATTCCGAAACGTGCAAATGTTGCTTTAACTTTACATATTATTAAATTTGATGTCATAATTTTAAGATATACCTCAGGATATTTGCTGAAATAATTTTGAGTTAATAAATATAGTTCCTACCACTTGAAGTAAAGATGTCCATGCCAACTTGTTCCCATGGGCTGGAAACTTTTGTCGTAATCATTGGCTGCACAGGATTTACTCTCTTTTCGGCACATATCTTGCAATTTCCTATAAATTGAACTAAATTTGGATTAATTCCTGGCCACCCATACCATACTGATTCGTATGCTCGGCGACAACATTTTTCTATTCCTAAATGACCTTCGTGAATTTTTATCAAAATTTCTTTTCTTAAAGCCAAAGGTACATAAATACTAGTGCTGTGAGGATCCGACAAAACTTGGATCCGAGTACCCGGATTTCAAAATATCCGGTTCCTCGGATATCCGATGTTCGAATATTGAAGTGGATATCCATAAATTTAATTAGGATTTGGATCCGGATTCGATGTTTTTTCTACGGATCCGGATCCAAATTTAAATTCTGGATCCGATTCTTCATTTTGAATGTGAAGGCAAATCCCTCTAAAATAGCCAGGTAGTTTGTGCAAATATAAAGAAAAAGAATTTATACAGGTGTCCCAGAAGTCGACGATCAAACTAAATGGGGTGATAGAGGAGATCATTTCCAATCAAAATAACTATATATATTGTAATGCAATTGTTGATGGTTCAAAAGTTATTGCAACTTTTGTAGTTTCTCCTAAAAACGGTAAGGCGTCCAATAGAATTATTATTATTTTTATTACGAGACGTTTGTTTCTCTTTTTCTTTTTTATTGAATGCACCTGAAGGGTTCTACTTTCTAATAAAATCATTTTCTTGAACATGAGTACCTTCTATTAATAATAAAAATATTGTTTTGTGAAAAATTTTTCTACCGAAAAAAAGCTACTTGATTTTAAAGTGACGCTGACAGAAAAAAATGTCCTAAAAAAAAATAACCAACTATCAGAAGAAGTTGTGTATTTAATGTAGATTTTAACGCGGTATAAGACATGGGGATATTCAGAGCAGATTTTCTTAAATATTTTTTTTTTCTACAAGAAAGTATTTCAGTTAAAAATACAATTGAAAAATTCGAGAATTATCTTAGATGCTGTGTCAAAAATAAAACAAAATAATAGTTGTAATAGTTTTTATACAACATTAAAACAAAATAGGGTTTATGAAGCTTTTCATGATGTTTTCAAATTTTACAAAAAGTGTTCAAAATGTCTACCATGTTTTCTAATGCACATTAAGCATCGCCGAATAAAATTTCTTTTTATTGTTCGGAACGCCCGTTGATTATTTTTAATAATGTTGGTAGCCTCTCTTATTTTTTGTTGCAACTCTTGTTCATTCTGACTTTCTGTCATGTAGACTATTTCTTTAAAATAACCCCATAGAAAAAAATCTAAGGGGTTAAGATCAGGGGATCGCGGTGGCCACATAATAAACCCTCCTCTACCAATCCACCGATTCCGAAATTCTGTGTCAAGGTGTCGTCTCACATCTACAGAATAGTGAGGAGGAGCTCCATCTTGTTGCAGCCACATATCTCGGCGTGTCTCCAATGTCACGTCTTCAAGTAGATAAGGTAACTCATTTTGCAAAAAATGCAGATAATTTTCGCTGTTAAGCCTTTCTGGGAGCTCAAATGGACCAATCAATTTTCCTTCAATTATTCCCGCCCATATGTTGACCCCAAACTTGTGTTGAAAGTTGTCATTTCTAACAACTCTAGGGTTCACATAGTCCCAAAAATGTAAATTGTGAATATTAAATATCCCGGTTCTACAAAAGTTTGATTCGTCGCTCCACAAAATCTTGTTAAAAAATTCGGAGTCTTCTCTATGACGACGCAGCATTTCCCGACAAAATTGCACTCTTTTGTCATAGTCCGCAGGTAAAAGTGCTTGCACGCACTGCAAGTTATTATCGATATGTCACTTCATATACCTTCTTTTGTTTTATTTTTGACACAGCATCTAAGATAATTCTCGAATTTTTCAATTGTATTTTTAACTGAAATACTTTCTTGTAGAAAAAAAAAATATTTAAGAAAATCTGCTCTGAATATCCCCATGTGTTATACCGCGTTAAAATCTACATTAAATACACAACTTCTTCTGATAGTTGGTTAATTTTTTTTTAGGACATTTTTTTCTGTCAGCGTCACTTTAAAATCAAGTAGCTTTTTTTCGGTAGAAAATTTTTTCACAAAACAATATTTTTATTATTAATAGAAGGTACTCATGTTCAAGAAAATGATTTTATTAGAAAGTAGAACCCTTCAGGTGCATACAATAAAAAAGAAAAAGAGAAACAAACGTCTCGTAATAAAAATAATAATAATTCTATTGGACGCCTTGCCGTTTTTAGGAGAAACTACAAAAGTTGCAATAACTTTTGAACCATCAACAATTGTATTACAACATATATAGTTATTTTGATTGGAAATGATCTCCTCTATCACCCCATTTAGTTTGATCGTCGACTTCTGGGACATCCTGTATATTCAGTGTCCTATTTAGTAAATGATGAATAAAAAAATACAAATTTGTATTATTAAATATATATATATATATATATATATATATATATATATATATATATATATATATATATATAAAGTAAAGTAACCTATTAATATGACATACTCATATTCGAATCTAAGATCCGATACTAAAATCCGTTTCCAGGATTCGATATTCGAATCCGGATTCAAGATTCGATACTCTGATTCGGTTCCAAAATCCAATACTCAGATTCGGATCCAGAATCTGATACTCAGATCTCAGATCCGGATCCAAAATTCGATACTGAAATTTGGATCCGAGATCCGGATACTTTTACATTCAATTATCCGGATATCCGGATATTTTTGGATCCGAAACCGAAACTATCCGGATTCGGATCCCACCAGTAGTAAATACGTCTACCTTTTAAAATCATACCATCTTTTTCACAAAGTTCATGTCTGTGTTTACAAAAATTAACCATTTCACTATCGTTCATAGAGAATTTTGGCCAACCGCTTTTAATGTATGTCAGTAATTTTGAGTAAAATTTTTCTTGTACTTGAAATTCTTTCATGTGTTTTAAATAAACGTCTGAACATGGTAATGTACTTACTATTTGATTGACAAAGGCTTTAATATCTTCTTCCAAAAGTATATCATTATCACCTTGTCTTTCAAATGGACCTGTTGATAATGCATCTGCCGTTGTAATTTGTTTTCCAGGGGTAAATTTCATGGTAAATTTGTATTGCATAAGTTTCATTTTCATTCTTTGCAATCTTGCGGGCACACTATCTAGATCTTTGGTACCTAAAATTGAAATTAACCGCTTGTGATCCGTAATTACATATTTCAAATTCAGAACCAATTAAATAAGAGCTCAAACATTCTGATACCCATGTAATCGCCTGGACTTCTTTTTCTATTTGGGCATAAGGTATTTTAATTCAGCATCACTTAAACACCTAGAATAATATGCAACAACTCTCCAAATTTTATCTATTTGTTCTTGTTCAAGGAGTCCACCAATACCATATGATGAAGCATCTGTTGTAATCCTTGTTTTAAGTTTAGGGTAAAATTTAGCTAAAGTTGGAGCAGAAGTCAACATAGTTTTTAAAGTATTAAACGCTTTTTCTTGTTGCTCTTCCCAGATCCAGTCGTTTTTCTTGCTCAATAGTTTTCTTAAAGGTAAAGACATTTGGGTCAAATTTTAGTAACTGCATCACCATACCTAAGAAACTTCGTAATTCTGTTATATTCTTTGGAGGTTTAAAATTTTGAACTGCAGACACTTTTCCCGGATCAGAAGGAATGCCATCTGATGAAACTACGTGACCTAGAAAATTTACTTCTGTAACTCCAAATAGTGTAACTCCTGCATATTGAAGTTTTTGAAGCACTTGTTCAAGAAGCTGATCGTGACTTTGCCTATCTTCACTAAAAAATCAGGATATCATCTAATTGACTGATTAATCCTAGAATATCTTTAATAATTTCTTTAATTCTTCTTTCAAAATGTTCGGGAGCAGATGAAATGCCAAATGGAAGTCTTCTAAAACAAAATCTACCAAAGGGAGTAATAAAAGTATTTAAATGAGAGGATTCTTCGTCTAAAGGTATCTGCCAGAATCCGGAATTGGCATCTAATTTTGAAAATATTTTACCTTTACTGCCAATTAAAGCTAAAGTGTCATCTACTCTCTGCATTTCAGTCCTTTCCCTCTTAACAAAACGATTTAGTGGATTTAAATCGACACAAATTCTTATACTGCCGTCCTTCTTAATAACAGGGACCATTCCAGCACACCAGTTCGTTGGAACTATCACTGGAGATATAATACCAGTTTCAATCATCCTTGTCAATTCTTCTTTGACTAATTGGTATCGCTATTCGACAAGGTACCGAGATGGAATACGGCTCAGCATTGTCTTTTAACTTTATTTTATATGTATTTCCTAATGAACCCAAACATGTAAATAACTGTGAATATTTTTTAACTTTTTACCTCTCGCTAGAGAGGTATTGGATTCATGCTAAAAATCGCATATCCAGATTTTATTGAATAAGCACGTTTTAAGGTCCCTACAATCCGATTTTAACATTTTTACGATGATGTCTGTGTGTGTGTGTGTGTGTGTGTGTGTGTGTGTGTGTGTGTGTGTGTGTGTGTGTGTGTGTGTGTGTGTGTGTGGATGTATGTGTGTGTGTATGTATGTAGGATGTTGGAAGGACGATTACTCAAAAACTATAAGACTTTAAATTTGTTTAACTACGTATTTCCCAATCGGACATTCATGGGAAGATCTGAAAAGGTTTTGGTAACAATTGAACAACCGGAAGTAGAAGATTCTTGAAAAAAATCTTCTAAATAATATTTTTTGAAATTTTTTCTTGATAATATTAAAGAAAAATAAATTTTCTTTCTGATACATTTAAATATTTTATAATATATTCTATAGATTTAGAGATAAAAGAAATATAATATGTAAAATAATCTGTTATAATAAATTTTACAGCCGAAAGAATGGCCATGGAAAATAGTTGAAAATTTAATTTTTTTGTAACTGACAGATAAATGTCAGTGTCAGAAATCCGAAGACATTACTGAAGAGTTTTTCTGGGAAGTACATACATTATATTATTTCTTAATGTATTAATAGAATTGGAAACATTTCGAAAAATTAGAAGAGGACAAAATTTCTTCATCAAAAATGAATTTAAAATTAAACAATCTAAATATATATGGAATAGATATATGCGTAAGTAGAATTTTTGGTGTAGAGTGTAGGTATACAAGAAATGTTAAATACAATAGGGAGCGAGCAGTCATATGATTTTGTTGGCCTTGACAAGCAGATATGGAGGCCCATGTCAGAATGATAGCTAGTAATTATGTATAAATTTCTCATTCTAAATTTAGTGATTTTCCAATTCCATGTGGAGCAGAATTAAATGTTAAATATCTAAGGCATACAAGTAAATTTTAAACTCCTGGTGATAAATTGACGTAAATTTAGAAAATCTTAAAATTTTTAATGAAAAATTCTAACATTTGACATCTATGTACATAATTACTAATTATCATTGTGAAACGGGCCCACACATCTGCTTGTGAAGCCCAAAAATATAACATTACTGTTCGCGCCCTATACTTATGTAACCAAAAAAAGGAAGTGGCGAGAGGTATTGTGCTGGCCACAACAGATTTTTTTATATGTGCTATTCTGAGTACTGGTTTGAATTTCTGATATCCATGTTAATACTTTCAACTTTTCTATCGCTGGACGTCCTAATACAGAAATTTGATTTCCTGTGTGTGTGTAACAAAAATTTCTTGTAAACAGCTGATATCGTTCCAAACTAATGTAGTTGTAAATTTACCGGCCATTTTAATAACAGCTCGTCCAGGACCATAAAATGTACTATTTCCTATTTCGTTTAATTTACTAACATTTAGATTATGGAAAATTGACATTGAGATAATTGAAACATCGGCTCCGGTATCAATTTTAAATTTTATAGGTTTACCTTCTAACAAAATTGTAATAAAACAACCAGTTTCATTTTTCTGATCATAAATTTCGCCCAGAAATACTTCTTCTGTATCATCTTGTACTAGATGTACTTCGGTGCTCCTGCAACATTTATCAAAATGATGACCCTTCTTATCGCATTTATTACATGTGGCAAATTTAGCAGGACATTTGAAGCAGAGCTGGGCAAAGTACCAAATAAAAATACCTACTCGAGTAACGAGTAAAAGTATTCAATGCTCAAATGTACTTTTAAAGTAAAGTACAAGTACTTTGATCATTTTTTGGGAAAAGTACAGAGTACTTTTTAATTACTTTAAAGTACTTTGTAAAGTACTTCTCTACTTAATATAAAAATTATGGTATAAATCGCTTCTAGATTGTTTTTAAGAGACAGTTATATATAAAAATATAATTGTATGGTAAAAATGTGGATACTTCATATAAAATTAAATATTTTAAAATAGAATACCAATGTTTAGTTTTTTAAAAATATGTCACCACATTCTTACTAATAAATATTTAAAGGAATATCGTTAAGTTGATCATTTGTTTTCACTTTAAAAGACTTAATTATTTAAATGTAAAACGTATATGATCTTCTAAATATCAAGCAATAATAGAATAGCTATTTGTTTGTGCAGTAAGAAAAATACTTTTCCTATACTACACACAAGATTTTTTCTATTACCTATTATTATTTATTATTATTATATTACTATTATCTAAGATGTATTTTTCAAATAAAAATTTTAAATTTGACATTTTTTTGTTACCTGAGTTTGACGTTTTGAAAAGCATAGGGAATCGTAGCTATCGTATTCGTAACCAGAACACTGATAAGAAAATAAATAAAGTGATCTTGGTTATTTATATTTCCGCACTTGTGTGGAAATTTACAACATTACTCAACGATTATGGCAATCAAAGATATTTCCAAACGATAGTAGAAAGATATATAAACTTTTTTTTTTTTGTAATTGGAAATAGAATGGTTATGACAAACCTATAAAGATCTATGAAACACAGATTTGATCTTTTATGAACGATTAATTGGTATAAAACTAATCGTATTGCATGTACGAATATACTGCAGACTGCAGTCACGCAGTTGAAAACAAACGTGCACAATAAGCATGTTCGTTGTTCTCGTAGACGTAAAATAATACTTTAAAATATTAATTTCAAGTACTCGAAGTATTCGGATATACTTACGAGTATTTATATGTACTCGGAGTACATATCGTTTACTCTGAGTACTTTTTAGAGTATTGAGTACGAGTATTTAGATGAAACACCGCAAATACAAGTAAAAGTAACAGATTTTAAAATGTACTCGAGTACGAGTACAGAGTACAAAACTTGGACTTTAAACAGTACTTTCGAGTAAATGTACTTGAGTATTGCCCAGCTCTGATTTGAAGTATGCGTTTTTATTTCCACACTTTCTACACGGTTTGTTGTACGAACCTTTGTTAATTAATTTTTGTTTTTCTTCATTTTCTACCTTCTTTCAAGGGAAATATTTTAAGATTTTGGGAACGAAATTTGTAGTTTGAAATAGGTAGAAGACCTTAGGGTGTAGGTTCCAATAAAAGTTGACCATAAATATGTCACTTTATTATTACATAGTGGACGTTTCGGACTACAATTTGTCAATCAGGAGAAACCGGTGTATGCTACCGTACCTTACGATTCATCCCTAAATAAAATCTTGCAAAATACCCTTAAGTACACGAATATAAAAAAATGCTAAAACAAATAATGTTTGTACTCGATCCCTTTACACACCATTAAAAGACCCCATAGAATCAATGTCAAAAAAAGACGTGGTTTACCAGATCAATTGTAATGTTTGTAACAAATTTTATGTTGGTGAAACTTTTCAACCATTACGGAAACGCATTTACCAACATCAGTATCAGGGCAATAGAAATAACCTCGAGTATAGTACTTTGACAAAACACATATGCCAAACGGTCATTTACCAGACTTCAAAAATGTTAAAATATTACAGAATAAGTAGAAGAATATCGACGGATGATGGATAAATTGAAGGAAATAAAATAATATACTCCTTGTTGCAAACGTTTCGGATTTTATTAATCCATCCTCAATGCTGGAGGACAAGGAAGAATAAAATTGTTACAGAATAAAAAACAGCATAGCCCATCAATAATTATACAGTAATAAATAATGCTTACCATCAGAAGATTGTTACAATAAACTTTTAAATACATGAAGTTATACATGTAACAAAATTAGTTGAATTTTTTTTTATACATTGTGCTTTCTGCCGCAGTGTAAGTACAACTGCGAGAGAAACATACAGAAAGTTAACAAATAAAAAATATACAATGTTATCAATACAAATTGGTTATAACACAAAAATATCTGTTGGTGTGTATATTGGCGCAAACTTTAAACTGTATACTAATGAAGTCGTTTGTTGTGATCTAAAATATTTTGATAAATTTTGTTAAGGTTTTCAGTATCCGTTCTATAATTTATACTATTACTATTATTGTGAATATGAATCATTTCTAAGAAGTTACGTTTTTGTAATTACTTTCTGAAGCTAATATTTTAATATTTTCAAAATTAAAATGATGATGGGAATTTATACTATGTTTAGATAAAGCGGTTTTTTCTGAATCTAAATTTCTGCAGTTATTTTTATGATTATTTATACGATTCTTAATATACTGTCTAGTTTGTCCAATATACACACCATCACAATCTTTACAGTCAATCTGGTACACTACATTAGATTTGTTTTTAGTTTGTATACTATCTTTAAGCTTCCTTTCATTAATGAATTATCTTATAAATTAGCCAACATTTTAAATAATGATAAAACTATAATAACATTTTACAATACGAAAAAAGTAGGAAATGTATACAGTAAGCTATGTATGTATGTAGTGGAGACTAAAAGGTCGCAAAATTATGATGTCATTAGAAATTTTATATAAAATTTAAAAAAATATTTTTGTAAAACTAGAAACGTACGTGATATAAAATACGTATTTATGAAAGTAGTTTTAAGTGGAATTTCAGAAAAGAAACTAAATTGGAAAATGTGGTATGACCCCATTAAAACCTATACCCCAAAAAATATAAAATTTTGATGGTAATGAGAATTTTTGACGAGACGAAACTTCTTAAAGAGGAAGGGGGTGAAATCATAATCGGTATGTATGTCACGTCTAGAAAGAAATTTAATTTTCAGTTCACCATGGCAAGTCCACTAGAAGATTGCACCTTAGAAGAGCAGCGCTCAGTCATTAGATTTTTAGTCGCAGAAGGTGTAAAACCAAGTGAAATTTTTTCAAGAATGTTAATACAGTACGGTAAAAATTGTATGAACCGTGCGAATTTTTACAAGTGGGTTGATCGGTTTAAAAGTGGCCGAACAAGTGTAGGTGATGAACCCCGATGTGGACGTCCAGTGGAAGTTTCTGGTTTATTGCGATTTCCTTGTAGATCAGCGAACTATCAATAGCCAATACTATTCTGAGATGCTAGAACACAAAGTTAGACCAGCAATCAGGAGAAAACGCCGTGGACTCTTGCCAAAAGGAGTCATTCTTCAGCACGATAACGCCCGCCCTCATACAGCCCAGCTGACCCGTGATAAGCTTCAAGAATTGGGTTGGGTTAGGTTGACCCTCATCCTGCCTACAGTCCCGACCTCGCCCCATCTGATTTTTACCTGTTTGAACCACTCAAAGACGCCCTACGTGGAAAAAGATTTGCTAACAATGAGGAAGTTAAGGAAGCGGTGCAAAAGTGGCTTCGGGGTAAATCGAAAGAATTCTTCGCCAAGGGAATTAGGAAGCTGCAAGAAAGATGGGACAAGTGCATAACTGTGGGGGGTGATTATGTTGAAAAATAGCCTTAATTTTGAAAGATTGAAATAAACCGTTTTTGAGCTATAGCCATTTGTCTCTTTACTTATTGAATGACCCTCGTATATATATATATATATATATATATATATATATATATATATATATATATATATATATATATATATATTCATCAGTCTAACAACCGAACGTCCGTACATTGCCAGATCCCCAACAATTTGACGTCCTTCGTAAAGTGACGTCCGAATATGGACGCCAAATTATAAATCAGTTTTTCTCACATTTTTAGCATCTACGTGATGTGGGGAGTCTACCTGCAAATTTTAATTTTGGACGCCAAATGACTGTTTTGTTGTTAACAGCCGTATATTTAGTTCATCGAAATTCCGTGTGTGGCGCTTTCGTCGCATCATAATATACGCCGCCGTATATTGAAAACGGAAAATCACCGCCAATTTGACGTCCATACACTTGGCAACATTGCATGTGTAACTCGTGCGTTTAGTTTTCAGTATTTCTTCACTTTAAATGTTTAAAGAATATGAATCTGATTTGGTTATGATACCATAATCAAATATTATGTTGAGAAATTATTATTTTTAAAGAATTTACTCACTGAGTAAAATTATAAAGATGTCTATTATTTTCCATATTATTTTGTTTATTTTATAAAGATAATTTGCAGAAATAATGTATTTTTATAAAATAATTATTTTTTGAGAACTCGTATTTTCTCAATTAAAAAAAATCTTTTCCACATATAAACGACGAAAGTTTATTCATTAAAACATGAAAAATAGTTTCATATTTATTTATTGTTCCGATATTTTGTTACTGTGTCATATAGGAATGCAATAACTTCTTTGATAATAACATTTTATGACAATGACAAATTTTAAATGAATTATTTTTTCTACGTTCCGTTAATAAGAAATATAAGAAAGATATTGTTTTTGGACAAAAAATTCATAGTCCGTTTTTAACGAATACGCACATTTTAGAGTCCCTAGAATACAATTTTACTACTTTTACGATGATATCTGTACATGTGTGTGTGTGACAATCGTTATTCGATATCTGCAAACTCCAAAAATTACATTTTTTTACGTACTTCTCATTTGTATATCCTTATGAAGAGCTGATTCGATTTTGGTTATAATTGGTCAACCCGACTGGAAGTACCCAAATTTTTATTATAAACATTAAAGAATATTATATTACATGATTACAATTTTTCATTATATTTGCTATAGTTGGAAGAGAAAAATAATTATAAAGAAATTAGGTTTCATAAATCTTGCAGTCTATGCAGCATCACAATGGAAACAATTTGGATATTCAAATTATACTAATTGATAGATGTCAGGGTCAAAATATGTTCGTGAAATAATTTTACTAAAAATATAATCTTTTGCAAGAAGTATTTAAAAATATATAAAATTGAAGGCAGGTAATGTGTTGACCACATTAGATTTTCTTCATTCAGTACATGAAACTTTGTAAACGCGAAATAGGAAATTAGTTTTGGATCTTAAAAAATACTAAATAATTTAAACAATTTTTAATTAATTTTCATTATGCTGGAAAGTAATTTTGAGTTTTTCAGTTTAACAGATGTAAAATAATTATTAGACTGATTAAATTATTGTCCGACTTCACAAATCAGGTATAAATATGCAGGTATAAGAAAATAGCGTATAATATACGGGCATAAGTTCTTACAAAGCATAAATGACGTAAAAAAAACACTACGCTTCGTGTCGTGCTTTTAAGCTCGTCACACGTAGGTACTTTAAATACCAAATCATCATAGCCAGGTAGCTTTGCTTTTTTGTTGCTATGGTAGATTAATTGAAAAAATGAAAATAGTAAGTATGGGGTCTCGTGGCCGTGTGCCTGAGTGTCTGGTCGCGAATCTGGGGACCCGGGTTCGATCCCGACCGACGCCAAAAAATTACATCGAATTTTAATGGCACAAAATTGACCCCTGTGGTGCACTCTCCACGCCATCTATGAGTGCCCGTGAGGTGACGCCTGGTAAGCGCCCGCACGGTACAAATATTCCATCATTACCGATATCTGTATACAAAGCAGATTGGCACACCCAGCAATGGGTAATATGCCGTGATGAAATATCTATTTATTTATTTATGTAAGTATTGTAAATTGAAACAAAATTCTTGAAAATACTTTATTTTTATAATCGTCTAAAAAATATCTCGCTCGAAAGTAATATCGTATTGCTCGTGCATTCCCATTCGCACGTTATTATACTGTTATAAGTATTTTGTGAATGCGTGACGTAAAATTTAAAATTATTTTTTATTACATATTATGTATTAAAATACATCTATACCTGCTACTACAATGATTTTATAAATATCTCGATAAACATTTATAAAAAATAATCATAAGCATTTATTACTGATAAAGAAAAACCTCGCCCAAATTTTTTTATATATTATTATGAACCTGAGTGAAGAAAAATTATTGATATTACATCAACGTTTCTGTCATTACAATAACCATCTTCAAGATTAATCAATGTCTCTTTAGGATGTCATTACATAGAAAACACAATATATTAAATTATATATAAAACATTCCTCAGAATTGAATAGAAGAATAAATGAGATAAAATAAATAATGACATACAATTAGGTTAAAATAAATTTAAAATAGACAAGAATATAAAAAATGGTTAACAACTTTAGAACACTATCGGATAAAAACTGAAAATTACTTAAATATAAAATTTTAAAATACGGTATTTATAGTTTCGAGGATATTATTGGAAGCGCGGGCCCCCGGCCGACTTATCTCTGCAAAATGTTATAAGAACTCGGTTAAATAAAACGTTTGGAGATAAAGTCAATATTGCTCCTAGGTGAAGCCAATGCATATCACTAGTTTTATACTATGTAGAGATGTGCATAGCACTGCGCAACATTATTCCTGCTTAAATTTTATTGGTGCATCGTGTATAATGAAATAAAAAGTTCAGTATTTTAAAAAATTTAAATCAGTATTGTAATTTGTATCAAAAATAAACTTGAAAATTTATTTCTATCTTTTGAACTGCGATCATATAAGTTAAGGTGTAGCAAAAACAGCGTTAAATATTACATGTGATACACATATACATTTCATTAAAAAATACTGTTATTATAGGATAGACAAACTTAATTTGACAAAACAAATATTTAATATGATCAAAATGCTTGAAATATGGATGGTAGTTTTCTTACTTGCAAATGAAACATATATGTATCTATGTGAATAATGTTTTTGAGATATGGAACAAAAAAAATATTTCTTTTATATCTTATACGCTGAGGTACATATAAACAAGTTTATGAAAGATGTGAGAAAACTAGTAGGTAATTATTAAATAAAAATAATGATTGTTTTTCCGATCATCCAATTTTACAAGCGATTACTTACGAAAATATGCTAATATAATGTATAAGTACTTCAGTCTTCTTAGTTGGGTGCTCAGAGAGCCAGTCAATATTTTTAATTTATTAGAAAATCAATTTCATACTTTTTTGGTCTAGGCGTCAGATGTTGCGAAACATATATTAAATAGTCCTTATATCATAATATTTATTTAATAATTCAAGTACCTACGGTTAAACTTTGTTTCAAAAGGAACCTTGTAACTTGTATATATTTAGGAACACCTAAACTAAAAATTTAATTTGTGGCTGTAAAACAATCAAAAAATATGCTAAATCATCTAAACCCCAGTGCAAGTATGTTTACCTATTCTAAAAGCATTTGGTTACTTTAATTCAAATTTTGAATATGTCGGAAGCAGACATAAATTTGTATAAAATCTGATGTGGCCAACACATGACCTTCCGTCTTTTCTATGTGTTTTATATAAATTACTCACAGATAAGGTAGTGTCCTGCAAAAGATTATATATTTCCAGTAAAATTATTTCACAAACTATGCAAATTATACTTGACATAGAAATCTGTCAATTACTAAAATATACTGTTTCTATTTTATTTACATTGTGCTTACAGCAACGTAGGTTGCAAGATTTATGAATATTAATTTCTTTATAATTTTTCATCTCCAAATACTTTGAATATAAAGAAAAAAAAAATAATCAAATCGTACAGAGAATAACATATATTTGTGATAACAAAATGTCAAAAAGAGATATCTAACATAAAAAAAACTGTTAAGAACTGCAAATAAGAGTACTTCCGGTGTACCAATTATAGCCAAAATTTAATTTATACGGACGTACAAAAGAATGAAAGAATTATAATTTTTGGAATTGTAGTTGTTGGAGTTATCGGAGAACTTTTTTGACACACACACACACACACACACACACACACACACACACAATCAAACACACACACACACATAAACACACACACACAGAGTGAGAGATGCACACACATACATACGAGTATATACAGACATCATCGTAAAAATAGTAAAACGAAATTTTTGACCAAAGACAATACCTTCCTTACCTAAGGTAACGGAAGATAAAAAAACAAAATCACAGAGAGGAAGAACAAAATTATTTATTTTAATAAAATTACAAATAAATGTGACATTTACGTAGCAATGTTAAAATATTTTGCACATAAGGCGTATAAATATACATATCTGCAGACCCATTTTACTAAACATGCAGAACGAATTTTGTTTTATTTGATTTAATTGAAGAATTGCATGTAAATCAAATTTAAACAAATAGTTTTCAAAATATTAGTAAAAAATATAATTTAAAAAAAATCATGATCCCATGTTAGACGATTATGTTCGTATTCCATGTTAGTGCTACAGTACATAATATTTGGCAACAGTGCAGGATGCCCGATTGATAGCTTTTTGTAAACGTATATTAATTTTGGACGCCAAATTGTCAGTAATACGTACAAAAATATACGCGGGACGGCAAAAACCCGTATAAAGTACGGAAGTAAAATATACGTGTATATTGTTTTCTTTAAATACGAATTTTTCGAAATATCCTTATGCTCACATTATTAGGTGGGGTGAAACATTCTATATACTCGAAGAAGTAGACGCCTAGGACCAGTATTTCCCATAGACGCCAAATGCATGTTTCTATGTACGGAAGTCAAATTGATAGAGAGATGTATATATATATATATATATATATATATATATATATATATATAACTAATTATTTCTAAGTCAATCGTCATTCATTTTACAGAATATATAATTATTGGAATTAATTGTAGTTTATTTTCGTACCATACGTTGGCACTACTGAGAATGACCATGTTATATGAAATAATTATATATTCCGTAAAAAGAATAAGGATTGAGTTAAAAATAATTGTAAATTCATTAATATATACGTTTCTTTAGTACTAGCATATTTTTTCTTCTTTTTTTAAAAATAAATAACACTCAATAATTTTTATAAGTTATATTTCATTTTATAAGGTCTTTCTCAGGTTGATGATGTACGTCTACTGCCTAATCATTTTCACTATATTGAGACTATTTGAGGAAGTTGTCGACATTTTCTAGATTTGCTCCATACGTTGTGTGGCTGCACGATCGTCTCGTGAGTAGCTATTATGATACGATGAACGAGTAGGTACTACCGGAATGTCGTTATTGTTGCACAACGCATTATATATTAATAAATTTATGACTAAACAATATACTGAACCGATCGATATTTTCTAGTCTACGCGAACAGTTTGATAACCTGACGTTATCGAACATACGAGTATAAGTCTATGTGTTTATTTAGCTTAAGGCCTTCGCTAGTAGACGTAATGAGGTGCTAAATTTGACCCATCCACATTACCTAAAAACCAGTATACCTAACTACATAAAAAAAATCTGATGTGGACACCACACGACTTCCTTGTACGATTATTAAACTATACAGATTTTTTTAATAAATAAATTACAAAATATTAATTTTAACTTCAAAACAGTAAGATATATAGCGACCATAAAGGGAGTTTTTAAAGAGAGTTTTGATTACAACAAAGAAATATTTGATTACAACAATGAATATAACTAATTTCACAATAAAAATATAATATTTGTTATTGTACGAATCATAAAATTGCACGTATTTAACGTAATTTGACATGAACATTTTTTTTATTTTTTTGTCCTAATCCATAGCAAGCTTTATTACAAAAAAATAATTTTTAAATTTACATATCTCGCTTATATGAAGGGCTAATGTAATAATACTTAATGTGCTAGACGCAGAAATTAATTATCTAAAACTTTTATTTGAAGCATTTATTTCTAAAATCAAAATAAAATCATTTTATTCAAGAAAAACTGTTAACAACTTCAAGTAATGTACCACTTCCGGTTAGCCTATTTTAACCAAAATCTATTATGTTATTTCGATTGACATAAAAGTCGTGTATACCAAATTTGAAAAGTTTTGGATTATATTTTAAAACAGTTTTTCATTAAAATCTATTATAGGCTTCATGTAAAGTACCACTTCTGGAAATTGTGTAATAACCAGAAAGGGAGGTGCACAACTAGATGTTATAGGAGTCCTAAATACAAAATTTCAACTTTCTACGGCTTACCGTTTTTGAGTTATGCGACATACGTACGTACGTACAGACGTCACGACGAAATTAGTCAAAATGGATTCAGGGATGATCAAAATGGATATTTCCGCTGAAATCTGAAAACCGAAATTTTTTGCGATTACAATACTTCCTTTACTTACGTACAAGGAAGTGAAAAGAAAAAAAAATCGCAATCTGTGGAACATTAATGGCGGTTAACGAAAGATGAAATCACTGAAAAAACTGGGATAAGTATTGATCATTCGGAATAAGTTAGTTTCGAAAAATTTTTCGTGAACCTTTTACTGCCACCGTAACCTAAGAAAAATTGATGCACTCAAAAGCTGACAAACCGGTTGTGTACGTACTTACATGTTCAGAGAAACTATGTATAATAATAACCTGTATTTGAATTAGAATTTTTTTAAATGAATAGTGTTTTTGAAAAAGTCCGCTTTATATTTGACTGACCCTGGTATCTTGAAAATCAAATATTTATATTAAAAATATCTACTAGATAATGTTATGCAAATTTTCATATTCGCGTTTACAAAGTGATCTTTGTACAACTGGTTTTTTTTTTGTTGTCAAAAACAGTGCTGCAATGAACAACATAATAAATATAATTTTTTATTCTAACCGACCATATAATTAAGTGTTGTCAAAATGTCAAAATAAATGAAATTTCAAGTGTTTATTGAAACTGCTAGTATTAGCAACCTTGATATTTTAATATTTCTTTCAATAATTTGGAATAAAAGTAAATGAATGCGAAAAAGGAAACATAATATGAAAAACAGGTATTAAAATGTCCATTTATAATACTCATACTTTGCGTAACTCGACTACGCTTCCATTACACAAACAGTAATCATATTACAAAATGAATCATTGTAATACTTGTCTTTCAATATACTGTTGCCTACTTATATTTTTAGTACCGTTTACTACCGAATTCATAATTATAGTCAGTTAAGTTTGAAACTCAATAACTTGCTTAAAAATAATTACTTAAAAAATTATGAAACACTTTCAATTAGGGACTATACATTTGCACGTAATTGCACTAATTTTTATATTTTTAAATTAATTAATATAAAAAATAATGACAATTTATTTGAAAACTCATGTAATCCACATCAATCAGTTTTAAGAAAAAAATAAAGAACGCAACTGTTTAGAAAGAGAGAGTAGACGGGTTGGATCTATTAACCCAGCAAATTTGCTGGGTGACTTGGGGATCAGGATCAGTTCTGGGTTACTGATAGCGGTAATAATAAACAAGGGTTAAGTTCAGAATAGCTTCTTTTTAACACAGGAATAGCTATTCCTAGTTTATCACGAGCTTAACCCACAAATGTATAATAATAAACATGGAATAAGACTTAACCCTAGAATAAACTCTCCATAAACGTCATTTTAACACAGGGTTAAGAGATATTCTCGGAATAATTAATCTGGAAATAAGAAATTATTTATTAATACCACCGTTATGTGCCAACTAAACACAATTAACCTACAAAGTACTGTAAAAGTCCCAAATAAATACGGGCATAGTAATAATAAATGAGTCAAAATCAAAAAAGTTGTTATATACCGACTCCATGAGTAGTATACACTTTATACAGAATCATCTGCAAAATTACTATTAGCATATATTTTAAAATCTCATAAAATATCTCGTTATTTTGAAAGAAAATTTCCATTTTGATGTTACAATGTTCTGGGTACGCAGTCACACTGAGATCCATGGTAACGATATTGTTGACAGTATCGCTAGCGCCGTAAATATATTTTTAAACAACTTGCTTCATGTTGATCAAGATGAGGCTACACGTCAAGATGACACATCAAGTTAAAAAAAATCATTAACCCAGATAAACAATGCTTGGAAGGATTTCGATGGTGCTAGTCACCTTAAAAGTATTAAAGATGATACTATGCCCTGGAATAAATCTAGATTTTCTAATCTCTCTCGTAGAGAATAGGTCGTTATCACGCGTCTCACAATTGGTCATTCCAACCTAACGCATAACCATATCTTATACAACAAACACGCTCCTATATATGAAACGTGTAACGTTAGATTTATAATTCTATATATGTTAGATATTTTTCTCGTTTTCCGATATCATCGAGATCAATAGAACGTCTCATCAGAGTGTTCACGGGATAGGAATGGCGACACAGAATGTAACAATAATAATATAATCCGTTTCTTGAAATCTACAAATATATTTAATAACATTTAAAATAATAAAATAAATCAATAAATAAAAAAAATAATAGAAAACCCCTCGAAAACACGGGCGTAATATCCGGAGTAGTTGCACACGCCCTTTAAAATTAAAAAAAAAAATGAGTCCCATTTTTTGCGTTTAAAATTAAAATTTTAATATGTTGTAGCCATAGGCTTCGTGAAAAATACAAAAAAATCTAATGTGGCCAGCACAATACCTTCCGTCAGTTCTATGTATCTTGTACAGTGTGTCTGCTGTAAGCGGGCCACCATTGCTAACTTTCTTATTTGAAGAGATAGAAAGACGGTTAAATGGACAAAGTTAGGCGATATTATACAATAAATTTAACAGCGAAAAATGCAAAACAATTGAACATCAAATACGCAACTTATTCAACTAAATAACATTTTTTTAAATGGAATGCCATATTGAAAGTGGTACCATTTAAAAGTTTTTTTTTATCTGAATAAAAAAGTTCATTATCACTATACCTCTAAAATTAAAACCAAAAGAGTAATTTTAAGTTCAAATTTAAATATTATATTTCTTATTTTTATATAAATATAACATTGCTGCCATGGAAACAACAAAAACAAACATCGAAATTAATTATTAGCTAATAATAATTAAGAATTGAAATTTTGCATGTTGATTCAGAATGTAGTATTTATATAAAATATTAATTAATTTTTATTTGAAATTGATTAATTTAAAAGTTCATCATGCGTTTATGCGCGTAAACAGTAAAAAATATTAAAATTAAACTAATCATTTTCATATAAAAATTTATTATTTTATATAAAAACTGCATTTTGAAATCAACATGTCAAATTTCAATTCTTAATTATTAATAGAAGCTGAGATCTAATACTTTTACTTTTTAACTTGTTATTAACAATATTTATTTAAGTATTAAAGCAGTAAGTGCTTGCTACTGGTTGAGAATAATACATCCGATACCGGTAGAAAAGCTGACTGACCGCAATGCTTGTTACATTTTTTGCACGATCGGCGCAAAATCAAAATTGAAAAGATATGAAAATTATTTTGACATATTAAAAAAATTTATTTGTCATATTTAAAGTAAGCTTTGATTATTTACTTACCGCCTCACCTCCTGATTGGTAAGTAATCACTATCACTTACCGATAAGTAATTTGTAAATAAAACCTACTGCCTTGGAAACCCTATCGATAAACATTAAAAAAACCTATCGTGCAAAACTTAATTTAAAAATTAGTAAAATTGCATAGAAATGTATAGCCTATTATAAGAAAGTGTCTTTCATAACTTTTGATTTTTTTTAATGATATTGAGATTCAAACTCGACGAACTATAATGAATCCGATAGTAGTATAACTTGAAAATCATAAATTATAAATTTATACCATGTTTTAATAAAGAATGGTAATTTTTACAAAAATAATTTAAATTTTTACCTTATTTTCGCTAATAATTATGTATCGTTTATATTTATAATAATGAATAAATAATAATATTGAAATTCTGCAATGTGTAATACAACAAATTTTGAAAATATTTTTTTTTCTAGTATGTTAAAGTAATGTCTTATATTCTTTCAACATTTATTAATAACGGATCAAGTGGATGAGCCACATTTCCTGCGTTGTATGTTCTAAGAGGTAATATTACTGATGGATGTAAAGAATATCGGAAATTCTTTAGCATAGATACGATGAAAACTTTAAGTTGCAAGTACCCCAGCTTAAAACCTAAATTACGAATACATATATAAATATATTATGTAAATCAAAATATAATACAGAATATATTTTTAAATCTTACCTGGACATATTCGTGGGCCATCTCCAAATGGCAAATAAGTAAATGGTATTCGTTTAGAAATGTTTTCTTCATTAAATCGTTCGGGATCAAACTTTTCAGGATCTGGATAATATTCTGGGTCTCTGTGAATACCTGCTACTGAAACGAAAGTTCTGGTTCCTTTTTCTACATTAATATTAGTTCCAGGAATTGTAAAATCTTTGGTGCACATTCTGTTGACAAGATTTACAGCCGGGTGTTTTCTTAATGTTTCTGTAAAATAATATATATTTTTTTATACCTGGTGTTTACTTTTTATTATTAGTAATATTTTTGTCAGATTAATAAAAAGAAGTTTTCCATTCGCTGTAGAACGAATTACACTGTATATTGTAAAATCTAGTACCGTAAAACGGGATTACTTTGCATTCGTTCGGGTTACTTTGCGCCAGTGGTGTAATAGTTATTTACATACCAAGTTCACGCATGAGGTTTGTACAATATTTTTTGTACGAAAAGTATAAAACTAATAATTAGTTATATTTGTACAAATAATTATATTTATTAAAACTTTATTACATAATATTATACACACTAGTTTGTAGCTAATTTCACAGTAATGTGTCAAATTTAAATTCCAATTATATTAATGTTTATTTTTTTATAATTTAGCGTTAATCATGGTACGGTAAATATCTATTACTTACCAAATATTTTAGTTGTATATCGCAAATTTAATAAACTTGTTTAATTTCTTATTGTTTTGTTACAATTACATTACGTTTGTTGGTTATGTGTTCCACTGTTACCGACTTACTGAGTTCTCTGTCTTGTCGACTCCTGCCGAACAGAACTTGTTGCGAACATTGTGAACCTAATGCACTAAATTTATTATTTTAAAATTAAATTTCATTCAATATCCTACCATTTTCTCCCATAGTTAGTAAGCAAAAGAGTGTTTGAGAAGCTATTCTTTTTTTTATCACAAATATAGTTTTTTAAGAAATGTTTTAGGAATAGGAGTGTTTTTTCCTAAATTTCCCGCACACTTTTTTGGTGGAGACCTGGAAAGTTGACGTTGTGGACGATGCTTAGGTGACGCGAAATAACACATTTCAATGCATAAGTACAAAAAAGTATGGTAAGAGTTTAATGTTATTTTAGGTGTACTATTTATATATTACTCGAGTTTGGATATTTTGACTGCGTTTGCGGTTCTAGTCACACCGTACTCCGAGAAACTTCGTCTCGTGGCCATGTGCCTGAGTGTCTGGTCTCGAATCTGGCGACCCGGGTACGATCCCGACCGATGCCAAAAATTACTTCGAATATGAAGCGCCCGCACGGTACAAATATTTCATCATTACCGATATCTGCATACAAAAGCAGATTGACACACCCAGCAATGGGTAATATGTCGTGATGATATATATATTATTTATATATTATAAGGCAATAAAGAACATTAACCTCAAAAATGTGTATTACTATGCCAAATTTCAGCGAAAATTTTGAAAAAAAATAATCAGAATATTCGTAATGGTGCAAAGTTTATATTTCTATACTTATTCCTTGCATCAGCAACAGTTTACTAGTTAAGGCTGTAGGTGATGTAGACAAACACTTTCTGCTGCATTAGGGGTGCAAAGGGCGAGGTAGAATGTAGACGTCTAGAAGGCGGGACTAAATATTCTCCTCTTGCGCCTCTTCATGCTATTTTTCCATTGGCAGCGTGTTACGTTTTGCTTTGGGGTCATAAGAGATTTCAGATGAAAAGTCGCACCATAATATGATGAAATATATTGCTCCGAACAGTATTATACAAAATTCCTTTTACAAGATTTTGGCAACTGGTATGAGGAAGATGTCAACAAACCAAGCCAAAGCTTGATGATGTTAATAATTTTCTTCTTTCATCAAAACAGTCTGAACTATCTCGCTGTAAACGAGTTTTAAGCTCAATAACGTCTCTCTGTTCTTTTGTCGTTGCTAGGCTTCCCAAAAAATCTTTTTTAGTTGCTTCATATTCTTCTTTGTTTAAATCTTCTTTTTGGCAACACATTCCGTAATGTTCATCTTGCTTCGCCGTTACAAATAATTTCCTTCCTAATTTTATTTTGTATTTGTTAGGACTTTGTTTTTATTTTGTTCATTTCTTTTTACATATTTTCCAGGACTCCTATGAGACAAATGTTTATATACTTCATAAAATTGCTTCCGGGTATTTTGGGAAACAACAGCAGCAAAACATCTCGCTTGGTATGATTGTCGCATAGTATAATTTATTCGTTTGCCGGCTATAAATTACTATCAACATATAAAATTAGACTTTTGCTGTGTTGAGCCAAATATTAAAATATAGTGGTAAACTATAAATTAAACACATTATATTTTTTGGAATTCCTGAACAATGTTTTCTTCATCAGGACATTCTTTATTGCAAAAATATTGTCGATTTTTGCAATTTTTATGTTCACCGAAAACATGACTTACTACATTCAATATATCTTTTTTTAATTCAACTATTTTAATATTTTCAGCTACATCTTCAGTTTTCCAGTGCTGCATTGCTTTCGTTACAGCTGAATGACATTTTAGTATATTTCCTGCCAAAAAAATTCAAATAAGAAGCCGGACCCATTTTTGTTACATTACTTATGTTTTTTAATTTATTGCACATGTTTCTTAGAAGATGGGTACGACATTCTATTTTCTGAACAGTTAAATTTTTACATGGTTTTGCGGCTATGATTTTTTTATAGCAACTACTATCGCCATCAGCTATCATCTGATGATATCTTACACTGTACATTTCCTCGCTCTTTAAAAATCCTTCGGTGATTGCAGTTGCTTCCATGCTGGTTGAACTACCTGACCAATTCTTAAAACAATTATGTTCAGGAATATCTCTTTTTGAATTTCCTGCTTGCATACAAATCGAACAATATTTGTTTTTTCACCCCATGTATAATACTTTTTTTGTATTGTAGCCAACAATTGCTCTGACTCCAGATAATGAAGAGTAGTTACTTCTGTAAGATCTTTTAGCCTAGCTATCATCGCAGACAACTCGAATCAGAAGAATACCATCTTTGTATAAACTCCCATTTCTTTTAGCAAATTTCTTTTTCTTCTTCACCTGCTTTCTTCATAGCCTGTTCTGCTGTTTTATGCCATGCTGTGCATATATTATTATGCAGTTTTGAGTAATGTCTTTTGTTTATAGCGGGAATGTTTAAAGAACACAAGAAGGATTTCATGTGACTAAAACCGCTACCTATATTCATTATTCCAAGTACAGCACATTCACTGACGTCTACTTTATCTGCGTAGTTTTCGAAATGTAGTCAAAATGTAGCATTACACATATTGCAACGTAGAATAAATCTTGATTTTAAGCCCGTTCTTAATTCGTTTTTTATATTCATATTATTTAAAGTGCATCCATTTGTTCATTATGAATACTGATTTCTTTTAAAGAATCAAACAAATATTTAAATTCAACAATGCGTCTACCTTCTACTTCATACATAATGACAATTTCTGATATTTTCAATTCTTGCTAGTTTCTGCATTCTTAATGAAAAATGAATAGTTGTATTAAATAATTTACAGGAAACACCGACTAATGAAAATAAAAAGAAAAATATAAAAATAAAAGGTTTTAATCTTGAAAAATACTGATTTTATAGCAAAAGTATATTGCAAAAGCACACAGCAAAGTGCAAACGGAATTATAAATAAATAGAAAAACACAATAATAAAAATGTAGAAAACAATCAACGATGTTTGTAACAGACAGCAACAAGTTACTAAATGACAATCTTGCTTATAGCCAAAATAGTAAAATACACCCAACGCACGCCTATGGAACGAACTTACACAAATACACACAATTTATGTGGCGGCGCTTTTGTACAGTGTATAAATTGAATGAAAATACAAAAATCAGCATTTTGTAGAAAACGTCTACAGGCTGTATTTTTACTAATTTTTGTCCAAAAATTTAGACAAAGTTATATGAAAGTCGGAACCAAGTTTTCTATTGCATATTTTTTAAAAATTAGATATAATACACTGAAAAATTGAGTATGAAAAACACATATGTTTAAAGTCATATTATTAATTTCAGGTCACCTTTTTTTTAAAAATGACTATTAAAAAACATAGATTTATTGTTTTTAAATACGATAAAAGAAAAATGATTCAAGTAAAATGTAAGATAAGTATACAGGGCGTTTTTTCCTTAGACCTGTTTTCGAGTATTTCACACGTGGGGTACCCTGCGCTCTTAAAAATAAAGCAAATACCAAACGGTGCGAGGTATACCCATTCTTCAAAGAGTAATCACAATTTCATGTACCTTTTTAACAGCTATAAGTAATAAAAAATACTAGTATTATTTTAAAACCATTCTGTCGTATTAATAAAAAAAATAAGTACAGAATAATGCAAAGTAAGGAGTTTCACGGTATCTAAGATTAATTTCTGTTAACAAGTAGTGATTGTATACCAGAAATAGCAACGGTGGTGTTTTAAAGTTAAAAATAAAATATTTTTGGATTGCTGTTTTATTCTTTTCAAGTACCATTCTTAACACTAAAATTAATAGGGAAGAAACTATCGCTGAATGAAAATTTTCCAACGCATTTACTATAACATGTGTCATAAATTTTCAAAAAAAATGAGTGACCGATAGTGATTTAAGGAAAGTATATTGATTCTGCTTATTACTAAACAATTAACGTAGCTTAAGATTTGTTACTCAATATAGAGTTATTGGCCCGTTTTCTTTTATACGACGAAGTTTAATTCTGATTTGCCCCATGAGTCTTTGACGAGTTTTAAAATTTATTATGTGTACCTTTTGAAAAATCCTGCGCCTTAATTGTTTCCATTTTTGGGTTCCTACATATTATCGTACACCTTTCTCGTAAATAACGCCTAAAAAGTTTCAATAAGTCTAGCTTGGTACGTTAAGAAGATTGTTTTCGCGGGGTACCCTGGTATTTTTTGCCTCCAAGCATTGCGTTGTTGTTCAGCCATAGTGACATGAAGCTGTATCAGACTAAAGTTAATTTCTTCGTTTACATTTACATGATGCAAATTGATGAAATCAAGTAACTTCGGCAGGCAATTTTGTGTATAAACCAGTAACACGTTTAACTTAATTACTGTCGGGAGACGCCTGCTTCCAAAATTGCACCGCACACCAGTATTTTATCAAAAAATTTGATTTCACTTTAAATTCTTTATTGAAAAATTTTTGGGCGTTACGTACAAGAAAGATATACACCAATCTGTAGCAGCCTCAAAACGAAAACAATTAAGAAGGATTTTTCAAAAGGTATGCAAAATAAATTTTAAAACTCGTCAAATACTCATTGGTCAAGTCAGAACTAAACTTCGTCGTATAGAAGAAAACGGGCCACTAGCTCTATATTAAATATGAGTGTTGAAGCTTAAGCTATGTTAATTTTTGTAGTAATAAGAAGATTGAATATACTTTCCTAAAACCATAGTATAGTCATTAAAATTTATATGACACAAATTGAGAATTTCGTCAGTCGGCAGAATTTTTACGATTTTAATAGCAAAATCTAATATAATAAGCAGGCCCGACGGAATGTAACAGATAAAATCCGTCGAAAATTATAAAGAGTTCCAAACCAAAATTGCTCAGTAAAAAACAAAACAGTCACAACGCATAGTGACTTTTTTTAAACTTACAAATATCGAAATTTATTTGTTATTTTTTCAAACAAACTATAACATAACCTAACTTAACGCACAAAATTCACATCCTGGTTAATATGTATTTGTTAGTTTTCTAAACATACTCGTACCTTAACGTACATGATCTAATATAAAGCTCAAATATTTTGTGATTTCGGTTTTTGTTCATTTTAAATTAATCCACAATGCATTGTGACCGTGTATTCCACTTGGAAAATGCATATTTACATTCGGGAATTTTTTTTACGACGCTTTTAAAATTTTTCAAATGATTCGAAAATTTCTCCGAGTTTTATATCTTTTCACTCTTTTCATTGTTACTAGACTAGGAATCGGTATTATAAACAAATTCCAGGTAAATTTAGTTCCGTAGTAAATTTAATTAAAAGAACAAATTCGAATCAATTTCCATATTCTTATGACATTTAAATCATTACAGTTAAAAAAATCACGGTGCATTTGTTTATTTAATTAAATTTAATATGTAACGAAATTTAGCTGAACGTCGATAGAGTATTAAGATCTCTACACTATGCGTATGTTTATGGCGGAATTTCCATGTTGTAAAGGAACATATCGCCGACCAACAGAAATATATTAGATTTTTTGGCGCATATACTGTTAAAGTCGTAAAAACTCTTGGTTTGTGTAAATAATATCGCCGGCGGACATTTAACCACTTTGTTAAAAATTAGACTTACCATATATAACTTTATCTAAATATTTCATTTTCGTAAATCCCTCATAGGTAAGTTCGCCTTTATCATCCTTTAGTACTTGTAAAATTTCATTCCTTACTTTGTTTTGAATATCCTGATTTTCAGCTAGTTCGCATAAACACCATGCACCGGTAGAAGCACTTGTTTCAAATGCTGCCAAATAGAAAAGAAAAGCTTGCGCAGCAATTTGAACATCACTCAATCCATCCTTGTCATTTTCATGTTTTTTTCTATGTTGGATTAAATTATCCAGTAAATCTGCTCTCTGAATATTATTTTTCTTTCGGTATGCGATTGTATTTTGCACTACTTTCAGAAAGAAATCCGTGGCTTCTGGTGGAGAAAAGTTGATTTTCAATATCCGACAAATAGCAGGAAACATCATAATTAAGCGCAGCCGCAAAAGATTTAAGAAAGTTTGTCCCATAGCTATTTTACCATACTTTCGGAATTCTGCATCTGAGTTCTGTACTGTATTGCTTTTAATGCCAAATGCGCAGCTACTAATTACGTCCGTAAAGTATCTACAAATAATAAAAATTTACATTGTTGTCGAAGAAAAAAAAATGTACGTAATAATGACAGCGGAAACAATATTTCTATATTCCGATTACAATACATAAAATACTAAACAGGCTGGTGGCGGTTAGGGGATAGGGATTTAACATGGGATATTAATTTTATGCAATTTCCTGCCCTCCTGTTCAATTTCGACAAAAACTGTAGAGTACAAAGTTTTACACAATTAAAAGCTGCATACAAAACTGTTTTAAATGTTTTATTACGTCTTTGGTTTTTTCAGAATTTTAAAAAGTTCCGTCAATTATTAACAATGGCTATGACTTTATAAAAAATAATATTATTTTATTCATGTCAATTTTTTTTTGTAGAAGTAAATTAGATAATCATGATTATTCGAATGAGGAATGTGTCTTTATCATGAAGAAATATTATAGTGGAAATAATTATAAAAGAATAGAGGTTTTATTTTCCATACGTTACATTGACAACGTTCATAAATCATTTATAAAAACCAGAAAAAAAGCAAGTGCCATGGCTATTGCGACTAATTGACGGAACTTTTTAAATATCTTTTCTCCCTTACCTACGGTATGGCGAGAGGTAATGTTTTCGGTTAAAAAATTCGATAGTGAATTTTCAGTGAATAACACGTTTTTAATATTTATACAATGATGGCTGTGTGTCTGTGTATGTGTGTGTGAGTGTGTGTGTCTGTGTGTGTGAGTGAGTGAGAAAGAGAGAGACGATTTTTCTTGCACGAGTACTCATATCAATCTTCCAAAAATTTCTATTTTCCGTATTTAAGCTTTCTGCATTAATATAAAGAGTTGATTAGATATTGGGCAATATTGGACAACCGGAAGAGATACTTTACTTCAAGCCCATAACAGTTTTTAATGAAGAACTATATTAAAAAAAATCCAAAACTTTTCAATTTTAGTATTCAAAACTTTTATATCAAGAGAAATAACATATCACATTTTGACTAAAATTGAAACCTGAAGTGATACTTTACTTGAAGCTCTAAGCAGATTTTCCTGAAAAAATATATTCAGAACTTCACAAATTTGGTATTTCAAATTCGTATATAATTTCATATTTCAAAATTTTCTATTTATTGGAACAACAAATTAGATTTTGTTTACAAACGATCAACCGGAAGTGATACTATACTTGAAGCTCTGAACCTGAACAGATTATTTTGAAAAAATTCATTGAAATATGATCCAGAACTTCACAAATTTGATATACCGTAAGTGGTACTTAATTAGGAGCTCTCAACAGATTTTCGATAAAATATAATCCAAAATTTCGAATTTCAAACTTTTCTATTTATTGGAACAGAAAATTAGATTTTGTTTACAAATGATCAACCGGACGTGATACTTTACTTAAAGGTCATTGATATTTTACAAATTAAATTGGCGGGAAGTCATATGCTAGCCAAATCAGATTTTTAAAATTGTGAAAACCAAACACGTAATAAAAAATGTAAAAACAGTTTTGTATGCAACTATTAATTCTTTAAAACTTTTCACTCTATAGTTTTCGCCGAAATATGAGCAAGGGAACAGGAAATTGCATAAAACTAGAAACTCCTAACCGTCACCATTCAATACAGGGTATTGAATTTTTAGAAATATAAAATATGCGCATTGAGATCTGTGCATAGAAAAACAACAAATGGCGGAAGCCATGGATACGTGTTTCCTTGCTGAGATCCAATGATCCATAGCGTTTGGGTTTTTCGAAGTTTGGACGTAAATTATGAAAAAAGGCTTTGACAACTTTAAAACTTTTCGATAGAAGTTACAAATGTTTTGATTGAAGCTAAAATGTCTAACAATGCAAATGTTCACCGAGAATAAAGGTATTTTAGTGACTGCAATATTTTTGACGTTTCGTTTGACAACCCAACTGGCAGTTGTTGGCGCCATTTTACTTACTATGTGCAGCGATAGAAAGAGCTGTTAAGTTGAAAAGGTCTATTAATCGGTATTTATAAAAAAATGATGTATTATAACTTTGATATTTAATAAAGTAGGTATTTAAACGTGTTGGATAATTTTGTGTTTCGGCAATATTAATTTTTAAGAATATATTATGAGCTAACAAATCATTGTTCTAACAAAACAAAACTGATCACTTATGCATACGTCAAACACAACGGCAAAATAAAACAGCAAATGTCAAATCATATTAGGAAAATATGTTGAGAAGAGAGGCCATGGTAATACAAAACTGTCTCTCTCTTCGATCATGTTGTCTTCTTCTAAAGACATACAGTCATTGCAGTACTGCAGGGGAGAATGTGTGTAATGTGACATCAACAATTCCCCATTAAATAGACATACGTCAAATAATCTTTCTCTTTCTAAATTCAGTAGTGTCGTTTACTTTCTTTTTATAGGGGCTCATAACATACTACACTGTTTATTGTTATACATTCATGTGGTTTAATGTAAAACAAAATACAGCTTGTTAAAAAAGATAAAAAAAATATGGTATATACATTTTGATGTGCTGATTCTTAATTGCCGACATAAAATTATATATGTATAGAGTGATGGCGGTTAAGGAAGAACATAAGGATTTGTCATGAGATTTTTGTTTTATGCTATTTCCTGCTCTCCTATTAATTTTACGCCAAACCTGTAGAGTACAAAGTTGTTCAGAATTAAAAGTTGTATATAAAACTATTTTTACATTTTTTATTGTTCCCACTTTCTTTACAATTTTAAAAAGAAATTTCAAAATTTCTGTTAGTTCGGAGCAATAGCCATAACTTTTGTTTCATTTTTCTAGGTTTTATAAATTATGTAATAAATATCAAACGTCAACTGACTTCTGTAAAATAAATCCCGTATTCTTCGATACCTATTTCCACCACAATAATTCTTTATAGTAAAGACACGTTCCTTATTGGAATATTCATTATTTAATTTATTTTATTACATTTTTTTTTAAATAAGAAGTAGAAAATAAAAACATATACAGCATTTTATTTATAACACAATCTGCTGAATTGGCTTGCGGCTATCATATGTTGTATTACCTTATGTGACTTGTTTTTGCCATATACATTATTTTACATTTTTATATTTGCAGTAAAATCATTTCACAAAGATATTATGTAAATTTTCTTTGACACTGACTTTGTCAAGTAGTAATATTTGAATATTCTGTTTCCATAGTACAGCTTTTAGCAGCATAGGTTGCAAGATATTTCTTTATATTTCTTTATCTTTAAATTAATTGAATATGAAGAAAAAAATATAATTAAACTGAATAGAGAATAGAATATTCTTTAATATTTATAATAATATAAGGTCAAAAAATGATATTTAACAGCGTTTTTTCAAGAAAACATGTAAAAATCTTCAAATTAGGGTACTTCCGGTTAACCAATCGTAACCAAAATCTAATGAATTCTTCATATGGACGTACGAAAGAGGAATATGAAAGAATTACAATTTTTGGAATTGTAATATTGGAGTTATCGAAGAAGAAATTTTCGTCATACACACAGACACACATACAAACATCAACGTAAAAACAGTAAATTCGTATTCTAGGGACTCTAAAACGTGCTTATTCATTAAAAACTCACCATCGAATGTTTCGACCAAAGACAGTACCTTTCTGTCCTATAGGTGACGGAAGGTAAAAATGTAAGAACAGATTTATATACAATTTTTAATTCTGTACAACTTTGCACTCTACAGATTTTACGTTTCTCGGATACGGGACACATTTATTATTTTCTTTATTACTAGGAATAGAAGATAATCATTCAAACAAAAGTTGTAGTAGATCAAGGGGGACATTTACTTATTGAAAAAAAAATAATTAAACCAGTGGTTCTCAAAGTATGACAAAATTTTATAGGCCTATTCGATAGAGTATTTATTTCTGAATTCAACCATGTAATCATTTTGTATTTTTACATAATAAAAATACTGAGAAAAATTCAATTGAAATTTCAATAAATTTTATTTTTATAGTTATTTTTCCGTGGGCTATGTATGAAAAACAAAACTTGCTATCTGTCAATTTGAAGTATTTACTGCAATATTCCTAATAATAATTGAGTTATTTATAAAATTATTAATAAATATTTATATGATTCGTTTTAATTTAAGCTCAATTGAAAGTCAATAAATTTTAGTTTTCTTAGTTACTTTCTTGTTAGGTATAAATTTTCATATTTCACTTCTTGTGCAGTTAGTCAATAAAATACTTGATTTCCTAAACAATTTATGTTTTAATTCTGCAATTTATTTGATAATACTACAAAATAAAAATAAAAACATGAATCCGGTGTGATTTGAACTCAGGAAAAATTATTGCGGTGTCTCGTTTTAACCAACTCACGTTTCTATGTAAAAATGTTCAGAATTAAATACTGCACGAAATGAGTCTAAATTGATTGATGTAATAGGTTATTGTCATGAGATAAACGTAAAATAAAATATCCGTTTTTAAGCTTTTTACAGAGTGCCATGCAAGATAAAACATATACACCAAGAGCTGGGAGTAAAATCAAGTAACTCATACTGTCTGTTAAAGTTTTTAAAAAATAGGTTAATATTGATCGACTGCCTTATAAATACCAAATTGTTTTTTGCATAGTGTAAGTATAAACATTAGTTATTTATAAAATAACAACGTTTGCCGTTTATTGGTGATAATTAAAATAATATTACTATAGTTTGGTTCATGAAAAATGACAATTCAAGGTCATTTTCAAACCATCTGGTATAATATTACTTGCAAATAACTTCCCTACATTCCATACACATAGGCGTGCACCAGGTATAATATTTGTGGATACATTTTAATCATTCAAAATCCCGTTGAAAATATTCGTGTTTATTATGCACAAATTGAATAGCTTGCCTTCGCAAAGTTTTTCCTTTCTCTCCCATGATTATGTTCAATAAAATCGCGGAACAAATTTAGAAACTTATTCGTTGATTTTGATTAAACGTCAAATCGTGCGTCAAATTCAAAAAACAAACTCCGCCACTGGATTTGCTTTAACGTAGAGGGCAGTTCAATAGATAATTGCATACCAGCAACTCATCGACATACGTTCCTATTACTTTTAGTGTGTTAGAGAGCAATATGAATATGGAACGTATATCTGTCATATAGCATAAATCACGTAGACATACGTCTAATAATCTATCTCTTTCTAATACATAATGTTGCTATACTACCGCTATATAAAATATTGTTTATTCTTTCTTCGAACAAATGGCCTTGAATTGTCATCTTTCGTGAACCAAACTATACATGTAATATATCTAAAGTAGGCTAATTTGATATAATTATGTTGTTATGGTTTGTTATATTTACTGTCATTCAATCGCTGTCATCGCTGTATAATTTTGTCAATAAAAGCCAACATCTTGATTCTTACTTTATCCTAGTCTATGTATATTACAATTTTATTGACAAAATTTTTGAAATGGTAAAGTTTCTGAGTTTCTAGCATCAATTACAACAAGAAATCCATTAGAAAAAGCAATGATTATGGCAGAAATAAATATTTCCACTAAATGCTTAACTGATACGGAAAGCTCAAACAGCTATATGAATTATAATTTTGTCAAGCATAATAATACCAAAATATATTCAGAAAAAGGACAAGTATATATGGCATCAACATCACTTGCTACAAATATAGAAGGTTAGTCCATATCAGTATTCAGAATCACACTTATCCTTCTTTCAAATTATCTGTTCTTAAAGAACTTTGTACTGATATGCTAGTAGGTTATGACTTGCTAAATCTTCATTTAAACGTAGATTTAATTTGAGAATCTCTTCTAATTTGTAATGCTACATTAGCCAAAGTTGAATATCATCGTTTGTTTAATAATTTAAATACTGACTGTAAACCAACAGCGACTAAATCTAGACGATATTCTGATAAAGATTTTGCATTTATTTCATCTGAAGTAACTAGACTACTAAATGAGGCAATTATAGAAGAATGTATATCTCCGTGGCGTGCTCAAGTCTTGGTTATAGAAAACGAAAATCATAAGAAACGAATCATTGTAGATTATTCACAAACTATAAATAAATACATACTTTTAGATACTTATCTTTTGCCTAACATCGAATGTCTAATAAGCAAAATCGCTTTTTATAAATTTTTCAGTACCATCGACTTAAAAAAAGGCATATCATCAAATAAGTTTAGCTGAAGAAGACAAACAATATACTGCGTTTGAAGCCGCAAGCCCGATTATATCAATTTACAAGGATCCCATTTTGCGTTACTAATGGCGTAGCATGTTTCCAACGTATAATGGATAAAATTATATTAGATGAAGAGCTCAATGAAATTTACGTCTATACATTAGACGACATACAATTTGTGGTAAAGATCAGGCGCAACATGATAAAAATTTGGAATTTTTTATGCTACACTTAATAAATACGAGCCTGCAATTAATAAAGACAAAAGTAGTTATTCTACAAGTATAATAAATTTACTAGGATATCAAGTAAGTTATAAATCAAATAAACCAGATCCAGAACGTTTAAAACCTCTTCTTTAAATGCCACCCCCTAAAGAATAAGTTGAATTAAAAAGAGTTCTTGGATTATTTGCTCATTATTCTAAATGAATACTATATTTTTCTGACAAAATTCGAAATTTACTTGAATGTAAACAATTTCCGATAAACTCTCAAATAAATATCATGTTTAATAATCTAAAAAAGGAAATTTCAGAAGCTATTGTAACCACTGTTTCAGAACAATCAACATTAATTGTTGAAACTGATGCATCAGATTTTCCTTTAGGAGCTACTCTCAGTCAAGAAGAAAAGCCTGTCGCATTCTTTTCCCGAACCTTGTTGAAAACAGAAAAATTACAACCAGCTATAGAAAAATAAGCAACTGCAGTACTAGATGGCGGTTAGAATTAGCTCCCTATAATTTTGATATAATCTATCGTTCAGGAAAAGAAAACATAATTGCTGACACTTTGTCCGTGTTTGTGGAGCTACTAACCCAAATAAATTTTTGATCTCCATCAATCTTTATGTCATCCTGGTATTACTAGAATGTTTCATTGGCTTCGAAGCACAAATTTACCATACTCTATTGAAGATGTCAAGAAAATATCCAATGCTTGTCCGATTTGTGCAGAAATTAAACCAAGATTTTTTAAAAACAAAGGACAGCTTATAAAATCTACCTCGCCATTTGAACGTTTAAACATTGACTTCAAGGGTCCATTACCTTCCAGTACTAGAAATCGTTACATATTAACCAATGTTGACGAATATTCACGATTTCTGTTTACCTATCCATGCTCTGATATTCCATCATGGTTAGTTCAACCAGGACCTGTTTTCTTAAAGAAAAAATCTCAATCCAGTAAGTATGATAATTTGGTTGAAAAAGCTGAACTTTTAGAAGCCAAACCTCAATATGCCCTGGTACGACGAAATGATGTTAGCGAAACAACGGTATATTTAAGACAACTAGCACCGAGAGGAGACACAACTTTAAAAGTAGAATCAACTATCAACGAATCAAATACAGAATTCTTAAATGTAGAATCAACTATCAATGAATCTAATATAGAATCCAACCATTTGCCCCCATCATATGAAAACAGAACAAAAAATAGAATCATCGACCCGCATCCAACTCCAGAAAATCCACATACTACGCTGAGAAGATCAAGTAGGCCGAGAAAGACCCCAGACTACTTAAAAGATTATATATGTTCAATAAAAAAATCTGATGTGACCAACACAATACCTCCCGCCATTTACCTATGGTGTCTCGTTGCCGCGTGCCTGATGTCTGGTCGCGAATCTGGGGAATCCGATTCGATCCCGATCAACGCCAAATATTTCGAATTTTAAATGGCATAAAATTAACCCTTGTGGTAAACGCCCGCACAATACTAATATGTCAACATCATTGCCGAAATGTGTATTGTGACGTGTGCCCCTGAGAGAAGAGTATACGTGCGCCGCCACTGAAAGAATGTACCAGAGCGATGATGCAATCCCCGAAGACGGAATAACACATGCACGTTGAAACATGTTGATTACGCCATGACCTAATTCTTTTGTACTCGGTATCACTGTGGCGACGGAGAATTCTAGAAGGACACTGGGCTGTATAAATACCGTCTGAATGACAGCGGAGAAACAGTCTGTGATATAGAAGCAAAGAGTAATGAAGTCGGTGATATAAATAAACAGTGTACGAGTTGTAAACATAATTAAATGTAGTTATATAAATAAATATAAGTGATATAAATATTGGTTAAATAAATAATCTTAGTGGTTAAGCATTTAATAATGTTCTTAGTATTAAAATAATGTTTATAATTATTAAATCATAGTGTTAGTTACTTTTATTATCTTTTTAATATTTAACCTTAATTATTTATCGTTTAATAAACGTATTATTTTAATTAATAATATTACTCCGATTATTTACACATCACCCTTATAAATAAAACGTTACAGTATAAATCAGATAGCACATACAGCAATGGCTATTATGCCTGAGTGTCTGGTCGCGAATCTGGGAACCCGGGTTCGATCCCGACCGACGCCAAAAATTACATCAAATTTTAATGGCACAAAATTGACCCCTGTGGTGCACTCTCCATGGCAGCTATGGGTGCCCGTGAGGTGACGCCTGGTTAGCGCCCACACGGTACAAATATTCCATCATTACCGATATCTGTACAAAGCAGATTGGCACACCCAGCAATGGGTAATACGCCGTGATGAAATATTTATTTATTTTATTTATTTTATATAATTATTTGTTTCTTTATTTAAATACATACCTGCATATTTACTAATGCTAGAAATTATGTATTTTAAGTTCCTTTCCATAAAACTATTGTTCTATTTACGAGTTTCCTTTTAAAACGTTACTATTATTAATTTGAAATGATTATTTTTTTGACAGTGACATTTATCTGTCAGTTACATACATTTGAGCTGAACTATGTAACCACGGAGATATGTTTAAAGCATAAGCTCCGAGATATATTTTTTATATTACTTTATAAATTTATCCATGAAATATGTAAAAAAAGTATTAAAGCAAAGTTGTAGAAAATGGAATAATCTTTAATTTTTATAATAACAAATTGAGAAAAAATACATTTAAAGGTATTTTTTGAAGAAAAACTATCTTGGGCTTCAAGTAAACTGCCATTTCCGGTTATCCGATGGCCACCAAAATCTAATGTCTTCTTTCCATATTAGAATAAGGTAGAAATACATAGTGTCAAAATTTTCTGAATAATAGTATTTAAGTTAGAGCGTAAAGAGGTTCCACGCACACACACACACACACACACACACACACACACACATATATACACACATACATCGTCGTGAAAATGTTAAAAATGGATTGTATGGACCTTAAACGTGGTCATTTACCAAAATCTCGATATACGATTTTTTGTACGATCCCTATACCTCCCTTACCAAGGGTAGCGGGAGGTAAAAATCTGTTGTGGCCATCGCAATACCTGTCGCGCCCTTTCCATTATGGTATATATAAGTATCGTATTTAACATTTCTTGTACACACAAAAAATTCTAATTACACATAATCTTTATATTTACGTATTTTCTATAATTTTAAATTCATTCTATGAGCAAGTTTTCTTCATTTCTTCTACATGTTCGAGGTTTTCCCAATTCATTAACGAGATTGGCGCTATTTCTGTGGTTTCATGTAATGTACCTGTAATTTTAAATATATAATTAATAATACAATAAGAAATATTAAATATCGTTCCCAGAAAAAGCCTTCAGTACTATCTTTGAATTTTGAACACTGACATTAGTGACATTTATCTATCAATTACAGAAATTTTAATTTCTCAAGTAGTTCCCACGGAGATGTTTGGGCTGTGAGCAGGCTGTGAGATTTACTACAACAGATTATTTTATTGATTATATATATTGGGTGCTATTCTTGTGTCAACGTTAAAACTTAAAGGTCATCGTTAGCGCAGTTTAGAGTTGAACTCTAAAAAATTGTATTCTAGTGTCGCCGCTAACGCTAGAGGTCACCTCTAAACTTAAAGGTGCTATTGGGTAACTTTAATTCGTTTAAACGCTAGCAAGATGGCGGATGAACATGGTGAGTGCGCCGAAATTCAAGATGTTAGAGAGGTTTTAGATTTAAATAGCGGAAGAATTAGAGTTGAACGTGAAAGAACAAATCATTTTCAACAGTTTGATGATGAAGAATTTAGACGAAGATACAGATTGCGAAAAGAAACTGTCAATTTTAATTGATCTGGTTACGGAAGAACTGGAATCCATTTCGCAGCAAGAAAGAAATATTATGGAGTAATATTATCTACAAGCTTTAAATAGCACTTAGATTTTTTACGAAAGGGTGCTATCAAGTTGAACTAGGTACGTAAAAATCATAAATTTTATACACTACATACCTTAAAATTGAATACGACTTATTACTTAATACAAAGAGTAAAAACGGTACATTTAAAAACCTTTTACTAAGTTTTTTTTTCTTGTAATAATACACTACATTTCAGGAGATCTGCATGGCGTAAGTCAACCTACCGTGTCCAGAATCATAGCTAGGGTATCAAGCTTCTTCGAAGCAATTTTGTACAGATTTGTGAAGTTCCCAGAGCGAATGCAAGAGCTGAAGCTGGAATTCTATAGCATTTCTGGTTTTCCTAAGGTCGTTGGATGTGTGGATTGTACCCATATACGAATTAAAAACCCCGACAAAGAAAACCCAATGAAGCCGCGGATCGTTCCCTTTATTTTCCAATACAGCACGATGTTCTTTTACAAATTGTACTACAATTATTTTCTCCTCTTCCTCAATTTTTTTTGTATTTCTTTTCTCTTTACTCATTCCCTGATTATAATAATTTAAGTATGTATGAGATTACAATAAATAAAAATTAATCTTAAAATTGTTCATTTATTAAAGTATATTAATACCTGTATATTAACAAACTAAATACTTGCTGTATTTATGTTTATTTGATCAAATTATTATTTAATAATATTATGAATTATGATTTTATACTTCGCAATTTATAAGTTTTGACAGATAATACAGTGTTGCCAAGTATTGTTTTGCTTAAAGGTCACTGTTAGCTAGCGTAGCTCATTTACCGACAGTAGAATAACATCAACTCTAAACACTAAAGCTCACCTTTAGCTAGAGATCGTCTCTAAGCTATTTTAACGTTGACACAAGAATAGCACTGATTATCTTTAAATTTACACAAGATATAATAAAAAATTTAAATGTGTGAGAATTTTGTTTTTTAATATTCGTAATAACAAATATTCAAAAAATAATATTTAGAAGATTTTTGTTAAAATACTACTACTTCCGGTTATCTAATTGTTACCAGAATCTATTCAACTCTTCCCATTACTGTTAGATTTAGAAATCCGTAGTTACATAGGTCTTTAGTCTTATATCGTACCTCCAACAACCTAACACACAGGCACACACACACACACACGCACGCACACGCGTGTTTTATCCCATATAAAACCATATTTAATCTGTATTTAAGATTAGTGATGCAAACATACTTAGTAGTGTAACGTTTATTTATTTCTGAGAAGTGTAAAAACCGGAGAAATATTATTAATTACAATAAAAGTTTATATGCGACATAACTGATGGAATGTAGGGCTACTAGATTACAGGTCGACGATTGCCCCTTCTCATCATCTTGATTTAGTTTTCCGACTCCTTTTCTTCCTTTGTTGTTTCCGTCTTCTGTTGCATTTTCTACTATCTATGCGGATGGCCCAGTTCACCACAATTCCAATAGCGGAGTTTTTTTCTTCTGGGAAACACTTCACTTGCAATTCGTCGCACCCTCTCATCTATATCTTCAATGTTTTCATTTCTCTCAGCATCGATATTTCGCACTCGTGATTGGTTACGTGAAGCTTGTTGGCAGCTTCATGCTCTAATGCATATGAGAGTGTGTCAACCAAAGTTTTTGGGCGAGCCAATCGCAGTGTTTGCTGAGTTTCCCTGTTTCGAACCCGGTAGTGGCCAGGCACTCAAAAACACTGTCAGGAGCCGTAGAATGTGCAAGACGAACCAATCGAGTTAAATCGGCTTTAAATTCTTGATGGCTTTCTTTTGAACTTTGATAACGGTTCTTCAGTTGCATCTGGTAAATCTGCTCGAGGTGCGCATTGCCATATCGCATATTCAACCGCTTGACTATTTTGTTGTAGTTCTCTTGTTCTTCGTCCTTCAGCGTTTGTAAGATGTTAATAGCTTCTCCGCGTAACGAGACAGTCAACGCTGTAGCCTTCCCCGTGGACGTCCAGGTATGGGCTTTCGCAGCTGCTTCAAATTGTTTTAAATAGCTCGATCACGAAGATTTTCAATCAAATTCCGGTGATTTTATGTGACATTGGCGACGATGTAATCTAGTGACCTTTTCTTGTAATTCTTCAATCATCTTGCCATACTTATCATTTTCAGGTCTTCTTCAGTTTTTTTAGAATTGCCCTATATTTTTTCTAAAGTTTACTTCTAATTTTTATTCTAAACTTCTTCTAATTTTTGTTCTAAACTTCTAGAATTTTCTTCTAAATTTTGTTTTAATGTTTGCTCCAGAATTCGAGAATTTTTTATTAATTTTTGTTCTAAACTTCTAGAATTTTCTACTAATTTTTATTTTAATGTTCTAGAATATTCGTCTGCTTTTCTAGAACTTTCTGCCATTTCCTGTTTCAATTCTTTTTTTAATATTATGGAGTTTTCTTCTACTTTTCTAGAACTCTCCTCTAATTTTTGTTCTAATGTTCTAGTATTTTCTTTAGAATTTTCTGCTAATTTTTGTTCCATAAATTTACGATTGGGATACTGAATTTTCGAATAGGAATAAGTAGTCTTTAGGATTTTTATCAGCATCGATTAATGCTTGCCTTAGTCTCTCTTGAAGCACTGACTACTTTCCGGTTGTGTCAAAATCTCCAGTTCTATCTTCAGATCACTTACTTTTAATTGGCTTAATTTTATTTGTTTAGTCACCATTTTATTTATTTTTATTTACACTTCACAATTTATTAACAACTCCACACCTGACACCAATTGTAACATAGGTTAAGTGTAAAAATCAGAGAAATAATATTAATTAAAATAAAAATAAAAAATTAAACATAATTTAATAATTGTTGCATTTTTGCTATTTGAAATAAATAAACATAGATAAATTATACATCACTGGAAAGATAAAAAAACCTTTTTCAATGATGTAACTTGTCAATATGGCGTCCATATAAAAGTTGGAACTTTGGCATCACATGACTCCAAATTCAATAGGAAAAAATGAGCATCGCATATGCAGCTTGGTACGGCAATTGAAAGCATTAAGCTGCGTACACACTTGAGCCCGAATGCGAATGAGGCAGATCGAGGCTGAACAGAATGCCTCGTGTGGGATAAACGTTTTCCCACATAGGAGCGCATGAGGCGTGCCGCGGCAGTGCTCCAGTGTTGTGCGGCGAATAGGCGAAATGTCGAATGAACACTTACTACCCGTGGCTTGTATCAGTGTTATACTACTTTTAAAGTTAATAAAAATCAAAAAACGTAAAAAACAGAGGCGAAGATGGTCTTCACAACTTTATTTGAGACGAAGTCGCATTAATAATGTTAATAGTACTTTTTTATTAAATGACTTACGTACTGCGAAGATTTTGGCAAATTTAAAAATTTCACCAGAATGTCAAAAGAAGATTTTAATTTTCTTTTAAATGGTATTAAAAGTAAAATAAAGAAAACGATACAAGATTCAGAACCTTTTAAACTATCCATTTTTTTTCTTTATTTCTTCTACACTTTTTTCAAGAGATGCTGCTATTTCTGCCCACGCATCTTCTTTTCTTAAGTATTGTACAAATTGGAATCCCGAGGGTTCCATAATATTTCCTTCTTTCTATATTTATTTATAAGATCGAAACATAACCCTTGAGTCCACTCCATTTTTACAATGTATTCAAAATCATGTGTGCAAATGTTTTGAACACGTCCACACTGAGCACGAATCCCTTTGATAGACCGACAGCAGTTGGCTCGTTCCGAACTGTTCGGCGAACAGTTCGTCGTGCCTCGGGACAACGTCCACACTGCATGCCTCGTACGGCCGCGGCCTGCCTCATTCGTATTCGTGCTCAAGTGTGTACGCAGCTTTACATGAAGTCAGAAAGGACAGGAAGAAGGAATAAACTAGTCGTTAGTTGAAGAAATAAAATATGTTCCTCCTTTGAAAGTAGTTATATTGTTACAAAATCATAATTATTAGTAATTAATTTGGGTAATCATAATCAATGATAATTAGTTGTGTATTATATCATACTAGAATTATGTGGATATATTTCTTTGGAAAGCAATATTAAGGGAGTTGTAATAGAGTTGTGGTGGAATAAAGTGGTCAGAGGAGCTGTGTGTATTATTTGCTTAGTTTGTGTAAAGCTGTGTGTGTGTTTGTTCCTTATAAGGGGGTTTTCAGGTTTTGTGTAACAATATCACTCAATATGTTTTTGATCAAAAACAAGATTTATCAACAACTCTTGCAATGGATAATTTAGGGAAAAATTAGAGAAGAGCTTTATCAGTATTTTACGCTTAGAAAGTAGTTCTAGCCATAATTATTATGTAATTGAAAATGCCATAGACGAACCAAATGAGCGTGTAGACAAAGTAAATAATGATTTTACAACTAACCTCATTTTTCGTAGTAATATTTTTTTATTTATCATTTTTCACTAGGTACTTCAGATCTACAGAAATATTGATTGTATGTATTAACCAATGTACCAATAAACGGCAGACGTTATCTTAAAAATAAGTAATGTTTATACTTACACTATGCAAAAAAACAATTTGGTGTTTATAAGGCAGTCGGTTAGTACCAAAATATTCGATAAATTTGGTTATATGTATGATCAATTAAGTTTCTGTCAAAAAATAAATTTGGTATTTCATAAAGAAGTTATTGGCGTTTTTGACATTTTGAAAACCGTCTGTTTTAAAAATGCAACCACGTGAAGCGGCAGACGCATATATTGTAGACGAAGTACATTACTCTGCTCGTTTACTGCAACCTGGTATTAATGAGACTCCTGGTAATCGATTTTGAACCTTTTTCTGTAAATTATTGTGGGTGAAGGCGACCAGTTATGGTCGGCAGACGAGTGATTTTTCTTTTAGAGCAGACAGTACTATAAACTTACAATGTCAAACCTTTAGTATCTTATGAGTCACTTGATTTTACTCCCAGCTCTGGATCTAATAATTTGCGTTTTTATTCTGCTCTTTGCCTAGATATTTTGTGTATTTAGTGCAGTCATACAATCCCAAATAAAATGTCGAGTAGTTTTATTTATTTTTCTTATAATTAAAAAACAAAGTATAGCAAATATATTTACCGACAGGCGAATTCATATGTCTCAATACTCTCTCCCTTTCTTGCCACATCCGTTAAAATTTCATCAAAATCTTGAGAACATTCCATTATTAAAGGACACATCATCTTTATTCTTCCAGGAGAGAAAGCAGGAGACAACTTCGCTCTCATATCTCTCCAAGCTTGGCCATTCAAAGTTAGCAGGTTTGCAGCCATTTTATCCCTCTCCAGATCTATGTAGACCCCATGGTCTTCGAACTGCTGGAAATTCTGCACTAATACCATCTTAATGACTTCTGGAGAAATGGGCATGAATACAGTTGAGGTGAAGAAATAAACACCACCATATTGGTGACCCCGTTCTTTTAGTTGACGGTAGATGTCAGCAAGGATGTTACCAGTAAATTTTGTTAATTTTGATGTTCCATTTCCGAATGGGAACGTTGGCCGAAGGTATGGCATTCCACGGGACTTCCAGTATGAAAATGCATAGTAGTAATATGAACTTATTAGTACGGTTAATGATAATAAAATTACTACTATGTAATACACGATTGTAATAAGCATTATGCTGAAAAGAAAATATAAATATTAATAAAAAACATAATAATGTGTTAAAAAAAATAATTCGGAGTAGGCTATGAACAGAAAAATGTATATCTGATCAATATTCAATTCAAAAGTCAAGCTGACAATTTTTTCTTGCAATGTAATTTTTCTGACATTCATTGCACCAGGCAGCAAAAGAATATTGCCATTCATCGTTTTCTAATTTATCTTCATTTCTAAAATAAGATACAAGAAAAGCTTTGATTTATTTAGAAAATATTTTTGACGAGGAATATCTTGTATCAAATTGACATTTAATTAAATACATGTTAATGAGGACATACGTTTCTTTGTTCTTAGCTCACTCCAATTTTTTTAACACTGTAATTCTTTATAGTAAATAAACTTATTTAAAAGTTATTACAATAGACCTTTTCAATTTAAAGAGATAGAAAATATGCGCAATGAGATCTGCGCATAGTAAACCAACAAATAACGGGAGCCATGGTTATGGGCTTCCTTGCTAGAATCTATGGTTTTTTTTTGTTCTAAATTTAGACGTAAAATGTACGAAAAGTCTTTGACAACTTTAAAAAACTTCTCGAAAGAAGTTACAAAGCTGTTATTGAAGCTAAAATGTCCAACGATGCAAATTTTCACTGAAAATATAGGCATTTTAGTGACTGCAATATTTTTGACGTTTCGTTTGGCAACCCAGCTGCAGTTACAGAATCCATTTTACTTACTATATGCAGCGATAGAAAGAGATAGTTGTTAAACTGAAAAGATCCATAATTGATAGGTAATGGTGGTGAGTTAATATTTCGTTGTATTTTTGTAACATTTCATTTATACACTACACATTGTATTGACGAATATGAGATGATGAAAGGAGGCACGCAAACTATGAAACGTCCATACCTTACCCACGATTCGAACCCAGAACCGCGGGCACGTGAAGCCAGTACGCTATCACCAAGTTACCTCGGTTGGTAAATATTATTAAAATTACATAGTAAATCCTCGATTTTGCGGTCCTGCTTTTAATGGACGAATAAATAGTTAAATATAATTAGAGTATATTATCAGAGATATGTTCGATTATTTATTTCAATTAATATCGCATACTTGTTTATTAAGCTTGATTTACAATAACGACACAATCACGATACGATAACGATACGTTTACAATATATTAACGTTAATGGCACAATAACAATACGAGGTATTTGTATTAAACGATCGTTTACCGTATTTTGAGTTCTAAAAAGTATTTGTGTCGCAGTCATGTGACATTGTTGTCCTTGACAAGCAGATATGGGAGCCCGTTTAAGAATGATAGTTAGTAATTATGTACATAATTTGTCATCAGGAGTGTGGAATTTACCTGTCAAGGAAAATAAACCGCATGGAATTGGAAAATCACTAAATTTAGAATGAGAAATTATGATATTTGACATCTATGTACATAATTACTAGCTATCATTCTGACACGGGTCACCATATCTGTTTGTCAAGGCCAACAAAGTCACATGATTGCTCGCGCCCTATTGTATTTAACATTTCTTGTATACCTACACTCTACACCAAAAATTCTACTATCTATTCCTTATATTTAGATTGTTTAATTTTAAATTCATTCTATAAATAAGTTTTGTCCTACTCTTCTAATTTTACGAAATGTTTCCAATTCGTGGTCGGGATTGACAGTATTTTTGAAGGGTATATTTGTAATATACCTATAATTTTAAATATTTAACTATTAATACAGTAAGAAATAATATAATGTATGTACTTCCTAGAAAAAATCTTCAGTAATCTTTGAATTTTTGGCACTGACATTTATCTGTCAGTTACAAATATTATAATTTTGAATTGGTTTCCAAGTCATGATTTGGGCTGACATTTATTACAATAGATTATTTATATAACTTATATTTCTTTATCTCTAAAATATAAGTTTGTGCTATATCTCGAAAATAATAAAGTTTTCAAAGAATCTAATTACGCTATTTTATTCTGCGCAAAAAACGGTACAAAATTTGTCTAAGCAATTTTTCTTTAACTATCATAATAAATACGATAATAGATATTTTCTAAATTAGCGAAAAATGAGCTTTTGCCTGCAGCTCAAAAACAAAAGAAGATTGAAAATTCCTCTAGCGATTATTAAACTTCTCTCGAAAAGTTGATCCTGGAATGTGCAAATGGTTTTGCTCTATTGTTAATATTACCCCGAGATACCTTAAAGAAACAACATCGAAATTGAGATAGCCTGTAAGCACTTTTACCATGAACCACCGCGCCATGTACTAAGAATTGTTTTTACTCCGAGTATCGAGTATTTTTATTCTTACTTATTACATCATAATTAATAATTTTTTTCTAACTTTTACGTGAAGAATTACATATGGCGTTAGTATATTATATTTAAAAATCCGATGTGGCCAACACAATATCTGGAATGTTAAGTAGATGAAATCTTAATAAATATTTTTCACCAAGACTGCAACTCCAATTATTTATCTTTAACCTTAACATCATACCAACAGTCAAAAATACCAAGAAATACAATATCTCCCGTTTAATTTAATATTTATTTATTTAAATACTTAAAATTAAATTAAATTTAAATACCGGGTTCGATCCCAACCGACGCCAAATATTTGGAATTTTAAATGGCACAAAAATAACCCCTGTGGTGCACTCTCCACGCCAGCAATGAGTGCCCGTGAGGTGACGCCTGGTAAACGCTCGCATGGTACAAATATGTGATCATCATTACCGAAATCTGTGTACAAAGCAGATTGGCACACCCATTAATGGATAATATGCCGTGATGATACACTTATTTTATTTATTTATACAGGGTGTTAATAAAAAAACTTTACACACTTTAGCAGGTGATAGTAGAGATGAAAACAAGAAAAAAATTCTAATACACTTAGGTCCAATACTCATTGGTTTTTAGAAAATTTATGTATGGAATTTGTACATAATACACAGGATTGACGGAAGGTATTGTGCTGGCCACATCAGATTTAACAACTAAGGACTCTAGGTGTTTACGATCAATTGTAAACAAAGTTGCAGCCGTCGTCGAAGAGACACACGCACTTGATCGTAAAAACCTAGAGTCCTTAGTTGTTAAATCTGATGTGGCCAGCACAATACCTTCCGTCAATCCTGTGTATTATGTACAAATTCCATACATAAATTTTCTAAAAACCAATGAGTATTGGACCTAAGCGTATTAGAATTTTTTTCTTGTTTTCATCTCTACTATCACCTGCTAAAGTATGTAAAGTTTTTTTTATTAACACCCTGTATACTTACCTATATTCCTACATATTTACTTATGCTGGTAACTGTATTAAGTTCCTTTCCATATAATTATTGTTCTATTTACTATTTTCTTTGTAAAACATTACTATTATTATTTGAAATGATTAGTTACATATATCTGTAAGTTACATACATTTGAGATCTGAACTGTGTAACCATGGAGTTGTGTTTAAAGCGTAGGCTCCGGGATTAAAATTATAATTTTATAAATTTATCCCTAAAATGTATAGAAAAAGTATTAACGCTAACATAAATTTCGAAAAAATAATATTTAAATATATTTTTCGAAGAAAAACTATTTTGAGCTTCGAGTAAAGTGCCATTTCCGGTTATCTGATTTACCTACACCAAGATCTAATGGCTTCTTTCCATAGTAGAATAAGGTTTCAAAATTTTCTGAACGATAGTATTTGAGTTAGCTCGTAAAGAGTATACACACACATACACACACACACACACACGCACACAGACATCATCGTGAAAATATTAGAATTGAACTCTAGGGACCTTAAAACGTGGTCATTTACCAAAATCTTGATATGCGATTTTTAGCACGATCCCTATTCCTCCCTTACCAAGTGTATAGCGGGAGTTAAAAATAATTAATTTTATAAAAAATCTGTTGTGGCCAGCACAATACCTTCCGTCAATCCTGTGTATAATGTATAAATTCCATACATAATTTTTCTTGCAAAAGATTATAAATTTCCAGTAAAATTATTTCATAAACAAACTATTCAAATTGTACTTGACACTGACATTTTTGCGTGTCGTTCTCATTCAGTTCTTTTTCTCTCAAGTCTTCCGCAATACAGTCCTTCCATCTTATCTTTGGTTTTCCTCTGTTTCTTCAACCTCCAATTACTAAACTACTCATTCTTGTTCAAATATAATTCTTCATTTCTCCTCATGACATGTTCAAACCAATGTAATCGTCTTTCTTGTATCTTTCTAGAAACTTGTAACACTAGAGTTATTTTCTTACCGTATCTTTCCGTGTCTTCCCCAATATCTACTTCAACGTCCTCATCTCTGCCACATTAATTTATTTTTATTGATACATCTGTCAATTTGAATTATATGAATATATTAGTAGTTTCCATGTTTAGCATAGCTGGCTGAATTATAAAATTTAATTTCTTTAAAATTCTTTAACTGTATCTATTGAATATGAAGTATAAAATGTAATCAAATCGTATAGAGAAAAATATATTCTTTAAGTTATAATAACGTTAAATGTCAATAAATCAAATTTAACTGTTAAATCTTCAAAGAAGGCTACTTCCGGTTCACCAATTATAACCAAAATCGAATCACTTGTTCTTCTGGATATAAATTTGAGGAATACGGAAAAAATATAATTTTTGGAATCGTGGTATTGAAGTTATGGGATCCAGAACATTTGTCACACACACACACACACACACACACACACACACACACACACACACACATACACACATACACACACACACACATACACACACACACACACACACACACACACACACACACACACACAGACACACACACAGACACACAGACACACACACAGACACAGACACACACACAGACACACACACAGACACACACACAGACACACAGACACACAGACACACAGACACACAGACACACAGACACACAGACACACATACATACATACAGACATCATCGTAAAAATGGTAAAATCGTATTAAGCTGCGTACACACTTGAGCACGAATACGAATGAGGCAGGCCGCGGCCGCACGAGGCATGCAGTGTGGACGTTGTCCCGAGGCACGACGAACTGTTTGCCGAACAGTTCGGAACGAGCCAACTGTTGTCGGTCTATCAAAGGGATTCGTGCTCAGTGTGGACGTGTTCAAAACAATCTGAACACATGATTTTGAATACATTGTAAAAATGGAGTGAACTCAAGAGTTATGTTTCGATCTTATAAATAAATATAGAAAGAAGGAAATATTATGGAACTCTCGGGATTCCAATTTTTACAATAAATTAAGAAAAAAAGATGCGTGGGCAGAAAGAGCAGCATCTCTAGAAAAAAGTGTAGAAGAAATAAAGAAAAAAATGGATAGTTTAAAAGGTTCTGAATCTTGTATCGTTTTTCTTTATTTTACTTTTAATACCATTTAAAAGAAAATTAAAATCTTCTTTTGATATTCTGGTGAAATTTTAAAATTTGCCAAAATCTTCGTCAGCACGTAAGTCATTTAATAATAAAAGTACTACTCGTATTAACATTATTAATGCGGCTTCGTCTCAAATAAAGTTGTGACGACCATCTTCGCCTCTGTTTTTTACGTTTTTTTGATTTTTATTAACGTTAAAAGTAGTATAACACTGAAATAAGCCACGGGTAGTAAGTGTTCATTCGACATTTCGCTGATTCGCCGCACAACACTGGAGCACTGCCGCGGCATGCCTCATGCGCTGCTATGTGGGAAAACGTTTATCCCACACGAGGCATTCTGTTCAGCCTCGATCTGCCTCATTCGTATTCGTGCTCAAGTGTATACGCAGCTTTATATGGACCCTAAAACATGCTTATTCACTAAAAACTCATCATTGAATTTTTTGACCAAAGACAATACCTTCCTTACCTAAAGGTGACGGAAGGTAAAAAATAATATTTATTATTTGTAGTTTTTACCTTCCGTCACCTCTAGGTAAGGAAGGTATTGTCTTTGGTCAAAAAATTCGGTGGTGAGTTTTCATTGAATAAGCACGTTTTAGGGTCTTTACAATACGATTTTACTATTTTTACGATGATGTCTGTATGTGTGTGTGTGTGGTGTGTTCGTATGTGCATGTGTGTGTGTGTGTGTGTATGTGTGTGTGTATGTGACCGCTTTTTCGTGGACGATATCTCCAATACTAGAATTCCAAAAAATACAATTCTTGCGTATTCCTCTTCCTTACAACCATATGCAGACCTGTTTAGATTTTGGTTATAATTGGTCGGCCGGAAGTACCCTCATTTGAAGATTTTAACAGTTTTTCTTGAAAAAATCAGTTAAATGTTATTATAACTTAAAGAATATATTATTATCTATACGATTGATTGCATTTTATATTTGTTATTCAACAGATATAGAGTTAAAGAAGAATACAAATAATAAATTTCACATAAATTTCATAATTCAGCCAGCTATGCTAACTTAACCATGGAAACTGCTAATATTTTCAGGTAATTCAAATTGACAGATGTCAGTATCAATAAAATGTAAATCAATGAAAGAATAAGGGAAGTAACTCTAGTGTTAGAAGTTTCTAGATATATGAGAGACGATTACATTGGTTTGAACATGTCATGAGGAGAGATGAATATATTAATAGAAGGTGGAAGAAACATAGGAAGACCATATATAAGATGAAAAGACTGTATTGTAGAAGACTTGAGGGAAAAGGAACTGAATGAGGAATGACACGCAAAACAAAAATGAGTGGCAGAAGAAAATAAAAAATGGCGACCCCCTAACGAATGGGAAAAACTAAAGAAGAAGAAGAAAATGTCAGTGTCAAGTGCAATTTGCATAGTTTGTTAATGAAATAACTTTACTGGAAATATAGGATCTTTTGCAAGACAATTTATGTATGGGCGCGTGCAGTAACATTATTTTGAATTTGTACATAATACACAGGATTGACGGAAGGTATTGTGCTGGCCACATCAGATTTTTTATTTTGAAATAATTTACTGCACGAGCACCAGATAATACGACAAGCTACACTAATGGAATGATATTTAGAATTATTGGTACTTTGAATGATAAGCGACTTTTATTATTGCGTGTGTATATACTACACTGAAATTATGCTTGTCTGAACATGTTTATTGTAGTCGGATTATTTACTTTTGCACTCAGACTAACATTGAATACACAGATAATTTTGAGTACCTGCTCAGAGTACTTGGAAAAATTCTGAGTGCAGAGTACGAATATTGTGCAAAAATGTCGAAAGTACGGGTAAAAGTACTAGTACTCTAACTGGTAGATTTGAAGAAATGTATTGAAGTACTATCCAGCTCTGCTGCATAATAAGGAAAAACCAATTTAAGTAGACTTTTTTCTGTTTTCATTAACCCATTAGCGCCCAGTGTCCTCATTTGAGGACGGGTTTGTTTTAGTCCGCCCAGAGATATACTACAATATCTTTCGATGTACTTAAGACCGTTCTTTAAGTCTTACATTTGCTGTATAATAACAAATATTGTGCCTTTCTGCAATAAAAAGTGTTTTATTTCATACTGTCCGCTATTTACTACTTTAGGTTACTAATTTGAGTCCGGGAAATGATACATTACAATACTCGAGCCGGGAAGTGTTGCTTGGAAACATCCCTATTTTTTTTCCCATGATGTTTTCATTTACATTATTTGCGACATTGTATATTTTTCTCCAATTGCAAAATAATTAAAATTCTTTTTCATATCTTCCGGAGGACTTTGTGGGAATCAGTTTCCGTATAGCTTCAGCACTTTTTCCCAAAATATCGTTCGGAAAGTTTGAGTTATTACTAGAAAGAGCATTCATTTTTGATGACAAGCAAACAAACAAAATCAACAAAAAAATGAAACATACACAGGTAACTAAGACAAATTCTGATGTGATGTGATCTATTTTAAACTGACATATTGACATAAATTTAAAAATATTTAAATCACGTAGACAGTATGAAATAAAATGTTATACGTCATATGGCCATGAAGTGGTATTACGGTACTTATTTCGAAATTCCTTCGTCGCCTCGTCTGTAAACTTCTCATACGTACCGTAATACCTCACTTCCTGGCCTTATAACGTAAATAACTATTTCATAACGATCGAAAACTGTAAATTTTTGTGGTGAATATGCGTGTTACATCTTTTTAATACAACAATTCAAATAAGAAAAATAAAATTTCTTCACAAGTTTTAAGTTTAACTCTTAAACTTTAATTACGTGTTAAAAATCCATTTGTATTTCAAATATAACCTATTGAAAAACTTATTCAAATGTTGCTGTCCTCAATTGAGGACACTGATGATTAGAATTTCTCGTAAAATATTTAAGACGATGGAAGCGGTCCACGAATACAATTTTTCGGGTGAAATTGATGCAGATATCATTGCTTTGCCACCTGACCCTAATGAACTCACCGACGATGACGATGATTATTGGAGTCAAATATATTAATAACAACAAAAATATAGTCGATGGTGTGAGAGGAAAACTCCTTTGGAAATTTTTGAACTATATTTCAGTGTAAAAATGTATAATCTTGATCAGCAACATAAAATAAAATATGTAAAAGAAGTAAAAAAAAAAACAAACACGAGTTTGCTGTTAGTGAAAGAAATTACTGGTCAAGCGAAGAAGACTTATGACTGGATATAGTGAAGAAAGCAATTAGCAGAAATAAATATTATGAAATAAAATCTTGCCTTCACTTTCAAGATAATACACAGTATTATAAATAAAATAAAAACGATTACAAGTGAGACCATTTTTCGAACTTGTCAACAAAAATTTCAATGGATGGAAAGTATTTCAACAACATCTGTAGATGAAATGATAGTGCGTTACTATGGTCATTCTGTCTTGAAACAGATTATAAAAGAGAAACCAAAAAGGTTTGGCTATAAACTATGGGTTATATGTGGTCAAAATGGGTATTGTTATAATTTTTCTCTATGCTTATTATACAATATTATAGCTAATTACAAGAATTAAAATATTTTTTTTTGGCAAATAATCGTTTTTTATGGCAATAACTTCCTTTGAATAATATCTCCTATTTGATTTTTATCTACCGCTACCCTTGGTAAGGGAGGTATAGGGATCGTGCTAAAAACCGCTTATCGTGATTTCGGTAAATGACCACGTTTTAACCCTTAACCACCATGGAGGGGTCAAATTTGACCCCACGAAATTTTAAATTATGTTTTCGCTATTAAAAAATAGATGGCCTGCGGTGTCCGTCCATGTATTTTCCTATATCGTCTTCATGTATCAGAGGAAGAAAGCACTCAGTATTATATTGTCTGTAGTGTGAGTTACACGTGTTTGGGGTCACATTTGACCCTGGTATGGTAAAATGGCACAATTTAGCTACTGTAAAATGCCTCTTACAGAAGAGGAACTTATTGTACAGGCTCAGCAAATAGTAGATAATGGATTAGGAGATTCTGAAGATAGTTTTTCTAATACTGCAAGTGAAGCAAGTGAACACGATACTGAGCTAAGAAACACAATTTGTAGAATAAGTAAAAATAAGCCTATTCCTGCAAGTCCACCTCAGCCCGCAGTACAAAAAGGTCAAAAAAGAGGCAGATGTCATATTTGCCCTTACTCGCAATTAAAACATAGTCATATATGTGAAATATGTAGGAAATTTGCCTGTAAGAAACATATTAACATGCAAATTAAATGCCAGGAATGTCGCGAAAAGTAAGTCTTCAAAAGCCATTGTCAGTTTTCATGTACTAAAAGCAATTTTATGTTTCTTTCTGCAGGGAGGAAGAATAATGCCTCTAGAACACCAAACCATATCCAAAAAGTTATTTTTTTTAAAAAAAGTTTATGTTTTTGAATTTTTTGTATATACACTGTAATTTAGAGAAATATTTTTTATTTTTTGAGTAAATGCTATAATATATGTCGAAAAAAATGTTTTCTTTCATTTAAAAAACTCAAAATACATTAAACTATAATGTTTCAAATTTATTTTTCATATTAAAAAATATTAAAGGCTTTAAAAACGCAAGGGTCACTTTTGACCCTAACATGGTGTAAGTGTTTCATTTTTAGACCATGGTGGTTAAGGGTTAAGGTCCCTAGAATCCAATTTTAACATTTCACGATGATGTCTGTGTGTGTATGTGTGTGTGAGTGTGTGTGTGTGTGTGTGTGTGTTTGTGTGTGAATCCTCTCCATGCTCTAACTCAAATACTATCGTTCAGAAAATTTTGAATCCTTGTATTTCTACCTTACTCATATGGAAAGAAGTCATTAGATTTTGATGTAAATCAGATAACCGGAAATGGCACTTTACTGGAAGCTCGAAATAGTTTTTCTTCGAAAAATACTTTAGATAATATTTTTTTCGAGATATATGTTATATATATATATATATATATATATATATATATATATATATATATATATATATATATATATATAAAAAAATATTTCATCACGGCATATTACCCATTGCTAGGTGTGCCAATCTGCTTCATACACAGATGTCGGTAATGATGGAATATTTGTACCGTGCGGGCGATTACCAGGCGTCACCTCACGGGCACTCATTGCTGGCGTGGAGAGTGCGCCACAGGGGTCAATTTTGTGCCATTAAAATGCGATGTAATTTTTTTGGCGTCGGTCGGGATCGAACCCGGGTCCCCTAGATTCGCGACCAGACACTCAGGCACACAGCCACGAGACCCCATATATATATATATATATATATATATATATATATATATATATATATATGTTATATAAAAATTAAATATTATTGAATTTTCTACAGGTTTGGATTAATAATTTTTCTATATATTTTATGGATAAATTTATAAAACTATCTTTAATTTTAATCCCGGAGCTTACGTTTTAACCGCAACTCCATGGTTACACAGTTTACATTTCAAATGCATGTAACTGACAGATATGTGTCACTGTCAACAAATTAAGCATTTCAAATAATAATAGTAACGTTTTAGAAAGAAAATAGTAAATAGAACAATAATTATATGGAAAGGAACTTAATACAGTACCAGCATAAGTAAATATGTAGGAATATAGGTAAGTATATAAATAAATATAAATATATCGTCACGGCATATCACCCATTGCTGGGTGTGCCAATCTGCTTTGTACACAGATTTCGGTAATGATGATGACAGATTTGTACCGTGCGAGCGTTTACTAGGCGTGGACAGTGCAACATAGGGGTCATTTTTGTGCCATTTAAAATTCGAAATATTTAGCGTCGGTCGGGATCGAACCTGGTATTTAAATTTAATTTAATTTTAAGTATTTACATGAATAAAATTAAATTAAACGGGAGGTATTGTGTTGCCCACATCAGTTTATTACTTTATAAAATTGTTGATTTTCTTCTTTTTAGTGATATAAATATTATTATGTTTCGTATTTGTTTAGTTTCAATATTTTTTCCATTATTTTATATTAAATTTACTCATATTCTATTAGAAATAGTGAAAAAAAGATTCATCGGGTTGTCATTGACATAGTGTAACTATGAAATTAGAATAAAAATATCGAGGAGGAATAAAATAAATTATATAAAACAAAATATTATTAATAAAATTAAAAACGATATTTGGAAAATAACAATAAAATTTAGGAAAAATAACAAAAAAATATATTGTGGCCAGCACAATACCTCTCGCCACTTTCATTTTTGGTTACATAAGTATTGTATTTAACATTTGTTGTATGTCTACACTCTACACCAAAAATTCTACTTATACTTATTCTTTTTATTTACATTAATTTTAAATTCGTTCTATGAAGAAATTTTGTACCCACTCTTCAAACATTTCGAGATGTTTCCAATTCATTGTCGGGATTGACAGTATTTCTGAAGGGTATATGTAATATACCTATAATTTCAAATATTTAACTATTAATATGTACTTCCCAGAAAAAATTCTTCAGTAATTTCTCTCGATTTTTGACATTGACATTTATCTGTAAGTTACAAATATTTTAATTTTTCAATTGGTTTCCATGGCATTATTTCGGTTGAGAGAATTATTACAACAGATTGTTTTATATATTATATTTTTTTATCTCTAAATCTATAAAAGATATAATAAAATATTTATATGTATCAGATAGAGAATTTGAGAATTTACTCTTCTTTAATGCAAGAACAAAATTCTTCTAAAGAAAACTGTTTTTGTTGTGTAAATATGGAGGAAAAAGAATTTCGAGTGTTAATTAATTTTTTCTACAGTCTACATAGAAAGTAGTCATTTGCGCTCTCTTTTGTCAACGCAAAATGTCACTTTGTCGCTCTAGCGCGACAAAGTAGAAAAAACGCTCGCTGTCCAAATTTCTAACTATACAATGTTGAGAAATGTCACTTCTTAATGGAAACGTTTAGTCAGGAACTAATGGCACTGTAGTGGCACATTTACCACCTTTAGAAATCAATCTGACATATAACTGCTCTGTCGGTATATTACATAACCAAAAAAAATGCCGCACTATTGTGATAATAAAATAGGGCATTCATTTACAAAAACGAAAGTATAAATTTTTTAGATTAGATTGAAGCAATAGGTCAAGAAGAATGGGAAATAACGATACATTAAAATGAAATATAAAAGACGTTTTTTCTTTATATTAGTCGTTTAGGTGGAAAAACAATGGGCGATGACAAAGAATATGCAAAGCAAAATTAATGCTATGAAAATGATGTAGGTATTGGAGAAGATTCTAGTAAGATTTATCTGTTTTAGATTACGTTCAAATGATACAATTAAAGAATATATGCAAACTTCAAAGTCTCTTAGTTCTAATTTCGTTTTCAGAAAATGTAAATTATATTTCTGAATACGTAATATAAATTTCAGAAAAAGTAAATTCAAGTTCAGAAAAGGTAAATTTATTTTTGGAAAAAAATAATTTATTATTAGATATAGTTGGATTCACGAAAGATGACTATTCAATGTACCTTGTTCGAGAAGAATACACAGCACTTTATATAGCAGTAGCTTAGCAACATTTCATGTTAGAAAGAGAGAGATTATTTGAGGAATGTCTATCTAATTTAGGTATGTTGTATGACAGTATCTACTACACTACCTTTTACCCAGTGATATTGACATTTAAACAAATTATTATTCCATGGCTTATGTCAAGTCTAAGTTTATGTATTTTGCAAAAACAGACGAAGAACAAATAAATTACTTATTTTTTTCTTATAAATGACCTTAAATAGTCATCTTTCGGCAACCAAACTGTATCTACATTAATTTCTGAATATGTTTCTGTATACAAATTTACATGCTATGCCTTAATATTTGATATTAAATCTGCTTTAGTTTAATAAGAAAAAAATATTTGAATTTATTTTTATTGAAATTGATGTTACATCTAAAAATAATTTTACTCTAAATTTAGTTTCAGATTGATTTTTTATATAAAAAATTACATACAAATCTGTGGGCTACAGATAAAAGTAATAGTCATCGTACGCTTCAAACAGGTATTTGGCTTTAAATCTGAACTTGAATTTACTTTTACTGAAACTGATGTTTCGTTATTCCTAAAATGATTTTACTATTTCTGAAACTGATATTACTTGTTCTGAAATAAGACTAACATTTTCTGAAGCAGAATTTATTTTTTCCTGTAAAGGTATATACATACATAGATTATATAAAAAGATATTGAGATGTGGTCGATGGCAGTAATGATGTAAAAAGCCATATGCCGTACGTATATAAAAATAAATATGGTACCATAAATCCCATAAGCGCATAAGCAATAATAATTTTATATATGGCTATTTTAGTTAATATGTTTAAAATTTATATCATACCTTAGTTCTATATACATTTTTTAAAATTTCAATTATTATATTACAGTTCAGTAAAGTGTTCAAAAATTTGTGCAAAAATGTTAAATAAGTAATGATGTACATTATATATTTTCTCTTGCAAGTAAATACAATAATTTTAAGAAATGTATAGGTATATTAGTAATAATAGTAAATGCTACATATTTTAAAATATTTTAATATTACCTATTTTTTTTTTAATGAACGATAACATCTATTTAAATACTTACCTAGACATGAGTGTTCATTAAAATTCGAAAACCAACTGAATTAATGGTTGTTGATGCAACCTTGTAGTTTAAAAATAAAAACTTGTTTTATATGCTTGCTGACCAGTGATAGCCTAAGTTTAAATGTATGTACATGGTTAACAACAATTTAAAAAAATATGAAAAAGTTATGATAAAATATTTTTTTACATGTTTTATCATGAAATAAACAACTTTTAGTGATTATTTTATTAATTTAAAAGAAATAATAGCCTGCTATACCAATTTATTTTTTTCTGTAAGGATAACTAAGAATTTTAGTGCAAACGCGATTTAAAAATTTTATGTAATAAATCAGATATAAATTTTTAAAGTTCAGAATCTGGTGCTTAAATTAAAAAACAAATATTTGTTTATAACGTTATAGACAGTGTTATATTTGATTTCTATGCTAAATAATTCAAATTGACAAATAGCAGTTTTTGTTTTCCATACATAGTCTACTGAAAAATGACTATAAAAATCTAATTTATTTAAATTTCAATTGAATATTTCTCAGTATATTTGTTATGTAAAAATATAAAATCTTAATAAGGTTGAATTGAGAAAAAAATACTCTATCGAATAGGCCTATATATATATACAGGGTGTAACAGAAATAAGTACATTAAATTTAACCAGTGATAGAACTCGTCGAGTGCAACAATATTTCTTAATAACTTTTTCTTGTAAATCTTCTTGCTATTGAGTTAAAATTCGTCAAAGTTTTGTTACATATTTCATTACCCGCCTATGGTTGAATTCAAAATGGACGCATGCGCAGAATACTGCGGATGCGTCTACAAGCAATTATTACCATTGTGATTGCTTGACTGATGTGAATAAAAAGTTGAATGAATTTGTTAACACAAAAGAAAGACTAGAAACTATTCACAAATCAGGATAAGAGATGGTAAGTAAAGTAACAAAAAATCATATATCTAATTATATGTTACAACATGTTGAACAACCCAAAAACTGTAGGAGGAAGCAGTCGACAAAGAACAACTCTACTTTTGACGAATCAAGAAAACAAAAATGATTAAAAGTCATTGTCAATACACTCTGAAAGCGTCGACGAAATGCTGTAACTATTATTCTTTCAATATCCTACAAATTGTCAGATGTGACATTTTTTGTTGTAGCGCTATTCTTCGAGTTTATAAAACACTCAAATATAATTTATGATTATGGGATGTATCAAACCAACGACTGCATTTATTCGTTATAAAATTTAAAATTTCACTACGTAATCGTTTCTTAATAATGGATTAATGTTTATGATCATTATAAAATGTTTGAAATAATTCTAATAAGTCTCTCAAAATAATCACTTCAGTAGATGGTATTTTTAAAAACTTAATTTCATGTTTCTTGCCACAATTCTTTAGGAATAAGAAAATTTCTTTTTCTTCTATTAGATCCCCAGCGTCTCTTATCAACACTTCACAACAATTTGCACAATTGAAATTTTATAAACACTTATGCACTATATACCCTGCAAAATAAACAAGACTACATTCTTCTATTGGCTTCAATGGGGTCATACCAAAAATAATATATATATATATATATATATATATATATATATATATATATATATATATATATATATATCGATTTATTTGAAAATAGTTTAATTAATCTGAGACAAAAATAAATGTGTGGGATTAAGTGAATCTCGGGTCTTGTGTTTGGTAACTAATAAGTATTTTGGTAATAAATTCCTTTTTACTATAGCAAATATAAGAAAGACCCCCGGTTTACTTGTATTCATTTTCTTTACAAATGTATAATTAAATACAAAATCAGTGTAGTAAACAAAATGTATTGTACTATGCGTCACTGTTACAAAATAAGCGAAAAATTAACTAATTAAATATATTTATTTAAATCATATCAAAATACAGATTATTTTTAGTAAACACTAGGCATGAATATGAACTGAATTAATAATTGTTTTTACCTCTCGCTAAGAGAGGTATTGGATTCATGCTAAAAATCGCATATCGAGATTTTATTGAATAAGCACGTTTTAAGGTCCCTACAATCCGATTTTAACATTTTTACGATGATGTCTGTCTGTGTGTGTGTGTGGATGTATGTGTGTGTGTGTGTGTGTGTTTTTTTTGTGTGACTTTAAATTTGTTTAACTACGTATTTCCCAATCGGACATTCATGGGAAGATCTGAAAAGGTTTTGGTAACAATTGGACAACCGGAAGTAGAAGATTCTTGAAAAAAATTTCTAAATAATATTTTTTGAAAATTTTTCTTGGTAATATAAAAGAAAATGAAATTCTTTATCTGATACATTTAAATATTTTATTATATATTGTATAGATTTAGAGATAAAAGAAATATAATATATAAAATAATATGTTATAATAAATTTTACAGCCGAAAGAATGCCGTGGAAAATAGTTGAAAATTTAAATTATTTGTGACAGATAAATGTCAGTGTCAGAAATAATGAGTAATTAAAGAAAAATGTACTTGGAGAATCCCTTAATTCTTGATCTGTGACTATTATGGAGATGACAAGTCTAGGTTGAAGGACTTAAATTTGTTTCAAACATTATGGGACAATGTGCACCAGCACTGTAGACTAGAGTAACTTTGAATTGCGAAAAAGCTATCAAATTCTTCTCAAGTAAGTTGTAAATATTGACAAAATTACACATCGATATGAGAATAGTCGGAGTGCAATCTATCCGTCACTTTATTAAAGGGAATTAAGGTTATTTAGATATAACAAGTATGAAAAAATAAAATGTAAAAGAAGATATGTAAGAATAGATGCACAATCCAGATATATACATTTTAGACCGCCCAAAATTAATGTTTTTACTAGAAGAATATGAAGAGAAAGTAAACAAGGTTGTTCGAATTGAAAATTGCTGTTACCAGCCTAATATTTATATATGGTAAACTCTACTTTGTAATTTATTGTAACATAATTCATGGTAAAATATCTTAATGTTGAGACATGCTACTATTGAATAATAAAGAAGTTTATACGTCATAGATTTATATGAATATATTATTTGTATTTATAAAAATATTCTTTGCTTTATGCATACAGCCAGGTAAAATATACGGCGAGAGGTTATGTGCTGGCCACATCAGATTTTTTTTTTTTGTAAAATTAGTCTCCATTTCCTTGGAGTATTATATTATATAAAAATTCTACTTTTGAAAAATGATTATTTTTTTCTTTTAATATATCCCCCCGTGGCCATGCGCCGTGACATCAAAATTATTTCGAATGTTAAAGGGCACAAAAGAGACTCCTGTATTTCACTTTCCACACCAGCAGTAAGTGCCTGTGAGGTGACGTCTAGTAAACGCCGGCATGATACGCATATGTCATCATCATTACTGAGTTCTGCATTCAAAGCTGATTGACACACCTAGAAATAGGTAATCTGTCGTGATGTTATATATTTTGTATATATTATATAAAAAGGATATCCAAATTTTGAAGATATTTCGAAGCACGAAATTAGTTTTGTGCAAAAATTATCTACTTTTGCGCTAATACGAGTATTATTATTGCGTCGCCAAAATTACTGATTTGTCACTAAAGAAAATATTCTCAACGCCTATATATAATATCGTCAAATGAACGGAAACGTATATCGTTGTAAATTGACTTTATTAAAATTTGAACCGAAATTCATAATCAGGGAAAAAAAAGTTGTCGATATACTTCATAAAATCGAAGCCTATCTCTATTCCTTTCGGTGGTTGCCACAATGATATATATTACCAAGATTATAAATTGTTATTCACAAATACAATAAACATAACAAATATGAGAAGAATGATATTTAAACGGTGAAATAATCGCATATTACATTTATTTTAAACAAATCTTAAAACTAAGTTTACCTTCGTAATTTAATTAAGACAAATTAAAATATAAATATACCAAATATGTAGAATTTTACGCTTTACAAATGTTTAAATTTTGTTTGAAAATTAAATGGCTGTTAAAAAAAAAACGAATAATCAATGCTTAATTTAATTCCTATGTTCTGGTTTTCTGTATAAATTATAATATTAAAGATGTACCTACTCGATATTAATTTAAGTAAAAAAATGATGAAATCATATCTACTGAAACGATTTATAATTCAACATACAAATTATGTGTCTTAAGAAAATATCGGAAAACATAACACAGAAAACTAGAATTACATATTTTTTTAAATAAAATTCACTATAACTTTGAGAAAAAATCTGTTGTGGCCAGCATAATACCTCTCGCCACTTCCTTTTTTTTTGGTTACATAAGTATAGGGCGCGAACAGTCATGTTACATTGTTGGCCTTGACAAGCAGATGTGGGGGCCCGTTTCAGAATGATAATTAGTAATTATGTACATAAATGTCAGAATTTTTCATTGTAATTTCAAGATTTTCTAAATTCACGTATTTAATTTGTCACCAGGAGTGTGGAATTTACTTGTCGAGGAAAATAAACCACATGGAATTGGAAAATCACTAAATTTAGAATGAGAAATTATGATATATGACATCTATATACATAATTACTAGCTATCATTCTGACACGAGTCCCCATATCTGCTTGTCAAAGCCAACAAAGTCACATGATTGCTCGCGCCCTAATGTATTTAACATTTCTTGTATACCTACACTCTACACCAAAAATTGTACTTATATCTATTCCATATATTTAAAAAATTTAAATTTAAATTTATTCTATGAAGAAATTTTGTCCTACTCTTCTAATTTTTCGAGATATTTCCAAATCATTGTCGGAAGTAACAGTATTTCTGAAGGGTATGTGTAATATACCTATAATATTAAATATTTAACTATTAATACATTAAGAAATAATATAATATTATGTACTTCCCAGAAAAAGTCTTCAGTAATGTCTCCGGATTTCTGACACTGACATTTATCTGTCAGTTACAAACAATTTAAATTTTCAACTATTTTCCATGGCATTCTTTCGGCTGTAAAATTTATTACAACAGATTATTTTATATATTATATTTCTTTTATCTCTAAATCTATAGAATATATAATAAAATATTTAAATGTATCAGATAGAGAATTTAATTTTCTTTAATATTACCAAGAAAAAATTTCAAAAAATAATATTTAGAAGATTTTTTTTCAAGAATCTTCTACTTCAGGTTGTCCAATTGTTACCAAAACCTTTTCAGATCTTCCCATGAATGTCCGATTGGGAAATACGTAGTTAAAAAAATATAAAGTCTTATAGTTTTTGAGTAATCGTTCTTTCAACATCCCACATACACACACACACACACATCCACACACACATCCACGCACACACACACAGACATCATCGTAAAAATGTTAAAATCGGATTGTAGTGACCTTAAAACGTGCTTATTCAATAAAATCTGGATATGCGATTTTTTGCATGAATTCAATACCTCTCGAGAGGTAAAAATGAATAATTAAAATAACATTTTTTATAAGTATATTTCCCTGAGTAAATAAATTTTAAGAAAATATTCAAGAATATTATATAATATTGCAAAGCAAATATTACGTAGTCGACATACACTTTTAAGTCAAGCAACTGACGAGAAAGTGAGGGTACAGGTACATCACTGCAGGTAGGGCAAAGTTCAGTGTTTATTCTGTTTTCTGTTGCGACTGTAAAAGTACATAGAGGGCAGCATGTACTCGACCATTCTACAGTGCCTAGATTTAGAAACAGTGGCGACAAGGCAGCCTAAGCTCCGCCCACCCGCCATGTTGAGGCAAATTTAAACAAGAAATATATTCATGTACACAGTATTTTATTGAAATAAAATTGTTTATGGATATTTATATTAATAAAATACATAAAAAATACTAAATAATTACAATGATATCAATTTATTTACTTATTTATTTAAAATATTTTTATTTTATACATAATTTTACACTATAAAGCAGTGGCAGCCATAGATTTGCTTGCTAATTTTTTAGAAATTTCTTTACTTTTTCTAGAATTAATTTTCAATCTAAAAGCAATATATCTATTAATATTTTTTTCTTTTAATTTGTGACAGTTTGGTATATTTAATTTTAATACATTCATTTCGTTAAAATAAAATTCTTTTAAATTTATATTCTGCAAAGAAACAATTGACAAAAACTTTATAAAAATGATTTCCATTTCTAGAAAAAAATTAAATAACTCCTCTGAACAAAAAAATAGAGTATTTTCTCGAAATCGTTTAAATTTTGTAAAAGACTTATGAAGAGGTGTTTTAGACCCTGCAGCATTTATACATGTTGGGCATGTTTTCGACGTCTTTATAATACTTTGGAGAATGTATCCAGAAATATTATATAACGAATTTAATTCGCTATAATTCAAATTAAGTGTAGGAAGGCTTACTTCTGCAGGCAGTGTTACTTTATCATAAACGACTTCTTTTTCACTTATGGTATCCAAAAACCCAGAAATAAACTCCCTGTCGTCTTCTTCATAACTACTGTTCGATGGATCTTTTATATATTGCGATACACAAATTAATTTCAAGTTATTTTTCACTTGGGACGCATTAGAAACAATTTGTTTACTTCGTAAAGCACTGAAAAGATTCTCTAAACAGTCTTGGGAAAAACGGCTTGTTAGAATAAATTTATATTCTTTCATATTCAGCAGGTGAGCCTGGATTTCTAACATAGATTGCGTTGAAATGAGGAGCCTGGACGGCAATGTTACATCTCCGAAATATTTACTTAAGGAAGAATCGTACATTTTTCCGGGAGTGATGGCCATTTCATCAAGAATTAGAACCATAGGCGCCGACTAGGGGGGGGGGGGGGCAAAGGGGGCGTTGGCCCCTCCTGACAAAATATAGAGGGGGCGATCCTATGTTTTGGTCCCCCCTTCCCATATATGATTTTTGAACGCTTTAGCTTCGATCTTATTAATTTAAAAATATTTTAATCACGGAATTTGCATGAATTGCATCACTGGTCAAGTTTCATTTGGAACTTATTCGATAGATGGCCAATAAATCCGCAATTTTTAGAGACACTATAATAAAAGTGTGGACACGACGTATATCCGCCATGTTTACTCATTTCACCGTAACAAGGGTAGAAAATACAGCTAATTTCATGTAGTTCTCGAACGACTAACTTCAATTCCGTCTAGGTTTTGTTGGTGTTCTCGATTATACGAAACGTGTTGCCTGGAAACATCACGAGACCAAAGGGCGAGTGGTATTTCCATTAGGCAACTCGTTGAGTATGTCGAGAATTTTCAATTGTCGAGTTGTATACAGGTAGACTATATCATGAATAAAAAATAAATTAAAAAGTAAATAATAAACGAAGAAAGAATTTATGAAAAATTCATGGACCTCGCAGGGATTTGAACCCTGGACCTTCTCATATCCTCGACCCTACGGCCTACTTCTATGTTTAAATATGTTATGGATGGTCGCAAATAATTCTTATAAAAAGTAAATAGTAAATTTAACGTAGACCTGTAGTCTATTTGATTTTGACAGAAACGTCTAACTATATGCTACATAACCTATCTTTTTAAATATAGTTATAGTAGTATGGAATTTTACATTTAAATGCTCGTATTTCAAAATAAATGTTTGTATTTCAAATAAACTAGCAACAGTGCAGTTCTAGATTTGCGATCCCAAATAATTATTTGTTTACTTGTCAAATGTTTACTGCCATAATTCCTTGCTGTCAAATAATAGATGCGTTCAATTATTTGGTTCGGTGCACTTGGAACAGTCAGTGTGATTTTAAATGTCTACTTAAAGCATACAACGCACGATTTTCCTCCTCAAAGTCTAACTACAGATTCATTTATACTCGTATACTCGATACTGTGATCGAATGAAAAAGATTATGTTCGTAAATATAATTAAAAATGACATTGCCAGTTCTGAGTACATAGAACAAAATAACCAAACGCACTTATAAGTGAATATACGAAGGTAGGTATATTCGAATATACCAAGGTTCGTATATTCGTTCACCATGGTTACTCAATAATAACCGCTGTAATACGTGGTAGCTAAGGAAAATAACATATTCTTATTGGTTTATAACTTAATGAATGATATAGTCGAATTTAAATAATGGCGGGACGCTCATAAATATAGCCGACCAATCCCCCAGCCAATCACAACTTGTCACCTCGTGTCCAAACTCTAATTTTAGTGTCTCTACAATTTTCATTTAGTTTCACATTCCATAATGACACAACACAGATTAAATCATGTCGCTATATTTAATTGTCATGCAAAAATTAAAAATGAGCTCGATTTAAATACAATTTCAAATAGCTTTTTTCAAAAAAAAAAAAAATAGGCGTAAAAAGTTTAAAATAATATAAAAGCCATAAGATTCGTAGGTACTTAAACTAAACTGTATTTTATTCAATTTTTCAGTAATTAATAAGATATAAAATATATGAAAATAATAATTTTATTTTTATTAAAAAAAAATTTCGCCCCCCCTGGGTTATAGAAAAGTCGGCGCCTATGATTAGAACACAATCCTTTTCATGGGAAGCAAAGCATTGTACTTTTATTTTTAAAAATTCGAAAACTTCAGTTAAAATACCGCTATCAAATTTGAGATTCTGCAATCTCCTTTGCAGCGTGCGAACGGACGGTAAAGGATAACCTTGCTTTAGTAGTTCTGTGTAGCCATTATTTCCACAGCTGAATGTCAGTTTTAATGATTTAGTAATTTTAATATTTGACCATTTCATGAACCTGGTTGTTTTCTTTCCTTGCTGTCTTGTGTCTTCTCTTTGTCTTTTGGATTCAAATCTACTTGCCAGTAGCCACTCTTTAGATCCAAAGTGGAGAAAATCTTTGAGCCAGCCAAAGTGTCTAATGTGTCGTCTATTCGAGGTAGCGGGTAGCTATCCTTCTTCGTCACGTTGTTAAGTTGACGATAATCAACGCAAAATCGTGTAGAGCCATCCTTCTTCTTCACTAACACCACTGGTGAAGCCCATGGACTGCTTGAAGGTTCAATCACACCTTCCATCTTCATGTCCTCGATTATTCTTTCCGCTTCCTTACGCTTCGCCAGTGGTAGTCTTCTTGCTGGTTGACGGATGGGTCTTGCGTCTCCGGTGTCTATTTTATGATAAACTATATTAGTTCTCCCTTTGGTTTTCTTGTCGAATTGGAACACATCTTGAAAATTTCCAATTAAATTCTGTGCCTTGGTTCTCTGGTCGGCGGTCAATTCTTCAAACGATATTGTCAATTGATTGATTAACATGTTTGGAACTTCTTGAGATGTTTTCCTTGGTCTTCACAGTTCGAATAATCGACGATGCTGCCAAGCATTCTCTTACAATTGTTCCTCTTTTAAGAACAACCGGATAATAATTTATATTCATTATTCGAACTGGAATTACCTGACTGGCTTTGACTAGTGACTTTCCGACAACAACTCCAGTGCCAGTTTTAGCATCATCATTCCTGGGCTAAGCATAACAATACTTCCCTTACAGAAACTACCATCTAAATGCGCTTCCAGAATAGTTTCACTTCGTTCTGAGAGAGTAACGTCTTCGGCCATTAGTACGCACATGTGGGTTTAATACGAGTTCATCTTCATTGAACATCATCGCTCTCTTCTTCAGGTCAAGTTTAAAACCGTGCTTTGTCATTGCGTCCATACCAAGTATTAATTCATCTTCAACTTCAGCTACCAGCGCACGATGTTTAAAGGAGGTGTTTGCAATGGAGATGCTGACATCTACTTCTCCTAATGCGGTAGCTTGTTCTCCCGTTGCTGTGCGTAATCGCCACTTAGTTGGTTGGAGATGCGTCTTGCCAGTTTTCTTTACCAAGTCGGGTCTAATTATAGTCTTTGTCGCACCCGTATCCAATAACATTTTTAGTGGCCTTCCGTAGATACTGTTGGCTTGATGATGAAGGGATGAGACATAATTGATGGATTGTGGAGCTACTAGATTACGGGTCGACGGTTGCCCCTTCGCATCAACCCGATTTAGTTTTCCGACTGCTTTTCTTCCTTTGTCGATTTCGATTTCTTGTGCATTTTTCTGCAAAGTCTTTGCGGATGGCCCAGTTCACCGCAATTCCAACAGCGGAGTTTCTTTCTTCCGGTAAACACTTCACTTGCAATTTGTCGCACTGTCTCTTTCAGATCTTCAGTGTTTTCTTTTCTCCCAGCATCCATATTTCGCACTCGCGATTGGTTACGTGAAGCTTGTTTGGCAGCTTCATGCTCCAATGCATATGGGAGTGCGTCTATTAAAGTTTTTGGACGGGCCAATCGCAGTGCTTGTTGAGTTTCGCTGTCTCGAACTCCGTAGATAAATGATTGAGTGGCCAAGCACTCCAAAACGCTGTCAGGAGCTGTAGGATGTGCGAGACGAACCAAACGGGCTACGTCGGCTTCAAATTCTTGCAGGCTTTCTTTTGAACTCTGATATCGGTTCCTCAGTTGTGTCTGGTATACCTGCTAAAGATGCGCATTACCATATCGCATATCCAACCGCTTGACTAGTTGGTCGTAATAAAATGTGTATAATATAGCATTAAATTAACACATTGTACTATAAATAGATTACTCACCTTTTGTTTTACTAGTAGGTTCAAGTTTTCCAAATTTCTTCACATTAATATTTCGCAGCCAACTACACTAGTAATACTTATACGGTTTTAAACTCTTAATTGCTCTTGGGTTTAAACACTTTCGTTGGTAACAAATAATTGATTATATCCATTGGCAAAATATTCAGAAAATTTGATATATCCTGTGAAAACCCACTTTCATCACAATCGTGCGGGTCAATATTACAAATTAACTCGATTTTTGCCAATTAGCGAAGTTGCATATCAGGTGATAGCTTCTTCTTGAAGTACACATACATTATAGAAACCATTAAATAATCTCGCACAATGAAATACGAGAGAAATTTGTTTTGTAAGACAACAAACTTATTTCAGATTTTGAATTAGCGCTAAGGAAAACTCGCTTTGAATAGATGGCGTATTTGTCGCTCGACCTCATTTATTTGCTAAATGAAATAAGTAACAAGCCGGGGGCAGTAAGATCAGCTGTTTCGAAGGTTACGCGATCAGCTGAGTGCCCGCGCTCTATAAGAATATCCATAGCTGGAAAGTCTTAATTTTCTCTATAGATTGAGAATGTTTTTTTATACGTTTCGTTACAAGCGAGGGCTTGCTAATACTTCTGCCTCAGTATTTTCACTATTTTCTAAAATAATTTATGCACAATAAAAATTCTAATTATTAAAAGTATTACATTTTTTACCAGTTCCCTCTTCGTCTGAAGCAATATTTAACTTCATGGAAAATATCACCTATAAAAATTATATTTACCACAATAATTGTCTTCTAGTTCACTCATTTTTGTTTTTGTTTTTATAAATTTACAATACAATTTGCAAGCATGTAGCATTGACAATTAATAATAACCTCTAAACATTTCGTATGTGTATCAGTGTATATTATATGCGCATGCGTCTAAACTTGCTGCCACAAAATCCACACAAGCAGCTGTAGAAATTTTGACGCCTCTGTTTATTTTTAAAAATAAATACAATAAACATTGTAAAATAATTGTTTTAGAAATTATCTACTGTTTTATCCACAAATACATTCATTACTTAGGATAAATATTAATCGTACAACTTGTATTGTTACTGATGTTTACTCCAGAAGTTGAAGTAAGTAAATCTAGTCTTTTCGAACAGTTAATATTCGAAATTGAAACATTATTTTCATTAGGTAATAATTCAACACGTGCACCCTGATTTGAACTAGACGCTGTAGTACCGGAAATTGAATTAGATTTTTTTTTCTTATTTTCTATGGAGTCTTCTACATATGATTCTGCTACAGTTGCCGATCTCCACCCACCATGACGTTTAAGAACCGATATATCCGCACCGCTATTAGCAAGTAGCGTAGCAGAACTTCGCCGAAAACAATGGCCAGTATATTCGTTACTTTTTGGCAATCCCAGATATTTAGCGATCAATCTAGGTAATTCACCAATTTTATGCACTCCAACCACTTGTGCGTTGCATTTTCCATTTTCGTATCTCAAGAATACCCGACGATTCGCAACATGTTTCAGACGAAGAGCTGCGTATTTGCGATATAATCTTATAAAATCAGAATTAGTGACAGTGAAAGTGCGCGTTATGTTAGTTTTTGTGTCAGGCACGGTCACTATTAAAGCAGTTTTTTCATTCCGAATATCATCAGTGGTCATTTTTGTCAATTCATCGCGACGCATGGCCCCTGATATTCCCATTATCAAAACCATCTAGACACAAACGGTATGTAGAATAACTTATTATAATAGAACTTTGTTTAATATTTACCTTCCACAATAAATAATTTTCATCACTAGCTTTTTCTAAAAATAAATTAATCTGGTCTTTTGTAAATACTTTCGACTTTTTTGCCTGATAACCTACTGATTTTTTCTTCAAAAACGGAATCAATTTTAAAAATTTCTTCACATCGATTCCATCCCTTAAGTTGAGCATACACTTCAGCATAGAATATATGCTCCATAAACTTGAACTTTTTAAAAATTTTGATTTTTCCATTAAATAAGCTAATAATATGTTTTCCGATACCGTTTTAACATTATACTTATTGCACCATTCTTTAAAATCATTGTAACATTTTTCATACTGTCGTTTGGATTTTTCGGGTATTAAGTTAGAAAATGCAGAATTTACAACATTTTTTAACTCTGGAGGAATTGAAATGTCGCTATCTCTACCAGTATCTTCAGACATTTTTTTTTTCAAAACTAATTGTTTTGTTTATCAAATGTCAATTCCATAGCTAGGTACCTTGAAATTTAACTTTCAATTTGAAACTGTTTAAAATTAATAAAATTTGTAATTACATATTTTTTTGTGAAACCGGCCGCGAAATAGGCATTTCGCAGCCGCAATATAGGCCACGAAATTGAATTTCGCGGTTGTTGTTATGGCAACGGCCGCGAAATCCATTTCGCGGCCGCTGTCATGGCCGCGAAATTGAGTAAACAATCACTATGACAATTGTTTTGTTTATCAAATGTCAATTCCATAGCTACCTTGAAAGCCAACTTTCAATTTACAGTGAAACTGTTTAAAATTAATAAAATTTGTAATTACATATTTTTTACGGTTGCACAAAAAATATTGTGTACACCTTGTCCGCGAAATCCTTTAGCGTCCGCGAGATTGCCTTGCCTCGGCCGCAAGCGGCCTCGGCGACAATTTTTCTCTCGGTACGCTAAAGAGTGATTTCGCGGCCTTGATATAAAAATAACTATTTACGGTTGCACAAAAAATATTGTGTGCACCTTGTCCGCGAAATCCTTTAGCGTCCTCGAGATTGTCTTGCCTCGGCCGCAAGCGGCCTCGGCGACAATTTTTCTCTCGGTACGCTAAAGAGTGATTTCGCGGCCTTCATATACAAATAACTATTATGCTGCTCTTGGCGTATTTCTTTCTAGTTTTCATTTATTTTTCTTACCTCGTTCATACGTTTTCACTCTTTCATATTTTTCCTTATGTTATGACCTTCATTTATTGTTTATCATTCAAACGTCAAGCTGTATTGAGAACTGACATGTCCGATGGCGGCAGCACCATCGGACCGATCAGCTGCTTCTGAATTGGTACTCGCAGTATTGTGACATATGAAAACAAACAACAAAAGCAATTTTTTCACTTAAAATGGGGCTTGGTATCACAAAACATTTTAGATTTCTGGAAGCAACAGCTACTTCCAGATGTATTATAGAAGATATGTTAAAATGTATTTATAATTCTATATATGTATATTTAATCAATCGAAATTGACGATCGCAGGTGATCGAATTATAAACGCTAACCACATAATATCACGTGGACTATTAAAAAAATGACGGTATAATGAGGATAATATTTGCACTCTGTCTGCAAACCAGTGCAATTTCTGCAAAGCCACGTGAAATCAAAATATATTTAGAGAAAATTTAAAAATTATTAGTGAAGAATGCACGTGTAAAGCTGGACAAAGAACATGAAATATGTAATTATCAGATTAAAAATGACGAGAACAATCTTTCATATGTTTTGTTATTTGTTATGCACTACGAATTGCATATTCCCATGCTTTTCGTCGATCCATGTCCATTTCAACACCTGCTCTTGTCGTAATTTTAACTTAATTTTGACCATGTTTCGGAAAATTATAAAACCCAATGCCTGTGTCTCGACCAGATCTTGGGTGACATCAGAATACATAACAATTTGTACGACTTATCCCATTTTTATTCACATCAAATGATCAAACCTCATGTAACTCAAGCATACAGTCACAATATAGTACCAAATCGGAAAGTACATATTTTTCCCACCAGATGTCATGTCGCAGCTTGTCAGTTGTCAATAACCGCAATCTTAAATTCACTTGACCGACGCCTACGATATATGTAGTATAACGTAGGCAACGATTTGACGTTTCAACATTCGCTTCACGCTTGCGCATAAGTTTGCATTTCGAGGACGCTATTTAGGCTACTTGAAGTACTGATCAGCCATAAGGGTACACTATCCTAAATATTTTATACCTTTTTATATTTTTACTACTTAAACCATAATTGAAATTGCTTAATTAAACAAATTTGTTAGTTGTATTCAGCATACTGGATTTTCTTTCTTGTAAAAAAGTTACTGGTAAAGATTGTGGACGTTGTAGTGTTAAGCAAATTTTGGAAGTAAAGTGTGTTTTTTGGTTTTAAGCACTCTTTAAAGAGGTTTTGATCCACATTAGTCAGTTAATTTAGAGAATTGAGTATTCTCGCAGGAAATTTCCTGGATTTAAACATCTTCACAACTATTAACACTTTAAGCCGTCCTTCAACTAATGCTTTTTCCTGTTTCGGCTTTTTCGTTTTGTGGTCTCGTCTTATTTATGGACTGACGTACATTGTGGCAACTACCGCACCTTATACGATAGTTGTTACTACCGTATTGTACGATCATTGTGAGACATTGCTAAAATCATCGACTCCACTATCATAATCTTCGTACGTGTTATCTGTTCCTGTGAATCCTGTCATCGTGTTGGAGGAATTACATTTTTGGCGTCGCCGCCACAAGGAAAAGATACGTCCGCCATTTTTATCATTGTCTTGTTTTACAATTTTATCTTATTTTTGTGTATCTTACCAATGTTTCTCTGGTGTTCATCCTCTGTGAACAAAGTTTTTTATATGTACATATATATGTATTACGATCTGAAAGGGGCAGGCAGACTTTCGCGAGGACATTTTGCAAGTCATTTTATTGGGTTGTTATCCCGTCCACTGAAAGGGTATAAGGGCTCGTATTGTGAGCCTATGAGCGTATTTACCTTCGTTCCTTGCGCCTCAACGTATTTGATCGATCAACTGCGGTTCACATTTTATTGTACTTTCATTTTGACGACGCCCCTCTGCCAACGACCCTTACTACTTCGGCGATGTACCGCCTTGAAGCCGATCTACCATTTGTCTTTCAGCCAAAACTCACGCAAGTCTGCCATCATTCTTCGCCGCTACGCCATTGTTTGTAACATTATTATTTGGCAATATAGCATACATACTCACTCGTTAATGTAGAGGTGGCCAGTCGGCTGTATAATACCCACTATGGACTCAAAATCTAGAAAAAGTAGTTGCGAGAGACAATATTATCAATATCAGCAGGGACGTAGCCAGGGGTGGGCTAGGGTGGTCCAGGCCCATCCTGCAAAAACTCTGGTCCACCCATTGGCCCACCCGTTTAAAAGTCAAATGAGAGAAAACAGTTCACGCACATTATTTGAACTGCATTTCTCATTCCAAAACAATGATGGCATTTATGGTAAAGAAACAGTAATATTATTTTATTCACAATCATTATAGTTATATGTCGATTGCTAACCTTTTAGAGGTTGGGAAATATGTCATTCCTAACTGCAATGACAATCTCTTGGGTGGGAAATAATATATTTCACTTCCACCCCGCGGGTTGGAAATGTTTATGTAGGGGTTGCCTAGCAAAATTGTCATAAATCCGTATAATAAAGGATGTTTTTACTTTAATTTATAAGTACATATTAAATTTATATGTATAAGTATTATTTTTATTTTTTAAACACATGTTTACAGAAACGGGTTCATTTATTTATTGAATTTCAAAATGCCAAAAAGATAGTGTGTTTATAAAGAAGACGAATATAAAAAAGAAATGAGAAAAACATGCAGCTTCACATCCCTTGAAAAATTGTAACTTTCAATTATAAGGCATTTGACCTTGAATGAAAAAAAATTTCGCGCTTATTTTTCTGGGTACCTTGCTTCACCAAAGTTTTGGTACACAAGTCGCCACTGGTTTTACAATCCTTTAAAAAATGTCCTGGTTTTGCAATTTTTAAATCTGGTCACCCTGAGTACAAAACTTTTCTTAGTGGCCCACCTAAAAAAATTTTGGCCCACCGCTGGCCCACCCTACAAAAGTATACTGGTTACGTCCCTGAATATCAGCTAAAATAAAAATAAGAATATCAGTAAATACTTAAATGTAATCAAAGAAGAATGCAATGTCGTTTTGTCAATGTCAAAAGCAATAATTTCTATGTCAAATTTCTCAGTTAAAAAAAAATTACATCTATTCTTAATATTTAGATAATTTTTATAATTTTAAATTCATTTTTCCAACAAACACTTCTAAAAGTTCGAGATTCTTCCAAATCATTGATGGGACTGGCGGAACTTCTAAAGGTTTATGTTATACACCTATAATTTTAAATATTTAATTAATTCAATAAGAAACATTAAATGTCCTTTCCAGAAAGAACCTTCGGTAACATCTTTTGATTTTTGAGACTGACATATAATAGACGAAAGCGATTAGTCCAGCAACTGTATTCGGCAAATTTCGGTGCTCAATGCTGCCAGCGCTGTGATGTGCTGAACGTGGGCTTTATTTTATGTATATATATTTATTTATCTCAAAATCTATAGAAGATATAATTTTTTTTAATATATCGGATAGATAATTTTATGTTCTTTAATATTTAGAATAACAAAAAGTTTCAAAAAATAATATTTAGAAGATTTTTTTTAAATACTACTGTAACCCGCCTTTATGAGGCGAATTAACAAATAATATTTAAGATGGGTTCTTCCCAGACTGGAGGTACAATTTAGTAATTGCCAAAAAAGTATAATAATAAATAGTAAAGGGTACTTGCCGTTGTGACGTTGCTCGTAGAAGAATAAAGGTTCGAAATAATAATAATGTTTATTATAAAAGAGTTTATTGACTAGTATAAAAATGATAAGTTGATATTTACAATTGATGGACCCGACTGTATGGAGGAATGGTCTTCTTCTGGTCTCTCTCTTAATGGACCCCTCAATGGACTCTCACCGGACTCTGCCTCTCCATCGTCCATACAGTCTTTTATATTACTGTAATGCTAAGTCAACAAACAATTGAGGTGTCACCTAATTACCAAATAAAGAAACAATATTATAATTGCTTAGTCTGCAATATTAGGGATTACTACTACTGAATTATGATGACCTCAATTGTGTCGTGACCTAGTCTTACATACCTCCCTTGCTCCCTTCTTTAAAAATTTGCTTCCGGAAGAGTTCAATTTTACTTACAACTACACTTAAAGTCTCTATATTCGTAATATTTCATAGCATGGCATGTTGTATGGGGAAAATTACTGCATATCACTGGTCTTGTGCTGGATGGTGAGTTTGAGGGGAGACGATTGGCCGGTCGTTATCCCTTGGATGGTTCATCTGCTTCCTGCGGGTTTGATGCGGTTTCCTCAATATGCATGGCACTGACGGTTGTTCTTTCTCTCTTAAGATCAACATTTACATACACACATTTTTAAATACCATATTTCTAAATGACTGATTTCTCAACACACAAAATATTCTACATCTTGTTTTCTATATTTACCATCTATAACGTATTTCCTGCAATTCTTATTAATGGTATGGCTAGCACATCCCACAAATAAGTTGCTAATTGAAGTTCAAAGCAATTTACAATGAGAGAAGTGAAAAAAAAAATTGATAATATTTAATAATTTTGAATACGTTGAGACAAAATGCTTTTTACGAGTTTAATCGTAATTGAATAAATCGGCAACCGACTGCTACCGGGTAGAGGGGGTATGCAAATCAAATACCTTTTGTGAGTTGGTAAGGGTAGACCAAAAATTACACTTACTGTATATTGGGCACAATTCAAAATACCTGAAATATAAATGTGATAGGAGGGGTGCCACTCAGTTTTGGCGAGGTTTAAAGCTGAGAAAATAAGGGTGGGTATTTGGGGAAACGTTGGAGGATGTTTCAATAGGAGGAAAACTCACGTATGTAGTACAACATACCAAATAAATATAATTAATAACTCCGATCACATCGTACAGATGACAAATAGACATGAAACTTATATTACCGAAAGTACAGGACATAAATAAAAATAACCTTTAATATTTGGGAGATCTCCGCTCATAAATGATTTGAAATAAATATTCGAATATAGAATAATTGTGTACAAACTTGTACAAGATTCTAACGGCGCGGTTAACTCCAGCTAAAAACATAGGCGGCGATACAAAATTTCTCGGCAATTGTGAACACTCATATACTATCCAGAATTTCTCAAAATGATACTACTATTATACAGACTAATTACATAAGATATGGTAGTATTCAGAAAATATCGTGGCATCGATATGCGCACAGAAAAATAGTCTTTTCCAGACAACACGTGGTAAGAAAATGGGACAAAAATGTCTTTGCGGGGTACTTAGCTGGTTACGCCGGGATGTGCAGTAGTCGACGTCGTCAGGGGCGTCGGATTGGTGTGGTAGTGGTCTCCAGCAGCTACTTGAAGGGCCCCCAAATGGGTATAGGGGCGATGGCTCGGTGCAGGCGACGGCAACAGCAACCAAGTTCAGGAAAAAATCGGGCAATGAACGTAACAATAATATCCACCCAACTGGTGATATGACGGGATCGAAAACACTCAAAATTGACCCACAATCATAAGGCAATAATTCTCAGCCCGACACTGGAGACACTTCGACACGCACAGTACAAGCGTTAAATTCTCACAATCTCCGCGCACAACACATCTTATTCCTAAATAGGTAATAATTAACAAAAAAAAAAAATTTTTTACAAGTTCGACACCTGCTGCCATCTTTTCTACTTTACCTACTTACAACTCCAAAAAATTATGATGTCAGTTAGAGCGGGAAAAGGAAAGGAGAGGAATAAGACAAATATTTTGAATTGTGACAACGTTATGAATGTTATTTAAATTATTCACTTACAGACTTAACATGGAAAATTAATTACATACATATTATTTTCCTTATTTCCTTGGATCCGTGTACCGATCTCTAGTCCGCTTAATAGTTCCTGGTATTGAACACTAACTAACGCATAATCCATGAGTGCCGTGGTGCTGGACCTTTACTACGGGTATGGTACGGTGTTACGACAGGAGTGAGGGTGCGTTCCATTTCTGAATTATGAAACAATAATTCATTCATCATATCTTGATGCAGTATATTTTGTAACACTTTAGGATCAATTTTAATTTTTTCTGTCGACTCTACTGCTTCACAATTCGGCATCTCTTTGTCTTCATTTAAATTTTCCTCTAAAAGATTATCATCCATAAATGGTTTTAGTCGATTTACATGAACCGTCAAAAGTTTGTCAGAATTTTGTTGTTGAATTTGGTATGTCACTGCTCCCATGACTTTTGTGATGAAATACGGTTCTGTCCATGGCTTGTGAAACTTTCGTGACGTTCCTGCATTTATTGCTGGACTATGCAAGTATACTGAGTCACCGATTTGATATTCTGCTGATTTTGTATTTTTGTTGAATTGTTTATGCGTTTTCTCGGTCGCTTTGTTGACATTCTGCTTTACTGAGTTGAAAGAAATTTGCAATCTTTGTTTTAATTCGGACGCATAGTTTTCTGCATAATCATACTGTAGATCTTGTGGTCTGATTATGTCGTCATAAGGTAACTCTAGGTCACGACCATGCATTAAGAAAAATGGAGTTTGTATGCTGTGTACACTACTTCTGTATGCCAATAACACATATGGTAGCCACTTATCTCAATCGGTTTGATCTCGATTCACGAAATGAGATAGAATGTCCTTGAAGCCGCGATGACTTCGCTCTATAATCCCATTCGTTTGTAGTCGGTATGTTGTTGTTTGAAATTTTTCTACCCCAAATATTTTGCAGATTTCTTTAAAAAAATCCGAACTGAAATTTGCGCCTTGGTCAGTCAACAGTTTGTCTTGGAGCTTCGTGTCTTGCGATGATTTCTTGTGAAAATATTCTCGAAATTGTTGATGCCTTTTGATCTGATATGGCGAATGCTTCTGGATACTTCGTGAAGTGGTCCTGGAACGTCAGTATGTATTTGTTCCCCTTCATAGTTGTTGGTAATGGACCAACAATATCCATTGAGACCCTTTCCATTGGCCTACTAACTTCATTGAATTTTTGAAGTGGCACAGGCTTGTGATGTGGAGATGTTTTTCTCTGATTACATGAGTGACATTTCTTGCAATAATCTTCTATGTCCTTAGCCATCGCTTTCCAAAAAAAAAAAATTCTTTGATTCGGCTGTATGTCTTCTCAAACCCCTGATGTCCCGCATACGGTAGGTTGTGGTAATCGTGCATTACCTTGAATTTCATGGATACTGGTACTACGAGTTGATGATGACGTTCATTATTTGATTTGAAGATTAACCCTTCGTCATCTGTGAAATATCCTTCTTTACTCGTGAGCTGTTGCACTGCTGCATCTTGGCGTTGTTTATTTGCTATCATGTATCTATCCCATATTGGTTCGTATGTTTCTTCAACTTCTACAGCATTAATTGGTATTCTTGAGAGTACGTCTGTGTTCACATGCTTCTTCCCCGCTCTATGTTCAATCTTATACTCGTATTCTTGGAGAGTAAGCGTCCATCTTGCCAAACGTGATTGTGGATTGCTGATCGAAAATAGCCATTTTAGTGGTTGATGGTCGGTTATTATTGTGAATTTCCTTCCGTATAGATAGCATCGGTAGTATTTTACACCCCAAATTATTGCAAGACATTCTTGTTCTGTGGTAGTGTAATTTACTTCCGCTTTATTTAACTAACGACTTGCAAAAGCTATTGGCCTCTCGTATCCATTGCATTTTTGACTCAATATGGCACTTATAGCTTTACCGCTGGTATCGGTAGACAAGATGAATTCCTTGGTGAAATCTGGATGGGCTAAGACTGACTCGGAACAGAGGGCATTCCTTAATGAATTGAATGCTTTTTCGCAGTCTTCGGTCCAGATGAACGGCTCACTTTTTTGTGTCAATTTTGTGAGAGGTTTTGATGTTTTTGCGAAATCCTGTATAATTCTTCTATAAAATCCTATTAGGCCGCAGAATGCCCTGATCTCCTTGACTGATTTTGGCTTTTGATAATTCTGTATGACTGTAATTTTTCCTGGATCCGGTTTAACACCCTCTCCATTTATGATGTGGCCTAAATACTTCGTTTCAGTCTTCAAAAAATTGCATTTACTGGGTTGCAATTTAAGGTTCGCCTGTCTTAGTCTCTTGAAAACCTCCGTGAGTCGTTTAAGATGATTGTCTGTTCCGTTCCCATTGAACACGATGACGTCATCCAGGTATACTAGGCATTGTTCTCCTCTTAACCCTGATAGCACACTGTTCATGATTCGTTGAAATGTGCTTGGTGCGTTTACGAGTCCAAACGGCATCTTCGTGAACTGATAGTGCTCTCCATTTGTCGTGAATGCTGTCTTCTCTCTATCTTGGTCATCTAGTTGCACTTGCCAGTAGCCGAATGCTAAATCTAGGGTAGTGAATAGATTTGCATTCCCTAATTGATCCAGGGTTTCTTGCATGTTGGCTACAGGGAAGTAATCCTTCTATGTTACTTTGTTTAAACCCCTGAAGTCGATACACACCTTTATTTTTTCCTCTCCGTTTTCGGATTTCTTTGGTACGATGACCACTGGTGCTGACCATGGTGAATCGGAGGGTTCTATTACCCCTGCTTCACGCATTTTCTTTAATTCATTAGTCATTGTTGGCTGTGAGGAACTCGGTACGGTGCTTTAGCTATAGGCGGTACATCTTCAGTGATTATTCTGTGTTTCACTTTATGTGTGCAGCCTAGCTTAGTGTCCTCCCATTGAAAAATGTCTTCATATTCCACCAATAAATTTAGTAATTTACTTTTTACCTCTTCCGGTAAATATTCCAAGTTGAATTGCTTTTCAATGCACTTGTTTCCTTGAACTCTTACAGTGCATACGGCCTGGTGCCTCTTATTTTCAGCTGCCGTGACTTTTCCAGCTTGCTGACTTCTTCCTTCAATGGACCTGTATTGTCCCTCCTTCTGTTGAGCCTGTCGAATTCCAGCGCTCTTAACTTGCGAATTTTTCGTTGCAATTCTTCTTTTTCCAGCTGTCCCGCCTTTCTGGTATTGTGGTCCAGATGACGTGGAATACTGTACTTTTTCATTCTTTTGAGCCTGTTGGTTTCCAGCGCTCTTCTCTTGAGAATTCTTCCTCTTTCCGACTACAGCTGTCTCGACTGGTCATTTTGACGTGGTCGACAAATGCTGCTCCATTTGAGCCTGGTTATCTCCAGCGCTCACCCCTTGAGAATTTTTTCCTTTTCCGACTACAGCTGTCCCGACAGGTCCGTTTGATGTGGTCGGCGAATGCTGCTCGTTTTGAGTCTGTTGATTTCCAGCGTTCCATTTCTTAAGTACGGCCGATTTGCCGATTTGCCGATTAACATATTCTTCCCTAATAGAAGCTCTTGATTTGTGAAGTTCATCAACTTCACCGGTACCTCTTTTTCTGCTTTTGTTATGACTCTTGCTGCCATAACCCCATGGGTCTTCAGTTCTTCAGGTTCAACCACAATATCTTGCCCTGGATTGATCAGATCCTGGATTGCTGTACACACGAATTCACAATTTGGAGGAATCTTCACGGCGCTCTTCAATCTAACCAATGTGACTGATTCTTTTTGATTGAGGAAGCCATTCCCCGTATTCTGAACTTCTGTGGCCCTATCTTGAATTGTGATGGTCGCCTTCTGAGTACGTGCCTGTACATTGTTTTGCTTATCATGCAGTATTGCCTCTTGACCTGCCCCGCGGACGTCATTGGTTCGTGTTGCGCAATTTATGACGTTGAGTGGTACGGTGTCCATGTTTTCTAAGTCGTGATTGCTCAGCAGTTTTAGGCATATGGTTTTAAAACGAACCTCCTCTCTTGATATGTGCACATCAAATTTACGTATAAAATCTCTACCCAATAAACCGTCGGAATCCAAATCTAAATCATCTAAGCAAATACATGTTTTAAGGCGAAAACTAGAATTTTGACATTTATTTTAATTTACTTGTGCCGTAATATGATACTGGTGCGCCTGATATAGATTTTAATCGCCCAACATCTCTTTTTGTAATCAAATGCCCCTTAGCAAATCGTTTTTTAAGAATTGATACTCTTGATCTCGAATCTATTAATAATTTTACTGAAATACCTCTAATTATTACTAAAATAAAATTTGGATCGTCTCTATTTAAATCTTCCAATGTTCGAATATTATTAATTTTGAAACTCTTATTTCTTACTGATACCTCCCGAGACGGAGCACTCGCGAGAGGTAGTTCCTGTTTAAATGCTGGGGTCTTCGTCCTATGAATGTCCTTGTTGTGCCTGTAACCCGCCGTTGCGCTGTTGGCGTTGTAACGATTGCCTCCTGGTGGACCTCTGTACCTGCTATGACTTCGCTTTTGATTAGTACATGTTTTACCATATTTTGTATAGTGCCCTTTTTTCTCCCAATCTTTACGCGGAAATTTTATCCTATAATCCCGTTCCCTATTTTTACAAACTTCGTTTATTCTTGTATATGGCGATTGATTTGAATTTTTACTTACAGTCCCTATATCTGAACAATTCTTTTTTCTATTTCCAATTCCAATTCCACCTGTTCTGCCAATTCGACAGTTTCTTCAAATGTTAAGTCGGTCCGACACTTCAGTATTACCTTAATACATTTTTTAATTTCTGCTCTCAGGTCTTCTTTAAATCGAGATAAAATTTGATAATCTATATAACTTTCATTCGCACTTTCTACTTTTAATAATTCTACCTTTAGATCCCTTAAACGTTCTGCAAAATTTTGTATTGATTCCACTACATTTTGTGTACAATTCCAAAATTCTCTGTTAATTTGGTCTGCATATCTACGTTTAGCAAATCTTTTTATAATTTTTTGTCTAAATTCTGCAAATGATATAGTTACAAGATGAAATTCTCTAGTTTCACAATAAAATTTTAAAGCATCCCCATTTAATTTTGTACGAACCAGGTCTACTATATCTCTGTCATCAAACTTTCTAATACTTGTTCTTACTAGTACTTTGCTAAAAAACTCTTCTACTTTGTCACCATTAAATTCTGGTATTTCTTCTATTACAGCAATTCTTACCGATAACATTTCTGCTTCTGATTTAATCGTTGTTGGCAGATTTAATTTATTAGAACTACCCGCCGGGCTACTACCCACAATACTGCCCGCTGACATGTTTATTAAATTTTAAAAAATAATTTTGTTACAAAATCGTACTCCGCGAGTGGACCAAATATATTAGCCATTCTGGGCTGTCAAACTACCCCAAAACCGCTGCCACCAATTTGTAACCCGCCTTTATGAGGCGAATTAACAAATAATATTTAAGATGGGTTCTTGCCAGACTGGAGGTACAATTTAGTAATTGCCAAAAAAGTATAATAATAAATAGTAAAGGGTACTTACCGTTGTGACGTTGCTCGTAGAAGAATAAAGGTTCGAAATAATAATAATGTTTATTATAAAAGGGTTTATTGACTAGTATAAAAGCGATGAGTTGATATTTACAATTGATGGACCCGACTGTATGGAGGAATGGTCTTCTTCTGGCCTCTCTCTTAATGGACCCCTCAATGGACTCTCACCGGACTCTGCCTTTTCATCGTCCATACAGTCTTTTATATTACTGTAATGCTAAGTCAACAAACAATTGAGGTGTCACCTAATTACCAAATAAAGAAACAATATTATAATTGCTTAGTCTGCAATATTAGTGATTACTGCTACTGAGTTATGATGACCTCAATTGTGTGGTGACCTAGTCTTACACTACTACCTCCGGTTGTCCAGTTGTTACCAAAATCTATTCAACTCTTCTCACCTTCTCATTAATGGTAGATTGAAGAAACCGTAGTTAAATAGATTTTTAGTCTTATAGAATTTGAGAAATCGTGTTTCCAATATCCACACACACACAGACACACACACACACACCAAACATCATCGTAAAAATGTTAAAATTGGATTGTACGGGCCTTAAAACGTGCTTATTCACTAAAGTCTGGATATGAGATTTTTTAGCATGAATCCAATACCTCTCTTAGCGAAAGGTAAAAAGTGAAAAATTATAAAATGAGATGAGTGAGATGAAATTTTATGCCACCTTGTGAGAAAATTCTCATATTTCAAGAATCGGTACCCAGGTATTCTGATTTAAAGTACAATCTATTCTATAAAATTCTTCCATAATTACATTTATTTCTTCGGGCAATTCTGGAATTTTTATAAGTTGCGGTTTAGAGATGCTATTGTAGCTGCCATGCGTTTAATTATTCGGGATTCAGAGCTTTGATTCATTTACAACATCTGCGGCCTTATAACCAGCCAGTGGCATAAAATTTGAGAGTTCATAAAAATTGATTTTGTGCAGATATACACAGCCGCCCCTCAAATTTTATATAACAATAGGTAGTACATATATTTGGAAAAGACAAGTTAATCAATATTACCTGTTTGTTGGTAGTTTAATTAAATTTTCTATTTCGTTTAAAAAAACCGTTATTTAACTTGTAAAATTCAACATCATTCTACTTATCAAAATGACTCACACGTGGTCGACATATTTTTGATTTTTTTAACAAGTTCATCATCTGAATTTGAGCAAGATGTACCTACTCGAAATCATATTATTTTTTTAGTTTGAACTGTCAACATTGTATTAAAGTAAACTTTTACTCACAAAGTACCTCTGACATAATTATTTTAAAGTATTTTTAGCAGATAACTTTAATTTAAAATTTGTTTATGAAACAAAATGTTCACTTTTAGATCAAATATTAAAGTTAAAGGAACTTTACGCGCATTATAAAACTGGTCGTTAGTTTTATATACCTACATATTATTCTTTAAAAAAAAACGATATCTATTTAAAAACTAAAACGTGAGTGTTTATTAATATCCAAAAACCAACTGAATGAAGATTATACTAATGCGAATTTGTGGTAGTTCATACACATGGTTTTCTTAAAAACAAATATTTTTTTTGCATGAATAGGAATAGGATAATAATAAAAGACATGTTTTTACAATGAAAAAAGTACTTATTGTAATTATTTTTATCTAATTTAAAAAACAATTAACAAGTAAACAGACACGCTTATCTTTTAAAATTATTTGTTTACAGTGTGCTACATTGTATATTAAATTTCGAACTTACTTTTACTTGTTATCTCTTTGCAAATAGGAATAAGGTTCATTGAACTTTCAGGTAAATTATGAACAACCCAAAATTTATCACAGAGTTGCATTTGTAAATGTCAACAACTTTATTTGTAACAACAGCACAAAATAAATAACATGTAAGGTATATAATAATTCTTCAGTAAAATATAAAAAAAATGCTATACTCACACAATGCATTAAAAGAAAGAATAAATGATGACGTTATTGATGATATGAACAAATTATCTTTGTCTTTTATATTGCCATTAAATTCTTCACTGTTCTGAAAAAAGAAAAGAAATTATTTTACCTTCGTAAAAATAATACTATTATCTTATACAGGATAAGTCTTTGAAATGGCCTTCGTTGATATTCATATTCATATTTATTTGACCATTAATACAATTACAAATTGTTTATGGCAAGTCAAAATATCTCGCTTGTCGTCAGAAATACTGCATAAATTTATTCACGGAATTTATTCGTCTACGCGAGCAGCATAACGTAAAATTATTTTCATATATACAGCGTGTTGCATTACGGCTCGGCGAGAATTGTTTGTCTTTTTTAAAATGGAACACCTATATATTTTCATATATTTTGAATTGTATTTTATTCACACATATGTACATATAAAGTATTTTTTTAGTTTTCCGCAGCATTGCCAAGTTGTCCGTTTTTTCTTTAAAAAATACGCATTGCTAGCACTAATAATAATAAATAGTTTTATCTGCTGACTAATGCTAAATACTTTATTATTGCAATTGTTTCTTATAAAAAAATATGATTTCCATGATATAATAAATTTAATTTTTAATTGAACAAATAAATTTTGAGAAAAACTGCGAAATTATTGGTTTTAGGCATAGGATACGCTTAATAACTTATGAAGATAATACAAAAAGAAACACAACTGAATAATAAAACATAGGTGAAAGTGACGAGTTATGGTCATTTGAAATTGAATAAATTTGATTCGCTTTATTTAACAGTCTGTATGACATTTAAAAAATATGTATATGAGAACATGGAGTATAGGTATATAGTTGTGCAGAAAAAAATTCTTAATTTTTACAATTAAAATAACCTATGCACGCATTTATAAAACAACGCGGGTAGTAGGTATTTTTTTTTTTTTGAGAAAAAACCGAATAACTAGGCAATGATTAGGAAAACTAAAAAAGAAAACTTTATATGTGCATATGGGTGAATGAAATACAATTCAAAATATATGAAAATATATGGGTGTTCCATTTAAAAAAATCTCGTAATGCAACACCCTGTATATGTGAAAATAATTTTTCGTTCGTTATGTTCCTTGAGTAGACGAATAAATTCTGTAAATAAACTTATACTGTATTTCTAACGATAAGGGATATTTCGAAGAAGGTCATTTCAAAGACTCACCTATATAATGCATTAAAAAATACTAATAATACAGGACATGTTAATAAGGAATGTTTTTATAGGACAAAAACAATTAAAACGTATTTACCACACTACATCCAAGATTGTCTATCGGTAGCCTATAGGCTACCGCGCCAAATTTAACATGTCACAACGAGAATGTTTACAAATTGTCGTTCACTTCTGCATTAAAATTTGTGTATGTATTGCTGTTTCATTGCATATGTTTAATGAATTAATACTTTTTTAGTAATGGGACTGTTAATAAAGGACGTATTAAATTATTTCAATGCTTCTGCGTATAGCAGCAATTTTTTCGAGGGTGAAGAAGTACGGAATTCTGTACATGTGATAGCATTAAAGTTTGTGTATATATTGCTGTTTCAATACATAATTTTTAATGAATTAACACCTTTTTAGTAATAAAACTGTTAATAAAGGACGTGTTAAATTATTTAAATGCTTCTCCGTGTAGCAGAATTTTTTGCGAGGATAAAGAAGTATGGAATTCTGTATATGTGGTAAAACACAATCAGATGACAAAGATGAAAAACTTCTCTTTGAATATGAAATTACTGGAAAATTAATAAATTCTGGTTCACTAGCAATACAAATTTAGAGTATAGAAACTGATATCGAGGGAGTATAATTTTATTTCCTGTGTGACGGGAATGAAGCCATGAGGGAGTAGGGGAATTTCAGTGGTCCCTACACAAATGGCGGACAAAATCGCGCGAAATATGAAAATTTAATTCTATGTAAACTAATATAGTGGACAAAATCGCATCTAATATGAATATTTAATTCACAGAAACTAAGTTTTTTTTTTATCAACAAGACAAAATACAGTAAATAAAAGAAAATATGTAATGAATTATAATTAAAATATGTTTGTTTTAATTTATGAACAAGTGCCTATATAAAATGATTAATAATATTATATAGGTATTTTATTTTTATATAGTTTAACAAAATAGATAATAAAGTGAATAAATGAGATAGAGACAATGCCTTGAGAATAGCGGCCACGAGATGATATTGTAACGTTTTATTTATATGGATGAAATATTATTAAGTAAAATAATACATTTATTAAACGATAAATAATTAAGATAAATATTAAAAAGATAATAACAATAACTAACACTATGATTAAAAAATTATAAACACTAATTTAAGACTAAGAATATTATTAAATACTTAAACACTAAGATTATTTAGTGAACCAATATTTATATCGCTACATTTATTTATAACTATATTTATTTATGTTCACCGTTCGTAGACTATTTATTTATATCACCGACTTCATTGCTCGTTGCTTCTATATCACAGAGCATATCTCCGCAGTCGTTCGGACGGTATTTATACAGCCCAGTGTCCTTCTGGAACCTTCCGACGCCACAATGATACCGAATACAATAGATTTAGGTCAACGGTGTAATTAAAACGTCTAGCCGTTCTGCCGCTGGAGATTACGTCATTGCTTGGGAACAATCTACAAGTAGCGGCGATCATATACTCTTTAATTAGGGGCGCACGTTACAATATGAAGAAGTTGATAGTTGACAGGGACAGGGAATTTGAATAAAACGACCAGTTTTCAATTCCTCAACGTTTCACTATAATTTATAGCGATAAATAGAGACAATCTTATTGGCCACTAAACTGTATTAATTTTGTAAAAAATATGTGGAATTTCTTACTTTGTGAAGTGTCTTTACCTATTGTTCGTTCAGTTTATATTAAAATATTTTTCAGAAATTGCTCGAATTAATATCGTATGGTTTTCAATAATATTATTCTCGTGCCTATAAAATATAAAATAAAGGTACAGACACACGAAATGCTATGTCACAGATTAAAACTTGGTCCCTACAAAAATGGCAGACACTAGGCAATCAGCAGATAGAACTTGGCTTCACTGTTTGCTACTTACACTCCCTCAATTGTAGTTTCTATACTCTAAGAAAATCATGATTTGTTCGTGCAAGGCAGGACACAGCGCAATTTGCAAATATATCGATGCAGTACTAACTAATAGTATGTTCGAAAATTGAACCACAACGGTGGTGAAAATTTTTTTCAGGTTACCGTTACTGTTTTCAAACGCAGTAACTGAAATGTGTGCTAAATTTTTGTTAACGCCGGAACTGTACACAGAGCACGGTTTTTGTGGTAATGTATAGTCTAACGTCTAACCTAATTTTTGATGTGACGTAGACACACGTTGTTCTTTGACAACATATAAAGGTTAGTTGCGTTTGCCCGAATATTCAAAACCAGAATATTCAAGCCAGAATTTGCATGCACAGAATCATTCAAATCCCGAATATTCAAGAACAAAATCGCGCATCGCCAGAAAGAGCTTCGCCCCATTCAAGAACCGAATATGTGGGCGTGGCCAAGCTGAGGTCACTTTAGGTTAGGTAATGTTTGGGTGGGTTCGGTTAGATTAAATACGCTTTCGTGCAATGCGCGATTCGGTTTTTGAATATTCGGGAACTGAATGATTCTGTGCATGCATATTCTGGTTTTGAATATTCTGGTTTTGAGTATTCTGGTTTTGAATATTCGGGTGATGAGTATGCACCTAATTAATACTTACCCACCTTAGTGTGTTTAGGGGCATATGGAAGCAAGGCAGAAAGCTAGGCCGCCAACGCCGTCCTGGGCTGAAGCAGGCGGGCTGGATTGCGCGTCACCGGCAGATGCGCTTTACTGTACGCATCATCGTGCGGATTTTGTGAATCACTTCCTCCTATATTAACAAAAACAAATTATTACTTCTATAGTCGAAAAAGCAGAAGGGCAAGCGCAGAAATAATAATTGTTAGTAATTACAATTATTTATATGTCGATTTACACATACAAGGTGTGTGGCCCAACTTTTCGAACAAATTAATCGACAATTATGGAATGAGTTCTTTTATACTATTTTTTTTCTATTTTGCGCGTTTTATGCCATTTTTAAATCAAAAATCTGATGTGGCCAGTACAATACCTCCCGCCATTTAATTTTGGTTAACTTAAATACATATCTACATATTTACTAATGCTAGCTACTCGGCTACTGCATTAAGTTCCTTTACATATTGTAACGTTTTTATTTATATGGGTGAAGTGTAAAACACAGACAAATATTATTAACTAAAGAATTCGTTTATTAAACGGTAAATGAATATTAGAAATATAATTAAAAGATTATAAAAATAACTAACACTATGATAAACAAATATTAACACTAATTTGAAGACTAAGAATATTATAAGACACTTAAACACTAAGATTATTTATTTAAACAATTAACACTACTCTTTATGTCACTAATTTATGTTCACTTGTCGACTGTTGTTTATATCACCAACTATTCACAACGTTTATTTATATCAGACTTCTTTACTCGTTGCTTTTATAATACAGAATGTGTTCGCTTGCTTTTGCGGCGGGTTATATACCTGGTAGATTATTTCTAGACCCTTCTGGAGAACTTCTAGAGGTAAACAACATCACACAATAGATTACTGCGACCAGTCCTAACAAGCGCGTTGCGCTCAGACACCGAGGCGCCTGGTAGCGCGGCGGCGGCGGCCGCGGGGGTTACGTTACACTATGATATACTAATATAACTATTGTTCCAATTTATTATGTACTATCCGTATTTTTTCTCCAGAATCTTACCATAATTTTATTTTGTGATAGTAACCTTAATTTCTTTTCTATTACAAACATATGACAATTAATTTATTAATTAGGTATTTTATAAATTCATATTTTAATATATTTTTTAAAAATAAACTATTATTAATTTGAATTGATAAATTTATTGACAGTGACATTTCTTTGTCAGTTACATAAATTTAAGATCTGAAATATATTTTTTTATAAATTTATTCATAAAATATATAGAAAATGTATTAATAAAAAAATTAATAATCTTTAATTTTTATAATAACACAAATCGCGAAAAAATGTAATTTAAATGTATTTTTATAAGAAAAATTGTTTTGAGCTTCAAGGAAAGTGCCATGTCCGCTTATCTGATTTACACCAAAATCTGGTTTCTTTTCATATTAAAGTAGACTAAGAATACACGGTTTTAAAATTTTCAGAATGATAGTATTTGCTAGGATCCACACATATGTACACACACACATACACACACCCACGTACACACACACACCCACAGACATAAAACGTGCTCATTTGTCAAAATCATATGCGAATTTTAGCACGATCCCTATACCACACTTGTACCAAGGGTAGCGGGAGGTAAACATCGTAGTTTTACAATTTAGGGAATTTGGTGTCAGTTGGTGAGACTAATGTGACTTTGGAAAATTCAAACTCTAACCTTATTTTTATAACACCAACTATGTACAATATTTACTATTTCTTTCTAACTTTATTGCTATATTTCTCCTCTTCTTCTTATTCTTACTTTTAAATTCAAAGGGATATAAAAATAAAATTCTTAACAATCGTTTGTGGTAGTTTATTTAGTGAGGTCTGATATTTTCTATTTTTTCACATTCATAGCCATTAATCTTAAAAAGGAAAAATATTGTACTAATTTATTAGAGTCTAGGGGGGGGGGGATATAGAGAAATTTATTTTTATATATCGTCTCCTAAATACTAAAACTAGGTAACTTGAATTTTGGGTTTTTTGAGTTACCTGCATGGTTTTGTCTCGTTTTTTCCGCTCGTTTTAGTGCTATAACTAGGTAAGTTCTATGTGATTCTAAAAGCTTAGTGTAACACGAGGGGGTTACAGAAGCTCTTGATGATGGCGGTCTTACTGCTTTTCCAACGATGACAACTCTCATTAACTGGTGGTCGACGACGATTTAATTGCGGAGGAACACATACACTTGCACTTATCGTAAAATGAACTGATGAACACTTTAGCCATATTCTTTCGCTGGATCGGATCAGATACAACTGATCGTATCGATTAGATCAGATCAGGTCACGTGGACGTAGATGAATTTATTCAAAAGAACGCAAGTATCTGTCAAAATCAGTAGGAAAAAATGAATTTCAATTTTCTATATTTACCTTTGTTTATTCTTGTTTAAATTTCTTTTGGAACCTTAAATGTAAGCTCTTGTCCTGATTCACTTATAAAATATTACAGATTCTTCCGACGCTTTCGCCATTTTTGAATTTTAAGTGATATGATCTTCCTAATCCAAGTTTTTGTTGGAGTAGATGGCACTGATCTGGATCACTTGATCTTGGGGTGGGGATACTGACCAGAATTCGAAAGAACATGCAATTTACTGATCCATGTAACATGGATCTGATCCAGTGCAGCGAAAGAATACGGCTTTTATATTAGGGACACAAACATTATTTTGGTTTTTCAACTAATTTCTTTTTTTTTACATGATTTTATTAACACTTACACTACGCTTAACTAAGCACATAAACTAAATAGTTTCATTTTTCATTGTAACAGGAAACTAGCGTCTAGTACGCGCTCAAACTCGAACCTGAGACTATAAGTTTACTTTAGAAAAGTAGAAATCCGACTACATGTCTTGTTGACATGAGTATAGTATCTAATACCGAGCACTTAAAACAAAGCATTATCTTCGTAAGAGGATTACCTCTGAGGAGATGAAGGGTATGGTATCATATGGCATCCATATCAAAATATCAACCGTGCACGTAGGCTTGCAATAACTTCTAGAAATAACTTCAACAAATAACTGTTTAGTCCGCTGACGTTCAGACTAAACAGTTAGTTAGTGGAAAATAATAATTATTTCTAAACAGAATTTTGACTAACAACGATAACAAAGTCGAAACTATAATTTAGAAAAGGTTTATAAAAAGTTATATACTTTGTACTCGCCTTGTTGCAGTAGAAAACCAATAGCAACAAATAGATAAATTTAAGATGACGAAAAATTTTGGTTCCGTTAGTTAATTAGTTCAGATATCTATTTATGAAGATAGCTTGTTATGGAAAAAAATAACTTGAGATATCTAGTTATAACAGCAAATAATTTGACTTAACATCAACCACTTCCTCTGAATGCTTAAGATACCTAATTTTGCAACAAAGTGTAGGTGTTTACAAGGTCTGTTTTTGTGTATATTTTTATTTGGAAAAATGTCTAAGTGATCTTAGTGATAATGACTGAAATGAATTGTTTTTTTACTATTTTAAGTATACTGTAAAAATTAAATAACTTAGAATAAAAATTGTTATTCTTAGTGCAATAACTAGATATTTTATTATTTTGCTAAAATCTGCTAAAGTTGTGTAATATTATTTTATGTTATTATGTAGAAGATATAATTTGTTTTACATTCTATCATCAAACTCCAAAAAAAAAAAAATCGATTACTCATGTAAAATACATTGATTTTAATTAGGAAACTTCAAATTGATTTTTTCGAGAAACACTTTTTTTTCAGATACCTAATTTTAGTATTAAGGTGATGACATATTTTTTTGTGTATTTACTTTTAGCGTACTTTATAAATATATATTTATATATTTTAAATAATTTCATGTACTTATTTTCTCATATTTACAATAACAGCAAATATATTTTAGGATATTAAGGGACCTTACATTAATAATATTAGAAAGATTAAGCAATAGGGAGGATCAATAATTGTTCCAAATGTCGAAAATTCAGAATTGGTACATGAGCTGTTCAGATTTTTTGAAAATAGATCCAGTTTTTGTCAGTCGCCTAATAGCACGATTTATACTAGAAAGTGGTCATCTCTTCCATGGAAATTCTTCCATATCTTTTTGCCACGACAATTTTATTTTTTGATAACAAGTCGCAATGATCTCTAAGTCAGATTTACTTACGTGAGGTGTCATTATTAGAACAAATCTTGAAATAATTAGACAAAACTTAGAGCAAATTTATGACTGTTATAACTAACTCGAAATGTCACTGACAGTTACATATGTTTCAATAATAGCCTGATAATAAGCTGATTATAAAATTATCAACATGTAATAGTAGATTTGAATGGCAAAGTTAGAAAATATAATTTCACTTGTTTTTCTATATAAGTGATTGAAATTTGCTAACAATGCTTTTCAACCCTTTGTCTGCAAGAGATAAAAAAATTAAATCGATATCTCAATGTACTTCGGAATTATGGTTTCAAACAGGATTCGTTTTCCAATAGCTACCCTACATTGTACCGGAGTTTCCATTGTTTTTGTATTTCGGTTAGAGTAAGAAGCAGTCGTTCGTATTTGTTCTTATATTAATTACGGTACTTAAATACTCGCGAAAAGGGCAACATGTACTCGTATACGTATGTTAACGTTGCGAGAAAAGGTATAAGTTATTGAAGTTCTCGTAAAAAAAACCTCAGTGTACATAAGTTAGCAACTCGGTTTAATATCGAGATATCTCAAGCAGGTGAAATTATAAAAAAGAGGTCAGAACTATTGGAAATTTTTGATTCACATTTTAATCCACAAGAGAAGAGAAGCATTTTTAAAACTAAGGGACTCAACATAGACAAACTTAAATATAAATGATTTATAACGCGCAAAGGTAAGTTAATTTCAGAACATTTATGCCCGTATTCCTTCACTCATACTTCGCTCGAAGGTTTACTGGAGTAGAGCTCCAAGAAACCTTCAGGTAATGCTTCATGCTTTTTTTTGTAAATTTTAGGTAGACTTGATGTGGACTTGATAATTGTATGAAAAACTGTCAAAATGTCATTTCCATCACATAAGACATTTAAGTTAATGAATTATGAAGACAATCTAGAATTTTTAGAATTTATAGACATAGTAGTAAAAACGATGAAAGAGAATTGCTGCAAGAAGATATATCCGTGATACGATTCATGTATCTGTAATCTGTGACATACATGCAGATGTGAAATATACGATTTGACAGAAAAATATTACAATTTACAAATATACCAACATCATTATTACAAATTCTCTAAATTCCTACTTTGAAAACCGAGAATTCACGAAGATTCAACTGTGAAACATATAATGTGTTTGAGGTCCAGAACGACCGGAGTAATGCTTCACGAAGTAACACTCAAGTACGAGATTGAGCAACGAATATGGATAGGGCATTAGGCTGATCGATAGTTTCTAATGAATAAGAACGTTTTGGGGTCCTTATAATACGAATTTACTGTTTTTACGATGATGTCTGATATGGGTGTGCGTGTGTGTGTGTGTGTGTGTGTGTGTGTGTGTGTGTGTGTGTGTGTGTGTGTGTATGTATGTATGTATGTATGTATGTATGTATGTATATGTGTGCGTGCGTGTGTGAGTGTGTATGTGACGATCGTTTCGGATCGCATAACTCCAATACCACGATTCCAAAAATTCCGTAGATCCATATGCATACGTGATTAGATTTTGGTTATAATTGGTCCACCGGAAGTACTCTCATTTGCAACTTTTAATAATTTATCTTGAGAAAACGCAGTTAAATATCATTTATTGACATTTAATGTTATTATATTTTAAAGAATATGTTATTCTCTATTCGATGTGATTGCATTTTATACTTCATATTCAATAGATATAGAGATAAAGAATTATAAAGATATTAAATTTCATAAATCAGCCAGGTATGCTAACCATGGAAACTGCTAATACATATATTTAGATAATTCAAATTGACACATGTCAATATCAATGAAAAGTAAATGAATGTGACAGAGATGAGGATGTTGAGATAGATGTTGGGAAAACACGGAAAGATAGGGTAAGGAATGAAAGAATAAGGGAAATAACGATTACATAGGTTTGGACATGTCATAAGGAGAGAAAGAATATGTTGGAAGAAGAATGAATAGCTTAGTAATAGAAGGTAGAAGAAACAGAGGAAGACCAAAGATAAGATGGAAAGACTATATTGCGGAAGACTTGAGAGAAAAGGAACTGAGGACGGCACGCAAAACAGAAATGAGTAGAAGAAAAAATTAAAAAGTAGCGACCCCTAACGAATGGGAAAAGCTAAAGAAGAAGAAGATGCCAGTGTCAACTGCAATTTTCATAGTTTGTGAAATAATTTTGTTGGAAATTTAGAATCTTTTGCAAGAAAATTTATATATGGAATTTGTACATACTACACAGGATTGACGGAAGGTAATGTGCTGGCCACATCAGATTTTTTTTACTAAATTCCATTTTTCTTTTGACCGGACATCTCTTTAACCGGACAAATAATTGGCGACCAGTGATGTCCGCTTAAGAGAGACTCCACTGTAATTGCATACTTACCGGGTGTCTATTTTTTTATGAACCGTAGGAAATATGAATAATGGTCAAATTTTCTGTAATTTCTACTCTAATAATTTTAGAACAAAAGTGTAAATACTAAATATGTGTAGAATTATGGATAAAACTTTAAATTTTTTTAGTTAGTGGAAGTCATCCCAGCATCCGAACAATATGGGCTATAATGTCCACATGCAACTAACTTCACTCCGCGTGAATGACAATACGTTTTAAAATTTCGTAACAGATGTCGCTAGTCGCTAGAAATTCAACAATGGCACCCGTTATGGCGCAAAACTGAATTTTATTTAAATATCTATAAACTTTTGCTTGATTCTTGTTGAGTTTTTATATAACAAAACAAAATAATAATTCTTTATTTATTAATCTGGATCCGCCACTGCTGTCAAGTGACAATAAGAAGTAGGAAATAAAAACATATACAGCATAATATTTATAACATAATAATCTGCTGAATTGGCTTGAGGCTATAATCTGTAGTATTACCTTATGTGATTTGTTTTTGCCACATTAAATTATTTTACATTTTTATATTTCCAGTAAAATCATTTGACAAAGATATTATGTAAATTTTATTTGACATTGACATCTGTCAATTAGTAATTATTATGTTTATTATTTGTATTTATTGTCTTATTTAGTACATTACATTAGCACGCTACAAACATAATCTTATTCGCCATTTTTGACACTCTCTTGGTGACCTACTTATTTTCAGTGTTCCCAACACCAGGACATGACACCTCTCCACCGTCAGATGAAGTCACGATGTAGTCTTGTAGACGAGTGGGTAGCTTACGCACTCTGCGTGGTCTACTTGGAGTTATGCCTGGAGTTGTCTTTGCTCTTGGACTATTGGTTGTCGTTTTATCATCACAGCTTGTGGGAAGAGGGTTTACAATGTCATCATCTTCTTGGTTTTGCTGTGACTCTGGCACTGCTTTCTTCCTTAATTGATCGACGTGATGTTTATGACGTTTACCGTTCTTGTCCTCAACTTCGTAGGAGATAGGTCCTGTGCGATCAACTACTTGGGCTGGAGTCCAAGCATTCTTTTGGAGTGGCACCTTCACCCAGACATCTTCATGTGGATGAAATTGGCGTGGTTCTCTACGTGACGTTGTAGCAACCTCTTGCTTCGTCTTCATTTCTTCATAGAAATTTGGATGAAGTAGATCCAAGCATGTTTTCAATTTCCTGTTTAATAGGATTTCAGCGGGACTGCTCCCAGTTACAGTAGAAGGCGTGGTGTGCTGACTTAATAGAAATCTAGCCAGCTTCACATCATCTTCACCTTCACCTAATCTTGAAAGGGTACGCTTCATCTCTTGGACCATGCGTTCGGCTTGGCCGTTTGACGCTGGATGATACGGAGCCGTTGTTGCTTGTCTGATGCCGTTCTGTCGTAAGAATTTTCGGAATTCTTCTGCAATAAATGCAGAACCGTTATCGCTTACCACAACGTCTGGAAGTCCATGTGTAGCGAATAATCTTCGTAAAGTCTTAATGGCTGCTGCTGCAGATGTGGATGGAACACGTTCCACCTCTAACCATTTAGAGTAAGAGTCCACCACTAGGAAGTAAATACTGCCTTTGAATGGACCAGCGAAGTCGACGTGAAGACGACTCCATGGCCTGGTAGACCATTCCCACGGGTGTATCGGGGCATGTGCAGGCATTTTGCTGACAGTTTGACAGGTGTTACAAACTCTTATGGTCATCTCGATGTCTTCATCGATGCGTGGCCACCAAACGTAGCTACGGGCAAGAGTTTTCATCCTCACCATACCGATGTGAGTGGAATGTAATATTCGCAGGATTTGTTCTTTACACCTCCCTGGTATGACTACTCTTCTTCCCCAAAGTAGGCAGCCTCTGTAGGTGGAGAGTTCATACTTGCGTTTGGTAAATGGTGCAAATCCGTCTTCTAAGTCGTGCGGCCATCCGGTTCGAACATAGTCTAGAACTCGGCCTAATATAGGATCTCTCGCTGTCCATTTAGCTAGTACGTCCGCCTTCAGTGGAACTTCGGGAAGGTTTTCCATCATAAGAACATCTTGTACGTCTTCATGCTCACCTGGTTCGGCGTTTACGTCTGGAAATCTGCTTAGGGCGTCTGCATTCCCTATTTCTTTACCTGGAACATGCTTTAAGTAATAATTATAGTTACTTAAGAACAATGACCATCGTGCCATACGAGGAGACACGAGTTCTGGCGTTGGTTTATCCTCTTTCAATATGCCAAGGAGCGGCTTGTGGTCGGTAACGATTTCGAAATCTCGACCGTAAACAAAATAATGAAATTTCCGTACAGCCACGACTATCGCGAGTGCTTCGCGATCGATTTGAGCGTAATTCCGTTCAGTTTTGTTTAACGTGTGGGAGTAATACGCAATTGGGGCTTCTTGACCGGACGGTAACACATGGCATAACACTGCGCCAATTCCCCATGGGAACGCGTCACAAACTAACCTCAGCTGTTTATTCGAATCGTAATGAACCATTAAAGGTTCGGAGGATAATAATTTTTTTAGACCCGTAAACGCTTTATCTTGTTTACTAGTCCATGACCACTCTGCTTTATCGTCTAATAATCTGTATAACGGTTCGGCTATTTCAGCTTTCCCTTTTAAGAAATCATGGTAAAAGTTTAATAGCCCGAGAAATGACTGTAGTTCGCGCTTACACTTTGGTTTTGGTGCATTTGTGATTGATTTCACCTTATCTGCACTTGGTCGTATACCACTTTTGTCAATGCGATATCCTAAAAACTCAATATTATCAGTCATGAAAATACACTTTTCTTTCTTTAATTTCAGTCCATCCGCGGCAAGTCGTTGTAGCACTAAACGTAAACGTTCGTTCAGTTCGGCTTCGGACCGCGCACTCACGAGAATATCATCGAAGTACGGAAAAACTCCTGGGATTCCACGTACACGATTGCTTATCATTCTCTGGAAGACTTGTGGTGCTACACTTACACCAAATTGTAAACGATGAACACTGTATGTGCCAGTGTGTGTGATGATTGATTGGACTTTCGCCGATTCTTCATCTACATGGAGTTGTAGATATGCTTGAGCCATATCTAGTTTCGCAAATACTGTAGCGCCATTCAAATTCCTTATTATTTCAGGCACGGTTGGCATAGGATACGGATCCTTCCTTAAGGCCTTGTTGATAGTACATTTGTAATCTGCGCATAACCTAATTGTGTTATCGGGCTTGACCACAGGTACCACGGGTGTGACCCACTGAGGGTTTTCAATTGGCTTGAGTACTCCTAACTTCTGAAGCCTATTGATTTCGTCTTCTACCCGCGAACGAATTGCATAAGCTACATTCCTAGCCTTTAGAGCTATTGGTGCTATTGTGGGATCCACTTCCAATTTTACTGTTTGGCCATTATAACTACCTAGTTTTCCATCGAATACTTCGGCAAATTCTTCAACTAATTTTGGAGAATCATGCGAGATTATTGTGTTCATCTCTAGTGCAATGCCCAATGGTTCAAACCAGTTCCTTCCTAGAAGACTCGCACAATTTCCCTTGGTTATTACAAGCGGTAGCGAGGCTTTCTTATTATTTAATTTTACCTTAACAGTACATATGCCTTCGGTCTCGATTTTTTTCTTTTGGTAGTCCCTGAATTTAACTGGACATTCAGATACTAACGGAGACTTGTTGGGGTTAGGCCAAATCCTCCGGAATGTGCTATTAGACATTACAGAATAACTAGCTCCACTGTCTTCTTCGAAAACATTTTCGGACCCCTCAAGGTCGACTGTGACTACGAACGGAGATTGGCTAGCTGATCTTTGTATTGTAAAGATGTTTTCGTCCTCCGTACTATTGTCTATCGTTTGATGTTCTTCCAATGTCTTAATTACCGCAGTCTTCTGCTCTTGTTTTGGCTTATTTTTCTGAAAACACATCTTCTGTAAATGTCCTTTCTTCTTGCAATAGTGACATTCACTATCTTTGTACCGACAAGCTTTCGCCTCATGCTGTTCTCCGCATCTATAACATCCATTTTTCCTTTTTGTTTTATCTAATGTTTTAAACTTCTGATTTTTAACCTGGTTTACTGCAGCCTGTTGAGTTTGCTCATTTGTTTTGAAAGATGTAGTTCGGAGTTCACTCACTTGTTGAGCTGTTGTTTCGGCAGCAAGAATAATGTCGTATGCTTTTTTGAAAGTTAATTGAGATTCAGCTAACATTTTCCTCTGAGCTGCTTCGTCACGTATTCCACACACTAGGCGATCTCTCAGCATCACTTCTAGGTTAGCCTCAAAATTGCAACCTTCGGCGATTTTCCTCAGCTCTGCGAGATATGAGGTTATTCCTTCCCCTTCTCGTTGATCCCGTTTATGAAACATAAACCGTTGAACTATTTCTGAGGGTTTTGGAGTGAAATGGTCTGTCAGAAGCGTCAATATTCTTTCAAAAGTGGTATCTTGTAACCCGTTCGGAGAACACAAGGAACGCGCAATTTCAAATGTTGCGCTTCCGCACACACTTAAAAAGTTGCTCGTTTTCTAGCATCATCTGTAATGCCATTCGCTTCAAGGAAAAATTTAAGCCTTTGGCTGTAAACTTCCCATTCTGCCGCTTGAGCTGGTTTAAATTCTCCGATGGAACCAATGGACGCCATCGTTTTTTCCCTTTTTGTGTTTTTTCCTAGGTTACTTGTCACTCTTTTTTTTCACTCGTCGCCAGTTATTATGTTTATTATTTGTATTTATTGTCTTATTTAGTACATTACATTAGCACGCTACAAACATAATCTTATTCGCCATTTTTGACACTCTCTTGGTGACCTACTTATTTTCAGTGTTCCCAACACCAGGACATGACAGTAATATTTGAATATTCTAACTGTTTCTATTGTACAGCTTTTAGCAGCATAGGTTGCAAGATAAAATCGTATTCTCGGGACTCTAAAACGTGCTTATTCATTAAAAACTCATCATCGAATTTTTTGTATAAAGACAGTACCTTCCTTACCTGGTGACGGAGGGGTAAAAAAATTCAAGAATTACGAAACACAATGGTCCATATTCGGAGCGCGCTTTTATGGAGCACACTCATAAGAATATAATGTAAAAGCGCGCTCCATAAAAGCGCTTTTATTATAGAAGTGCGCTCGGAATATGGCCCAATGTTATTATTTTTATATTAAATCATTTAAAAATATTAAAATTAGTATATTACGAAGTAGGCTATACTCCATAATTAAAATGTGGTTAATAATTTTTGAATTTTTTAAGCATGTTATGGAGTTTCAAACTCATTTGACTATAATTATGAATCCGATAGTATTGTGTTATTTTAAAAAATGAACATCGAGATAACTGTCAAATACTATTTGGTTTATCAGATAAACTCTCCACACCAGCAATGAGTACCTGTGAGGTACGAATTTCACAATCACAGCTGAGCAAATTACTTTCAAAAAGTAATTGATTACAATTGCAATTACTTTAACCAAATGTCCAAATACTTTTAAAATTAATTAACAATGGGAAACAACAAAATAAAATAGACATTTAATTATTACTTGTTTAACGAGTATTTTTTTTAAATAAATTAACTTTTAAATTAAATTTTCACTTAGGCACCTAGAATAATTGAATAAAATATATTTGATGTACAAACTCTTACATTGTTCAAAAGAAAAAAAATGGGAGTTTATATTTTAGTAAAATAATTATAGTTTGCTATTTAAAAAATAAAAATTGATAATCGTACCTTATAAATTTGACTTTATAAAAAATATCCACATGTGCCATTAAATAGTATATTTAAAATACTAAAACTTTTATGAGTCATTTTTTCTATTACTTATAATAAAAAAATCTGATGTGGCCAGCACATTGTGTACAAATTCCATACACATTTTCTTGCAAAAGATTATAAATTTCCAGTAATATTATGTCATGCAAATGGCACGTGACACTGACATCTTCTTCTTCTTTAGATTTTCCCATTCGTTAGGGGTCGCTATTTTTTATTTTCTTCTTCCATTCATTTCTGTTTTACGGGTCATCCTCACGTCAAAATTTTTCATTCAAAATTTATTTTTTTGGTATTTTATGATTCCTTTTCTCGGCAACTGAATTCCACACCCCTGATAATAAATAAATCACATGAAATAAGAAAATTATGAATTTTTTTATGAAAAATTATGACATTTGTCAGTTATGGACGTAATTAATAGCTGTCATTTTGACACGGGTCCACATATCTGCTTGCCAAAGTCAGCAAAGCCACGTCACTGCACGCGCTTTAAACATATTTTTTTTTGCAAAAGATCCTATATTTCCAGTTAAGTTATTTCATAAACAAACTATGCGAATTGCACTTGACACTAACATCTTCTTCTTTAGTTTTTCCCATTCGTTAGGGGGTCGCTATTTTTTATTTTCTTCTTCCACTAATTTTTGTTTTGTGTGTCATCCTCATTCAATTCCTTTTTTCTCCTTTCATCTTCCTATGTTTCTTCCACCTTCTGTTATAAGGTATTCATTCTTCCAATATACTCATCTATCCTCATGACATGTTCAAACCAATGTAATCGTCTCTCTTATATCTTTCTAGAAACGCCCAACACTGGAGTTATTTCCCTTATTCTTTCATTCATTTACTTTTTATTGATATTGACATCTGTCAATTTGAATTACCTGAATATATTAGCAGTTTCCATGGTTAAGTTAGCACAGCTGGCTGATTTATGAAATTTATTATCTTTGTAAGTCTTTAACTCTATATCTGTTGAATATGAAATATAAAATGCAATCAAATCGTATAGAGAATAACATATTCTTTAAGTTATAATAAAATTTAACTGATTTTTCAAGAAAAACTGTTAAAATCTTCAAATGAGGATACTTCTGGTTGACCAATTATAACCAAAATCTTATCAAGTCTGCATATGGTTGTAAGGAAGAGGAATACGCAAGAATTGTAATTTTTGGAATTCTAGTATTGGAGACATCGTGCACGAAACCGCGGTCACATACAAACATACACGCACACACACACACACATACAGACATCATCGTGAAAATAGTAAAATCGTATTGTAAAGACCCTAAAACGTGCTTATTCAGTAAAAACTCACCACTGAATTTTTTGACCAAAGACAATACCGTCCTTACCTATAGGTGACGGAAGGTAAAAAAGTTAAAAGAGGGAGGGAGGTCATCTTCCTAGAATCACCCTGCATGTATATATGCCTATATGATTGTTAATAGGAATTTATAGTGATTTAAATGAAACCCTGTATGAGAACATTGCAAATTCCTTGAAAAGTATATTATTAGTATTAGGTTACAGAAAAAATAAAAAATTATCTCTTAAGTAAAAGTACGTCGTACGTTCCAAATGAAATAAATGAATTTAAGATATATTTTTACCATACATTAAATTAAGTTTACTCGGTATTGTTTTATTTTAGTGTTGATTGTTTTATGCCCGGTTGCAGAAATGTTCATCAACGCCTTGTTTAGTTAGCGGTTCATCAAAATAAATGCAACGTGGTTTTTTGACAGCAATGATATAAATATCATAAGACCAAAAAAATTAATTCGAATTCGTTTTGACGAATCGCTAATTGAACGGGGCTCGTAGATGAATGTTTCTATAATCAGGCACTATTACATAATCCTTTAAATTTGCAACCAGTAAAACAGATGTGTATTGCTATACACATCTGTTTTATAAAATATAAGCTTTATACAAAAATGTAACAAGACAAGGTGGTAAAAATATTAAAAACAAAATTCAAGATTTGTATGGGAATTTAAAAAAATACAACAGTTTAATAAATTCATTTGGAAACAATGGTCATACAGTTCATGCTAATATAAATTCGCATATTTGAAATGATATGAGAGAAATTATTTAATTTGCATTTGTAACTGGAATAAATTAATGCATAAGCCGGTTTATTAAAAATATCAGTTTTCCATCAACAGCCGGAGGCAGAGGATAGCGACAGCGTGTCAGTTCGCTGGCGGACAGTGATCACACGATATTGTTTTTGATCGGCATCAATTGAACAGCCTGAGCGGCGTTTGAGAAATTTCGCCAATTATATTGACGGATTGCTTTTTAATGGTCATTCATTGAGTATGTGAAAAAAATTCAGTGTAGTTTCTATGTTTTATTGATGGGTATTTCAATTATTCTAAATATTTCTCGTAATTACGCATTTTAAAAACAATTATTACTTTTAATTTTTTAACCAAATATTGTTAGTACGATCATTTAAAAAATATGGGTGCACATTAAGTAAATATAATGGAATATTTCTGCTTGTAAAATAATGTAATATAAAATCTGCAGTAAATATATTAATTTCTATATTTTGAAAATCGTATACAATTTATTTAAAGGATAATATACAGGGTGTTAAAAAAAGTGTTCGAAAATTTTAAGGGCGTATAGTATAGACCAAAATAAGTGAAAAAAATCTAATAAACATTAGTCCGCAAACTAACTGTTTCAAAGATATGAGGTATTATAAAAACAAGTTACTACACAGGCAATCAAGTTTGCTGTGATTAACATTAAAAACAAATCGCCAATACTTAAACAAATTATATTGCGCAGCGAACATGTCAATAGTGTAATAGTGAACTTTCCCTTCTGCCGTGATTAAGGTTGATTTGTCGTCATGTATTCTAACGAAGAAATGGCAGAGATGCATTTTATGTATGGCCGCGCCAATGGAAATGCTTATGAAGCACGTTGTCTTTACGCCGAAGCATATCCAAACCGAACATGTCCTTCAGATAAATTATTTGGTAAATTACATATCTTTGAAACGGTTAGTTTACGGACCCATATTTATTAGGCGTTTTTCACTTATTTTGGTCTATACTATACACACTTAAAAATTCCGAACACTTTTTTTTACTACCCTGTATTTTGCCTTATCCGGGAGTCGAATGTCGAATTAAAATCTTTGAAGCGTAACAAAGCATAGTTGCTAACTACACTATCCTGGCCGTTAAATAATAAATGCTTGGTGACCAAAATATCTATAGTTTTGTAGTCCTGGTTGGGAATAAAATGATTCCGGCTTTATGCTGCCATCAAATTAAATAATTATAATAAAAGCGTTATGTAAGTTAAATATGAACCATATTCGTACTGTATACGGATTTTGTAGTAATTTTCTTATTTTTAATTATAATCTAGGCATCTATTCAAACAAAATTGTTTAATGAAAGCTAGATTAGATTTCCAACGGATGTTTACTAATCACTAAAGAATTGGTTTATGATACTTTTAATTTACGAATTTATAATTTAGATTTTTTTCTTCTTCTTTTGTCCTTCCAGGATTAGGCACTTTGCCTGTTCCGGCTTCACTATCTTGTCGTCGGTTTTCCTGTTTCTTTTTCCTCTTGGGTTGAAGATCACTGCTATATTTGGAATTCTTTTTGGTGACATACATGTTGTTTCCATTTTTCTTTGTATTTTTTAGCTTTTTCAGTTATCGGTTATATATTTAGCTCTTCACGTATATTTTCGTTTTTGATCTTATCTAGTCTTGAGATTCCCTTAAACTGATCTCAAAATTTTATTTTTTTATTATCCTATTTTCCTGAGATCATTCTTTCTAGGTTCCCGTAAAGTAAAGTAGGTGTGGCCATTACTTTGTAAAATTTTATTTGCGTTTCTTTAGTTGTTTTTCCTTTTAGTGTTCTATTTATTGTGCCACATATTCCTTGGTAGGTGTTAATTTTGTTTATGTCCTTGTCTTCGTCATATGTGATGTCACATCCCAAATATTGCAAGTGTGATGTCACATCCCAAATATTGCAAGTGTAATACTTGTTTTAGTGTGTGGTCGTCGATTACTATTTTTGTTCTTATTGGTCGGTTTCCCATGAATGCCATCGTTTTATTTTTTGATTTGGATATGTGCAGGTAGTAATCTTGGCTTAGTTGATGAAGTTTGTATATTGCTTTTGTAGATCGTCTTCATTGTTTTCCACCATTATTTGATCCGTTATTGGCTCTGGGGGATTTAACGATTCCAAGTAGTTAATTCAATTTAAAACCCAGAAGATGCCTACTGATTTTGTCATAAGACATAATCGAAATATCTGAGTCAGCTCTACCGAAAAATCCTACTCCCACGTCCACGAAGGCAAGTCTGCCGCGTAACCTCTGGATACCGAGCGACCAATGGTAGGTTGTGAGGGAACACACGGGAGAGGGTGCAAGGCGAAACCCCGGCACCTTAAAACCAGAACCTCTTGGCTAAGGTAGTAAACCCTAACAGAAAATCTTGGCCCTCCAAATCTGGGAGTTTTGTGATGGGTGGCACCCCATCCATAGAAATTTCCTACATACTTGCAAGCTTCACACGGAGCCTCTGAATAAAGCCACATCAAAAAGAAGACAACCCGACAGGAAAAAGGATAAGAATTTAGGCATAATTTAGATTTTAAAGTATAATAATAATAATCTTTAATTGTCTGTAGAAAAATCTAATACAAAGGGATTGGTAACAATAGGTTATTTTAACATTTCATATATAAGTTAGTGATTTTACATACAGACAGTTTGTTTAGTTTGTAATGTACCTAGTTGTAGTTTACATTTTTGATATAAAAACATACTTGTATGTTTTAAGGGTAATGTCTAAATATTTATAAAGGCTGTAGAGTTTCTCTATAGTTATGTAGCCTAGTAGAACTTGCAAAAGGTTTTCTTTGTTGACGTCTTTGATGAATTTGCTGAAATAGTCATTTCTTGGTCTACTAAATATTGGACATTGAAACAACAGATGCTGGAGGTTATCTTATTCATGAGTAATGCAGTGTGTGCATACCTATTAACTCGTAAGGTGTAAAGTTCTCGGCCTGACCCAGAGATAGCGTTCCAATCAGCAAAAAAATTATGTTTTCTGCCTGGGTGCACGTGCCATTAGTTCATATGACAAGTTTCAACTTGTTCTCTCAAGTAGTTTGTTTACACGAATTTTTGCAGTGGACGTCTTGCGTGTTTTTCGTTAAAATGGATAAACTTGAATATCGTGCGGTTATAAAATTCTTCGTTTTGGATGGATTAACCCCTAAGGAAATTCATTCGAAGTTGACAAAAGTTTACGAGGACTCTACTCCTTCCATGTCAACCGTTAAAAAGTGGGCAGCTGCATTTAAACGTGGTTGCACATCCTTCGAAGATGACCCACGTGAAGGACGGCCAAAAACCGCCACCACACCGGAAACCATCGAAAAGGTGCATGATATCGTCTTGAACGATAGGCGAGTGAAGGTGAATGAGATAGCTAAGGCTGTGGGGATATCGGAAGAAAGGGTACGAAACACCTTGCCCAAAGAATTAGGGATGCGAAAGCTCTGCGCAAGATGGGTGCCGCATTTGCTGAATTCCGATCAAAAGCAAATGCACAAACGACATTCGCAGCAATGATTGGACCGATTCAATAAGGATCCGACCGAATTTGTGCGGCGATTTGTCACCATGGATGAGACATGGGCCCACCACTACACGCCAGAAACGAAACAGCAGTTCAATCAGTGGGTGGAAGCCGGTGGTTCAGCGCCAAAGAAAGCGAAGTCGATCGCATTTGCCGGAAAGGTCATGGCCAGCGTGTTTTGGAATGCGAAAGGGATCCTGTTAATTTATTACCTTAAAAAAGGCAGAACAATTACAGACGAATATTACTTCAACCTTCTTGACCAGCTGGATGCCAAAATTTGCAAGAAGATGCCTGGCTTGAAAAAGAAAAAAATCATCTTTCACCAGGACAACGCACCTGCACACAAGGGTGCGTTGGCGATGGGAAAACTGCGAGATTTGGGATACGATTTGCTCGGCCATCCCCCCTATTCTCCTGATTTGGCACCCTCAGACTTCTATCTGTTTCAAAACTTGAAAAAAAATGTTTCTGGGAAGCGCTTCGCGTCCAATGAAGAAGTTGAGAGGGCCGTAAATGAATATTTTCACAACCTTCCAGACTCTCACTTCCGAGAAGAAATATTGATGTTGAAAAACGCTGGACTAAGTGTGTTGAAGTCAAGGGAGATTATATAGAAAATAAAATCATTTTTTAACTGAAAACCGCAGTCTTTCATTGTCAGGCCGAGAATTTTTCACCTTACCCTCATATTGCTAATGCTCCTATCCTTCTCCTAGAGACTAGTTGAAGCTTTGACTGAGAGATGGAGATGTTGCTTTATGTCTATCTCACATACGTACTAAAGCTACAATTATGCGCATGCACGTAATATTTGAATTCTATTGGCTAACGCTGACGGCTGCCGCCAACTGATGCATCGAGCACATGATTTGGTTTTGGTTTCATTTTCTGCTTCTTCTTCGAATAGTGAGGATTGCTTTGTAATTCATTCATACAGAATTTTATTTTCGTTGTGAAAAGTAATTTTGATTTGTTAAAGTCACGGCGACTAGAACGTGTTACCTGTGTAATTCTATAATGTTGAAAATGTAGTGGAATATATAATGGGATATATTCTCAGTAAAATTAAAAAATGAACATATATACATGATATGAAGGAGAATTTCATACTGAATTCAAAATTAGAAATCACATTTTCCTATTAACAAGATCAGAATCAGAATGGTGGATGAAAAAATGAAAATTTGTAGAAAAATTATCTAGAAATCATCGATAATTTACTTCTTTCGATCCACGACGAATTTAAACTGTTATAAAACGTAAAACGTTTTAGAGTAAGTATTAAATACGTAATATTGTTATTTTTTTAAAGTAATTTACATTTCTTTTATAAATTGTTATTTTGGTTAAATATTTTGTAACGTAACTCTTCGACAGTTCATTCTAGGTAAAAAAATATAAGAATCCTTTTTGCCTTCCACTACCCTTGGTAAGGGAGGTATAGGGATCGTGCTAAAAATCGCATATCGCGATTTTGGTAAATGACCACGTTTTTAGGTCCCTAGAATCCGTTTTTAACATTTTCACGATGATGTCTGTGTGTGTGTGTGCGTGTGTGTGTGTGTGTGTGTGTGTGTGTGTGCGTGCGTGCGTGTGTGTGTGTAGATCCTCCTTATGGTCTAACTCAAATACTATCATTCAGAATGTTTGAAACCATGTATTTCTACCTTATTCTAATATGGAAAGAAGCTATTAGATTTTGGTCGCAATCGGATAACCGGAAATGGCAGTTTACTTGAAACTCAATATAGTTTTTCTTCAAAAAATATCTTTAAATGTAATTTTTTCGCAATTTTTTATTATAAAAATGAAAGATTATTCCATTTTATACAGGTTTGCTTTAATACTTTTCTATATATTTTTATGGATAAATTTATAAAGTAACATAAAAATTATGTCTCGGAGCATATGCTTTAAACACATCTCCATGGTTACATAGTCAAATGTATGTAACTAACAGATAAATTTCACTGTCAAAAAAATAATCATTTCAAATTAATAATAGTAACGTTTTAAAAAGAAAATTGTAAATAGAACAATAGTTTTATGGAAAGGAACTTAATATACATAATTTCTAGCATTAGTAATTATGCAGGTATGTATTTAAATAAAGAAATAAATAAATATATTATCACGGCATATTATCCATTGCTGTACACACATTTCGGTAATGATGATGACATATTTGTATTGTGCGGGTGTTTACCACAAGGGTTAATTTTATGCCATTTAAAATTCGAATTATTTGGCGTTGATTGGGATCGAATCGGATTCCCCAGATTCGCGACCAGACATCAGGCACGCGGCAACGAGACCCCATAGGTAAATGGCGGGAGGTATTGTGTTGGTCACATCAATTTTTTTGTATAAAAAATGTCACGAGCTTTAATTTTGTATTGTAAAATTTTGATACGGGCAATTTTTTCTTTCGAGAAAATGGTCGAAAACCTAAATATGCCGCCATTTTTTGCAATTAGCATGAGGTTTCCATGCTCCGATTTCCGAAAACTTTTGATAAGTTGCATTTTTCTGGATATGATACCGTAAAAAGCTTTTGTTACAATTTCTTTGAGGTAGAATCGTAAATTTCCTGGACTAGTAATTTAATAAAGTAAAGTATTGTGCGCCATATACATACCGGATCGGGGGCTTTTACAAAACGAATCCTGTTTGAAACTCCATAACTCCGGAGTACATTGAGATATTGATTTAAAAAATTTATCCCTTGCAGACAAAGGGTTGAAAAGTATTCCTAGTAATTTTCAAACATTTATATAGAAAACAAGTAAATAGCGATTTTCTAAATTTGCCATTCAAATTTAATATTTTTGATATATTGAGTATTAACTATTAGTAATAGACGGATTTCATTATTTTTTTTTACTCCATTTGACAACTCAAATTTATATATTTTATTTTCATGGCCTTTTTATATATTTTTTTTACATTTAATTTTTTTTTTACATTTTCTTAGCAACAACTTCAATTTATGTTTCCATTGAATTTCAACAGCCGCCCTCAATGAAACCATAAAATATTACAATGACATATTTAAATAATTATAAAATGTTTGAAATTTAATTCTGCCAAGTGGTTTAGTCAGTATGTCGGCTACTTGTTCTTCTGATGGAATATATTTTATGTCGATGATTCCTGCTTCAACTTTTTCTCGAATAAAATGGTATCGTATGTTTACATGTTTTTGCCTCTTGTGAAGTGTAGGATTTTTTTCCACTTTTATTGCTGACTTATTACCTTCAAATATAATTACTGGATCTGTGATTGGTATATACAAGTCTTGTAAAATACCTTTAATCCAATAGACGTCTGATGCTGCCAAACTTAATTCCATATATTATATTATAAATATTATAATTTCGGTTGGAGTGCTTTGCATAGTGTACTAGTTACTTTTCAAATAGATCATTTCAGGTTACAATGTCATCATATATTAATATATTTCACTTTAAATTCCCCTTTTATCCCTAGGAGTGTCACAAGGATCTATTTTGGGTCCTTTATTTTATTTATGTTGTTGTTTTGCCTAGTGTGTTAAAATTTTGTATCGCACATGCATGTGCACATGACACACAAATTTTAGCAACGGTGAATAAACATAACATAAATAAAAATTCAACTCTGGTGATGCTGACCTTGAAAATTTCTCCACCTGGGTAAAAAATAATGAACTTCAAATTAATGCTGGTAAATCCTGCTTACTTGTCTATGGTTCAAGTGAAACTCCATGCATTGAACTAAATGGTACAAGACTTAAACGTAGTACTGTGGTTAAGAGTTTGGGCATGTTACTAGATAAAAATTAAATTTTTCTACAGTCTACATAGAAAGTGGCCATTTGCGCTCTCTTTTGTCAACGCAAAATGTCATTTTGCCGCTCTAGCGCGACAAAGTAGAAAAAACGCTCGCTATCCAAATTTCTAACTATACAATGTTGAGAAATGTCACTTGTCCTTACTTTTAATGGTAACGTTTAGTCAGGAACTAATGGCACTGTAGTGACACATTTACCACCTTTACAAATAAATCTGACATGCCGCACTATTGTGAAAATAAAATAGGGCATTCATTTACAAAAACGAAAGTATAAAATGTTTAGATTAGATTGAAGCAATAGGTCAAGAAGAATGGGAAATAACGATAAATTAAAATTAAATATAAAAGGCGTTTTTTATTTATTTATATTAGTCACTATTAATTGAGTAGTAGTATAAGTACAAAGTGTACATTTTATTATTTTTTGTTATGGTAGCGACTGTAGAAAAAATCTTGTGTGTTTCGAGCGCAAATGGATATTGTCAATATCGAGGGAATGCCGCGCGACGCAGGAGCGCGGCAACAACCTCTCAATCAACAATGTCCTATTTTGCGCTCTTAATACACAAATAGCTATTTCTGTGAACATTTAACTAAAAAATAATTGCAGCTAAATTAAAACTAAAAGTACTGTATGAGTACCGTTAATTTACTTTCTCCAGATGTGTGACGATACGTACCTGCTCACAGTGTCATTCCCAGTTGTTTTTAAAATCAGTATAATTCGCTGACGGAGTTCATTGACCCCCCGATCACATGTGTTTGTGTCCATAGCATGTTGCCGCTAATAAACCATATTAAACCTATAAAATATATGATGTTGAGCGCTATTTTGACATTTGTTGCCATTTACAGGGCCTATAGCGAGCCACAAGCGATGCAGATCATATTTAGATCCCCACACACTGTAAATATAACCCTCAAAGTTTGTACAAATAAACACATGTTTACCTGACCGATGAATAACGATATAAACTGTGTAAAGCATACCATATGTATTGTATTGTTGTATTCTTTGTTTATTTGCTTTGTACAGGTTTTATTTTACTTTGTTTAACCGTGAATTGTGACGGCTGTTGTAGGTCAAAGGATCAAAAGATCGGAAGTTAGCAACAATGCGTTGTCAGACGTGTACCGTTACAACAATAATACTGTAATTGTTATTATTTATTTTATAATGTTTATTGTTGAATTTTTATTGTTGTGGGCCACAAACTGGTACAATCGGGATGTATTACAACTTTTAGTTATTTTTATTTATTTTATTTTTGGTTGTACAAACGCCAGCAGCGCCTTTTTAATACAAACTGAGTTTAAAACGTTACCCCTCCAAGAAATTTGCGAGATTCTGCCGGATTACCAAAATTTGGGTATAAAAGACGCCGAATCGCCTGGAGATATCAGTTCTTGAGTTCGCCTGAATGACTTCTCTGGGGTCTTCGGCTCGAGCTGCGAACGGTTGAGAGAAGTCCACCGCCGAAGCTGCTACCGTTGTTTGGTGAGTGCGAAATCGCTGTCCGTGCCTCTTGTGGACAATAGAGGCTCCGCCGTAACTTTGCTATCACGTCAATTGCTGCTGGTGCAAGTTATATTTAACTACCGTTTGTTTTCGAACATATTTCATTATTTTACTTACGTATTGTCAGAGACTGTGCCATTGCCGTATCGCGGGGGCACAGTCGCCGTTCATTGGGCCGTACCGTAACAGTTTGTTGTTCAACAATCACTTCATTTTGTTATGTCCTATTTGGGGATTAAGTTCCATTTTTTTTAGTAAACCTTACATTTTACTTAAATAAACATAACAACCCAAATATTGTGTTATTATTATGAGTTCTAAAATTTTCAGTATTTAAAATAATAATGTTAAAAACAATATACTTTCAAGTTGGGGGGGGGGGGGAATTACCCCTTTTTACAAAAAGAAGTCAGAATAATTTCCAGAGAAGATGTGGTCACATTCTAGTATAAATTGTGCTATTAGGCGACTGAAAGAAACTGGATCAATTTTCAGAAAACTTGGGAGTGGAAGGTCAGTAACTGTTACAAATAACGAAAATTCAGAATTGGTACACGAACTGTTCCAGGTTTTCTGAAGATTGATTTAGTTTCTATCAGTCGTCTAATAGCAATATTTATGCTAAAAACTGGCCATCTCTTCTCTGGAAATTCTTCTCCATTTTTTTATTATTATTACAATCTGCAATGATCAGTCATATTTACGTAAGTGAGGTGCCATTATTAGAATAAATCTCGAAATAGTTGCACAAAACTTAGAGCTAATTTATGACTATATTACAACTAACTCGAAATGTTACTGACAGTTTCATTTGTTTGATTAATAGCCTACTTCGTTTTAGCTGATTATAAAATTACCAACGTGTAATTTGTAAATTTGAATGGTTAGAAAATCGCTATTCACTTGATTTTCTATATAAATGTTTCAAATTTGCAAGGAATACTTTTCAATCTTTTGTCAGCAAGGGATAAACATTTAAAATCGATATCTCAATGTACTCCGGAGTTATGGAGTTTCAAACAAGATTCGTTTTAAAAGCCACCGGCATTTATAGTACAGATGGGACAAATTCGAGTTCTTTATATAAAATACTTTGTTGTTATGCACGCTACTGAAAATTTGATGTAGGTCTTTTTGAGACATTTTTTGACAAATTCGAGTTCTTTATATAAAATACTTTGTTGTTATGCACGCTACTGAAAATTTGATGTAGGTCTTTTTGAGACATTTTTTGAGCTACAGACTCAAACTTGTATTTCGCTTATGTTGAAAATAATAATAATAATAACAATAATAATAATTCTTTATTGTATTTAAAGTTACAATGAACTATTTACAATTGATGAATGGGGGTTGACTTTTTGCTTAATATTTTATAACCTTTGCATTATATACCTTTCATTGGTGAAGATGAAATGATGAAAGACACACAAAACAACCATGCCTTATCCGGGATTCGACCCCAGGACCCTTGCAGCGTAAAGCGATAACGCTACCGCTATTCCACCTGGGTCGGCTATTTTGAAAATACTTCATATCTCGCTTATTATTATCTTCTACAATAAGCGAGATATGAGGTATTTTCCAAATAAGCGAAAATCAAGTTTTAGCATGTAGCTCAAAAATAAAAGACGGTGCTATGGTGCCTATTAATTTAATAGTAGGAAGGTAAATAAAATACAATGAAGAACTTACTCGACAATAGATAAAATAGTGATGGCAGTGACAACATATAAATTTTTACATTATTTACGTAGCTAAAAAATGGTCAAATCTCGAATTTGTTCCACACTGTATAGCACAGATCACACTGAAGGATGTGAAAGTCACGTATAATATCATGTTACCGTGTTTGCACAGCCCCTATGAAAATACTTCGCACTAAAATGTAAATGGTGGATTTAGTAGCTTATGAAAATATATAATTATAAATATTTTATAGACGTACAAAATAAAACGAAAGAAGTAATACAAGCTATAAAACAAACCAAGAAAGGGAAAGCAGCTGGGTATGACCAAATAAATGGGGAGATGCTAAGAAGCCTAGGAGAAAACGGAGTGAACTTTATTACTCGCATGTTTAACACAATGTGGGACGAAGGAAAGATCCCAAAGGACTGGGAAGTGGGAATTATCGTACCAATCTTCAAAAAAGGCGCGATAAAGCAGAGTGCTCTAACTATCGTGGTATTACTATACTAAGTATAGTATCAAAAGTATACGAAAGAGTACTAGAACAACGGCTAAGAATAAAAATCGAACCATAATTACAACAGACACAGAGTGGTTTTAGGAAAGGAAGGAGCACACAAGACCACATTTTCACGATTAAACAACTGATGGAGCGGGTACGTGAAACAGGAGAGAAGTACTGGCTAGCCTTTATTGATTTAGAAAAGGCGTTTGATAGTGTCTCTAGAGGCTTACTAAATGAAAGCCTAAAACGAAGACAGATTTCAGGAAAGTTGCGGCGAGCAATCATGAGCATTTACAAAAACAACAGGAACTTTGTAAGAACTAGTAATATGAAATCCAATGAGTTCACCATAAACGAAGGACTTCGTCAAGGCGGAGTACTGAGCCCAGTTCTTTTCAACATAATTATGGACGACATTATTAAAGAAATCAAAGGAAGAGTAAAGAAGGTTTATGTTGGCCACAGAAATTTGGAACCAGTATGGCTACGAGAATGCGCCTTTGCCGATGACTTGGTAATTTTTGCACGAAATGAAAAAGACTTAAAAACAAATATAAGCATGTGGAAGGAAGCACTAATGACCAGGGGTCTAAAGATATACGTCTGCAAAACTAAAGTGATGGTCATAGGAAGTCCCAACTTAAACTATTTTTTGATTATTGTATAATGTTGGTCGATGAGAGATACACTGACTGATTATTTTTGTTCGCAGTAGTTATTTAAATATTTTCCTACATATCCATATGCCATTCCCCTCTTTAATACCTGATATAGTTACTAATTTAAACCTTTAAAGAGTTATACAATTTTCCATTAGTGTTCAAAATAATACTTCCAGTAATTTAATTTACTGCTCTTTAAAACATAAGCAAAACAATAAATTAACTCTTACAATTTCCATTTTTTTCATACATGAATATATTTATTTTCGTTTGCTTATGGTTTCAACACGGTTTCAATTCAATCAATCAATTTCATTTATTTGAAAAATCATTTGTGTCATTTTTGAAACATTTTCAACGGTCGGCAATGTAATGAGAAGCTATATTAGCGCCAAATTGTCCTCTATCATCATACAGTAATTTTTTTTATGGAGGTCCAATCAAGGTCATCTACGAATTGTATGAATTAAGATATTAGCTCCGCCCATTCTGTTAAATTCAGTAGTGTCGTTTACTTAGTTTTTATGAAAGTACATAAGATACTACTGTTATTTTACTATTATAAAAATATGTTACTGTAAAAGCATTCAAAATTAAAAAGTAAGTCAACTGGTAAGTTTATAAGCAAATTTGAAACCAAATATGTTAAAACATGATACTGACACAATGTCAGTGTCAGTGACACTGACAGAAAATAACGTTATTCGTACGGCTATGAATCAAGGTAAGATATCTGAATTAAAAAATAAACTTACGTTACAGCGAAAGTATTGTCAACAACGAGCATCGTTTTAAAATGGAATGCCTTAACTTAATTGAAACTATATGAATTTTTGAAAGACAAGCGTGTTATAGCCATCATTACGCACATGCATGTATTCTTTGCAAATGGCAGAGATAAATGTATGGCTATTTTGTTAATTCGTTCATGATATAGATGACCTTGACCGGACATCTGTAATTTTTTTTTAGTGTACTTTGAACTACAACTATAACAGGCCGGCTATTCAAGTCTCACAGGCCTGCTGTACAGTATGTTAAAAAAAACCTAACTCGGAGTAGGCCATGAACAGAGAATGGTATGTCTTAATTTTAAAGTATTTAATTCAATGTAAATTTGACACGAGATATTAACAAAAATGTTAGCTGAAGAAATCAAAGCCTTTCTTCTTCAATTTTATTTTAGAGATGGAAATAAATTAGAATGACAACATTCTTTTGCTGTCTGTTACAATGATTTTCAGGAAAATTACATTTCATTAACAATTTTGACAACTTGACTTTTGAATTGAATAATGAGCAGACATATGAGTACCTTTCTCTGTTCATAGCCTGCGCCGAGTTAGGTTTTTTTTTCTGAATACATTGTATAAATACTTTTTTCTTACCTGCATGAGGTTGAAGCACATGGCGATGAGAGCCATACCGAGCATGAGATACATGGCGCAGAAGACAAAGGATATGGCGAAGGTCTCACCCTGTCGGCTGAAGTAAGTGTTGACCCCGGGCACGAAGTCACCAAAGCCGATCGTGCTCAGCGAGATAAAGCAGAAGTATGAGCTGTCCAGGTAGCCCCAGCCCTCGTATTCGGCGAACAGTAGGGCTCCTCCACACACATACCTACACAAGAAGAGGATTTAAAAATTGCAGAAAATACATAATTATACATCAGAAGAAAGAATAATATAAAAATCTGATGTGGCCAACACAATACCTCCCGTTTAATTTAATTTTTATACAAGTAAATACTTAAAATTAAATTAAATATAAATACCGGGTTCGATCCCGACCGACGCTAAATATTTTGAATTTTAAATGGCACAAAAATGACACCTATGGTGCACTCTCTACGCCAGCAATAAGTACTCATTAGGAGACACCTGGTAAACGCCCGCACGGTACAGATATGTCATCATCGTTACCGAAATCTGTGTACAAAGCAGATTGGCACATCCAGCAATGGGTAACATGCCGTGACGATATATTTATTTTATTTATTTATTTATATACTTACTGATATTCATTGCTGGCGTAGAGAGTGCAATACAGGGGTCTATTTTGTGCCATTTAAAATTCTAAAATATTTGGCGTCAGTCCCCAGATTCGCGTGAAGTGACAACTGGTAAACGCCCGCACAGTACAAATATGTCATCATTATTACCGACATCTGAATACAAAGTAGATTGGCTCACCCAGCAATGGGTAATATGCTGTGATGATATGTGTTTTTATTATCTTACCTATATTTTTACATATTTATTTATGCTGGAAACTGTGTTAAGTTCCTTTCCATATAATTATTGTTCCATTTACTATTTTCTTTTTAAAACGTCAATATTATTATTTGAAATGATGAGTTTGTTGACAGTGACATATATCTGTCAGTTTCAAACATTTGAGATCTGAACTGTGTAACCATGTGTATGAGGTGTGTTTAAAACGTAGGCTCCGGGATTAAAACTATAGATAATTTTATAAATTTATCCATAAAATATACAAGGTGTTATATTTTAATGGACCCAGCAAATATCTCGCTTATTTATTAAGTTAGTAATTTCTTTCATACAACATGATTTGTACAACAACATGTAAGCTACTTGATGACGAATGTACATTCATGATACCACTTCCGGTTTATTAGTAATTAATATCAACTTTGAAATTTCAAAGAAGATGCTGATTCCTCATTTGCCAGTCCATGTTTACATGTCAAGAAGAAAACAGGAGACGTAAGACACTGTATAGACTATAGGGCTTTAAATAAGCTAACAATAAATGATCATTATCCCCTCCCTAGAATAGACGATCAAATTGATTTATTGTATGGTGAGAAATTTCATACTAGTCTTAATCTTAGAAGTGGTTACTATCAAATTCCTATTGAGGAAAGCTCAAAATCTAAAACTTGTTTTGTTACTCCAGATGGAACGTATCAATTTAAACACATGCCCTTTGGTTTGTGTAATGTTCCGGCGCTATTCCAAAGATTGATTAACCTAAATTTGAAAAATTTAAGATTGACTATAGCATTAGCTTATTTAGACGATACAATTATACCTGCTTCGACAATTACAGGAGGTTTACAAAATTTAGAAGAAGTTTTATTAGTTTTGAGAAAATCAAATTAAACTTTGAAAATGGATAAATGTAATTTGATGATGTAGAGGTAGTGCCAAATGTCATGAGCTATGAAATGCGCAGATCAAGAAGAGAGACAGCTAGAGAAAGGTCAAGCAATAGGTGAACGAGAAAGAGAAAGAAAGAGTTTTGCTTACTGCGCAACAGCTCATAACGTTTGGCACGGACTCTACCAAATATCTTATTTAGGTTTTGAAATAAGTGAACAAGGTATTGCTCCAGGCAAGCAAAAATTAAATAGTATTGTAAATTTTCCCAAACCAAATGATATAAAATAAGTAAAAAGTTTTGTTGGATTATCAAGCTATTTTAGAAGGTTTGTTAATGTTTTTGCCATAATTATTCGTCCCCTAACCGATTTGTTAAAAAAGGGTTCAATTTTCAAATGGAATGAGGAACAAGAAAACTCATTCATAAGAACAAAACCTGAACTAAGTAGTAGTCCCATACTTTGTATTTATAGTCCCACAGGTAAAACTGAACTCCATACCGATGGTAGTAAGATAGGGTTAGGAGGTGTTCTATATTAAGAACAAATCCATGATAAGAAAATACACCCAATTAGTTACTGTAGAAAAACAACCCCAGGCGAGTCGCGATATCATTTGTATGAATTAGAATTAGAGGCGTTGGCGATAGTATGTTCGGTCGAAAGATTTCGAGTCTATCTAATTGGCATAAATTTTGTTATACGAACTGATTGCAATAGTTTGAAATTGCTTGAAAATAAACGAGACCTAAATCCGCGAATCGGTAGATGGTTTATTAGACTTGCCGAATACAACTACAGTATTGAATATCATGCTGGTTCAATCAATCGGGAAGCTGAATCTATAAGTCGTTTTCTAGTTGAAAACGCGACCGAGACAAAATTGGTTGGTTTACCTATTTTGAATATTAAAATAAATACTGATTGGATAGAAGCTCTTCAATGAACAGATCAAGAAATTTAAAAAATCAGAGATCTGTTAGAAGCCGGAAATCCTAAAACATACGACAAATTTATTTTGATTAGCTGAAGAGTTTATAAGAAAAGTGGTTTAAAATTTAGACTTTAGGTACCAGCTGATTTACGGCATCAGATTGTAAGTGAAACCCACGCAATGTTATGTCATATGGGCATATATAAAACTTTAGCTAAATTAAAGCAAACGTATTATTTTCCAAAAATGTGAGAATTTGTTACATCTTACATCCACCGACATCTAGCCGATAAAAAAATCTCGTTTTCTCGGGACTTATCGCTCAGAGTGCGGGTGTAGTGCAAGTTTAGTGAACCTAAAGTAAAGTGCTCAAAGTGAGAGTGGAGTGAATAAAAGGGATGTGGAAACAAAAGTGCGGTGTTGAATCAAAACAAAAGTAAAAACTTATTGCTGACAAGTACCAGGTGCCCGAAGTTGGCTGCACAAAGCGCAAGCGAAACCTTAAACAACGCACACAGCATTCGGACGCACACGAACGTGCTCACTCAATGTCGCCAAATATATTGAAATTAAAAACAAGAATCCTAACAGCGAATGTCGAATAAAAGAAATAGAACAATAGATACAAGCCTGGAAGAGGATATATCTGCCTTCAGGACACGCAAAAAAGTGATTAGAAGCCCAGAAACAAAAATTACACTGAAGGAACAAACTAGCGTAATAAACATGGATGAACTTAAAAAACTAAAGCTCTCAGAGAAAAAATGACTAAGAAGGAGGAGAAGTGGGACAAAGAAAAGACAGAATTAAACAAGAGGATAGATAGACTCGAAGTCCAGATGGAGAGGCAAGAAAAACAAAAACGAAAGAATAATATTATACTAAAAGGAAGCGAAGTAAATGAAGATGTTAAGTCGGTTCAAGAATTTTTAAAACTGAATTTAAACATTGAACCAAAGATCAAAAAGATTAATTTATTAAATAAAACCCAAATGGTAAAATAATACTGGTTCAACTCGAAGAATTTAATGATAAATTAGAAATACTGAAAAAGAAAAACATACTCCTAAAAAAGGACCAGAAGGTTTACATTGAAAACGATCTCACCAAAAAAGAAAGAGAAATCCAAGCGACCTTGCGAAAAATAGTAAGAGCCGAAAAAGAGAAAGACAGACGAAAGATCATAAAAGTAGGCTACAAAAAATTAACAATAGATGGACATGAATTTATATGGAACGAAGAAGAGCAAGGCGTTGTAGAAAATGACCAAAATTCAAAAAACTAATTAAATGTAACCCGGACGGAAAACAATGGAAACCAAAGAGTGCAATGAAAAAGGATACGAGGCATGGTTCAGAATTAAAAATACACAGACTAGGTACTTGGAATGTACGTAGCCTAGCAGGGAAAGAATATGAACTTATAAATGAAATTGATAAAATGAAAATAAAAATTTTGGGAATCACGGAAACAAAGAGAAAGGGAAACGGATATAAACAAGTCTCAGAGAATTATTGGTTATATTGGTCAGGAGTTCAGGAAACAGAGAGAGCAGCATCGGGAGTAGGGATCTTAATTAGCAAAAATCAAATAAACAACATGAGCAATGAGAAATATATAACTAACAGAATAATAACAATTGACTGGAAAGTAAATACGGAAGAGGAATTCACTTTAATAATCGCTTACGGACCAAATGAAGATGAAAAGAAAGAATTTAAAGACATATTTTTTGAAGACCTCAATTTAGTAATAAACAATACAAATAAAAATATAATACTTATAGGAGAGCTAAACGGGAGAGTGGGTAGAAACAACATTGGAGTCGAAAGAGTTTTGGGAACCGAAGGAGAGGAAACTCTGAATAATAATGGAAAAAGAATAATTGACCTAAGTATAGAAACCGACCTTGTAATTTCAATTACATTTTTTACGCATAAAGACATTCACAAATACACCCGAGAAGAACCGGCTAGAAATGAAAAATCCATTCCAGATTACTTTCTAATTAGCAAAACAAAAATGAAGCACGTAAACGACGTAAGAGTGTACAGAGGGCCAGAACTAGGGAGCGACCACTACTTGGTAGTTATGAAAATGCAAATTAAAACACAAAAAACAGGAGAATGTAGAACGAAAGTTATCAAAGAAAAAAATAGCCACAAATTAGCTGACGAAAGCATAAAAATAAAGTACATGAATACAGTAGAAGAAAAGCTAAGAAACCGCAATAAAGAGGACAATATAGAGGATATGTGGGGCATTTTTAAAACAAGCGTATTGCTAGCAGCCAAAGAAACATGCGGTATAGCCAAAGTAAGCAACAAAGGCATAAAAAGAAGTCCATGGTGGACACAAGAGATAAAATTAAGTTAAAAAAAGTAGCATGGAAAAAATATCTAACAAACAAAAATGCAACAAAATATAATGAATACAAAAACACCAGAACACATGTTAAGAAAACAATTAAGGAAGCTAAAGAACTGGAATGGATAAAGTTTGGACATAAATTGAATGATGCTTATCGGGAGAACCAAAAACTCTTTTACGGAGCGTTAAAAACAATGAGAAAGAAGACAGATAATGTATTAGTGAATATCAGGGATAAGAAAGGTAACGTGCTTAGAAACGATACACAAATAATGGAGAGATGGAAAGAATATTTTAAAGAGCTCTTAGGAGACGAAACACAGAAAAAAATAACTGAACAACAAAAACAGAATGAAGAGGACATACCGACTGATGTAGATGACAATATCACAGAAGAAGAACTTACGAAAGCATTACAAAGAATAAAAGCAGGGAAAGCACCTGGGCATGATGGTATAACAGCTGAAATGCTGAAAAACTTAGGAGAAAATGGACGAGAGTGCTTATTAAATATATATAATGAAGCAGGTAAATACGGAGTACCTTTAGATTGGCAGACGGGGGTAATAACCCCAATCTTCAAAAAAGGGGACAGTAGAGACTGCAAAAACTATAGAGGCATCACACTTCTTAGTATACCCGGAAAAGTCTATGCCAGAATCATCGAGAACAAAATCAGAGCACAAATAGAAGAATCTTTAGAAGAAACGCAATGCGGATTTAGACCGAATAGAGGCGTACAGGATCACATCTTCTCCATCAGACAAATCACTGAAAAGGCAAAATTGGTAGATAAAGAGATACATATGTGTTTTATAGATCTAGAGAAGGCATTTGACAGAGTCATGAGGGATAAAGTTTGGGAATGCTTAAGAAAACGAGGAATTAAAAATAAAACAGTAAATTGCGTAAAAAACCTCTACACAAATAATAAAAATTACGTCAGGTCAAGGAACAACGAATCAACAATATTTAATTCGGAAACAGGACTCAGACAAGGCTGCATTCTCAGCCCGCTTCTGTTCTCAGTATACCTGTATGAAGCTATTAAAAATATAAAATCCAAACTAAAAACTCTAAAAGTAGGATACTGGAAACTGAAACTTGTACAAATAACCGAACTGATCTACGCAGACGATATGGTCATTGCAGCAGAGAATGAAGAAGACCTACAATATAATATAAACATCATAAATGAGGAATTTAACCGATGGAACATGACAACAAACACAGAGAAAACCAAAACAATGATAATCAACGGCAAAGGGAAAAAACAGCATCAAAATAGATAGCATCGAAATAGAGCAAAAAATATCTCTCAAGTACCTGGGAGTAACTATTGCCGAAACAGGTAGCTTAGAGCCAGAAATAAATGAGAGAGTTAGTAAAGGAGGAAGGCTCTTTAACGCATTAAAACAAAAATTCCTTGCCAAAAAAGAAATCCCAAAACAAACCAAGGTCGACGTCTTTAAGAAAGTTGTAGTACCAGTATTAACATATGGTAGCGAGTCATGGACGACATTTGAAAGACATCTCAGTAAAATAAGAAGCGTAGAAATGAAATTTCTACGAAAAATTTAAGGGAAGACGAAACTAGATAACATTAGAAACGAAGTCTATAGGAAAAACTTAGACACAAAGCCGGTACAAGACATAATACAGGAAAACCAACTCAGATGGAGAGGCCATATCCACAGAATGCCAGACTCTAGACTAGCAAAATGTGTACACGGAGCGAAACTGCTAAGAAAAAGGAAGAGAGGAAGGCCGATAAAAACATGGGACGAAGACGTTAGAGTGGCGACGGAGAGCAGAGGTGTTCAGTGGAAAGAGTGCAAGGTGTGACATTGCATAAAGCATGATTCAATGGCGTGACATATTCAACTATAGGCTTGAGGGGTCAGACGGCTAAATTTTGCTAAGTTAGCAGAAATGCATAGCTAGACGTTCTGTACCGATGGTAGGATGCGTCAGTCAGAGTAAGTCTGTCTCAACCTTATGACACGCACAGTGTCACGCGTACGCGAATAAGAATTCGCACGTTTGAAGAGTCAGAGTAAGTCTGTCTCAACGTTATGACACGCACAGTGTTACGCTTACGCGAATAAGAATTCGCACGTTTAGAGTTTGCGAACAATAGTTCGACGTCAAACTACGCTTACAGTTAGCAGGCAGCACTATCCGAGATCACTTAGCTTTAACCGTGTCATATTCTCCCACGTAATTGTATAAGTGTTTATTTTTCGTGTAAATTTATCTTGTAACTGTTCTTAACTTCAATATATAATTTAATTAAATCTAACTGGCGTTAGAATTATTAAATTAAATCCCGAACACCCGGTAAAGTGTTGTGAAGCGGAATCCACGAGGTTCCAGCCAATCAGCCCAGCAGTTCCGTGACGTACGTCTGGTACGGGGTAAGTACCCTTACTCCACATTTCGCCTGCTCCCATTTCGGTCCAATCTGTCCGCAAACGCAATAGGTGGTTTCTCAACCTTTCGCTAACCACCGGAACAGGTTGTAATAATCCTCCCCTTCCCTTAGGCTACTTGGAGAAGTCGGGCCTAATTTGTAATCTGTTACATTGGCTAATAGATAGTAGGATTAATTTACTACTTGTTACATTGGCGCAGAGTCGGCGGTCGGATTTACTACGCCCTGTTACAAAGGAAATAATGGAAGACCGAAACGCATGGAGAAACTTGTGGAAGAAAAAGCCAGAGACAGCAACAAGAAGATGACACAACACGCACAGCCTTACACAGCGGAAGGTAGAAAGGCTTTAGGATTAAGTTTTTTTTACCTCTCGATAAGAGAGGTATTGGATTCATGCTAAAAATCGCATATCCAGATTTTATTGAATAAGCACGTTTTAAGGTCCCTACAATCCGATTTTAACATTTTTACGATGATGTTTGTGTGTGTGTGTGTGTGGATGTGTGTGTGTGTGTGTATGTGTGTGTGTATGTGGGATGTTGGAAGGACGATTACTCAAAAACTATAAGACTTTAAATTTGTTTAACTACGTATTTCCCAATCGGACATTCATGGGAAGATCTGAAAAGGTTTTGGTAACAATTGGACAACCGGAAGTAGAAGATAATTGAAAAAAATCTTCTAAATATTATTTTTTGAAAATTTTTCTTGGTAATATTAAAGAAAATTAAATTCTCTGTGTGATCCATTTATATATTTTATTATATATACTATAGATTTAGAGATAAAAGAAATATAAAAGAGTTAAAAGAAGAAATAAACAAATGTAATAACAGCATAAAACAGATACTGATAAATATAGAATTAAAGGAGAAACAATGGGAATTAGAAAAAACCGAAATGGGAATGAAAATAGCGGCTCTAAAGAGAAAAATCGAATACCAAGAAAAGAAAAGGAGGATGAAAAATATCGTCATAAAAGGATTACAACAAGGACGTCAGAATATTAAGGATGCAGTGAAAAATTTCCTTACAAATGAACTAAACGTTACCCCTACTATCAATGAAGTGTATATAATACCTTCAAAAAATAACAACATTACAGTAGCAGAAATAAACACCAGGGAAGAAAAAGCCGAAATAATGCAACGTAAAAGCAAATTAAGAGGAAAAAACATATTCATAGAAGATGATCTATCAGCTGAGGAGAGGAAAATGCAAGCAGTGATCAGAAATAAAGCAAAATTGGAAAAAGAGAAGGGTCATAAAGTGAAAATTGCATATGGAAAAGTAATTATAAATGAAAAATGTTTCATCTGGAACCAGGATGTGAACGATGTGGTAGAGAAAAATTATGAAAAAGGGAGTAAGTATGGAAAGGAAGGGAACCTAATACCAATTTTAAATGAAAAACAACAAAAAGAAACGAGTAATAAATTTCCAAAAAACGGTTAAACAATTATGCATCTCGGACAGATAAACGGGTGACGAACAAGGAAACGAATCAGGATAATCACGAAATAAATTTTAAGGAAACGTTAGCTACGTGGAACGTTAGGGGAACAAACGGAAAAGAAGATGAATTAATAGGCGAAATGGAAAAATATAATTTACAATTTCTAGGTTTAAGTGAAACAAAGAAAAAAGGCAGCGGTATTGAAAAATTAGCCAAAGGATATACACTTTTATACTGTGGAGTTGATGCAAATATAAACGCTAAAGCTGGAGTGGCATTTATTGTACATCCAGAAAGAGAGAAAGATATTGAGCACTATAAATTTGTGAACGAACGAATTATGAAAATAAGACTGAAAATCAATAATATAAGCCACTCTTTATTAATTACATACGGCCCAAATGAAAACGACCCATCTGCAGAAAAAGACGAATATTTCAAAAAATTACAGTACGAGATAGATGAGGAGTGTATAATTGCAGAAAACCTAATTATAATGGGAGATTTAAATGGCAGAGTTGGCAATGATAATACACATACACCGAACTGCATGGGTAAAGAAGGAGAAACTACAATAAATAATAATGGCAAACGCATTATAGACCTCTGTGTAACTAATAATCTAATAATAGCAAACACTAAATTCACACATAAAGATATACATAAATTTACTAGAGAAGAACCCAAAAGAAACGAAAAATCTATAATAGATTATTTTCTAGTAATTAGGAATTTATGGAAACAAATTACAGATACACGAGTTAAAAGAGGAGCTGAAATAAACAGTGATCATTACTTACTGGTATTAAAAATGAAATCTAAAAGGATCAGGGAGCTTGAGCCAGAAAATACGCCAGTATTCAAGAAAATTAAATATAATAAATTAAGAGAGCCAGAAATTAGACAAGAATATGAAAAATTAATAAATCACGAATTAGAACAAATAAAAGTGACAAACAATCTAGAAGAAAACTGGAGTAATCTCAAAAATACGTTACTAAATGCAACTAGGAAAATATGTGGCATGACAACAGTTAGGAATGCAAACATACAAAAATCATTTTGGTGGAATGACGAAATCAAAGCTAAATTAAAAGAAAAGAAAAAATCTTGGAGAACGTACTTAGCGTCAAGGAAAATAGAAGATTATAATATATATAAAACACACAGAACACAGGCTAAAAAAATCTGATGTGGCCAGCACATAACCTCTCGCCGTATATTTTACCTGGCTGTATGCATAAAGCAAAGAATATTTTTATAAATACAAATAATATATTCATATAAATCTATGACGTATAAACTTCTTTATTATTCAATAATAGCATGTCTCAACATGAAGATATTTTACCATAAATTATGTTACAATAAATTACAAAGTAGAGTTTATCATATATAAATATTAGGCTGGTAACTGCAATTTTCAATTCGAACAACGTTGTTTACTTTCTCTTCATATTCTTCTAGTAAAAACATTAATTTTGGGCGGTCTAAAATGTATATATGGATTGTGCATCTATTCTTACATATCTTCTTTTACATTTTATTTTTTCATACATGTTATATCTAAATAACACTAATTCTTTTTAATAAAGTGACGGATAGATTGCACTCCGATTATTCTTATATCGATGTGTAATTTTGTCAATATTTACAACTTACTTGAGAAGAATTTGATAGCTTTTTCGTAATTCAAAGTTACTCTAGTCTATAGTACTGGTGTACATTGTCCCATAATGTTTGAAACAAATTTAAGTCCTTCAATCTAGACTTGTCATCTCCATAATAGTCACAGATCAAGAAGTAAGGGATTCTCCAAGTAATTTTTTTTTCATTACTCATTATTTCTGACACTGACATTTATCTGTCAGTTACAAATAATTTAAATTATCAACTATTTTTCATGGCATTCTTTCGGCTGTCAAATTTATTACAACAGATTATTTTATATATTATACTTCTTTTATCTCTAAATCTATGGAATATATAATAAAATATTTAAATGTATCAGATAGAGAATTTAATTTTCTTTAATATTACCACGAAAAATTTTCAAAAAATAATATTTAGAAGATTTTTTTTCAAGAATCTTCTACTTCCGGTTGTCCAATTATTACCAAAACCTTTTCAGATCTTCCCATGAATGTCCGATTGGGAAATACGTTGTTAAACAAATTTTAAGTCTTATAGTTTTTGAGTAACCGTCCTTCCAACATCCCACACACACACACACACACACACACACACACACACATCCACACACACACACACACAGGCATCATCGTAAAAATGTTAAAATCGGATTGTAGGGACCTTAAAACGTGCTTATTCAATAAAATCTGGATATGCGATTTTTAGCATGAATGCAATACCTCTCTTAGCGAGAGGTAAAAATGGTAATAGAGGGAAAAGCTCGGGAATGGACGGAATTTGGAAATAAAATTGAAGAAAATTTTCTAAATAACAGAAAGTTATTCTATAGAATGTTAAAAAATATGAGGAAACCAAAAGCAGTAACAACTAAATACATTAAGAATAAAAATCTGATGTGGCCAGCACATAACCTCTCGCCGTATATTTTACCTGGCTGTATGCATAAAGCAAAGAATATTTTTATAAATACAAATAATATATTCATATAAATCTATGACGTATAAACTTCTTTATTATTCAATAATAGCATGTCTCAACATGAAGATATTTTACCATAAATTATGTTACAATAAATTACAAAGTAGAGTTTACCATATATAAATATTAGGCTGGTAACAGCAATTTTCAATTCGAACAACCTTGTTTACTTTCTCTTCATATTCTTCTAGTAAAAACATTAATTTTGGGCGGTCTAAAATGTATATATCTGGATTGTGCATCTATTCTTATATATCTTCTTTTACATTTTATTTTTTCATACTTGTTATATCTAAATAACCTTAATTCCCTTTAATTAAGTGACGGATAGATTGCACTCCGATTATTCTTATATCGATGTGTAATTTTGTCAATATTTACAACTTACTTGAGAAGAATTTGATAGCTTTTTCGCAATTCAAAGTTACTCTAGTCTACAGTACTGGTGTACATTGTCCCATAATGTTTGAAACAAATTTAAGTCCTTCAACCTAGACTTGTCATCTCCATAATAGTCACAGATCAAGAATTAAGGGATTCTCCAAATACATTTTTCTTTCATTACTCATTATTTCTGACACTGACATTTATCTGTCAGTTACAAATAATTTAAATTTGCAACTATTTTTCATGGCATCCTTTCGGTTGTAAAATTAATTACATTATTTTATATATTATATTCCTTTTATCTCTAAATCTATAAAATATGTATAAAAATATTTAAATGTATCAGAAAGAGAATTTATTTTTCTTTAATATTATCAAGAAAAATTTTCAAAAAATAATATTTAGAAGATTTTTTTTCAAGAATCTTCTACTTCCGGTTGTCCAATTGTTACCAAAACCTTTTCAGATCTTCCCATGAATGTCCGATTGGGAAATACGTTGTTAAACAAATTTTAAGTCTTATAGTTTTTGAGTAACCGTCCTTCCAACATCCCACACACACACATCCACACACACACACACACACACACACACACACACACACACACACAGACATCATCGTAAAAATGTTAAAATCGGATTGTAGGGACCTTAAAACGTGCTTATTCAATAAAATCTGGATATGCGATTTTTAGCATGAATCCAATACCTCTCTTAGCGAGAGGTAAAAAAGGGAACATTTTAACAAACAATAATGAAATAATGGAAAGATGGAAACAATATTTTCAAGAGTTACTAAATGGAGAAGACAGTGATAGACCATCAAGTATTAATATTATAGATAAAAACAAAAAAAGGAACAGGGCGTAGTGCAAACAGAGTTAATAACTGATGATCACATTTCACAAGAAGAATTATGCATTGCAGCGAGGAAATTAAAACTAGGAAAAGCAGTAGGCAAAGATGAGATTACAGCGGAAATGATATTATACATGGGAGAGCAAGGCATGGAAAGACTATTACATATTTTTAATCAGGCATGGCGTGAAAAATCAGTCGCAGAAGATTGGAAGAACTCAATAATAGTACCCATACTGAAGAAAGGAGACACAATAAATTGTGTGAAAACTTTAGAGGCATTTCTCTCATAAGTATTCCGGGCAAGATATTTGCAAGAATTATAGAGGAAAGATTGAAGAAAGTACTGGATAGTGAATTAGAAGAAAACCAATATGGTTTTAGGGCAGGAAGAAGCACGACTGATTTTATATTCACCTTAAGGCAAATATCAGAAAAATGTTATAGTCACAAAAAAGAAGCACATCTCGATTTAGAGAAGGCGTTTGACTCGATAGATAGAAACAAATTATGGAATATTTTACATAAGAGGAAAGTCCCTGATACGATTATATACACAATTAAAAGTCTTTATAAGAATACATTAAACTCAGTACGCACAGGAAACTGTGAATCTAAATACTTTGAAACAACCAGAGGAGTTAAACAAGGCTGTATACTGAGCCCAGGTTTATTCAATTGTTATATAGATGAAGCTATAAAGAACAGTAAAAGAAAACTAAAATCACTAAAACTAGGTATGTGGAAACTTAAAAATATAGAGATGTCAATATTAATGTATGCAGACGACATGGTGATAATGGCGAACAACGAGGAAGACTTACAATATAACATGGAAATTCTAAATAAAGAGCTTAAAAATCTCGATATAAAAATAAATATAGCGAAAACTAAAACCATGATCTTCAGCCGGGAAAAGAAAGTTCACAATATATGGCTAGAGAATAATAAATTAGATCAAACAAGTGTATTTAAATACCTTGGAAGCCAATTCTGTGAAGACGGTACACTGGATGTTGAAATAAATGAAAAAATTGGAAATGCAAATCGCCTACTCAATGCCATTAGGAATAATTTTTTAAAGAAAAAGGAAATATCAGAAGACACGAAAATTACGATCTACAAAACTGTATTTGTTCCAACTCTCACATATTCCAGCGAAGCGTGGAATATGTCAGACAGAAATAAAAGTAAAATTCAGGCATCTGAAATGAAATACTTAAGAACGGTAAAAGGAAAAACTAGGATGGACCGAATCAGAAATGAAAACTATAGGAAGGAACTCAACGTAAAACCGATACTCGACACACTAGAAGAAAAACATTTGAGATGGTATGGACATGTGAGCAGAATGGAAGATGACAGGGTAGCTAAACAAGCTTTAAGATCAAGATGCCAAGGAAAAAGACCAAGAGGTCGTCCGAAAAAAGAATGGGTGCAACAAATAAAAGAAGCAGTTGGACGAAGAGGGATGACCTGGACCGAAGCACAGTCAGCTACTGCGGACCGAACATTATGGAGAAGCATCTGCAATATGCCAGTGTCCTAGAAGATACAACACCTCGACACCGAAAGGTAGAAGAGGATCGATTATGTATGTATGTTATGTATGTATGTAAGAAATATAATATATAAAATAATCTGTTGTAATAAATTTTACAGCCGAAAGAATGCCATGGAAAATAGTTGAAAATTTAAATTGCTTGTAACAGACAGATAAATGTCGGTGTCAGAAATCTGGAGACATTGCTGAAGACTTTTTCTGGGAAGTACATACAATATATTATTTCTTAATGTATTAATAGTTAAATATTTAAAATTATAGGTATATTACACATACCCTTCAGAAATACTGATACTTCCGAAAATGATTTGGAAACATTTCGAAAAATTTGAAGAGTAGGACAAAATTTCTTCATAGAATGAATTTAAATTTAAAAATCTATATATATGGAATAGATTTAAATGGAATTTTTGATGTAGAGTGTGGGTATACAAGAAATGTTAAATACATTAGGGCGCGAGCAGTCATGTGACTTTGTTGGCCTTGACAAGCAGATATGGGGGCCCATGTCAGAATGGTAGCTAGTAATTATGTATATATCATAATTTCTCATTCTAAATTTAGTGATTTTCCAATTCCATGTGGTTTATTTTCCTCGACAAGTAAATTCCACACTCCTGGTGACAAATTAACTACGTGAATTTAGAAAATTTTGAAATTTTTAATAAAAAATTCTGACATTTGACATCTATGTACATAATTACAAATTATCATTCTGGAACGGGCTCCCCACATCTGCTTGTCAAGGCCAACAATGTAACATGACTGTTCGCGCCCTTTACTTATGTAACCAAAAAAAGGAAGTGGCGAGAGGTATTGCGCTGGCCACAACAGATTTTTTTAAATTAAGTTACATCCACCAGTGTATAAATTGTTTATATTATAAATCTATATCCGGTAGACCGCCAGGATATTTACATCCTTTAGATAAAGGCGATTCGCCATTTATAATTTGTCACTCCGACCATCTTAGTCCATTTGAGCGAGCGAAAAACGATAATAAATAAGTACTTGCTCTAATCGACGAGTTTTCGAAATATTGTGTATTGAAAGCAGTAATATCAACAGATACTGATGAAGGTATTCAATTTCTAAGTGAATTTATTTAACATTACCGTAAAATGTCGCGTAATTACAGATCGCGGAACTGCATTTATCTCAAATAATTTTACCATATTCTGTAATGATCACGAAATACAATATTTAAACATAGTTGCGGCTACTCCAACGGTCAATGGTCAAATTGAACGATTAAATTTGGTAATAATTAATTGCTTGAGTACAAGTTTAGATAAGTCAGGTAAATCAGATGAATACCTACTTGACGTTCAGTGGTCTTTAGATAATACTGTTCATAGAGTCACGGGATATAGACTTACTAAAGAAATAGAGAAAATAAATAGTTAAACAAATATAATCCCTGATAAAGACCTTTTTCACTCTGTATGCCAACGATTAGCTGGTAATGAAACCAAAAAGCAGAATACTATAATAAATTCAGAAAAGAAGCGATTATTTATAATCTTGGTGATATTGTATTGGTAAAGAGCCAAATGCAGATTTCTGGTATAAGCAGAAAGTTAGAAAAACAATTTAAAGGTCCGTATCAAATTGTAAAATGTTTAGATAAAGATAGATACTTAGTATAAGATGATGAGACCAAGTGGGAAGTTCCATAAAGCTATTTTGTCTGTAGATTGGCTTAAGTTAGTTAAGAGAAAAGAGGATTAATGTTAAGTTGATTTGTAACACTTCTTTTGTATCTGTAAATTACTATTACTGTATCTGCATCTATAATTTATTTGCCATATCTTAAAATGTTTTAATAGAATGAGGACATTCTTCTGTCAGGACAGCCGAACTATTGTAATTTTATTTTCAATATAGTTGGTAACATTGATCAAACGGAAGTCATGTGACTTACCGTACCGTATAAAGTGAGCTAGGGATATACGTTTGTATGTTAATTTACTTGTTTTTATATTTTTTTGTTTAAAAGTGATTTTTTACCGCCCTAATCCTGAATAAACATCTGTAATACATTGTTACATAAATAATCTTTATGTGCAAAACCATCAGTACCATCTTGGACTAAAATTACAAAACATGAAACATGAAATTTAATATTTCGTCCGTCCGAAAATGTATCTATACATTTGTTAAAAAAATATCAAGGTTAATGAACAATAAGTAAATAATTGTAATGAGTTCAGTTGGTAACTTAGCATGATAATCAGATAACTGATAAATAGTTGGCTGATGTTTGAATTTGTTTATTTTTAAAATGATAATAACAAAAATACAGTATTTTGTGTAACATAAAGTAATGTCCATTGACGGAATTTCAAGTTTAAGAAAATAATTGCTAATCAGCGTAATAGTATATACAGAATGTTGACCGCGACCCCGAAATACAGGACTTTAGTATGTAAAATCATATTTTCGTAATTATTTTAGGTAAAAGCACTTCAAATAAATGTTGTAGAGCATAAAATTGCACCTCAAACAATAATAAACAAAATTAATTTTTGCATGATCCATAAAGGTAGAAATTAGGTATGAAAATGTCGGAAATCAGCCCCTAAAAATAGCGATAGCCATGAAATTGAAACCAAAAAATATGTAACGTGCATCGCGCAACGCGATGAATTACATAATGCACCCTAGATGGTTTGGTGTGCGGCCGCCAGCTTTTAAACAGTGGAGACGGGTAGGGTTGAAACCGAATAAGGGTTAAAAAGAGATGAAGGGCGCCACGTAATTTTTATCCGCAAAATTACGAAAAAGACGGTACCAAAACGATATATGAAGATAAATTACCTACCGTAATTGTTGCCTGAAAACGACTGAGGATTGATAAATAAAAATCTGATGTGACCAACACAGTATCTCCCGCCATTTACCTACATATATAATTTTTATATTACTTTATAAATTTATCCATACAATATATAGAAAAAGTATTAAAGCAAACTTGTAGAAAATGGAATAATCTTTAATTTTTATAATAAATTGAGAAAAAATTACATTTAAAGGTATTTTTTGAAGAAAAACTATCTTGAGCTTCAAGTAAACTGCCATTTCCGGTTATCCGATTGCCACCAAAATTTAATCAGATATTGCCATATTAGTATAAGGTAGAAATACATGGTTTCAAAACTTTCTGAATGACAGTATTTGAGTTAGAGCGTATACAGGATCCACACATACACACACACACACACACACACACACACACACACACACACACACACACACACACACACACATACATACATACACACAGACATCATCGTGAAAATGTTAAAAATGGATTCTAGGGACCTTAAAACGTGGTCATTTACCAAAATCTCGATATGCGATTTTTAGTACGATCCCTATAACTCCCTTACCAAGGGTAGCGGGAGGTAAAAAAAAGGAAATTTAATAAAATAGAATTTAATAAAGGTAAAATTTATGTGCAGAAGGCACTGTAAAATTTGTAAAATAATAAAGAACGAAGCAGGAATGTAAGTAATATATGTAAAAAAAATATATTGTTATACCCGGAGTCTTATAACCCAGTTTGGTCGTAAGCATAACATCTACGCAGCGTGAAATTAATCAACTTCGTAGCGCGGGCTGGTACATGCCACTTGGAGCGCACGTACGTTCCAGAGTTACAAGTCACGACAATGGGCAACAATGCAAAGAAATATAAGATTAAAATTTTACATCAAATAAATTTCCAACAATAATGCTTATAATGAGCTGAAGGCTCCAATTTACATCTACAGTAATATGAAATATTTAAATTCTCAATTGACTATAAAAAAACATGAATACAATAAATCAACGAATTACATAAAAAAATACTACTTCAACAATGAAGCGCCAAATAAAGTTTTACAGTGAGGACACTATAACAACAGTCCTCCTAAGCAACAATTAAACCCTTAAGTTCTTTCCTCGCAACAAAAAAAAAAACAAAAGACGAAGAACGACATTAAATAAAAGATACTTATCTACATGGCGTGTTCGGGGAAATTGTAGGCGATGTAGTATGGCGATGGTGACGGCGGAGGGACAGCCACTGGGAACAATGTAGAAGGTGTCCACAACAATGGTGACGCTGACGGCAGAGTCGCAAATCCTCCGAAGAGAGATGACTTCCAGAACTCGAAAAAGATGAATGTGACACCACACGAAGTCACCCACCAAAATACACAACACTGTAAAGTCATTCGAGCACCCCCGATGTGGTTCAAATCCGCAACAATGGCGAAACCAAAAACTGGTCCTAAACAACAATTGAGTACTCCACTCGCGTAAAACTAAGTCACGCCGACCATCAACCACGTGCCAACACACTCGTTAAAAGAAACACAACTACCCCATAAAACACCCTGTATCAGAATCCACGAGGCTGAATACTTTTTCCGGAACCAAGAAGTTTTACCGTATGAAAATGGCACAAAAAAAACAAATACAAAATAAAAAGAAGAAATACAATAAAAAAAATGAAACGCCCCGTCACTGATGCAATTCCACAACTAAAAACAAGTCCAGCAAGGTAAACAAATAACCTCGTATATCGCCAAGAATAGACTATTGAAACAAACACGAAATAGAATAGAAACAGGGTGAATAATAAGAAAAAGGGATTCGGTAAGTTACTAATTCGAAGTGAAACATATTTTACATAAACACTACAGGAACATTTGAGACAGCAATGAGAATTTATTGGATGAAACACTATAAAAATATAAAGATACACGAAGGATGGACAGAGTAATAGTAACAATGCGACGAGGGAAACTAGATTTAAACGATAGGAAGGTACGTGTATACAGGGCAATATGATTCTGCAGTTAAACTGTTATAACGTGAATTTTAAACCGTAACAATTAACAAATGTTAGCAAATTGCCTGTCAAGCTAGGTTAATTTATTATTATTTAACATTTATTTTAAAGTGAAAAATTAGGAACCGATAAGTATGATGCAGCGAAGATTTGCAGGTCAACTCAAGAGGGTAATAAATCGCTATGGGGCGCTAACTGATAATACAGTGTCTGGGGCTGTCACAAAGTAAGCTAAATGGGTAACGACAGAGTAAGAATGAGGGTTTTAGCGTGGGAATGCCGAAATCGAATGGATACAAGGATTTACAATAATATTTAGAAAGTTTGACAATTAATAAACAACTAATATAACTAACAATAGCTAATTGATTTACCATTGCACTAGCATGAGAAACAATGTAGGAGGATGTTATTGTTATTAATAGTATGTTCGAAAATTGAACCACGACGGTACCGGTAAAAATTTTCAGGTTACCGGCATTATTTTCGAACGCGGTAACTGAGATGTGTGGTAAATTTTAATTACCGCTGGAACCGTGCCTCAGAGCACGGTTTTTGTGGTAATTTATAGTCTAACCTAACTTTTGAAGTATACACACGTTGTTCTTTGATATCATTTAAACGTAAATTGTGTTTAAAAACAACTAAGTACTGTACAAGGTACAAAAAACAAATAGTATCCAACAAAAATATCCTGCGGTGCAAACTAAAATGATTTTGACAGTTATTAATAACCATGAATACCAATGCGTTCGACTGCTTACCGCGAGAACCGTAACTTTTCAGTTACCGTGTAAAATGGTAACCGCGGTTGAATTTTCGTACACACTATAAGTTAAGTTTACAGATTTTCGTAGAATCCGGCCCTAGAATGGGAAACCGAAACATATTGATACTAGGTAAAACACGAACAATAAACAAAGTAATCAAAGTAATATTTAACAGGCCCATCACTGATATAGACAAACATTTCCTATTTATTTAAAAAAATGTCATTTTGGGTGAAAAACAACAATTTAGGTAAACCAAGAATTAGATGAACATTAAGAAGTGGGGGTTAAAACCAGTCCTGTTGCAGGCCATCTCTGTCGCACTGACCAAACCGACATCTGAGGGCATCCTTGTTTAAGTAGAGGTGAAATATATCACTACCTCGTGGCATCTTTGTCTTACACTCAGAGTACAGATATTTGTGTTTTTATCTAATATATAGGGCATATGTGGCTTTTTGAATGTAACTAATTAGCAAATCAACAGGAGATAATTCCTTCTGCAGCCTGGCATAGTGGACCGAAGATGGCTGCTTGAGTCTTGTCTTCTCAGTTTGCTTTTGGAAAAACTACCATTGTTTCATTCACCCCTAAGAAAAACAAATCCGTCATTTAGATCTCCACGATGCAGGACGGGGGGGGGGGGTGGATACATTTGACAAAATAGTTCATGCATACAGTGTTGCAAGATGCACAAGACACTGGACCCTTCGCATGTTTAATGGAATGCTCGATCAAGTATTTAATCATCTATAAGGCTTTTTTGAGAAACTTGGTTCAGCAGCTATTCAAGCCTCACATGGAACATCGGCTAAGCACAAATTTGCCTTGAGAACTTGCACAAGATATTGTAACTTTTCTTGGGAAAAAAAGATCAATGGAAGAAGTAGAAAGGCAATATTTTCCGTCGAAATTACAAAAACATTCAAGATATTATACCTATGCGCACGAGCTGACGACAAGAAAGTGAAAACTGTCTGCACAAAATGCGGTAAACCTGCGTACAGTGAGCATCGAAAGAAAAAACTGCTTTAAGACTCATTTTTCCTCCTATTTTTAGGTTCTCAGTTTTTGCTTGTATCTAAAAATTGTTTATTACGATTATAAATGCTTAAATAAATCGTTATAATAAAAATAGTTTTGTTTTCCTTCCTAGTCAATAATCACTTGGGGTGCTTCGTCACCCCATGTTACCTTTCTAAGGTGTCATAATAGTGTTACTAACGGAAGGTTAAATACATTGGTTTTTATAAAATTGTAGGTGTACCTACTCATATATTTCGACGATGCCTATTGTATCTATTATCTGTGAATTAAACTTAAATAATTTGATAATTTCTAATATATTGTATCTATTCGTCCAGACAATTCTAATTTATATTTTCATATAATTTTATATATTCAGTAAAGCCAATAAACTATACATGGTTATAAATTCAAGTATTAGCTTCCGTAATATAACTCGAAGTCGGAAATATAACGTTTTGCGAACGGAAGAAAAACTACTCGTATTTTATTGGAAACAAGTAATAAATTTGCGATTCGTGATAAATTTCTTCTCCGCTTGAGCTCGTGCTGGTGTTATTCGGGATATTTAGATGAAAGTTCCAATGATGCGTCAGTTTATGATATTGGAGATTTGTTAATATTGCCAGCTATTTGCAAAATGTCATATTAATCGCAGGGTGAATAATTATTATTCATTCAGCATTAATCGTATTTGATGCGTAGTTGTTTGTTGTTTGGTATTAACATTTTGTTATCGTAGCTTGTTACGGTTTAGGATTTGCATACATTTATTGGAGGGGATTATTTGTAGTAAGGTCAATTCGTGATGTTTGGGACGGTGTAAGCACATTTATTCCAAGTACACATATATACATACAGGTTGATAAAAAAGGTAATTTTTACGTGTATATAAATTTCGATGTGCTGATTCTCAATCAAAAATAATTTTTACAAAATTCAGAAAATTATTTAAATAAATAAATATATCATGACTTTGAATTTTAATGGCACTAAACTGACCTCTGTGGTGCACTCGTCACGCTAGTATGAGTGCCAGTGAGGTGACGTCTGGTAAGCGCCCGCACGGTATAAATATTTCATCATTACCGATATCTGTATACAAACCAGATTGGGTAATATGCCGTGATGATTTATTTATTTTATATTATTTATTTTATCACGGCTTATTACCCATTGCTGGGTGTGTCAATCTGCTTTATACACAGATTCAGATAATTATGAAATATTTGTACAGTGCGGGCGCTTACCAGGCGTCACCTCACGAGCACTCATTGCTGCGTGAAGACTGCACCACAGGAGTCAATTTTGTGCCATTTATATTCGATATAATTTGTGGCGAACCCGGGTCCTCAGATTCGCGACCAGACACTCAGTGAACATTTTTATGCGCCACTACCGACATGAATTTTTCGCTATTAATGGCAAGAATTAAATAAATAATATGAAATAATTTTCCGAATTTTAGCAAAATTCTTTTTGATTGAGAATCAGCACATCGAAATGTATATACTCTGAAAAAAAAATACTTTTCTTGAACATTCTGTATAATATCTATTATCTATTACACTGTATTTTTTTTTGATAAGTTAAAATAATATTTTTGTTCAGAAATAATACGTCCGTTTCCACATCATCAATCGTAACCATATGATTCAAATCGCCAGGGTAGAGGGGAGGGAATTGATGACGTTATGTTGTCGGTTGAAATCGTGCGAAATCGCCTGATGTCCGTAGTATTTAAACAAATTAAAACTGAAAACTGACAGTATATAATATAACTTATACTGTGTGAATAATATTATTCATTAAAATTCGAAGTAAGACATTTATTTCGCAATAATAAATAATAATTGAATAATTATGATGCAATGTCAAAACTGACAGTATTATAATAGATATAACCTATATTGCGTCAGTTCTGTTATTTTTCAAAATTCGCAGTATAATCAGTTATTTACGAAGTTATTTATTAATAATAAACGACTTGAATAAATACGATATAAGTATGATGAATGAAATATATCTCTTTTTATTGCCCAAAAGCAATATGTTGCAATAATTGTCAACAAACTTAGAAACACCGTCTTTGTAATAGCAAAATGGACAATATAATACCAAGAATTAACAAAACTACCAACACACAAGAATCATAATTTATCGATGCTAAAATCATCTTTATAACATGATTACCAGAATGACAATGTTCAAATAATTAAAATATTTGAAAATGACATTTGTTACTACGGTTACAATACAGATTATTTTTCATTTTTTGCCGTCGGTTGGACGGATATACGGTATACCCCTCTGAAACACCAACGATAATGAGATAGCGAATAAAAGTTATGCCATGTGTGTACGACAAAGATACTAGATAAAAGTTTATTAATTCTGGCATCAGAAATTGATGATGTGGGGATCAACTCGGAGATACAAAGTGTTAACAATTTTTTAATTATAATTTGTTACACCTTAAATAATAAAACATATGGAAGTAAAAATATTTTTATTTATTATAAAAAAAAAATAGTTCAAACTCATGTGATACACCTTCCCTTACAACTTAAGAGACGTTGTCACCTGAAAAGCGACCTCTACCGTAGAGATATATAGTTACCGAAATATGGCAATAGTATATTGACAAGTTGACATACCTACCCAGAAATGGTTAATAAATTTTATTGATATACATACATCTACTTTTAAGTAATTTGATATATAAAACACAATAGTACGTACTCATTCATTTAATTTGCTTCTTTTAATAGTTTAAATATTATGATGATGTATTATTTAAATAAAGGATGAGAGAGTAATTCCTTATATATTACTAATTAGACATGTAACACGTGCTATTTAATTAAAGCTTCGTCACTTTTACCTGTCGCTAAGAGAGGTATTGGCTTCATGCTAAAAATCGCATATATAGATTTTAATGAATAAGCACGTTTTAAGATCCTTACAATTCAATTTTAACATTTTTACTATGATGTCTGTCTGTCGGTGTGTGTGTGTGTGTGTGTGTGTGTGTGTGTGTGTGTGTGTGTGTGTGTGTGTATGTGGATGTTGGAAGAACGGTTTTGGTAACAATTGGACAACCTGAAGTAGAAGATTCTTGAAAAAAAATCTTCTAAATATTTTTTAAATGTTTTTATTCTTGCTAATATTAAACAAAAATAAATTCTCTATCTCATACATTTAAACATTTTATTATATTTTCTATAGATTTAGAGATAAAAGAAATATAATATATAAAATAATCTGTTGTAATAAATCTTATAGCCGAAATAATACCATGCAAACCATTCGAAAAATTAAAATGTTTGTAACTGACAGATAAATGTGTCACAAATCCGAAAACATTACTGAAGAGTTTTTTGGGAAATACATACATAAATAAATTATTTCTTATTGTATTAATAGTTAAATATTTAAAATTATAGGTATATTATACATACCTTTCAGAAATACTGTTAATTCCGACAATGAATTGGAAACATCTCAAAAAATTGGAAGAGTAGGACAAAATTTCTTCATAGAATAAATTTAAATTTAAAAAATATACATATAAAGAATAGATATAAGTAGAATTTTTGGTATAGAGTGTAGGTATATAAGAAATGTTAAATACAATAGGGCGCGAGCAGGCATGTGACTTTGCTGTCCTTGACAAGTAGATATGAGGGCCCGTGTCAGAATGATAGCTAGCAATTATGTACATAGATGTCAAATATCATAATTTTTCATTATAAATTTTGCGATTTTCCAATTCCATGTAGTTTATTTTCCGAGACAAGTAAATTCTACACTCCAGGTGACAAATTAACAACGTGAACTTAGAAAATCTTGAAATTTTGAATGATTTTTTTTACATTTGACATCTATGTTACTAGTTGTTATTCTGATGCGGCCCCCATATCAGTTTGCTAAGGTCAAAAAAGTCAGACGACTACTCGTGCCCTATACTTATGTAACCAAAACGGAAGTGACGAGAGGTATTGTGCTTGCCACAACAGATTTTTAATTTATAATTCGGGTAATTTTAATTGTACCAACAAATTATAGTTATACAAGTTCAGCACGTAGGGTGCCTAAAAAATAATACACGCAGCAAATGTGTTAATCATAATTTTATCGAAACAACTATGCAATCTTTATTATAACTAATAAAAGTTCGCACAGCCCCTAGACCTAGAACCAGTAGCGATACTGTGTTGGCACCTTTGATGTATACTCCAACGGCCGCCATATTGTGAGAGGTACATAAGCGGTAAATTTAAATACAATTTATTATTTGCTAAGTTTAAAATGTACTCGAATATTCTTAATATGTATTTCAAAAATCTGATGTAGCCAGCACATTACCTTCTGTCAAGCCTGTGTATTATGTTAAAATTCCATACATATATTTCCAGTAAAATTATTTCATAAACAAACTATGCAAATTGCACTTGACACTGACATCTTATTCTTCTTTAGCTTTTCCCATTCGTTAGGGGTCGCTGTTTTACTTTCTTCTTCCACTTATTTCGGTTTTGCGCGTCCTCATTTAGTTCCTTTTCTCTCAAGTGTTCCGCAAGACAGTCCGTCCATCTTATCTTTGGTCTTCCTCTGTTTCGTCTACCCTTCTATTACTAAGCTATTCGTTCTTCCAATATATTCTTCATTTGTCCTCATGATATGGTCAAACCAATGTAATCGTCTCTCTTGTATCTATCTAGAAACTTCTATCACTCAAGCCATTTTTGGCTTGATTCTTTTATTCCTTATCCTATCTTTCCGTGTCGTCCCCAATGTCTATCTCAACATCCTCATCTGACATCTGTCTGTTCGAATTTTCTTAATATAGTAGCTGATTCCATGGTTATAGTATAGCTAGCTGATTTATAAGATTTAATTTCTTTATAGTTCTTTACCTCTATATCCATTGAATATGAAATATAAAATAAATGCAATCAATTCCTATAGATAAGAATATTCTTTAATATTTATAATAGCATTAAATGTCAAAAAATAATATTTAACGGCGTTTTTTTCAAGAAAAACTGTTAAAATCTTCAAATGAGGGTACTTCCGGTTGATCAATTATAACCAAAATCTAATCAAGTGTGCATATGAATGTAATGAAGAGGAATACGTACAAATTGTAATTTTTGGAATTATTGGAGATATCGTGGCCGAAATTATAGTTACACACACACACACACACGAACACACACACACACACACACGCGCACACACACACATACAGGCATCATCCTAAAAATAGTTAAATCGTATTGTGGGGACCTTAAAACGTGCTTATTCATTAAAAACCCACCACCGAATTTTATGACCAAAGACCTTACTTACCTAGAGGTGACAGAAGGTAAAAACTGTACGCAATAACAAATCATTCAAAAATAAAGTACAAAGTGTTTATTAAAATAAAATAATATAATTCATTTCATAAATTTACAATAAGAAACAACACATTTCAAAAATAGCATTGGAAAACAATAATATTGTATAGTTGTAGAATTTTTTATTACAATATTACATCTATACATAGAAGATTATATGTTTAATTTTGTTTATGGAAATACGGCTAAATAAATAACGTACATATCATGTAATTTAGAAATTGTAATGCTGTATAATTATATTTTTTTTAAAATTATTTATGGAGCACAATGATTTTCTTTCTATTATTCTCTGACATGAAATTTTATGAAATATAATATATTTTACTAACCTCTCTGTATTTTAAAGAAAAAAAATAGCTAATTTTTTCTCCGAAAGTATTACTTGCTCTTCTCTCCTCTATTTTCTCCCCTCTTCTATTTGGAAGGAAATAAGTTTTCCATTTTATATAAAATACAAAATAAAATAAAAACAAAAACAAAGAAAACTCAGGTTCACAATACAAATAACAAAATATACGTATTTATAACTCACTCAATAAAAGTTTAGTCTCGAAAAAGACTGATTTTTGAATAATGCGAATAAAAACAATCAAATAACGAAAATACAGCAAAACAAAAGTATATAATTAACAATTGAACAACGACTGCAATCGTCATAAGAAAATGAACAATGAGCAAATTATATTTTAAATGTTTCGTATAATCCCAGGCATTACTTATAAATTTATTATATATTACTTTTATATTCAATAAATGTATAGTATTTAGTATAATCTTTAGTGATTATATAAGTTAAGTAGTGGTGCGACTACTATTTGAAAATTCAAAAAGAATTGCGCCACAGTCACCATGTTCTCAGAGGTGCACTTTCGGTCATGGGCAGTGAAAACTCAGACCCCGGTAATTAGCGGAGTGTCGCTACTGCTCCCTTTACTATTTGTGCTATACAGGTGTCCAAGATAACTTGCCCAACATGGAGATCTCGAAAACCATAACGAATTAGTGGCGTAGCGTAGGTTTCTGCCGCCCGAGACAGTGCCAAATTTGGCGCCCCTCAACCCCTACAAAATATGATTACTTAAGAAATCAGTTACAATAGCCATTATGGTTAAACTATTCAATTTTGTGTTAGATAGTTTTGATCTTAAATAACTTAATTCTTTTAAGAGTTCAAAATGACCGTTCTCCCCAACATTTGGTAACTGCTTTGCAGGCGAAGATTCTTAACGCTATTTCCACATTTGCAAATACGATTGTTATATTATTAGCTTTTAGCGTCTTGAGCAAGTTCAAGTGTGTGTCCGATAATATGTTGGGTAGGTTTTTCAGGTGAAGAATTTCATTTTCCAATTTTTGTGTGTTTTCGTTAAGTTAGATCAGCTTTGTTGAAGGTCTGCAATGTTTAATATAGTCAGTTTTGTAAGGAATCCAAAGTCGTTGTTTACTTCTAAGTAAGGTTGTTGTCGATATGTCAATTCTGTCATTAATTTGTCTACTAGAGGCATCGCATGCGCAGTCAACAATAATGGCCCATATTACAAGCATATGTTTAAAGAAAAGCGCATTTATGGAGCGCGCTTTTATATTATATTCTTATGAGTGTGCTTCAAAAAAGCGCCTTTATTATAAAAGTGCACTCGTAATACAGGCTTTTATTTTCAACTTTTCTTCAAAACATACCTAGTAAGTTATTTGACCCATCATTCGGTGCGCCGTCCCGGCGCCCCTAAATACTTTGCGCCACAAGACCGGGCTTCATGGGCTTGTAGGTTAATATGCCACTGTATTCTGCCATTGAGACACTGTGAGACTATATGATTGTACATTTCACCGCATCTGCGATAGATCATAGGAATCTGTATTCAAAATATTGTGATATAGGGCTCAATAAAAAAGTAATTGAATATATTAAGACACGGAAATATAGGATAAGGAATGGGAAGACAAAGGAACTGGCTTGAGTGATAGAAGTTTCTAGAAAAATACAAGAGAGACGATTACAATGGTTTAAATATGTCATGAGGACAGATGAAGAATATATTGGAAGAATACTAAACAACTTAGTAGTAGAAGATAGAACAAACAGAAGAACACCAAAGATAAGATGGAAGGATTGTATTGCGAAAGACTTTTGCAAAAAGGAACTGAATGAGGACGATTCGCGAAACAGAAATGAGTAGAAGAAGAAAATCAAGAATAGCGACCTCTAATGAATGGGAAAAGCTAAAGAAGAAGAAGAAGATGTCAGTGTGAAGTGCAATTTGCATAGTATGTTTATAAAATAATTTTATTAAAAATATAGATTTTTTTTAGAAGAAAATTTATACATGGAATTTGTACATAATACACAGAATTGACGGAAGGTAATGTGCTGGCCGAATTTTTATTATAATTTCTACGTTCCGAAAATGTTGAAAAACGAGATATATTTCTTTAATTTTTTTTTTTATACAATTTTTAATCACATAAGCTATGCTTTGAAAAGCACGGGACTCCATGAAGCGCGGAACCCGATTTGTTGCAATTCCCTGCTGAAATGTATGTAAATAACAGATAAATGTCACTGTAATGAAAAATAACGAAAAAATTAAAACATAATAACCTTACACCACTGGAAATAGAAAAAAAGTATTTTTTTAAAGTAAAAATTCAATATGGCGCCCATTTAAAATAAGGAATTTATTATTATCCTCTTGGAAGCCGTCATCTTGAATTTTATTTTGACATCAATTTTAAATTTGCCTTATCAAATCATGTAACTTTTGTACGAAACATTTTTTATATCTTTCATACTTACTGAGATCTGATACTTTTAAAATCGTGATTTTCAGTTTTTTTTTAACTTTCAAACTGTTCGGAATTTTAAATATTTCTCAGCGGAACCAGAATGAGCACTAAAAATTGCACAACATTGCCAATTTATCCGACTTCGTAGCTCTTATAGTTTTCGAGATGTTATCCACTTAATTTGGAACACATGTATTTTCCATGATAGTTACTTTACGCTAGTGACTTCCAGCGAAATATAAAAATTCGTATTATCTCATATAATTTTAAGAAAACTCAATCTACCTGGCACATATTTCGTTGTTAGATGATTTCTTTTAACAATAGGGGTTTGCAAGTCTACGGTTTGAAAAAAAATACTTATTGGATATCAATGTTCATCATGTATAAGTAATATTAAGGTGAATATAATCGTTCATTTTCTGATTTGTATTACCTTAATATCAAAATGAAACTTTAATACATTTAAATCGAGCGCGTAAAATTTAGTATCAGCCATGTTTGTGACGTGAGGTACACTGGCAAATGCTATTGGCTAATAGCTGAAAACGCGCAAGCCACGCCTCCGCCGTCGATTTCTCGGTCCTCATTTATTGAAACTTTAATAATTATTTTCTGGCGTAATAGAATTTTTTCGGCGAAAATACAAAATATGGGTCTAATATTTTTATGTACAGATTAACATATTAAGAAATTTAAAAAAGCTTGCAAACTACTTAAATAAATATGTAAATATATCATTACGGCATATTACCCATTGCTGGGTGTGACAATCTGCGTACGGGCGTAGGCGTGACCAATTAATGATAATATGCATTCAATGTAAAAGAAAATTATTTACGAACCCAACCATGATGGTGAGACAGATGGTGACCGGCACGGTAACGGTCTGTGGGTCGTACTCTTCTTCGTAGATGGCATTGGTGCCTGTGTCGCTGCCTTCTTCCTCTTCTACGCCGTGTGGTGGCAGCTGTTGTATGTCGAACTCATCCATTTCCAGCGAGACTGCTGTGTGTCGTCGCTACAATTTAAAAAATAAATGGAACATTTTACTAACAATGACCATTTTTTTTGTACTTCTTTTTCAGGTCTAAAGTAATTTGTGTATACTATGCTTGAATAAAAATTATTTAAAGTTTGGAGACTGTCTATTAAATATTTAAAAAATAATCGAGATTGAGTGGGGTATTCTAAAAAAATTATTTTTTATTTTCTGAAATTTTCATATATTTTTATTACAAATCTAAAGTTTTGAATTTTTTTTTAATTTAAGCGAGATGAATTTTTAAATAATAATGAAGATTTGAATTTTACCACGTAGGAGGAGCTAATGACATTTAAAAAATAATATGTAGTGCCAAAATAAATTACAAAAACTCATGCTAGAAAAAAAAGGATTTTTTATATTATTCGGTTGCTTTTTAGCATAATCCACACTGTTATAATATTTATTATCTTAAATTTTACTACATTAGAATATCCCATTCTCTGACTGAATATTTCTAAAGATGTTAGAGTTTGCATATTCAGAATAATAATGATTAACAATGTAAGCGGATAAGAGGCAGGGGTCGACAACCTTTTTGATATTTATTCATTTATTTATTTATTTAGTTACAATACCCAACAGGCTCACGCCCAGTTCTAGGGTAGGGAAAACAAAACCTAGTAATAGGTTGTCTAGTATGCTTATTACATATTAAGTGGACGAAGTAGTCGTAGTAATTTTTTTTATGTAATTTATATTATGATGGAATAGATCAACATGATCTTCGAAATACTTGTAGCATGATATAAGCTGATGTAATGGAGACTTCTGAAGGGTGGTAGTTCGCGCAATATTAAGATGGAATGTGCACTTACTTCTTGCTGATAATCGAGGGACATGAAAGCAGAGTTTATGTAAAATATATGGACAATCAACCGAAGAATTCACTATTTTGTGAAGAAATATTGTTGCATGAAGACTTCTTCTCGCATCCAAAAAATCCATATTAAAAGAGGTTAATAAATTTTCTTGCTATCACGGGACAAATAAAATAAAGGAAGATAGCCGCATTATTTTTAAGTCTTATTTACAAAATCGTGTTCAAATTATATTCATCGATGGTAACTATTCAAATTATCTAAACGTTACACATGATGTTCTTAAAGGCTTTATTTTGCGCTTCTCTTATTCACTATTTATGTTAATGATTTTCCAAATTTTATGAAATCTGTTGGTAGCGTATATTTTTACTGATGACACATCGTTTGTTAAGTACAATTCATTTAAATTTTCAGTTTCATAACCATGAAAGCTCGAATATTCTTCTAAAGACTGAATCCTGGTTTTTATCAAACAAATTAGTACCCAATAAAGATAAAACTCAGAATTTAATAATATCTAATAAACCTCAACTTAATATATGATCATGTCAGTTACTATTCTTGGCATATATATTAACGACGGACTTATATGGTATGCTATGGTATATTATATCTATACACAAACGTCTAGCCAGATAGTTTCATTATTAAGAAAACTTAAACCTCTCATTACTTTAAATACTAAAAGTGGTATAATTCTCATTGTTTCACTTAGAGCTGTGCACAAGTACGAGAAAAAAGTATTTAATTACAAGTACAAGTACTACGCTGAAAAATGTAATTTAGTACAATTACTTTCATTTTAAAAGTATTTAAGTACAAATACAGTAATTGTACTTGCAGCTTTAGATATAAGTAAATATATATTATATTAAAAATAAACAAATTGAAAAAACATTTAGTATATTTTTAATTGTACACCAAAACGAGGATTTTTTCTACGGAACTTCATGTTTCAAACAAAAGAACTAAAATTAAATCAAATTGCTAATTAATTATTAAAATTATATATTGACAATACCTTACATGCGAATTATACATAACAAAAATTAATTTAGTAAACCTTTTTATTTAATACATGCAGAAAATGAACGGCTGCCAAATCAACGTTTGGCAATTAATTACAAATTAAATTACTTTCTCCCATAAATTTATAATTAATTACTTGTAAACAATGCAATTGTACTCAAATACTTTTTAAAATTTGAAAAAGAATTGAAAAAGTAATTGATTTTCAAATACTAATTACTATTTAGAACCAAGAAGTGAGGGAATTACCGGAAGGCGCGTGCAGCGTATTTTTTACCTCCCTCTACCCTTGGTGAGGGATGTATAGGGATCGTGCTAAAAATCGCATATCGAGATTTTGGTAAATTGACCACGTTTTAAAGACCCTATAATCCAATTTTAATATTTTCACGATGATGTCTGTTGGTGTGTGTGTGTGTATGTGTGTATGTATGTGTATGTGGATTTTCTGGGCACTCTATTTGCCCGACTCTGATTGGCATGCATCGTTCTTCTATGTATTTGGCGAGAATTAAAAGATGTTCGGCGGGCCGAATAAAACTGTTCGGCGGGCCGAATAAAACTGTTCGGCGGGCCGAATAAAATTGTTCGGCGGGCCGGCGGTTGCCGATTCCTGGGTTAAAAGCGAGAAAGTATGAATTGCTTATAATATTTAAAGGATCGTAAATAATGTAATGTGTTTTTTTTTGTGATAATGTTTATTATCAGATGGCAAGGAGGCGATAAAAACAAGGAATAATTGAATTATGAACGGACAGTACTCCAGTGGGAGCGAGTATCAGTAGTACCTTAGCTGAACTGATACTACAAAAACTTGAAAAATAAATTCTTAACTTAAATAAATTTAATATTATCTATTACAAGAGGTACGTAGATTGTATGTTATCGCCCCCAAAGATTAATTTGATAGTATTTTACTCGAACTTAACTCATACCACCCTAAAATTAAATTTACAATAGAACTTCAATTAAATAATATTATAAACTTTTTAGATGTAAAATTAATATTAGTGACAATAAAATCATAACAAATTGGTACAGAGAACCTACAGCTTACAATACAAAATTTGCATTATTAACTCACTAGTTGACAGAGCTATTAAGTTACCTGACACAATTCCATACGAACAATCTAGAACACATTCATCACACTCTTCTAAACAATGGTTATCCTCAAGAATTTATTAATAAACACATAAATAAAAGTTTGCACAAAATACGCAATTCCACAAAATATTACAACTACCCAATCACATATTTTCAAAAAATCCGTATGATCATGAACTCAACTCAATTTTTCATAAATTACTAAAAGATACAAATATTAAAATAGTCAACAACAATAACATAACAACAAATTTTCTTTACTCAAACTTAAAAGATAAAATAGATATTTTAAAAACATAAAAAATGTCGTTTACCAGATCGAGTGTCGGTACAAACAGGCCACATTTTCAATTTTCAAGATTTTAAAATATTAGAAACAGTCCCATATAAATATCGTATATTATTGTATGAAACAAGTCATATAAACATGAATAAAAACAATAATATCAATAATCACACAGACTTCAATAATAATATTCCCCACATAAAACAATTACTATCTCTTCTTAAGAATTAAATTTTACCGCTCTAAAGCGTGAGGTGTGTGTGCGACAGAATATATCTTCATACAAACTACGTTTCATCGCCATTTCGTGCAAGATTTTGTGAGTTCGTAACCATCCTTCGGAAGGACGATACACAAAATGTATTTTTAACATTTATTTAAAGTTTTTTAACTGCAATAAATTTTTAAATTACAATGTAAATTTCAATATTAGGTATAGGTATTCTACAAAATATTATTTTACCTATGGTAATTTGTAGTCATTTTTCTACTATTGAATTTCTTTTTTGTAACAATACTGTTTTATCATGTATAGCTGATGATGAATAGATGATATCCGAAACGTCCTGTAATTTTTGTGACAATACTTCATTATTGAATAAATAAATTGGAACACGCGAGCCCATATTATTTGTATATTATAAAAGGTCATGTCATGTAATATAAAATATGTATAGTAAAATAGAATAAAGAAGTTGTAAAACTGTGGAACCTACTTGCATAACGCACATTTAGGATATAAAAATATAACATAGTGGCAGCGGACTAGCGAATTATTTTTGCGTGATATACTAAATAAGTAAAAGGAATTAAATCGCAATGCCTAAAGGAGACCAAGATAATCAACCATCCCAACAAATTAATTTATCATTACCACCTCCAGAACCATTTAGTTTCAAACCTACTGAATGGGCGCAGTGGAAAAATCGTGTCGAGCGGATCTGGTTTAAATGACGCGTGTCAAAATAGATAAATAGATATAATATGGGTGAACGAGCTGAAGAGGTTTTTGCTTCCTTTTCACCAACACCAAGAACTCAGAGCAATTTGATAATTATTTTGTGCCTCGTAGAAATATAATTTACGAAAGAACTAAATTTTTAAGACACACACAAGGGAGCGATTCTGCTGAAAAATTTATAACTGATTTACAAAGTTTAGCGAAAACGTATAAATGGGACAAATTAAACAACGACATGGTCCTACTATTGCTTATCATAGGCATGCGAGATATTCATGTTAGTGACAAGTTGCAATTAGATCCTGATCTCACGTTAGATAATAAAGCTATTACATGTGTTAGACAGTATGAAGAATTCATTCGCCAAAAAGAAGAAAATGTTGCTGTCGTTACAAGAAATAAACAAAGAAATAATAATTCAAAAGAAAACTACAACATGAATTTTCAAAATAAGGAGAAAAAATTTGAAAATGACAACAAAAAATGTACAAGATGTGGATATGACTGGCATGGAAAACTTTCAGAATGTCCAGCAAAAAATGCAAAATATGGAAAATGTCATAAAGTAGGACATTATAGTAAACAATGCATTCAGAAAAAGAAAAATATTCAAGAAATTTATTGTTCTGAATCGGATAATGACGATGATTCTTTCGTTCATGAAGATCGAAAAACAGACAATGACGAAAACTTATTTGTTGTCTGTATCGAGAGTAGTATCTCCAATGACGCTTGGACTGAAGAAACACAAAAAACAATTAAATTCAAATTAGATACTGCTGCAGATGTTACAATAGTACCAGCTTATGTTATAAAAGAATTTATTTCTGAATTATCTCTGAAGTTCTGCAATAGCAATGTTTTCAGTGCAAAAAGCAAGAACGCTTGAATATATTAGGCACTGTTTAATTACAAATGAAATACAAAAATAAAGAAATCACTGAATATGTCTACATTTCTGAAGAAATTAACGTTACTTTGCTAAGTCGAAATTCGTGTCAAAATCTTGGCTTGGTAAAACGAATTTATGCAACAAAAGAGGAAAGTAATTGGATTGAAGCGTTCCCAAAACTTTTTCATGGAGAAGAATATAGAATAGAAATGAAAGAAAACGTAAAGCCGTATGCATTCTCTTCACCAAGAGCTATCCCTTTTCCATTAAAAGACAAGATCAAGAAAACACTTGATGGAATGGCGGACAAAAAAGTTAAGAATGGTGTGCTCTGATGGTTGTTGCATCTAAAAAAGGTTGTAATGGAAAATTATTGAATGATAGTAAATAAAGTTGTGTCTACTTGTCTAGATTCAGGCAGTGGTGTCTGTAAAAAAAAAAACGTTTCGGTAGAAAAGCCAAAGAAATTACAGGTTAGAAGCGAACTGCGTATAATGAATTATGAAACCAGGATACAAACAAATAATGAAACTTAATAACTACTTAACTTATATTAATCAACTTGAATTGTCCTTCAAATGTAATGATGGCCAGTAGTGCTATCTCGTTTCTTACATCCGCTCTGCCCCTATAATCGTTCTTTTGTCGCGTCCCTCACTTCGTTTCATTTCCCTTTCTTCATATCTTCCGTATATTCTTCAGTTCTCTCTTCACTCTACACTATTATTTTTTCACCTTATTTTTGCTGATTCACGTCTACCGGCTACCACCATGTGATTGCCGCCATCTTCTTTTTCTCCCTCTGGATGCTCGCGGGCTGTTCCAACTTCCGCTGTTCCCGCCACAGTCATACCACACTCATCATCACAACACCAAATCGCACTAGGACATTACAAGGTGGAGGCATTAGAATTTGTGTCAAATTCATCCTATTTCAAGAATAGAATTATCTCTTGCTGCACTCAGTGAAGCTAAATACTTTAGCAAATTGAATGCAAACCATGGATTCTGGCAACTGAAGAATCTCAGGATTATTTCACATTTATTACCCCATTTGGAAGATTTAAATTTGTTCGACTTCCATTTGGTATCACTTCTGCACCCGAAGAATTTCAAAGAATGCATCAAATTTTTACGGGAGCAAAAAATTGTATTGTTCACATGGATGACGTTCTAGTTTGGGACAGAAACGAAGAGGAATACGATGATTGTCTTGGAAACATACTTCAGAAGATTGAAGACGCTGACATGACTCTGAATAAAGATAAATATAAATTCTGCAAAGAAACAGTCACATATTTAGGTTTTATTTTGTCCAAGGAAGGTATAGAACCTAATCCAGAAAAATCATGGAATCTATCTCTAGCCTACCAAGTTCAAAAAATAATTTTGTTTGGAGACCTGTACAGGAAGAAGCGTTCAAGAAAATCAAAAACAAATTGATATCATCGCCATGCTTAGCATGCATAATCCTTCAAAAACAATAATGATTTCCTGTGATTCTTCGTCCAAAGGTATAGGTGCCGTACTTCTTCAAGAAGAAGATGAAGGAAAACGGCCTGGAGCTTATGTCTCGTACTCTTATAGAGTCAGAAAAAAATTATGCGAATATAGAGCACGAAGCACTCGCAATGACTTGGACCAGCGACAGATTAAAGAAATTCTTACTGGGTAAACATTATACTACCGAAACAGACCATAAACCTCTTTTACAATTTTCAAAACAAAGAACTTAGATTATCTGTCTTCAAGTCTTCATCGCTTTAGAATGCGTATGATGCGATATGATTATGACATCGTATATACACCTGGAAAGAATCTACATATTGCTGATCTTCAGTCCAGAAAACCAATCCAGTATGACAATCTTGAAGGTGAACTAAGCGAAGAAGTCGATGCTTTTATTCATGAAATTTCACTAAAAAGTATTTGTACAACATATGAAAATGTTACAAAAGTGATTAAATCACAAATGAAAGATTCAACATGCGCAGAACTCAAGAAATTATTTGATAAAGGTTGGCCTAATATATCAAGTATATCTGCTGAACTACAAAAATATTATTCCATTCGAAACGAACTCAGCGTAGTTGAAGGAATTGTGCTTAGAGAAAAAATATGTAGGACTTTAGGTTCAACATATTTTATATTTTAATTGAAGTCAATATTATATAGAATGTTTCGGGTGCACACCCACCCATCATCAGCTGAGTAAAAAAATATACGTAAGTACAAAAAATTATACAATCGAATAATTGTTCACTTCCCAATTAAAAATTACGTAAGAAATTACATTATGACAAATATTTTGAAAAATAAATACAAAGGTCGTCATTTAAATGATACAAAAATGTTACAGATAGACAGCAACCATTTTGTGACGACTGCTGAAAGACAATGAAAATTAAATTACAATTAAGACAAGTACAACCTGTATAAACAAACACAGGCTGGCCGAACGAAAAGTAACTAAGAAGCAAATTGAAAAGTAAATGGCGGTAAAATCAAAAACTATGGAAGATATTTTTAAGATGAACTAAATTTTGTTTATAAACTGTTTGATTATTAATGTTATTGACTTTATACATGTTAATATGGCAAGTTTCATATAAAAGTCTTGTATCTTTATCTTAATGACCACAATTAATTTGGTAATAATGACAAATGTTATATTGGCGAGACCTCCCAACCGGTTAAATAGATTTTTTTGAAATTAATAAACTAAATTGCATGAAAACTTCTGATACTAAATTGTAAACTCATCTTTTCAATACATGGTATTCCGCAACAAACATTCTCTGACAGTGGAACTCAATTTCAAACAGTCGAAAATTCAGAATTTCAAAAATTTGTTAATGAATTCGGTTTTACTACCTATACAAGTAGTCCTCAATACTAACAAGCAAACGGTGCCGCTGAAATTTCAGTAATGACAACTAAAAACCTTATGAAGAGAAACACGAACAACTAGGAACTTGCCCTTCTAGTTTACCGTAATACAGCATTGAAAAATGGTTTTAGTCCAGCAGAAATGCTTTGTGGCAGAAATTTAAGAGACAATTTACCAGTCACCTGTGGAATTCTGTTTTCCAAACCTAATGCGTGTGTTTTAGCTGAGAGGGAAGAAAAATATAAACAGAATTATGACCACCGCCGTAAATCCAAAGATCTCAGAGCCTTGAAATGTGAAGAATATGTTTGGATAATCGACCTGAAGCGTCATGGTGAATTAATCAAGGTATTGGATGAACCTAGGAGTTACATTGACGACATAATACCAATACAAAGTAGTGTGGAAGATACACTACGGAAAGAATTTATTCCATCGCGACATCAACATTCGAAAGGTACAATTCCAACAATATTAGGCTCTGGAAGAATTGTTGGTCAACCAAGTTCGAAGTTCTGAAGATGATTCCATCTTAGGGAAGGATTTTGTGATATTATATATTATCAGATAGCAAGGAGGCGATAAAAACAAGGAATAATTGAATTATGATATTATAAAAGGCCATCGCATTTTAATGGCACAAAATTGACCCCTGTGGCGCACTCTCCACGCCAGCAATGAGTGCCCGTGAGGTGACGCCTGGTAAGCGCCCGCACGGTACAAATATTCCATCATTACCGACATCTGTGTATGAAGCAGATTGGCACACCCAGCAATGGGTAATATGCCGTGATGAAATATTTATTTTATTTTTATTTATGTAATATAAAATATGTGTAGTAAAATAGAATAAAGACGTTGTAAAACTGTAGAACACATTTGCATAACGCACATTTAAGATATAAAAATATAACAGTGTTCAGTCAAAATTGATATAGAATATGAAATAAATATGTAATAAATAATTAATGTAACAGCACCGTTATTCATATAATATTTTATAGTTGTATTACATTTTTAACAGTAGGAAATTCAAAATTTCCCAAGAAGCACGTTTCAGTTTGGCAATTTGGCTAATGCTAGGTTGTATTTATACGAACACAAATTATTTTTTTATTTTAATATAATCTCATTTAACAAATTATTCACGTGTACCTACGTTTTTTTCGATAAAATTGTTTAAATTTATTGTTATTATTATTATTATTTTCTAATACTGAATCTAAATCTGACTTTTGAATTTACGCGTCCTGGTTTAAAAACAGGGTAGAGTAAATGTAAGATATATTACAAATGGAATGGTGTGTGTAATCAGAAATTAATCCAAATGTACTATATACTTTTTCAATAGCCAATAGTAAATAAAAGGGCGCTTTTAGGTATATTATATTTTTATAGAGCGAATAATAATAGTTAGCGGGTGTAATAATATATATATATATATATATATATATATATATATATAATAATAATAATAATAATAATAATAATAATAATACATTTATTGGTTACCAAAGAGTACACTTTATACCAAGTGATTGACAGCTATACACATTTTAAATTTATATACATATACAACCTATTATACATACAATACAAAATATATTATATATATTTAATAACTACTCATACATACGTGTTCAGAGAATATGCAAATATTATACAAATATACAAATTATTTTTATTCGATGCAAAACTATTTATTCATTGTGACAAAATCTATAGCTTAACTGCATAATTAAATACAAATACATTTATTCATTGACATAAAAACTTCGTAATTTTAATGCATTTGCCGTAAAGAAATATATTGCGTTTATTTTACTCTTTGTTAGATTAGAGAGTAGTTTATGGATAGTATTTTCAGTAATGTCTACTATACTATAATTAGAAAGATAAAAGTCCCTAAGTCCATTATATATTGGACAAGAGATTAAAAAATGGTAAAGGTTTTCAGGCATACGGAGGTTACATATTGTACAGTTTTCTGTGGCATTTAAAATATATTTTATGTTATTATATTTTAGTATTATTTTAATTTTGTTTGATAGTCTTAATTGGGAAATCAATCGCAGTTTAGTTATAGAAATATTATAGTTTAAATACTCTGATAGTTTAAATTCTGTTTTTAGTCGTTTATAAATTGTGCTATACTTCGAGTTTGTTAAATTGTTTAAGTCTTTTTCAATCATTTTATGTTCATATTTAGAGATTATCTCCGTGATTATTGCTTTAGTTACTTGTTGTTTCTCCCATATATTATTAAACCCTAGATCTTCCAAAAATATCCTAATACGAGTAAACCAGTTATATTCGACTTTATTGTCGGTTGACTTATCCAAGGAGACTAAACGATCGTACAGTAACTTAGGAAAGCGATCTTGGCTCATGGCTAGTATCTTACGCCACCAATTTAGAGTTCTCTTCCATATTTTTATTCCTATGTGTGGGGTTCCTGTTTCAATTCGGATCATATGGTCCGGTGTATTTCTTGCGCTTTGTAGAATATATTTTAAGTATCTAATTTGGGTTTTTTCAATATATATATATATATATATATATATATATATATATATATATATATATATATATATATAGGATGCACATAGCTCAAGTATACGTAAAAAATAGTATATTAAAAGACAATGATCCTTATTGTACTACGAGTACAGTTTGCGTAATCGAGTCGAAGGCGAGTTACGCAAAGTACGAATATTACAAAAGGACATTGTAATACGTGTTTTGCATACTATTTTTCCTATTTCGCATTGATATACATTTCTTTCAAATTTATTATTGAAAGAAATATTAAAAGATCAAGGTTCAATATACCCAATAAACATTTGAATTTAATTTATTTTGACAAGTTAGGTCAGAATTAAAATTTATATTTATTATGGTATGAACCTACAATTAAATAGTTTGAATTTTAATTTAAAAGAATGTTTTACAGTTTGATGTAAATATTTTACTATAAAAAATCTAATTGCAGTAATTTTCCATGAGTAATGAGAGTAATGATAACTAAAATGAAAGATATTTATTTGACACTTAGACTAAGTTACCAACTTCATAATTTAAAAAATCCCGAAAAACATTTGTACAAAACTGTTCATTGTATTACTGTTTTTGACGATACAGTTGTACAAAATTCATTTTGTGAACGCGAATAGCAAAAATATATATCATCCTGGTGTGCCAACCTGATTTGTACACAGATTTCGGTAAAGATGATGAAATAATTTTGCAGTGCGGGCGTTTACCAGACGTCACCTCACGGGCACTCATTGCTAGCGTGGAGAGTACACCACAGGGGTTATTTTTGTGCCATATAAACATGTAACCTATTCTTAAGCGTTACAAAGCTTATTGACACTATTTTTTTTTATTAAAAAAGTACATAAATTAAATGTGGTAGTTACATGTCATTGTCAAAATGTATGTATGTATGTATGTATGTGTGTGTGTGTGTGTGTGTGTGTGTGTGTGTGTGTCTGTGTGTGTGTGTGTGTGTGTGTGTGTGTGTGTGTGTGTAAGTGTGTGTGACGAGAGTTTCGGATCGCATAACTTCAATACCACTATTCCAAAAATTATATTTTTTTCGTATTCCTCAAGTTTACATCCAGACGAATAGGTGATTAGATTTTGGTTATAATTGGTCAACCAGAAGTACCCGCATTTGAAGATTTTAACAGTTTTTCTTGAAAAAAGCATTTAAATATCATTTATTGACATTTAACGTTATTATAACTTTATAAGAATACATTATTCCCTACACGATTTGATTGCATTTTATACTACATATTCAACAGATATAGAACTAAAGTATTATAAAGATATTTATAAATCAGCCAGCTATGCTAACCATGGAAACTGCTAATATATTCAGATAATTGAAATTGACAGATGTCAGTATCAGCGAGAAGTAAATGAATGAGATGAGGATGTTGAGATTGATGTTGGGAAAGATACGGTAAGGAATGAAAGAAAAATGGAAATAACTCTAGTGTTAGAATTTTGTAGAATGATACACGAGAGACGATTATATTGGTTTGAACATGTCATGAGGAGAGATGAAGAATATATTAGAAAAATAATGAATAGCTTAGTAATAGAAGGTTGAAGAAACACAGGAAGACCAAAGACAAGATGGAAGGACTGTATTGCAGAAAACTTGAGAGAAAAGGAACTGAAGGAGAACGACACGCAAAACAGAAATGAGTGGAAGAAGAAAATAAAAAATAATGACCCCTAACGAATGGGAAAAGCTAGAGAAGAAGATGTTAGTGTCAAGTGAAATTTGCAAAGTTTGTTTATGAAATCATTTTACTGGACATTTAGAATCTTTTGCAAGAAAAATTATATATCGAATTTATACATAATACAAAGTATTGACGGAAGGTATTGTGCTGGCCATATCAAATTTGTTTTTGTTTATACTTAACGTACCAATGTACATACACGCAAATGGGTACTTTGTAACGATTAATTTTAGGTTATATGTTTATTGGAACTTTTTGGCTTAAAATAACGTCAATAAGAACATATACTAAAGCTAAGTGCAACCGGAGATGCATCCTATTGCGGAATAGTCTGTATAATACATTTTCCGCTGATAATTTATTCATTGAATTCAATAAGGTGTAGAAAAACGTTTGTGAATAGCCCTTTAATGAATGAAGTACCACTGGTAGTTAAACACAAAAATTTAAAATATTTCGTTTTATAACACATATTACATTTATTTATGTATTTATTTAGAAAAATTAAAATTGTTTTCTTGTGTTGGTGTCTAAAATTCTTACTGCGAAGTCTTGTATTGTTACATGAAACATCCTGTATAAGTTTAAAAACAAGGTGTTCATTTTGAAATTTTATTTTATTAATCTAAGATTTAGGAAGCAAATGAAGAAAGAAAGGATCATTAAAAAATAATGTTGGCTATATTTTTAACGTTATATTATTTTGTTATAAAGATTTCAAAACTTTTCCAAAAAGATAAGGGGGAGGCCTAAAATCGTCCTTGTAGAATTCCACACATACATCCTAGTATTTTTCTTGCTTTGTTTGATTTTCGTCAAAACCTTGTTTGTTCACAATATGCTGCGAATAGAACAATATGGCGCCATAAATCGTAAACTTCAGTAAATGGACTTGTTCGACAAGTGTGGGAAACCCCTCAAATGTATATTTATCTATTTATAACCATAATTATTAACATACGTTTGTATTATACCAGTTCTATTACGCAATAGCAACATAAAATATGAATAGAACACAAAGATAAAATAATTTGTAATAAACGATATCGTTTACTTGCTGCATTCAAGTTTGTAATTTATGTAGTGCAGACAACAATAAACATTTTCAATTAAAACAAGAAACAGTTTACCGACTTACCTATCAGAGTCGATAATATCAATGAGTACCAAGTTGTTAGAACGGAAAGCCAAAGCTGGCTGCATACATACCTCCTGTAGGTAGACGAAGGAAGTTATAATGACAATTGTTATATTGTTAGAAAGTTACTCTGCCTGCCCTGGAACTATAATCTATAATAGTTGGTAAAACTAGTTATTCCGTCGAGAAAAGGGATTTAGGAAATTTAGTTTTAAACTAAGTTGTAGCACATCGACAGAGTCATGCATGACTCGTACAAGATGGAAATGGAGAGTAATGAGCACATGCATAAAATGTCCCGAATATTATATCGCGTGCTCATAACCATAATATGACGTTAAGGTGTTTATTGATAGAAGTTGTTCATCAAATATAAATGTACATGAGTTACTTTATTTAAACTACAATTTAATTAATGATCATTTCAGAAATATTTATCATTAAAACAATAAGATAATTTCATGTGTATTTAAAATTTAGCAATATCATTGAATGTATGTCTACTTTGTTATCGCTAATCATACATTTATTTCCCCTAACCAGTGGCATAGCCAGGGGGAGGGTTCGGGAAGTCTGGACCCTCTCCGAAATTTAAGATTAAATATGACTTATACTAATATATTGCGAATGCGAACAAGTGTAATGTAAAAAAATTAAACCTTTTTTAATTTCAAAACTTTCTCCCCAAAGAAAATAGTTTCTTTTATAACTTACGAAAAAATTATCCTGGCAGATTTAATTTGCCCCCCCCCCCTAAAAAACAATTTACACTACTGCCCCCAATACATGCTAGAGGCAAAAGCAGCAGTTACATTATTGCATTTACCGCGTACCTACCTATTTCTAACTTGACGAAATGGCCAGAGTAACATCTATATACGTGTTCCGCAAAAGAATGTTAATATTTAAACCACATATTTTGTAATCTGTAAATAAGTAAATAAGTTCTATTCGATTTTATCTACAATGCACAACGCACGCTGACCAGGACTTGAAGATGTATGATGAATGTTGATGATTGTGAGGATAAACACACTTTAATTAAAAATGGACTATGGAGACTTACACGTAAAATAACTTTATTTACATTTACACTAAATCAATTAAACTAATATAAAGCGAAAGATGCTAATACCGCATATTTAGGGCGTAAATATACGTATTCCTAAACGCGGACCGAAACACAAAACTACATCTTTACTCGACGCGCGTACACGTTAAGATCTAGTTTCCGCAGATTACGCCTCCAACAAATTGTTTAGTGGCATGCGCAATGTTTTATTTTAGTCCAAGAGACAAGCCAAGAAAATCAAAAGACCCTTTTGGAAAATAACTCATTCGATTCAGAATTTCATGCGTTATTTATTCATGACAAATTTACAAAAATCCTAGATGGAATAAGCTCAAAAATTACATTTTTCGCAATTTCTGGAAAATTAAAACAATATAAATTTTTAAGTTTTGTATAATATTTCCAGAACTATATCAGATGATATTTTATTCAAATTGTGCACTCTTATAACACTAAGCATGTAGTTTCTTAAAAATGGAAACTTATTTACTGAACCGAATAAATAAATAAAATATTACTTTTGGTAAAACTCATGTAGTCAGAAAAGTACTCTGGTAATAAATTTCGTCATTTTATGAATTTTATAGTACATACAGCATAAGAAATGTGAAAAAAGGTTCAGAATTATTTTTAGTTAATAAATTAATTCAATATACATATTGTTTATGTCACGAGGTATTAACAATTTTTTTATACCAAAGAACGTTGCGTTGGGCGCGTGATCGTAGGCACTATAAAATTCTTAATACTAGCCTTAAAAAATATGCATTTTAATATTGTAACGTTTATTTATATGGGTGCAGTGTAAAAATCATAGAAATTATATTAATTAAAATAATACGTTTATTATATGATAAATAATTAGGATAAATATTAAAACGATAATAAAAATAAATAACACTATGATGAAATAATTATAAACACTAATTTAAGACTAAGAATATTATTAAATGCTTATTTATATCACTATATTTATTTGTATAACTACATTTATTTATGTTCACTACTCGTAGACTGTTTATTTATATTACCCACTGTTCATTGCTCCTTGCTTCTATATATCAGACTATCTCTCCGCTGTCCTTCGGACGGTATTTATACAGCCCAGTGTCCTTCTGGAACTTTCTGACGCGACCATCATCGAACACAAAGGATCACACCACCGGATGTAATTAACCAGTCTGAACGCGTATGGGGTTTCCCGCCGCTGCCAGGGATTACGTCATCCTCGGGAATAATCTACCAGTAGCGACGCTCGTATACTCTTAAGTCAGGGGCGCACGTCACAATATTATAGAATTTTATTATATTACTATTATATTTTATAATATTTACTATTTTAATTTTGGAGATTGATATTAAAAGTACTAATTGAACAACGTTGATAATAGTGAAATAATGATGTGCCGTCGCTATTAAATTTTTATACTCGGTTTTTCAGTCACGGTGTAAACCAGAAATTTGATATAAGTTCAGGTTCAGGGTTTAAACTGTTTTTCAGAATGATTTAAACCATGAACTTAGCTCTAATTTGACATGAACTTGAACCGCCAACATTTCCAGCTTCAGTGTTGAATTTTTGGTTCTGTGGAATATTTTGACAGTAACTTTATAATTCATTTATATTGCCATCTTTGGTTGATATATTGATATCTTGTCATATATATTCACATTTACAATAAGGTATAGGCGATAGGAAATAAGCAATATGACAGTATTTTACGGAACTATAGTTGATGGGATAAGTTATACACGTGAAATTTTCTTGGGTGTATAAACAAGTGTTATTTATTATATATTATAATATTTAGGTTTAGAAATATATCTCTTAATATTACACACTTAATGCATAAATGCAATTAATAAATGTCAAATTATCCCGTTAAGATTAGTTCGTCTATTAAAAATGGAATCATAGTATTATGAATAAAGATATTAATTTTATTGAATACCTTGGCTAAGATAGAATACCAAAAATAATACGACCTAGAATTATTCAGTTTTTTCAATGACTCTGAAAAACTAGGCATAATAGTTTTATTTTACTTTTTACTATATACATGAAAATGTCTATTTCTTCAGGAGAAAAAAATTGTTGCTTTCTTAATATTTCCATCATTATTTTCCATTTATAGCTTCAAGAATAATAGCTAAATATATATCTTATGTCAGCATGGAGTGACGGAGTGTCAAAATAACATATTAACAAAAATTTAAAGAAAGCGCAAATTACAGCACATCTTCTATATTATTACTTCGTTTAAGTTCAACTAAATTACACATTATAAACAAAAAATCTGATGTGACCAGCACAATACCTTCCGTCAATCCTGTGTATTATGTACAAATTTCATACATAAATTTTCTTGCAAAAGATTCTAAATTTCCAGTAAAATTATTTCATGCAAAAGGCACTTGGCACTGACATCTTCTTCTTTAGCTTTTCCCATTCGTTAGGGGTCGCTATTTTTTATTTTCTTTTTCCATTCATTTCTGTTTTGCGGGTCATCCTCACGTCAAAATTTTTCATTCAAAATTTCATTTTTTGGTATTTTATGATTCCTTTTCTCGGCAACTGAATTCTACACACCTGATAATAAATAAACCACATGAAATAAGAAAATCAAGAAATTTTGAATGAAAAATTATGACATTTGTCAGTTATGGACATAATTAATAGCTGTCATTTTGACACAGGTCCACATATCTGTTTACCAAAGTCAGGAAAATCACGTCACTGCACGCTCCCTACACATATTTTTTTGCAAAAGATCCTATATTTCCAGTTAAATTATTTCATAAATAAACTATGCGAATTGCACTTGACACTAACATCTTCTTCTTTAGTTTTTTTCCATTCGTTAGAGGGTCGCTATTTTTTATTTTCTTCTTCCACTAATTTTTGTTTTGTATGTCGTCCTCATTCAGTTCCTTTTCTCTCTTTTCATCTTATATTTGGTCTTCCTATGTTTCTTCTACCTTGTCATATTATTTTATGTTGTTAGGCTTTACATTAGAACACTAGTTTAGCTTATTACAAAATCAATCTTTATTTCAAGCGTCACATCAACAATCATCGTCATTGTACTGTTTACAGCACAGTGTTGCCACCTACTTACAGAACAGTGTCGCCACCTGTAGGCTACAACTTACATGACATCTCCTTTACAAATAAAAAATACATTGTAATAACAAATAATAAGCTTAATAGTAATACCTTAACTAAGATAAAGTCTTAAAACTAATGGGTAACATAGTCTTTTAAATGTTGTGGGGTTTTAATAATTCTACCTAAACGAGTAGTTACATTTGGAAAATTTTGTTCTGTTATCTTTTCCGTGAATTTATTAGATACACTTGAATCAGTATCACTCGACTGATTTGTCGAATTCTCTTTAAGCAAGTTATCAGTTTCATAGGTTGTTTTGTTAGGCTCTTTTATTCCTTTGTATAAATGTCTTCTGTTACGATCTATTATTTTACCATCGTTTAATTTAATTTCGTAAGAACGCGGTCGTTTATCACAATTTACAATTTTACCAGGTTCTAATAGTTTGTCTAATTCTTTTCTAACATATACATTGTCATTCAATTTAAATGGTTTCAAATTGTGCGCGTTTCTGTCATAATAAAATTTCTGGATGTTTTGCTTATCATATAGCTTGTTTTTAATATCTTGAAATTTAGTTACATTACCCTGATTAATTTTAATAGGTAAAATACCTCTAGTTTTACGACCAAACATAAGTTTGTTGGGAGACGGAATACCTCTCGAAATAGGCGTATTACGATACTCCAAAAGTGCAATATTAGGATCTTTATTATCCTCTTCTACTTTTCAAACATACTTTTTTTATCCCTATATGCCTTTCTACCATCCCATTGCACTGAGGATACCTGGGGCTTGAGGCTATAGTTTCAAAATTCCATGAGTATGCAAACTTTTTAAATAATAAATTTTCAAAATGTGTTCCATTATCAGAATATACTTTTTCTGGAATGCCATGACGTGCGAAAATATATTTCAACTGAGCTATAATAGTAATTGCACTGAGACTTTCAAGCTTCGCAATTTTCACATATTTACTAAAATAATTAATAACTAATAACCAGTTACTTTCTTTATAATAATATACATCAAGTCCCAAAGTTTTCCACGGACCTTCTGGAATGTCTCTTACTATCATTGTTTCTTTAACATTAGCTTTTTGATTTTTTATACACGGAATGCAGTTTTTTATTAGATTCTCAATTTATAAATTCAATGTCGGCCAATATAATATTTCACGAAAACTCTACTCTTACATTTATTTATGCCTAAATGCATATAATGTACTTTGTTTAACATCTTTTTTCTAAATTGTTTTAGTATTACTAAACGCTTTAAATATTAATCCCTCTATTATGTTAAATTCTTCTTTATATTGAAAGTATGGTTTAATTAAATCTGGAACTAAAGCTTTATCACATGGCCAACCTAATTGAATACATTTTTTCAACAGCTGCATTTCCTCATCTACCTCTATTTTTTTTAAAAAAATCTTGTTTTTTATCTAATGAAATCGGTAAATTCTCTACAAAAAAACATACATGAGCAGCTATTTCCTTTGCAAAATTTTCCGATTCATCTTCAAGGTGTGCACGAGACAATGCATCTGCTAGCAAAGCTCTTTTCCCGGTTTGTACTCTACAACTAAGTCGTATTGCTGTAATTGCATAAGTATTCGTTGTAGTCTTACAGGACATTCGTTCAAGGGTTTTTTGAATATTGTCTGTTACGGTTTATGATCAGTTTCAACTTTAACAGTTTTACCATAAATATATTGGTGAAATTTACTACAATCGAATGCAATTGCGAGGATTTGCTTTTCAATTTGTGCGTAGTTGCATTCTGTTTTAGTTAATGATTTACTACCATAAGCAATCGGTAAACAGTTTTGGAGTAAAACACATCCCAAACCATGTTATGATGCATACTTACAACTACTGGTTTCTTATAATCATATTAGTTTAATACAGGTTTTTTAATTAATACATCTTTTAATGAATTGAAAGCTTCCTCTGCATTTGCATCCCAGTCCCAAACTACATCCTTTTTTAACAAATTTCCCAAGACAAGAGTTTTATCTGACATGTTTGGTATAAATCTGTTTACATAAGTGATCATTCCCAGAAATGTTTCTAATTCCTGTTTGTTTTTAGGTTTTTCCATTTCTACTATAGCTTTAATTCTATTTTCATCTAAAGAAATACCTTTAGAATATGTGGCCTAAATACCGAACCTCGTTTTTCTTAAATTTACATTTGTTTAAGTTAAACTTTATATTTCTTTCTCGCGCTTTTTGTAACACTTTTTCTAATCTTTCGTCATGTTCGTTTTTATCTTTTCCCCAAATAATTACATCATCAAACACGAACATATCACCGAATGTTTCTTGGAAACATTTTTGAAAAATCTCCGACACGGAAGAAATACCATAAGGCATTCTCATAAATTTAAACCTTCCAAAAGGTGTACCAAATGTTAATAAATTCGAGCTTTAATCACTTATTTGTATTTTCCAAAAGGCGTGATTTGCATCTAAAGTACTAAATATTTTCGCGTCTGCTAAATCAGCACTTACTTTTTGAAATGTGGGTATGTGAAAATGCTCCCTTCTAATGTATTTATTTAAATAAGTCGGGTCTAGGCAAATTCTCATTTCCCCATTTGGTTTCTTACCTAATACTAGTTGATGAACCCAATCTGTTGGTCCTTTTATTTTCTTTATAATACCTAATTTTTCCATTTTTGCTTGCATTAGCATTATAGGAATTTTCCGATTAGGCATTATGGTTCCTTCCGCTTCGGTTTTTAATTTGATATCAAATTATAGATCAGTCACGCATCCTATTCCTGTGAAAACCTCTTTATATTTATTAAGTATATTACTTTCCTTATTTATCAAGTCAATTCTTTGAATTAAATTTAATTTTAAAAGTGACGGTAGACCTATTATTGTCGGATAAAGATCTTTTTTTATATTATCAATAACAAATTCTACAACATTACTTTCTCGATTTTTAAATTTACAGGTCAAGTGACATTTCCCTTTTACATTTAATTCAGCACCACCATACGCAAACAATTTTATACATGTTGGTTTTAAACTAGGATTGTTAACCCCTGATTGTTTTAATGTGTTAAGTGAAATTACATTACATTGTGCCCCTGTATCTAATTTGGCTTTAACAGAACCTAAATTATTAATACAAATATTCTCATACCATTCTTTATACCCATTTTTATATTTAGAAATAGAACCTATGAATAATGATTCTACATTGTCACTTACTTGCGGAGTTTGTTCATTTTGAATCGTGTTTACCTGTCTGGTTTTACATGCTAACGCAAAATGGTTTAACCTATGACACTTGTTGCATGTTTTACCAAATGCTGGGCACTGACCAAATTTATGGAATCGGTTACACTTCTGGCACGGCTTCCGTAGATTCTTCGGGTTTGTAGGTTGACTGCTTCGTTGTGATGTCGATCCTTGCTGTGTTTGCGGGTTTTCACTCTGCTTCCCATTGTTCATTGATGCTGCTTTTTTCTCGGGTTTCTTTTTAAATGTTGCCATTCTGACTGCGTTGACCTTAGTATTGTCTTGTATTGCCTTGACTTGAATTTGAGAAAGTTCAGCTGTTTTGCACATATTGATACATTTATCACGATTGAGGTTATCTTCACGTAACAGTTTGCTTCTTAAATCAGAATCACGAATTCCACATATAATACGGTTTTTGATAAGGCTGTCTTTTATATCACCAAAACTACATGTACTACTTAACCTTTTTAAGTCTGTTAAGAAAGTTACAAAGTTTTCATTCGGCAGATGCACACGCGTAAAAAACAAATGGCGGTCAACACTTTCATTATGTTTTGGTAAACAAAATTTTTCAAACGCATCCATCACTTTATCTACTTTTCCACTTTCTTCTGGACTCAATTCGAAAGTGTTGAATTTATCTAAAGCTTCTTCCCCTATCACATGGAGTAGTATTGCAACTTGTCGTTCTTGTGGTTTTGTATTTAAACCTTTTGCTTTCATGTAAAAGTCAAAGCTTTGTTTCCATTTAATCCAATTTTCTTTCAGATTTCCCTCAAATAATAATTGTGGCGGTGGTCTCATAGATGATTCCATATTTTCTTCTTTATATAATTCTTCGTTTTTTCAATTCTTTTCATATACTTCTTACTTTAACTCACTTTATGTTATATTTATTTATCCTACCGAATGCGCCATGTCATATTATTTTATATTGTTAGGCTTTACATTAAAAAACTAGTTTAGCTTATTACAAAATCAGTCTTTATTTCAAGCGTCACATCAACAATCATCGTCATTGTACTGTTTACAGCACAGTGTTGCCACCTACGTACAGAACAGTGTCGCTAACTGTAGGCTACAACTTACATGACACACTTTCTGTTATAAGCTATTCATTCTTCCAATATACTCATCTCTCCTCATGACATGTTCAAACCAATGTAATCGTTTCTCTTATATCTTTCTAGAAACGCCCAACACTAGAGTTATTTCCCTTATTCTTTCATTCATTTACTTTTTATTGATACTGACATCTGTCAATTTGAATTACCTGAATATACGTTAAAAATACTCATGGTATTAGCAGTTTCCATGGTTAAGTTAGCATAGCTGGCTGATTTATAAAATTTATTATATTTGTAAGTTTTTAACTCTATATCTGTTGAATATGAAATATAAAATGCAATCAAATCGTATAGAGAATAATATATTCTTTAAGTTATAATAAAACTGAGTTTTTCAAGAAAAACTGTTAAAATCTTCAAATGAATGTACTTCCGGTTGACCAATTATAACCAAAATGTTATCAAGTCTGCATATGGTTGTAAGGAAGAGGAATACGCAAGAATTGTAGTTTTTGGAATTCTAGTATTGCTGACGAAACCGCGGTCACATACACATACACATACACACACACACGCACATACGAACACACACACACACACACATACAGACATCATCGTAAAAATAGTAAAATCGTATTGTAAAGACCCTAAAACGTGCTTATTCAATGAAAACTCACCACCGAATTTTTTGACCAAAGACAATACCTTCCTTACCTATAGGTGACGGAAGGTAAAAATAGTGTTTTTAGAAAAAAAAAAGTGTATGATATACGTGTTAAAAGTAATTTTATTTTGTTCGAAAGTTTAGACTACTCAAACTTCCTTGTCAAAAATAAAATGACACATTTTCAAATGAGGATACTTTTAGTTTTCCATTTATAACCAAAATCTAATCAAATCTGCATATGGTTGTAAGGAAGAGGAATACGCAAAAATTGTAATTTTTGGAATTCTTGTATTGGAGATATCGTGCACGAAACCGCTGTCACATACACACACATACATACACACACACACACACGCACATACGAACACACACACACATACACATACAGACATCATCGTAAAAATAGTAAAATCGTATTGTAAAGACCCTAAAACGTGCTTAATCAATGAAAACTCACCACCGAATTTTGTGACCAAAGACAATACCTTCCTTACCTAGAGGTGACGGTAGGTAAAAAACATTATCTTCAAGGGAGGCGACAACGCATAGAACTAAAAACATCTGCGTAGCCAGACACATTACGTTGTCACCCCCCAAGATAAAACATGTCTTAAAATTTCACTATGTATATTTTGAACTCTAAATTGAAACCGGTTGCACATAAAATGATGTAATTTGGTATATTTGCTATACAATATTAAGACATTAAATTCTATTTTTTTTCGCAACATTCCAAGGTTGTTGAAGAATGAAGACTGGTGATAGTAAATACCTCTCGCCGTATATTTTACCTGGCTGTATGCATAAAGCAAAGAATATTTTTATAAATACAAATAATATATTCATATAAATCTATGACGTATAAACTTCTTTATTATTCAATAATAGCATGTCTCAACATGAAGATATTTTACCATAAATTATGTTACAATAAATTACAAAGTAGAGTTTACCATATATAAATATTAGGCTGGTAACTGCAATTTTCAATTCGAACAACGTTGTTTACTTTCTCTTCATATTCTTCTAGTAAAAACATTAATTTTGGGCGGTCTAAAATGTATATATGGATTGTGCATCTATTCTTACATATCTTCTTTTACATTTTATTTTTTCATACATGTTATATCTAAATAACACTAATTCCCTTTAATAAAGTGACGGATAGATTGCACTCCGATTATTCTTATATCGATGTGTAATTTTGTCAATATTTACAACTTACTTGAGAAGAATTTGATAGCTTTTTCGCAATTCAAAGTTACTCTAGTCTATAGTACTGGTGTACATTGTCCCATAATGTTTGAAACAAATTTAAGTCCTTCAACCTAGACTTGTCATCTCCATAATAGTCACAGATCAAGAACTAAGGGATTCTCCAAGTACATTTTTCCTTCATTACTCATTATTTCTGACACTGACATTTATCTGTCAGTTACAAATAATTTAAATTATCAACTATTTTTCATGGCATTCTTTCGGCTGTCAAATTTATTACAACAGATTATTTTATATATTATACTTCTTTTATCTCTAAATCTATGGAATATATAATAAAATATTTAAATGTATCAGATAGAGAATTTAATTTTCTTTAATATTACCACGAAAAATTTTCAAAAAATAATATTTAGAAGATTTTTTTTCAAGAATCTTCTACTTCCGGTTGTCCAATTGTTACCAAAACCTTTTCAGATCTTCCCATGAATGTCCGATTGGGAAATACGTTGTTAAACAAATTTTAAGTCTTATAGTTTTTGAGTAACCGTCCTTCCAACATCCCACACACACACATACACACACACACATCCACACACACACACACACAGACATCATCGTAAAAATGTTAAAATCGGATTGTAGAGACCTTAAAACGTGCTTATTCAATAAAATCTGGATATGCGATTTTTAGCATGAATGCAATACCTCTCTTAGCGAGAGGTAAAAATGCAAACAACTACAGAAATGTAATTTATTGAGAAAATTATGGGTTACTAACCGCTAACAGTGACACCAATATGTCAAAATTAATTGAAAATATTAATCCTTGCATACCTATTTGTTTTGTTTGCGTATAATTTGCGTTTAAAGCATGAAATTAGATTATTGAATTATGTGAACATAATACAAGTCTACTATCACCAAAATCCGTGTGCAAAGCAGATTGGTACACCATGCATGAAAATGTGTCATTTTATTTTGTGAATTACGAGTAACTGTTGAAAAGTAGATACAAGATTAGAAATAAAACAAATGAATATATAGCAGACAGCTTTTTGTGAGTATTTAAATATTAACATACACATATAGAAGGCAATTATCACGAAAGTGAAATACTCATTAATTTAAATTTGCATATTAAATTTTAAGTCTTCGCATAAAACATCATTATCTGAAAAAGCTTGCATGAGTAACAATTTCATTTTGAAAATTATTAATGTTTGGTGAAAGTTATCCTCAATTCAAGCTTCTTAATACACTATGACACGATCAAAATTGAAAGCGTACTCGTGTCACTTCTGGTCACTGTTGCCAACATTATCAGCCAAATAATATCACCGAAATACGACAAAAATAGCTCTAAAATCCTCATGCATTAAGATCAATATCGTGTGCGATATTTATAGGGCTGAAAGTGATGGAAAATTAAACCTTATGGCTGTGTTCTATACGGTTTCTTTTTCCGCAAATGTCGTTGACATTGATTGCAACAAGTAATGATAAATTGATGCTTGATATTGCCTTACGACACAAGACATCTCTTCTTCCCGTTTGAGTTTGAGGATGTGTTATGTGTTCGCATCTCTGTCTAACTGCTGGCCACGAAATGATTGCGTCTCTATTTAACACGAGATGTGGGGGGTATATGTTATCCCTTTTTGTTTTATTGATGTGAAGGTTATTATTTCATAGGCTGAACTGGTGCTTGCTTCCTTATATAGAATTTATGAGATCTGGGGCGAAGGAAAAATGGAAAATGTAAACGAAAACAGAACGAAAGAGTTAGGTAGGTTATGTTTGGAAAGGAGATACCACTTACTACATTTATATCGTGGCTGTTTGAAAGTCTGACCTCTTGAATTAGCTATATTCGAACTATGTGCATTCGATCCTCTTTATATGAACGTACTAGAAGATAAAGTCAAAAATTCATATGACAGATAATATTATGGAAGCTGACTTTTATAGCTAATAAAAAGAACTTATAGGTATCTTAAAATTTTAGGTAAGAAAAGGCATAAACCATTTGAATAAATATTATAGGCACTGAATCTAGAGCTACTAACGAAAAAATATGGTGCACTTTAGCAGAAAATAAACTATCAAAAATATTACATACCAACACGTACCTAGAAAACATTTTTACTAAGAATAAGAAAATATAAAATAAATAAATATACAAGATGATTGAAAGAATAGGGACCAATATATATTTTGTATATTAATAATTTTAGACCTATAGTTAGTGTTTCATGAGAATCATGCATTTCATGCGTGTTCTTATAGAAAATGCAAGACAAGAACTAGACAATAGTTATATATTTCGTTGCAAGACAACACACGAATCTGTCTTGCAGGAGAAATGCAAGAATAGCAAGATTTTTCCATTCTTGCATTATTATATTATAATTCAAATAATTTATCAACATTTTATTAGGTACATTTTTAATAAACCGTTTTAGAGAGAATAATATAAAATATTTTTCAAGGTATGTTTGATTTTATACCAAATGGTTAGGTAGAGTGTGTACACGATAAGAATAAGCCAACTGTATCATCATCTGTCTTGGGCCGCGTTGAAATTTATGATTGGTTATGGTCCGAACCCTAGGATTGTTAGTTTTGTTTAAAACTGGGAGCTAATTATGCTCCGCATTTTTGGTCATTAATTTAAAAATATTATGTAGTAATTTTTCATTGTATTTGATGGTGATTCAATGAAAAATCCATCTAAACATGCAAGACAAGATAAGAAGTAGCCTAGCAAGACAAGAAATCTTGTTCTGTGAAATACTACCTATAGTTTAAATTACGAAGTTAGGAGTGAACGTAAATACCACTTTCTGTGCAAAAAAGGTCCTGAATTCTACTTTCGGCCGGAAGCAATATCATCATTGATTTTTTTAAATATAATAATACTTAAATTGATACTTATGGATTTACATTTTCCGAAAGTAATTTAAATGAGTTTTACAGTGGTGTCAAATGGTTTTATTTTAATTGAAATTTAATCTAGGTAATTATGATTTTTTTAAATTCATGAAATAATGTATCATTAGTTTGGCATTACTTTTTTATACCTTCTTGATTTGAGGAAATATTTTGTCATAGGTAATAAAAATATATACATATTTAAAAAAAAAAGATTAAACAAATGACGTCAATTTTAATTATTATTAATAAATGTATTTCATATCCTGTTTTTACGAACTGCCAACTCTCAAAATTTATTGTAAGAAATTTCAAAATCCGATTTTTTACAAGCCGAAAAACTGATTTCCTGAGATATTTGAAAAAGTGATGTATCTACTTTTGACTTTTAACCACAGAACTATTTTCAACAAAATGTAATGGAAAATCTATAAATTGTACAAAAACAATTCACTATCAATATATATTGCGTTACATTTAATCTAGTATATGCCAAGGATAAAAATATTTTTGTCGTATCGAACCTATCGGAAACAAAATACAAAAGTGTGCATACCAACTGTTCAATAGAACAAGCCTAAATTCCCGCAGGCAAAACGTTTATTTTAGTCGAGCCAAATGTAAAATCGATAATATTGCATTAAACATCGGGACGAGTCTATCCCTTTAAATAAATATCATTTTCTGTTAGCTTTACATTTATTTATGCAAATTTCCATCAATATTTAGTAGTGTAATCTACAACTGCGATGAAATATTTATGCGGACTAACGATTCGCATTTTCGAGTTTTTGGTTTGGAATCTCTGAAAGAAATTATTTGTGCGGTAATTGCCCGGTTTGTTTCGTTCCACTTGGCTCTAATACGGTTTTGTTTGCTTTGTGAATTTTTAAGCGATTTTGTTTGTTTGTAGCCAATACGTGCCGGTTTATTAATTAGCTTTTTAAAAGCTTTGTTCAATTCTATTTGAACAAAAAAATTATTTCATTCAAAGTAATTGATACATATATCTGATTTCTGAATACAGTTTTTAAATATAAATTCTTGAACTAATACATTTTCCCTAATTCTAAATAAACATGTAAAAATAATTTGCTTCCATGAAATTAATTGCGTTGATTTTAATTTAACTGGAAAATTAATATAAACATGATATTAGTTTTATTGGATTGAACATTAATTCATTTAATAATAAGTACGCAATAATTATTTTGTATACTCGTATAAATATAAAACATGATATATTTTCCACACTTCTTATTTATTTTATAATTCATTAGTAGTCATTAAAATTAATAACTTTTTATAAAACATTTACTTCACGCCATGCTCTTCACTATTTATTCTCAAAATGCGCATGTATTACCCTAATTTTTGCACTATCATATGATAAATAATAATCGTCTTTAACATTCATTCAATTGTGAATATAAAGTTATCGTTTTAACAAAGTAAAAAGTAACAGATTCACTGTCGCGGCAGCGTTTCGTTGACGAGGCGAAACCGAGAATTTGTATTTCTGCCGTGTTGATTACATCATTATTTCTTCGATTGTTTAGAATAAATATTAACTTCATCATTATTTTAAATGGTATTTCCATCGTCGTTATCATCAAGGTTGCTATATAGAATCAAATTTGAATGATTTCATTGTCAGTTATGATAGGTACAAAGTAAAATAGTAACTGTCAATAAAATTATACTTTTTGTCAATCGGAGAAAGAATAGTTATTTATGATATAAATATTAAATGTGTCATTTTATTTTTGACAAGGAAGTTTGAGTAGTCTAAACTTTCGAACAAAATAAAATTACTTTTAACACGTATATCATACACTTTTTTTTTTTCTAAAAACACTATTTTTACCTTCCGTCACCTATAGGTAAGGAAGGTATTGTCTTTGGTCAAAAAATTCGGTGGTGAGTTTTCATTGAATAAGCACGTTTTAGGGTCTTTACAATACGATTTTACTATTTTTACGATGATGTCTGTATGTGTGTGTGTGTGTTCGTATGTGCGTGTGTGTGTGTGTATGTGTGTGTGTGTATGTGACCGCGGTTTCGTCAACAATACTAGAATTCCAAAAACTACAATTCTTGCGTATTCCTCTTCCTTACAACCATATGCAGACTTGATAACATTTTGGTTATAATTGGTCAACCGGAAGTACACTCATTTGAAGATTTTAACAGTTTTTCTTGAAAAACTCAGTTAAATGTTATTATAACTTAAATAATATATTATTGTCTATACGATTTGATTGCATTTTATATTTCATATTCAACAGATATAGAGTTAAAGAAGAATAAAGATAAAAAAATTCATATAAATTTCATAAGTCAGTCAGCTATGCTAACTTAACCATGGAAACTGCTAATATATTCAGGTAATTCAAATTGACAGATGTCAGTATCAATAATATGTAAATCAATGAAAGAATAAGGGAAGTAACTCTAGTGTTGGAAGTTTCTAGATATAAGAGAGACGTTTACATTGGTTTGAACATGTCATGAGGAGAGATGAATATATTAATAGAAGGTGGAAGAAACATAGGAAGACCAAATATAAGATGAAAAGATTGTATTGCAGAAGACTTGAGAGAAAAGGAACTGAATGAAGACGACACGCAAAACAAAAATGAGTGGAAAAAGAAATTAAAAAATAGCGACCCCTAACGAATGGGAAAAACTAAAGAAGAAAAAGAAGATGTCAGTGTCAAGTGCAATTTGCATAGTTTGTTTATGAAATAACTTTACTGGAAATATAGGATCCTTGGCAAGAAATTTATGTATAGGGCGCGTGCAGTGACATGACATTCCTGACTTTGGCAAGCAGATATGGGGACCCGTGTCAAAATGATAGCAATTAATTATGTCCATAACTGACAAGTGTTATAATTTTTCATTAAAAATTTCATAATTTTCTTATTTCATGTGGTTTGTTTGTTATCAGGAGTATGGAATTCAGTTGCCGAGAAAGGGAATCACATAATACCAAAAATTTAGAATCTTTTGCAAGAAAATTTATGTATGGAATTTGTACATAATACACAGGATTGACGGAAGGTATTGTACTGGCCACATCAGATTTTTTCAATCCTCTTCCTATCTACCCTTACTAGTGTAAGGCGCTCCCCTATGCGGGGAGATTGGCAGTTGAGTTCTCTTTTCTCTATTTTGTGTTGCCTTCTTCGTTTCTTTCCAAGTTATTCCTCTTCGTTCTGTTGCGATCTTCACTTCTTCCAGCCATGTTTTTCTTGGACGACCTCTTAAGTTCTTTCTTCCGATTGTTGCTTCAAACACCTGTCTAGCTTTTCTCTCCCCTGTCAGTCTCTTAACATGACCGTACCATCGCATTTGTCCCTCTTCTATTTTGTCTTCTATTGATTTTACTTTTAAATTTTGTCGGTATGTTGAATTTTTTATTTTATATCATTCTGCTTTTTTCCTCAATTCTTCTTAGAAACCTCATTTCAATGGCTGTCATTTTTTTTTTTTGTTTTTGTGTCAGTGACCATGTTTCAGTTCCTTGTATGAGTATGGGTGTTACCACTTATTTATATATTTGTACTCTCGTCTCCTTTGATATTTCTGTTTGTCCCAGGAATGTGTGTTTAGTACTGTTGAATACTTTGCTTCCGGTTATCCTGCTTTCTCTTATTTCTTCTTCGAATCTTCCATCTTCTGAAATTATCGAACACAGGTATTTAAATTTCTGTACTTGTTCTAGATTTCCGTTTGATAGTTACTGGTTTTCGTTTTTCCTCGGTTTATCGTCATGTTAATTTTTTATAGTAATTTCTCGTTTGTTTTCATATTCCTGGCTAGAGTTGCTTCATATTTAGCTATGATGACCATATTATCTGCGTAGCATAATTCTGAGATATCAACTTTCTTCATTTTGCACTGTCCTATGCTGTATTTCTTGACTTCTTTCTTCGTCTCTTTTATTCCTTCATGTAGGACTAGTGTTCTCATGTTTCACTCTTACGTAGCTCTTTGTTTTTGAGTATAGGCTGCATTAGCGTGTTTGGTATTCCCCTGTTTCTAAGAGTTTTCCGTATGTCTCCTCTATTTATTTTATCGAACGCTTTCTCTAAATCTATGAAGCAAAGGTGTGCGTTTCTCCCTTATTTTATTGCCTTTTCTTATTATGAATACGGCATCCTTTACTCATCTATTGGGCCGGAAATCAAATTGGGTTTCTTTGAGTGTATCTTCTAGCCCTAGTCTTAATATTCTCTCCAAAATTCTAGCGTATGTTTTGGTTACTGTACTAATTAGGGTAATTACTCTATAGTTCTGGCATTCTCCACTGTCCCTTTTTTAAATATTGGCGTTATAATTCCTAGTTGCCATTCTTCCGGGACTGTTCCTTTCGTTACTAGATTCATTAGGTCTTTCACTTTCAGTAGGATTGGTTCCGGAAGCGCTTTCATGCTGCTTGCTATTTTATCGTGACTTGCCGCTTTTCCTCGTTTGGTTTTCCTTATTGCTTCTTTTACTTCGTTTAGGCTTATTTCTTCTTTTTGGGGTACTTGCTCTTTTCTTGTTCTTTATCTTTATCGTATGTTCCGTCTATAAGCTCTATAAGATATTGTCTCCATCTATCCATATTTTTTTCTACTTCTGCTATCGTCTTCCCTTCTTTGTCTTTAATGTTAGTGATCGTCGCTGTCTTCTGTTGTTCCAAAGAATATTTTCTGATTCTCACTGTATGCATTTTCCATCCTGCCTCCAAATTCTATCCATGTGTTTTCTTTTTCTTCCTTTATTATTTTTTTAACATATATTCTTTGTTTTTTATATATTTCATAATACGATAACTTCTTAGTTTGTAGATATTCTTCCATTTATTCTTCTTTTCTTTTACAGCAATTTTTACTGTTTCTCCGTCCACCAGCTAGTTTTTTTCATATTTTTGTTCACTATTTTTGTTGTGCCACGGCTTTCTTCTGCTGCCGCAAATATTATTATTTTTAAGTATCTCCACTTTTTCTCAGTGTTTCCTTTGTCGTTTTTATTTTTTCTTTCTTCACGTCTCTTCGACGTTCCTTTGAAATTTTCCTTCTATCTCTTGTCATTTGAGCTCTTGGCCTCTGATCTTCATGTTCACCACTTTCCTTTTATCTTTATTCCTTAACCATTTTTCTTGTTTTAACAGCATTACAACGAGGAAGTGGTCAACTCCTATTTATGGCCCTCTTTTTACATGGATATCTTTTATTTTAGTCCAACTTTCTTTACTAACTAGGAAGTAATCGATAATAGACTTCTCGTTTTTCTGCTAATCACTTGTTTGGTTATTTTATGTATTTTTACCTCCCGCTAAGAGAGGTATTGGATTCATGCTAAAAATCGCATATCCAGATTTTAATGATTAAGCACGTTTTAAGGACCCTACAATCCGATTTTAATTTTTTTACGATGATGTCTGTTTGTTTGTATGGATGTATGTGTGTATGTGAGTCGGTTGGAAGGCCGATTTCTCAAAAACGATAATAGTTAATATTTGTTAACTAAGTATTTATTAATCGGACATTACTAGGACGAGCTGAAAAGATTTTGGTAACAATTGGACAACTGGAAGTTGCGGATTCTTAAAAAAATCTTCTAAGTATTATTTTTGATAAATTTTGTTCTTGCTAGTAAAAGAAGAGTAAAATCTCTATCTGATACATGTAAATATTTTATAATATATTTTATAGATTTAGAGATAAGGAAATATAATGTATATAATAACCTATTGTAATAAATCGCACAGGACAAATAATGTCATGAAAATCAATTGGAAAATAAAAATGTTTGTAACTGACAGATAAATGTTGGTGTCAAAAATCCAGAGACATTACTGAAGATTTTTTGTGGGAAATACATACATTATATTATTTCTTATTGTATTAATTGTTAAATATTTAATATTATAGGTATAGTACATACCCTTCAAAAATACTGTCAATCCTGACAATGAATTGGAAACATTTCGAAAAATTAGAAGAGGACAAAATTTCTTCATAGAATGAATTTAAAATTACAAAATCTAAATATAAAGAATAGATGTAAGTAGAATTTTTGGTGTAGAATGTAGGTACAGAAGAAATGTTAAATATAATAGGGCGCGCGTAGTCATGTGACGTTGTTATAGGGGACTGTGACAAAATGATAGCTAGTAATTATGTACATAAATGTCAAATATCATAATTTTTCATTCTAAATGTCGTGATTTTCCTGGTGTCAAATTAACTACGTGAATTGACATCTATGTACATAATTACTAGTTGTCATTCTGACACGGGTCGCCATATCTGCTTGTCAAGGCTAACAACGTTATATGACTGCTCGCGCCCTATACTTATGTAACCAAAAACGGAAGTGGCGAGAGATATTGTGCCGGCCACAACATTTTTTTTTCTTTGTGAAGTGTGTGTTTCCTATTTTTAACTCGTTCTCTAAATAGAAATCAATGATTCTTCCTCCATTTGTATTTTTTCAGATTTTCCATTCTTTCCTAAGCACCTTTCTATTTCAACGTTTCTGTTTCCTACCCTGCCATTAAGGTCTTCCATTATTATTACTCTATTTTCACTGCCATCTATTATCTCTTGTAGTTCCTTGAAAAAATTATCTTTTTCCTCTTTCTTTTCGTTTTTATTTGGTCCACAGCCCACGATTAGTGTGTGTTCTTCATTTTCTCGTTCTTCCTTAACATTTAGCGATAGTAGTCTCTCATTTATTAGGTTTTCTTTCGTGACGTATTTTAGTTTTTCCTCTTTAATTAAAAGTGTAACACCTGCTCTAGCATTCTCTTTTCTTTACTCCTCCCTAATACATCCATTATCCGTTTTGTACCTTTGTCATTCCTTTGCCTTTCCTCTTAGTTTCTGTTATACCAACGTAATCTAGATTATTTTTTGTTAGTTCTTCAGTTAATTCGTTTCTTTTTCCTGTTACATTTTACATTCCATTTTCCAAATTTTATTATTTGCTTAATTTTATGTTCTTTGTTTTTAATTTTTTCTATTACATTATCAATATATAATTCTAATTCAATATCTTTTTATTTATTTTCGCCATTACAGTAAAAAAATTTAAAGATGTCCGATCAAGGGCACGTGTATCACGAACGAATTAACAAATAGGCATACATTTATCTCTTTCTTTTGCAAAGGCTGTAAGAGTGTGTGATAAAGATGGATATAACACGCTTGTCTTTAAAAAATATGTATTGTTTCGATTAAGTTAGGACATTCCATTTATAAACGATGCTCGTTGTTGATAATACTGTCGCTGTAACGTAAGTTTATTTATTAATTCAGATACATTACCTGGATTCATAGCCGTACGTATAACGTTATATTCTGTCAGAGTCACTGACACTGACATTGTGTCATTATCTTACTTTTAACATATTTGGTTTTACATTTGCTTATAAACTTACTAGTTGACTTATTTTTGAATTTTGAATGCTTTTCCTGTAATATATATATTTTTATAATAATAAAATAACAGTAGTATCTTACGTACCCTCATAAAAACTAAGCAAACGACACTACTGAATTTGTCATGATGGACGGAGCAAAAATCTGAATTCATACAATTCGTAGACAACCTTGATCGGGCATCTTTCAAAAATTTTACTGTAGATATTTTAAGTCTGTATTATCATTTCTTTCTGTATTATTTTTAATTGGGGTTCTTGGTGTCTCTCTACTTCTTCTTGTCATATCTTGATTATCTATACTATCTCTTCTTTTTTTATTCTCATCAATTGTGTAGCCCTCACTTTCTGTAGGCATTTCTGTATCGAGTATGATTTACTAATACAGCACTAAAGTAGACACTTTTATATTTCATTTCACTCTGAATGCGGGCTTGTCACTTCTGCTGTTTTTGTCAACAAAATCGCGCCATTATTTCACCTTGTTTCTACTCGTATGCTGCTAACATTTGTCGGCCGACAGCCTCTCCTCATCGCACCACCGGCATTAAACACTCTTTTACCTTTGTTTAGGTTGAAAAACGAACTAAATAATTCCGATGAACAAGTTTGAGATAAAACATATAATTTTGAATGTTCTCCACGATAACTTCAATGTCCGAGATTGGCAACATTGAATGTCATACTGACAGTTATATATTTCTTTCATTTTCACAATTTTCCTATTTCAAATAAAATTTAATATACACTTCGTCACTGAAGATCCTTTTATTACTCATATGGTTTATTTTCCTTGTGATAAAAAAAAAAATAGAACTTCAGTGTCTTGATACATAAATAACTATTATTTCGATTAATTTATAAAGTATAATAGTGTGTTCCATTGCAGTAGCTAGGGGAAGTTGCCAAAATCGTACTACCTAAGAGATTTTTTGTTTTATTTATTATTTATGATGAATTGGCACGAAAATTTATATTTCTGCCTATAGTTATGATATTTTGTGATGCCTTCTTTTTACAAGTTTAGCTTTTTTTTAAAAAAAAAACATGTTTTAGCCACATAAGGGTATATTGTGTAACTTGCCATGTTAATTTTAACATCTTGTTTAATTTTTTACCAATAACAATAGTAGACACTGAATAAAAAATTTGAATGACAAATAATAAATTTGTTTCTATTGGCTACTAATTTTAACAGGCTGTTAAAATTAACATGTTACGATACATAAAACAATATAAAAGGTACCTTTTTGGAAACCTATCTCTTAAATCGTGCTGCCCAGTTAAATAATATGAAATTTGTTTTTAGAAGCTGAATTTATTTTGTTAATAATTACTACACAAATTTACAAAAGAAGAAAAAATATATACATAAATAAAATAAATATAACATCACGGCATATTACCCATTGCTGGGTGCGCCAATCTGTTTTGTACACAGATATCAGTAATGATGAAATATTTGTATCGTGCGGGCGCATACCTGGTATGCGTCATCTCACGGGCACCACAGGAATCAATTTAGTGCCATTAAAATTCGAAGTAATTTTTGGCGTCGGTCGGGATCGAACCCGGGTCCCCAGATTTGCGATCAGACACTCAGGCACACGGCCACGCGACCCCATAAAAATATATTATTGAAAATAATTAGTAATTCTTTAGGATACATATAATTTCTATTTTATTAATAACATGTAAAAAACATATTAAATATATAATAATTAATGTATTTCTATAAATTACAATTGGGTCAACAATATATATATATATATATATATATATATATATATATATATATATATATATATATATATATATACATATAATTAGTAGATAAAATATCAGTACGATTTATGAAATTCTATAGCGGTACGATTTAGAAAACTTTACAAACCTTTTGAAATATCTATATAATCTGAACGGTGCGTGAATTTAGAGTGAGGTGGGGCAAAATACTGAGAAAAAATATTTTTTTCGGTTCAAGGACAAACATTTTTGAACGATACATAAATAATCAACACAGTATTAGATATTATACCTATTGTAAATGTACAGAGAGTTAAAATAAGTAAAAATAAATATAGTACTCATTTGTATATTAAATCAATCCGGCGTTCTTTCATATCAGCAAATCTGTTTATTATGTCATCGTGAAATTGTTCCTTTTTTGATAAGCCTGTTAACAATTTCTTTTCTATAAAAATTAATGCTGTAATAGCAGACAGGACCCTAGAGAATACAGCATGTAGTCCTGCCAGCTACTGAGTTTTCCCCACCGCTCAACCTATGCCGAGAAATTATTATCTTCAACTAATTATTCCGATGCTTTTATTTTTGCTATTTTGCGCTTGTAAGATTATATTTTTTATATTTATATAATTCAAGAGAATTAATAATGAAAATATTAGTTGCAAAAGTAATTATTGTAATGATTCGTTAAATTTTTTTCTTAAAATATATCAGTTCAGTTAAATTATGCCTGTTGCGAAAATGGGTCACCTGATAATCATACAAGTTTCAATGTTTATAACATTCAGAATTTATTGAATCATTGAATTATTCTTCACATTTTGTTTTATAGGTTGTATTGCTTTGATTCGTTAGTATCGTAATAAATAATAATTTCATAGATAAACGAGTTCCTGTATATATGCCCTAATGGTAAAGGTATAATGTATTTTTGTTTTGTTGTTCTTAAACTTGTCTTATTTAATTGGACATTCCAAATCTTGTCTTTTCCAAATTATATTTTGCTTTTCTGAATAAACTGGGTAATTCAGATTTCAAAGAACTTAAATTAATTTTCTATCGTAATAACCGAAAATAATAGATAAAGTTCTATGTATTAAGTCGCCAACCTTTTTACTTCCTTGTACGTAAGTAAAGGAAGTATTGTAATCACGAAAAATTTCGGTTTTCAGATTTCAGCGGAAATATCCATTTTGATCATCCCTTAATCCATTTTGACTAATTTCGTCGTGACGTCTGTACGTACGTCCGTATGTACGTACGTCCGTACGTACGCACGTACGTATCTCGCATAACTCAAAAACGGTAAGCCGTAGAAAGTTGAAATTTTGTATTTAGGACTGCTATAACATCTAGTTGTGCACCTCCCTTTCTGATTATTACACAATTTCCAGAAGTAGCACTTTACATGAAGCCTATAATAGATTTTAATGAAAAACTGCTTTAAAATATAATCCAAAACCTTTCAAATTTGGTATACAAGACTTTTATGTCAATCGAAATAACATAATAGATTTTGGTTAAAATAGGCTAACCGGAAGTGGTACATTACTTGAAGTTGTTAATAGTTTTTCTTGAATAAAATGATTTTATTTTGATTTTAGAAATAAATGCTTCAAATAAAAGTTTTAGAGAATTAATTTCTGCGTCTAGAACATCAAGTATTATTAAATTAGCCCTTTGCATAAGCGAGATATGTAAATTTAAAAATTATATACTTTTTTGTTTTTGTAATAAAGCTTGCTATAGATTAGGACAAAAAAAATGTTCATGTCAAATTACGTTAAATACGTGCAATTTTATGATTCGTACAATAACAAATATTATATTTTTATTGTGAAATTAGTCATATTCTTTGTTGTAATCAAAACTCTCTTTAAAAAGAAACGGGTTATATTATGGTCGCTATATATCTTACCGTTTTGAAGTTAAAATTAATATTTTGTAATTTAGTTATTAAAAAAATATGTATAGTTTAATAATTGTACAAGGAAGTCGTGTGGTGTCCACATCAGATTTTTTTTCTAATTTACTCAAATTAGGGCAAATCTATTTTGCTGATCAGCAAAAAAAACTTGCTGACTGGGTACTTAGAATAGACAGATCGGCTTCAAAACTTATATGTGACTACATATATCATCTAGTAATGTATCAATCTTGTGCTCTCCTTCAAAGATGTACTTTACTCTAGTGAATTTTCACAAAATTCTGGTGACTGGCTATTAGAATACAAGGATTGGCTTTAAAATCAGTAATCTAACTTGGAGAAACATATGTCATCTTCTAGTAATCTAACAATCTTGTGCTTTCCTTCAGAGAGGTACTACTCTTGTGAATTATTACAAAATTTTGCTGACTGGCTATTTATAATAAATAGACTTGTTTTAAAATTAGTAATCAACCTTAGAGCAACAATTCTCTTCTTCTAGTAACTTAAGAATCTTTGTTCTCCTTCAGAGAGGTATTTTATTCTAGTGAATTATCATAAAATTTTGATGACTGGATATTTATAATTAACGGATTGGCTTTAAAATTAGTAATCTAATTCAAAACCACATATGACATCATATAGTAACGTTACGTGCTCTTCTTCCGAGAGGTACTTTACTCTAGTGAATTATCATATAATTTTGCTGACTGGCTATTTAAAATAGATTTGCTTTAAATTAGTATTATATTTCAGGATAACATATGTCATTTTGCAGTAACATATCAATCTTGTGCTCTCCTTCGGAGAGGTACTTTACACTAGTGAATTATTCCAAAAAATTTATTAATTATTTTTCATTTTTATAAGGATAAACCTATTTTTCAGCGTATTGGCGCTCAAATTTTGAGCCAAAATGGCAGCAAATTGCGGTACTTTAGTAAAAAATTCTGAATTTAGTTTCTAAGTATTTTTGCAAAGTCACGGATTGTCATGTTATTAATAAAAGTAATTTTAAACTAATAGTGATGTCATAATAGATTTTTAAGATAAAACAGTTAATTTCCGCTTTTACAATATACAAAGGATTTGTTATTATTATTTTTTCAGAGATGCTATAATCAGAGACGCCCACTGCTTTAAGGGCGGAGAAATTTTCAATATTAACGTTCCCATCTTTAAAGGGCAAGCGACTAATTGTGAATTGAAGGGCAGGTGGCCATGGTCATGATCGTGTTCCAATTAGCGTGTTTTTGAGTGATGTTATTGTAGAATAATATAATTAACTAAGCCACGTTCAAGGCACCTAGACAGAAATAAGTCAGAAATAATGTTTGAGATAAGAATATTTATTTTGTGACATATAATAAACGAATAAATAAAGAATTCAAAACATAATGATAAAATTTTGTAATTTTCTAATGCTTGGATGCTAGCAGTCTTTTTTCATGAGTAGAGCCTTTTAATTAGATTCATGGCATAACGTCTTTGATGGCTATTTACAGGTTTAGTATTTTCATAGACAATTTTTTTTTTTGATAGATAAGTTTTAGGTGAATAGCATTCCGTTATATGTGTTGTACTTACGCAATTAGGTTAAGAATGATTACTTATGTAATTTTTATTATTTCTCGAATTCTGTTCGCGAACGAAGTTAATACTGCCAACGGCATCCCCATATATAGAGCTTGTATAAATAATAATAATAAAAATTGCGTGCACATTATACAGCGTGTATGGAAAGTGACTTCCGTGCTTTTGGCTTTTGGTATATGACAAACACATGAAATAAGAAAATTATGAAATTTTGAATGAAAAATTATAACATTTGTCAGTTATGGACATAATTAATTGCTGTCATTTTGACACAGGTCTCCATATTTGCTTGCCAAAGTCAGCAAAATCATTTTACTGCACACGGCCCCATACATAAATTTTCTTGCAAAAGATCCTATATTTCCAGTAAAGTTATTTCATAAACAAACTATGCAAATTTCACTAGACACTGACATCTTCTTCTTTAGTTTTTCCCATTCGTTAGGGGGTCGCTATTTTTTATTTTCTTCTTCCACTCATTTTTGTTTTCCGTGTCGTCCTCAATCAGTTCCTTTTCTCTCAAGTCTTCTGCAATACAGTCTTTTCATCTTTTGGTCTTCCTATGTGTCATCCACCTTCTATTAATATATTCATCTCTCCTCATAACATGTTCAAACCAATGTAATCGTCTCTCTTATATCTAGACACTTCTAACACTAGAGTTACTTCCCTTTTTCTTTCATTGATTTACATTTTATTGATACTGACATCTGTCAATTTGAATTACCTGAATATATTAGCAGTTTCCATGGTTAAGTTAGCAAAGCTGGCTGAATTATGAAATTTATATCAAATTTATTATCTTTATTCTTCTTTAACTCTATATCTGTTGAATAACAAATATAAAATGCAATCAAATCGTATAGATAATAATATATTCTTTATGTTATAATAACATTTAACTGAGTTTTCCAAGGAAAACTATTAAAATCTTAAAATGAGGGTACTTCCGGTTGACCAATTATAACCAAAATCTAAACAGGTCTGCATATGGTTGTAAGGAAGAGGAATACGCAAGAATTGTAATTTTTGGAATTCTAGTATTGAAGATATCGTGTCCGAAAAGGCGGGGACACACACACACATACACACACACACACGCACACACGAACACACACACATACAGACATCATCGTAAAAATAGTAAAATCGTATTGTAAAGACCCTAAAACGTGCTTATTCAATGAAAACTAACCACCGAATTTTTTGACCAAAGACAATACCTTCCTTACCTAGAGGTGACGGAAGGTAATAAGGGGAGATTTTTTTTGATTATTCTTGTTTCCTACATGAAGATATTTACACACATGGAAACATAAACGTCCTGTAGCATATTTTTGTTTATTGAAGATACAAGACTGGGACTAAGTCGAATGGATACAATGTGTGAACCAATTACAATATTATTTAAAAACCCATCACAAATGTTTATTAATCGTCGTCGTTCGTAAGAACTTTTGCGTATTAAATGAGGGTTTTATCCTTCTATGCAGGTTATATGTAGGTATTTATGATCCTAATATTTTTTACATCATCATAGGCACTAAATTAATTTGTCACACAACTAATTAGAGTGATTAAATTTTATTATTTATATTTTTAACAATAACTTGATAACGAATCAAATTCAAGAAGCACACGCGTTACTTTTGAGACATTCTGTATTGCTAATCAACTTAAAAATACAGACTTCACTCAATATAAAATTTATTTTACAACCGTTATGAAATAGTGGCAGCACTGAAAGTAGGAATATTGGCGACATTGTGCATGCTGAGGAAGAAGGGGCAATCGACGACAAACGACAAGTGTGCGAAGCAGTGAAATGAGAAAAATTGTTTTGGTAAATAAAATAATTGTAATTTACTTTGTGAGAGGTATTGTAGTAAATAATGCAAATGTAGTGTTTTATTTACGGATCGAAATACGAAAACATCGGATGATTAACATAACTAAATTAATGCAATTTAACTTAAGTCAACCGAAACAATATGCTGTCTGAATATGCACAGGTAACTATTTTTTTATATTTTGCTTGCGACATATTCTCTTCATAATAATTGATAAGATTTTCGAAAATTTTGGGTATATCTTGACATTGATGGGAAGAGTTGAAAAGGTTTTGGTAATAATTGGACAACCGGAAGTAGCAGATTTTTAAAAATAAATTCTTCTAAATATTTTTTTTATTAATGTAATTGTAAGGACTTTTTTTGTTAGTAAAGCAATTGGAAAAGTAATTAAAATTTCAATTTTTATTCAAATGTAATTAGTATTTAATTACTTTTTTTAGCAGTAATTGAATTGAATTTATTATATGTATTACGGTTAAAGTATTTCTAATATTATTTAGTTACTTTTTGAAAGTAATTTGCCCAGTTCTGCTCACCTGCGTGCTAACACTATCGGTATCGTCAACAATGTCTTCCAGCCTTCTTCTCCGTCTCTCCTCTCTCTTTTTAGCGACGTTTGGACACCATCTGCAGAGACAGCACTTGGCATACAGCCACTTGAAGCATCTAGCCAAGATGTCACCGATATTGGATAGATACAGCAAGAACAGAGGCATTCCCGCGATGGCATATACAATTGTCATGATCTTGCCCCATGGTTTCTTGGGGCTTACATTACCGTATCCTATAAAAAAGAGAAAATGAATAAATATTGGGTATAAAGATAAAAGATTTTACGACAATGAGTTATATGATTAAATTTTAATTTTTCCATTTATAATGATAGTAGACAAAATACCTACCCGTATTTTTTGAATCGATTAATGGGGTTCTATATGCCGTTAAAAAATTATGCAAGAATAGGATGAACTAAGAATTTTAGTGAAAATGAGACTTCAAATGTATTCTTAATAAGCGAGATATGAATTTTATAGTTCAGAACTAGGCGTGTGGTTTCATGTCCACAAATGATCGAGTGTGCATCTTGGTTTTATAGTCAGACAACCAATCAAATTGCTTAGTACCTACTTAGTAGGACATGAAACATTTAATCACTTGTGGTTAGCGAACGAATTACTATTTATAGCAAGTTGCATCGCTTATTGTTAAATCAGTTAAAGCCTTGCCTACAGGTTAACAAAAAAATGCTTATCGAAATTTTAACAGTAATATTTAACAACTCACTTGACATTTCGTTTAGATACGATATTGTCAATTTAACCATAAGTTAAAATTCAACTAAAAACGTTGAAACTGGCCATTACACAATCTTTTTTCACTATACGAGTAATTCATTTCACGTAAGAAAATCACGTTGGTTTAGATAAGGAAATAAATTCTGCCGTCTGATTGGTTGGAATGCACACCTAGTTCACCAAAGCGAAATAGTTATTTACACAACGAGCTAAGAAAGAAGGTCTTTTCCTAACGAGGGTAAATGTTCATGCACGAGACATAGTCGAACGCAGCAATCACACAAGTGTATGAAAACCTCTTTTTAGGTAGTTTTGTACACTATTTGTCTGACCACCACAATAAATGGCACAATTTAATATCCGGTGGTGTACAATTGTACATTCCATAGAGGAATCGCTGTCACTGCAGTCCATTTTTGTGTTAATCACATTCACATTGTCTATACAAATAAAATTTATTATACAATAATACTGTATTAACCACGTATTCATTGTTTTATATATGTTCGAACGATTCTATATAATGGAAAGTAAAACGAAAGTGAACTATTGAGTGCGGCAGTATTAGCAGCTTTTCTGTTTATAAGTATCGTACCATAAATGTGAAATTATCGTCCCAACTATAATTATTACAAAAAAATCTGATGTGGCCAGCACAATACCTTCCGTCAATCCTGTGTATTATGTATAAATTCCATGCATAAATTTTCTTGCAAAAGTTTCGAAATTTCAAGTAAAATTATTTCATAAATAAACTATGCAAATGACACTTCACATTGACATCTTTTTCTTCTTTAGCTCTTCCCATTCGTTAGGGGTCGCTATTTTTTATTTTCTTCCATTCATTTCTGTTGCGGGTTGTCCTCATTCGGTTGCTTTTCTCTCAAGTCTTTTGCAATACAGTCCTTCCATCTTATCTTTGGTCTTCCTATGTTTCTTTCACCTTCTATTACTAAGCTATTCATAAAATAATTTTACTGGAAATATAGGATCTTTTGCATGAAAATTTATGTATAGGACACGAGCAGTCACGTGAATTGCTGACCTTGGCAAGCAGATATGAGGGCCCGTATCAGAATGACAACTATTAATTATGTCCATAACTGACAAATGTCATAGTTGTTCATTCAAAATTTCATTTTTTGGTATTTTATGATTCCTTTTCTCGGCATCTGAATTCTATACTCCTTATAACAAATCACATGAAATATGAAAATCATGAAATTTTGAATGAAAAATTATGACACTTGTCAGTTATGGACGAAATTAATTGCTGTCATTTTGACACGGGTCCCAATATCTGCTTGTCAAAGTCAGAAAAGTCACGTCATTGCAAGCGCCCTGTACATAACTTTCTTGCAAAAGATTTTATATTTGCAGTAAAGTTATTTCATAAACAAACTATGCAAATTGCACTTGACACTGACATCCTCTTCTTTAGTTTTTCCCATTCGTTAGGGGGTCGCTATTTTTTATTTTCTTCTTCCACTCATTTTTGTTTTGCGTGTCGTCCTCATTCAGTTACTTTTCTCTCAAGTATTCTGCAATATAGTCTTTCCATCTTATATTTGGTCTTCCTCTATTTCTTCTACGTTCTACTACTAAGCTATTCATTTTTCGTCCAATATATTCTTGCTCATGACATGTTCAAACCAATGTAATCGTCTCTCTTATATCTTTCTAGAATCATTAGAGTTATTTCCCTTATTCTTTCATTCATTTACTTTTTATTGATACTGACATCTGTCAATTTGAATTTTCTGAATGTATTAGCAGTTTCCATGGTTAAGTTAGCCTAGCTGGCTGATTTATGAAATTTACTATCTTTATAATTCTTTAACTCTATATCTGTTGAATATGAAATATAAAATGCAATCAAATCGTATAGACAATAATATATTCTTTAAGTTATAATAACATTTAACTTAGTTTTTTCAAGAAAAACTGTTAAAATCTTCAAATGAGGGTACTTCCGGTTGACCAATTATAACCTAAATCTAACCAAGTCTGCATATGGTTGTAAGGGAGAGGAATACGTAAGAATTGTAATTTTTGAAATTCTATTATTGGAGATACCGCGACCGAAACCGCGGTCACATACATACACACACACGCACACACACACACACACGCACACATGCGCGCACACACACAGACATCATCGTAAAAATAGTAAAATCGTATTGTAAAGACCCTAAAACGTACTTATTCATTGAAAACTCACCACTGAATATTTTGACCTATGACAATACCGTCCTTACCTTGAAAAAAAAAGTTGAACATCAGTCCATACTTTTTCACGGTGATTATATTGTGTTACGATTTATCAGATACATGAACGATATTGTCAATTTTCGTACCTAGGTAATCGTGTGAAAATGTTTCATATGTAGTCCTGAGAAAAAAATATTACCTATCAGCTATCAGTTATCAAATAAAAATAAAATAGACAGAATTACGTGATATTTAACCATTTTTTACCTCTCGTTACGGTATTGCATTCATGCTAAAAATCGCATATCCAGATTTATTTATTTATTTATTTATTTATTTATTTATTTATTTATAATACCATGTCCAGACAGGCGAACCCAGTTATTTGGACAGGAATAAATGTACAAAAATACAGAAAAAGAGTACATAAATACACATCAAAAATAACAATTTAGATATAAACAATATTTATATACAAAGACTATAAAAGAAAAATGTAGGAGTACAACTCGAAATCAGTTTGATTTACTTGTATCGCGCAAAAAGGTTTTAAATTTATTAAGTGAGACATGAAAAATGTCAATTTTTGACTCAATGTTTTTATGAAGGGTATAGAGGCGAATGTAAAAGGATGTTTTTATGAGCACGCGTGGGTAAGAAGGAATTCTGGTTTCTGGAGTTGAATGCTGGAATACGAAAATTAATTAAATTTAAAGTTAAGGGATCATCTATTAAATTGTTTAATAGTTTAAATAAGTGTATTAATTGGAAATTATTTCTGCGGTCTGATAATTTAGCAAAATTAAAATATTGAGATAAAAGTTCATATGATATGTTGAAGTCGGGATACACCTTATTCTTTTTAAAATATAAATAGCGCAAAAATTTCTTCTGAATAGATTCTAATAAATTAATGTTCGTAGCATACAACGGATTCCAAACTATTGAGCAATACTCAAGTTTAGAACGTACGAAAGCATAATAAAGTGTGAGTATTGGATCAATGGTGGTAAAATTCTTTGAGTTCCGTATAATAAATCCGATCATTTTATAAGCACTGGAAGTAATACTTTTTATGTGAGCATTGAAACTTAATTTTGTATCAAATACTACACCTAGATCTTTAAATTCAAGGCAACGTGCTAACGAAATACCTGATATATTATAGGAATAAGTGATTGTTGAAATCTTTCTTGTAAAAGACATAGTTTTACATTTTGTAATATTCAATTGCAGTTTATTTTTATCACACCATTCAAGTAGTTTATCAAGATCATTTTGAAGTGAATCACAATCTGCGGTATTTGAAACAGAACGAAAAATCTTGAGATCATCTGCATATAAAAGTTTGTGATTTGAAATAGAAGCCGGTAAATCATTAATAAATAGGAGAAACAGGAGTGGGTCAAGATTGGAGCCTTGAGGTACTCCTGAAGAAGCAATAAAAGGAAATGAATCATAACCAAGATAGTGACAGAGACGGCGATTACTTAAATATGAGGAAATTAAATTAATTAGTGAATATGATAAACCGAATGAATGTAATTTCTGGATAATGATATCGTGATCAATTCGATCAAACGCTTTTGTAAAGTCGGTGTAAATGACATCGACTTGTAAATTTTTATCTAGAGATTCGGAGATAAACTGAGTTAAATAACATAAATTTGTAGCAGCTGATCGACGTTCAACAAAACCGTGCTGAGAAAATGATAAATTATTATGAACTTGTTTATATATTGTTCGGTAAATAATATTCTCATAAACTTTACTGAAGTGTGATAAAATTGCGATTGGCCTATAATTAGTTATTTCAGAACGATTACCTGACTTATGAATAGGAACTATTCTAGACTGTTTCCAGATTTCAGGGAAAGTGTTAGTTTTTAAGGATATATTTATAATTTTAGAAAGACCTACTTTGAATGACTGTGCACAATCCTTTATAATTAAAGAGGGAATCATGTCTGGGCCAGAAGAAAGTGTTTCTTTAAGTCCTTGTATAGCTGTTAATACGTCATCTTCAGAAACATAATTAAGAAATATGCACTGATTTTGTGCGTTGGTTTGATCTAGATTAAGATTATTATTAATATTACATGATATAAACGTATTTTGAAAATAAGTTGCAAATCCATTGGCTATACTATGAGGAGTATTCAAGCTGATATCATTATATGTCATATTGGTTGGAGAAGAGGTTTGATTCCTTTTGGTTTTAATAAAATCCCAAAATTTATTTGGATCCGACTTAATGGCTAACTCAGAGGAATTTATGAAATTAATATAAGCTTTTTTAATGTCATATTTTATTTTAGATCTATATTATTTGAATTTTTCAAAGAAATATGTGTTATTATATTTTTTATATAGCCGATGAAAATGTGCTTTTTTCTTAAGATCAGTTTTTATTTGACAAGTGTACCAAGCAGGATAAGAGGATTTATATATAGGACGATAAGGTACACATTGGTCGAAAAAGTTATATAGAACACTATAGAAAAATTTACAGGCCTCATTTGCGTCAGTAAAAGTCTCAAGCTGATTCCAATTAAAAGAATCAATTAAGTTATATAATTTTGGATAATTGGCTTTTTTAAAATTATATTTCTTATAACATATAGTTTTTTTGAATTTATCATCATTTCGAGTGTTGATTTTAGCTTCAATGTGAAGAGCCGGATGAGGCGCATATTCAATATTTAGTAAAAGGTCTTCAGCATGTGTAACGTTACAATCGATATTCGAAATGACTAAATCTAATAAACGATTATTTGAGTTGGTAATAAAATTGAGTTGTTCATATTCAAAAAAGTTAAGAAAATTATTCATACAGTTTACAATAATTGTATCAGTTTTGTTGATAAATTCAGGTACATTAAAATCACCTACAATTAATGTATAAGCATCATATAGAAAAGTAAGTGATTGAATACTTTCTAGTACATCATTATAAACATCAGCATTACAAGCAGGAGAAATGTATACATTAAATAAATAAACATCTTTAATATTAAAATGCAGTTTAACACATAATATATCAACACATGGTGGTATTTTTAAATTCAGTTCATCTAAATTAACACTGGTTGAATTAATATAGTTTTTAATTGCTAAGAGGACTCCACCACCCCGAGAAGTACCAGTATCACAAAAATTACGGTCAGATCTATAGATAACATGAGAAGTATCGCAAAACTCTAAATCTAAAACACCATCATGTAACCAAGTTTCGCTAAATACGATAATATCATATGTAGAGGAAAGCATGGCAGTATAACAAGAGTCCATTTTATTTTTTAAGCTCTGAATATTCTGATAGTAAATCGTTAAATTAGATTTATTAGTGGGAAGACTACTAGCCAAAGAATTACTTAGTTTTTTGAAATATAAGGAACATTGTTTTTATATTTAATATAAACATCAGTTTCGCCATTTGCTTTTCTCTGATTCAATTCTGTTTTGATGATTTTAAAATAGTCCATCTGTAAACGTGTTTTATCAGTACTTATATATACACCTTTATATTGATCATGATTTCTAAGTTTTTTAGCGTTACGAATTACTGTCTTAGCATTTTCAGCACTGTTAAACACTACTTTAATAAGTCGAGGTCGTGTATTGTCGATATTGTTACGTGAACCAAGTCTATGTATTTTAGTGAAGACAGGACGAAAGTTAGGAGGGGCTACCGCAGCTGTCAAATCAGAGATGACGGTTGGAAGATCTTCGCTATCTGCTTCAGGGATGCCCGAAACTATTATGTTATTTTCACGAATTTGTCTATCACTGATTTCATTAATGACTTTATCAATTAAAATAATTTCATTTGAAGCTGTCGCTTTATTCGATTTAACCCTTAGTTAGGCGCACGGGGTGCCCACGATCCCAAGCATTTTGCATTTCACTGTATCTTGTGTATGCAACCCATTATACATCTGTGAATTTAGGTAATCTTATAGAAGTATGAGAGTTTAGAATTGCACCTTTCAATTTTGGTGAGTGATTATTAGTTTTTTCCCAAAAAAATATTATTCACATTTGCACCCCACGTGACCAGTTGTGTGACTTCGACGAGGTAAGTTATTTTCTTTCATTTTCGGTAATTTCAGGTTCTCAATGAATCAAATCGACAAAATAACATAACCTAACCTCAAAAAAGTTAAGTCCAAGTAATTTTAGATGGATAAAGACCGACACAGGCCATTGACAGCAGCAGAATTAGAAGAGGCAGCTCGTCAAATCTTGGAAGAGAGTTTAGATGGATCTTTTGAAGAAGAATCAGATGAGCCAGAAGGTGAAGAGAGTGAAGATGGTGAAAACCAAAATGAAGTTAATGAAGATCATTTGAGCCAGTTTGATGTTGAAGAATCTGAGCATGATGGAAGTTCTAGTGATGAAGATGTGCAAGATACTGATAATCAACAAAACTATTATGTGGGAAAGGACAAACGCAGTAAGTGGTTCAAGAAAATCCCTCTGCCTACAAGATCTAGATCGAAAAATATCATTTCGCATCTACCGGGTGTAAGACTACCAGCAAGAAATGCTTCTACTCCTAAAGAATCATTCTTGTTATTCATAACAGAGGAAATAATCCAAATAATTGTTGACAAAACGAATGAGTACATACAAACGGTGAGAGGTAAATTTAGTAGAGAAAGAGATGCACTTGATACAAATGTAGTGGAAATAAAAGCCTTTGTTGCAATTTTGCTAATGTCTGGCATGTATCGAGCTTCCCATCTTTCGTACTTGGATATGTTCAACATGATGGCAGTGGCATAGAATTTGTACGGATGTGCATGAGTGCCAAAAGATTTCTATTTCTTCTCAGATGTCTTCGATTTGATTCACTGACCACCAGAAAAGAGCGAGCAGCCACTGACCGAATGGCACATATAAGACAAATTTTTGAGTTGTTCGTGCGTCAATGTAAAGAAAACTATTCTCCTGGTGAGTACCTTACCATTGATGAGATGTTAATACCCTTCAGGGGAAGATGTTCCTTCAAGCAATACATTCCCAATAAGCCTTCTAAATACGGACTCAAAATGTACAGCATAGTTGATGCCCGTACTTTTTACACATACAATATGGAGTTGTACGTGGGCAAACAGCCAGAAGGAGAATTTTCCACAAGTAACAGTCCAGCCGATGTAGTGAAAAGACTTGTTGAACCAATTAGGGGCACAAATAGGAACATCACCTGTGACAACTGGTATACTAGTGTTCCTTTGGCACAAGACCTGTCCAAAAACTATTCTCTAACTTTGGTAGGAACTATGAGGCGATCAAAAAGAGAGATTCCGCCCGAATTTTTGGCCAATAAGCATCGAGAAGCGAAAAGTAGCGTTTTTGGATTTTGCGACAACATGCTGCTGGTGTCTTATGTACCAAAAAAGTATAGATCCGTAACGCTTTTGTCTACAATGCATTCTTCTGCAGATATAGATGAAGCCACTGGTGACGACAAAAAACCGGAAGTGATCACTTTCTATAACGCCACAAAAGCTGGTGTTGATGTGGTTGATCAACTGTCTGCTACATACACTTGCCAAAGAAGAACTAGAAGGTGGCCACTTGCAGTGTTTTTTGCGTTGATAAATATTGCTGGTATCAATTCCTACGTTACATATAACTATTATAAGCCTTCGGTGAATAAACTGAAACGTCGTATTTTCCTAAGAACACTGGCTATGGATCTGGTAACCGAGCAAATGAATGTCAGGAAAAATATCCCATCACTGTCAAGACCCCTGAAACGAAAATTGGAAAGGACATCAGTAGAAGAAAGACCTGTGCCTACGCCCCCAACACCTACCGCAACTCAAAAGAGGTGTTATTTTTGTCCCAGAAAAAACGACAGAAAAACTAGAAAAAACTGCGAGAATTGTGCAAAACCGATTTGCGATCAACACTCCAGTTTCTTATGTGTTGAGTGTAGAGAATAATAAGTTTGCCCAAATAATTTTCTTCAATATATTTTACGTTTAGTTTTTGTTTGTTAAAAAATGTAGAGTTACCTTTATTTTTGAATAAAATCCAAAATAATCAATTTCAACGTATTATATTTTGCATAAATGTTGCTAAAGGTCCATAGAACCTATTTCAGGTACTACAACGAAAAAAGACCAAATTTCAAACAGAAAATGGAAATGGGATCAAAATCACCCCACGCGACTTACTGTGTAAGCCGATTTGGGCGCGCCTACCTAAGGGTTAACTTTATCTTCAAGGTTTATAATTTTAGATTGCAAATCGAGTATAAGATTTTTTAATGCAGTGAGAGTATCGGTTTCATTCCTACAGTTATCACAGAAAATACGAATTGCATTAGAAGTTGTACGAGTAATACGACTTACAACATCCGTATTGAGTTTTATGCAGGAAAGATGCGTTGCCTTCTTGCATCCATCACAGTCGATTGTTTTCTGATCATCATTTGCTGGTTTATCACAAACTGGGCAGATTGGAGCCATGTGAGCGACGATTGGAACCGACACTAATCGAAGCGTTGAGATCTTAGTTCACAAGACAAGTGTAGTCGTACACACTCAATTTATTTAATTAAGAATAAAACAATCGATTTTTTGCCTTAAAGACCCACGTGTTTCAGAATATCAATCAAATTTAGCTTGCTATGTTTAAAATTAGCAAGAATCACAAACTAATATTTGATAAAAACCACTTTAACTATCACTTGCATGTATAAAACAAAATAAAATCTTCTTAAAACTATGAAAATTTTGCGATTTTATTGCACTGAAATTCACACAGACTCTCTCTCTTGACAGACAACTATTTTATTGAATAAGCACGGTTTAAGGTTCCTACAATCCGATTTTAACGTTTTTACGATGATGTCTCTGTGTGTGTGTGTGTGTGTGTGTGTGTGTGTGTGTGTGTGTGTATGTGTGTGTGTGTGTGGATGTATGTATGTGTGTGTATGTGTGTATGTATGTGGCATGTTGGAAGGACGATTACTCAAAAACTATAAGACTTCATATTTGTTTAACGTATTTCCCAATCGGACATTCATTGGAAGATCTGAAAAGCTTTTGGTAATAATTGGACAATCGGAAGTAGTAGATTCTTGAAAAAAAATCTTCTAAATATTATTTTTTTGAAAATTTTTCTTGGTAATATTAAAGAAAATTAAATTCTCTATCTGATACATTTAAATATTTTATTATATATTCTATAGATTTAGAAATAAAAGAAATATAATATATAAAATAATCTGTTGTAAACAATTTTACAGCCGAAAGAATGCCATGGAAAATAGTTGAAAATTTAAAATGTTTGTAACTGACAGAAATCCGGAGACATTACTGAAGACATACATTACATTATTTCTTAATGTATTAGTAGGTAAATATTTAATATTATAGGTATATATTACACATACCCTTCAGAAATACTGTTACTCCCGACAATGAATTGGAAACATCTAGAAAAATTAGAAGAGTAGGACAAAATTTCTTCATAGAATGAATTTAAATTTATAAAATCTAAATATAAAGAATAGATATCAGTAGAATTTTTGGTGTAGAGTGTAGGTAAACAAGAAACGTTAAATAAATTAGGGCGCGAGCAGTCATGTGACTTTGTTGGCCTTGACAAGCAGATATGGGGGCCCATGTCAGAATGATAGCTAGTAATTATGTATATAGATGTCAAATATCATAATTTCTCACTCTAAATTTAGTGATTTTCCAATTCCATGTGGTTTATTTTTCTCGACAGGTAAATTCCACACTCCTGGTGACAAATTAACTATGTGAATTTAGAAAATCTTGAAAATTTTAATGAAAAATTCTGACATTTGACATCTATGTACGTAATAACTAATTATCATTCTGAAACGGGCCCCCACATCTGCTTGTCAAGGCCAACAATGTAACATGACTGTTCGCGCCCTATACTTATGTAACCAAAAATGGAAGTAGCGAGAGGTATTGTAATGGCCACAACAGATTTTTTTATATCGACTTAGTTATTTTTAATATTCAGATCTTGTACATTTTCACAGATAAAAATATATTGTATTGATAAAGTTTGGTTTCACAAATTTAAATAATTTATTTAATGAATGTAAAAACGGTCACAGATCATCTTGTTATTTTCTTATGTGAAACGCAGTATAATATTTATTCATTTATACATATTTTCACTTTCTTATCCAAGATATTTAAATTTTGACTATGATATAGTATCCCATTATTTGTAGTTTACGATAATAAAAATTATTAAACATTTGGAGAAGTATATAGGGACGTTACTATAGTCTGAGACTAATATGCCAGGGGAGGGGCTCGAGAGGCTGAAGCCCCCCCCGAAATTCTTATAAATTTCGTTTACATCTATCCAAAGGTATCTATCATACTATCTAAATTTGAAAAAGTGAAATTTCACTTTTCCGTAGTACACGACTTATAACTGTTTGAAACAGTGAATATTCACTACGAGAAAGTGAATATTAGCTTTTTGAAAACGTGAATTTTCACTTTGGAAAAAAGTCAATTTTCTTAACACGCGCGGGACAAAGCCCACTTTTCCAGCCCTTCGGGCTGCAAAAATGGCCTTCTCCCGCGTTTGTCACGAAAAATTACGTTCGTTACACGACGGAAAAGTCGATTCCTCACGAGTGTCATTTAGAACTCAGCTTCGCCTCGCTCCGAAAGTACACTCGTTTCGGAATACGAACTTTGCCGTCCTAGTAACGAAAATACCTATTCAAATTATTTGAATCACGCGCGAAAAGAATTTTCGCAATTACTTTAAAGAGATATGATATAGCGTTCCCATATGAGAAAGTACTACAAGAAAGTGTCAGTTGTTATTATAAATAGTTATGAAGTTATGTGCCTAACTTCACTGTCTAAAGCGTACTGTACTCGGGCCGCTTTTGAACGCCTGTGTTAATCGTATTTGAAGAGGTTGAAATGAAGCGATCTAAAACGAGTCAATTAAGCATCGTTTCTTTTTTTAAGAAACCTAAATTTGATTTAGATTCTAATCGTGAGTAGAGGTTATGTTGTTGTCTTTGTTGTTTCGCATTGTAAACGTTTACTGTTTTATTTGCCAATTTATAAAAATACAGATTATTACATTTACATAAAATTTCACATGATTATTTAATAACTATTGTGTTGAGAAAAGAAAACATTGCTACTTGGATACAAATTTGATAGAGGAAAATTAATTAATCCCTCCCCACCATTTCCTAAAATCTCGAAGCCCCCCCCCCCGAGAAAAAATCCTGGCTACGGGCCTGTAATATGCCATAGCGGTTGACAGCGTAGGTATAAACTCATGTTACTATATCCCTTCTCCAAAACATTTAATTGCTAATAACAATATTATTATAATGGTTAATACTTATTATGTTATTATAATGACAAGCTATAATGGTTAATTTTCTTTTTAGTACCCATATACGAATTTTGCTTCCCACAATCAGGAATAAAAATGTAGCATTTTACGAATTTTGTTTTCAGTTTATTTATGTAATAAAATTGGTTTCATTAAATTTATGACTGGTAGAATTTACTCAAAATTTTAATCTCTCTAACTAATTAACCATGGTTACCATTTAAAATATTTACATTCTAGAATGATGATATGCTAGTTATTGGTTTGATTTTATGAACATATTTCAGCACATTATGTCGAATTTAATTATATGGTAAACTCCATGTATAAATATACTTTTATTATATTAAAAATATAGCATATGATAATTATTAATCTGTGAAAATTTACATTTTGAATATAATGTAATAATTTTCCACAATTCTAAATTTAAAATTTAACTAATATAATTACAATAAAATAAGTGAATTTTTATATAAAATTATAAATTACTATTTTACATTTACTAATATGCAAATGTGAAAATTCATTTGATAAGTGATATTTTGTATTCTGCGAATTAATGTATACATATTTACAACAATTTTAATTATTGATAGCATGGTCGTTTTCCGGGCTGCTGGGCCCTGATCGAAAAGAAAATTTCATTAGATGTTTCGCCCAATGAGACCATCCACATAGTAACAAATTAAAGATGGGTCATTTATTTTAAAACAAGACATTTAAATTTTACGATAGCGATTATTACAGGACAAAAAATTGGAGTCTCTGTAGTGATGGTGTCATTTCATTAAATAAATAATATGAGAGTGAAGTGGAAGTGAAGTATATTTTAAAATGTAATTTTACTTGCAACTTGCGTGTGACACGAGCGAATCTAATGTATGGTTGGTAGTTGGCGTGAGGGAAGACTCTCCGAATTGTAGTTCCAGGGTTGTTACATTAGATCAAGTGGTTTCATTCTATTTTTTCTTCTTAATTCGTGTTTTGTTTTGGTGGCGCAGAATAATGCCAATATTTTTTTTTTGGCACAGCCCCACAGCTAGATGCCGTATGTCCATATTGGCATGAGAGTTACTTTATTTATTAGAATTATATTATTCAATGACAGCTTGGACATTTAAAATTATTATTAGATACGAAATAAATTAAGAAAGTGTGAAAAGATAATGTCAGCCACATGGATTTGAACCATGGACCACTACTTTGCCGGAGTAACGCTCTACCAACTGAGCTATGGCCAACCTATCCAATGGCTGACATTATCTTAGATCTTCTATAGATCTATAGATATAGTATATAATAATATAGAATAATCCGTTGTATTAAATCTCGCTGCTCAAACAACTCTATGGAAAACAGTCAACATATTTAAATGTTTGTTATTTACAGATAAATGCAAAATGTCAGTGTCAAAAATTAACAGTTTTATAGGCCTATTCTGTAAAATCGAATCGTTACCATAACGAAATCGTTATTATGAAAATCATTATTTCTACTTAACGATAATCGTTATCTTCGTATCCGTATTATGTAACACGTTTTGAAAAATAATAACCTTGGGATCAAGTTAAGAACTTTATTTCCTAAAATAAAATAATAATTTTAAATGAAATATCTAAAATAATTCAATATAACTCACAAAACTTCTAGGTTAGATTAGTTCTGGTTGGAGTCTGCTGTCAACTTGTCAGCTGTCGGACCATTCTTTTTCTTTTTGTAGGTTATGCTAGAGCAACTACTACCATCTGTAGACAAATTGGGAAGCTTGCGCTAGGCCTTAAGAATAAAAACTTATTAAATTATTTTAATATTACCTTGCAGAAAATTGTAATATGACTGGTTTTTGAGATCACTATTCAACATAGTAGCAATTTTATTTTGACATGAATAAAAATACTGAATTATTGACAAAACGTTTAGATAACGAATGATTTTTCCAATCGTTGAAATAACGATATCGGTATCTTTTTTTCGTTATTTAGAATTAAATTATTGTTTACAGAATACCACTTTAACCATTATGATAGCGATTTAACAATGAAAAATTTCATAACGATCGTTTACAGAATAAGCCTATTAAACGATTTTCGTTATTACCATGACCATATAACGTTTTACCGATTCGTTATGTCATAACGATCTTACAGAATAGCCCTATTAGTTTACTGACATTACTGAGCTTTTTCTGGAAGTACATTAAATTAAATTTCTTATCATATTATTAATTAAATATTTAAAATTGCAGGTATGGTAATATTAAATATATCTTTAAGGAATACTGCTAATACCGTCAATGAATATGATGAATTTTGAACATATTAGAAGAGTAAGACAAAATTCCTCACAGAAAGGAAGAATAGATACAATTTGAATTATTTGTGTGTACAAGAAATGTTAAATTTGATACTTATGTGACATAAAATGGAAATGGCGATTTGTATTGTGATGGCTACACAGATTTTTTAGTTTATGTTGTCAGGCCAAATAGAAACCACCTGCGTGTGCATGGATATTGAATATATGTTGAATGTTCAATAGTTGAATTACATAGGCAGCAAAATCGTATCACTGGTATATGAACATTTTGTTTATATTATTTGTGATTTTTTTTTAATAAATTCATTAAAATCTTTATTATTCATGCATATTTCCAATTGCATATTGACCACGGAAATTATTTTAAAAATATTTTTATAAGTGATGATGGATCAATTTGTGATTCCAATTAATAGCGAACTCTACTATTTGAAAAAATGAAATTAACATCCACGTCTTATGCCTATAATTATAAACAAAGTCAAGTTCCAAAACGGTTCGTTACAATTTTTGACGAATAGAATCAAATTTGACAAATTACATTTCGGTTTTTATTTCAGTGTCGACTGTTTTTACTGGATACCTAAACATTATTTAAAAAATAGTGAAGAATCCCATTCTGTATTGGGTGACTGGTGTTGGTTACTATGCTGGATTTATATACTCGTATCCCTATTCCAGTTAGTGTGACAGTAAAAAAAATCAAAATTTCTAATTAATTTTTTTATGGTGTACATATTTGCGGGATACATGATCGTAAATACCCGCGGCAGTGACTCCCGGGATATTGGGCCGAATTCAACCCTCTTCTGTAGTTTAAACCATGGAAATATATATTTTTTATTAATATACTATTAATAGCATATGTCTCCTTATTGTTATTTTTAAATAAGCTACTTTAGGTAAAGAAGAGTGCTGAATTTGACCCGTTGTACATTGTACCGAGTATCGAGTACCTACTAAGTCCTGGAAAGACCTCTAAAAAAGCTCAAAACAGAATTGGGCAAAATGTTAGTTTAAATATCGTCAGTTCGTCCACAACCCAGCAGTCAGGAAGACAATCTTCCTTTCATCGACGCGACCGTGAAAGCTTCAGTAACTACAAAAAAGTATAATAATGTTACTTTTATTTATTCAAAAGCAATACAAGTTTGAGCTATTTATAGTAGTCAACATCATAAATTTGGTAACAAGCCGACATTGGTAACAGAAGTTCGCAAATTTTCTTTTTATATTTGCCCAGAAACTTGTTTACAACTTCAAGAGAATTCCGTCGTGTAAAGTAAACTTTAACTTGAACCTCTTTATGTATGCATTGTGTATTGTCACTCGGACACGTAAAACAATAAATTTAATTTTTATCTCAGCGCGAATGCTATGTTCTGCATAGAGATTTATAAGATTTACGAAAATATAACTCCTGCATGTCTTCCTTACATAAATAAAATTAAAATAAGAGGATAGCAGATAAGACAAATATAATTTAAAATTCAAGAACAATAATTACTAAACAAAGACGGCAGGCAAATGGGAAATACGTTGTAAATTTAAAAGTTGATTTGAACAAATACTATAAAAACTAAGAATATCTTGAGTTTTTAGAAACAGATGTATTTATCTTAGTTATTTTTACTGGCACTTGTCAATTCATAACTAATTTGCATATCATATTTTTAGTAGCTCTTGTACTAACTCACCAACTAATTATATTAAGTAATACCATGGGTTAAATAATATAGATAGATATGTAGGTATATAGGAATAATGGCAATACTACAGTAAATTTGTGTATCATAGTTTAATTCCACAAAACAGAAGGGATCGCCAAATTTGTAATATACATAATTAGAAAACATATGTTTCGTACTCGCAGCATTATTCTGGATAAATTTCAATTATAATTTATTTTTTAACAATTGGGCCTTGGATTATTTTCTGAATTTAAGATTTCTCATAAAAATTTAGTCATTTAATAGAAAATCGATTTGATATAAATCTTCGGACACAAACGTTTATACGGTTGCCGATCTTTGCATTTTAATAAATCAATGGTAATACCTGTGGTAATACTTATATTTTGTATAATATATGTATGTACATTATTGAACGATATTTCTGATCGTACGTTTACGAGATATTTTTGAACAATATCTACTGTACTGTGATACTTAAATATATGTTATGTCACTAGAAATAAAGTTCGAAGAATTCATGTAATTATAAAAATTAACTCGTTAAGCGTAAAAGCAGACATATTCATTTTGGTAGATTGTCTGTTCTGATCCGTCTGAAAATATATCTATACATGGGCAGGCCTAACCGCGCCGTGTTATGATTTTACGATGTATGTCTGTTTTGGCCCACTGACGATATTTTTTTTTAGAGTTATACGACGGGGCCAAAGCAGACACGGTGACGTTCCAATCATAATAAAATAGATATGTCATAGAGTGGCTTTATAAAACCCATTTATTTGAAAAAATAAATAATACATTCAACGTAAACAAAATAGACAAAGGAAATTTAATAAACACACATTTACAAAACCTAATTTGAAAAATCTGATGTGACCAACACAATACCTCCCGTCATTTAATTTTTATTAATTTAAATACCTATGGGGTTTCGTAGCCGCGTGCCTGAGTGTCTGGTCGCGAATCTGGGGAACCGGATTCCATCTCTACCAACACCAAATATTTCGAATTTGAAATGGCACAAAATGGACCCCTGTGGCGCACTCTCCACGCTAGAAATGAATGAGGCGACGCTTGGTAAACGCCTGCACGATACAAATATGTCATCATAATTACCGAAATCTGTGTACAAAGCAGTTTAGCACACCAAGCAATGAGTAATTTGCCGTAATGATATATATGTATTATTATTTTTATTTAAATACATACTTGTGTACTTACTAATGCTGGAAACTATGTATATTAAGTTCATTTCCATATAACTATTGTTCTATTTACAATTTTCTTTTTAAAATATTACTATTATTAATTTGAAATGATAATTTTTTCTTACAGTGACATTTATCTCTCAGTTACGTAAATTTGAAATATGAAATGTGTAACTAAGAAATTGTGTTTATCTTTAAATGTTATTAATTTATCTATAAAATATATATAAAAATTATTTACGCATGCCTGTAGAAAATTCAATAATCTTTAATTTTAATAAAACTAAAACAATTATCCCTTAACCTTAAATTAATAATATAAGCTATGAGCTATATACGTATTTCGAGAACTAAGTTCTCATCATCAGTAGAACAAAAACAAAAGTTTAAGCAGAGAAGTTAAGATTACTCAACATGTAAACCATGTCAGAGGTCTAACAACTAGACCTCTGAACAAGCGGCCTCGGCGACAATTTTTCTCTCGGTACGCTAAAGTGTGATTTCGCGGCCTTGATATACAAATAACTATTTTGGAAGAAAAACTATTTTGAGCTTTTAGTAAAATGCGATTTTCAGTTATGAGATTTATACTAAAATCTAATCTAATGACTTCTTTCCACATACACATACACACCCACAGACATCATTGTGAAAATGTTAAAATCGAACTCTATGGACCTTCAAACGAATTCGATTTTTAGCATGATCCCTATACCTCCCTTATCAAGGGTAGCGGGAGGTAAAAATGGTACAATTAACAAAGCATCTCTGGAATCGTCGGAATCCTAAAATGGTTCTAGAAAGAAATGAAATATTTTATTTTCTCGAAAATCGATTTTAGAAACAAATTATTGTCGCTTTTAATATCATAATGCTTTATTTGTTTTTCCAAAGCTAATTCTACCAGTTTGATGGATTTGCTGCTCATCGTGGCATTCTCTTTACGACTGCACTTGTTTATATCAGTTTCACTAACACAATACACGAAAGGAAATGCAGGTTCAGATGTGTCTGCTAACAAATATGTGTCTGCTAAAAGTGTCTATTATGGCCCTGTGACAGCTCACGCTGTATCTGCAAAACGAGTCTGCTTTGGCCTAGTACAGCAAAATTTTATCACAAGGTCAGTGTAAACACTGTTGTCTGTTTTAATATTTTTAAAAAATCAACTAAGGGATTTTATTAGTAAAAATTGGTAATGTATAATATTGATCTGGTAATGCCCTGTTGATGAAAATGTCAAAATTTTCCTTAGCGCTTAAAACGTTAAAGATTATAGAATTTTATTAATTATTTTGGAGAGAATATTATTTATTCGTCTACATTAGTGTTATCCCCTTCCAAATAGTCCCTATTAGATATTATACACTTATGCCAGGGCTCCTTCCAATCTTTGAAACACTTCTGGAACTCGATCTTTGGGATAGCGATTAGCTCTCTCAGCGATGCGCTTTTAATCTCATCTATGCTTGCAAAACGACGGCTCTTTAAGGTTCTCTTTATTTTTGGGAAGAGAAAAAATTCACACGGAGCCATATCTAGTGAATATGGAGGCTGGTGTATTATTACAGTGTTGTTTTTGACCAAAAATGTGTGAACAGGTGCATTATCGTGGTACAAAAGCCATGAATTGGTTCGCCACAAATCCGGGCATTTTTTTCGGATTACTTCACGCACACGGCGTTGAACTTTTAGGTGGTACTCCTTATTGATCGTTTAACCTTGTGCAAAAACTCATGGTGCACTATACCGTTAAAATTGAAGAACACAGTGAGCATATACCTTCACATTTGACCGCAGTTGTCGAGCTTTTTTCGGTCTTGGCGATCCAGATTGCCTCCATTGGGGCGATTGAGCCCAAAATTCGACGTCATATCCGTAAACTCATGTTTCATCACCTGTTATGATACGTTTCAGTAGTTCTGTATCGTTATTGACTTTATTTAGCGACTCCTGAACAACTTCCATTCTACGCAGTTTTTGTTCGAAATTCAACAATTTTGAAACAAATTTTGTAATGAGAAGAGTAGAATAGATTCTGGTAAAATCTTCTAAATATTATTTTTTGAATAATTATGTTATTACAAATATTAAAAAACAAAATTCTCTATCCGACACATTTAAATTTTTTATTATACTTTTTATAGATTTAAACAACAGGTTAATTAGAGAAGCCATTGAGATTTACAAAACGAAGAGTAATAATCTCAATCATTATGACGGTCTAGATCTTAGTCGTGCAGGCCTTCCTATTTTAAATATGTTGTAATTGTAACCTTAGTTACCTGTTGCTATGTTTTTTTTTTTTGTATTTGTTGATTTGTAGTTCATGTTCATACCTGAAGAAGGCAATAGTTTATATTGCCGAAACGTCGTAATTTAAATAAATATAAACAGAATTTAAACTAAAAAAGGTTGTATTATTCTATTGAAATATGAGTTCTGAAAGATTTTATAATAATTCATATTCATATTGTATTAAAACATGTTACTTACGAGTTTTATTAATATTTCGGAGTTTGAATTATTGTTATTATTTATTTTTATACTCAAAATTAACTGTCAATATCATAAATAAAGAAAACAAATCCCTTAGTAACGACTATAAATACGGTGATAATTTCTTTGTTTTTTATCATCGCTGTGATAAAGTGATTTGAGTGTCAAAAATTCAGAGATAGTACTGAAGGTTTTTTCTGGGAACGATATTTAATATTTCTTATTGTATTATTAATTATGTATTTAAAATTATATAGGTACCCTAGTATTTTTTAGGGTACCTATTGAGAACTGACATGTCCGATGGCGGCAGCACCATCGGGCCGATCAGCTGCTTCTAAATTGGTACTCGCAGTGTTGTGACATATGAAAACAAACAACAAAAGCAATTTTTTTCACTTAAAATGGGGTTTGGTACCACAGAACATTTTAGATTTCTAGAAGCAACAGCTATTTCTAAATGTATTATAGAAGATATGTTAAAATGTATTTATAATTTTATATATATTTAATCAATCGAAATTGATGATAGCAGGTGAGCGAATTATAAACGCTAACCACATAATATTATGTGGAGTATTAAAAAATGACGGTATAATGTGGGTAATATTTGCACTTTGTCTGCGAACCAGTGCAATTTCTGCAAAACCACATGAAATCAAAATACATTTAGAGAAAATTTAAAAATTATTAGTGCAGAATGCACGTGTAAAGCTAGATAAAGACCACGAAATATGTAATTATCCGATTTAAAATGACGAGAACAAACTTTCGTATGTTTTGTTATTTGTTTTGCACTACGAATTGCATATTCCCATGCTTTTCGTCGATCCATATCCATTTCAACACTTGCTCTTGTCGTAATTTTAACTTTATTTTGGCCATGTTTCGGAAAATTATAAAACCCAATGCCTGTGTCTCGACCAGATCTTGAGAGTGACGTCAGAATATACAACAATTTGTACGACTTTTTCCCATTTTTATTCACATCAAATGATCAAACCACATGTAACTCAAGCATACAGTCACTATATAGTACCAAACCGGAAAGTTCATATTTTTCCCACCAGATGTCATGTTGCAGCTTGTCAGTTGTCAATATACTCAGGGTATGGCCATGAGGTAGCTCGCGTTTCGTCCGCCATTAGCGGGCCGCTGTTATATTCGTTGTTGTTGCACAAAGTATTATGTATTTTCGTTGCTACTTGTTTGATTTTAATGCAAAACACATTTAAATATAATTCTAATATTTATTTAAAGTGTAAGTAATACTTTTATTTTATTTATTTGTGTATTTTCTTGAGATACTGACTACGATGATTGGCAATATTGAAAACACATAAAAGTTACCAATATTAAGCACAAACATTAAAAATTTTAAAAGGTAAGTTTAAAATATGTACTAATTATGTAAATAATAACCACAGTTATTAAATTTGATGTGATAATAACAACCCATATCATATGCACTACATAACCTCGAAATCTATGTCATAATAATAATAATTGTGTATCTCTTAAATAATGAATTTTTATTACCTTTATAGATTCATAGTGTGATTATTTAATATTCTTGTATAATATAATATCACATTTCTTACAAATAAATAGGGAAATGAATTATCAGTATGTTTGACATTGGCTCGCTTATGGCGGCGATCTTGCCCTATGGCCATACCCAATCGACGTTGCGCGCTCTTAAGCGAATTTATAACTTGTGCTTACGTTGCCTTCTGCAACTTATGTTTTAATATACTATTTCGACCTCATGTAATTTTTTAATTTTTTTATTAAAAATGAAGAAAATGAAACTGTTGCAAATTAAACGATACTTTTAAAATAAAGTTATGACACTGAATAACAAAATTCATTTTACAATAGAATTTTAAATTTAATTGCCTAATTTGAAATTTCATGATTCAGTAGAATTCGTTTAATTAAAACTAGCCATATTACTGCATAGTGACATATGAAATATTTTTATTACTAATAATTCATTTTCATATGCAAAGTAAAACACATTTCCCGTTTTGCAAATAATTTCAAATTTTTACAACCACATAAACGGGAAAATGTCACCTACAAAATTAAATTTAAAATTTTATTAGAGCCATTTTGTGGTCTAGCTTTATTCGTTTTTCAAACGAGGACATCTGTACGAACAATTTTAAAATTATTATCAGATTCACACTGATTTAAATGACATTTGCAAACTTGTGCATTACCTACATTTTGAAACATAATGCGTTATTCATTTTTCCAGCAAAACAAAAATAAATGCTAATGAAGTTTTGTTTTCCCGCCGCTATTGATAGAAATTTAATTAATATCGGTTAATACATAAAACTTCTAAAATTTTAAACGAATATTCATATATCAGTATTAAAACAAAGCCGGAATTATTAATTATACATGAAAATCTATTAAATTCGAGTAATTCACAAAATGGCAAATATATTAAATTTTATAATTTCCAATGTTTTAATTTAATTTATCACACAGAATATCTGAAAAATTATTTAGTAGAAAATTCAATGTTGTTTATTACGTAAATAAATAACAATTTAGTGAAATTAAATTGGAATTTCAAATTATTAATAATAGGAATCTGTACAAATCTATTTTATTGTCATTGTGCAGATATTAAAATCATTAAGGGTAAATAGTTTTCTAGACATACAATTTATAAAATTAACATCAAACAAAAGTCTACCCATATTTATTTTAAATAGGGCTAGATATTACGATGCTTGTATATATTTGCGTCCTTAAAAATTAATTTATATTTATTCAGTTCATAGTTATTTACATAAGCCAGGAGAATGGTACATAACTGACGAGGAGCCACATTGAAATACGGGACACTTCGTTCTAGGTATTTTACGGCTTCGAATCAATTACAAACATTTTACTAACGAATCATGTATTAATTTTTTTCTGAAACCTTTGATTATAATAAAAATTAATTTTAAATTTAATAATCAAATCTGATTTTGTACAAGTACCAAGTAGTACGCTTATCTCATTACTAAGGTGACAGAAAAAAAGTAAATAAACGAAAACCAATAAATTACTTTCAGATTTGCATTTTTTGTGCGTGCGTTTCTGTTCATTAATGTACAAAACACAACTTTAAATATTAATATTCAATGAAATTTTAAAGAAAACCTTTAAATGTTTTCGTGACATCGCTCAGGTTTTAGAAAAACAAATTTTTTTTGGAAGTATTTTCAGGGCAAAGAAAAATGTGTATAAATTAAATAAATACCTATATCATAACGGCTTAATATACATTTCTGGGTGTACTAATCTTGATTTTTATTTACAGATTTCGGTAATGATATATCTGTGCCATTGGGATCGCTTACTAAGCGTCACCCCACAGGCTTTCAATGTTATCGTTATGTTATTGCAGGTTCAAATTTGAAGTCGGTCAGAATCGAACCCGGCCACCCGAATCACAAATGGTAACCTAACACTTTGTACTTTATTGTAACTGAAACAATTTCTCTCTTAGGTACTGGAAGAGATGTGGTTACTTAACTTAGTAATTTAAAGTCTTGCTACAATTAAATAGTGTATTACATTAATAGCACCACGTGCTATCAAATTGTATGTCTTATATACTTGTGAAATGAGAGAAATGGATAGAGAAAAGGATAGGGAGCAAATTTCCATCGTGTAAACATTCCCGCGATTTTGAACAATCTGATTGGTTGATGAAACATACCCTATCTTCCCTACAAAGTTTTCTTATAAAAAATAAAGTATCGTATATTTTCATTAGGTGTTATTAATAATTTCTGTTCAAGTGAACAAATATCTATTAATTTAAATACATACATAATTATTTACTTGAACATAAATTTTGTTTTAATTCCATGGCAATCGCTATTTTTGGGATGTTTTTCGACATTATTATATCAAATTTATGCCAATACAAAACATTCAAAATTAATTTTGCTTATTGTTTCAGATACAGATTTAAGCTCTACAATTTTTGTCAAGCTTTTTTACCTAAAACAATTAGAGAAACAGGAAATTATAAAAATCTGATTTTATATGTTAAAGTACTATGTTCGGGTGTTCAAATTACCAGGTATATACAGGTGAATACTTTAAAGCCATAGCCCCTTAACACGGCAAACTGGTGTTTCGCAGACTGTTGCTCCCCGTTTCAACTGACAACAATGATTGTGATTATCAATAGAAAGATAAACATTTCTGCATCAAAATAACACCAAATACATGTAAATTATGCCCCATAAGTTAATTATTAAATTTATTCAATTTCTTATTAATATCGAAATTGAATGAAGACACAAACAAATGTTTGTTATTTTACCTGTCAAAATTCGATAGCTTTAATTTAATTATTTTAATTTATTTTTAATATTTTGTAACGGATTAGACATTGCTTGAAAAAAACTAAGTTAAAATATGAAATAATAAAATTTGCACAAATTATAGGCTGTAGCAAATTCTGAAAGACAAAATATCAAACATTTGTTTGTCTTTTTATTAAAATGTCATCGCTATTCATTCGTTATCTTTCTATTGATTCCACAACTATTGTTGACAGTTGAAACGGGGAGCAACAGTATTCGAAAAACGATTTTCACGTGTAATGGTTTATGTTCGGGTTTGAAGTATTTACTCTGTATACAGGGTGTTTGGCGTAAGTCCGGCACCACGAATATTTCGTTTATTTTGAGAAATACAAAAAAATGTTAATAAGCAAAGTTAAACTAGACAAAGGGGCTCATAAGATAATCATAGCAGAAATTTTGTATCACTTCCGGTTTTAGCGGAAATGGGTACAACTTTAAATGTAGCATAGGGAATCGGTATTTAATATTTTTTTTCAGAATATACATAAAATTAGCTTCACAATGATATCAAATTATCATAGTTTTACTTTAACCATTTCAAAATGGCGACCATTTATTCTTAATATATGTATTAATAAAATTCCATACAAAATAAAACATAGCAAGCTATGAAAACAATTTTATTAACTTATAACAAAAGAAAAGAATTTACCTACATTTGTGATAGTGACAATTTCTTGTAATAATTAAATAATTATGGCTCAAGTGAATTACACAAATGAAGAAATGGTTGATACGATTTTAATATTCGGAGAATGTCAAAGAAATTCTGTTAGAGCACTTCAACTTTATGGAGAGAGGTATCCTCACCGACGACAACCGAGAAGACAATATTTTAATGAAGTTGTTAATAAATTGAAAACACATGGATCATTTAAACTGAAAAATTGACGTGCAAGAAGAGGAAATGAAGTAGATAATCATCGAGATGAAGAAGAAGAAAGAATATTAGCTTACATTAATTACAATCCTGAAGTGTCGGTAAGGGAATTAAGTAGAGAATGCGCGGTATCATGTTGGAGAGCATTCAAAATTTTAAAAAAACATAGTTTTAATTCTTATAAGATGCACATTGGTCAATCTCTTAGGGAATATGACTATGATCGTAGAATAAATTTTTGCAATTGGTTTTCACAAATGTGGCAGAATGATAACAGATTTCGTCATAATTTTTTTTTTCTGATGAATCATATTTTTCGAGCAATGGGATTTTTAACAGAAATAATGTAAGACGTTGGGCAACCAAAAATCCTAGAATACTGAGAACATCCAGGCATCAAGAAAGATTTGGTTTTAATGTTTGGCTGGGAATAATTGGGACCAGAATTTTTGGCCCTATTATATTTCAAGGTACTCTGACAGCAGATAGGTATTTACTATTTTTTACAAAATGAAGTGGAAGATCTGTTGGACGACTCAATACCATTGGCATGTGGTTCCAACAAGATGGAGCGCCAGCTCATAATGCAAGAAATGTAGTAGCCTATTTAAATGAAAAATATGAAGATAATTGGGTTGGAACAAATTCTCCAAATCCTTGGCCAGCACGATCTCCTGACCTTATGCCACTGGACTACTTTCTTTGGGGTTATTTGAAAGATAAAGTATACCGAACACCTCCAACTACTTTGGAAAATTTAGAAATAAAAGTTAGAGCGACTGTTAGAGAAATTAATGAGAATATCCTAGAAAAAGTAATGAAAGAGTTTTTATTACGTATAAGAAAATGTATATAGAAAATAACGGCGGCCATATTGAGCATTTGTAGTTTTTCACATTTACTGTTTCTGTTTTGGTATCGTTGTGAACATGCTAAAAAATAAAAAAATAATACCTCACGCCTAATTTTTTTTTAAATTTCTTCTTTTCTTTTGTTATAAGATAATAAAATTGTTTTCATAGCTTGCTATGTTTTATTTTGTATGGAATTTTATTAATACATATTTTGAGAATAGATGGTTGCCATTTTGAAATAGTGAAAGTAAAACTATGATAATTTGGTATCATTGTGAAGCAAATTTTATGTACATTCTGAAAGAAACATAAAAATACCGATTCCCTATGCTAGTTTTAAAGTTGTACCCATTTCCGCTAAAACCGGAAGTGATACAAAATTTCTAACTTTGCTTATTAACATTTTTTTGTAGCTCTCAAAATAAACGAAATATTCGTGGTGCCAAACACCCTGTAAATCTGTAGGGGGTATCAGTGTAAAAAATATCAACAATTAAATTGTAAGTTAATAAATAATATAATTAACTAACACTATTTTGAAATAAAATAAATAATGAGTAACACAATTTTGATGTTTATATTTGAACGTTCGACACAAGACTGACTGTTTATTTATTTTTTGGTTGCCATTTTTATTTTGCCAAAAATAACAACAATATTTTAATGGACCCAGCAAATATCTCGCTTATTTATTAAGTTAGTTATTTCTTTCATATAACATGATTTATACAGCAACATGTAAGCTACTTGATGACGGATGTACATTTATGATATATATATATATATATATATATATATATATATATATATATATATATATATATATATATATATATATATATAATACTATTATATGGTTTCCATGGATACTCAAATCTTTGTTGGAGAACGCGTTATAACTAATAGAATATGTCAACATCATTATCTATTACTTACACTTGTATGGGTAGTATTAAAATGTTTGTTTTCTCTTCTCTAATTACAACAACAAAAGTTCGTCCGAATATAATTTTAGAAAGACCGAGTACCGTGTCTGTAATGTTACTACTTACTTACAAACTTTCGCAAATGGTTAAAAATTGTAAAGATACCAAGTACCTATATAATAAGAATGTTGTGAATAAAATAGAAAAAACTTAAACTTGTATGTTACATATTTTTCTACTTTTCTTATTAAACAAATATCATTATACCGCCATATATGTAATCATAATACCAAATGTCCCATAAGAAGACCGCAATAATATACAGGGTGGAAACGAACTTAATGTCATAAATTTAAGGGTGGGTAGTATGACATTTGTAGATTACGAAACTGAAAGAATTTTTTTAAAATTAGAAAAACGAAAATTCGACTTTTCTTAAGGAAACTTTTTTTTACTGCTGTTTTAATTCATATTTTATTAAAAATATGGTTATCAAAAATACATTCAAAATTAGTTCTATAAGATATTATTCTTAATAATTAAATTAAATAGCATTTTTAACGAAAATAATTGTGTAATAGATAAAATAATGCAAATGCGTTGTCAGTGGTCCAGTGGTACCAAAAATGTTAGTTTCATGAAAACTACCCTTAAATATGCGAATTTTTAAAAAATTCTTTCTGTTTCGTAATCTACACATGTCATACTACTCACCCTTAAATTTATGACATTAAGTTCGTTTCCACCCTGTATATATATATTTAAATTATTATTTTCTTATAATATTTATTTAATGTATTTTAACATGTCTGCTTCAATTCACAACCAAAAAAAAATAGGAAACAGTAATAAATATACGCAACAAGTGCTGGAAGTGTGATTTTTTCAATGAGTTCAAAAAAATACCCATTTTGCTAATGTTGCGTACACTATTATTTATTAATATTATTATATTAACTATACTTATATACTGTTTTAAAGGAATTGAAATAAATTTTCTATTGCTGCTTGGGGTGTCGAACACGGGCCACTAATGTATAAATAGCTCAAAAGACTATGCGAGCCGAAAGATATTTCTATCACGTGAATATATAATTTGCAATGTTTATTTTATATTTTATTAAATATTAGTAAAATTAACTTCAAGCTTTGGATATACATAATATTGAATCTACAAAGGTAATTTAAGATAATTAAGTTTCAGGAACCATTACTTTCAAAATGATATTTTAATATACAAATTTGATTTTTTAATAAAAAAATGAAACATAGATTTTTCTTTGTTAAATATTTTTTTTTCTAGTGTCTAGTCTGGAAAAGTACAATGTTATCACGGAGTAAGTTCAAATTTACTGTTTGAGGAATATGTCATAAGAAAAATGACGCCACAGTTAATTTGAAAACTTTGAAAATTATTATCTCGATTGCTACTATAAATATCCCGATTGAGATTTCATCCAAACATTTAAATTTTAATGCGCTTTAGTTAAAAGAAATTAATAGAAGAAAACAATTTAAGCTGTCCATTTACTATTGAAACGTATGATAGGATGAAAGTAAGAGTTTGGCAGCAACCAGCAGAGCAAGTATGAAAATATGGCTGCGAAACTGTGTATAATAAAAGTTATAAATACTTGTGTCAGAGTTTTCCAAGTATTGAATTCCATCCATTCCAATCATAGGAAATCATGTAACATTATATGTTCGAGATATGTTACTTCTTTTACTTGATTTGTAATTTTTGCTTTGGCTTTGGTCGGTTGCCAATGAAATCTAGTTGCAGTTGCAGAAAACGTAAATGTAGTGAGGAATTATAAAAGAAACATAACAGTTTCTACAACGATAACAGAAAAGAAAATTAAATATGCATTAATATCAAATTTCCCTTATTGTTATTACTATTCTTCTCTTTTTATAATCTTTTGTGTTCGTATATCGTTTAATGAAATGCGACAATGAAAGTAAATGTTTATTCAAAAATGAAAAATCAATCAAGATGTAGATTATTTAATTAAGTTTTTACACATGTTAATTATAATTTATCTTGAACTATAATCCGTGAAAAATAAATACTTTTTAAAGAAGAAAACAAAAGTATAAATTATAACTGATATTGACATACAAGTGATAATTTTTACATACACATATATTACCAAGAAACCAGTTGCCATTGAAATGTCTATGATAAAAAGTGGAAAAATTTTATTTTGTACTTATCAAAAATATTACCTTAATTTCTACGAAAATAATGTATAAAAGTGTACCTATATACATCATTATGTTTTGTAATGTATTAATGTTGAATATTCGTCGTTTGATGTGAGAAACTGAGTAGGTATAGAAAATGATAAATTTATTATAAAAAGCACATATAAATATAACAATTTACTATACTTTGTATCCAATTTAAACTGCGGTGTGATCTCGAAAACTGTGAGAGTTATAACTTCGGTTGTATGGGTCTTTTTATACGTCTTTGGGATTGGGAGAACATCTCAGATGTGTTTTTGTTCATTGAGTTCGGAATTCTATGGACTCTCTGAGAAACTAAATGATATGATTTCGATTTAATGACACGTTTGGTGCACCTTTTAGAACTTAAATATGCATTTGTTTCATCAAAAAATCTCAGCCTACTTCACATTGTTGAAAAACGCATTGATACATGCAAAGCTGGGCAAATTATTTTCAAAAAGTAATTGAATACAATTACAATTACTTTAACCAAAATATACTCAAGTTACATTTAAAAATAATTACTGTTACAGAAATGTAATTAAATTACCAATTACTTTTGCATTGTAATTGACATTTTAATTACTTTACTTAAAAAAGTCGTTCACCTTACATTAAAAAAATCTGTTGTGGCCAGCACAATACCTTCCGTCAATCCTGTGTATAATGTATAAATTCCATACATAATTTTTCTTGCAAAAGATTCTAAATTTCCAGTAAAATTATTTCATAAAAAAACTATTCAAATTGCACTTGACACTGACATCTTCTTCTTCTTTAACTTTTTCCATTCGTTAGGGGTTGGTATTTTTGCGTGTCGTTATCATTCAGTTCCTTTTCTCTGTCTTCCGCAATACAGTCCTTCCATCTTACCTTTAGTCTTCCTCTGTTTCTTCAACATCCTATTACTAAACTATTTATTCTTGTTCCAATATAATTCTTCATTTCTCCTCATGACATTTTCAAACCAATGTAATAATATTTCTTGTATCTTTCTAGAAACTTGTAACACTAGAGTTATTTTCTTACCGTATATTTCCGTGTCTTCCCCAACATCTACTTCAACATCCTCATCTCTGCCACATTAATTTACTTTTTATTGATACTGACATCTGTCAATTTGAATTATATGAATATATCAATAGTTTCCATGTTTAGCATAGATGGCTGAATTATAATATTTAATTTCTTTAAAATTCTTTAACTCTGTATCTATTGAATATGAAGTATAAAATGTAATCAAGTCGTATAGAGAATAATATATTCTTCAAGTTATAATAACGTTAAATGTCAACAAATCAAATTTAACTGTTAAATCTTCAAATGAGGGTACTTCCGGTTCACCAATTATAACCAAAATCTAATCACTTGTTCTTCTGGATGTAAACTTGAGGAATACGAAAAAATTATAATTTTTGGAATCGTGGTATTGAAGTTATAAGATCCGGAACTTTTGTCACACACACAGACACACATACATACAGACATCATAAAAATGGTAAAATCGTATTGTAGGGACCCTAAAACATGCTTATACACTAAAAACTCATCATTGAATTTTTTGACCAAAGACAATACCTAAAAAATCTGATGTGGCCAGCACATAACCTCTCGCCGTATATTTTACCTGGCTGTATGCATAAAGCAAAGATTATTTTTATAAATACAAATAATATATTCATATAAATCTATGACGTATAAACTTCTTTATTATTCAATAATAGCATGTCTCAACATGAAGATATTTTACCATAAATTATGTTACAATAAATTACAAAGTAGAGTTTACCATATATAAATATTAGGCTGGTAACAGCAATTTTCAATTCGAACAACTTTGTTTACTTTCTCTTCATATTCTTCTAGTAAAAACATTAATTTTGGGCGGTCTAAAATGTATATATCTGGATTGTGCATCTATTCTTATATATCTTCTTTTACATTTTATTTTTTCATACTTGTTACATCTAAATAACCTTAATTCCCTTTAATAAAGTGACGGATAGATTGCACTCCGATTTTGTCAATATTTACAACTGACTTGAGAAGAATTTGATAGCTTTTTCGCAATTCAAAGTTACTCTAGTCTACAGTACTGGTGTACATTGTCCCATAATGTTTGAAACAAATTTAAGTCCTTCAACCTAGACTTGTCATCTCCATAATAGTCACAGATCAAGAACTAAGGGATTCTCCAAGTACATTTTTAATTCATTACTCATTATTTCTGACACTGACATTTATCTGTCAGTTACAAATAATTTAAATTATCAACTATTTTTCATGGCATTCTTTCGGCTGTCAAATTTATTACAACAGATTATTTTATATATTATACTTCTTTTATCTCTAAATCTATGGAATATATAATAAAATATTTAAATGTATCAGATAGAGAATTTAATTTTCTTTAATATTACCACGAAAAATTTTCAAAAAATAATATTTAGAAGATTTTTTTTCAAGAATCTTCTACTTCCGGTTGTCCAATTATTACCAAAACCTTTTCAGATCTTCCCATGAATGTCCGATTGGGAAATACGTTGTTAAACAAATTTTAAGTCTTATAGTTTTTGAGTAACCGTCCTTCCAACATCCCACACACACACATCCACACACACACACACACACAGACATCATCGTAAAAATGTTAAAATCGGATTGTAGAGACCTTAAAAGGTGCTTATTCAATAAAATCTGGATATGCGATTTTTAGCATGAATGCAATACCTCTCTTAGCGAGAGGTAAAAAGGAGTATAGAAGAGGGTAGATTTGTTAAAAAGTGGACAAAAATCGATAACGAGGTCAATGAAGCAGTGCATTTCTGGCAGACATTTAAAGTAACATCCCTTTTTACCTCTCGCTAAGAGAGGTATGGGATTCATGCTAAAAATCGCATATCCAGATTTTATTGAATAAGCACGTTTTAAGGTCCCTACAATCCGATTTTAACATTTTTACGATGATGTCTGTGTGTGTGTGTGTGTGTGTGTGTGTGTGTGTGTGTGTGTGTGTGTGTGTGTGGATGTGTGTGTGTGTGTGGGATGTTGGAAGGACGGTTACTCAAAAACTATAAGACTTAAAATTTGTTTAACAACGTATTTCCCAATCGGACATTCATGGGAAGATCTGAAAAGGTTTTGGTAACAATTGGACAACCGGAAGTAGAAGATTCTTGAAAAAAAATCTTCTAAATATTATTTTTTGAAAATTTTTCTTGATAATATTAAAGAAAAATAAATTCTCTTTCTGATACATATAAATATTTTTATACATATTTTATAGATTTAGAGATAAAAGGAATATAATATATAAAATAATGTTGTAATTAATTTTACAACCGAAAGGATGCCATGAAAAATAGTTGCATATTTAAATTATTTGTAACTGACAGATAAATGTCAGTGTCAGAAATAATGAGTAATGAAAGAAAAATGTATTTGGAGAATCCCTTAATTCTTGATCTGTGACTATTATGGAGATGACAAGTCTAGGTTGAAGGACTTAAATTTGTTTCAAACATTATGGGACAATGTATATCAGTACTGTAGACTAGAGTAACTTTGAATTGCGAAAAAGCTATCAAATTCTTCTCAAGTAAGTTGTAAATATTGACAAAATTACACATCGATATAAGAATAATCGGAGTGCAATCTATCCGTCACTTTATTAAAGGGAATTAGTGTTATTTAGATATAACAAGTATGAAAAAATAAAATGTAAAAGAAGATATGTAAGAATAGATGCACAATCCATATATACATTTTAGACCGCCCAAAATTAATGTTTTTACTAGAAGAATATGAAGAGAAAGTAAACAAGGTTGTTCGAATTGAAAATTGCTGTTACCAGCCTAATATTTATATATGGTAAACTCTACTTTGTAATTTATTGTAACATAATTTATGGTAAAATCTTTATGTTGAGACATGCTATTATTGAATAATAAAGAAGTTTATACGTCATAGATTTATATGAATATATTATTTGTATTTATAAAAATATTCTTTGCTTTATGCATACAGCCAGGTAAAATATACGGCGAGAGGTTATGTGCTGGCCACATCAGATTTTTTGAAATAAATTTACCTCTTGTAATAATAATAATAATAATAATTCAAATTTTGATTCCTTGAGTGTGCTTAAATTTGAATAGTTGTCGCCGTGTAGTTTAAGATTTGTAGTTATTTATTTATTATTTGATTTAAGTAATGTAAGGTGTATATTTTTAAATAAAGACATTAACATATTAAGTACTGTAATTATTTTTTTATAGTTCAACATATATTTCACATTTCGTGATAATGTTTTTAATAAATTATCTATTCTTTTGATAGATTTTTTATTAATCACATTTTCAAGAAATAAAACTTAAAGTTTCGATTAATTCAAAATGAATTCATATTTCCCGCCACTTTCTCGACTGTCAAGTTTAGTTCTCTGACCTTTTCATAGACGGCACTAAAACTTGTTATCACAGTTTATAGGGGAGATACCCAATCTTCTACTATATATTTTCCTTAATCTATGCTCTATCAACATATAAATAGAGGTGTGACAACTTATCAATTTTTGTTGACATATTAATGTCGGCGATCAGTAGGCCATGATTCTAACCTAACATGTAGCGCCTCCATAATGTGCTATACCACATAACATTCTGAAACTAACATGATGAATGACAAGTTAAATGTCACTGTATAATTCTATCAAAATTACAACTAATTTAATGTTTATTTTTTGTCTCTCCCATGATATCCATTCAATTTTTGCAGCCCCTAGGGAATACCTTAGTTGCCTAATGTGTTACAGCGGTACAATTCAAAGAAATAAAAATAGCAAAATAATCAACAATAGTTTATTTTCACTTGATATAAAACATATTTAACAACATAATAATAATAATAATAATAATAATAATAATAATTTTAAATGGGGTCGCGTAACTATGGGCGTTAGGTAATTGATTGTTTTGTGCGGCAAGGGTTCGATTCCTACTGACGCCAAACTTGAAATAATTTTTAAATAGCACAAAATAACCCCTGTGGTACACTCTTCACTGCAGCTTTGGGAGTCCGTACGCTTGGTAAACATTTTCAAGTACAATTACAGATATATGCGAATAAACTAAGAATGATATCACATTATATTTGAAATAGATTAATCATTATTTAACATTCATTATCTTCGAGTTTATTATAATCGGCAGGTCCCTTTATGTTCTAAATATATTTTACAAATACCTGCTTTGGAAAATTTACTTAATTATTCATATGTTGTAGATATTTGTAAAGTATTATTTTTAAATTTTGTTTTGTATGTGTGCTGCCAGGAATTCCACAAGGAATTTATTACCTACAAAGATGAGTAGATGTATGTATTATTTATTTTTCTATATTGTAATTTGAGAACGGTTGGTAATTCTATATTGCTCTGTTCGTCAGTTTGTGTGTAAAAATAAAACTTACAATTAATCTATTTTATTTTCATTTTGTGTCACTGAATATTTAAAACTAGTTTATATGTAGTTTTGTCATGTTTTATAATAATCTATTATGATATTCTCAACCTTTTCGAAGGAAGACTTGGGTATACAGTAGATGGTATACTCTAACTAACACTCTAAGATTATGGCCATTATTACCCTCGCAGTAGGTAGCTGTTATTAGGATGAAATGTAATTCATAAGAGCAAAAAGGTCAAAAATATTAGGATTGCATTTGAATTTTTGTATATATTCCTTTATACACTTTTAATGTTTGCAATTTAAAAATTGCACATGCCAAATTTAATATTACACTAGAACACGTTATGAGTACCATCAATATAAACAGGTAATACGAATCCAAAGATATTAGAAGTGAATTTCCAAAGTTTTGCATTAGAATCATATTCTTTAATCTGTAATTTAAGAAAATTATCATTATCATAATAATGCGTCAATTAAAGAAAACGTGTACACTAACGTACAAGAATATTTCGGCTGAGTAGCACGTACTGCTACCCCTGTTGGGATGCGGTCAATCCACAATCCACTAGAAAGTCAAAGTCATAACCTAAAAGTTCTGAATAGACTATAATATATTTTATTAAAGAATTCTTCATTAGTTAGCCACATTTTATATGAACATATATTATATACTTTTTTGTTTTTGTAATAAAGCTTGCTATGGATTAGGACAAAAACATAAAAAAAATGTTCATGTCAAATTACGTTAAATACATGCAATTTTATGATTCGTACAATAACAAATATTATATTTTTATTGTGAAATTAGTCATATTCATTGTTGTAATCAAATATTTCTTTGTTGTAATCAAAACTCTCTTTAAAAAGAACCGGGTTAGATTAATGTTAATTTAAGAATGATAGTAGTAAATGAATTATTTTTTGTTAATTAATAAATTAACTTTAAATTAAATGTTCACATAGCCAGCTTGAATATTTGAATAAAAATAATTTCTAATATTTTTTAATAACAGCTTTGTTCCAAAGATAGAATCAAATCAGTACGGAACTGTCCGACGCATGCGCATTATTCAAATGAGAACGCCATTTTAATACTGCGCATACTTCGGATAGTTCTATACTGATTTGATTGTATGTTGGAACAAACCTTATATAATTTTACTTGATTTTTTTCATATTTTTGATGTACAAATTTTACATTGTTGAAAAGAGAAAAAAATAATTTATATTTTAATAAAATAATTATACGATGCTATTTTAAAAATAAAAGTTGATAGTCGTATCTCGCAAACCTGACTTTATAAAAAATATCTACATCTGCCATCAAATAGTATATTTAAGTAAAAATTAAACTTTTATATTAGTCTTGTTTTTTCTATTATTTATAATAAATATGTTGAAAGTGTGGACATCTTCCCAGACTCAGCCTATATATATATATATATATATATATATATATATATATATATATATATATATATATATATATATATATATATATATGCGTATATGGTTATTAAAAATACTTTATACTGATTTATATGAAACCCTATATGAAGACATTGCAAATTCCTTGAAAAGTATATTATTACTATTAGGATTCAGAAAAAATAAGAAATTATAACTTATATAAAAACACACATACAGACATCATTGTAAAAATAGTAAAATCGTATTGTAAGATCGTGCTTATTCAATGAAAACTCACTATCGAATTTTTTGACCAAAGACTATACCTTACCTAGAGGTGACGGAAGGTAAAAACGTAACACTTTATTTTAAAAATATTCTATAATTAATTATTAAAATTAGAATTTTTTAACTCCAATTCGACTATGAAGTATTGTTTTGTACCAAGTTGTGATAACAAATAAGTGTGCTTATCTTTCAGTTTTTACATTTTTTATTTCCGAACTAATAATAATAATTATTCTTTATTGTATTTAAATCATTTACACTTATTACAATTGATATGTATATATGGGGGTGAGTATTTTTTTCCTTATAATTTGTTTCCTTGTCATTCTATATATTGCAGAGATGGGGATGAGATTATGAAAGGGACGCACACCAACATCCAAGCCTATGGTGAGAATCGAACCCACGACCTCAGGGTCAACGCGTTGAAGATCGCTTCGAGCGCTGCAGACACACACTACCTCAACACGCTCGATCACCGAGGCGGTTATTTCCGAACTAATAAACCGTGAATTTTATACAATGAAATTATTAACCATTGTTATATCAACACCAAGTAAATTGCCTAAATCTGCCTTTAAAAAACCACTCTCCATCACATTTACTTAATATTATACAATATTATTATTATTATTATTATTTTTATGGCACAAAATTGACCCCTGTGGCGAACTCTCCACGCCAGCAATGAGTGCCCGTGAGGTGACGCCTGGTAAGCGCCCGCACGGTACAAATATTCCATCATTACCGATATCTGTGTACACAGCAGATTGGCACACCCAGCAATGGGTAATATGCCGTGATGAAATATTTATTTATATATATATTTATTTTTATTTATTTTTTATTTAAGTACACCTGTAAATATAAATCCTAATAAATATCAAAAATTCACAACGTAACAACTGCCATGTGTCATTTTGTTTAAAATTTAAATTGAATAGTTCCGCAATTCTACACGGGCGGTGTTGTTCTGTCATCAGACCGTCGTCACACCGTAAATTTGACTTTTATATAGAATCTTTTGCAATTAATTACAGGTTGGACACTTATCATATAACTGGGTACTGGGTTGTTTATACGGACCGGACTGTATCTGTTTATTTTAAAGCGTTTCATTTTATTTCTGAATTTGGTAGTGGCTCATTTCGGCCCTGTACCAAAATCACGAGCCAGCCGCCATGTATTTGTTTTGACGCAGTGAATCTCGATTTGAATGGCTATAGCGAGTACGATGAAGTCATAGTTGTAGTAATTTTTGTGGATAACAGATAATCTTCAGCATTTGTTGAATAATATTGTAGTTCGTAGTATGAATGTCACATATACACATCATCCCGATGTTTATCGGAATGTTTTGAATAAGCGGATGAATGATGCTGGCTTGTTTTAATGAGGAAACAATGTCCGAGCGACCTGAACCCTCTAACCCTATTAGCAACAACTAAACCCTGGATTACTTCGTGCTGTTTGTTTCACTGGTACATATTTCACTGCCAGCCCAACTGTTGATGTTCGTTGATCGTTTGTGATAGTTCTAATCTATACTACTCGTATTACAACAAGATTAAGGATTTAAGTCCACGTAAATTTTTTGCTGATGTAAAATAAAACGATCCACATATGATGTCATATTGAAGCGAATCGCTATGAGACCATTACCATCTCGTGGTATCAAGTGAAAATATACGCATAAGATTTTATACGTTTTCCTTATCCTTATGTTCTGTAGAATAAGTAATGAGTTTATTCATTTCAACAAAATTAATTAGGTAATTGGTTATTGTAAAAGAGATCTGCAATCAACAACAAAGTCGACATTGTTGGGAGAATTTTTGAATAAAAAAAATCTGTTTTGGCCAGCACAATACCTTTTGCCATTTTCATTGCAGGTTATATATGTATTGTATTTAACATTTCTTGTACACACAAAAAATTCTAATTATATTTATTCTTTATATTTAGATATTTTTATAATTTTAAAGTCATTCTGATTATGAGCAAGTTTTCTCCTAATACTTTTTTAAATGTTCGAGATTCTTCCACTTCATTGATGGAGTTGGTGGCATTTTTGAAGGGTATACAGGGTGTAACATAAATAAGTACATTAAATTTAACGAGTGATAGAACTCGTCTAGAGCAACAATATTTCTTAATAACTTTTTTTCGGAATCTCAATTATTTTTAGCATTTTTAACGTATATTCATTTTTATATTTATTTTGTAATCCACTTGATGTTATACCTCAATAATAATATAATATATAAACAAACACACAAGAGAATATAACAACGTATAAAATAATACAAGAAATTATACTTTTTTTGTTACATTTTTTTAGATGTTTAGGTATTTTCAGAATAATTTCATCAAGTAGCAATAACAATGAAACAATTGTTTTTGACAAAAGCGAGTTGTTACCTTTTTCAAATAAATTTTGACAAATAAATCGAATAATTATTATAAAAGTTATAATCAGTAAAAAATGCCTGCCTCTGGCCGTGTCAACTATATATCATGACCGTGAGACTTTCAGTTAGTTATGTATTACGACACTTAGCGCTAGTAGTACTTCGTTCGGATTATTTCGTTAAAATTCGTAAATGTTCGATGATTTCAAAATCGTGGCAGGCTTGGCGGCTAGTCATGACAATTCAAATTTGAAATTGTCAGAAATTGTATTTTCGTGAGGTGATATTATTCTTTATTATTGTATTATTTTATATTGTTCTGTTCTTGTGTTCTTTTTTATTGTTCTATTTTTGTGTTTATTTACTTCTGCAAAATGCCAAGATGTTAAAAATACAACAAAACATTATTTTCCTATTTATGAAGAAGAAATTTACAATATTTGGACTGAACGAGTAGCTCATCCAAATCATTTGAACAATCCCTGCAAAATTAATGGCATTTAATGAATACAAAAGTAAGACCAACAGGTATAATAAAAACAAAAATTTAAATAATATTGTACAATAATTAAGATCTGAATTTTATAGTTTCGTTTTGTAATTTGAAAAAATAAATATCCGTATTATTTCTTATTAAATATATATTTTGTTTTTTTCTGTTTATTACATCTTTAAGATCCCGAACTATAATATAAATAACTCTTCTATACGTATATTGCTTAAATCTAAAACTTTGCATTCATTAACAATATTATTCACTCATATATATTTATTTCAAAGTTTTCGATTTAAACTATATGAATAAAAAATAATAAATATTCTCAAAAGTTTAATTGCGGGTTGCATACTACCCGCCATAATCATTTTACTTATGTATTACGACACCAAGCGCTAGTGTTGCAGGACATGAATGCCTATCACGTTATCATTGCAGTTGGCTATCTTAATAGTGTCTTTTGTCTGTGGCCTGCCTTTATGGATAGCGAGTATACACGACATTGTGCTGATCTATGCTGAAGCTCAGGGAAACGCTCCCGAAGTCCACCAAATTTATTTGGAACGTTTTCTGAATCATCATTTTCTAAACGTCCGCATCTTTCTACATGTATGTAAATAAAATAAATAAATCTCCGAGTCCGAGATCATGAGTCCTTTAAGCCTGCTGCTCAAGATCGTGGTAGAATACGCCCTGATCACATAGAGAATAATGAATAGGTTGCTGAGCGCCAGGCCAGGGTCTAGAACTCGAAAAATAGCACTACAACACAATGTCACATATGACAATTTGGAGGATATTGAAAGAACAACAGTTACATCATTTCGCCGACGCCTTCAGTCATTGACGGTGGCCATTTTGAACATTTATTGTGATTTCATTGATGCTTGCATCACTTTTAATCATCTTTATGCGTTTTCTTGTTCCGTCAATTGTAGAGTTGGCCTTGGTCGACTGCACCCCATAAATATCCTCATGTTTGGATTGTCCAACCTATTGTAACATAATAATTTGACGTATGATTTTTTTGTTACCTTAATCGAGGTATTCTATTATACTTGTATCTTTTATCTTCCCCGATTTGTGTATAGTTTCATCTTCTGGTGTATCTGTCAATTTATTCACCAGTTTCTAATCTTTCATGTTGAAATGCATTATTTTATTGTATTCAGTCAGAGTTACGATGTCACAATGGAAGCAAACCAAAAATATCTGTTCGTAGACTCACGCGCATGCGCAGATAGTCCCATTTTGAATTTTGCCATTATGCAGCGAGCACGCGCTTTACTTTTCCAACATTCAGGTATTATTTATTCAACCATAGGCGGGTAATGAAATTTGTGACAAAACTTTGAAGAATTTTAAATCAACATCTAGAAGGTTTACAAGAAAAAGTTATTAAGAAATATTGTTACACTGGACGAGTTCTATCCCCGGTTAAATTTAATGTACTTATTTCTGTTACATCCTGTATGTAATATACCTATAATTCTTAATATTTAATTAATAATACAATAAGAAATATTAAATGTCTCTCCCAGAAAAAGCCTTCAGTAATGTCTTTCAATTTTTGACACTTTGTATTTTATATTCTTATTGTCTCTAAATCTATAGAAGATATAATAAATATATTAAAAGTGTCGGATAGAGAATTTTGTGATCTTTAATATTTTCAAAAAATAATATTTCGAAGATTTTTTTTAAGATACTACTACATCCGGTTGTCCAATTGTTATCAAAACCTCTTCAACTCTTCCCATTAATGTCAGATTGAGGAATCCGTAGTTAAGGGGATACCAAGAGTAAAAGTTCAATTTCAGAATTGTAGTAATTGAAGTGTAGTGGGACGAGGGGAAATGTTTGACTTGCTGCATGTACGTACACTGTTAATATGTTACAATAAATTCTTTCGCTACTGCTACTACCGACGGTCTGTTAGTTGTACTGTAGGCTCACGCTCAGACAACACAACTCCATGCAGCAATGTAAACTCATCAAGGATGGATTCGCAATCACAATAGTCTAGTCATTATTTGGGAATTAAAAAAGTCTTTCAACTCAAGATTAAAAAACAAAGATTTAAATTCGCAGATTAGAACTATTGTTGCAAATCACCAACGAGATTACATACATGTCTAAAAAAAATATGGCATGTAATGATTGTGATCTTTTAATATTTATGGTTAATTCAACTTATTGTACTTACTGTATAAATGTACCCTTTACCCCTTTTACATAATATTCTGTGGCTATCTCGTGCGCAACTATAGTGTACATTTTGTTGAGCATAGTGATGCACGCGAGACGAGACAAGACGAGAAATAAAAAATATAGATCTTGTCTCGTTTTCGGGTCTGTAATCTGGCTCAATTTTACCGATGTCCATGTATTTTCATTCGTAGAACTTAAATTAAGAGAAGAAAAACAAAATTCTGGTCACCAAATTATTTCAGTACATAAGTTTATTCATTGACGGTCACCAGAAAATATGACATGTTATTGAATAATTTAATTTATCTCTAAAATAACTAATTTATTACAAAATTATGATTTCTAAACTATTTCAATACGAACACGAACATCTGTTAATGCATTCCTGTCATCAGTAACACTAATTAAACATTAAAAAATATTTTATTAACTACAAGTAAATTTTATCATTAAATATATACCACCATTTATGTGGCTACGTTCCGTGTTGGCTCTCACCGACACTTAATATAACATCCCTAACTTTTCAGGGACAAAAGAACTGGGATGAAATCGAAATCGACACGAATTAGTGTTAACTCCACCCCTTATAAATCGTTCTCCGGTCTATTTTTCATTAAATTTACGAATCAAAGCTTTAACTGTTGTCATCGTTTTACTGCGCGACACTCGCGAGAATCTCGTGAGATTTCTCGGTTCTCGCAGTTGTTATATGAATCACGTCTCGAATTTTAAACCGCAATCTCGCTCTTGATCTCGTTTCGCAAAAAGCAACAAGACGGGACGAGATGCAATTAATAAATTCCTAAACAAAAAAGTCCTGGGAAATATACAAAAACGATTATCCAGTCAAGAAAATTACAAAGACAGAAATAAATAAAAGTAATTCTCGTTCCAGATGAAAATTGCTTTATGTAAACCTGACTGGAAGAAGAAAGGCTGCCTGAAGAATATTTTCTTAAAAAAATAATATCTTTTTGTCGAAGCTTAGTAAATCTGTAGAAGAACGAGAAAATTTATTTCAAAATACAAAATTGCAAACTCAGTCTCAAGTTTCGGTATAAGAAAGAAGAATTCCATTTCATCTTCTAATTTTGCATCAATTTGTAAATCATGAATACGTACAAATATAGTAATTAATCATTTATATAAACCATTTAGAGGTAATGCAACACATTACGGGTTTAAAAATGAATCAAATGATAAACGGGACTTTACAAAAGAAATGGTTTAAATAGAAAAGAATTCGGTTTAATAATAGATAAAAAGTATTCTTTTTACCTCTCGCTAAGAGAGGTATTGCATTCATGCTAAAAATCGCATATCCAGATTTTATTGAATAAGCACGTTTTAAGGTCCTTACAATCCGATTTTAACATTTTTACGATGATGTCTGTGTGTGTGTGTGTGTGTGTGTGTGGATGTGTGTGTGTGTGTGTGTGTGTGTGTGGGATGTTGGAAGGACGGTTACTCAAAAACTATAAGACTTAAAATTTGTTTAACAACGTATTTCCCAATCGGACATTCCCGGGAAGATTTGAAAAGGTTTTGGTAACAATTGGACAACCGGAAGTAGAAGATTCTTGAAAAAAAATCTTCTAAATATTATTTTTTGAAAATTTTTCTTGATAATATTAAAGAAAAATAAATTCTCTTTCTGATACATTTAAATATTTTTATACATATTTTATAGATTTAGAGATAAAAGGAATATAATATATAAAATAATCTTGTAATTAATTTTACAACCGAAAGGATGCCATGAAAAATTTAAATTATTTGTGACAGATAAATGTCAGTGTCAGAAATAATGACTAATGAAAGAAAAATGTACTTGGAGAATCTCTTAATTCTTGATCTGTGACTATTATGGAGATGACAAGTCTAGGTTGAAGGACTTAAATTTGTTTCAAACATTATGGGACAATGTACACCAGCACTGTAGACTAGAGTAACTTTGAATTGCGGAAAAGCTATCAAATTCTTCTCAAGTAAGTTGTAAATATTGACAAAATTACACATCGATATAAGAATAATCGGAGTGCAATCTATCCGTCACTTTATTAAAGGGAATTAGTGTTATTTAGATATAACATGTATGAAAAAATAAAATGTAAAAGAAGATATGTAAGAATAGATGCACAATCCATATATACATTTTAGACCGCCCAAAATTAATGTTTTTACTAGAAGAATATGAAGAGAAAGTAAACAACGTTGTTCGAATTGAAAATTGCAGTTACCAGCCTAATATTTATATATGGTAAACTCTACTTTGTAATTTATTGTAACATAATTTATGGTAAAATATCTTCATGTTGAGACATGCTATTATTGAATAATAAAGAGGTTTATACGTCATAGATTTATATGAATATATTATTTGTATTTATAAAAATATTCTTTGCTTTATGCATACAGCCAGGTAAAATATACGCCGAGAGGTTATGTGCTGGCCACATCAGATTTTTTGATAACGACACCTGACGGCTTTATAGGAGAAAGAAGTTTAATTGAAATAAAATGCCCATTTTTGGCAAAAAAAATCCCTATGATCAGTTAAAAATAAAATTATAAATTACAGTACAATTCTTCCCAAAAATTGAGTCTGAGAAGGATTTTCATTTTTTTTAAATACAGGCACAGTTACACATAAGTGAAAAAGATTATTATTTTTTTGTAATATTGACACCTTTGCGAATGTCTACAGAAAAATTCGACAAGATGATAACTTCTAGAATGAGAAAACGGAGAAATAGATTTTTATAATATATTTATGCTACCCGAACTAGAAGAACCTCATTGTCCCCAAAGGCAGAGATTTATAGGATTTTTAGTACAATAATTTCTATTTTATTCATTTTAATTTTTTATGGAAATGTTTATAATTTGAATTTTATATTATAATTTTCCATTGATCGTTTATTATGAGTTATGCGACACCATGCGCTAGTTCTGTAAAATTCACCAGTTCTTTTCGAATGAGAAAATAGAGAATAAATTTATAGAATTTTATAAAAAAATTATGTTACCCGAACTAGTATACCCTTATTATCCCAAAAAACAGTCTTTGAGGGGATTTTTAGTACAATAATTTGTATTTCTATTTAAAAAATTTATTAAAATGTTTTTAATTTTATTTTTATATTATTATTGTTATTATTTATGCATATATTATTGAATTATAATAATTAGAATATGATTTTAGTTGAAAAACTATTTATATGATAAATATGTATTATGTATGTTTATAAACAAATTTTGAATATATGTAATATGGTTAAATTTATTAAATTTCTATTTGTACATGATATTCACATCCAGGGTGTTCATTTTTAAGTGGTTACCATTGCGATCTCGAGAACTATAAGAGATACGAAGTTGGTTAAATTAGCAAAGAATCTCTATTTTACATGGGTATTTCAATGATAAACTGAAAATAAATTTCAACCAGTGGTTCTCAAAATATGGGTACCATTTTTTTAAAAATACAAATATACTTTTCCGTCGACCGTCGACATTCATTAATGACCCCTATTAATGCATGATTTTTTATTAATAAACGATTTATTGGGCGCGTTCACCACATGGAACACAGCATATATTGCTAACGCTAAGTTGTAGGAAAAAGGTAGACAGAATTAAAAGTCATGCTTTTGACACTTACTAGCTAGGTATATATTCACGTAGCATACCTTTAAAATGAATTTGAAAGAATAAAATTCCTCAAATAACATAAAAAACCGCTTGTGTCGTCTAAGATTAAGTAAACTGAACGCACCCACTGAAAACAATTGATGACAAAACTTATTGATTTTCTGACGTAAAATTTGACGTTCGGTCAACCATTACTAACCTAAAAAAAATTGTCATGGAATAAAATTAGATTTTCTATTTAAGTAAGATACGGTCAACGAAAAAATATTGTAACTAACACGTGTGTTAATTGGCGACTAATGATCTCAACAATTAACTGTCTCGATCATTAATCGCCCTCATTAACACACTTGATAGTTAAATAACTATTTTATTTGCTCATTCAATAGAGCTTTTTATTCTGAATCGAACAACATATAATGCCCCAAATATGATATTACCTAGAGTGCCGTGTAAAATAAAAATTCTTTGCTAATTTAAACAATTTCGAATCTCTTACACTTCTAGAGATCGCAATGGTAGCCACTTAAAAATGTATACTTAAACCTACTTATACAGGGTGGTGGCGGTTAGGGGTGAAGACAGGGATTTAACATGGGATTTTTATTTTATGCATTTCCCTACTCTCCTATTCATTTTGCAAGTTGCATATAAGACTGTTTTTAAAATTTGAACTCTCGCTAAGAGTGGTATTGGATTCATGCTAAAAATCGCATATCCAGATTTTAATGATTAAGCACGTTTTAAGGATTTTTACGATGATGTGTGTGTGTGTGTGTGTGTGTGTGTGTGTGTGTGTGTGTGTGTGTGGACGATTTGCCAAAAACTATAATACTTAATATCTGTTTAACTAGAGCTGAAAAGGTTTTGGTAACATACGACAACCCGAAGTAGCAGATTCGTAAAAAAAAATCTTCTAAATACTATTTTTTGAAAATTTCTGTTCTTGCTTGTATTAAAGAAGAGTAAATTCTCTATCTGATACATATAAATATTTTTTTATATCTTTTATAGATTAGGAGATAAAGAAATATAAGGCATATAATAATATGTTGTAATAAATCTCACAGCCCAAATAATGTCATGGAAACCAATTGAAAAATTAAAATGTTTGTAAATGACAGATAAATCAGTGTCAAAAGTCCAGAGACATTACTGAAGATTTTTTCTGGGAAGTACATACTTTATATTATTTCTTATTGAATTAATAGTTGAATATTTAAAATTATAGAAAGGTATATTACATATACCCTACAAAAATACTGTCAATCCCGACAATGAATTGGAAACATTTCAAAAAATTAGAAGAGGACAAAATTTCTTCATAGATTGACTTTAAAATAAAAATAAAAAAACTAAATATAAAAATCTGATGTGGCCAGCACAATACCTTCCGTCAATCCTGTGTATTATATACAAATTCCATACATAAATTTTCTTGCAAAAGATTCTAAATTTTTGGTATTATGTGATTCCCTTTCTCGGCAACTGAATTCCATACTCCTGATAACAAACAAACCACATGAAATAAGAAAATTATGAAATTTTGATTGAAAAATTATAACACTTGTCAGTTATGGACATAATTAATTGCTGTCATTTTGACACGGCAAAAGATCCTATATTTCCAGTAAAGTTATTTCATAAACAAACTGTAATAGTTGTATTACCTAAATGAATAATGATTATTATAGTAAATCCGGCTCTGAAGAACCAATTCACTAAATTCAAAAAATACAACCAGCTGTCACAACATTTTTATTAATTCTTGTTTATTTTACATTATCACTTGATCTAACTTAAATAATTAATACTTGAATGTCATATTGTCACAGTGACATATCTCCCCCCTAGTAATTGTTTTTGCTTTTAAATTAAGTAGTCTGTGCTAAAACAATTACTAAGAATTTTGCCGAACATCTAAAATGCATAATCGGGTTACGGATCTTCTTAAAATTGCGCCTGTGGCAATTTTCAAATCTACTACTCTTACTTTTCCATCACTGCCGGTATAAAGTTTTTCGACCTTTCCTTTAAGCCATATGTTTCTTGGACCTTCAGGATCAATGATCAAAACTATGTCTCCTACTTCTACATTTCTTTGATTTCTGTGCCATTTGTTTCTTCGAATTAAAGTTGAAACGTATTCTTTGGACCATCTTTTCCAAAATAAATCTGCAAGTTTCTGTGCTGCTTTCCATTTTGATAATAAATTTATATTATCAACGTCTATTTTAGCTCCTGGTAAGGAAGCATAAGATGGGCCAATAAGAAAATGATTTGGTGTCAGTGGTTCTGGATCATCTGGATCTGTAGATACATGGGTCAGCGGTCTGGAATTTAGAATATTTTCTATTTCTATTAAAGTTGTTCGCAGAACATATTCTAATGGATATTTGGATTTTAATACTTCATGTAGATTTTTCTTTATAGACTGTATGAGTCTTTCCCATGTCCCACCCATGTGTGGGCTGTAAGGCGGGTTAAAGTGCCATTGTATCCCTTTAACAGAACAAAATTTTGATATTTCAGTTTGATTTAACTCTTTTAAGTTTGCTGCAATTTCTTTGCAAGCGCCTTTAAAATTTTGACCATTATCGCTATAGATTTCTTCAGGAAAACCTCTTCTATTACCAAACTGTCGAAATACGTGTAAAAATCCGTCTGTAGATAAGTCATTGGCTATTTCTAAATGAATTGCTCTGGTTACCATGCAAGTAAATATCACGCCATATCCTTTTTCATGACTTATACGAACAGTAATTTCGATTGGTCCAAAATAATCGACTCCTGTTTTGATAAATGGTCTTATTGTTGGTTCCAAACGACAGGAAGGCAGCTGTCCCATAATCAGAATATTTTGTACGGATTTTCTGTTTTTACATTTTTGACATTTCGCCCAACAGCTTCTGACAGCTTGCCTGACATTAATTATCCAATATTTTTCTCTTAATTTGTTTATTACTATTTCTTGTCCGTGATGATTTACCATTTCATGAAAGTGTTGGATCAAAAGTTTAGTAATTTCATGTTTTGAATCTAGTATTATCGGTTTTTTCGCATCCTCATTTAGTTGAATACTTTTGCTGAGTCTTCCATCCAATCGTATTAAATTATTTTCCAATATACAATCAAAATTATACAATCTACTTGAAGTCGCTATTTGTCCTTTAGTTTTAAGTTGACTTATTTCTTCTGGAAAACTATCTAATTGTATTTTTCTTAAAAGTAAATTCTCTGCCTGTTTTATTTCATCTACATCTAATTCTCCACTTTTATTTTGTCTTTTACAATTATTTATGTACCTGAATAACCATCCTGTAGTTCTTAACAATCTGGTCCACTTGGAAAATCGAATTGAATTTGGAGTAATTAATTTTTCTTTAACTTGTATTAAAAATAAGTATTCATTTTTCTTTTCAATATCTTCTACTTTTGGAACTAAATTTTCTTTCTTTTCTGTAGGCCAAAATTCTTCTTTTTGTTTCAAAAAATCAGGCCCATTAAACCATTTACTCTTTATGTCAAAATAATCTACTTTCTTCCATTTCGTAGCTTCATCTGCTATATTTTCCTTTGATGGAACATAAGCCCATTCTGTTACATTGGTTAATTCTTGAATTTCTCCTATACGTTGTGCTACGAATACTTTAAATCGATGTGCTTCAGAACGTATCCAATGTAGAACTGTTTTCGAATCAGTCCAAAAGAAAAGTTTAGAAATTTTCATTTTTAGATTACTTTTTAGATTGTGTCCTAATCTTGAACCAATCAGAGCAGCTTGAAGTTCAAGTATTGGTATTGACATAGGTTTCAACGGAGCAACTCTTGTTTTAGCCGTCAAAAAACAAACTTTTATATTATCTTCTAAGAGCCATCTGAGATAGGCGACAGAAGCATATGCACCTTCGGAAGCATCACAGAATATATGTAATTGTATTATGCTTTTATCCAAATCATATTCGCAATATTGCCTTGGAATTTTTAGACGAGTTATGTTTTGCAAATTCTTTATCCAATGTTCCCAGTGTTCACATACATCATCAGTTATTTCATCATCCCAGCCCTCCACACCTTTTGAAGTAGAATTTTTCCTTGGATTAAATAATTTGCTAAAAATCCTAATGGGTCGAAAACCGACATTATTACTTTTAACATTTCTCTTTTCGTTGGTCTTCTTGAATTTTCTAGTACTTCTTTATTTATTTTGTGAAAATTTGTTCTGAAACAAAATGTATCATTCTCAGGATTCCACCATACTCCTAAAATTCTTTCTTCTGGTGTTTGTAGATTATTTTCAAGATTTTTTCCTCTAGGAGCCAACAGAGATGTGTCAGTATCTCTTAAAATTTCTTCAGAATTGGCAATCCAATTACAAATTGTAAATCCACCCATTTTATGAACATAAATTATGTCTCTTATAAGTTTTTTAGCTTCTTCTATTGTATTGCAATTTCCCAAATAGTCATCCATATAGTGGTCTTCAATAATAGCTTTCGCTGCATCTGGATGACTTTGTACGAAGTCCCGAGCATTTTTATTTTTTGCCTCTTGCGCCAGACATGGTCCACTAGTTGATCCGAAGAAAACTACATTTATTTCATATGTGTCTATTTCTTTATTTCTCTCCATACCTCTGAATAAAATTCTTTGTGCTGCACGATCTTCTTTTCTTACTAAGACTTGTAAAAACATTTCTTTTATATCAGCGGTGAAAGCATATTTTTTAATGCGAAAGTTCAATATTATAGTATGCAAAGAGTTATATAGATCTGGACCTGTTAGAAGGAAATCATTTAAACATACTCCATTGGATTTGCTCGCAGCGTCGAAAACTATTCTTAGTTTCTTTTTATTTGGGTTAATTATACCGAAATGGGGTAGATACCATATTTTGTGATGAAATTCTCCAGATTTTTCTTTAGATAATTTTGAAATGTATCCTTTTGTTTCCATATCTTTAATTTTTTCGCAGTATGCTTTCCCAAATTCTTCGCTTTTGTCCATCTTCTTTTCTATAGAATATAATCTCTTTAAAGCGTTATTCTTGCTTTCTGGCATAACTACGTCATCTTCTTTCCAAAGAAGTCCGGTTTCAAATTTGTTTTTAATTCTGTGCATCGTTGTGTCCAAAATTTTTTGAGCTTTCAAATCTTGTTTGGACATAACTCGTTTGTCAAGATTCATAGTTTCAATTTTCCATTGTTCTTTTACTAAATCATGTAAAATATCCGAATCATCTTTTCCTTTGAATTCTACATGACAGACGTATTGACTGTTTAGTACTGGATTTTGAAGACTGCAACATCCATGAATGACCCATCCTAGTCGGGTTTTTGACATAGCAGGTCCATTCCAAGATCCCATAATTGTTTTTCGGCTTAATAATAAGGGCATATTATCTTGTCCAATTAAAATTAATGGCTGAGCATTTTTCATTGATTTCACTCTTCTGTCGATATATGGATATTCTAATGATATTTGTCTAATGTCAATAGTTTGTTTCGGTAAAGATAGACACCTTACAGTTCTTGCGCGTCTTAAATAATAATTTTGTTTATTATTATCTACGGAAGCAATCTTCATGCAAATAACTTGGGAATCTTCTTGTTCCCTGGTTTGATTATCTGTCCACTGCAAACAGAGAGGTTCTTGACGTCCTGTTAAATTTAAATCTTTAGCTAACTGTTCTTCTACTAACGTAACTGTAGATGCGTCATCTAAAAGAGCGAATGTTTGTATCTTCTTTGAACCATTTGAAACTTCAACTGGTAAAATTTTCAATAATACAATTTTGTTATTTGATATGTGACAACTTAAACTTTCAACTTTCTCAGGAACAACTTCAGAATGTAACAATTTATTATGTAGTTTGCCACAACCTCCAATACTGCAAGGTTTCTTTTTTCCACAAGATTTAATATTGTGATAGGGAATTAGACATGAAAAACAAATTTTATTCTGTTTGACAAATGACCATTTTTCAGTAGTAGACATTGCTTTAAATTTAGAACATTCATTTAATTTATGTTTTAGTTCTTCTTTACAGCAAATACAAATCCTTTGCTTTACTTGACCAGTAGTTAATGTAACTCCTTTTCTCAAATTTCTGTCATTCTGTTTACTATAATCCGAACTGTCAATTTTTGGCATTTGAAGTTGACAGATGGCATTTGATTTTCTGTCAAGCCAATTAGAAAATTCAATTAGCTTATTCTTGACATTTTTCTGTTCTGAAATATATTCTACCCATTTAATTTTATAACTTGTAGGTAATTTATTAACTAATTCTTGGATAAGAAAAGGATTTCGCAGATAATCATCTTCTTGAAAAACTTCTATTGTTGCTATAAAATTTTTCACTTCGTCTGAGAATTTTACTATCATGTCAAATTTATCTTCTTTCAAGACTGGTATATTTCTAATTTTTTCTAACAGTAAATGAATTACGTATTCTGGGCGGCCAAATCTGTTTTCCAAAAGACTAATCACTTTATCCACATTCTGTGGTAATATTAAAAGAGACTGTACCACATTTTTGGCATTACCCTTAAGGCATTTTTGCAATCTGATCTGATTTTCTTCATTTGAATAGCCACAAAGTTCTGTAGAATTTTTGTATTGATATATGAAATTAGGCCATTCAGTTGGATTACCCGAAAATATAGGTAGGTCTTTTGGAATAGATTGTCTAGATAGTATTTTTATAAGGTGTTGGTTATCTATTTGACATGTTTTAGGAGTTGAAGTAGAATATATTTCTTTGTATTTCGTATTCTGACTCCATGGCATTTCACCTTCCATCCATTTATAAATATCTGGTTTAGAAGTCTTCGTAGATCTTGAAGCTTCTGATTCTATAATACTTCCGTCTTCGCTTGATACTAGTTTCATTGCTAGCTTTAAATCTTCAATTTCTTGCTGTTTTTTCAATATTTCTTGTTCCAATTCTTTTTTCTTAATTTCTGCCTGAAGTTCTGCTTTTCTTCTAGCCGTTTTACTAGAAGAAATTTTCTCAACCTTATCTCTGTTGCTTGATTTTGCTGAGAGTTTCTTTCTGCTGTCAGCATCTTGGGATCCATTGCCCACATTGTTGGCATTTGTTCCCCTAAAAGAAATTTTCTCAGATTCTTTCTTATCATTCTTCGGCACTGTCTCCGAAGGTTTCTTATTTATCAATCTTTGACTACGTCGTACTTCAGACATTTTCTGTTACTCCACGAGCTAGTTCTTTAATGGTTCGAAGGACCAATGTAATAGTTGTATTACCTAAATGAATAATGATTATTATAGTAAATCCGGCTCTGAAGAACCAATTCACTAAATTCAAAAAATACAACCAGCTGTCACAACATTTTTATTAATTCTTGTTTATTTTACATTATCACTTGATCTAACTTAAATAATTAATACTTGAATGTCATATTGTCACAGTGACATAAACTATGCAAATTGCACTTGATACTGACATCTTCTTCTTCTTTAGTTTTTCTCATTCGTTAGGGGGTCGCTATTTTTTATTTCTTCTTCCACTCATTTTTGTTTTGCGTGTCGTCCTCATTCAGTTCCTTTTCTCTCAAGTCTTCTACAATACAACAGTCTTTTCATCTTATATTTGGTCTTCCTATGTTTCTTCCACCTTCTATTAATATATTCATCTCTCCTCATGACATGTTCAAACCAATGTAATCTTCTCTCTTATATCTTTCTAGAAACGTTCAACACTACAGTTATTTCCCTTACTCTTTCATACATTTACTATTTATTGATACTGACATCTGTCTATTTGAATTACCTGAATATATTAGCAGTTTCCATGGTTAAGTTAGCATAGCTGGCTGAATTATGAAATTTATATAAAATTTATTATCGTTATTCTTCTTTAACTCTATATCTGTAGAATATCAAATATAAAATGCAATCAAATCGTATAGACAATAATATATTCTTTAAGTTATAATAACATTTAACTGATTTTTTCAAGAAAAACTGTTAAAATCTTCAAATGAGGGTACTTCCGGTTGACCAATTATAACCAAAATCTAATCAAGTCTGCATATGGTTGTAAGGAAGAGGAATACGCAAGAATTGTAATTTTTGGAATTCTAATATTGGAGATATCGTGCACGAAACGGCGTCCACACACACACACATACATACACACACACACACACACGCACACACGAACACACGCACACACACATACAGACATCATCGTAAAAATAGTAAAATCGTATTGTAAAGACCCTAAAACGTGCTTATTCAATGACAACTCACCACCGAATTTTTTGACCAAAGACAATACCTTCCTTACCTATAGGTGACGGAAGGTAAAAAACAGATGTAAGTAGAATTTTTGGTGTAGAGTGTAGTTATACAAGATATGTTAAATACAATAGGGCGGGAGCAGTCATGTGACTTTGTTGACCTTGACAAGCAGATATGGGGCCCGTGACAGAATGATAGCTAGTAATTATTTTCATAGATGTCAAATATAATTTTTCATTCTAAATTTAGTGATTTTTCAATTCCAAGTGGTTTATTTTCCTAGAGAAGTAAATGCCACAGCCCTGGTGACAAATTAACTACGTAAATTTATAAAATCTTAAATTTTGTAATGAATAATTCTAACATTTGACATCTATGTACCTAATTACTAATTGTCATTCTGACACGGGCCCCCATATCTGGTTGTCAAGGCCAACAATGTCACATGACTGCTCGCGCCCTGTATTTATGTAACCAAAAACGGAAGTGGCGAGAGGTATTGTGCTTGCCAGAACAGATTTTTAATGTTTTTTAGTTTCTTCTTAATTTTAAAAAGAAATTTTATAAGTGCCGTTAGTTTTCAGTTTTCAGAAATTATTAATGAATGTCAAACGTCAATCTGACTTTAGGAACATAAATCCCTCTTCGATAACTATGTTCGCCACAATAATTCTTTATGATAATGACACGTTCCTTATTCGAATAAACATTCATTATTAATTAACTTAACAAAATTTTTTTTTAGAAGAATATGAATAAAATTATTTTCTGTCACTTGAAATTTCCTTTCAAATTAGGACAAAACTGAAATTGCCTAAAATAAAAATCCCATTATAATCTCTATGTTCAACCCTAATCGCCACCACTTGTATAATTTTATATCTATAGACCTCAGTAATTTATTATAACAGTGTAGCAGGCAATTATAGCGTCTTTAACGTCTTTCCCCACTTGGCCCGAATGATGGTAACCTGTACAAAAATTATACTTTTCCAGTAACTCTTCTATGCATAGATTTTTATTCTGAAAAAATTATATGTATTTTTACATGCAATCTCAACATCGAATTGTTCATATTTTTTACCTCTCGCTAAGAGAGGTATTGGATTCATGCTAAAAATCGCATATCGAGATTTTAGTGAATAAGCACGTTATAAGTTCCCTACAATCCGATTGTAACATTTTAACAATGATGTCTGTGTGTGTGTGTGTGTGTGTGTGTGTGTGTGTGTGTGTGTGGATGTGTGTGTGCATGTGTGTATGTGGGATGTTGGAAGGACGGTTACCAAAAAACTATAAGACTTTATATTTGTTTAACTACGTATTTCCCAATCGGACATTCATGGGAAGATCTGAAAAGATTTTGGTAACAATTGGACAACCGGAAGTAGAAGATTCTTGAAAAAAAAACTTCTAAATATTATTTTTTGAAAATTTTTGGTAATCTTAAAGAAAATTAAATTCTCTATCTGACACTTTTAAATATTTTATTATATATTCTATAGATTTAGAGATAAAAGAAATATAATATATAAAATAATCTGTTGTAATAAATTTTACAGCCGAAAGAATGCCATGGAAAATAGTTGAATTTTTTTTTTTGTAGCTGACAGATAAAGGTTAGTGTCAGAAATCTGGAGACATTACTGAAGACGTTTTATGGGAAGTATATACATTATATTATTTCTTAATGTATTAATAGTTAAATATTTAATATTATAGGTATATTACACATACCCTTCAGAAATACTGTTACTTCCGACAATGTATTGGAAACATCTCGAAAAATTAGAAGAGTAGGACAAAATTTCTTCATAGAATGAATTTAAATTGGAAATATGGAATAGATATAAGTAGAATTTTTGGTGTGGAGTGTAGGTATACAAGAAATGTTAAATACATTAGGGCACGAGCAGTCATGTGACTTTGTTGGCCTTGACAAGCAGATATGGGGGCCCATGTCAGAATGATAGCTAGTAATTATGTATATAGATGTCAAATATCATAATTTATCTTTCTAAATTTAGTGATTTTTCAATTCCATGTGGTTTATTTTCTTCGACAAGTAAATCCCACACTTCTGATAACAAATTAACTAAGTGAATTTAGAAAATCCTGAAATTTTTAATGAAAAATTCTTACATTTGACATCTATGTACATAATTACTAATTATCATTCTTAAACGGGCCCCCACATCTGCTTGTCAAGGCTAACAATGTAACATGACTGTTCGCGCCCTATACTTATGTAGCCAAAAAAAGGAAGTGGCGAGAGGTATTGTGCTGGCCACAACAATTTTTTTCGAAAGTGATTCAAAATATAAGTAAAAAAATAAAAACAAATTCGATGTTAACAATGTTAACTTTTTTCAAATAACATTTTTCTCTAAAGTGCACCAAAATTAAGAAAGTACGAACGACACTTTTGCGCTAATATACCAAATTTTTATTATAAATTTGTTTTAAAAATACGAATATGACAATTTATCTTGCAAAATAAGAATGATCTAATAAATATCCGTAAAATGAAAATGGAAACTCAAACTACGCCAATAATGTGACACATGTTATTTTTTTACATAATTTTGATACAATGTTTATGCACTAATTACTTTATACATAAATAATATTTTAATTTTCTGAGAAAATATAAATTATAAAGACAGTTCGATGTTAACAATGTTAACTTTATTCAAATAACATTTTTCTCTAAAGTGCACCAAAAGTCTTATAGTTTTCGAGGTATTGTCCTTCCAACAAACACACACATACACGCACATACACACACATACACACACACACACGTACACACGTTGACATCGACTTCGACGTCGAAAAATTGTTATAATCGGATACTAGAGACTTTAAAATGTGCTTATTTACTAAAATCTTGATATGCGATTTTTAGCGAGAGGTGAAAAGTAACACTTTACAAATATTTTCTGATCTATGCAAGGTGTTTCAATAAGTTTTAATAAAATTGGCAATTTTTACCTTCCGTCACCTTTAGGTAAGGAAGGTATTGTCTTTGGTCAAAAAATTCAATGATGAGTTTTAACTGAAGCACGTTTTAGGGTCCATATAATACGATTTTACCATTTTTACGATGATGTCTGTATGTATGTGTGTCTGTGTGGCTGTGTGTCTGTGTGTGTGTGTGTGTGACAAAACTTCCGGATTCCATAACTTCAATACCACGATTCCAAAAATAATAATTTTTTCGTATTCCTCAAGTTTACATCCAGAAGAACAACTGATTAGATTTTGGTTATAATTGGTCAACCGGAAGTAGTCTCATTTGAAGATTTAACAGTTAAATTTGATTTATTGACATTTAACGTTATTATAACTTAAAGAATATATTATTCTCTATACGATTTGATTACAATTTATACTTCATATTCAATAGATACAGAGTTAAAGAATTTTAAAGAAATTAAATTTTATAATTCAGCCAGCTATGCCAAACTTGAGAACTAGATATATATTTATATAATTCAAATTGACAGATGTCAGTATCAATAAAAAGTAAATTAATGTAGCAGATATGAGGATGTTGAAGTAGTTATTGGGGAATACACGGAAAGATACGGTAAGAAAATAACTCTAGTGTTACAAGTGTTTAGGAAGATACAAGAAAGACGATTACATTGGTTTGAACATGTCATGAGGAGAAATGAAGAATTATATTGGAACAAGAATGAATAGTTTAGTAATAGGACGTTAACGAAACAGAGGAAGACCAAAGATAAGATGGAAGGACTGTATTGCGGAAGATTTGAGAGAAAAGAACTGAATGAGAACGACATGCAAAAATAGCGACCCCTAACGAATGGGAAAAGCTAAAGAAGAAGAAGATGCCAGTGTCAAGTGCAATTTGAATGGTTTGTTTATGAAATAATTTTACTGGAAATTTAGAATGTTTTGTAAGAAAAATTATGGAATTTATACATTATACACGAGAATGACGGAAGGTATTGTGCTGGCCACAACAGATTTTTTTATATTTGAAGACGTACGAGTTCGAGTAAATGAGCAAAATTGTGGTATTTTAAATTAAAAAATTCCATACAGAAAGTTCTTTGCAAAAGATTCTATACCTACTTCCATTCCATTACCTTCCGTCAGTTCTATGTATTTTCTACAAATTCCATACATAAAATTTCTATCAAAAGATGCTATATTTCCAGAAAAATTATAACACAAACCTACTTTCAATTTTACTGGCTTCTTTCAATCAGAATTTTCTTAATATAGTAGCTGTTTCCATGGTTAGCATAATAGGCTTCTTTATGAAATTAAATTTTTTAACTCAATATACCTTTAATATGAAATATAAAATGCAATCAAATCGTGTAGAGAATAATTTTTTTTTATAATACCATAAAATGTAAAAAAAATATATTTAACAGCGTTTTTTATTTCATGCAAAACTGCAAAAATCTTCAAATTAAAGTACTTCCGGTTGATTAGTTATAACTAAAATCTGATCAACTCTTCATATAGACGTACAAAAAAGCAATATGAATGAATGAATGAATCATAATTTTTTAAATTATAGTTATCGAAGGGGAAATTATTGCCACACACAGACACACACACGCACACATGCACACACACGCACACATGCACACACACGCACACATACACACACACATATACAGTCATCATCGTTAAAACTGTAAAATCGTATTCTAGAGATTCTAATACGTGCTTATTCATTAAAAACTCATCATCGAATTTTTTGACGAAAGACAATACCTTCTTACCTAAAGGTGACGGAAAGTAAAAATTGATATCACCGAAAATATTGTATCAGCAGTTCCCAAAATATGAAACATGCACATCTCAGTAATATTCATAAGATAATATACCAAATTTTTATTATAAATCTGTTTTAAAAATACGAATATGACAATTTATCTAATAAATATCCGTAAAATAAAAATGGAAACTCAAACTACGCCAAAAATGTGACATGTTATTTTTTTTACATAATTTTGATACAATGTTCATGCACTAATTACCTTATACATTGTTCAATAAATAAATAAATGTGTACTACAAAACTTGATATATGTCTGTAAATGATAACAAAATATAATGCTATCAAAGCTACAAATCATTGAAATGAATATTAGAACGTTGAGTTATTTATTATTTGTAGAAAATATATCTTTATTACTATTGATTAAATTTTTCATTGGAGTTGCGTAAATTGATTGTTTTGAACTGAAATATCGCGGCTTAATTACGTCTAGTAATTACTTACAGGTCACTGAGTAATACTTATACCATTAGAAGGTCAAAGAAGTAAACTTAGTTTTTATTATTTGGTAAAACTATGAAAAACCCAATGTAAATTGATAAAACTCTCATGCATTGATATCTTTATTAAGAATTTTTCAATATCATGTTTTCAATAAATAAAATCTGTTTCATTAAATATTTCAGATAAATAACGAGAATTTTGATAAAAATTTCCATAACAAACGCGTTTTTTTCAAGCTTAAATGTCTCTTTTCAGTGAAAACAGATTTTTTTCTTTGAAATGTAAATTACTGCTTTATTCGTAGGAAATGAATAAAAATAATTTCTTCTCTTCATTTATATCAAAATCTTTTATGTTTCGCGTCAGCACAAATTCAATTTTCTTGAAATTATTGATGAGATTGATGAGATGTCTGCTATTATTTTACAGGTACTTGAACGTTATTTACATTTTGCAGGATTACAATACACATTTTCAGTATCAAGATGGAGCTGTCTAGTTGTCTACCAGTTTTTTAAATTTTTATATGAAATATAAAAATTCATACATACATACCATCAAGCCATTTTCCACAATGTTCGTTGATATGAACACGGAATTCATACATTCATGGAACAAACATCCATTGCTCCGCATTCTATACAAATACACTATCACCACCACCCTAATTTTGTAAGTTGACAAGTCTTAGCAACACTGCTATAGCAAATAACCAATAATAATTATGAACACTGAATAAAACATGAAAGTGACAGGCTTTTTGTTTCTATTAGTTAAATTTTTAAGCAACGTTGCTATCTAGTACGCTGAATTTTGTCAAATACTTGATTAAAGAAGGTTAACCAGACGTTATCGAGCACACAAATGTTTACTTATCATATAAGTTTCTCCAATAACCAATATAACACCAAACAAATTCGTGACATAACCGCGGCGGTTAATAAAAATCAGTGAAAATACTCCCAATCTTGGCATTGTGTCGTTGATCATTTGGAACGAGCTAAAGTTTTAAAAAAATCGTCGCTGTAAATTCCAGGCATGTTGGCCTTATATTGTCGGCCTAACAAAATAAAAATGCAATTAAATTGGACCATTATTGAAAACTCCCTTACACCCCGGAGTTGTCCTCGTACGATTATCATTTGTTCAGACTACTGAGGCTTGATTTACATTAGCGGTAGGATGACGGTACGATGACGGTACAATAACGGTACAATGATGGTATGCCAATTACAAGAAGCATTTACATTAGACGATACCACAACGGTACGAACATAATAAAATATCATGACAATATAATTTTGTCTTTTATATATTATGACGGTTTATTGTGCATATGTCATGTGTCTATCAAAAGTAGAAAATATTGGGCAATGTTTAAAAAATTGTTAAATACCGACTTGTCTATAATTATTTACTTTGACGAAGAAAAAGAAAATGAAGGAAATCCAGAAAATTTTACAAAACGGTACTGTTTTGTACTTACTGTGATAATCTATGATGTATACTTTACATTTATGTCATAAGCAGAGAACAATACAATATTTTTTCCTCGATTTTTTTCAATAGAAACAAAACTATACTGTACTGTGGTCTAGACCTGTGCGCCGACAAGGGTCAAGGCGGCGGCGACGCGCCGGCGTATGTTCTTTTTTTTTTACGGCGACGGCGTACGAGTACTTGCTGTTTCGGCGGCGCGCCGGCGTACACCGGCGTTTTAATACAAATACTGGAGTGATTAATTCAATCATACCTACATAAAACGTAAACTACAATTTTTCTTTACAAATATCGATTATCGTGTATGAATATAATTTACTTTACGAAGAGTGGCGATAATGAACTTCGTTTCGTTGTCGTTGTTACTGTAAAACCTGCAACAGAAAATACTCGCTCACTGGGAGTACTAGTACCAGTACCAGTTAAATGTAGCATTCTCATTTTCTTTCTGATAGTTTTCTAAACATTTTTTACAATACATTCTAAACAAAATTCTATTTGCAGTCGGTGATTTGCAGACAGAAAATCCCTATCTAAGAATATAGCGGGAAATTCAAATATTTTCACTATTAATTGATTACATATAACAAATACATAAACAATAATTGTAGCAAATAAATAATAAATAGTAATTCTTAAAAAAAACAATTTATCAGTCTCTGTTCTCCATTTACTACTTATTTATGAATGAATACATGCTTTTAGCATGTTTTTTAATGTGATCGGGGCCCTCATTAAATATGCAGCAGTTAAATTCACTACGTCGGTATAGGATATTACTATATTATACAAGAACGATTTCTGCATGGCGCGAATGTTTCAATATTTTCCAAATTTTATATATAAGAATATTACCACAAAATTGAAAAAATCCCTCAATCCCTGGTAATACTTAAAAATCCTACAATTTGGGAACACTGTGTCTGTACACAGTGAGATGACAGATCAGAAAAGCAGTAAGCAGTGTTGAAAATCTAAAGAAAAAGATTTCTGTACATTAATATTACTTTCAAAAATATTTGCGATTAATATGATTTTATTTACTGAAAATATAATCATTTATAATATTATAATAACTTAATAGACGAGAGCAACGACGGCGCGCCGTACAACAGATATGCGCCGCGCCGGTAGTTGAAATAACGGCGGCGGCGTGAAAAATATGACGGTGGCGGCGGCGTGGCGCGGCGGCGCACATGTCTACTATGGTCGTATCGCTAATGCAAATCAGTGAATATCAATGTGCCGTCATCGTACTGTCATCGTACCGAGAACGTATGTGCATGGGTCCATTAAAATAAAATACATTGGACCAAGAAGTACCGTACCATCATCGTACCGTTATGTACCGTCACTGCACCGCTAATGTAAATCAAGCCTAATAGAGGCTTTGGGAGAGCAAAATAACGAACAGGTGGTAGCATTCATGTGCGAATGGCTTTAACATTTCAAAATACTATAAAAGACATGACATAAATATCACTTTTAGTTTCAAAGTTTAATGTTAGCGATACGTCCTTATTCACCAATCACAAAAGATTAATGTTTATAAAGTTTGTCATTGAATACCGTAGAGTGAATCAAATCATAACTTATAACTCAATTTTTTTGTGAACCTGTCAAGAAAAAAATGAATGTATAATTAGCAAGAGTTGGTAATATATCTTAAATTATTTACCTATTGTATAGGATTGCATGGTTGAGTGCGCCATGTGACCGGCTGAGGTTTTGACGACCCAGGTACGAATTTGGCCAGAATCATTTTGAAAATTATTTCCAATTTTTTAAATAACACAAAAATTAGCCTCTGTTCAGTACTCTTTGCTGCAACGTTAAGTGCCCGTGCGATGACGCCTGTCAAGCGTACGTCGTAATGATATATTCATATTATTTATTTCTTTATGTATGTATGGTTCGGTTCTTATCGAGCCACTTACTATTTATTAAATATAAAATTTTAATATTCGTATTAAGTGCTCTCAAATTTCCCATGTGGTAAGCTCTCCATTTTCCATATGTAAACACCTCTGAGATGTCGCTTGGTAACAGATTTATAGCTCAAATAAATGATTTATTAAGATTTATACCCTATTTGTGAACAGTTCACAACGTCATATAATGAAAATATGTATAAAGTATTAGTAGATATGTATATAATCCCTCCTACAGACGTATACCGCAACGAACAGAATAATAAGAACATACAAATCCATGTGAAATAATTATGTATGTTATACTGCAATGGAGTATTTCATGTACGAAGAGTACGAAGGTATCTGACAGTGTAGATTCGAGTGAAGACTTAATCATTTAGTATATTCGAGGGCTGTTTACGTTAAAACAGGAATTAATTTTTAGACAGATACAAATATTATAATATTTATGACCGGTACAAGAACATTTTTTTTTAACTTAATCTTCATTTACATAAAAAAATTGTTTTTTCATAATGCCAACATTTGAACGTTAAAATGAAAGTATTTTCTCATTAGTGCGTTTATGTATCACTTATTCGCAGTGCCCGGATGAATACTATATATATATATATATATATATATATATATATATATATATATATATATATATATATATATATATATATATAAACATAAAAAAAGACTTACCTAAAATATTCATATTTCAGAACGCGCTGTGATTGGTGTCATGTTATAGTTTCGATTACCAGATTTCCGTTTAATTACATTGACTGTCACACATGAGATTGGTTATCTTTGTGTTGCACTATTATAATATGGAAAAATACAAGCAAGAACAACTCAAATAAAGATTGGTTAACCAATTTTGAATGTGGAAATTAGCCGAAGAAAAAGTTGAAATATCTTAAAAATCTTTTTTGAATGTAAGTGAATTTCATTTTCGTTGCGATGAAGACACGTTTAAAGATACGTCTATTTACATAAAATTTAGTTTTTCTTTCCTGAAGTGAGTAGCAAAGGCATAAAGATATGAACTTACCCCTCACCGTCATATCAAAATTGCTACTTTGGAATCTACGGTGTAGATACATACAAGAGTAAGAAAAATATATTTTACAGTATTGCTTAATGATAAGCGTTATTGAAATATTGATGACTGGATGCTGGATTAAATTGTTGTAATCAATGTTCTTGGACTGTAATAATAATATACGAGTACTTTATGTACAACTGTCAAATAATATATCCATAATTCAACCGATCTCTATCAATTAACGACCGTGGTTGCTGTTGCTAATTGAATAATATTAACAGTTCGATGGAATAATATTATTCAATCGTTATGTGAAATTCACATACTACCTTTCAAAGAGTACAAACAACGTTACTGTTAATAAGTAATTCTTTCCACAAAAAAGCCAAAATTACACTATTTTTGTCATTTTTTATGCTTTTATTTTCTACTTAAGTTTAAACTTTAGCTAAATAGTCGGTTTTAATATTTTCTGTTAAATGTCAAATGAGTTCATAATTTTGTTATAAAACGTTAACTAGTTTTTTCTATGTAAACAAAAAAAATGCATTTGTCAACGAAAAAATATGTCACTGATATGTAATTTTTTGACAATTGTGGATATAGTACTAGTATAGTATTCTATTCGCATGTAATGGGTATTTATCATTGAAATGATTTACATCACTCGCCTTCCGGCTCGTGAACCAAACTTCATGCTCATGAGTAATAGCATTCATTACACGCCTATTGAATAATATACTCTTCATCAAATCCAAAACTTTTCTGGTTATTTGTACAGAATATGAGAGGTACTTCTAGAATTCCGTATAATATAAAATTGGGAATAACCCACAATCAATTTTAGAACTGTTCAAAAATTACTTTAGTAGTGTGTACTCTGATCTGTCTGTTTCTAATGTAATTCAGTATCCAATGACTAACAGCTTAATCATGTCTCACAATGTAAATATCAATATAACTGAAAACGATTTATTTAAAGCTCGCCATAAGCTAAAAGACACATTACCTGCTGGTTATGATCAGATACCTAGTTTTATTGTTAAAGATTGTGTTGCGGCTTTAGGAGTTCCGCTACTACTCTTATTTAATAAATCAATTTCGTCTAATCAATATCCGAATATTTGGAAGTTTACAAAAGTTTGACAGATGAAGTTAAATATCACGAAGACAAAGATAACGGTAATAGGCAAAAACGAAAAAATAGAGCAAGTCAACGCTTTCAAGTATTTGGGCGTGTTATTAAGTATGGACGAATACATGAAATAAGAAATAAACGACAGAATAACTAATACATCCAAACTATGGCGAATTCATTTATTGGTAAAAAATACATATCGCATAAAAAATAACACACTACAAAACAGTGTACAGACCAACTCTAATATATGGGAGTGAGAGCTGGGTACTATCAAAAAAAAACTACCTAAAATCTATGGAAATGAAGTACTTAAGAAAATTAAAGGTATAACTCGTACAGATCTAATAAAAATGAAAATGTTACAGAAGAATTAGAAATAGAATCTATAGCCGAAAGAATAGAAACCCAACAACTAAAATGGTTCGGCCACTTCACACGTTTGGAAGAGGACAGACCAGTAAAAACTATATGGGAAACAAAAGTACCAAGAACCACAGTAAAAAATGCGATGGTGAGTTTTTAATGAATAAACACGTATCTAGAATACGAATTTACTATTTTTACGATGATGTCTGTTTGAGTGTGTGTGTGTGTGTGTGTTCGAGTGTGTGTGTGTGTGTGTGTATGTGTGTGTGTTTATGTGACGATCGTTCCGAATTGCATAACTCCAATACTAAAATTCCAAAAATTATAATTGTTTCAGATTCCTCTTTCGTACGTCCATATGAAAAGTTGATTAAACTTTGGTTACGATTGGTTAACCGGAAGTACCTTAATTTGAAGATTTTAGCAGTTTTTCTTGAAAAAACGCGGTTAAATATTATTTATGATCTTTTATGTTATTATAAATATTAAATAATAGTTTATTCTCTATTCGATTTAGTTTTACTTTTTTCTTCATATTCAATGAATTTGGAGATAAAGAATAATTATAAAGAAATATCTTGCAACCTATGCTGCTAATAGCTGCACCATGGAAACAAAATATTCCAATATTACTAATTTACCAATGTGAGTGTCTAATAAAATTTACGTAATATCTTTGTGAAATGATTTTACTGGAAATTAAAAATGTAAAATAATTAAATGAGGCAAAAATCACATCAAGTAATAAAATCCAATTCAGCAGACTGTTATGTTATAAATAAAATGCTGTATATCTATATTTTTATTTTCTACTTCTTATTTTAAAAACAGACTGCTCTTTTTAGTAGTAGTTCAGTTCAGTTCGGTAGGAGGTAAGATCAGTTCATTTCTCCTCTAAAATTAAAACGCCCATAGAATAGAAAATTCAGTATGGAATTTGTACAAAATACGTAGAATTGACGGAAGGTATTGTATTATTTTTTTATATTTACATATGTTCTTTTGTATGTACAAAGTTGTACAAAATTACAAGAAAATTAAAATATAAACATGACTACTGTACAAATTTTATGGGTGATTGATTACAAAACAAAAGTCTGACATCACGAAGTGGGGGGAGTGGTGTTTTCTACGGCGGGAAATTTCTATTGCTTAAAGATAGAGTTAGAGTGTAAAAATATATTTTTAAAATGGAAATCTTTTTTACATTTTCTTTCAGTTAAATAAAATTTAAAATTTGTGAAATGACCTTACTAACAAATATTTTGTAAAACTTCCTTATGGGATCTCGTGACTACATGCCTGAGTGTCTTGTCGAGAATCTGGCGAAATGGTTTCGATCCCAACCAATGCCAAATATATCGAATTTTAAATGGCACAAAATTGACCGCTGTGGCCCATTCTCCACACCAGCATTGTCCGTGAAATCTGTATACAAAGCAGATTGGCACACCCAGCAATGGGTAATATGCCGTGATAATATAATTTATTTGTATATTTTTATTCATTATTAAAAAAAAATGCGAACAATATATTAGTTGTCGGGTTTAAAAATAGAAATTCTAGATTATGAAATTTAATCTGTATTACAACAATTGCCAATTATTATTATACTTCTTTAATATCCAATTATTTTTACGTCTCTTTCCGTAACAGTGCACAAATTTAATTAGTTTAATCCATAATTTTATATTCCTTATTTGTCTATATTTTCCAGTGGAATTTTTTTAATATAGGAACAACTAATATAAGTTTTACACCTAGATGAGATTGATTCAGAATCGACTTAAAAAACACTAAATTTTTATATATCTCTAACCGTAACACCGTCACATATAATGTTTAGATAAAACAAATCTTTTTGTTTCATCGATGCGATTTTTATTGAATAATACAGTACACAACTTCCGATTAATTGGAAAAGAATGATATGGTCCCATGACTCTAAACTTTTGATAAAAAAAAAACCATGACTTTTTGGCAGAGATGTGGCTCAAGTTCAACAATAAACACGTTGGACTTACATAGGTCTAGAGCTCGGGAATTGTTTGCAGATTAGACTTTTCGATTAAAAAAAAAACCATAGAAAAATAAGTACATCTAGAACTTCATGGCCAGTTGATATCAGCATTTCTGGAAATAATACAGCTTGGATACTGTTGATGCAATAAATGAATTGTTTCTCACGGGGTATTTCAAGTTGCGCCATCCTTCTGGAACCATATCAACCAATTGTTGCTAGAAAAGTATCGTTACAGCGGTTACAGCCTCATTTTTGAAATAACGTGTTGTCTCCAATAAATGTTCCCTCTGTGTACTAATCGGAACAATGACAGAATAAAAATACCATAGTTTTACAGATACTAACCAAACAGACAAAAAATGGCGCCAAATTTAAATCTGGTATCTTGCATTGATCTAATGTCGTGTCATAAAAGAAGAAATATGTCAGTAAAATTTCAAAGGGCTTTAAAGCAATAGACAGTTTAAATAAAAAATAATGCCATTTGTGATGAACATTAATAACGCAAAATGTTAAGTTACTCTCCATATTATAAACACTAAGTTTTAAATGAAAGTATAAGTGAATTGCTAAATTCGGTGAGGTAAGTATTGCAAAGATAAAGTTTTGAGATTAGATATAAAAACTGAAGTTCTAGTATTGAAAAATAAATGAAAACACATATAGTCATATTTTTTTTAAGTATATACTTACAAATACGTAGAAAAACTGACAAAGAATTTTAATTCTTTTGAAATACACTAATGAAATATTTTACTTTCTTTTTTACACTTAATAAAAATAATAGTATATTAAAGAAAAACAAGTATCATAAGGCAATCTGTTAACTTACGAGACAATGTTTTACAAAATGCGATAACAGACCGTTTCAAATATTTTTTGTACGATTTTTTCTATTAAGGTAATATTATAATTCTAATATCGCATTTCACGTAAGAATATAGCGCTGGTTTGGATGGGGCAGGAGCGGATTAGACAAGTAAATCTGCCCGGACGATTATTCTTAGTCCGGCCCATTTAGAAGTGAAAAGGATATAGTAGATACGAATATAGTTTTAATTATGAAAATTATCTCACTTTTAAATACATACTATATTTTATTTGAAATCGTCCTTAAAAAACACGAAAATCGTTATTAAAAGTTAAAAACTCGGCAATAAAGTAATCAATTATACAATTTCATACAAATGCAGTGTTACCAACCTTAATTATTATTTTATTAATTATTGTGCATGTAAGATAATTTGGGTAGATGTACGATGTCGAAGAGTTAATTTGTACACGAAATGACAAAAGTATGTGCAAAAAGAACGAACTAAATAGTTCCGATGACGAAAAACATAATTTTGAGTGTTATTTACGATAATCTCAGTATCCGAAAGTTAGCAACATAGAGCGTCAAATTGAAAAATATAATGTACATAACCTCTAAATATTCCTTTCATTTTCACAAAATTTTGATTTGAAATAAAATTTAATATGTACCTTGGCACAGAAATTCCCTTTATCATTTATATAGTTTATATCCATCGGCCCTGCGGCCTCGGCAACAAAATTTCATATTCGTAATAAAAAGTTGAACTTCAGTACCTTGATATATAAATAACTATTTGACCTCCGTCCGGTATGTGTACCTAGTTGTACACTGGCTTGTAAAATATCTTAAATATCAAGGAGGAGAGTGTTACATATTTTGTTGTGATTGTTGTCATTATCATGTCACTATTTTATCTATTATGGAGCAAGTTCTGTATTGTGTTTAATTTACTCTTAAATTACAAATATATCCCAGAAAAGTAAAGAACAATCTGTATTCTCGTTTTCTGTTAATTTTCGCCTCTTAATTGACATTATAACAATGACAAGCTAAAAATCAAGACGAACTCAATACCTACAACAAAAATAGATGTATGCGATTTTTTTGCAAGCTAGTGTGCATAAAAAATTGTCCAGAAACACTTTGCTACCGGCATAGGCCTAAAAACATGTACGATTGTAAGTTGACGTTGAAATTGAAATCTTCCCCTGTTATCAACCTTAAAAAAAAAACTAGTTTTTAATATGTCGAACAAAATGCATTGGAAGTAGCGCCTGGGGTTATTCGTATAATGTTTATTTGATAACTCGAACTTCAATTATTACTTGAATTTCTTGATACCTCGAACCAAAAACTAGAAGCCGCTAGAAACAGAACTTCGTTAAGTTGAATGTTTTGCGGAAACCCCCAGTTCCTTTTTCATTTGGTTTGAATTGTTGTGAGTTTTGAAACTGGACTAAAAATGTACAGGTGCAGGAAGAAAAATTATTTTATTTATTGACAACTCACAACCACCAGGCATTCAGGAAAAATTGCGGGCAATAAAACTAACTTTCTTTCCCCGAACATTACATCAAAGTTGCAAACGCTCAATAAGGGAATTATATAAAATTTAAAATGTTACTATTCACGCAGAATGTTAAAAAAAAACTTTATTAATATTGAGAGAAACAGGACAATTTGAAGTAACATTAATGGACTACGTTGAACATATTACCAATGAGTGGGATATCGATGTTATGTTTCAAACAATTAGCAATTATATCAAAAGTGTTGGATTTGGCGATTTGGCTCATGTTCCGCATGCGAAAAAAATAATCTTCACCTTATACGGGGAAATTTAGATTATAATGATCATAAGTTAATGCTCGTAGTTTTGATGATTTTATGCAAATTCGAACTTTTTTGTGGCATATTCATGTTCAATTATCGAAGTTCCACTGTAGTTGTAAGAAAATAACAATATATTTTGTTTTATAATTTAAATAAGTAAAATATAGACCAGTGTGAATAAGAGAAGGAAATTTTATTTTCACCCTTTTTCTACAATATATTTATTAAATATTAGTATTAGAAATTGTTCAAAAATTTTACATTAAATAAAAAATATGTAGTCTCGGTTTTTACGATGATGTATGATGTATGTGTGTGTGCGTCTATGTTTGAATGTGACGATCGTTTCGGATCGATAACTACTCCAATACCACAATTCCAAAAATTATATATTTTTCGTATTCCTCGAATTTTTAATATTTTGGTTTTGTACATTTGTATATATGTATATGTGTTTAATATTGATAAAGTTTGATTTCACGAATTTAAATTATTTATTTATCGCATGTAAAAACGGTTGGCTTTCAAGCGTCATCCGCTATTTTCTTATTTTTACGTGGAATAAAGAACACATTTTTAAAAAAATGCGACTTGTCAAAAATATGACTTGGTGTTTTTTTTATCAATTATGTTGGTAACGCTTCTCGCCAAAATTTTTAACTTTACATATGAAAATTCATTGTTCACTGACAGCAATTTGAGGTTATGTCATTAATCATACGAAACTAACAGAAAAAAAAAATCTGATGTGGCCAGCTCAATACCTTCCGTCAATCCTGTGTATTATGTACAAATTCCATTCATAAAATGTCTTGCAAAAGATTATAAATTTCCAGTAATATTATTTCATGCAAATGGCACTTGACACTAACATTTTCTTCTTCTTTAGCTTTTCCCATTCGTCATCCTCATGTCAAAATTTTTCATTCAAAATTTATTTTTTTGGTATTTTATGATTCCTTTTCTCGGCAACTGAATTCCACACCACTGATAATAAATATACCACATGAAATATGAAAATCATGAAATTTTGAATGAAAAATTACGACATTTGTCAGTTATGGACGTAATTCATAGCTGTCATTTTGACACGGGTCCACATATCTGCTTGCCAAAGTCAGCAAAGTCACGTCACTGCACTTGCCCTACACATAATTTTTTTTGCAAAAGATCCTATATTTCCAGTTAAATTATTTCATAAACAAACTATTCGCATTGCACTTGACACTAACATTTTCTTCTTTAGTTTTTCCCATTCGTTAGGGGGTCGCTATTTTTTATTTTCTTCTTCCACTAATTTTTGTTTTGTTTGTCGTCCTCATTCAGTTCCTTTTCTGTCCTTTCATATTATATTTGGTCTTCCTATGTTTCTTCCAACTTATGTTATAAGCTATTCATTCTTCCAATATACTCATCTCTCCTCATGACATGTTCAAACCAATGTAATCGTCTCTCTTATATCTTTCTAGGAACGCCCAACAATAGAGTTATTTCCCTTATTCTTTCACTCTATATCTGTTGAATATGAAATATGAAATGCAATCAAATCGTATAGAGAATAATATATTCTTTAAGTTATAATAAAATTTAACTGAGTTTTTCAAGAAAAACTGTTAAAATCTTCAAATGAGGATAATTCCGGTTGACCAATTATAACCAAAATCTAATCAAGTCTGCATATGGTTGCACGGAAGAGGAATATGCAAGAATTGTAATTTTTGGAATTCTAGTATTGGAGATATCGTGCATGAAACTGCGGTAACATACACACACACATACACACATACAGACATCATCGTAAAAATAGTAAAATCGTATTGTAAAAACCCTAAAACGTGCTTATTCAATGAAAACTCACCACCGAATTTTTTGACCAAAGACAATACCTTCCTTACCTAGAGGTGACGGAAGGTAAAAATGAAAGACCGAAGAAAAAATGGTATAAGATAATAGAAGAAATACTGAAGAAAAAGAAGATAGACAGAAGTGAGATTGCAAGGAAAACGGATTGGCATAATTTAATTAAAGAAGAATAAAAACAGAAAGAAGATATAAAAGAAGAATACTTCGACACCCTAAAGGGTATAAGAAGATTATATATGTAGTGTGTATCACGGAAAGTGAAACATAGGCGTTTAACATGGGAAATCAGTTTTTTAGTGCGCATTGCTCCCCTATTTATTTTAGACAAAAAGTTTCAAATGGATGTTGTAAATCAAAAATTTCTACATCCGAATCAATAAAAAAAAACATTTTGGCTACTTCATAACTGCTGAAATAAAATTTGAAAATTCACGGAATTACAATTTAATAGTATTAGCCATGGAATTACAAACAAGAGATGAACAAAAGTGTAACATTTCATTACGTATTATTATTACTAATAATTTGACGCTTTTATTCGTTATAATTTAAAAACCACTGGGTAAAAAAAAATTGTCTACAAATATAAAAAAAAACAAAAGCGCCAAAAACAGTCGAATTCAGTACTCCTCTTTAACTTAAGAAGCTTATTTAAAAACAGCAAAAGAAAGACAGCCATATGCATTGATGCATTAATAATAAAAAGGTTCAAGCATATTTACTAGAGACGGTCACTACACTAATGAAGAGTGCTGAACTCGGCCCAGGTCTTTTATAGATCATTTTAATGACATATTTTTAGTGCGTTTATAGATTTATAAAGACATGGAAATAGAAAAAATATTTATACTTATTCTTATATTTATGAACATAAGATAAATTTTGGTACATAGATATTCAACATATTTAGTTTTTAATGTCGGAACTTAGTAATGATTGTTGGCCAGTTTAGTATAGTTTCATAAAAATACTCATATTTTTTTAAATTGAAGTCTTTAAACGCTTACCATTTTTATTACTGCGACCTGTAAGATCTATTGTAACATGGCCCTATCTTAGTTTTCTTAGTAGTTGCAGAGTTCTTGCGAAGTCAGTTGCTGCTCCTGGTTCCAGAAGTAAGTTTCCCAATCTCATTTGCCAAGAGATACTCTTACTTTGGTAATTATATTTAAATAATGTATCACAAAAAATATGAAATTAGTGTATTTAAATTCCTCAGTTAAATGACGTACAAGATTGTTTTAATATTTACATAAGTTGTGTTTAATCGTGATTCTTTTGTTATTGTAGTCAAGAACATGCGCGTTAGAAGAGGAATGTACGAGATAAGATCCGGTTCAAGCAATACGAGCAGCTCTAAACTGTGGTATTTTCTGGAAAAAAAAATTGGATAGGGTGGTAGTCACTTCTATATCAGGGTTTTACACATGGTTTTACACCGGCGCGGAGGAAGAATTTCCAAAGAAGATCTGTCCTTGCCGTCGTAGTTAATCGACGATTTTATATTAGTATATTTTGTATTTTTAATTACTACATATTATGTTTACATATGGCTCATACGATAAATAAATAATTTATTTAGTTATTTCGTAATTAGTAAAACAACAAATGTTGAAAAAAATACTTCCTTATAACGAATTAATGAAAATGTAGCTTTAAAAAGTTGTAACAATTCGCTGAGCGTTGGAAATATCTATTTTCAAGAAATTTATAATGAATGTTGACGGTATTTGTTGCATATATTTAAATGAAGTAAATTATAATCCACTTTATGTTGGAATACAAAGTCCAATAAAAATTGAAACAAACCATGATCTTGCAATCTTCATTTAAAATTTTTCCGATCCTTTGGGAATATTCGCTACCGCGCGATATAACCTCTTTAACAGTACACGCCGGGCATCGACAAAGACACAACCGAAGTGGGTGAATTGGATTCCGGAAATTTTGCCACATAAATCCATTACTTGCCATTTTAGCCGCGCGGAACTTAGATTTATAATGGAATAAATTGTTCAAGCTGCTGGCGCATTTGTTTATTGAACAGCTACGTGTAATGACACAAGTTGGAGAATAGTTCCCGGTGTCGTGAAGTTCGACGTTTGCCCAGAATGGAAACTTACCAGAGGCAGAAGGCACTGGAGACTACAGAACTTACTGCCTGTACTACACTTCGGGATTTTTTTTACACGCAAACTTGGCCAACAGAATTGCGATTCGAAATGGAGTTTAAATGAGAATTTTGGAAATGAAACGGGTTTGGAATACTGGATACCGATTTATCAATATAATAAATTATAAATGTAAATCCAATTTACGAATATTTATATAATCGACTATAAAACTTCATGTACAATATAAGTTTTTTAGAATCACTGAATACTTCTTAAAACTTAATCGAATAATTATTGTACAAAATATCCTAAGTTAAATCCTATCATAGGAAATTTCGAAATTTTTAAAGTCCCTACAATCCGATTTTAACATTTTCACGATGATATCTTTGGGTATGTATGTGTGTAAGTGTGTATTTGTGGATATGTGTGGATCGTCTGAACACTCGAACTCAAATACTATCATTCGGAAAATTTTGAAACCATGTATTTCTACCTTATTCTTATATGAAAAGAAGCCATTAGATTTTGGTGTCAATCGGATAACCGTAAATCCTACTTTACTTGAAGCTAAAAATAGTTTTTTTTTTCAAAAATACCTTTAAATGTTATTTTTTCGCAATATGCAAAAATTAAAGATTATTCAGTTTTCTATAGGTTTATATTAATAGTTTTTCTATATATTTTATGGATATATTTACAAAATAATATAAAAATTATATCCCGGAGCTTATGCTTTACAACTCCATGGTTACACAGTTCAGCTCAAATGTATGTAATTTGCAGATAAATGTCACTGTCAGAAAAATAATCATTTCAAATTAATAATAGTAACGTTTTAAAAAGAAAATTGTAAATAGAACAATAGTTACTCGTATATGGAAAGGAACTTAATATACATAATTTTTAGCATTAGGCAGTGGTCACACACTAGACAAGTGAGATCAACTGACGCCGATTGATTGCGATCGATTAAAAATTAAACTAACATTAGCTTATGGGAATGGTCACACTGCATGCATCCACTATGATCAAACGACATCGAACATGGACGAGTGGTTTGATATATCAAACATGTTTGATTTTCTAGTCAATCGAAGCGGTTGATGTGTTTACGCATGCTCAGTGTTTTCATATTTTTCATACCAACTTAACTGTTTTGACATTTTGTACAGGTTAAAAATTGTTAGAATATTACAGTGAAATTATTATTATCATGACGGAAATGTGGACAGTTGATGAAATAGATCATAGTTGACAAACTGTGTAAGAAATAATGTAGAATTATATGATCAAAGAACACCAGGATACAATAATAATTGTATGAGAATGGATAAATTATGGAAGCAAATTTCTCTAATTTTAAAAAACTCATAAGGTTTGTTATTTGTTAATATATTTCTGTAAAACATATATTTACGGCGTTTCAGCGTAAGAAATAATTAATTTTCTTTCAATTTAAGTTGGTATCATTTTTGTGGAAATATTTACATCGATTCATGCAGTGTGACATATCTCCTAAAATTTCGGTCGATCGCTCTTGATCTGCGACAGTCGATCTGGGTTGATCGATTGTATTCTACTCAGTGTGACCACTGCCTTAGTAAATATTTATTATTGATACTATTTTAAATAATCTGGATAAATCGAAACCATCATTACTTATACAAATAGATTTCTCAAAAGCATTTGATATGATCGATCACAGTTTACTTCTTTCAAAATTAAGTTACTACAACTTCTCTGAAAGCGCAATATCGTGGTGTAGGAGCTATTTTGAAAACCGATTATTTTACATTAATATGAGTACAAAACAAGGAATACAATCATCATCAAAGTTTTCTCTTCAATGTGGTGTACCACAAGGATCAATTTTGGGACCTTTGTTCTTTTTAATATTTGTTGCTGACATGCCAAACATATTTAATTTTTGCTCAGTTCACTCTTATGCGGATGATACCCAGGTTCTTGCAACTCTGGAACAGTCGCAAGTAAATGAACATTGCGCTATTATTAACAAAGAATTAAGTGATTTTGTATCCTGGGTAAAGAACAATGGTCTCAAAATTAATACTGACAAATCATCACTTCTAACCATTAGTGATTGTGGTAATATTCCTGATATTGTGCTAGATGGTTCTATTTTAGTTCGTACAGATAACGTTAAAATTTTGGGACTTCACATTGACAAAGACTTAAATTTTAGAAAACATCTTAATGTAAAATTATGTGCAGCAAGACTAAAATTACGACAGTTGTTTCATTTTAGAAATGAACTTAATTCGTTAGTAAAACTTAAACTTGTAAATTCACTCATTCTTCCACTGTTTGACTATTGCGCCTGTACTTATATTCCGAACCTCACACAGACAGACAAACAAAGACTAACTTTGTTGCAAAATTCTTGCCTACGTTTTGTATACGGTGTGCGTAAATACGATCACATATCTAAATACCGCAAAATTTCTAAGATGCCGTCTGTTGAAAACCGCTTCAAATATCTTTATTTATGCTTAATACATAAAATTACATTGACAGGTACTCCTTCCTATTTATTTGACAAATTAGTAATTAAAGAATATAATTATTCTCTTAGAATAAAGAATTTGTATATTGTACCAACATTCAGAAAGTCAAAATTTAAAGGTGGGTTTTCATATATGGCCCCTACTTTATATAACAGTGTTCCCGATTATCTGAAGGTGCTTTCTTTAAATAGCTTTAAAAGAAATGTACGAGCTTTATTATATACTTAATGTTTGTTCCTATTATTTCATTGTTAACTATTTACTTCTATATTATTTGTCATTAATGTATTTTTATTATTTTTCAAGATCTGTTTTTGTTTACTTTTTGTAACGTGTCTATTAGCTATATATATATATATATATATATATATATATATATATATATATATATATATATATATATATATATATATATATATATATATATATATATATATATATATATATATATATATATATATATATATATATACATCTTTGTATTATTTGTATTTGTTTGGTTAGGTGGAAGAGCAGCCTTAGGCTGAACCTCGCCGTTGATATATGTCAATAAAGTAAATTTATTATTATTATTATTATTATTATTAATATGCATAATAAATACAAATAAATGCAAATAAATGCAAATAAATAAATATTTCATCACGGCATATTACCCATTGCTGGGTGTGCTAATCTGCACACACACACACACACACACACACACACACACACACACACACAAACACACACACACACACACATAAATACACATCATCGTGAAAATGTTAAAATTGGATTGTAGGGACCTTAAAACGTGGTCATTTACCACAATCTTAATATGCGATTTTTAGCACGATCCCTATATCTCCCTTACCAACGGTAGCGAGAGGTAAAAGCACGTAATTATTAGGTGGCCATGTGTAAATAAACAAAATGTAACAATGCTAATATCAACAAAGTATACATAAGATTGCCACTTATTATTATTTATCTATTTATTCAATATTTATTTTCACATAGCCACCTGGAAAATTTGATTAAAAATTATTTCTCGTATATCCCAAATACCTTATTTTTCTCCATTTTTTTTTCAAATACATTAATAAAAACTAATACATCGCTGAAAAAAGAAAAAATGGCGGTTTATATTTTAGTAAAATTATTATAGGGTGCTATTTAAAAAATAAAAGTTGATAGCCGTATCTTGTAAACATGACTTGATAAAAAAAATCTACATGTATCATAAAATAGTTTATTTAATATATATATTATTCTTTGTACTTGTTCGGACTAGATTAAAATATGCTAATATATGGTATCCAATTTATAAAATTCAAATAGATACTATTTAATTTGTGCAGTTTCTCAAATTCATTTATTATTTATCACAAGGTCCCATTTAGAGATTTTGAACATGGTCTCTTATTACTTCAATTTAATTTTACATCTTTGCAAAAAACAAGATATTTCATAGCCACCGTGAATTTTTTATACAACTTAATTCAAAATAACATTGACTGTCCCTGTCTACTCAACAAAATTAATTTTTATGTACTCCGCTTACACTTCCGTAAAATAATACGTTTCATTGAACAAGATCACATACTAATTTGCTAACAAAATCACTAATTAATATTATATGCAATAATTACAGTAAAATTAGCTCTAAACGTGACGTTTTTGCGTATAGCTTATCATTTATTACAGCCATTATAAATGAAACTGTTTAATGAAAACGTTGGTTTGCAAAACTTTTATTATTTATAAAGTAGTAAACTATTTTTGCATATTTCTACATTCTCTCTTCTGTTCTGTATTTTCCTGTAATTGGATATCATACCTATTTGGAAATAAATGTATTATTATTATTATTTATTTTTATTAATTTAAACAATAAAAATAATAGGGCTATAACAATAAATACGAGAATAACACAAATGAAAGCATCAATTATGCTTTATCAATTGTTTCTTTTTAAATTTATATTTTTAACTTTCACAATAATGATATACATATGTAATTTTAACTAGTTTTCCTTTCATCAGATGCCAGCTGTAATTTTGTAAAAATAAGTATATTTTAACATAAATGTTAAAATTAATTTAAATTACCTAAGTTTTATGTTGCTAAATTATTTCAATAATGTAGCATGCGCAAGCGATGTCACTGAGTCTAGTGACCTCGCAACCAACGCCGCTGGTCAAACGCTATCTAACATAATCCTTTCTCGGAAGGTGATAACTGCCTCAGCCGGCTGACGCGAGCGTAAACAGATGGGGAAAATACGCTTAATTACTGCCTTTCGCCTGATCCTTTTGTTCTACTTTTCTAGAACGCATTAGAAATATAATGGAATGTTCTCGAATAATAGAGAGATATAAAAGCGACGCAGATCTGTGCGAGCAGGCAGTTTAGTTGAAACTAATATAAAGTTCACGAGTTCTGTGACTAGAGAGAGTTGGTCAGTGGAGTTCAGACAGTTGAATGGTGAAACAAATAAACAGTTGTTAAAATAAATAACGTGTAAATAAATAGTCTTATGTTATTCTTTAAATAAATAATCTTAGTGTTAATTGTTTAATAATATTCTTAGTCTTAAATAGGTATTACGATAATAGCAAAATAAAAAAATTCAAATATAGAACAAACACTCTTTTATTACGAATACGGAAAGTGATTGTGATTGTACATGATCTACAACGTGTTTGATTTTTATGAAATAAAAGACAAGTGAAACAGTAGTTTTCATACTAAACTTTGTTATTGAAGAGATAAGAAGAACAGACTAAGGCATAAGTGAAAAGCAGAAGAAATAAGATGCAGAGGAGATAAAATATCCTTTTTTAGAAATTTCAAAAGTTAGGCTGGCGAAACTTTCAAAGAATCTTAACTCTCAGCTCCAGCCAAGGCCAACTTCATTCCATTGCGCTACACTTATTATGGCCGTTTCAAATCGTTGTTTTCCCGTATAAAAGTTTGTCGTGTGTTTTTTACAGATTTGGTACGGATAGTTTAGACTAGTAGAGAACAAGGAAATACAAAGGCAGAAGTATCAAACATTTTAAATGCTTGTGGGGGTACCAAAACGGGTAATGCGTGGAGGAAAGTAAGTGCCCATGTAGTTTATATTACAAGGATTTCCGTTTAAAATAATACAATAATTTATGTAATTTACATTATTTATTTACATATTAAATTGCTGGCAGTTTATGAAAAGAAATGTTAAAGAGAAATCATCAAAAAATGGTATACCCTATTTTTTAAAACAGGAGTAATTTAAATTTTAACCGCTAAAACTGACGCTTCTGATTGGCTAGTGCTTCGTCAGGTTTACACTGTACAAAGATTTTACATTTTATGTATTAACTGTCATACTTTTGAGGTTATCATTTTCTGTTTTGGTTTTTCGCATTTCTGTGATTTTAAAATAAATCAGTTCTTTTAAGAACTAATAATATTGATTGTATCGATATTATTTGTGTTTTTTTCATTTAGTTTTTTATATTCGAGTTTTGTTTTTACTCGTGCTTTGTATTTTGTTCTTTTGGTATTGTAATCTATTGTATAAATTTGTAAATAAATAAATTATATATAGGTTATGTGTATATTATCACTATGTTCAATTCAAAAATATAATTATAAATTCAAGTAAGAGTGTTTATTCAGATTACAGATTATTTTTTATTCACATAATCAAATATATGGTGTGAAAAATAAGAGCTTATAATGTCAGTTTTATTTTAAAATATGTTCCATGCGAAGTATACAGTGCATATGTGTACGGAGTTTTTGTATTTCGCGCGAAAAAAATCTAGTAACTTTTTCTGGTAACTTTCTATAGTCTAAATTTTACTTTGGCATTTACTCCTGCTGGTTTAAAGAGTGTGTGTGTGTGTGTGTGTGTGTGTGTGGGATGTTGGAAGGACGGTTACTCAAAAACTATAAGACTTAAAATTTGTTTAACAACGTATTTCCCAATCGGACATTCATGGGAAGATCTGAAAAGGTTTTGGTAATAATTGAACAACCGGAAGTAGAAGATTCTTGAAAAAAAATCTTCTAAATATTATTTTTTGAAAATTTTTCGTGGTAATATTAAAGAAAATTAAATTCTCTATCTGATACATTTAAATATTTTATTATATATTCCATAGATTTAGAGATAAAAGAAGTATAATATATAAAATAATCTGTTGTAATAAATTTGACAGCCGAAAGAATGCCATGAAAAATAGTTGATAATTTAAATTATTTGTAACTGACAGATAAATGTCAGTGTCAGAAATAATGAGTAATGAAAGAAAAATGTACTTGGAGAATCCCTTAGTTCTTGATCTGTGACTATTATGGAGATGACAAGTCTAGGTTGAAGGACTTAAATTTGTTTCAAACATTATGGGACAATGTACACCAGTACTATAGACTAGAGTAACTTTGAATTGCGAAAAAGCTATCAAATTCTTCTCAAGTAAGTTGTAAATATTGACAAAATTACACATCGATATAAGAATAATCGGAGTGCAATCTATCCGTCACTTTATTAAAGGGAATTAGTGTTATTTAGATATAACATGTATGAAAAAATAAAATGTAAAAGAAGATATGTAAGAATAGATGCACAATCCATATATACATTTTAGACCGCCCAAAATTAATGTTTTTACTAGAAGAATATGAAGAGAAAGTAAACAACGTTGTTCGAATTGAAAATTGCAGTTACCAGCCTAATATTTATATATGGTAAACTCTACTTTGTAATTTATTGTAACATAATTCATGGTAAAATATCTTCATGTTGAGACATGCTATTATTGAATAATAAAGAAGTTTATACGTCATAGATTTATATGAATATATTATTTGTATTTATAAAAATATTCTTTGCTTTATGCATACAGCCAGGTAAAATATACGGCGAGAGGTTATGTGCTGGCCACATCAGATTTTTTACTAGGAATACGTGTATGTTCCCTCATTCTTTCAATTAATAATGTTGCCAATTCGTGATTCACTCTAAATAATTTTATAAAACGTTTTTCATTGAACCTTGGCTGAATATGCCTATGGCATTCATTTTCAACGTGTTCAAGTAATAAATCACGGTATTCGTCCATTTTTCAAATTTGAAACCAATGAAAATTTACTGTTAAAATGTAATATCACAAAATATCATCTATCTCTCCATCAAAATACCAGGAAAAATAAGAGTGATATATATCATCATATGTCATAAACTTGTTTTTGAGAATAGCTCCAAGTGATAATGTGATATTTAGTGATAATTTTCACTGGATATCACTTCAGTGATAAGTTGAGATTCGGACCCTAAGATCTAAACCGTCAGAATGATTGACATTATTATTCTTGGTTGCGTAAACTTGCTGCATAGAAGAATAATCCACTAACACTAACTCATTTTGCCATTCTGACCAAGATTTGTAGTTACTGCTAAAATTTCTGTGCCACAATTTTCTACGCCTTCTAATTTGATTGCACGTAATATACATGTGCTGTTCTCGATAATTTTTCGACTTTATTTATCCAGCATATTAGTTACCGAATAGTGGCATTACTCGTATATCACAGCCTTGCGTGTTATAATTTGACGAGGGTAGCACCATCACAACATCAGAACTAGTATCACTGTTCTTTTAGAAATTTTGATCTAATAGCGTTAAAGTCGGATTCTTTATCCCACTTCTGAATTATTACGATAATAGGAAAATAAAGAAATCAAATATAGAACAAATGTGCTTTTATTATGAATACTCTTTCTCTAATCACATATCAAATACAACTAACTCCCAAATTACTATTTCCAAACTATATAAATAGTGTATTACGTATAACCCATACAAGTTAATTAACTACTATAATTTGTGGCGTAACATAGTATTTAATATTTATTTCGTCATAATAATCGTTATTTTGATAATATTTATCTTAATTATTTATCGTTTAAATAAACATTTATATTAGTTAATATTTCTTTGATTTTTACACTTCACAAATAAATAAACGTTACAATAATAATAGTATATTATTTAATGAGCATATAATGTAGGCTATAGGTATTACACGAGGTTGAAGTTTAGAATACGAGCCGTAGGCGAGAATTGTAATCATTCGAGAGTAATATACCCATTATATGCGAGTCAAATACTATACTTCATTTATTACTATCTATTTTACAAATTGTAAATATAAAATAAATATATTTTGTGTACTTATATGACAGACGTTGACGTTTCACCTGAAACTGCAATGATATATGAATGTTGATGTAACATGTTGACATGCGAAATTGATTTATTTATAACTTAAATTAAGAGTATGCAGGTGTCTCTATAAGTTTGCTCACTATTGGTAACTTTTTTGTTTGAAATGATACGAAGATGGGCAAAATTGTGCTATTTTATATTTGAAAATTGATCTCGTCGACAAAAACAAAATTGTAGCAGCGGTTCCCAAAATTTGGGACAAAATATATTTTTACCTTCCGTCACCTTCAGGTAAGGAAGGTATTGTCTTTCGTCAAAAAAATCAGTGATAAGTTTTTAGTGAATAAGTACGTTTTCGGGTCCATATAATACGATTTTACCATTTTTACGATGATGTCTCTATGTATGTATGTATGTGTGTGTGTGTGTGTGTGTGTGTGTGTGTGTGTGTGTGTGTGTGTTTGTGTGTGTGTGTGTATGTGTGACGAAAGTTTCGGACCGCATAACTACCACGATTCCAAAAGTTATATTTTTTTCATATATCTCAAGTTTACATCCAGAAGAACAAGTGATTAGATTTTGGGTATAAATGGTCAACCGGAAGTACCCTCATTTGAAGATTTTAACAGTTTTTCTTGAAAAAACGCAGTTAAATATCATTTGTTGACATTTAACGTTATTATAACTTGAAGAATATATAGTATTTTCTATACGATTTGATCGCATTTTATACTCCATATTCAATAGTTATAGAGTTAAAGGTTTTAAATTTCTTAAATTAGCCAGATATGCTAACCATGGAAACTGCTAATATATTCAGATAATACTAATTGACAGATGTCAGTATCAATTGGTGCGTTCAATGAAATAAGCAGTTCAAGCAAATCCTAGGTAAGCAAACAAGACTTGTTGCTTAGTACACTGAAAGATTTGGTAGCTATATGACGAACTGATATTCACAAAATGTCTTCGAGAAAGATATACAGTTGTCAAATAGAACATGTTTATCTATTATATCCCTTTTATTGGTATGGAAAGTTATACAAAATGAATTTTTAGATGGGTACAATTATTTGCAGATAGTGGAATTAATTTTGAACATTTTTTAGGTCTAAGAAAATATTTCAAATTTAATAATGTTATGAACATTCATCACAAAACTTTGAAGCCTTTTTGACATATAATTGATATAAACACACCATAAAATGAGATAGAAACAGTACAAGTTAAATTCATGTATGCATAATTTGCATTTTCCGCCATTATATTTCATAAGTTAGCAAGACAAGCGAGAAATTTGGCGCTTGGTTGGAAGAAGAAAATAAAAAATAGCGGCCCGTAACGAATGGGAAAAGCTAAAGAAGAAGATGTCAGTGTCAAGTGCAATTTGCATAGTTTGTTTATGAAATAATTTTACTAGAAATTTAGAATCTTTTGCAAGAAAATTTATGTATGGAATTTATAAATAATACACAGGATTGACGGAAGGTATTGTGCTGGCCACATCAGATTTTTTTTTAAAATGGAACCATATACTTTTTATTTTTTTATTGGAAAGAGTATTTTTCCCTTTTCAATAAGGTAATGTTGTTTAAGTTCATTTTTTTCAAATAAACAATTTACTTTAAAAATAAATAAAAATGTAAACTGTTTCTAATTAATTTAGCCCAGTAAGCCATGTTTTTTATATAAACTTATTATTTTATTAACTTATTTTTTTAGTTATAATAAAATATTGAAAGTAAATATTCAAATTAAATGCTATCATTTCTTAGGCACATTTCAGCTCTTTTGGAAATAGTTCCGACCGTTCTACCGTATTACCATTCTGCTTCAAAAATACAAAAGTTATATTTATATTCATAAAAGACTATTTAGTAATTTAAATAATGAATATTTTTTCTATTTACTAAACAGTGAAACCTGGTCTGAAGTTTATAAAACAACAGATATCAATGATAAGTATAATGTTTTCTTAAGTATCTTAAAATATTATTTTAATAATGCATATCCAATACAAACAATGAAAATAAAATATAGCAATAATTCCCCGAAATGGATAAATTATGAAATAAAACAAGCTTCTGTGAATTTACATGATCTTTCTCTACTACATAGATCAACTAAAAGTCCAATAATTGCTAAAATTTACAAAGAGAAAAGGCAACAATATAAAAAGCTATTACAGAACACTAAGCGTAATTACAATGATTTGCAAATACTAAATAGTAAAAATAAAATAAAAACTGCTTGGAATATTATTAAAAGTGAAGTAAATGAAAATTCTTTAATAAACACTTCGGTTGAATTATGTGACGATAAAGGCAATACACAAACTAATACCATGCAAATTGCGGAAATTTTTAACAATTATTTTGTATTAGGTCAAATAAAAAATAACAGTAATGTGAAAACATCTACTAGTACACATTTTAAGCAAAATATGTTTCTTATGCCAACAGATAAACACGAAGTAGAATCCATTCTTCTTGCTCTTTCCCCAAAAACTTCATCGGGCCATGATGAGATTTCATGTTTTATGCTACGCTCAATAACGCCTTATATATCTGAACCATAATGCCATATAATTAAAAAATCATTTATTAGCGGTAAATTTCCTGATAATTTAAAAATAGCCAAAGTAATACCCGTATATAAAAACAAAGGCAGTCGATCAAATATTACGAGTTATCGACCAATATCACTTTTACCAAGTATTAGTAAAGTCCTAGAAAAAGCAATGCATGCCCGTATCATATCTTTTTTAAATAAAAATAGCATCTTGTCTCCAACCCAATTTGGTTTTGTACCAAATAAATGCACTGAAGATGCAATTTACAATACAATAACGAATATATTAAACTGTCTTGATAAAAAAGAAAATGTTGCAACTATATTTTTTGATCTCAGCAAGGCTTTTGATGTACTAAAGCATGACATATTAATTGAAAAATTACAACATATTGGCATAAGAGGTATACCCCTTTTGTGGTTTGAATCCTATTTGGAAGATCGCTCTCAATATGTGTACTTGCATGGAGAAGTAAATAATTCAAAAAATTGTGTAGAATCAAATCAAAAAAAAAAAATTATACAGGGCGTGCCGCAAGGCTCCGTACTGTGACCTCTCTTATTCATTTTGTATACAAATGATCTAAATAGTCACATAAATTGTAAGTCTTTATGTCAGTTTGCAGACGATACGTCCTGCACCCTAAGTGCTAAGACAAGTATGGAACTCTCGGAAAAGTGCACAAATGGAGTTGCTCAAATGACAGATTGGTGTTGTCATAACGGTCTAGATCTAAACCATTCTAAAACAGGAATATTTGTATTTAATAGCAAAGCAAATGCTAAAGAGAGCCTACTAGTAAAATTCAATAATAAATCGATTCCTTTACCTGTAGCTATCAAGTTCCTAGGGTTATATATTGAATCGTGTCCAGTATGGTCAAAACACTTCAGTAAATTGCATTCAAAATTAAGTACTGCCTTTTTTGTTAGAAACAATGTAAGTCTTGAAACCCTCAGAACATACTACTCCGCACATGTTTACAGTAGATTAAGATATGGCATAATTTTCTGGGGAGGATCCATGAGAGCGAACAAATTATTTATATTACAAAAAATAATAATTCGATGTATGGTAAATGCTTCTTCTAGAACTCATTGTAAACCTATTTTTATAGAATTGCACATGTTGACAGTTGTTTCTATGTATATATTTGAGCTTGTTGTGTACGTAAGAAAAATCAAAATCTCTTTGTTAAAAATCAAGATAACTACTCTAATATGACAACAAGAGGAAAATTAGATCTCTGTTATCCAACACACAGACTTGAAATGTATAGGCAAGGTCCTCAGTATAGTGCTATTAGAATGTACAATAATCTGCCATTAAATATAAAAAACATTGAAAATAATAAAATATTTATTGGAACTTTAAAACAATATTTAATCGATAAATGTTATTATGATATAGATGAATATTTAAATGTCTAATTTGGTAAGTTATCTTCTTATTGTGACGTAGTCTTTGTAAGTAAACAATTACTGTTGTATACTTATTTATGTCCATAAATCTATTATTACGTAGGTAACTGATATCTAGTAACATATCGGCTGTTTTTTTTTTCAATTTTTCAATACTCTTACGGAAAATTAGTTAATAGAATAAATAAAATTATAAATAAAAACAATTGTTTCCGTGGCAATGGCTTACTTAGCTAAATTAACTAAAAACAGTTTCCAAATTTTTATTTTCAAACGTAAATATCTTGTTTATTTGAAAAAATTGAACATAAACATCTTTAAAGAGAAAAAAAATCTGATGTGGACACCACACGACTTCCTTGTACGATTATTAAACTATACATATTTTTTTAATAAATAAATTACAAAATATTAATCTTAACTTCAAAACAGTAAGATATATAGCGACCATAATCTAACCCGGTTCTTTTTAAAGAGAGTTTTGATTACAACAAAGAAATATTTGATTACAACAATGAATATGACTAATTTCACAATAAAAATATAATATTTGTTATTGTACGAATCATAAAATTGCACGTATTTAACGTAATTTGACATGAACATTTTTTTTATGTTTTTGTCCTAATCCATATAGCAAGCTTTATTACAAAAACAAAAAAGTATATAATTTTTAAATTTACATATCTCGCTTGTACAAAGGGCTAATTTAATAATACTTAATGTGCTAGACGCAGAAATTAATTCTCTAAAACTTTTATTTGAAGCATTTATTTCTAAAATCAAAATAAAATCATTTTATTCAAGAAAAACTGTTAACAACTTCAAGTAATGTACCACTTCCGGTTAGCCTATTTTAACCAAAATCTATTATTGACATAAAAGTCTTGCAAATTTGAAAAGTTTTAGATTATATTTTAAAACAGTTTTTCATTGAAATCTATTATAGGCTTCATGTAAAGTGCCACTTCTGGTAATTGTGAAATAACCAGAAAGGGAGGTGCACAACTAGATGTTATAGGAGTCCTAAATACAAAATTTCAACTTTCTACGGCTTACCGTTTTTGAGTTATGCGAGATACGTACGTCGTACGTACGTACGTACAGACGTCACGACGAAATTAGTCAAAATGGATTCAGGGATGATCAAAATGGATATTTCCGCTGAAATCTGAAAACCAAAATTTTCCCATTCGTTAGGGGTCGTTATTTTTTATTTTTTTCTTCCATTCATTTCTATTTTGCGGGTTATCTTCACGTCAAAATTTTTCATTCAAAATTTCATTTTTTGGTATTTTATGATTCCTTTTCTCGGCAACTGAATTCCACATCCCTGATAATAAATAAACCACATGAAATAAGAAAATCATAAACTTTGAATGAAAAATTATGGCATTTGTAAGTTATGGACGTAATTAATAGCTGTCATTTTGACACGGGTCGAGGGCGAGTGCAGTGACGTGACTTTGCTGACTTTGGCAAGCAGATATGTGGACCCGTGTCAAAATGACAGCTATTAATTACGTCCATAACTGACAAATGTCGTAATTTTTCATTCAAAATTTCATGATTTTCTTATTTCATGTGGTATATTTATTATCAGTGGTGTGGAATTCAGTTGCCGAGAAAAGGAATCATAAAATACCAAAAAAATAAATTTTGAATGAAAAATTTTGACATGAGGATGACCCGCAAAATAGAAATGAATGGAAGAAAAAAATAAAAATTAGCGACCCCTAACGAATGGGAAAAGCTAAAGAAGAAGAAAATGTTACTGTCAAGTGCCATTTGCATGAAATAATATTACTGGAAATTTATAATATTTTGCAAGACATTTTATGAATGGAATTTGTACATAATACACAGGATTGACGGAAGGTATTGTGCTGGCCACATCAGATTTTTTTCTATTCATATTTCTCTTTAACTTGGTCGTTGTAAATGTATTATGTTAAACTTTTAAAATTATTCAATAATTTTTATTCATATCTTTATGAAATAAAAATGCTTGTAATGAAAATCACCGCTCGGAATAAAGTAAGTCGAAACCGCTCGGACTTATTTCTGTATAAAAGTTTATGTTATTACAATTGTTGATCAGTGTTGAGATTTAGCACAATTTACCTGCAGAGGTTTATAAAACTATCAATAATACAACGATACAAAAAGTCTCACCGTGGAATATGGATTACACTAGTGTAATAAGAGTAGCATATTGTATTTAAAGTTATAGATAAAATAAAATACCTCCCGCCATTTAATTTTTATTAATTTATACACATACTTATCTACATATTTATTACAATTACGATTATAAGCATATTATTTATGGGTTAACATACATTATAGTTGCAGTCAAAAAGTATGGACTGAAGATTTCTACTCTACACTATTGACGGCGAGTATAAACATTTTTCATAAATTTAAATATCTGTTATTTCTGAGGAAAATTATGTTACGCACAAATTTGACTCGTGTTATAGGAGGTATATGCCAGTAAGACCAACTTACTTTAAGTTGAGATAGATTATATCTCACATTCAGATCTGATCAGAACCAGAACACTGGCGACTATACATATAATTATTTTACACATGTCCTCACAGTGCAGAAACAGTTTAATTAATGAAAATTTAAAATAAATCTTGGTAGTGTAATGAAATATTATAAGTACAGAGATTATTAGAAGAAGGAAATAAATTTTAAATGTACTGCTTTATAGGTACAGTATCGGACATAAATAGAGCGATTCCGTATAGGAACTAATAAAAAATACTCCCACATATTTTAAATATTCAATATATTTTCAAAATTCTTATATAATATAAAGGTGACACATTTATAAAAAAATTATGGACGTGAAATAAGTATTGTACTAAATTTCACAAGTACTTATGTATTTGAATACAGATGTGAGGTGCGACAAAAGTAGAGCAATTGTATAAAAATATTATTTTTAAAAAATTGACCAGAATAACAATTTACGAAAGAAACTTAAATAAGACAAAAAATAAACAATGTTACATATTTAAACCTTTAATAATTATTTAAAATAGATTGCATTCGTCGTGGCATCGAAAAGTAAATTATCGATGATTTTGTTGTTTGTAGATTTCCATGTATCCATTATAATTTTAAATAATTCCTTGGAATTTACAACAGATTTTCAATTGTATTAAATATCAGGCGACTATTTGCGGGTTATAGATACAGATTCAAAACGGCTTGTAATTTTTTTATCAGTCACCACTCTCACACGGTTAAAAATAGGACAACTTGGCTTCCAAATATGAATTCAGCATGAAATTCTCTTTTGTATCATGTGTCAGACGATTTTAGAAATGAATGGTTAGCAAATAAAACACAACTTCAAATCCTGATCTTTAATACAATTGAAAATCTGTTGGAAACCATTGACAAAAATATTGTAATAATAATAATAATATGTTTATTTGTTTAGAGAATAATAAATACATCTCTGTACAAAAGGATTGATAACACAATTATAATTTTTAGAATAATATGTAAAATAAATATATCATATATTTAACATAAATGTTCGTAATCTTAGAGAGTTTTTTATATAATTAAATACATCAAGCATCTTCTTTGTAGACGGTTCTCCCAGAAGCATCGTAGTAACGTCTGTGGTGGAACAGTCTATGTACTTCCCAATGAAGGTGTCCCTGAGTGGTGTATATATAGGACATTGGAAAAGGAGATGATATAGGTTGTTTGGCACATATTTGTTGCAAATGTCGCAGATTTCTTCGCCGTTGAAGTAATGATGTGTTCCGTCTAGGTTTATGGAAGTTAGTTCTGGATTTGATGTTCGGATTTTACTGAATGTTGTGAGAATCATGTACTGGACAGGGCAGTTAAAGTAGTTTTGGGATATTTGGAACTCTTTAAGTTTAGGATTGTATGAGGAGTTTTTATGCTTTGAGTATCTCTTTGGTATAAAGCTTCGTTGTGTGCTTTTAAAATATTTTGCATTTCTTCTTTTAATGTAATGCAACTTTGTTTCTCCCATACCCATTTGTGATTAGTTGTGGATAGCGTCATTTCTAAGTTGTTTACCCAGTTGTAATTTTTAAATTTTTCATTTGATTTTATTTGGAATAGTTTTTCGTAGCAAATCTTAGGGTAACGGTAGTCTGGCATCAAAAGGATCTTATGCCACCAGTTCAATGCTTTCTGTAAAATTATTTGTTCCAGTTTTGGTTGCCCAGTTTCTCGCCTTATAATGTAGTTTGGCGTGTTCTTTTGCCATCTTAGCATATTCTTAAAAAACTGTGCCTGTCCTCTTTCAATGGTTTCTTTTTGTGCAAAGCCCCAGACAGAATTATATAGTTCAATATACGTGTGCCAGGAGAAAGTTTGGGATTTCTTCATTATATTTTTTATATTTCCTGTTATTTTATTTGCTTTTGTTAGGTTTTCCTATATATTGATGTTGAAAGAACCTGACGATTGAAATGTTACTCCCAAGTAAGTATATGAATTCGTGCATTTTATTTCTTTTTCTTGACAAATATATTTTTTATTATTTGTTGGAGGCCTTCCAAGGTGAAAATGTAATATTTTGGTCTTCTCAGGATTGATCGAGAGTTGAAGATGGTTTCAAAAATTACCAGAGGCTGTTAGTTTACGTTGTATGTTCACTGGAGAGTTGGCAAAAATGACTATGTCGTCTGCATACTGTAGAGGAAGTATGTTCGTTTTGTGATTGATAAAATATCCTTCGAGTTCTCTCGATCTGAAGTATGATTCAAAATCTGACATATAGAGAGCGAAAAGTAGTGGGCTGGTACATTCTCCCTGCAAGACGCCTTTGGTAATATTTATCTCCTCTGACCGTTCTTCTTTAATATTGACCTGCATTGTAGCTTCTCTGTATATATTTTGCAGTACTCGCACTATTTTTCAGCTAATTCCTAGGTGAGCATATCATGAGGTACAGTGTCGAATGCTTTTCTGAGATCGACGAAGATGGCGTACACCCCACGCTTGTTTTAATAAAAAGATGTTTTTTATGATGGAGTCTAGTACAAATATATTATCTATACAAGATCTATTTTCCTGTATCCTGATTGGGACTCGGGAAGAATTTAATAGCTTTCTGTCCATTTCGACATTCTTGAGTTTAAAATGAACGTAAATAGTTTTGTTATCGAGTTTAAAACTGCAATTCCTCTATAGTTATCGAAGTCTTTAGAATTTCCTTTCTTGTGTATAAACGAGAGTTTAATTTTTTTCAACTGCTTCGGAATATCCTCACATTCTAGAAACATGTTTCATAAGTTTAGTAGACATATTTTATATTTTTCTGGTAGGCTTTTAATTTGTTTGTTTATAATACCGTCAAATCCCGGACTCTTGTTTTTCTTTTAATTTGTTTATTGAAAAATTAAGTTCCCATCTCGCTATTTCGGTATCCATATAAGGGTGTCTCACATCAAAGAAAGTTAAGTCCTGAGAGATAGTATTCCCGAACCAATTTTTAAAATGCTGTGTCCAGGCTCCCAGGCTTATTTGGTTTACCGTAAAATTTGAAGGATTTAAGCTTTTAATAGTTTGCCAAAATTGCTTTTGATCTTTTATAGCTTTCAATTTGTTAGATATTACTGCTTTTGAGTTGCTTTTTTGCTGTTTAATGTATTGCTTGTAAGTTTTTTTAGCTTATGCGTATGCGTTTATGCAACTTACTTTGTAATTTTTAGCCCTACACTCTCTCAGTGATTTTCTCATTTCTCTTTTTAAATCTGCACATGTTTTGTTATACCATATGTTTTTGTGAATTGAAGAATTAGTAGAGATTGTTACTTGTTTAATAATTCCAATGTTTTTGGAAGTTGATTCAATATTTTCTTTTAAGAAAACGTAGTGCTCTTCAGAGTTTGCATATTCTACTGTGTTATCAAATCTATTTGCTAGATCCCGGGTAAATATTTCTGCTTTCGAATCATCCCACCTTGTTTTGGTAAAAGTTTTGCTCTTTTCGTTTTTTGTGTGAGTTATTCAAATAAGTTTACGGTTTCGATATAACAAATCATATGATCAGAGAGTAGTATATCTTCTTTTATAGAGAAATCTTTAATTAGTTGTATTGCGCTAAGGTCTATCCATATCGTATCGATGGTGCTTTTACCATTTTTACTTAAATAGGTGTATTTACCTGGCGTGTCACTGTGACTTCTTCCATTTAAGGTAAAAAAAAATAGATTCTCCATTGAGTCCACTAGATCTCTGCCTTTTTACCTCTCGCTAAGAGAGGTATTGGATTCATGCTAAAAATCGCATATCCAGATTTTATTGAATAAGCACGTTTTAAGGTCCCTACAATCCGATTTTAACATTTTTACGATGATGTCTGTGTGTGTGTGTGTGTGTGGATGTGTGTGTGTGTGTGTGTGGGATGTTGGAAGGACGGTTACTCAAAAACTATAAGACTTAAAATTTGTTTAACAACGTATTTCCCAATCGGACATTCATGGGAAGATCTGAAAAGGTTTTGGTAACAATTGGACAACCGGAAGTAGAAGATTCTTGAAAAAAAATCTTCTAAATATTATTTTTTGAAAATTTTTCTTGATAATATTAAAGAAAAATAAATTCTCTTTCTGATACATTTAAATATTTTTATACATATTTTATAGATTTAGAGATAAAAGGAATATAATATATAAAATAATGTTGTAATTAATTTTACAACCGAAAGGATGCCATGAAAAATAGTTGCAAATTTAAATTATTTGTGACAGATAAATGTCAGTGTCAGAAATAATGAGTAATGAAAGAAAAATGTACTTGGAGAATCCCTTAGTTCTTGATCTGTGACTATTATGGAGATGACAAGTCTAGGTTGAAGGACTTAAATTTGTTTCAAACATTATGGGACAATGTACACCAGTACTATAGACTAGAGTAACTTTGAATTGCGAAAAAGCTATCAAATTCTTCTCAAGTAAGTTGTAAATATTGACAAAATTACACATCGATATAAGAATAATCGGAGTGCAATCTATCCGTCACTTTATTAAAGGGAATTAGTGTTATTTAGATATAACATGTATGAAAAAATAAAATGTAAAAGAAGATATGTAAGAATAGATGCACAATCCATATATACATTTTAGACCGCCCAAAATTAATGTTTTTACTAGAAGAATATGAAGAGAAAGTAAACAAGGTTGTTCGAATTGAAAATTGCTGTTACCAGCCTAATATTTATATATGGTAAACTCTACTTTGTAATTTATTGTAACATAATTTATGGTAAAATATCTTTATGTTGAGAGATGCTATTATTGAATAATAAAAAAGTTTATACGTCATAGATTTATATGAATATATTATTTGTATTTATAAAAATATTCTTTGCTTTATGCATATAGCCAGGTAAAATATACGGCGAGAGGTTATGTGCTGGCCACATCAGATTTTTTGTTTATAGTGTCATCCAGGACACTGCGTGTGGCACATAAATTTGTATTCTTCATTAAAATATCATCACAGTTATTCAGCGAACCTATTCTGGCGTTGAAATCACCTGTTATTATGTAAGAATGATGTGGGTATTTGGTTAATAAATCTTCTAACGTTTCTGAGAATAAATCTAGTAATGTCGAGTAATCGTATGAGAATGAGAAGTAAATAACTCCTAGTATTACATTTCTGATGCTATTTTTTATGTTGAGGAACAACCAATAAATTTCTTGTTCTATGACTGTGACATCGTTTAGTTCAAAGCTTGAAAAGATGGTGATTCCTCCTATTGCTCTACCGGTATTGAAATTTTTTGTTGCGAGTTGCTGGTATCTGTTGTAGTTTTTTAGGAATGTGGGGTTTTCTGTTAAGTTGTAATTAGTCCATGTTTCACACAGGCATATCATATCATGCTTCAATAAAAAGTGTTGCTCTGCATTGGTAAGTTTGAAAATATTGTCATAGCCTTGGATGTTCCAAGATAAAATTTTATTACTATCTGTTGGAGTCTTTACTTCGCTAAGTTTTTTGGAGTTGAGTTTGCTTTTGACCTTGTCACGACATGTTTGTCCAATGGCCCTATTTTTTTATTTTGAGCAGCTCCTATCGGACTATTTTTATTACTTGTAGTTTCGGATTTTGTTTTGTTTGCTCTACTTTCTTCTTTAATATCTGTATTTGTTTGTTCGTTGGAAGTAAGTTTTCGTTATTTTCTTCGACACCTTCTGGTTTTCTTAAGTTTCTTAAATCGTTAAGAGAAATTGAGTTTCGCCTCAAGGATTCTGAGTTATCGTTGATAATTTCTTCATTCACTGGCACAGTTTCAAGGTTTTCACAAGTGTATGCTGTACCATTAATGTATAATATATTTTGATATAAGTGAGCTTTATAGCCGTCTGCCCTCGCCTTTGATAAGTGGGCTTTGAGAATTTTTCTCTCTTGCGAGACCTTTGGACTGTAGTCTTCTTCAATATAATATTTTCGTGCCTTTGAGATTCTTGGCTCTAGACAGAATTTCCTTCTTTATTTTTTTTGAGTTCAGTTCCAGTAGTATGGGTCTTATTTTGTCCTAAGTGTAAGTAACAATATTAAAAATTCTAAACAATTATTTAAAATTGTAACGGATGTATGGAAATCTATAAACCAGAAAATCATCGATAATATACTTAACTCAATGCTGCGACATAAGCAATATATTATAAAAAAATATTAAAATATTAAATATGTAAATTTTGTTTATTTTTTGCCTAAATTATTTTCTCTCATAAATTGTTATCCTGATTATTATTTTTTTTAAGTTAATATAAGATTTTTATACAGTCGCTCTACTTTTGTCGCACCTCACATCTGTATTCAAATACATAAGTACTTGTGAAAATTAGTACATTTTTGAATTACTTAGTTAACGTGCATATGGTTTTATGAATATGTCACCGTTACATTATATAAGTGTTTGAAAATATATTGAATATTTAAAATATATGGGAGTATTCTTTATTAGTTCCTACGGAATTGGACTATTGATATTCGAGACTATATACAATTAATTAAAATTCAATAATTAAATATAAATCCTTTAAATCGATTATACGTCATTAATATTTCAAATTAGTACTTAAAAAATTGCCTGTCTATTTTACATAATCTATTTAAAAATAAATATCAATAGAAACCAAAATGATTTCTATAATAATAATTATCACCAAATACGTGGACAAATGAGGATTAATTATGGTGTATAATTATCTGAACTATTTTCATTGGAAAAATGCATTATCCATAATTATAATTATAATTTGCTAATTCGTACTCACAATGCAGGCATCGTTCCTAAAATAAAACGTAGCATAAAGCTGTCAGTTGCAGAGCTAGAGCCAGTAGCAGATAACGCAGCTAGTCACTGAACTCAAAGCGAAATTCAATTTTATTTCACATCCATTACACTCATTAGCGCTTGCAGCAGAAAGAGAGACAGAGATGGCGCCATTCATGAGCTATTTAGCGCGAGCAAGATAATATCTACGCTACGCCCAACGAAGACTTCCAAAGTATTTTCAAACTGATATTGATTTTAATGTTTCAACGGTTTACTTAAAGTCTAATTTGCTTTCATTTAAAGTCTCTATAAAAGGGTGGATTGAAAATTCGGGGCTTAACACAGATGGAATTTATTAATTTTTTTTTTTTATATTTTGAGTTCATAATGAAGTCATTACGATAGCCAATTTCGTATCGAAAAAGCCTTTATTTCGATATGCATTTTATTTTGTTTTATACGGTTGGTACTCGATGCTATTTACTTATGTTTATAAATCAGAATTGACATGAACTTTCAAATAATTGAATAAATGTCAATCCAACATTACACATACAAAATTTTCCTAAATTATCTTGGTTTAATATAGCAAATTTTTAAAAATATTTTAGTATACTCTGTTCCACCTAACCAATTCAGTAGATGGCGCTCACATCAGCGCCAGTTTTAAACAACCGAAATTAAAAAAATGGCGTTATTCAATTGCTGTCATCTGACATTTTATTAAAATATTTAAAGAGGTATCATAATGCCATTGAAACATTGTATATTCTAGTCAGTAGGTGTGAAATATAAAGTAGCAGATACCTGCTGTGTATATCGGAGGATGATACGTGACATTGCATATAAATATATTTGTTTAATACATATTTATGAATTATTGACTCACACCCACTTCCTTTACATCAGAAGGAAGATCTATAGCGGTTTCAGAACACATTCAGAACTCACTTTCAATAATATAACACATGCACTGCTATAAGTATTAAATTTAAAAATATGAATTCATTTATTTTCACGGCAACGCTTCGGTAAATTGATTTTGAAATCTGTATATTAAGCTGTAATAGAAAAACAAATTTGTATTTTTAAATTATTTTAGCGGAATTAGATAAAATATTGTACATAATACGTTATGAAAACGTGATATTGTTTGTCTCACATAATTTGGAAAACTCGCTTCGCTTTTTTGGCAAATATTGTGTTCATAGAAAAATAACACTCTATTCATAAGTGATTATGTAAATATTTTTACAAAACTCATTGAGTAACAATTATGTAAAAACTAACATTTGATAACGTTATATTAGGTAAAATTCAACTTTTTAAAACGGAATTAGATAAATAATTATTACGTTCTAAGGTTAAGAAGTGAGTCATTACAGTACGAATGACAAGATTACAATCGAGTCGACGAAGGAGCCGAATCAGGAATTTTGAAATGAGTACCGAGTACCGTAATCCTATTTCACGGCAGTATGACGTACAACATTTTATTTCATACTGTCAACGTCTTTTAAAAATGTATATTATTTCAAAACATGTCTATTTAACCTAGGTCACATCATCTTTGAATTTGTGACACTTGTGTGTATTTATTTTATTTCTATTTATTGTCAAAAATGACAGCTGCATATTCTTTTGGTGATATTTGTGATTTATAGTGATATTTCTACAAAATATGGTGAGGCTATGTGATAGACGAAAAGTCTACAATTATTTACTCATACAAGTGTTCCAGGCTCTAGCAACGTAAAGAAGTTTCCACTACCACAGTAATTACCGATAGGACATCTGAACTTCAAGAAATGGTGAAAATTCTAATTATACCATATTAATCGTACTTAAGTTTCAAATTGTGTTATTTAAAATAAATTTATCAGAAATTTAGTTTGACGTTTCTTTTTGTTAAAAATAAAGAATCCGAGAAATGTTTCTAGTTTCCAGCCAACCCTTCCGGCCCCGGTACTGTAATGTGTCATTTCCCGGACGTATACAGAGGATAAATAACTTTTTTTCACGATATACACAGAAAGCTCAACTTTCTTCTCCAGAAATAGTGAGGAAACTGTGTTTTTCCTCTCTAGAGAAGAAAATATAGAAGTTATTTACAAAAAATATATTGTAAAAATTATAAATAAATTCCTAATTTTATTGAAAATCGTTATTTTAGTGATATACATACTTTAAATTATCTTACAATTATGTCTTATATTTTTCTTTTTCTAGATTAAATCACAATTTGACAACTTCAATTTTGATTTAACATTGGTTCATTGGCAACACTGTTACACCGCCTTGCGTCTTATAACCTAACTTTTGACGTGTCAGTTGTGTGTTGTGTTGTCAAAGTGTAAATATAAATTATAAATAATAATAATATATATTGATTCAAAGAAATAAAATATTACCCTTATTCTACTAGTCAAGTCAATATAAACTGTTTTGATTCAAATAAACAAAATATTACCCTTATTCTACTAGTCTTTTCTTAAAGTGTATTTAAGGTCCGATCAAATCAGTTTTTAGAAATATGTCGTGAAAAAAATGTTGTGTCTAACACGAGAAGAAAGCGCTTTTTCCACTCTCGCTCGAATTCGCTACGCCCATGAGGCAAACTTCGAGCTCTAGTGGGAAAAAGAAGCGCTTTCCTCTTTAGTTTGACAAATAATTATATAATAGTATTATTTTTTACGGTACTGTATTGTTACTACGCAACCTACTTCTTATTGAACTGTGAAACACATATATCATAATTTATAATCAAATTCGTGATGGAATAGAACATTTTATTTGCAGTAACATTCATTTACAATGAAACAATTTATTTCCAAATATGAGAAATATCTACATTTTGTTTATCAGGAACATAGACCCATGGAGTATTTTGACCGTAAGGAAGAAATACTCATTTCCTTCGACTATCAAATTATAAAAAAATCTGTATAGGAGAAAAAATGCAACATAATAAACTCTAATACTCACCAGAGCTAACATCTCGTATGTCAAAATGACACCTTCCGTTAAGTTTGTAAAATGATTTTTTTTTTCTTATACCGCAAAATGCGGATTTTTACGGGATCAATTTTTCGTTTGTTTCCGGAAATTTTAATAGGAATTGTTCGGGAAAGCGAATGAAAGAACATCAAATATTATGTGATGCAGTGGGGGATGTAATAATTGTTTAAAATTACCGATTAATATATCAAATTTTATAAATTTCCTAGATTATATGAGTAATAGATGTTTAATAAAATAACTTTTCAGCAGATATCTTCTACTGACATAAAATAATCTTTTAGGTTTACATATTTTCTCATTGTAAAAGATACTTATCGCATGAATAAAATTCAAACAATAGTCGTGTGGTTGAAGCAATGAATTATATAAAAATGTGTTTCTTAAGTTTATTATAGATTTTGTACCATGTAATGTTAATTGTCAAGAACAAATTTACAGGGTTCGTATTTTTCGTGTACTTTCCTTTCCGAGCTTGTGCCACTGATTTCATTTAGAGCCTGGTATTTTTCAATGAAGAATCTTCTTCAATTATTGCAAATATAATAGACAGATATAATAATATCATTCAAGAGGATAAGGGTGGTTTCTTGGTTGGGTAGTTGATTGAAACGAAACAATTTCTTGGGATTCAGCCAATTTAATCATTTCAAACTCGACCGTTACGACCCCACATGTGACTTCTTCAGGAGCTAACATTAAAAACAGTTTTTTTTTATGTAGTAACAATTACAAAAGAATAGTGTAAACTATAAAAAAAAATTAATTTAAATTTACAATTTACATGAAAATTGTAGTATTTATGTTTTAATTTAATGTAGCATTAAGAAGACCCATATGGGGTCGAAACGGTCGTGTTTGAAATTATTAAAGTGGCTGAATCCCAATAAATTGTATCATTTCAAATATTATTCAAGTTCACCAACTCTTTAAACGTAATTTCCTTGTGTAATATATAACTCATCATTTCACGAAAAAAAAAAAATAGCGTTGGTTTAGATAGGGATATGTATTCTGCCCTTTAATTGGTCAAAATGCAAACATAATTCACAAAAACGAAAGAAAAAAATATATCCACTGTCAGTTATAAAATAAAATCTACAGAATTATGTGATGTTTAACCATGTTTTTGATTTCGACCTTGTCATTTTTAATCACGTCTTATACATTTTTATAGATAAAAATATATATTATTGAAAAAGTTTGGTTTCATGAATTTGTATTATTTATTTAAAGCATATAAAAACGGTCGGCTCTCTAGCTCCGTGTATTATTTTCTTACGTGAAATGAAGTAATACGAGTATAATTTATAAAGAAATCTACATAGCCATGAAACAAAAGACGAACGATAACAATTTTTTTATCAGATTTGTGTGTAATTTTTAAGTTTATATAGTAAGTTGCATTTAAATCGTATTGTTTATTACAGTTTAGGGTAGAATTTTGGTTAAAAAAATGAGTGAAACTAAATTGGAGCTTCGGAATGTGATAAAATTATTAACAAAAGAAGGCAATGGTCCTAAAATTATTTATGAGCGAATGGTGGCCGTGTATAGGCAAGATGCCCCAAGTTATTTTAAAGTAAAATTTTGGTGTAAACAGTTTCGATGGGGAAGGGATTCGATACAGGATGATCCAAAATCTGGTCGACCACTTGAAGCACGAATTGCAGAAAATGTTCAACAAGTTGAAAAAATGGTGCTTACAAATCGACGGTTGAAGGTTTCTGTTATTGCAAAGAAACTGTCTTTATTTGATACAGTGTATGGAAAATATTGCATGATGATTTGGACATGAGGAAGATATCTTGACGGTGGATACCCAGACTGCTTACACCGGAGCAGACACAGACAAGGAAAGAAATTTCGTAAGAAAATTAAACTATTTTGGAAGATTACAGCGATTTTTTCTCGAAGATTGTGACTGGAGATGAAATATGGGTGTATCATTGGGATCCACTCACCAAAAAAGAATCCATGCAGTGGGTTCATGAGGGCTCCCCTCCTCCCAAAAGGCCAAGATACAATCTTCAGGGAAAAAGTTGTTGGCAACATTTTTTTGGGATAATGAAGGGTATTATTGATAAAGTATATGCCAAGAGGGTTTACAATTAATACAGAGTATATAGTAAAACGATTCAGAACTTAAAACTTGCCCTGGAAGAAAAGCGCCCGAATTCACGCAAACAAAACAAAATTGTTGTTGCATGACAATTGCAAGGTTCACAAAGCGCGTAAAGTTGAAGACATTATCAGGGACTGGGGTTTTACAGAAGAACGCCATCCACCTTATAGCCCCGATTTAGCACCTAATGACTTATTTTTATTTAAAAATATGAAAAAAAATCTTATGGGAAAAAGATTTGAATCAAACGAGGAGTTAATGTATACTGTTGACAGCTATTTTGCAGATCTTCCAAAAAAAATATTTTTTTGACGGAATGGCACAGTTGAAGAAACGTGGGGAAAAGTGTGTTAGTGTTGAAGGAAGTTATGTTGAAAAATAATATATTGTTCAAACTCAATGTGTCTTCTTTTGTAGCTAGATAGATTTATTTATAAATTGCCCTCGTATTATACAGGGTGTTAATAAAAAAACTTTACACACTTTAGCAGGTGATAGTAGAGATGAAAACAAGAAAAAAATTCTAATACACTTAGGTCCAATACTCATTGGTTTTTAGAAAATTATGGAATTTGTACATAATACACAGGATTGACGGAAGGTATTGTGCTGGCCACATCAGATTTAACAACTAAGGACTCTAGGTGTTTACGATCAAGTGCGTGAGTCTCTTCGACGACGGCTGCAACTTTGTTTACAATTGATCCAACCCAGCGAAAGAATACGGCTATAGAATATCATTCTTAGATGCATGTAGCCCACTTGAGATTTAAATTGACCGTTTGTAATTTTTTTAAAAATGCAATTAAGCAGTTTAAATTATTATATTTTTAACAAAATTTATTAGTTAATATGATTTATTTTCACGTGATTGTAAGTACAAATAAATTTTATTATTAGTAATATCTAACGTGATATAAATATATATTCTTTTTCACATTTCATTATAAAAATGAGCTGTTCATGATCTACTGTAGTAATATAACATCTGCTCTAAAATGGCCAAGGAAGAATTTTAAAACTTATATTGATTTTAACGTTTCACCGTTTAACTTGAGCTACTTAGGTTAGGTTTAATTTAAAGGTGGCTCGCTATTCAGGCGGGGAAAATTACTGCATGGATTCTCTGGAAGTGCAGTCTTGATTGTTACAGTGTACGTGAGACGTGGATTAGTTAGTCGGTTCGTGTGGGACGTGTATAATGAGAGTAGGACGGGAATTCTAAGTGCAACTACTTTTATTTATTGCCTCTACGGTGCAATGTAACACAGGATTTTATAATAGAATTGGATAAAATTGCGTGTGTATTTACTTAGATAAAGAAATTGCCGGGGTATTGTACTCATTATTGGGTAACCAAATTTATGAATTAACGATATATTACATGCACAATATATTTAAGTTTGATTTCTGAGTTACAATTTAATTTAACTTAAGATGTAATCATACAAGTAGTAAGGCAGCATAGTCGTAGAAGATGGAAAGTCATTTTTCTATGTTGCTTTAACCATAGTGGTGTTTTGGAGTGTAGCATCGTTCCGGTAGGTATTTGAATGTGTTCCAGAACTTTTGATATAGGTGTAATTAAAAATGATTTTTTACTAATTTATTAACACTCTTGACTACAGTTTTGGTATTTACGCCAGAAATATCCACGTACAGCAACGCCCATTGATACAATATAAATAATTTAGATATTAATGTAAATGTGTAAAATTAAAAAAAAATGCATTTACAATTAATGTTATTGAAATAATATGCAGTAAGACAATTTTAAAAATGATGTTTTTTAATAATAATTTGTAAGTTTTACCATTCCGGTATTTTCAAATAGTTGATGATGACTTCCACTATTTTTTAATGTAACATTATTTGGTTATAATTAAGTCTTACTTGTCAGCATACAATATTGTTAAAACATACACAGTTGGTAACAAAAATTGTTTATTGCAATGACTAATATTTTTTATTAATTTCTGCTTACTTAATGATTTGCATATATAATGATATGAAATATTTTTAAAGGACAAACAAAAAAAAAAGATGAAATTGGGTACTGTACTTAGACAAGAAAGTAAATATGTATACATGTGTTTATTTTAAATGAGCCACCATTCACCATTTCTATCTTGAGAACTATAAAGTCAAGTTTCCATACATATGTTCAATCCGTCACGTCGTCTCCGTCGCAGCGTATTATAAAAACGTACGTTCACATGCATTAAGAACGAGTGACAGACAATATTTATATAAACTATTTTCGAATGACTTCTGAGAATTTCAATGCAATTTTATTGCCAAAACAAAACCACGTGATCATATTTATGGAACTAAATATTACATAATTATAATTTACATTTATTTGGTGCTACATGACGCAGATTTTTTTCTTTCAATTGATATCAAAACCATTGTTTTTAATCGAGACCGCCGGCTAACAGTCGGCAAAACGCTGATTTCACATGTTAATCTCATTTACACACCTTGAAAAAAAAAACCATCGGTATGTTAGCCTTAGTCCCATACTATAAAATTTAGATGTACACACTGTCTATAATAACAGTAAAAATAACTTGCTCAGTCAGCAACCCAATGAACATAAATGCATATTTCGAATTACAATGTTCAATTTTGAATGGACTGAAAATAAGTGACTCGTAGACGGACAAATATTTATTCAACTGTGCGAATTTTGAATTTGATGGTTATATACATTATGTATACATTTTGACACTTTATATCAGCACATGATTTAAAAGCTTATCAGTTTCCCTGTAGTTCACAAACATTACATACCACAAAATATTTTATTACCCTTAACATAATATCAATGTAAATACTAACCATCTGTAACGGGTACTAATAACCTAGATGTTGATGTACTCATAAGCTAAATATATATATATATATATATATATATATATATATATATATATATATATATATACAGGGTGATTCATCGGTCTGTCCTCTCTTTATAACTCTTTTATTTTAAGTCAGATAGAAAAACTTTTCAAATATAATTTATATAATATATTATTGTCTATCTACGTACTATATGCATTTGTATACAGGGTGCTCCGTTGAAGCGCAACAATATATAACTTTATATTTCTTAATGGAACATTCTATATATATTTATTTATTTTGATAGTAAATTAGATTCCCTTTAAAAAACTAATAAGTAATATTGGGTCTAAACTTATAAATTAAGAAGTTATTTAGGTTCATAAAAAATAGTAGTTCATAGTGGAAAAAACATAATTTAATACAAAATTTTGATTATTTTTTATTAATACTTATTTTAAACATTACACTAATTACAAAGAGGCTATTAAAATTTGCTTGTTTAAATTCAAAACAATTGATCAAATTATCCATAGCTTACTTTGTTAATAATAACATGATACAAAAATATCATTCAACGAATAAAGGTAAATAACTTCTTAATTTATAATTTTAGACCCCTTATTACTTAATACTTTTTTAAAGGAAATCTAATTTACTATCAAAATAAGTAAATATATATAGGATGTTCCATTAAGAAATATAAAGTTACATATTGTTGCGCTTCAACGGAGCACCCTGTATACAAGTGCATATAGTACGTAGATAGACAATAATATATTATATAAATTTTATCTGAAGAGTTTTTCTATCTGACTTAAAATAAAAGAGTTATAAAGAAAGGACAGACCGATGAATCACCCTGTATATATATATATATATATATATATATATATATATATATATATATATATATATATATGAGAATATTTAGGAAACACAATGCTAAGGTCGTTTTTCACTACTAATTAAAACCAATAATTTATATGAAGTTCTAATGGTGATAATTAAATTTTATTATTAAAACACATATATGCGTATATTGAAAGGAAAAACAGTAAAACTCCAATTTTTAATATTGAGTTTGAGATGACATCTTAGAGTTTATAAAATTCTATTCAACAAGTGGAAACACATTGAAAGTATCGAGTATTTAAAAGATGGGCATGCAGTTGCAGAGACGAAGAATCAAATGTCACTGAAAAAAATCAATAGTAGGTAGCTTTATATATAAATTCGCGATATAAATTTTTACTGAAATAAAAAGTGTAATACGATCAGAAATAATTTTTATGTTAAAAACAGTATGTATATCGTCGAGTGACTGCAAAAATCTGATAAATCCATATTTGCTTAAAATATAGTTAGATACATAGTTAGGTCCATAACCAATACAAAATTGTCCAGCAAAAACCTGTTAAGGGTTCCTTTACTCTAATTCTCTGCAATGATCTTTTGGAATTTTAGTGTTCTTAAAAACTTTAGTTGCATTCCTACTTTAAGTTATATTATAAAATTAATTTTAAAATAGTATTAAATTTTTTGTATTATAACCTGAATTTTCAATTTCATTTTTCTCAAGAATGGTAAATAGTGACTTACCTGGTTCTTACAGTAACCCGACGATACGTGTATCAAGGTTACAGGTAATTTCATGAAAATATGTTCCTCTGATTATATACCGTACCTTCAAGTTTATTAGATTTTTTATTAACAAAGGAATGCTTTATTACAATATAGATAATTTTATTCCAATAAACAAATGACGAATCTCACAAAAAACTGATTATAATAATTGTTAATGTATGTTTTTATACGGGCTTCGGGCATTTATATACCGGGTGTTGCAAGCCATCCTAGACGTATACGTAATATAAAAACACTATTTTTTTAAATATTATATGTCCTATAAAATTTTATGGGTTGCTTACATTTATATTCTAAAATTCTGTATTTTTTATTTAATATTTTTTATATCAAGTCTTTGGTAATGGAGTAAGGTTAACTTAAAGACATGCACGGTAAAAATAAATATAGTATTCTTATACAATTATATCAAAAAACGAACATCGAGATAACCATTAATTCAAAAATAATTTCTACTTGCTTATGCAGAGTAGCAACCTTCACTTTTTTTTTTAAATAATGGGATACTACATTTTTATTTTATCGTAACATTAAATTAAGTTTACTTGTTTCCCGAAGACTTGTATTAAACATCTTTCATATATCAGAATCACAATGTTTTAAAATTCTATATATATAAAGCTCCACATTCAATTTTACGAGACAATAATAAAATCTGTTTTTCCATGTTAAAGTCCTATCAAGGATTACGTGGGACACCCGGTAGCTTATTTACTGATACTATACTCTATTTGAAATAGGAATGGAATTTAACAGTTAATTGAGACGTGATTTAGGAGTCTGTTTTACACCATAACATTTTGTATGTTTAAGAAGAAGCGCCAAAGACACAAAACCGCAAGAGAATAAATACAGGGAAATAGCCAGATAAAACTTGAAAAATCTGATGTGGCCAGCACATTACCTTCCGTCAATTCTGTGTATTATATACAAATTCCATACATAAATTTTCTTGCAAAAGATTCTATATTTCCAGTGAAATTATTTCATAAACTTTTTTTTTCTTCTTCCACTAGTTTCTATTTTGCTTGTCGGTCTCATTCAGTTCCTTTTCGCTCAAGTCTTCCGCAATATAGTCCTTCCATCTTCTCTTTGATCTTCCTCTGTTTCTTTTATCTTCTACTACTAAGCTGTTCATTTTTCTTCCAATATATTATTCATCTCTCTTCATGACATATCCAAACCAATGTAATCGTCTCTCTTGTATTTTTCTTGAAACTTCTATCACTCAAGCCATTTCCCTTTTCCTCCCATTCCATCATCCATCTCAACATTCTCATTTCTCTGCCACATTCATTTTCTTTTCATAGACGCTGATATCTGTCTATAATTTTCTTAATATAGTATCTGTTCCCATGGCTATAGCATAGCTGGCTGATTTACGAAATTTTATTTCTTTATAATTTTTTAACTCTATATCCATTGAATAGGAAGTTATGCAATCATATCGTATAGATAATAGAATATTCTTTAATATTTATAATAATATTAAATGCCAAAAAATGATATTTGACAGCGTTTTTTCAAGAAAACCTATTAAAATCTTCAAATGAAGGAACTTTCGGATGACCAATTATAACCAAAATCTAATCAGCTCGTCATATGGATGTAAAGAAAAGGAATACGAAAGAATTATAAGTTTTAGAATTGTAGTGTTGAAGTTATCGTTTACGAATCGTCACACACACATACAAACACCCACCCACACACATACACACATATACATCCTCGTAAAAATTGTAAAATCGTATTCTAGGGACCTTAAAAGGTGCTTTTTTAATAAAAATTTACCATCGAATTTTTTGACCAAAGATTGTACCTTTCTTACCAAAAGTGACGGAAGGTAAAAACGTCAATGCAACAACAAATAACGCCCAGCACTTATAAAAAATGAAATAGACATAATATTTGAATTGTTTGTGTAAACCGCGCTTGTCTACAGCGCATAGCAACCAATAGAATGACAAGAACCTATTTGTCAAAATTCTGTCGCTGTTTCAAATAAGACTATACCAATTCAGTTCGCAGCCGATACGACATAAGCCGAAGTAACTTTCTACCAATATTATTATCAGCGCCAGGCGTTAGGTTAAGTCGGTTATTGTTTATTTAAAGAAATATATCATTTCTGTCTTCACAAATAAGATGACATAACTGAAGTCGGGATCCCACTACAGTCTCTTTGTTAGGGCGTAAGGCACACCGTTATTTAAAAGAAAATAAAAAAAAAATGGACATAAGCGTTATGGCTAAACATTTTGTATCAATTTGTTAGGATTGATTTGGTAGAAAATTATTTCGGTTTATGTCGTATCCGCTGCGAGCTGAATTATATATAGAAATGTTTGATTACAACAAAAAGTGTTTGATTACAATAATAATATGACTAATCAAAAATAGGTATTTATGCAACAAGAGTGTAAACACAATCTTTATGACATGGCGAAAATTATTGACCGAATGTCATAAAGATTGTTTACATTTGAGTTGCATACAATATTTTTTATATGACCTTAAATAAAATTCCTGAAACAAATTAAAAATTTGACAGACGAGCAGACGACAATTTGAACACACCAAATACCGAGTTTACATTTAACAGATAACAGATCTGAAATTGAATACTGCAGTTCTCTCAGTATTACCCACATGAATGTATAGAAAAAACCCAAATTTAGGTAAGACAATTTAAATGCCAAATAATCGTTTACTTTACACATTGTGTGCATTGTGTAACGTATCAACTTTACACATCGGAGTATAAAAAAAGCTGGTATAGAATCACACATCTCTTCACATCTATAATTTCTGTTAGCCTTATGCTTTCATACTTATGTAACTTGACACCTGGTTGATTCCCCGTGCTGCGTTTGATGGGAAGTTGATGTGAGCTTGAGTCCACGTCAACGTGTCCAGTAAAGCCCGTAGGAGAGGAGATGGTGATGTACAGAACTCCCTACGGGTTACATCACGCCTGATGCATCCAGCTCCATTCACGCGCTGTTTGTTTTGGAAAATACATGTCACCAGAACGTGATTGCGGGGGTGAATACCAATTTTCTCAAATTGTGATTTGTCAAGTAATCGATGATGTATATAATATGAAAAGATAGGAAAAATTGTAATATACATAAAACGCGCCCTGCATGGATATCTCGAGAACTATAAGAGTTACAAAGTCGATTAAATTAGACAATTAGATAATAGTGGCATTATTAGGAGACCATTTAGTGTGGTGTATTGATTTAAGAAAAAATGCATAGATCACTAAATATAGGGAAAAATGTAAATTTTACAGTTTTTAATTTTTGTGTATAACTTATATATCGATGAAGGTAACTAAAATTAAATATTATTTCACACTTGGAAGTTATACACAAAACTTTATATTTTTCCCTATATTTAGTGATCTATGCATTTTTTCTTAAATCGATACACCACACTAAATGGTCTCCTAATGATGCCACTATTATCTAATTGTCTAATTATATATATATATATATATATATATATATATATATATATATATATATATATATATATATATATATATATATATATCGGCTCGTTGCCGATGTCCTCTCGGTTACGATGCTGGCTGCTGCAGTGCTGATGTGCTCTCAGTTCCAGGCGATGAAGTAGGCGTCCTGATGTGCTCTCAGGGAACTTGATTGTAATGATCGATTTGATTCTTGATTGCCGTTAAATCACTCTACAGAGTACAGCATACAAAACTGTCTACTAAGTTTTATAGGTACTGTTACATGTTTCTCGTAAGGAGTAAATGCAACCTAAACATTATATAAACTGACTAAGGGTATCTTAACAATATAACATATATATATATATATATATATATATATATATATATATATATATATATATATATATATATATATATATATATATATATATATATATTGAAAATTGTTTCATCCACATCTAATAACCAAATTGTAATAACTAATGTTTATATACAATACATTATTATTATTAGTTTGCACTACTATAGAGCAGTTTTTTTTTAATGAAGATGAAAAAGTGTCCCTATTGAAAAGAGAATTTTTTTTAGCTTTCCAACGATGTGTAACTTTTCCAAGTTCATTTATCGCAAAAAGCAAACATTCAATAATTATAAATTTGTAGAATGATAGCAATGGTTATTATTGCAATTAAATATTTTAAAAATACAAATTAATATTGGCAGCGAAAATGATCGATGGAGGTAGCACTAAATTTATAAAATGTAAGTGTAAGTAAGATGTAAGTGACAGAACTTGTACTGTACAGTGTCAAACAGAGGTATAAATCAATAAAGTTCGTACAGTTTGTATGTAAACTTATTTGAAGTGCAGTATTGTTTAAAGGGAAATATTTGTCCCTTATTTATTGAAAAATATACGAGTAAATTTTTCCCGGTGGTGTAATATATTTTTACATTTTTACCTCCCGCTACCCTTGGTAAGGGATCGTGCTAAAAATCGCATATCGAGATTTTGGTAAATGACCACGTTTTAAGGTCCCTAGAATCCATTTTTAACATTTTCACGATGATGTCTGTATGTATGTATGTATGTATGTATGTATGTGTGTGTGTGTGTGAATCCTGTATACTGTATACGCTCTAACTAAAATACTATCATTCAGAAAATTTTGAAACCATGTATTTCTACCTTATTCTAATATGGAAATATCTGATTAGATTTTGGTGACAATCGGATAACCGGAAATGGCAGTTTACTTGAAGCTCAAGATAGTTTTTCTTCAGAAAATACCTTTAAATGTTATTTTATCGAGAGTTATGTTATATGAAAATTAAAGGTCATTAAATTTTCTACAGGTTTGCATTAATACTTTTCTATATATTTTATGGATAAATTTATAAAACTCTATAATTTTAATCCCGAAGCCTACGTTTTTAACTCAACTCGTTCACATGGTTACAGAATTCAGATCTCAAATGTTTGTAACTGACAGATATATGTCACTGTCAACGAACTAATCATTTCAAATAATAATGTTAACGTTTTTAAAATATAAAAATTTATTTAGGCTTTTAGGTTCACATATTTAATTGAAAATGAAGTCAGTATAATTGGATGTTTCGGGTATAAAACCCATCCATCATCAGAAAATACAAATTCTTAAAAAAATAACATTGTGAAATAAATATTTTGAAACATAATTACAAATGTCGTCTTTTATGATACAAGGTTATAGAAAAACAGTACCATTTTGCGGCGACTAAATGGAACAATAATTATATGGAAAGGAACGTAATACAATTTCCAGCATAAATAAATATGTAAAAATATAGGTAAGGTAATAAAAACATATATCATCACGGCATATTACCCATTGATGGGTGAGTCAATCTGCTTTGTAGGCAGATGTCGGTAATAATGATGACATATTTGTTCCGTGCAGGCGTTTACCAGGCGTCACTTCACGCGAATCTTGGGAACTGGTTCGGTTCCGACCGACGCCAAATATCTTATAATTTGAAATGGCACAAAATTGATCCTTGTGGTGCACTCTCCACGCCAGTAATAAATATAGGTAAGTAGATAAATAAATAAAATAAATTTATCATCACGCATTGCTGGGTCTGCCAATCTGCTTTGTACATAGATTTCTTCGGTAAAGATGATGTCATATTTTACCGTGCGGGCGTTTACAAGTTGTCACCTCACTTATTGCTGGCGTGAAGAGTGCACCACAGGGGTGATTTTTGTGCCATTTAAAATTCGAAATATTTGGCACCTCATGTACTATCTATATGAATGGTAACCATTAGATCATATTATCAAATTCTCCTTCATCTGTCAAACTCTATGGGTTGTAAACGGATCTCGTATATTTTTTTGTACTTCAAATTGAATCGAATTCTGTAATATTATTGTATTGTTTTAAAGTATTTGCATTCAAACCAAAAGATGTCATTATTGCCCATTCGGAGTTTTATTTATGTCCGAAAATCCTAAAATTACGCGGCGGGAGGTTATGTGTTGGCCACATCAGATTTTTAAGTATGGGTAACATACATTTTTTTTACTAGTTAAATCTAATAATGTTTTAGCACACTCAACATCACTTACACAATGTTACACAGCCCGAATATCATTTATCGTATCATGTTTTGTCTCTTCTTCATTAATTGCTCTTGTTGTTGCCTCAGATACATTTTTTTTTCTTTTCATCACAATTTAGATGGGTAAATTGCATGCATAATGCAGATTCAGCAGCAGTAGGTTTTAGTTTTCTTCATTGGAACAATACATTTATAATAAAAAAATATTTTATCGACGAACATGAACATATATTTATACTAAACAAACATTGGGAAAAATCTTCCTTCTTTAAAAGAACAGAATATAATTTCATGTTCTGTTCTAATTACTTTACCCGTACGAATTTTCTCAATCCAGGCAGTTTTTTGTTCACTGGCTGAGTATATCCATATATAGGATATAGAGTACGCGCACGTCACGTTGACACCCTTGTCAAAATCAGCTGACTGAAAGTAAAAATCTGCTAGTAAGTAATAATTTCAATTTTTGGCATCAAGGTAGATCTGCATGATCTATATGTGACGTATGGCATGATTCTGTCCTTTCGTTATACAGTGGCGGATCCAGAAAATCTCTCAGGGGGGGGCGAACTACTTTTTTTTTAGTTAGTGCAAGTCACCTCTGCAAGGCATTAAAATGACCGAAAATATGGACTTAATGTACACATGCAACTAACTTCACGCCACGTGAATGACAATTGACAATACGTTTTAAAGTTTCGTAACAGATGTCGCTAGTCGCTAGAAATTCAACAATGACACCTGTTATGGCGCCAAAACTGAATTTTATTTAAATATTGTGGGTAAATTTCTCGACTGTAATGTGGATTAGGTGTTAACAATTACTCGAAAGTTCAGTCAAACAGCATTTACTCTTACTATAACAACGTTTCGGTGCTTCCTTGTACCTTCTTCAGGGTCTACAATAACATCAATGCAAGGACTGATATTCAAGAACTTAACAGCGTATATTTTGGTGTATTGGAAAAGTCCAAAAAGAAAAAGGCAAATTTTAGGCCAAACTGAGTTTCATTAATTTCTCTACATTTTATTTAAATTCCTACAACTTGCTACATTATTATTGGTGTACAGACGACCAATAGGAGTCCGTTTCAATGTCACCAGAATCCTTACACAGGATATTTCCGGCTATTTTCCATATTATTTGGTTGTCGGTTTTAGAGCAAATGGGTGTGTGTAAGCTCTTTGAATTTTTTGGTACGATTTTCAATAGATTAAATGGATGTTTGGTATGAATGTATTTTATGTACATGAATTGTAACAATTTGTACGAACTTACTGTAAGTGTGATAATATGTCCATGTTATTTTGTATGTATTACAGTCTTGTTGTATAATTGTTGTAGACCGTGAAGAAGGTGCAAGGGTGCACCGAAACGTTGGTAGTAAGAATAAATGCTGTTTGACTGAACTTTCGAGTATTTATTAACATCTAATTTATTTAAATATCTAAAAACTTTTTCTTGGTTCATGTTGAGTTTTTATACAACAAAACAAAATAATAATTATTTATTTATTGATCTGTAATTTTACAAGGAAGACATCTTAAAATTTTGAAGAAAAAATCTCTCAGGGGGGGGGGGGGGGCGATCGCCCCATCGCCCCCCCCTTGGATCCGCCACTGTCGTTATAAAAGTCATTTTTGTGTGACATACATTAAATAACAAACCTACTAAATTAAAATCATATGATACCTTATATATTTTAATATCACTTCAATATAATATAATAAATTATTTCAAATGTGAAATAGTCATAAATATGTCACATGTCATAACATATGTTTACTTCCATTTAGCTGATTTTGACATGAACGTCAACGTGACGTGCAAATACTCTATTAGTTATTTTGTTCACCTTTTTTGTTGTTACATAGTATGTATGTATATATATATATATATATATATATATATATATATATATATATATATATATATATATATATATATATATATATATATATAGTATATTAGTTCGACACGAATAAATAAATAAATAAATAAATTTGGAAAAATGTGGAAACTAATTCCCATTTTCTTTCACGCGCAGGAATGACAACCGTAATCACAACAGTTTTGATTATGTCTTAGACAAGTTCATAGTTTTGCCATCAGGCGGCTACGAGTTAATTTTCTTTGCCAATAATAATTTGGTTATTTTTAAATTCTAATCTGGAATGGAAAACTAATTCTCTTTTTAAATAACATATTGGAAAATTATTTTTCGATATCAATAACGCGCAAAATTTTTGATTAATTTTACTTGATTAATTATGTCTAGAGCAAATAACATTTTTTAATTAATTAAAAACATGTTTGATGTGTAAATATCACAAATCGTTATAATTATTTTAAAACGAACCTAAATGTGTTTACAAAATTATTGGTCGCAAACATATTATAATCGTTTATTTACATGTGAGGGTTGAAAATATTGTATTGTTTTTAATGTACATGCGCAGAAACGAATGCCATGAATAATCAACGGTATTTAATATTAACATTTGTTTTATAAATCGAATATATTTTTGGGCAAAAACCAATAAAGTTAAATTTACATGAACGGTTTCATCGGTACGTTTTACGTGAATGACTCTATGCGTTAAAATGTACCTGTACCTTTGTGGTCTAAAACTTTCCACCTGTTTCTGTTAAACAGAAATAATTATCTTGCTATTGTCTACCATTTTAGATGTCATTGCTCATGTGAAATTACTGCAAATAGATATTTTTATATAAAAAAAAGATATGGCCAGGTCATTACCTTCCGTCAATTCTATGTATTTTGTACAAATCCCATACTGAAAGTTCCTTTAAAAAGATTCTATATATCCAGTAAACGAACATATACTATTTTCTACAAATTTCAAACCGAAAGGTTATTATGTAAATTGCACTTGGTACTAACATCTGTCAATAAGAATTATTTGAATATATCAATAATTTCCATGGTTATAGCATAGCTGGAAGATTTATGAAAGCTAATCCATTTAGAATTATTTAACTCTGTATCTATTGAATATGAAGGAAATTTTTTAATCAAACTGTATAGATAATAAAATATTCTTTCATATTTATAAGAACATAAAATGACAAAAACATATATTTTATTGCATTTTTTCAAGAAAAATAAGGGTACTTCAGATTGATCAATTATAACCAAAATCTAATCAGCTCTTCATATGGATGTAAAGAAGTGCAATACAAAAGAATAATAATTTTTAGAATTGCAGTGTTAGAGTTTCAAACACACACACGCACTAATTGTCGGTAATCTTAGAAACACCGTCTTTCCAATAGCAAAATGCACAATATAATAATACCAAGAACTTACAAAACTAATAACACACAAAGAAACACAAATTATGGACTCCAAAATCATCTTTATCACATGATTGACGTAATGACATGAATATTCAAATATTTGAAAATGACATTTGTTACCTCGATTACAGGGTGGTGAATATGCATTCAGAAACATGATAACAAGTTTTCAATCTAATAGCGTTCTGAAATACTTCCGGACCTTTTCATAGGTGTCGTTAGCAGTACAGATTTTACAGATATTCTCAAACTTTAATGTCATAATACTATAAAAACGTAACATATGTTTGAGAACTGCTATAAATTTCCCACAATTCTATATTGCATCGTTCATTTACAATTGTTATTTGTATCTTTGTTGCAATATAGTGCTTTATCATTCAATATATTTTCGCTAAGTATATTATCTTTCATATTAGCATTATTATACGGGGGTGAGGAAAAGCTTTTACAGAAGTTAACAGTGTCGTCAGTGCTCAGTAGAAGAAATGGTGTGTGTAACTGAACCAGGAGAATGTACATTATGGTAGTGTTCTTAGATGTTTGCTCTGTAGGAGAGCTCCAAGATATCACATTCTTTGATGAAAGGACGTGAAGCTCCATAAGATTCAACAACGAATGTTGAAATAATATGGTATTATCAGTTTTAATAAAAAAGGAGTATAGAAGAGGGCAGATTTGTTAAAAAGTGGACAAACATCGATGACGAGGTCAAAGAAGCAATGCATTTCTGGCTGACAAATAAAATTACCTTTTGTAATAATAATAATTCAATTTCTGTTTCCTTAGTAGTATGTGCTTAAATTTTATTAGTTGTCGCTGCGTAGTTTGAGATTTGTACTTATATATTTAGTATTTGATTTCATTTAAATAAGGAAATGTATACATGTTTCAATAAAAACATTAACATGTTGAGTACTTTTATTATATTTCTCATTTCTTAATAATGTCTTTAATAAACAGTGTATTTTCAATGGATACAGGATGTAATAGAAATAAGTACATTAAATTTAACCAGTAATAGAACTCGTCGACAGCAATAATATTTCTTAATCTTTTTTTCGAAATCTCATTTTTTTTAGCACAAGAGTCGTTTAGGTATTTCCATAATATTAATTAATTATTATTATAAAAGTTATAATTAGTAAACATGCCTGCCTTTATATATAGCGAGTATGCAAACATTGTGCTGGCCTATGGTGAAGTTCAGAGAAACGCTGCCTAAGTCCAGAAAATTTATTTGGAACGTTTTCCGAATCATCTTCCAAACGTTCGCTCCTTTGTACATTTTGTTCAGCATCTCCGAGATCATGAGTCCTTCAAGCCTGCTGCTCAAGATCGTGGTAGAACACGCCCTAATCACATAGAGAATATTGATGATGATGAAGGATGACGATATTTCTGGAATTCAGTCAATCTTTATTTCAACCCGACTAGTTTGACTAGACCGCATGTGTCTTCCTCAGGGGCTACATTTACAATTTTTTTACAATAATATATTGAATTACAATGGTTTAAATATAATAAATAAAAAAATAACTTACATAAATTTTCTTAACTGTTAGAAAATAGCGAGATTTTTTTGTGATTTAACAAATTGTATAAATACATGGAAATTAGGTTTTTTTTAAACATTCAAGAATTGTCAAAACGAACAATATTAAACTGTTAAATAAATTTTAACAAAGTCACAAATTATAAAAAATTATAAAAAGGTACACTTTTACAAGTGATGTAAAAAAGAAAAAAAAATAATATTCATGTGTTCACACCCTTAACGGCTAGCTATCACTAAGTAAAGTTTTGACCTGTACAGTGAAATTACTTATTTTAAAGTAGTTGAGTCATGTTATTTTAAAAAAGGTTTTACCGCCAAAGTTTTTTAATTCCAACCGAAAAAAAATATTTTATATTATTTTTAAATTTTAATGTTTTGTTTTATTTATGTATTAATTAGGTGTCATTTGTATTTTAGAATATTGTTATAAATTTTGCTAATGTACATTGTGTCGGTTTTTAAGTTAACATTGTTTGTGTCATGATTTATATGAAGCATTTCTAATATAGCCTTTTGTGCAAATTATTTTCCGTGTCTAGTATCTTTGAATTTTCAAAGTTAAATTTATGATTCTGGGATTGGGCGTGTGTGACTAGATGTAAATTATTTGTTATTTTTGTACAGTTTTTTCTGTGTTCCTTAAGACGTGTATGCAGATATATTTTTTGTTTGCCCTATATATTGAGCGGAGCAATCATTACATGGGATTTTGTATATTACATTAGATCTGATTTAATTATTTATCTTCGATTTAAGGTTACTAAATAATTATCCTACTGTTTTGACTGGTTTAAAACCTATTCCTATATTTAAATATTTTGTAAAACATTTCTTGAATTGTACAGCAATGCCATCTATGTACGGTAAGGAATAAAAGCATTCTTTTGCAGTTTGTCCATTCATTTCCGTGTTTGTTTGCGTTGTACTCACTTGATTGTTTATTTCTACGTTGTTAATATTATTTCCATTATTCATTTTTAGTCTAATTTTATTTTTACATTCATTATTCAGGCTTTTTACTATACTTATTGGATAATGATTTTTTTCTTAGTAGTTAGGTAGTAATATTGAGAATTTCTTCATGACAATTTGGTGAGGTTAATTTAAGTGCCTTATTTATTAATTTTTTGCATTGTTGATTTTTTGTGCTGTAGGGTGGTTTGATTTGTAATTTAGATATCGAGTGCTTGCTGTCGATTTTCGATACCATTTTGTAAATATAGATCCATTTTCATCACGTATCAAGGTCAGGTCTAGGAATGGAATTTGGTTTTGTTTTTCAACTTCAACAGTGAATTGTAAATGTGAATTATAGTTATTGAATATCTGTAGTGTGTTATCAATCTGGTCTTTTAGGCATGGCCAAGATGAGGTCGTCTACATATTTTTTTTATAAAAGGTACATTATGTGGCAACTGTGGAACTACCGAATTTAATTCATCCATAACTATATTTTCAATGACTGGAGATAGTGACGAGCCCATCGCTACTCCCCATATTTGTTTAAAAAACGAGTCCTCGTTTTGAAATGGACTTTCAGTAAGGCAGAAAGTTATGAGTTCTATGAAATCATCATTTGTGATTTCAGTTTTTATGCAAATTGTGTCCCAGTGTTTGTTTATGGCTGCGATGACCAAATCCATGGGTATATTAGTATACAACGATATTACGTCCAGGGAAATTAGTACATATCCTTCATTGAGATTTGTTTCACTGATATATTTTTGGAATTCAAATGAGTTTTTTACTAAATATTTGTCTTCTTCCATTCCTTTTAGTATTCCTGCTTAGTATTTGGAGAGAGCATCAGTTGGTGAGTTTATGCCAGACACTATGGGTCTTAATGGTAAATTAGGTTTATGAACCTTGATGAGACCATATATTCGTGGTGGTATAGAGTTATTTCCCTTATTCTTTAGAATTTTCTAAATATAGTAGCTGTTTCCATGGTTACAGCATAGCTAACTGATTTATTAGATTTAATTTCTTTATAATTATTTAACTCTATATCCATTGATTATGAAATGTAAAATGTAATCAATTCTTTAATATTTATAATAACATTAAATGTCAAAAATAATATTTAACAGCGTTTTTTCAAGAAAAACTGTTAAAATCTTCAAATGAGGGTCCTCCCGGTTGACCTATGATCAAAATCTATTAAAGTCTGCATATGGATGTAAGGAAGAGGAATACGTATAAATTATAATTTTCGGAATTCTAATAGGGTATTCTCGCATATTTTTTTTATTTTTTATTCTTAAAGAACAGGTATTTCTAAGAGTACCTGTGAAAACCCGAATTAAAAATACCTTTTAATAAGCGAGATATTAATTTTTAAAATTTAATTTTGGTAGGTCACGTGATACGTAACGCACTAGTTGTACGTACCAGCGGTGTACAATCAGTGGTTCATGAGTTTTCGAGTTTTTCAGTAAGTATTACAAAAGGTAGGAAATCAAATATATTTAATTGTAATCATACATATTATTACTAAAAAAATGTAAAGATAATTATAAGAAAACCATTTTAAGTAAATGATTACATTTATTTATCCCTACAGCTGTAGTACGAATACTCCCGAACGAACCGAAGTAGACCCGAGCATGTACGTACCTAAATGCGGCGTGTTATCATATTCGAGCATGTAATAGGGATATCAACTGGTCTCCCATTGATAGTACAACTAGTACATCATCAAAATTTTAATGCTTTATATCTTTTGCAACAATCAATTTATAACATGTTTTTTTGCTTTTTCTCTCTCGTTTACCAATCAACTTTAGTATTTTAAATAACTTTTTAATGTTTGTAATCATGAGAGAATACCCTATTGGAGATATCGCGGCCGAAATTATAATCACACACACACGAACACAAACACACACATACACATGCACACACACACATCATCGTAAAAATAGTAAAATCGTATTGTAGGGACCTTAAAACGTGTTTATTCATTGAAAACTCACCACCGATTTTTTTGACCAAAAACAATACCATCCTTATCTAGAGGTGACGGAATGTAAAAACGCTAGCTTTATTTGAATTTTTTAGTATTTTATTTTATACTTCGCAGGGGGTTTGAATCCCCAAATCCCCCCTCCTTTTAATACGGCCTTGTTTGGTAAGCACAAAGCACTCCATGTTAAAATTATAATAAAACAAAAAAAAGTTACTTCAATTTGAGAAAAAGTAAATCCAATTTCGGAGAATGTAAATTGATATTTTAATATTATTTTTCTGAATTGAAGTTAATTTTTCTGAAATTGAAGTTATTTTTCCTGAAGTTGAAATTACCTTTTTCTGAAAGTGAATTTACTTTTTATCCATACAATTTTCCTCGTCGGGAGGCCATGTAGCAGTAGTCTAGATTAAATAATTTAAGATTACTAAACTAAACAGGTACATATAACTGTATTAGAATAGAAGTATACAATCACAATTATTATAATCATTTCTTTGTGTGATTAGTTATTTCCATTATTGTAATAAAATTTGTCGTGGAATAAAATTAGATTTTCCAATTTAGTAAAATACGGTCATCGAAAAAATATTGTAATTAACATGTGTGTTAATTTGGCGATTAATGATATGAACAATTAACGTAAAAATGTCTCAATTATTAATTGCCTTCATTAACATACTTGATAGTTAAATAACTATTATTGTAATGAATTTTTTTAACAGTTATTTCTTAGATTTAAAATTAAAAAGTTTACGTCTTTGGCTGTATCATATTACGGTTCCTATAGGCAAATGCCTTGGATACCGTAATTTAAATTTGGCCGTTAATAAAAGTATAAATTAAAATTTAAAGTCAATGAATAATATAGTCACTTTTCAGAACAATTACATTTTTTTAGATTTTTATGTTATTTTATACTTAAGATGAAAATGAATGAGGATTATTTATCTTAAAAATAATGCTTTATTACTGGCTACTTAAAAGTTTCAACGTTTCGGAACTTTTCCGTTGGATATCCGATTCATTTTAATATTACAAGACTGATTACAATTCCTTCGAATTTCAGGAACTTTGAGACCAAGCGTTCAGATTACTGAAGGTTTCGTATTATAGGACGTTCGAATTATCGAGGGCGAGGCTCTTCTGTCCTTTGAAGTAAAATGTAAAGTGAAATTTTATAGCTCTTACTATTTTAAATTTATGTGTTGATTAGAAATGAACATTACGCCTCTAACCTCACTTTTCACATTATCTGCTCGGCAAGCCGTCTTGTGACAGTTGATAAGAGTGGGCACGTCACCATATCGACGTTACCATCGTCACCGCCTCATACAATCCATCTTTGAAAGTATGACGAGGATAATGACTATTTTGGGAAAGAGCGCTGAAATTACAAGCCGCGCACAAGAATTCAAAAATAATTAATCACCGGCCGGTGATTTGTCAGTAATGAGGACAATAGTGTAACAAAATGGCCGCCAGCCACCAGCGCCGCGGTTTGAATACATCGTAAATCATTGACCAACAAATGACGGCCGAGCGTGACAGGCATATGTTATAATATGCGATACATAATGTCGTTGAGCTCAGCCTTTGCTCTCTGAACTGTGTACCGCCACAAAGTATTTGTGGTTTGTATGTATACCAGAAAAATACCCGGAAGTCGTGTTATTATTTTTTTATTAAAATTGCGGGAAATACCCTAGCTCTCTAACCTTAAAAATACAATGTAAAGCTGACGGGCGTGAATGGCATTATCTATTATTAAAGTATCACCAAATATTTTCTTTTAACAAAAATGTGAAAAGTCACGTTTATTAGAAAAACAGTAGAGTTCATTCGCCTCAGTGTTTAAAAGGCATTGTCCCACATGCAAGACTCATATTTAAAATAAAAGCACACAATTATATTTATATTGGCGACTCAAAATTTAAATATACCTATGTGGAATTAGAAAAAGCGTAATAAACTAAATAAAAAGTAAAATTATACTTGTGACAATTACTTTTTTACCTTCCGCTACCCTTGGTAGATGTGTGTGTGTGTGTGCTTGCGTGCGTGTGTGTGTATGTGTGTGTGTGTGTGTGTGTGTGTGTGTGTGTGTGCGTGCGTGGATCCTCTTTACGCGCTAACCCACGTACAATCGTTCAAAAAAATTTGAAACTTCACATTTCTATCCTATTGTAATATAGAAAGAATTCGTTAGATTTTGGTGTAAATCAGATAACCGGAAATGGAACTTTACTTGATCCTCAAAATAGTTTTTTTTTTCGAAAAATACCTTTGAATGTTATTTTTTCGAGATTTATGTAATTACAAAAATTAAAGATTATTAAATTTTCTACAGGCCTGTATTAATACTTTTTTCTATATTATAACGTATGTAATAAAAGTTTTCGGAAAAAATTCTATAAATCAATTCAAAAAAACTTAGCATCTAGTTGTCATTGAAAACAAATGTTCAATATTGTTTAAATTTTAATATGTCATATCATATTTATCGAATATTAACATAATTATGTCGTACAAACTAGATATTCGAAAAAGTATATACAATTTGGTTGGACGGGTGTCAAAATCTGAAATAGTAAATATATTTAGAAGAAAAAATATTGCTGTTTCGACCATTTATAAAACTATAAGTGAATATGAGGAAGGCATACCATGTGTAAACCTTCCATAACGTGGACGGCCTAAAACTTTGTCCAGTCAAATAGGTTGGTGGAAAGTGCAAAAGACCGGTTCGGAACTTCGACTCGAAAATTGGCTCGCCAACTTCGGGTGTCACACATGACAATCAGCCGAGAACTCAGCAGAAATGGACTTAAACATCGGAAGAGGAAGAAGTGTCCAAAATATACAGATCAGTTACGTAGAATTCCGATATGTTGCCGTGCATTAAAAAGATATCACTTTACAGCTAACAGAGTTTTGATCATGGATGATGAAAAATATTTCACGTTTTCTAATTCGGAAATTAAAGGTAATGATGGATTTTATACGGATGATATAGAAAATTGTCCAAATAATGTGAAATATAAAACAAAAAAGAAATTTCAAGACAAGATTTTGGTCTGGTGCGCCAGATCAGCGGCAGGTATTTCACGTCCTTATGTTGAGCATGTGAGGGGTGAGGCAGTTGATGCTAACATTTATACCGAGAGATGCCTCCCGAAACTGGTTGATTTTATTAATACACATCATCCTAATGATAATATTATATTTTAACCGGATCTAGCATCTTGCCATTATTCTAGAATAACCAGAGATTGGTTTGATGCTCACAACATCCCATTTGTGCCTAAAAATGACAATCCCCCCCAACATTCCCCTGACAAGATCCATTGAAGAATTTTGGTCAATATTAAGTAGAAAGGTTTACGATAATGGTTGGCAAGCCCAAAATGAAGAACAGCTACGACGTCGAATATTTCAAAAAATTCGCGAAGTAGACAATATCACCGTACAGAACATGATGCGACATGTTAATCAAAAATTGCGTGCTATTGAAAACAATGGATCTTTAAGTATTATTTAAATTATACATTCTGTTAATCATTTATTCTAAAAAAAAGTTGCTAAATAAAATATTTGAATACATGATTTCCATATTTTTCAATTTCACCAAAAAAAAATCCGAAAACTTTTGTTACATACGTTATTTATAGATAAATTTATAAAAAATTCCATAATTTAAACCTCGGAGTCTACACTTTAATCACAACTCCATGGTTACACAGTTCAGATCTCAAACGCATGTAACTGTCAGGTAAATGTCACTGTCAAAAAACTAATCATTTCAAATTAATAATAGTAACGTTTTAAAAAGAAAACTGTAATTAGAAAAATAATTATATGGAAAGGAACTTTAAAGCTAATGCTCTGTATACATTTTTCAAAATAATTCATATTATAAATGAACTTTTGAACTCAATTTTGTTTTTTGCAAATATGCATTTGGATTAATGATTTGAAAAAACAATTATTTTCGATGTGAAGATAATACTAAAATGCTTTTATTTAGTGAGTGATTTTTAATAATAAAATAATATGGCGGAATTGGAAAACAGGTATTAATCGAACGAGCTTGAAATTCTTCTTTTTTACCTTCCGTCACCTCTAGGTAAGGAAGGTATTGTCTTTGGTCAAAAAATTCGTTGGTTAGTTTTCATTGAATAAGCACGTTTTAGGGTCTTTACAATACGATTTTACTATTTTTACGATGATGTCTGTATGTGTGTGTGTGTGTGTTCGTGTGTGCGTGTGTGTGTGTATGTGTGTGTGTATGTGTGTGTGTATGTGTGTGTGTATCCCCGCCGTTTCGGACACGATATCTCCAATACTAGAATTCCAAAAATTACAATTCTTGCGTATTCCTCTTCCTTACAACCATATGCAGATCTGTTTAGATTTTGGTTATAATTGGTCAACCGGAAGTACCCTCATTTGAAGATTTTAATAGTTTTTCTTGGCAAACTCAGTTAAATGTTATTATAACTTAAAGAATATATTATTATCTATACGATTTGATTGCATTTTATATTTGTTATTCAACAGATATGAGTTAAAGAAGAATAAAGATAATAAATTTGATATAAATTTCATTATTCAGCCAGCTATGCTAACTTAACCATGGAAACTGCTAATATATTCAGGTAATTCAAATTGACAGATGTCAGTATCAATAAAATGTAAATCAATGAAAGAAAATCTGATGTGGCCAGCACATAACCTCTCGCCGTATATTTTACCTGGCTGTATGCATAAAGCAAAGAATATTTTTATAAATACAAATAATATATTCATATCAATCTATGACGTATATACTTCTTTATTATTCAATAATAGCATGTCTCAACATAAAGATATTTTACCATAAATTATGTTACAATAAATTACAAAGTAGAGTTTACCATATATAAATATTAGGCTGGTAACAGCAATTTTCAATTCGAACAACCTTGTTTACTTTCTCTTCATATTCTTCTAGTAAAAACATTAATTTTGGGCGGTCTAAAATGTATATATCTGGATTGTGCATCTATTCTTACATATCTTCTTTTACATTTTATTTTTTCATACATGTTATATCTAAATAACACTAATTCCCTTTAATAAAGTGACGGATAGATTGCACTCCGATTATTCTTATATCGATGTGTAATTTTGTCAATATTTACAACTTACTTGAGAAGAATTTGATAGCTTTTTCGCAATTCAAAGTTACTCTAGTCTACAGTACTGGTGTACATTGTCCCATAATGTTTGAAACAAATTTAAGTCCTTCAACCTAGACTTGTCATCTCCATAATAGTCACAGATCAAGAATTAAGGGATTCTCCAAGTACATTTTTCTTTCATTACTCATTATTTCTGACACTGACATTTATCTGTCAGTTACAAATAATTTAAATTTTCAACTATTTTTCATGGCATCCTTTCGGTTGTAAAATTAATTACAACAGATTATTTTATATATTATATTCCTTTTAGCGAGAGGTAAAAAAGGGAAGTAACTCTAGTGTTAGAAGTTTCTAGATATAAGAGAGACGATTACATTGGTTTGAACATGTTATGAGGAGAGATGAATATATTAATAGAAGGTGAAAGTAACATAGGAAGACCAAATATAAGATGAAAAGACTGTATTGCAGAAGACTTGAGAGAAAAGGAACTGAATGAGGACGACACGGAAAACAAAAATGAGTGGAAGAAGAAAATAAAAAATAGCGACCCCCTAACGAATGGGAAAAACTAAAGAAGAAGATGTCAGTGTCTAGTGAAATTTGCATAGTTTGTTTATGAAATAACTTTACTGGGAATATAGGATCTTTTGCAAGAAAATTTATGTATAGGGCGCGTGTAGTGACATCACTTTGCTGACTTTGGTAAGCAGATATGGGACCCGTGTCAAAATGACAGCAATTAATTATGTCCATAACTGACAAGTGTTATAATTTTTCATTCAAAATATCATAATTTCTTATTATTATTTTTTTGTTATCAGGAGTATGGAATTCAGTTGCCGAGAAAGGGAATCACATAATACCAAAAATTTAGAATCTTTAGTAAGAATATTTATGTATGGATTTTGTACATAATACACAGGATTGACGGAAGGTATTGTGCTGGCCACATCAGATTTTTTCTTATGGATGCAGTTATCTTTGAGATATAATTATTACAGCAGCGATGCGCAACCCGTGGGTCGCGACCCCTGTAAGAATTTTGCTGGGTCGCGGAATTCTTTAGAAATTCATGTATATTAAACGAGCTCAAACTCATAATAGTTTGGCCGGGCAGATTTACATTTTCAACAAATTATAAAACCTACACAAATGGTTAAAAATTTCTACAAAGTTCTTTCGGCTACTTTCAATGTAGACTTAAAACTTAAATCTAATGTGGCCAGCACATTACCTTCTGTCAATCCTGTGTATTATGTACAAATTCCATACATAAATTTCTATATTTCTAGTAAAATTATTTCATAAATAAACACAAATTGCACTTGACACTGACATCTTCTTCTTTAGCTTTTCCCATTCGTTAGAGGTTGCTATTTTTTATTTTTTTCTTCCACTCATTTGTATTTTGGTTTAGCTTTACGAGAGGAGAGACGAACCATTATGCTAAATCAGCTGAGAGTAAAATGATATTAATTGGGTGTTGGTTCGTCGTCCAGGAAAGATGAGTGGAAGATTATTTTTTAAATATTATGAAGTAATGTCTTGTGATATCATTTACCCAAATAGTATGAGATAATAAAACCAAGTTAAGGTGTGTAATTTTTTAATATTTTTTTTTATGATTTTTGGGTTCAACTCACTGTAATTTGCCATAGTAATATGCTGCTGTAATTTGCTTTTATAAATTGCTATTGTATTTGACTATTAAAAATTTAATATCTATTATTTTGTGTTTAATAGGCTTATACCAATCTTTATAATTTTATTTTGCATATATATGCATATATATGAACTTAATGTCATAAATTTAAGGGTAAGTAGTATGACATGTGTAGATTACGAAACCGAAAGAATGTTTTAAAAATTCGCATATTTAAGGGTAGTTTTCATGAAACTAACATTTTTGGTTCCACACAATTATTTTAGTTAAAAATGCTATTTAATTTAATTATTAAGAATAAAATCTTATACAACTAATTTTGAATGTATTTTTGATAACCATATTTTGAATGAAATATTAATTAAAACAGCAGTAAAAAAAAGTTTCCTCAAGAAAAGTCGAATTTTTTTCTTCGAATTTTTAAAAAAATCTTTCTTTTTTGTAATCTACACATGTCATAATACTTACCCTTAAATTTATATCATTAAGTAATTTAAAACCTGGCCATAGGCGATTATCATGGGATATCAGTTTTTCCTTGCGCAAAAGTTCCCAAATTATTTTAGACAAAAGTACTTCGAATAAATGTTGTAGAGATTTAAATTCTGTACCAGAGTTAGTAATAAGATTTTATTTTTGACATTTAATAACCGAGTAAATCAATTTTAAAGCTTTTTGAAGATTGCTGATTTATAGCAATAGCCAGGCAACTCAAACAAAATTTGTCCACCATTTTATAATCTGAAGCTTTTCTTCATGAGAAAACTGTTTCATACTTTCAAAGAAATATGTTATTGAACAAAAAACACAAAACACAAACTTTTTTTAACAGTTAAGATGGCATGCAATTGTTTGTAATTTTGTTTGAGTTCCATGGCTACCGCTATAAATCAGCTATCTTCAGAAAAAATTAAAATTGATTTTCTCGGTTATAAAATGTCAAAAATAAAATCTTATTACTAATTCGAGTGCAGAATTTAATTCTCTACAATATTTATTTGAAGTATTTTTTTCTAAAATAATTTGGGAACTTTTGCGCACGGAAAAACTGATTTCCTATGTTAAACGCCTATGGCCAGGTTTTTAATTAACACACTGTATATATAGTGTGTGTGTAACGAAACGTGAAACATAGGATTTTAAAAATTTGCGGAAATTGGCTCTCCTGTACATTTTAAAGCAAAAGTACAAGAATGAAACGTTGTTTAGAATTAATTTTTACTTATAAAAAATCCTCATTTAATGCAATAGAATATCTCTAGCACTAGATATTTAGAAAAGAAGATATGACATTTTCGTCAAAAATCAGATAGCCATGCAAATAAAATAGAAATAAAACAAAATCTCATTCTGACAGTTCAGTTCAGTGTTATTGATGTTAATTGTTGCAATCATTGTGTCTACACTGTTGTAATCAATAAATTGCATCACTGTTCGTTTTTGGATAATAAAATGGATTTGTTCAGTACCGAAGAAAAAATTTTGATTGTCAAATTACATTGCAGAGGAAATAGTTATGAAGAAATTCGTGCACTTTTTGGTGGCTCGTGTCCTGATCGTCCAATTCCAAGTAAAACGACAATATTTCGTGTAATTGAGAGATTTAATAAAACAGGAAGTGTTTTAAAACCATGCAAGTGTCAAAGGCCAATTGCAGATGACGATGAAGAAAGACAAGCAAATAAAATTAATGTAATTGCAGCCATTAATAAAAATTTAAGTTTGCGGCAAATTGAAAAAGATACTTCAATTTCATATAGTACTGTAAGAAATTATTTAAAAGAAGAAAATATAAATCTTTTAAATATGGCAAACACCAGGAATTGAATGAAGAAGATAAGTTTCTGAGAGCAATATTTTGTGAATTAATGCTGGAAAAAGCAAATGCAGATTCACATTTTATTGAAAATATTTGTTTTTTCGACGAAAGCACATTTACACTCAATAATGAGCCAAATATTCATAATTTTAGATATTGGCGTAAAAATAATGAACATCTGTATGTTACGACTCATACACAATATCCCCGAAATGTCAACGTTTGGACTGGAATTTTAAAAAACATATTATTGGGCCATATTTCATTAACGGTACTTTAACTGGTAAGTCCTATTATGATCTGCTGATAAATGTTATAGAACCGGCAATTGAAGAACTGGCCAATGATCGTGAAGTATGGTTGCAACAAGACGGCTGTCCAGCTCATAATACAAAAATTGTAAAAGAATATCTTAATGATGTATTTCCCGATACATGGATTGATAGAGACGGACCAATTCACTGGCCCGCACGGTCTCCGGATCTAGCGCTAAATGATTTTTTTCTACGAGGACATCTAAAATCAAAAATTTACAGTGATTACAAATATCCAGTTTTAGAATCACTAAAAAACAGAATATCCCTGGAATGTACTAAAATATCATGCTACCAACTAGCGAATGTTAGGCGTTCTTTTATGATAGATTAGGTTATTGTTTGGCGCAGAATGGAGACATATTTGAGCATTTAACTTAAATAAAACTTCTCTATTTTGCTGTTATTCTTTTCTTCCGATTTGTATGATTTATTTTATTATTAAATATTTGATAATTTCCCATTTTTAATATTCACCGAAATCTCAGTTGAGTTCAGTGTTTTTCATGTTAATTGTTGTAATCATTGTGTCTATTATTATAATTCAACATTAAATATTAAAGTATTATGATCTTGATATTTTGTTTTATGTATTTGTTTTTTATTTCCATGGCTATCTGAATTTTGATGAAAATGTCATATTTTATTCTCTAAATATCTAGTGCTAGAGATATTCTATTGCATTAAATGAGGAGTAAAGTAAAAATTAATTCTAAACAACTTTTAATTCTTGTAATTTTGCTCTAAAATGTACAGGAGAGCCAATTTCCGCACATTTTTAAAATCCCATGTTAAAGTCCTATGTTCCACGTATCGTTGCGCACACTGTTTATATATATATATATATATATATATATATATATATATATATATATATATATATATATATATATAAAATAAAAAATTTAAAAATTATTTCATTAATTTTATTTACATCTTTTTGAACTCAAAAATTACCGCTTGGACTTATTTGAATATAAAAGGTTAAGAGATAGTGTTAAAAGTTTATATTATTACAATTGGTGATCATCGTTGTGATTTATTACATTCTTCCATCTTATCTTTGGTCTTCCTCTGTTCCTTCTACCTTCTATTACTAAGCTATTCATCTTCATCTCTCCTCATGCCATGTTAAAACCAATGTAATCGTCTCTCTTGTATCTTTCAAGAAACTTCTATCACTCGAGCCATTTTACTTATTCTTTCGTTCCTTATCCCAACTTTCCGTGATTGAATATGAAGTATAAAATGCAATCAAATCGTACAGATAATAATATATTCTAAAATTTATAATAAAATTAAATTTCAATAAATGATATTTAACTGCGTTTTTTTAAGATAAACTGATAAAAATTGCAAATGAGGGTACTCCGGTGGACCAATTATATAATCTAATCATGTCTGCATATGGATCTAAACTCGAGAAATACGAAAAAAATGTAATTTTTGGAATCATGGTATTGAAGTTATGCGATCCGAAACGATCGTCACATACACACACACACACGCACACACTCACACACACACATATATACATACTGACATCATCATAAAAATAGTAAATTCGTATACTTATACATAATTAGTACTGTCTACTGTGGAGAACTATTTTAGGGATATTAGGGACTTTGGTGGCTGTGACTCTTGGTCCTGGACGAATGGTGCCAGAACCGCCGACTCAGACCGAGGCACAAGACCAGCTCAAAAAGCTCTGCAGTGGTAGCTAGGCCTAGAGAGCTTATACCCTCTATTGGAGAGTTTATGAGTCGCCGCACCAAGCAAAACTGAGGTGTTACCTCGAAGACTCGCTACAGTTAAATCAAGGCTCAAATTTTTTCGAGCCCTACCGACGAAGGTTCTCCCGGTATCCTGTAGGTGCATCTACGCCGATGGCCGGGGGCTCAGTCACATCACCTTAGTTTGCTCCCAGCCGCCGTCTTCTGGTATACAATATTCTTTTATAGTTTATTATTTTTTTCTGTACAAAATTTTTAAAATCAATATTAAACCTTACATGTTATTTGTTTGTGTTTCTCTCCTTGGGTACACCTTCTCAAGGGTTAACCTTTTTCAAAGTGTTGGCGCTCCGAATAATAATTTTGTGGTAGTAGAGTTCTGCACAAGTATTGGCCTAAGTCAGTTTTAACTTTTAGTTGGGCTACATCCACCACAAGTTTATTAATCGAACCTCGAATTTGCTTCCGCACGAAACCCATTAGTTAGCCGTTGCCCTTTGTGTGCGACACATGTAGTTATCCCTTCGTATGTGTCACAACATATGGGGTAATACTCACAGAAATATTTGCAGTGCTTGCAGATAGAATTCAAGTTGGTAACAAAGATGATGTATTCCAATATTAAATGGCGGAATACTTATTATTTTTTTTGTAAGTTTAAAAACTATTTTTTAAACTAGTCGAAAGAAATTTCTCACCAATTGCGTATGTTTTATAATTTGTTTGTTGAAATTGTAAATCGGCCGAAATTTTGGCTTGTATTTCCTAATTTAATAAAAAAAATTGGGGTCGCGTAGAAAAATTGTCTATGAAAAAGGGTCACGAAAAGAAATAGATTACGCACTTCTGATGTAGAGGGTGGTAACTAGAACTCCCGCTGATAGAACTTTAACATGTAAAATCATACTTTCGTAATTTCCTGCTTCCCTAATTATTTTTATTTTAGGTAAAAAAGCCCTTAAATAAAAATTGTAAAGGATAAAATTTTAAAGACTACCAAAATAAACTACAGGCTTTAGAAATGGACTACTTAAGAAGATCGGCCAGAGTTTCCAGATTAGAAAGAGCCAGAAACGACACAATTCGAACCAGGATGCAGGCGGAACAGACCATTTTGCATAGAATTGAAATACGAAGTTTAAAATGGTTCGGACACTTGTTGCGCATGGATGAGAATAGATGGCCAAATAGATTATTTAACTGGAAACCACCTGGTAGAAGAAAGGTACGAAGACCGAGATTATCGTGGAATGAAAGAATGAGAGAAGCTATGTCAACCAGAGAACTTGAAATAGAAAATGCTGAAGATAGAGAAGGCTGACGTTTGGGAGCGGAGAGATGGCAGTAGCTGTATTAATATATACCGTGTGTCCCAGCGTTTGGTTGTCATAGGCGTTTAACATGGAAAAACAATTTTTTCTAAATAAAAAGTGTCTGGCTAACAACTAAGCTACCATATTGCATAGGATAATACTGCGCCCATTTCTACATCTTATTTAATACAGATTACTTCATTATAATAGCGTAATTTAGCAAAATTAGCAAAAATAGTTTCACATTTTTTGTATGTTGTTTTTATTCCCTACTACAAACATAAATAGATGCATATTGTCATGGTCCAGTGGTAACGTTTCGAAGTACGCATCCAAAGATTCTAAGTTCAAACCTCCACTAGGATTAATTTTTTTTTTTTATTTTTTTTTTCTTCGTTCTTTCTTATTAATTTGTGTTATTACATTTAATTGTCTTATACATGATATCTAAACAATAATAATTTTATATTAATATGAAAAAACGAAGAAAAAAAAATAAAAAAAATAATTAAACCTAGTGGAGGTTTGAACTTAGAATCTTTGGATCCGTACTTCGAAACGTTACCACAGTACCATGACAACATGCAGCTATTTATGTTTGTAGTAGGTAATAAAAACAACATACAGAAAATATGGAATTATTTTTGCTAATTTTGTTAAATTATGCTATTATAATGAGGTAATCTGTATTAAATAAGATGGGCGTAGTATTATCCTATGCAATATGGTAGCTTAGTTGTTAGCCAGACACTTTTTATTTAGAAAAAATTGTTTTTCCATGTTAAACGCCTATGCCAACCAAACGCTGGGACACACGGTATATGTATATATATATATATATATATATATATATATATATATATATATATATATATATAAATTTTAAATTTTGAAAGGTATGGAAATGTCAAAAATCACTCTAAATATGACGAGAGCCATGAAATTGAACGAAAAAGTATCAAATATTAACGGTTTAGCGTGGATTCCCTGCTCAAAGTATACCTTAATAATTAAGCTACAATCGCAAAATGAAATGATTTTTTTAAACTACTATATTAATATATTCCAAATAAAATGTGTTATGGCCGGTTGCACCAATGTATCTTAAATTAAATACTAAACTTTGCTTAAATTGACAACATTGCATCGAAATGAAATAATGTTAAAGGAAATATAATATATAGCCATAAATTAAAGCAATTTTTGCTTTCGGAGAAAGGTTTTTGGTTATTCCCATCTAGAAAATAATATAACTAGCGCGCGTTAAGTTAAGACTGACCTTGTATGCGCAGAACCTATAATTCGTACAGGGATGCGTCAAAATCGAAATGTAATAAATTGAGGGATTACGTATATTGACGATCGGTTGACAGTGGCGTAGCCAGGATTGTAAATTTGCAGGCGCTCAGCATTTTAGTGGTTGTTATTAGGTTACGCAAATGTATACCGGAAAAAGGCGCCGCAGGCAATTTTTTTTTTCATTCAAGGTCAAATGCCTTATAATTGAAAGTTACATTTTTTTTCAGATCATAGAACATTTTAGAAATTAAATTTTAATTAGGTAATTCATTTCGGGAGGGGTTTGAACCCCTAAACCTCTCCCTTGGCTACGCCCATGACTTACCTATAAAATATATCTATGCTAAATATAGGTATAGTGGATAAAAAACAACTTGCATGGTATAAGAAATATATTTACGTATTTGTAACATACAACAAATAAATAATTCTTAAATAATTAAAATGAAATACTTAAATACCTTTGGTTCTACTCGTATTTAAACAAAAGACATTTTAAGATCAAATGTCAAAAAAATAAAATAATGATTCAACAAACTCAAAATACTATTTAAAAAACAGCGTAAATAAATAAAATGGCTAATGAATATGAGTTAATGATGAATGTGTTAATTGAACTCGCCTATTCGACTCGTTAGCGAATTTATTAATTGTACAATCCGCGCACAAAGATTTAGCTTCTTCATGCTCTATGTTAAGAATCGCCAATGAAGCAAGTCTTTCTTGTCCGGTAGAATTCCTCAAATATGACTTAATTCGTTCTAGTACACTAAAACTTCTTTCGCATGCAGCTGTCGTTACCGGTAAAGTCAGAGCAATTCGTATTCATGATACAAATACTGAAGGTATGACAACGCGCACATCTTCTCTCTCTTTCTAGCGCGGTGTGACGTCATGTGGCAGGGAACAGCCGTCTGCCACTATTCATAACTATAGGAGCGCACCATTTCTCTATTTCTTACAATAATAAACATACGATCAGCTTTATTTTCTGTATACTTCTAATATTATTTTTTTAGTTACCAAATTTTTGCAGGCGCTCAATGGAATTTTGGGGGCGCTCGAGCGCCTCCAAAAAGGGTTCTAGCTACGCCACTGTCGGTTGAATATTTACAGTAATAATACTATTTACTAGTAATTGTTATATGCTGTTATTTCAACAATAAAAACACTTTATCAACATTTAAAATTGGCATACCGAGGAAGAAGATTCATTCAGAAGACAAATAAGACGAAATTAACCTAACTTGATGGGAAAACGTCAAACTTATGTTAATTTATTTGTTTCAATTCCATGACTAACGCTATTTTTGGGGTGATTTTCGACATTTTCATATCTAATTTGTGCTGTTACAAAGCATGCATAATTAATTTTGCTTATTGATTGAAATGTAGGATTTTATGTTCTACAACTTATATTTGAAGCTTTTTACATAAAAAGCAGGAAATTACGAAACTATGATTTTACATGTTAAAGTTCTACGTAAGAGAGTTCCAGTTGTCACCTTAATGGTATCAAATACCAATATCATCTATGCAGCATATAAGAAATTGAATATGAAGACCATTTGATTGATATGAATCATTTCATTGTCAGTAATTTTTATATGAAACATTCTTCATCTTAATTAATATTTCAAATAAAGTTTTCTAGAAGAATTTACTGGTAAAATACCAGTCACTAATGAAATTATGCCAGTTGCGAGTATAAAAAAATATGAATATTGGGTCTTACTATTCTTGCTCTTTATTAATGACATTGTTTCAGCACTCTAATGTCATATTATATGCTGATGACTTAAATATTTTTAAAACCATTAGTTATATTGAAGATGCTAAGCTCTTACAAGCAGATATTAATATTTGAGTTTAGTTTGTAACCTCTAACTTATTTTTAAACTATAGTAAATTTAAAATAATGAGCTACTTTGTCAAAAAAAAACTACAAATATGATTACAAAATAGACTCTCATACCCTTGAAAGGCTCACTCAATTTAAAGATCTTGGTGTTTTATTTGACGAAAGGCTCCAATTTTACAGATCATATATTACAAACTGTTAAATCTGCTTACAAAAATTTAGGCTTTATTTTTAGAAATACCCAGTACTTTATTCATATTTCAACTCTTAAGAAATTATATTTCTCGTTCGTAAGAACAAAACTGGAATATTGTCACCAAGTTTGGAGTCCTATCTACGAGTATAATAAATACATCCATTTAATTGAATCTATTCAACGTAAATTTGTTAAATTATGCATTTTCAAGCTTTTCAGATATTATCCCAGCTTTGATACAGACTACAAAGACTTGTGTAAATTTAGTATTGTGTCTCTCGATACTCGCAGAAAAATTCAATCATCGTTGTTCCTTTATAAAATTTTGCATTGTGTCATAAATGATCCCATAATCATAGGAAAAATTCCTTTCTTTGTTCCTAGGCATAATTCCCGGTTTAAATATACCTTCTATTGTAATACTCTTCGAACGAACTATGAAGTAAAGTCACCTATTCTATGCTTTGTTACAATGTAAAAATATCGAAGATTAGGCACAATGAACACAACAATAAAGTATTTGTTGTGCATTGACAATTAAGAGAACTAAAACCAAAATATTTTATTGTGCTCCATGATTCCATATTCCCTCCTTGAATACATGAGAAAGTTGTAAAATATCATTAATTTTGTAATATCTTACATAATTTAAAAATTAAAGTACAAGTGTTTTATATCGTTGAAAAAAAAAATACCTATTTAATGCCTACTCTGACTTCCATATGAAAATTGAAAGTTAATATAAGTTTCTCGATAATGGTACTAATAAGAGAGAACTTTTTTTTGAGGATGCCTATGAATTTCTTTTACAAAAGTGTATGTAGAAAGTGCAAGTTAAAATTTAGTTTGAATTCATATAAAAAAGTTATGCATTTTTTCCGAACAAACCAAACACCACTAAAATGGTATAATTTAACCGACCTCGTATATCTTATAGTTCTCGAGATTCGCATGCTGAACAAATTATCTAAATATACATATACAGGGTATATGCACCACGAATATTTTGTTTATTTTGAGAGATACAAAAAAATGTTAATAAGCAAAGTTAAACTAGACAAAGGGGCTCATAAGATGATCATAGCAGAAATTTTGTATCACTTCCGGTTTTAGCGAAAATGAGTACAACTTTAAAACTAGCATAGGAAATTGGTATTTTTATATTTTTTTCAGAATATACAGAAAATTAGCTTCACAATGATACCAAATTATCATAGTTTTACTTTAACCATTTCAAAATGGTGACCATTTATTCTTAAAATATGTATTAATAAAATTCCATACAAAATAAAACATAGCAAGCTATGAAAACAATTTTATTATCTTATAACAAGAAAGAAAAGAATTTACCTACATTTGTGATAGTGACAATTTCTTGTAATAATTAAAGAATTATGGCTCAAGTGAATTACACAAATGAAGAAATGGTTGATATGATTTTAATAATCGGAGAATGTCAAAGAAATTATGTTAGAGCACTTCAACTTTATGGAGAGAGGTATCCTCACCGACGACAACCGAGAAGACAATATTTTAATGAAGTTGTTAATAACTTGAAAACACATGTGTAGCGACATCAAATGATCCTAATCGTCTTAGGCTATTGTTACTCTTTTTCCCGAGGTTACTTGGCGACAAATGGAAAATAAACATTAATTCATGTTCTGTAATTCGTTTTGTTAACGTCAAAATTAAACCGTTCCAATAAATATAAATAAAACATATACAACTAGTTATACAATTTATTTATCCCAACATTTATTTTACATATCGTGTAACGGCAACAAACCGTTACACATGGATCATTTAAACTGAAAAATCGACGTGCAAGAAGAGGAAATGAAGTAGATAATCACCGAGATGATGAAGAAGAATGAATATTAGCTTACATTAATTACAATTCTGAAGTGTCGGTGAGGGAATTAAGTAGAGAATGCGCGGTATCATGTTGGAGAGCATTCAAAATTTTAAGAAAACATAGTTTTAATTCTTATAAGATGCACATTAGTCAATCTCTTGGGGAATATGACTATGATCGTAGAATAAATTTTTGCAATAATTGGTTTTTCCAAATGTGACAGAATGATAACAGATTTCATCATAAAAAATTATTTTCTGATGAATCATATTTTTCGAACAATGGGCTTTTTAACAGAAATAATTTAAGACGTTGGGCAACCGAAAATCCCAGAATACTGAGAACATCCAGGCATCAAGAAAGATTTGGTTTTAATGTTTGGCTGGGAATAATTGGGGCCAGAATTGTTGGCCCTATTATATTTCAAGGTACTCTGACAGCAGAAAGGTATTTACTATTTTTACAAAATGAAGTGGAAGATCTGCTGGACGACTTATCTATTGTCAATACCATTGGCATGTGGTTCCAACAAGATGGAGCGCCAGCTCATAATGCAAGAAATGTAGTGGCCTATTTAAATGAAAAATATGAAGATAATTGGATTGGAACAAATTCTCGAAATCCTTGGCCAGCACGATTTCCTGACCTTACGCCACTGGACTACTTTCTTTGGGGATATTTGAAAAATAAAGTATACCGAACACCTCCAACTACTTTGGAAAATTTAGAAATAAAAGTTAGAGCGATTGTTAGAGAAATTAATGAGAATATCCTAGAAAATGTAATGAGAGTTTTTATTACGTATAAGAAAATGTATAGAAAATAACGGCGACCATATTGAGCAGTTGTAGTTTTTCACATTTACTGTTTCTGTTTTGGTATAGTTGCTAAAAAATAAAAAAAATAATACCTCACGCCTAATTTTTTTTAATTTCTTCTTTTCTTTTGTTATAAGATAATAAAATTGTTTTTATAGCTTGCTATGTTTTATTTTGTATGGAATTTTATTAATACATATTTTGAGAATAGATGGTTGCCATTTTGAAATGGTGAAAGTAAAACTATGATAATTTGGTGTCATTGTGAAGCAAATTTTATGTACATTCTGAAAAAATATATATAAAAATACCGACTCCCTATGCTAGATTTAAAGCTGTACTCATTTCCGCTAAAACCGGAAGTGATACAAAATTTCTGCTATGATCATCTTATGAGCCCCTTCAGATACCGTTGAAAAAATTTAAAATTCCGAACAGTTTAAAAGTTAATATAAAAATCTGTTGTGGCCAGCACAATACCTCTCGCCATTTTCATTTTATCTTGCATAGGGCGCGAGCAGTTATGTGACTTTGTTGGCCTTAGCAATCAGATATGGGGGCCCGTGTCAGAATGACAGCTAGTAATATACATAGGTGTCAAGTATCATAAGTTCTCATTCGAAACATTATGATTTTCCAAATCCATGTGGATTATTTTCCTCGACAAGTATATTCCATACTAATGGATGACAAATAACAGAATATTATGAAATTTTGAATGAAAAATTATGACATATGACAATTGTGACATCTATGTAAATAACTACTAGCCGTAATTCTGACACGGGTCCTCATATCTGCTTGCCAAGGCCAACAAAGTCACATGGCTGCTCGCGCCCTATAAGTAACGAATTTAACATTTCTTGAACACACAAATAATTGAAATTGTTTCTCTTCTTTCGTTCTATGAGAAAATTTATCCTACTATTCTGACATGTTCAAAATACTTCAAATTCATTGACGGTATTAGCGGTATTTTTTAAGGATATATGTAATATTAACATACCTGCAATTTAAATAAATATAAAAAATAAATAAATAAATAAATATTTCATCACGGCATATTACCCATTGCTGGGTGTGCCAATCTGCTTTGTACAGATATCGGTAATAAATATTTAATTAATAATACAATAATATATATTAAATGTACTCATACCTCCCAGAAAAATCTGACACTGACATTTTGCATTTATTTGTCAATTACAAAAATTAAAATATCGCAACTGTTTTTCGGGCAACGAGATTTTATTACAACAGATTATATCTCCAAACCTATACGAGATATAATAAAAAAATTAAATGTGTCAGATTGAGAATTTAATTATCTTTAATATTTGTCGTAAAAAATTTTCAAAAAATAATATTTAGAAATTTTTTTTTTAGAAACTACCACTTCCGGTTGTCCAACTGTTACCAGAACCTATTCAACTCTTCCCATTACTGTTAGATTGAGGAATCCGTAGTCAAACAGGTCTTTAGTCGTACAGAATTTGAAAAATCGTGTCTCCAGCAACCTCACACACACACACACACACATCCACACACACACACATACACACACACACACAGACATCATTGTAAAAATGTTAAAATCGGATTCTATGGACCTTAAATCGTGCTTATTCAATAAAATCTGGATATGCGATTTTTAGCATGAATCCAATACCTCTCTTAGCGAGAGATAAAAAAACAGAAAATCGCGATTTTTAAATAAGTCAAATAACTCCGTAATTATAATAGTACATTAAAACACAAGTATCATAAGGCAATCTGTTAACGTACGAGTCCAAGTTTGGAAAACGAGCCGCTAGGCGAGTTTTACAAAGGACGAGTGCGTCAACAGGCCTTATGATACGTGTTTTTTATACTATTTTTTCTATTGAGGTAATTTTACGATTAAATTTATTTAAATTGCGACGTCAAATTATGACTAGGTATTTTTTGTTAGTTATGTTTATGTTGGTAACGCTTCCCGCTAACAATTGAAATTTCATATTTTGTTCATCTATTGATTAATTAGTGTATTGCAAGGTGTATTGTATTTATGATTCAAGGTCTGATTCTGGTTGTAAAATTAATATTATATTTCTTTCTAGTCCTATCACCTAAAGAAAGTATAAAAATCCATAATTAAAAGTAATATGTTGAAATATTATCAACAATTTACCATTTTGAGGTTACCTGTCATCTGTCAGTTATGAAAGCATAACTACCAACTAGAGAACATAAAAGGCGCCAAAAATAGTACGCTTATAGATCTTCTAAACGTCGTGTTTTCAGTACAAAACAGTGCGTTTATAGAAACATAAGAACACCGAAATAGAAAAAAGATATAAGAAAATGTTTCTTATAAATGTTACAGGATTTTATAAGGCAAACTTAAAAGTGATGTCAGAATAAAATTAAAGGTGGCGGTTTCCAAGATATTAATAGCAACTTTCTTATTTTAAATAGGCGCCATATTGGATTTTTGCATTATTAAATAAAACTATTTTTATCTCTTTTCAACGATGTGTAACAAAATAGTTTTGAATTAAAATTTAATAAAAAAAATAATTATTTCAATTTTAATTCAAATCAAATATGCTTAAAAACAAATGTAGGTAAATAAAAAACGATAAAACTTCGAGTGAATAAACATTCTCATTCTTAACTTACGTCGTTTATATAATATTTTATTCAATTTTGTCGAATTAATAATATGATTGTTCCACGAGATCAACCGATTTACGTCATTATTAGAAAGTTATTAAACTTTTTAGTTAATTTATATGAGACTGGATTGTTTTATGTTATGTTTGTTGTCTATTGTGCGAATAAAAGTAAAATAATATGCTTCAATACTACAAAGAATATTTGATTGCAATAATGAAAATGAGTAATTATGACATTTTGTTTTTACACGATGATGGATCCTCTTTACGCTCTAACTAAAATACTATCTTTCAGAAAATTTTGAAACCATGTATTTCTAGCTTACTCTTATATGGAAAGATGCCATTAGATTTTGGAGGAAATCAGATAACCGGAAATGGCACGTTACTGGAAGCTAAAAATAGTTTTTCTTCGAAAAATACCTTTAAATGTTATTTTTCCAAGATTTGTTATTATAATTATTTTTTTTAATTACAGGTTTGCGTTAATAGTTTTTGAATATATTTTATGGATAAATTTCTAAAATTATGTATTATTTTAATCCCGAAGTCTGCGCTTTAAACACAACTCCATTGTTACACAATTTAGATCTCCAATGCATGTAACTGATAGATATATGTCACTGTCAACAAATTAATCATTTCAAAAAATAATAGTAATATTTTAAAAATAAAATAGTAAAAGGAACAATAATTATATGGAAAAGTACTTAATACAGTTTCCAGCATAAGTAAACATGTAGGAATAAAGGTAAGATAATAAAAATATATAATATATCATCACGGCATATTACCCATTGCTGGGTGAGCCAATCTGATTTGTACACAGATGTCGGTAATAATGATGACATATTTGTACCTGCAGGCATTTACCAGGCGTCACTTCACGGGAATCTGGGGAATCGGGTTCGATTCCGAGCGACGCCAAATATTTTAGAATTTTAAATGGTACAAAATTGACCCCTGCGGTGCACTGTCCACGCCAGCAATGAATATAGGTAAGTATATAAATAAATAAAATAAATATATCATCACGGCATATTACCCATTGCTGGGTCCGCCAATCTGCTTTGTACACAGATTTCGACGATGATGACATATTTGTACAGTGCGGGCGTGTACCAGGTGTCACCTCACGAGCACTTATTGCTGACATGGAGAATGCACCACAGGGGTCATTTGTGTGCTATTTAAAATTCAAACTATTTTGCGTCGGTCGGGATCAAACACGGTATTTAAATTTAATTTTAAGTATTTACATAAATAAAAATTAAATTAAACGTGAGATATTGTGTTGACCACATCAGATTTTTTTCTTCAGACACCGATTTCAATCAAAAATCAATGTAAATACATTAAACAAATTGTCAATCAACAGGAGTATAAAAAAGAAAAATACTTTTAAAAGATTCACATCCAATAATGTTTTATTTAGATCCTGTTTTATTTTAATTGTCGAAGCTTTAAAATAATTTATATTTTCCGAAAACATTTAAAACGTTAATATTTTTCGCAAGTTCATGATCTAAATTGTTTGATATCGTGGAACGAGAACGACCATAACAACCATTATGAATTTAATGTTGACGATATAAAAACTAATCAATTAGTTGTCTGTGAATGACGATCGTCGTTGTTATATATTTAATATTGACGTTTTAAAGTGTCAGAGTGACTTAAAACTCAGTGCGAGTGTATTGAGTGAATTATTTTTTTAATTCACTAGCAAATAAACAGTTACTTATAGTTGTTGCAATTGAGTTAATAATTCCAGTTTAAAACGTCAAATAAGAATAGTATTACATTAAAAAAATAAATATCATAAGGCAATTTGTTAACGTACGAGTCCAAGTTTGGAAAACGAGCCGCCAGGCGAGTTCTACAAAGGACGAGTGCGTTAACAGGCATTATGAAACATGTTTTTTATACTATTTAGATTTTTAAAAATTGCGACTTATCAAAAATATGACTTGGTATTTTTTATCAGTTATGTTGGTAGCGCTTCCCGTTTACAATTGAAATTTCACATTTTGCCAATTTGTGTATTGTGAGTGATTTTGTCTGATTATTTACATTTATACATTGTATGTAATTATGGAAGAGGAAAACCAATATATACAATGTACTCCGGCGGTTTATTAATAAACCACCTGTTTTAACATACAGGGTGTTTCAAAATTATTGTAATAAATTTCAAGGGTATATAGTGCTGATCAAAATGAGTAAAACAGCTCAATCAACATAGATCCGATGTTCAGCTGTTTCCGATAAAAATGAAAAATCGAAGAAAAACTGACAAAGATAGTGATTGAACAAAATTTTGTCTATGTCTTCAAATAGACTATAAAATACAATAAAATTTTATATAAAACATTTTTCTCAATTTCTAATAATTACGTCGTTATTTGAAAATTAAATATTGACCAAGGTCGCCACATTTAACACAATTTTTAAAAAAAAAAACAAAAGCACATCTAAGGTGACCTCTGAAAGGCAAACAAAAAGTCTCATTTAATCGGTCGTAAATCTTATAGTCTTCGAGATAGCAGAGGTAAACCCCATAAAAACTTATTTTTCACTGCCTTATATTTCGGAAACTACTGATAGTTGGACTTTTTTTACTCATTTTGGTCAGTACTATATGCCAATAATTTTTTTGCTTTTTTTTTAAACCTATTGTATATTGCAATGAAGGAAAATTTATCAACTAACGAACTGGGATCGCTAATTCATGTAGGTTATTATCTCTTTTTAAATAATGAAAAACTTTAATGAACATATTATTAATCTTGACGTGTACAATTCCGCATTTTGTCTAAACACCCACTGCTCAAGATTGCTCAGTTGCAGAGATAACAACAATGGCTGTTCTTACATTTTTACCTTCCGTCACCTATAGGTAAGGAAGGTATTGTCTTTGGTCAAAAAATTCGGTGGTGAGTTTTCATTGAATAAGCACGTTTTAGGGTCTTTACAATACGATTTTACTATTTTAACGATGATGTCTGTATGTATGTGTGTGTGTGTGTGTTCGTGTGTGTGTATGTGTGTGTGTGTGTGTGTGTGTGTGTGTGTGTGTGTGTGTGTGTGTGTGTTTCGTGTACGATATCTCCAATACTAGTATTCCAAAAATTACAATTCTTGCGTATTCCTCTTCCTTACAACCATATGCAGACTTGATTAGATTTTGATTATAATTGGTCAATCGGAAGTACTCTCATTTGAAGATTTTAACAGTTTTTCTTGAGAAACTCAGTTAAATGTTATTATAACTTAAAGAATATATTATTCTCTATACGATTTGATTGCATTTTATATTTCATATTCAACAGATATAGAGTTAAAGAATTATAAAGATAATAAATTTTATAATTCAGCCAGCTATGCTAACTTAACCATGGAAACTGCTAATATATTCAGGTAATTCAAATTGACAGATGTCAGTATCAATAAATAGTAAATGTATGAAAGAGTAAGGGAAATAACTGTAGTGTTGAACGTTTCTAGAAAGATATAAGAGAGAAGATTACATTGGTTTGAACATGTCGTGAGGAGAGATGAGTATATTGGAAGAATGAATAGCTTATAACAGAAGGTTGAAGAAACATAGAAAGACCAAATATAAGATGAAAGAAGAGAAAAGGAACTGAATGAGGACGACACGCAAAACAAAAATTAGTAGAAAAAGAAAATAAAAAAATAGCGATCCCCTAACAAATGGGAAAAACTAAAGAAGAAGATGTTAGTGTCAAGTGCAATTCGCATAGTTTTTTTTAAATAATTTAACTGGAAATATAGGATCTTTTATGTGTAGGGCACAAGCAGTGACGTGACTTTACTGAATTTGGCAAGCAGATACGAATGTGGACTCGTGTCAAAATGACAGCTAATAATTACGTCCATAACTGACAAATGTCATAATTTTTCATTCAAAATTTCATGATTTTCTTATTTCATGTGGTTTATTTATTATCGGGAGTGTAGAATTCAGTTGCCGAGAAAAGGAATCATAAAATACCAAAAAATTAAATTTTGAATAAAAAATTGTGTCAGCAATAACCATGGTAATATCATTGCGTAGTTTTATGTTTGTAAATAAAACTCACCAAACTTTTTGACGTTTCGAACTGCTGCTTTTTTGTGTGATTACAAATAAATTTACTGAGGTAATAATTATTATTATAAACAAAATTAGTTGATAATATTATTTGTAATTTGTAAGTAATGCAAAAAATAATTAATTTAGAAATATTAATGAGTGGTCGTAGAAAAAGTATAGTACATAATTCGAGATGTAAATCAATTACTCACTCGTAAAATTACAAACTCGACGCTACGCGTCTCGTGTGTCAATCATTTTACTCGTACGTAATCTGCTTCTTACATCTCTCATTACGTAATATACTATTATAATCCACGTGAGTTAAGAATGTTTATTCACTTGAAGAAATTAACCCACTCGCCTACTAAACTTTCTTCTCATGAAAAAACATTGTCTCAACTCACTTGGTTTATACATATATATATATACAGGGTGATAATGCGAAAATGAACCAGCTATTATCTCCGTTATTAAGCGAGATAGCGATGGTCTTCAAATAAACAAATTTACTATAGGCAATATTGGCAATAAAATGTATCACGAAGCATTCTGTTAATTCCGGTTCCAGAGTATGTGATGCCAACTTTGAAATTTCAAATGGAACATATTATTTTTATTTTTTCGTAGTACATAAAATTTGCTTTACAATGGTAGTAAATTAATAATACGTTGTATTAATAATAATAAAAATAAAATGACGGACGTTTGAAATATGAATATATTGAATGAAATAAAATCAAGTGTGCGTTATTTTATTGTTTTTTTTTGTTCACAGATGATGGTATTTTTTGAGATAAATTCATTTATATGACGTAAACTAAGCAACAAATCCAATAAAGCAAAATTCCTCAGTTTCTTGACTTATTTTGTAAGATATTTCAAACGTCCGCCATTTTAATTTTTAATAATATAACGTCCTACTTGTTTATTATCATTGTAAAGCATATTTTGTGTTCTTTTCAAAAATATATAAAAAAATATAGTACCTATGTTGCATTTGAAATTTCAAAGTTAGTATCATGTACTTCGGAACCGGAAGTAATAGATAATCGCTATCTCTCTTAATAAGGGGGATAATTGCTGGTTCATTCTCGCGTGATCATCCTGTATATATATATATATATATATATATATATATATATATATATATATATATATATATATATATATATATATATATATATACACTCTATATCTCCCAGTTGATCCTCACGTCATCATTTTCCGATGCAAGAATTACTAAACATTTATCTTGCATCTTTGTCGTACACACATGACATATATGACATTTTTATTCGCTATCTCATTATCGTCGGATTTTCAGAGGGGGTAAACTCTATCTCCGTTTAACCAAAGGCTAAAAATGAAATAGAAACGGTATTGTAACCACGGTAACAAAAAATGTCATTTTCAAATATTTTAATTGTTTGAATATTCATGTCATTCCTGTCATTCATGTGATTAAGGTTATTTTCACGTTAATAATTTGTATTTCATTGTGTGTTTCTAGTTTTGTTAATTCTTGTTATTTTATATTAATTTGTTGTTGTTTGTTTTCAATTTTGTTCGTAGTTTAATTTCTTATTTGTTTATATTTAGTATCTAAAGTAAGTTTATATTTAGTATTTAAAGTGTTCCATAATGGCAGCCTCTACTTCTGGTATGAATGTTAGGCGGAAAAAGCCAATACTTAAAAGTGCAAGCCGGAAAATGATACTTAATTTGTACAATTATTTTTGTCAAGAAAAAGAGAATAATGCTCCATTATTACCAGTTAATGCAGTGATTGAGGTAAATATATTTTTGAGAAACTTATTTAATTTTTAAATAATTACATTTCTTTCTTTAGAGAGTGGCTAATGCATTACAAATAGGAACAGCGACAGTAAAACGCATAGTTGGTCGGAATCGAAAGACGAATGAAGCCCACGGAAAAGAAGACAAACAGAAAAATCCAGAAGACAAAAAAGTTATGTGGACGACTTCTCCAAAGAAGCTATTAGAAGAAATTATTTACGACATGTATACAAAACGTAAGTTAATTTTAAATTTTATTAATTTTTATTAAAGTTCGCATATTATTAGGAGAACATATAACTTTGGATACATTACTAGACAGGATTATACAACAAGAAGTATGTAAAATATCCAGGACTGCCATTAGGTTTACAATGTTCCACTTAGGATTTCAATACAGAAAAGATGATAACCGAAGAGGATTGTGCGAAATTGATTCTGTTATTGTTAAAAGAATTAATTTTCTGCGACAATATATGGAAAATAAGAAACACACTCAACTTCCTCTCGTATTCTTAGATGAAACTTGGATCTTTTCGAAAGGATCCGATAGACGCTCCTGGCAAGATGATACCCCATATACAGTGAAAAAGCTCACCACTGTAGGAAAAAGGTGGGTCTATTTTTAAAGTATTTAATATTAAAATTATAAATACCATGAATATGATTTTTAGTATTTGTTATATGTATAATTTATATTTATTTTTGCATTATTTGTTATTTCTATTATTTGCATAATTTATATTTTTCTTATTTTCCTAGATACATTGTATTAAGTGCTGGTGGTGAAAAAGGATTTATTCCTGACACACATTTGGTTTTTGCTTCAAAATCCAACGTCGGGGATTACCACGGTGAAATGAACGCAGAAACATTTGAGCATTGGCTGGAACATTGTCTTTTGAAAAAACTAGATGAGCCCAGTTTAATAAGTTTAGACAATGCTCCATACCACTCACGAGTGAAGGAAAAAAATCCAAACAATTTATGGAGTAAGCATGCTTTAAAAGAATTTTTAAGGAAGCACAACGTTTCCTTTCAGGAAACAGATTTAAAAACAGAATTATTATTTAAAGCCAAGAATGTGCCTTTGGAGAAAAAATACTTTGTAGACGAACTAATTTATTTAAACGGGGATCAGGTATTAAGATTGCTACCATATCACTGTCATTTTAATGCAATAGAGATGGTTTGGTCGCAAGTTAAACGCTATTATGATGCGCACATGAAAGAAAGAAATGCAACTCGACATCTCTGAAAATCAACAACCGGTCGTAATTCATTTACAAGAATCGGATACAGAAGATGAAGATTTGTTATAACTGAAAAAAAATACTTGTCAATGTTCATTATTTTCATTTATTTCTTTATTCGTGATGTCTTTCAGTATTATTTCTTATTTTAGCACCCACCATTTTCAGTATTTATATTAACGACCAACCGATTGTATTAATAATTACATGGGAATGGATAGCCAATACTCCATGTTATCTGGGAGTTACTTACTGAGACACGTTTTAGAACATCAGCTCTTACCCTGTTCTACTCATGCGCTGAGTATGCTGTTTTAGTATGGGAACGCTAAGCGGTTGAATTCTTTATTAACCTAAACTTGCCGAATAAATACTGGTTGCTTGAAACATACACCAGTCAACCAACTGTACCTGTTTAGCGGGCTAGTTCCATCAAAAATTATACGGTCGATGGCCAATATGGAAGAGGACTCCAAACAGTTACATGATCCTCGGCTATTTACCTGGTCGAACTCGACTCAGACCATCCTCTCTGTATATCCTCTACGAGAATCTAAGAATACAACAAAACGCTTAAAGTGGAATACAACGTTGAAGCCAGAAGATATAATAGGTATTCCCCTGATGAACAACTACCACCAGGAAATGACCAAAAATGGACCAATTAAAAACTCTAATGCCCGGTTTTATAAACATAATTTAATCTCAGATTTCAAATCCGGGATTTTGTATATATAGAAAACCTTGGATTATAATAATTATAAACCTGGATAAAAATTTAATTCGCTTTTATAAAACCTACAAACTCAAGTAGGAATGTGTGAAGTAAATATGTATAATTAGAGATTGTATCAACCTAGAAGAAAAATGCACGAAAGAAGACCCGACTAAAGCAACACCAGCAGCTATAAATTATGCTCTTTTCTAGAAAAATACAATTTATCTAGGCCACTTCTCTCTCGGGATTTTGCGGACGAATTTCCACAGGCGTGAAGGACGAATTTCTAGAGAAGATGTGTCTTCGCCATCTTAGTTAATGACGCGCTTAGTAACTTATTGTATTATAAAATTGACGATTTTATATCAGTATATTTTGTTTTAATAACTTAGTTATGTATATACGATTAATAATAATTGTTATTTAATTATGATATTCTTATTATTGTGTTCTTAATTATGATTCCCCACAATAAAAAAAAAAATAGGTAATCCCATTTTGTACCGTTCGGTGTAAGTGTATTCCCAGGATGTCGGGCGCACCGAGCCGCAGTGTGACGCGATATGATAATTTCTTTTTTGTTGCCGAATGTCTCCCATCCAATATATCATTACTGTGGTACTGTCTAGTCTGCTCGGAATTGCCGATCACAAAACTAACGTTTTAGCCACATTGCCGTACTGCTGACAAAAAAATCCATGCTTTGTTCCGGTTTTTGTTCTAAATAAATCCAATCTTGTAAATAAACACTATTTTCGTAAAAAATATTTTTGTTGAGTTTTATTCAAATTATATTGTGCATATTGCTATTACAAAGACGCCGTTTCTAAAATTGCCAATTATTTGACAATAAAAGAGGTATACCTATTTTATTTAGTTTACTTATATCATAATTATTGCAAAATGCATGTCTTACTTCGAAATTTTATGAATAATTAATAAATATCAATAGAGTATAGGTTATATTATAATACTGTCAGTTGTCAGTTTTGATTTGTATGGATACTTCGGAAATCACGCGATTTCATCCGATTCCACCCGACAACATGACGTCATCAATTCCCTCCCTCCTCTGGCGATTTGAACCATATGGTTACGAACGATGACGTGGGGATCAAGTCGTAGAAACGGACTTTATATATATATATATATATATATATATATATATATATATATATACAGTATATAGTAAAATATATAAAATTAATTTGTATCCTAAAAAGTAGGTTAAGAATATCGTGAATACAAATTATGATGGTGGTTGATTGTTTTTTATTCGTTGAGTAATTTTTTGTTTCCGGATTACGATGGCGCGCGGCTTGTCGAGCTTAGTTGTTAATTTGTCAAGTCACAAGAATCGCTTCCACGGTGCAAGTACGCTTGCCATTCTTTGGCTTGTTTAGTCATTCTTAATTGAATGATAATCTCTTGGGTTGGAAATGACAGATTTCACTTCCACCCTATGGGTTGAAAATGTTTATGGAGGGGTTACCTAGCAACATTGTCAACAAATTAATTAGATCTCGGAATTATAAGGAATAGTTTATAATTGCAAAATGCAAGTAAAATTATAAATTAAACATTTGGTGCTGAATTTTCATTACTGATACACGTACTATGTAGTTAATATGCAAAACATTTATTGCTATTTTATGTATTCTTTTGAATGTGATTGTTTTTTTTACCTTCCCTCACTTTTAGGTAAGGAAGGTATTGTGTTTAGTCAAAAAAGTCGATGTATGTGTATGTCTCTGTGTGTGAATATTAAAATATTACTAATTGACAGATGGTAGTGTCAAATAAAATTTACATAATATGTTTGTGAAATTATTTTACTGGAAATATAAATATAAATATGTAAAATAATTTAATGTAGCAAAAGCTAATTCAGCAGATTATTATGTTGTAAATATAATGCTATATATGTTTTTATTATCTACTTCTTATTTGAAAAAACATACTGTTTTTTTTTAGGAGTTCAGTTCAGTACGAGGTAATATCAGTTCATTTCTCCCCTAAAAAGAAAGTGCCTATAGCAAAAAAATTCTGTGTGGAAATTGGACAAAATACGTAGAATTGACGGCTGGTAATGTTCTGGCCACATCAGATTTTTTTAAATAGTTCCTGATTGCACAATTATAATGTGATTTAATTAATTTATATATACAGGTTAATTTTTTAAAGATGTCTGATCCAGGTCATCTACGAATTGTATAAATTTATATTTTAGCTACGCCTCTTCTGTGAAATTAAGTAGTGTCGTTTACATAGTCTTTATGAAAATACATAAGATACTACTGTTATTTTGTTATAAAAATATATGTTTCAGTAAATCATTCAAAATTCAAAAATTAGTCAACTGGTGAGTTTATTAGCAAATGTAAAACCAAATATGTAAAATAAAATACTGACACACTGTCAGTGTCAGTGACAGATAATAATGTTTTTCGTACGGCTATGAATCAAGGTATTATATCATAATTAATATATAAACTTACGTTACAGCTAAAGTAGGTATTGACAACAACTAACATCGTTTTAAAATGAAATGTCCTAACTTATAGGACTATTCTGTAAGCACCGTAATGACATAACGAATCGCTAAAACGTTATATCGTTATGGTAATAACGAAAATTGTTTAATAAGCTTATTCTGTAAACGATCGTTATGACATTATGCATTGTTATATCGTTATTATAACGATAATCGTTAAAATGGTATTCTGTAAAGAATAATTTAATTCTGCATAACGAAAAAAAGATATCGATATGGTTCTTTATTAACGACTGGAAAAATCATTCGTTACCTCAATGTTTTGTCAATAATTCAGTATTTTTATTCGTATCAAAATAAGATTGCTACTATGTTGAATAGTGATCTCAAAAACCTGCCATATTATAGTTTTTTACGAGGTAATATTAAAATAATTTAATAAGTTTTTATTCCTAGCGCCTAACGCAGGCTTCCCAATTTGTCGACAGATGGTAGTAGTAGCTCTAGCATAGCCCACAACAAGAAGAAGGAAGAGTCTGACAGCTGACAGGTTGACAGCTAACTCCCACCAGAACTAATCTAACCTAGCAGTTTTGTGAATAATATTGAATTATTCGTAGATATTTCATTAAAATTAAATTTGATTTTAGGAAATAAAGTTCTTAAATTGATCCCAGAGTTATTATTTTTTAAAATGAGTTGCAGAATACGGATACAAAGATAACGACTATCGTTAAGTAGATATAGCGATTTTCATAATAACGATTTCGTTATGATAACGATTCGTTAAACGAATATTTTACAGAATAGGCCTGTTAGTCGAAACAATATGAATTTTTGAAAGACAAGCATGTTATATCCATTCTTATCGCATACGCGTCTTATTGCAAATGAGCAAGATACCAATTTGTTAATTCGTTCATAATACAGATGACCTTTATCGGACTCCTTTAAAAAATAAAATTGCATGTATTAATATCTACGCCACTGGCTTAGCCAACAATAAGCAGATATCGGAATAATTAGTATGAAAATTATCTGGGGTAACGTTAAGGAAATTTATTTGCCAATAAAGTGAACAAATGGTCATTTATAGTTCATAATGAGCTGGTGCCTGTAAAACGGAATGGAATTACACGAAGAGCCGTGCCCGTTGCCCGTGCAACATGTCATGTGATTACAGCAGGAGAGAACACAGAATATGCTTACCCAACAGCCTACAGGACCAAACACCAGCATTGTTTTCAGTTTAATCCAAACTTCAAATATGGTATTACAAACTACACATAGCCAGGAAATTTCGCTTTCATTACATTAGAACTGAATACATAAATGCAATTTCTGAATTTGATAACCAAAATTAAAAGGCAGCCTGCGTTACATTTACACGTAAAACTTCCAAAATATTTTCTACAATTACACATGCCCGTAAGATGATTCCTATTAAATACATTTTTGGCCAATTTCGCCATCGATTCGTAAAATTTAAGTAATATCTATAGTATCAGATATAAATACACTGACTAATAAAAATATTCCGCCATATTTTAAATATTCAATATATTTCCAAACTTCTTATATAATGCAAAGGTGACATATTAATAAAACATGGGTGTTAAATAAGTATTTCAAAACTACCGTACTAAATTTCACAAATACTTATGTATTTAAATACTTAAATATTTAAAATCTTATATTTATTTTAAAAAAATTGTTACATATTTAATACTTTAATAAATATTTATAATAAATTGCATTCGTCCTGAAATCTAATTAAGTAGATTATTATTATTATTATTTTGAGGTTTATAAATTTCCACGTATTCGTTATAATTTTAAATAATTGCTTAGAATTATTATTCCTTGCGCACTAATTTTGTCAATGGTTTCTTAACAGAATTTTTAAAAAAAGTTAAGCAGGCTTACCTTACCATACTGCGACTGGCTTGAGCCTTTCCACCCGACTCGTCTCGTGTTATGCATACGTTCCCACTTCGGACAATGATAATGTATTCCGAAATTTAACCACGGTAACCAAGTAACCACTGAAAATAGTTACGGTTTAACTGCGGTTACAATGTTACCAGCACCAGGCTAGTAAGAAGAAACGCCTTTCTCAACGTTGGGTAACCAGCTAATAGCGATCTTCAACATGTCAAATTTAAGATAATTGACATGTAAAACAAACTAAATCTAAACACGTGATACGTGCACGCAGGTGCTGATTAGTCATGCGCTAAAATGTAACCGTACCACAACCGCCAATCTAATGCGGTTAGCTTGGTTACGGGAAAGTTACCAGATCTTTCAGTAACGCGTTTCGAAAGTACAACCGGTTACTGAAAATGTAACCGTGGTTAGCGTGGTTCAATTTCGGAATACACAATTAGAATATATACCGTAGTCCCCGTTACGACGACAACCAAATACGCTTTGTTTTCTATCCGAACAACACGTAAAACTCACAATGAGGCAATGCACGATTTTTTTCTATACTTTAATCGAAAGAATAAGAAAACATATTTTACACGTATTTTTTATTTCCTTTCATATTATTCTTTATTCATGAAAAATTGTCTTTAGCGTGGCTAGCATTTGACACCGACAGAATTTAATCGAGTGACAGCCGCGGCAGCTGTCATTTATGTCCTATAGCTACTATATGCCATTTATGATAACGAGACAATTTGGAACTAATTCGCGAATAGAGACAAGTCGTTCTATTAGTCGGATTGGGATAATTTTCGAGCCGAGCCAATAGAACTACTTGTCTCTGCTCGCGAGTTAGCTTCAATAATTTATTTCGCTATCGCGAATATATTTCTATTCATGTTAGTTATTTTTACATATTATAAAGAATCAAACCTACTTATAAAAATCTGTTGTGGCCAGCACAATACCTCTCGCCACTGTCTTTTTTTGATTACATAAGTATAGGGCGCGAACAGTCATGTTTCATTGTTGGCCTTGACAAGCAGACATGGGGGCCCGTTTCAGAATGATAATTATTAATTATGTACATAAATGTCAGAACTTTTCATTAAAAATTTCAAGATTTTCTAAATTCACGTAGTTAATTTGTCATCAGGAGTGTGGAATTTACTTGTCGAGGAAAATAAACCACATGGAATTGGAAAATCATTAAATTTAGAATGAGAAATTATGATATATGACATCTATATATATAATTACTAGCTATCATTCTGACATGGGCTCCCATATCTGCTTGTCAAGGCCAACAAAGTCACATGACTGCTCGCGCCCTAATGTATTTAACATTTCTTGTATACTTACACTCTACACCAAAAATTCTACTTATATCTATTCCATATATTTAGATTTTTTAAATTATTCCACATAATTAGATTCTATGAAGAAGTTTTGTCCTACCCTTGTTTCTCGAGATGATTCCAATTCATTGTCAGAAATAACAGTATATATGAAGGGTATGTGTAATATACCTATAAATATTTAACTAATAATGCATTTAGAAATAATATAATGTATGTACTTACCAGAAAAAGTGTTCAGTAATGTCTCCGGATTTCTGACACTGACATTTATCTGTCAGTTACAAATAATTTAAATTATCAACTATTTTTCATGGCATTCTTTCGGCTGTCAAATTTATTACAACAGATTATTTTATATATTATACTTCTTTTATCTCTAAATCTATGGAATATATAATAAAATATTTAAATGTATCAGATAGAGAATTTAATTTTCTTTAATATTACCACGAAAAATTTTCAAAAAATAATATTTAGAATATTTTTTTTCAAGAATCTTCTACTTCCGGTCGTCCAGTTATTACCAAAACCTTTTCAGATCTTCCCATGAATGTCCGATTGGGAAATACGTTGTTAAACAAATTTTAAGTCTTATAGTTTTTGAGTAACCGTCCTTCCAACATCCCACACACACACACACATACACACACACACACACATCCACACACACACACACACACACACAGACATCATCGTAAAAATGTTAAAATCGGATTGTAAGGACCTTAAAACGTGCTTATTCAATAAAATCTGGATATGCGATTTTTAGCATGAATGCAATACCTCTCTTAGCGAGAGGTAAAAAAGTGTTTTCTGCCAGTGTGCTTAAATAGAAACAATAGCAGTAAAAAATAGTTTTAATAGTGCCTCAGCTCAAAACGAAGAAAGAAGAATCATTTCAGATTGTCCCAAGTAAACAAAACCATTTGCAAATTCAAAGTTTCATTTCTGTGAACATCATTTTGACGTAAGCATGAATATTTTTATAATTTAAATTTATATTTGGACCACAGTCACAGGACAGGCAGTGTAATTTAGCGCCAATTGAAACATAGTATACTGTTAAATTGCTACTGCGTTTAATATATACAGAAATTTGAACTGAATGATATTTAATAATACTATAGAAGGTACTTATTAGAATTTCAGAATAAAAAATCTGTTGTGGCCAGCACAATACCTCTCGCCACTTCCTTTTTTTGGTTACATAAGTATAGGGCGCGAACGGTAATGTTACATTTTTGGGCTTGACAAGCAAATGTGTGGGCCCGTTTCAGAATGATAATTAGTAATTATGTACTTCGATGTCAAATGTTAGAATTTTTCATTAAAAATTTCAAGATTTTCTAAATTTACGTAGTTAATTTATCACCAAGAGTTTAAAGTTTACTTGTATGCCTTAGATATTTAACATTTAATTCTGCTCCACATGGAATTGGAAAATCACTAAATTTAGAATGAGAAATTATGATATTTGACATCTATATACATAATTACTAGCTATCATTCTGACATGGGCCCCCATATCTGCTTGTCAAGGCCAACAAAATCATATGACTGCTCGCTCCCTATTGTATTTAACATTTCTTGTATACCTACACTCTACACCAAAAATTCTACTTACGCATATATCTATTCCATATATATTTAGATTGTTTAATTTTAAATTCATTTTTGATGAAGAAATTTTGTCCTCTTCTAATTTTTCGAAATGTTTCCAATTCTATTAATACATTAAGAAATAATATAATGTATGTACTTCCCAGAAAAAGTCTTCAGTAATGTCTTCGGATTTCTGACACTGACATTATCTGTCAGTTACAAACAAATTAAATTTTCAACTATTTTCCATGGCCATTCTTTCGGCTGTAAAATTTATTATAACAGATTATTTTACATACTATATTTCTTCTATCTCTAAATCTATAGAATATATTGTAAAATATTTAAATGTATCAGAAAGAGAATTTATTTTTCTTTAATATTATCAAGAAAAAATTTCAAAAAATATTATTTAAAAGATTTTTTTTCAAGAATCTTCTACTTCCGGTTGTCCAATTGTTACCAAAACCTTTTCAGATCTTCCCATGAATGTCCGATTGGGAAATACGTAGTTAAAAAAATTTAAAGTCTTATAGTTTTTGAGTAACCGTCCTTCCAACATCCCACACACACACACACACATACACACACACATCCACACACACACACACACAGACATCATCGTAAAAATGATAAAATCGGATTGTAGGGACCTTAAAACGTGCTTATTCAATAAAATCTGGATATGCGATTTTTAGCATGAATGCAATACCTCTCTTAGCGAGAGGTAAAAAGATATGTATGTTAAATTATTTTTCGTCGTACTGTGTTGTTTTGGAATGAATAACATTAAACAATTGAATCGTTAAGCTGTCAATAACACCCTGGTAATAGTATATTACATCCGAGGTGGAATATGTTTCATTACAGCTGATGGCTTGTGTATATTGCCGAGAGGCGAAGCCTCGAGGTGAGATACTGCGCGAGGCTGTAATGAAATTCCCACCGAGGTATGTATACTATTTTATACACAATCATCCTGTTTTTAAATCAATAATTTTCAGAATAAATAATTGAATTATAACCTATAATTTTGTTATTGTGTTTTGAGAGTTCTATTAAAATTTGTTTAGCCTATTTATTATAGAGATCTATGACAATGTTGCTAGGTAACCCCTCCATAAACACTTTCAACCCGTAGGGTGGAAGTGAAATCTGTCATTTCCAACCCAAGAGATTATCATTGAATTAAGAATGACTAAACAAGCCAAAGAATGGCAAGCGTACTTGCACCGTGGAAGCGATTCTTGTGACTTGACAAATTAACAACTAAGCTCGACAAGCCGCGCGCCATCGAAATCCGGAAACAAAAAATGACTCAACGAATAAAAAACAATCAACCACCATCATAATTTGTATTCACGATATTCTTAACCTACTTTTTAGGATACAAATTAATTTTATATATTTTGCTCATGCCTCTTGGGTAATATATATATATATATATATATATATATATATATATATATATATATATATATATATATATATATATATATATATATATATATATATGATAGTAGTAAATGAATTATTTGCTGTTCTATATCAAAATTTAATTATTAAAAAATTATGTATAGGTATAGGTTAATAATCGTACAAGGAAGTCGTGAATGAGAAAACATTCGTTAATAGAAATATAAATAAAAATACAAAGCCAATTAAGAATACTGGAAAGTCAATTACATGTAATATTTGCAAGAAAGATGGTCACATAGCAAATAATTGCAAGTATAAAGAAGATTATGATGAAGGAAGATGTTTCAAATGTCATCGGACAGGACACACAGCTAATGACAACTATTATAATAGAAGATCAAATAATCAACGTTCAAAAAAAGGTAAGAAGAAGCCTCATAGTACAGTGTACATAACTGTAGCATTATTAAATGGAGCTGAATTGAAACAAACTTACTGGTACGCCGATTCAGGAGCAACTGAACACATTCGTCAAATAAATAATGGATGGAAAATTATCAAATATTGTCCGAACCTGTCAATGTAGAAATTGGAGATGGTACCAAGATGAATGCAGATTAATGAAGAATGATAAAGTTTTTGCAATAGGAAAGAAAGATAATCGTCTATATAAAATGGAATTGAAGATTGATAGCGACTATTTAGTACATGAAGAAAACGAAAAACATAAGACACTCTTAGGTAATTATAATCAGAAGGTTCAAGATCCGAAAATTTGGCATGAAAGATTGGCGCACCAAAATGTATTTCAAGTTCGAGAAATTTTGAAAAATCTGAAAGTAGTATTCAAGAATAACAAAAATTTCTTTTGTGATGGATGCAACATGAACTACCTTTTAAAACAAGTAAAAGTACTGCTAGCGCTGCAGGAGATATAATACACGCAGATGTATCCGGCAAGATGGAAGTGTTTTCAGTTGGAGGAGCTCATTTTTTTTGCTCTTGAAAGATGATTTCAGTCATTATCGAACGGTATACTTCTTAAAACAGAAATCAGAAGCTAAATTCAAAATAATAGAATTTTTTAAATTAGTTGAGAATTATACTGACAATAAAGTTAGAATTTTAAGAACCGATAACGGCTTAGAAGAAGTAAACTAAGAGATAAAGGAATATCTAGCGAGTAAAGGTATCATTCATCAAAAGAGTTGTTGTTATACCCCTCAGCAGAATGAAAAAATAGAAAGAGAGAACAGAACAGTGTAAAAGCAGCTAGAAGTATATAGCAATCAATTGATTTAGAAAATAATCTGTGGGCAGAGGCAGAAGCAACTGCAGTGTATATAATAAATCGCACTGGAAAAAGTACCGTGAAAGACAAAACACCCTACGAATTATGGAATAAGAAAGTACCAGATATTAAGTATTTCCAGATTTTTGGTTCTGAAGCATTTGTTTTAATACCCAAACAACAAAGGAAGAAATGGGACGCCACAAGCAAAAAGGGTATATTTGTAAGATACGAAGAGCACACGAAAGGCTTCAGAGTATATTTTAAAGAAGAAAGAAAAGTCGAAATATCAAGAAATGTAATATTTGAAACAAAGATGAACAAGAATGAAACAGAAGATGAAATTATTGAAGAAAATTTTGAATATCAAAAGACTGAAGAATTAAATGAGAATATAGAAGAAAATCAAGAAATAGATCAAGAACAAAATCATGACGATATAGAAAATCCAGATATAATAGCAGGAATAAAAACGGTTGATGAGGAAGAGCAAGAAGAACAGAATGAGATGGCTACACAAGAACAAAATGCGTCAACTACACCTGCACCCCGATATAATTTAAGAAATAGAGAAAATTTGCAGACACCCAGAAGATTTCCAGAAAAATGCGAGACTACTTTGATATGTAATACACTAGAAGAAGAGTTGGCATACGAAAAAACAATGAATGGACCAAATTCTACACAATGGAAAGAAGCAATTAAGAAAGAATTTGATGCATTGAATGAAAATGAAACTTGGAGCGTTGTAAGAGAACCTAAAGATAGAACAATTAAAGATACGAAATGGGTCTTCAAAATAAAAACAGATAAAGAAGGACAACCTACGACATTTAAAGTCCGATTAGTTGCAAGAGGGTTCAAACAAGATGAAGAGTTTAATTATTCTGAAATCTATACGCCAGTTGCCAAATTGTCAACCTTGCGAATATTATTATCAGTAGCAAATCAGTTTGGCTATACAATTTACCAAATGGACGTCAAAAGTGCATTCCTCTACGGAGATCTAAATGAGGATGTATTTATGTACCCCCCAAAAGGGATGAAAGTATCCAAAGGTAATGTGCTGAAACTAAAAAAATCTTTATATGGACTGAAGAAATCTCCTCATTACTGGAATCAGAAATTTAATACATTTATGATCAATGTTGGATTTGAAAGATTATTGTTTATATGTAAAGACAGGAAATACTAGAAAGATATATGTTCTGTTATATGTAGATGATTTGGTAATATCTGGTGAAGGAGATGTAGAAAAATTCAAAGCAAGGCTAAAGAATTTTTTTAAAATGACAGATATGGAAAAAAATTCTAACTATTTGGGATTGCACATTAAACAAAGTAAGAATTCTATTGAGATAGATCAGATAAGTTATTTGAAGAGAATACTAGAAATGTTTGGAATGGAAAATTGTCATCCTGTGTCAACTCCATTAGAACAAAATTTAGAAATTCCAGAAAATCCTCCACCAGATAAGAACCTGGAAAATAAATGTAGAAAGCTAATTGTATTTCTTATGTACAACCATTGGAAAATTGAGTCGATACCAAAATAAAGACAGTCCAGAATTATTCAATGTGTTGAAGAGAGTATTATGGTATATTCAAAACACTATTAACTTAAAATTGATTTATGTTAAAAACAAAGATAGTAAAATAATTCAAGGATATGTTGATGCTGATTTCGCTGGTGATTCCATTGATAGAAAGTCTAAAACTGGTTTTGCAATGAAGGTATATGGTAATCCAGTATTGTGGGCATCGAAGAAGCAGCCTATAATCACGCTATCATCTTGTGAAACAGAATATGTGGCATTAAATAATGCAATAACAGAAGGATGCTGGATAAAATCAATTATGAATGATTTGAAAATTAGAGAACTTGGAAGAATTTACATTCTCGAAGATAACCAGTCAACGATAAAGATTGCACAGACACCAGGAAATACGAAACGGTTAAAACACGTAGAAATAAAATATCATTACATCAAGCAACAAATAGAAGCAGGAATCGTTCATCTAGAATACATTCAGAGTAATAATCAGATTGCTGATATTCTGAGGAAGGGACTACCGAAACATTGTTGTTAAATATGTTTGAAATGTAAAATTATTTTTAATTGAGGGAGAGTGTTAGAAAGAGCAATTAAAATATACTTCCTCAATTGAAAAATAAAAGTAGGCGAGTTATATATATATATATATATATATATATATATATATATATATATATATATATATATATATATATGTCAGATCATAACTATTATATGTCAGTGATGATAGTTATTCAATAAATATAGTTTCATTGATAAGGATTGTTCTTATTCATAATCATACACTGCGCAAATTAACAATTAGAAATCAGAATTGTTTCAGCGAGGTTCTTGGATCTATAAATATTATAATGGGGTAGTTTCGCCGTTCTGAATTTTTTTTTTTATTATATGAAAGTATTTTTAAATTTTCCCTATTTTGCACAATTTTTGTTTTTAAATGAGACAAATATTATTGAAAATACCGGACATATCTATTCCCGCCACCGTGACATCACATTTGCCGCTACCGTTGGAATTTAGTTCCGACGTGCTGCTCAAAGTGTGACAAATGATATTTTGCTACGTATGTCTTGCAGGCTAAGGGAAACATATACTTTATAATACGTAGTAATAAAGACAATCCATAATCATTTTAAGAGAAAGAAAATGAATACGTAATAAACAAATCGAAACAAGATTTTGTCCAGGGCATCAGTATCACCGTCAACTGTCACTTTGATATTTCACATCCCGACCTAGCGACAATTGTGGATTTAGTAGTAAGCGTGACGTCACGGAGAAGAGGTTGATTTGAATCATGTTATTTTATAAATACCTTTTTTTGAAATATTTGTATAAAAAATGGCGAATTTTATTACAGTATATATCTTATTATGAGTATACAAATGATTATTTTTTGACATTTCTTTAAACCAATGAAATGTTTCTTTTTTTGTCACGTGTTTGTGTTTTAACCAATCCTGTCATTATTATACTGAGAATAAAGCTCTAGAGATTATTCCCGGGAATAATCTCTGTAGCTTTTGTTTTTGTTGACAAATGTCATGTATTTAGTTTCTTCATAAATATGTATAAATCAAATCCTGATTATTTATAATTATTTGGCATTTGGCCTTGTCAAGGTAATTGTGTTCTAGTTGTCAAAACAGACTTACCAACTGTACTGTGTATATGAATGAAGCTAATTAATAACGACAGTAGATTGGCGTCACAATAACATGACAGTTGTGTCTTACCGTTTGAAACAAATTTGTAGATCAAAAAATAATCTAATTAAATATAATTCGAGAGTTCGATAAATTAGAAAATAATTCTCCAATTTCTTTCTCAAATTTGTTGCCATGTGGCGCAACAAGTTTTCGAAAGATCTGTCAAATTATTTTCAATTTATTCTCACTCTCTTGTTATATTATTACTGAGAATTCTATTAAAATTCAACAAATGTCCACTACCCCACTGTAGTTAACCAGAAAATAATAGAGAAAAAACAATGTTTCAATTTTAATCGAATTCTGGGGTAAAAATGAAGCTAACCTTTTTTATTTTTATACAGGCGTATCTAGTAAAATTACCAAGGTGAAAATGAAAAGTGTGGAAAAAATTGAATAAGATCTATGTACTTTATTGCATGGCTAGCACTATAAAGTATTTAGTTAGTACAAAACGTACAAAATTAAATATGATTGTTGAATTAAATGCAGAATTTATTTTTTATAACATTAAAAATTAATAGGGGCAAGGATAAACTATTTTCCCATGTTAAACGCCTATGGCCCGCTTTTCGTGTTAAACCCGGTATGTCTATGTGCAAATAAATATAAATTACCATATATTTTACAATATTTTGAAATAAAGAGAAATTATGCCGCCAAGTCAAAATGAAATTTTTATAAGCTCATTTTATCAAGTCACGCTCAGTGGCGTACCCAGTAAATATTGATGGGGGAGGGTCAGCTTGAAAAGCAAAAAATATATGTTACATTCTTGATAAAAAAAAGAAAAATACATGTACAACAAAAAAATCATTGATTATAAAAAAGAAAATGATTGATTTATTAAATGTTAACAACAATAGGACGAATTTAAAAAAAAGTGCTGTTCCCCCCCCCCTCCCTTGAGTGCATCATTGGGCACGCTAAATATTTTTTATCGATTAAACTTTTATACTCATAGTAAGGAATATCAAACTGTAATAAACATTCTTGCTAATATATATTTTTATTTTTCTTCAAACCCAAATATAATGTCGACAGTGTTTCACATTTACATAAATATATTCTTTCTAAATATGCCCGTAGCAATGACTGATTTTAACAAAATTAACTTTGAAGAACAGACCAATGTTTTAGCGTCATATTTTGCTTATTATTAAAGTCAAAATTAATAAATGATATGTAAAACTAATGTAGGTACTAATAATAATCAATAGTAATATTATTTATAGTATTTTGTTTTGATAATATTATTAATATATTATCTGTATAAAGCGGATTGCAAAATTCATATTATATTAATATAATATAATGATAAATGATATTAGTAGCAGCGTTTCTGGCTTAGTTTGAAACGGACTTACTTTTGTGCAGTTTGTAGTGGTAGTTGACATTTTCATCTCAACGTCTATTTCTCTTTGTTAACGTTGTACATGTGTTTAATGTTAATTAACTTCTCATAATTTATTTTCATTTGAGAATTACAGACTGTTTTTGTCCTATGGCAATGTAATCTTCATAAATGGTTTAAAAACTAAATAAATGTAAACTCTTGGTAGTTATTCAAATTGCAAATTAAATTGTGATAAAATTGTGAGCAGAGACAAGGTTCTACAAATTTATTTAGTATAAAACATTACAGAGAGAAGAAATTAAATGAAAATAATTAGCTTCCGTCACCTTTAGGTAAGGAAGGCCAAAAAATTGTGGCGAGTTTTCAATGGGTACCTATAGAATACAATTTTTACGATGCTGTATGTAGGTATGTACAGTATTATTTTTTAAAGATGTTCGATCAAGGTCATCTGTATCATGAACAAATTAACAAATTGGCATACATTTATCTCTTTCTTTTGCAGAGACTGTAAGCGTGTGCGATAAGGATGGATATAACACGCTTATCTGTAAAAAATTCATATTGTTTCGACTAAGTTAGGACATTCCACTTTAAAACGATGCTCGTTGTTGATAATACTTTCGCTGTAACGTAAATTTATTTATTAATTCAGATACATTATCTTGATTCATAGCCGCACGAATAACGTTATTTTTTGCCAGAGTCACTGACACTGACATTGTGTCCGTATATTATTTTTTACATATTTGGTTTTACATTTACTAACAAACTTACCAGTTGACTTATTTTTGAATTTTGAGTGCTTTCATTGTAACATATTTTTATAATAATAAAATAACAGTAGTATCTTATGTACCCTCATAAAAACAAAGCAAACGACACTACTGAATTTGTCATAATGAGCGGAGCAAAAATCTGAATTCATGACCTTGATCGAACATCTTTCAAAGAATTTACTGTATGTATGTATGTATTTATGTATGTATGTATGTGTTTATGTATGTATGTATGTATGTATGTATGTATGTATTTATGTATGTATGTATGTAAGTATGTATGTATGCATGTATGTATATGTATTTATGTATGTGATTAGTCAACCGGAAGTACGCTAATTTGAATATTTTAACAGTTTTTCTTGGAAAAACGCAGTTAAATATCATTTTTCACATTTAATGTTATTATAAGTATTAAAGAACATTTTATTCTCTATACGATTTGATTGCATTTTATTTTTCATATTCAATGGATTTATAGGTAAATAATTATAAAGAAATTAGATTTGATAAAGCAGACAGCTATGCTATAACCATGAAAACAGTTTTATATTGTATTAAGAAAATTCTGATTGACAGATGTCAGTGTAAAGTGCAATTGATATACGAGCCCAAACTCATAATAATTCGTCTAGTTTACATTTGCAACAAATAATAAAATCTACACAAATGGTTAAAAAAATCTATAAAATTCTTTCGACTTCTTTAAATATAGACTTAAAACTTTAAAAAACTGTGGGCGAAATGAGTGGTGATTATAGTTCGACCGGCATTTTAAGGGTCAACTTCTAATCAAGATTTAGCTTGCACCGCGACCCTTTACTTTTGGCTCAATGAAAAACAACTTCGTAAAAGGGCGTACAGTAAAATTTACCTTGCAAGACGTATAAGACAATACTCACAGAAAAATGTGCCGGACTTAGGGATACAATTCCTAATAGAATTACATTTGATATTACTACTAATAAAGGCGATGTAACCTAATATTAAATGGCGGAATACTTGTATAACATAATTATTCCGTTTTGGTAAGCTTAAAATCTATATTTTAAACTAATATGAGTTTGGGCTCGTACGTTTGTTATTTAATTTTACAGGAAATATAGAATCTTTTGCAAGAAACTTTCTGTGTGGAATTTGTACAAAATATATAGAATTGACGGAAGGTAATGTGCTGGTCACATCAGATTTTTTATTAATCATTTAGGTATAGTCATTTTTTTCTTAGAATAGCATTCTAATATAATCACGTGATTGCAGAATATGAATAAAGAAATCACATGTGTTTTAAGCAACGTGCTTGTCTTGATTGTTTTATTTTTACGCAGCGTTTGTTTCTGTATACCGTAACTTCAGCTATGTGAATAATTTGTATGATTACATGTGTTACAATAAAAAATTGAGCGGTAAAAAAATTATCGAAACGGGGTAAAGAAATTATTTTGAACGATTCTGCATAATATGAGGAAGAGAAACATATATATTTTCCCCTAATTCAATTCTTGTTCTCGTCTGTAGATGTAAGTATTAAAGTTTGAGGTTATCACTTGATAGTTCCGTATATTATATTTACTTATTTGTGAATATTATTACATTTTAGACAGTACTGCTTTGGATTTGACAGATGTGATAATAATATCAAAAATAAATTTAAACGAGGTTATATTCTATTTCGTATTTCGTCGCCAAAAAAATTAATGATTTGTCAAAAATCAATGCGAAACATTGACAATTCTACTCAATCTGTAATTCGATGTATCTATTATTCATATGTATAATGAAAGTAAATTGCTATTTAAGACCTTTTTCTTAATCAATTTTAAGTCTATTTTATAATTAAATTAAAAAGTACTTCTACATTGTGCATTCAGAGCTGTTTTCTTATGTTAATTGTTGAAATTGATTAATGTATTAATTGTTGTAATCAATTCTTAATATTATTGTAGTCCATTATATTTAAGAAGAGAATAATTTTCATTATGTATCATTCTAATTTAAAGTTATAAAGTACATATAGATGTCCGTTCCATCGACTAGATCAATCGGCTTCACTACCTGGCTCGTATAAAGTAACTAAATGATGTCATCACATGAGAATGTCATTTTTAGAGAAATTTGACTTTATTTGTTATACTTATATCAAGAAAATGTGTATAACTCTGATATACAGCGTCTCCAGGATAACTTGTCCAAAATGGAGAACTATAAGAAATACGAAGTCGGTTAAATTAGACACAAGCATGCCCAATAGGCTCCGTCTCTCTTACAGTTCTCGAGATCCCCTTGTTTGACAAGTTATCATGGATACCTGTATATGCATAAAAAGTAATACGTATAGCGATCGTAGTTTTGGGCGGTATTCAGAAAAAAGGCTAAAGCTTTACAATGAATTTTTTTTGAATGCACTATTATTTTATGTAAAATATCATATAAAAACATGAAATTAAAGTGCGGAAAATGTTTTAATTTTATTAGATTTGATGTAGCCTCGTAATGAAACTTGCGTGATTAAAACACTCGGCTTATCGCCTTGTTTCGCGTTTTATTATGAATGCTATATCAAACTTGTATCCTTAATATCTATAATGTAACGGTAACCTACCGCACAAAACACAATTTGACCAAACTTGGGTAGTTACATTCATTTTATATCAATTTGACCGTATTTTTTTTCCAGAGAAAATATCAAAATCACTATAAATATTGCTTTCCGCACCCTTAAAATTTTGGTTTATTTTATTGAATAGAAGGCTCCGGTGGATCAATGGTTAGAATAATGCCTGTTAATCATAAGGGAGCTCGAGGTTCTGGGTTCAAATTCCACTAAGGCATGGATGTTTGTGTATGTGAACCTACTCTGTAACTGTGATTTAATCCTATTGAGTTTTTTTTTAAATAATGCACCGATATATGGTCATTTAAACGCATTCTCAATTTTTACAGTATTCTGCATATAGGTAAGCCATATTTTTTAATCTAGAATTTAGTAACAAAATAAATGATTTTAAATGTTTTTTAAATGTTTTAACAAAACTAGTTTTAGACAGGGGCGTAGCAACCGTTATATCTACAATATTGTAATGAACATAAATGTTTTATTATTTCAAACTTAATATTTGATCTGACGACTGTACTTATTCTAAACAAACCGGTGTGCGTTTCACGAGATCATAGGGGGCGCGGTTAGTCATCAAGACTCATTTAGTTAGGCCGGGTCTAAATTTAATACGAGTCTTCAAATGTTAAAAAAATTATAAGAAGAAATTACTTTCAAGTGAAACCGAATCCCTGTGAACAAGATTTGTCCAAGGCAATTTTTTTCGACACCTAGAATCAACTGAAGGTAAGTTTTATACTTTTGTACTATTTTAACTAACCACATGCAGAGCCATCTATCAGGATGTGGTTAGTTACCTCTGCTGGCTTGAAATCTCTTTGGGATGATTTATCATCCGTCCACTCAACTAGTCTTAGTGTCTCGAAAGAGGCGCCAGTACACCACACAGATGAGCTCCAATAAGAGCGAAACGCGACTGTGGTTCTGGTTGAGTGGGCCAGTCTCTGATAAATGACCGAGAGGTTGATTCAGAGACTGAAACTTGTAAACTTTGCCAAATGTAATTTAAATATTATTTAGAGCAGTTCACCTAGTGTCGCATTTGTACATTGTACAGTTTTCTATTTATTCTGATATCATGTTGATTATTTGTCATCAATAGTATGGAATACATTGTCGATGAAAATAATCCACATGGAATTGGAAAATCATGATGTTTTGAATGAAAAATTATGGTACTTGACGCTTATGTACATTATTACTAGCTGTCATTCTGGCACGGACCCCCATATCTGCTGGCCATGGCCAACAAAGTCACATAAATGCACGCGCCCTATGCAATATAAAATCAAAATGGCGAGAGGTATTGTGCTGGCCACAACAGATGTGTTTTTTTCTGTTATTGTATCATAGGGTTACCATTATGTAACATTTATAACAGTTGCAAAATTTATAATATTTATTTCAAGTTTAACATCTAAATAAATTTGTCCTATTTTTACCTTCCGCTACCCTTGATAAGGGAAGTATAGGGATCGTGTTAAAAATCGCATATCGAGATATTGGTAAATGAGCACATTTTAAGGTCCCTACAATCCAATTTTAACATTTTCACGATGATGTCTGTGTGTATGTGTGTGTGTGTCTGTGCGGATCCTCTTTACGCTCTAACTCAAATACTATCATTCAGAAAATTTTGAAACCTTATTCTTATATGGAAAGAAGCCATTAGATTTTGGTGTAAATCAGATAATCGGAAATGGTACGTTACTGGAAGCACAAAATAGTACCTATTTCTTCGAAAAATACCTTTACATATTATTTTTTCGAGATTTATGTTATATAAAAATTTAAGATTATTAAATTTTCTACAGGTTTGCATTAATACTTTTTCTATATATTTTATGGATAAATTTATAAAACTATCTATAATATTAATCCCGGAGCCTATGCTTTAACTACATGGTTACACAGTTTAGATATCAAATGCATGTAACTGACAGATATATGTCACTGTCAACAAATTAAGAATTTTAAATAATAACAGTAACGTTTTAAAAATAAATTTTTAAATAGAACAATAATTATATGGAAAGGAACTTAATACAAGCCGTGTTCCTTCGGGCTGTAATTCGCAATCTAAATCATCAGAGTGATCATGATTAAGAAGAAGTATGTTTTGTCGTTTCTTATTCGTTATCCCCACTTTGTCATTTTGTGATCACTAGACAATCTTCCCCTTTCCCTTCTGAATCATCCTTTTTAAATGATCATACGGATTTATTTCAGAGCAAATTTAAAAATGGCTGAAGACAATAGTTTTTGAGCGTAGAATTTATCAAAGTTGCATCAAAGGAAATGTGATTTTCTTACAAAAGCATGTAATGACTCACCATACTTTTGAAAACAAAGAAAATATGTTACATAAAACATTTGTTTTAAATAAACATACTTCATATGTTACTAAGAACTTTTTTTATATCTATATGATAATTTTTTAATGTGTTGACTATAACACTTGACAATAGATTATTTATAAAATAAAATAAATTAGTCTGCATTGGTCTGTATATGACATTTGACGCTAGATGGTGTTCATATTATTCTAGTTGTTTTCTTGATATAATTTTTAAATCTTGATTCAAAAGGATCACGGTTAAACTAATCAGGATTCACAAAAATCACAATCACAGCCGGAAGGAACACAGCTACAGTTACCAGCATAAGTAAATACATATGAATATAGGTACATAAATAAATAAAATAAATATATCCTCACGGCATATTACTCTTTACTGGGTGTGTCAATCTGCTTCATAGATTTCTGTATCGCTGATGACATATTTGTACCATGCGAGCGTTTACTAGGCGTCACCTCATGGGCACTCATTGCTGGCGAAATATTTAGCGTCGGTCGGGATCGAACCTGATATTTAAATTTAATTTAATTTTAAGTATTTATATGAATAAAAATTAAATTAAACGGGAGGTATTGTGTTGGCCACATCAGATTTTTAAATTATATTTTGTTAGTTCTTGAGTTAAAATTCGTATTATTATTAATTTCCTAATAATTTTGACACCGCTCGGTCAGAATTGGTAATAAATTCATTGTTAAAGGTAAGATATAATCTTAACCCTGCTACCAAAGTAGGTAAATTTTGATAACTATTGGGGTATTACATTTAGTAGCACCAATATGGGATATTTTATTACAATATCAATGATACTGGGCCCACCGGTTAGAAGAACCCACCAGCCTTTACGACCTTACAAAAAATACATTTTTTATCGAGAATTTGGGGCAGGGAGGGGCCTTAGAAATCCTTGATACAGGGTCCACTGAGTGCTGGCTACGCCACTGCTTTTGGATAATTTTTATTTATGTTGTCTAAATTAAAATAAAAAATGTTATTTCTTAATAATTTATATAAATAAAAAACTTGATGTATACATACAAATACATACCTATGTTACGTGTTAGGCAAGAGCCGAAATGTCGAAATATGACGATGTTATTTATCGAGGTTAGCCCGGTCAAATTGCAAAGGGGCAATTTCAAATTGGTAAAAACTATTGTGCTGTGCAAATTTTAATTTTTTTCTATATTTGGACATTTTTGGCTTGCGACTTTTCTAAATATGTATGAAAGGTGTTAACGAATACTAGAAATCTCTCATACAGCATTTTTCTCACCGACGTTGATAATCACGGTCGACTGTTTTTGGAGTTGATAAGGTTGAAGAAATTAGGCGAAACTGCAGTCAAACACTTTTTATTGGATTAAATCAGCGGTCGGGGAACCGGGGTAAATTACCCCAAATGGGGTAAAAATGAAACTTTTGTGAGTAAAAAGTATATATTTTTAATTTGCTATTTTATAAACCTGTTAGTATTTTTTTCAACTTAAACAATTTAGCGACATATGCAGGCCACGCCATCTCACTCCCCACCACTAGAGTGTTCTCGAGTTATATCTTTGCACATTAAAGCACAGCCCCGGCTACCTGCTCAGTCCGTGCCATGCCGTCAAGATACAAAAACATTGACGAGTCAGAGAGCGAGATTTTACTAGTTAGTTGCTGACAAGACCACCATTTTATCATTAATCATCGATATATCGATCAAGGTAAGCCGCAATTTGAAAATTTAATTCAAGTATTTTACAACTATTATTTTCTGTCTCCCTTCAGATGGCAGCAAATAGAAAAAGAACATACCAAGACGAATTGCTTAATTACGGTTTTACACAAATAGAAGACAATGGTACAATGAAACCACAGTGTGTTGTATATATGAAGGTACTGACTTCAGAATCTTTCAAAAAAAGTCAATTGAAGAAACATTTAGATAATTTGCATTCACACCTGTCTTCCAAACCGCGAGAATACTTTGCAAATTTAGAAATATCTGTTAAAAGACAAAGATTGAATAGCAACTTGTTTGGTACATTTGATCAGCGTTCAGCATCAAGGGCTAGCTTTGAAGTAGCCTGGTTGATTGCTCGAAATAAGAAACCATACACTATTGGTGAAGATTTGGTTAAACCAGCTGCTGTAAAAATGGCAGAGATTATGTGTGGTCAAAAAGAAGCGAAGAAACTGAATTCAGTGCCCTTGTCTGCGAGAATTGTGAAAGAACGAATTTCTATATTAGCAGAAAATGTGAAGGAACAGGTTATTTTCGTATTAAAACAGGCTAAATATTTTGCTATTCAGCTTGATGAGACAACTGATTTTAGTAGCAATTCACAGCTAATGGTATATGTTCGCTACAAAGGTGCAGATAATTTTGAAGAGGAATTGCTGTTGTGTTCTCCTCTCGAGTTGAGATCTCGTGGAATTGATGTCTACAATAAAGTAAATGAATACTTCAATGCGCAAAGTTTAAAATGGGAAAACTGTATTTCTGTATCTTTGGATGGAGCTCCAGCTATGCTGGGTCATATTAATGGTTTTTCGGCTTTCGTAAAAAAAATAACCCAAATATTGAAGTTACTCACTGTATGATCCATCGCCAGACCCTTATGGTCAAATATTTAGAATCTACACTGGAAGCCGTCATGCATGATGTCATCAAGATTGTAAATTTTATCAAGGGACATGCACTAAACACGCGGCTATTTCGTGAATTATGTCAGGACGGTGAAGCTGAATATACGGACCTACTTTATTATACAGAAGTAAGGTGGCTCTCTCGCGGAAATGCACTAAATCGAGTATGGACTCTCAAAACTGAAGTCGAAATTTTTATGGTTGATCAAAAAAAATATTCTCGCAGATAAGTTTAAAAACTCTTCCTGGGTTGCATATCTCGCATATTTAGCGGACATTTTTGAGAGTATAAATATATTAAACAAAGAATTGCAAGGAAAGAATATTAATATCATTTCAGCGAGAGAAATAGTGTCAGCGTTTGGATTAAAGCTGCAATATTGGAGACAGAAAGTAGAACAGAACAAGATAGCTTCTTTTTCAAGGTTAGCTTTGTTTTTGGAAGATTGCGAAAATATTACTTTTGCTGACATCAAGGATACAATTGTAAGACATCTTATCAAACTCAGAAAGCGGTTTTCAGATTACTTTCCAGATCTTGATACACGTACTGTCAGTTGGATTGTAGATCCTTTTAAATGTGAAATTGCTATGATACCAGAAGAACCTTCAGGTTTGGCAGAAGCAATTCTTGAACTTAGATCTAATACTGAAGCACGTATTCAATTTGAGAGTAAACCAAATCTGTCGTCTTTTTGGATGTCAAAAGCTGCAAAGTCTTTCAAAATTGCACATGAAGAGGCGGTTAAAAAATTGCTGCCATTTGGAACAACATATTTGTGCGAACAAGGCTTTTCCACTCTAATGAACATAAAAACGAAGAACAGAAATCGATTAAACGTCGAAGACTGTATTCAAATCGCTCTTACATCAAAAAGTCCCAATTTTGAAGCAATTGTATCGAACATGAAATAACATCATTTCTCCAAAACGTGAAGGAAGAATGTTTTCAATTATTCTTTTTTTTTCTAATTTTTTCAATTCTAATTTTTGTTTGTACCACCATTATTATTATTATTATTATTATTATTATTATTATTATTATTATTATTATTATTATTATTATTATTATTATTATTATTATTATTATTATTATTATTATTATTATTATTATTATTATTATTATTATTATTATTATTATTATTATTATTATTATTATTATTATTATTATTATTATTATTATTATTATTATTATTATTATTATTATTATTATTATTATTATTATTATTATTATTATTATTATTATTATTATTATTATTATTATTATTATTATTATTATTATTATTATTATTATTATTATTATTATTATTATTATTATTATTATTATTATTATTATTATTATTATTATAATTTGTTACAGTACCCCAAATTGTCAACCCTCAATTGTACCCCAATGGGTTTCAATTTGTTATATATATTACTTATATTACTATTATTACCGTTATGTGTTACTAGGTATTACATTGATAAATTCAATAAGTGATGTTTAAATTAAATTTTTAGTTATTGTTTTCTTTTCAAAATTATCAGGGGGGCTATAATATGAAAGATGCTAAAAAGAGGCGATTTCGTTTTTTTTTTTGCTCTTCGCCATGGTGTAATATCAACTTACACAAAAATATTTTGGGGTAATGATTAAAAAAGTTCCCCGACCGCTGGATTAAATGGATCTTTTGGTCATACCATGACCATCTCCAGAGCTATTCAATATCAAAAATACAAAAATACAACATATTATAATTTATAATTAAAATATTATCGTATAATATTAGTATAAATGAATAAAACAATAAATAAATAAATAAGATAAAATAAATTAAATAATGAACATTGGATTAAAAATAATTAAAACTAAAACGGACAAGAAATAGAAATACGATTAACAAACTTACAATACAGTCACGTTGTCATAGCACGCTTATGATGCTAGAAAGATCCTTATTCTTAAACTATTTTTTTGTGACATTTTAAGTGTTTATATTTTCCGTTAGTGTCAATTAAAATCCATTTAAGAATTTTAATTTTCTTGGAACTAATGTGCGATAACGAAGTAAAATTGAAATAGTGGGAGATGATGTATTAGCCAGATTTTTGTTTATGTGCTGTTAACAATTAAATTTTTTTGATTTCTTTATAAATTTATTTAGATGTTAGTATTGGTCTAATTGTGGATGAATTATTTTTAGTAATTTGCTGATATTCTACTGGAGATTTCAGCAAAGTAAAAGACGTAAAACAGGCTTAGAGAATTAAAATAAATAAAAAAATCAATATTTCTATCAAATTTTACAGTATACTCGTAGTACTAATATTGTGATGTATTTCAAAATATGAATTAACTGGAAAAGTAATTTAAATCACGTCATATATCGATATACACAAGGGCGATAAAGACATTTAGCAATGAAAATGATTTATAAATATTGGGTTGTCATTGGTCCGTGAGGACATTTTGTTTTTGTGGTGTTGGCAGCAATGATCACAGCAGGAAATGCGAAAATGAGAATTCGGACAATGCAGCCTGACAGTCCGTGCGAGTTTTTATTAATTAATTGACTGATATAGCGATGATTGTGTAGTGTATGGGCTCTTCGCCAGTATTATTGCCCAATCAAATTGCGAATCAAATAAATGAATGAATCTGTGTCTGTGATTGTAGTATGTTCATCTACTTTTGTTGTTAATCCTTCGATGTCGCTTGAATTACAGAACAATTTGTAATACAATTGTAAATAGTTGCCATAGCAACAGATGATTTTCGTGCTCGATTGCACTTAAGTAAATTGCAATAATTTGTTACGGTTATTAGTTCTACTTCAAATTTAAAATTAATTATACTAATTTAGTATTGTATTATGTGGTTTTGTGTTGAACTACGTAATGGAATTTATAGTAGTAATTCGATTACAAATTAACAGGATATTACAATTATCTTAAAGCATACTTGCTGAGATTTAATTATTTGTCATATAGTGATAAGTTCCTACTTTGTATTAACGTCTAGAAATGACAATACTGCAATGATATAGTATTATTTAATATAAAATGTAGTTTTTCAACATAATCTAATTCATAAAATTGCTATTTTCAAATTTCTATTTTCTTTATTAATGACTATTTTTCTCTATATTTCAATAATTAAATTTCATTTATTTATTATTAATAAAACATATATGAAAATAATGTTTTTCTATTTATAAATAAATATATCTTCACAGCATATTGCCCATTGCTGGATGTGCCAATCTGTTTTGTATACAGATGTCGGTAATGATGAAATATTGGTAACGTGCGGGCACTTACCAGGCGTCAACTTACGGGCATTCATTCCTAGCGTGAAGAGTACAGAACAGGAACAATTCGAAATAATTTTTGGCGTCGGTTGAGATCGAACCCGGGTCCCCAGATTCGCAACCAGACACTCACTAGATTAAAATCTAGCGCTTAATTTTTGAACTAAAATTTACATTTTCTGCAAAGTAAATCAGTCTTTTGGTTACTACAATCTTATCTGGACTAAACCAAACATTGTTCTTATTGAATACATATTCTACAAATCGAACGTTTTTCTAATTGTTGTATGTAATGTTTTGTGTTTGTAATAAAATAATGTATAAAATGCGTTTATAATATGTTGGTTTTTGAGTAAATGTTAATAAAAGTGTATACACTGAGAAAAAGGATTATTAACAAGAAAACAAATGTGTTGATTTGGGTATGATTTATATGTTATAAAGTTGTTTTGTTTACAATAAATATCTCTTTTGCAGTACAAATAAATCATAATGTTTACGACAAACGTAGACTTTATTTAGTACACATTTATTTCCCCCAAATGTGCACTTTTAGGAAATAAAAGTTATATAAACAAATATTTCTTTTTATACAAATATAATTATATTTTGCCAAAAAAAATATATTATTTTTATAAAAACTGCCATTTTTTGTACTAATAGAAACACCTATAATTTTTGTTTACATATTAGAGAGCAATTTCTAACCAGATTTGAGTGATGGTGATGGCAGTGAAATATTGGCAAATTGTGAAATTACATCCCAGATTTGAAGATCAAAGGAGTATATTTGCAGTTTGTAAGTTTCTTTTTTTCTATTATAAAATTTAATCCATAAATTTATTAACTTCGATAATTACTAGGTACTTTACTTAAACCTTTATATTTATAATATATTTGATAAAATTATTTTTATATATTGTTTGCATGCGTATTAATATTACGTTGTAGAAATAAATACATGTGTATTTACGTTATACAAATCAATAAATATATGTACATATTGTGTATATGTATATGAAATAAATATTTTTTTGTAAGTAAGAATAATATTTTTTCTTTAACCTTTATTTAAAATAAGAAAATAATTGCTTTCAAATAAACCAATAAATATTTCCAGAAATAATGCATTTATTTTTTACAAATAAAGTAAATATCATGGCGTCATGTTGTTCTTTTTAAAGTATTAAATATTTATTTATAATAAACTAATTTATTTGAAAATTTAATACAAACTTCTCAAACAACATTTATCTGTGTGAAACAAATACACTCAAAAAAATTACATGTTTCTCAACAACAAATATTTAATCCGCTGAATGCAAAAGACATATTGCTTTATATAAAACGAAGTTTGTTTCTAGGAAATGATCCTTTTTCTCAGTGTAGCCGTACTCTGTATTAATTATTTATTAGTTAATGTGTACATAACATTTAATATAAGTAGTCGTATATAAGTATATATGCAAGTTTTCTAGCCGACCGGAAGCCGGGTATTCTCAGGTGGTCATATTACGTAAACAAATTGTTTCGCATAGCTCATTTATAAGTATGTACTCGTACTTAAGGATGGTAATTTACAGGCATGTTTTATATTTCTTAGCAGGTGGCAGGTGGTGTTTTACTATTTCAATCGACTTTGTACTTTAGACCAGGGTTTATAATTATAATGACACGACCACAAAGCAAGAGGTAATGCAGTACACAAACATGAAACGTATTCAGTAACACTATTGATGTGATATACTAAAGCAATGAGTAACACAGGGATAATGCAAGAAAATTTACTTAATTTATAATAAATGTAGAGTGGTAACTGATAATCAATCAGAAAACATTTCATATAAAATCATTAAAAATATATTAGTTCACAATGTGAATGTTAATAAATACAACTGTTTGTAGAACCAATGAGTAAAACAAAATACCTACTCATGAAATTTTAAATAGTTTTTATTGACCCGACAAAAAAGTAAAATTTTAATATTATGTTGTTATTGTTTTATGATAATCAGAGCAGGATTATGTAGTAAGCATGTTATAATGTATGTTTTACACTCTATGCCCGAATTTGGGCATTGTCCGAAAAAAATGTTCAGAACTAGTTTTGAATTCCTGAACCTGAAAATGCCAAAACCCGAAAATACAGCCACAACGCGTTATGGATTTATCTAACCTTACAAAGACTCATTTATTTGTTATATTTTGAATCAAACCGTAACATAACCTAACCTAACCATTACTGAAACTAATATCCGTTGAAGTGGTAAAATTCGGATTTGGAAATTTTCAGGTATTTAAAACTAGTTTCAAGCAAATATTTCGGAAATACTCGAATTCGGGTACAGAGTGAAGTAAATGTTGAATTAGATATATTTTATAACAGCATTTTTAGGTTCAACAAATTACTGTCTGCTATGCTTCTTGCAATAACTGATAAATTATAATTTAACTTTAATAATAGATTACTTTAATATTTTTTTTTTTTACTTTTTCTATTTTTATTGTAAGGTCCCACTATTCATGCGTCGTGCGACGAGATTGATGTACATAAACTCATGTAAACAATTCCACTATAATAATTGCGATTTCATCCTGTAGAGTGAATTTTCAATAAATAAATAAATATCGTTTAATTTAAGAATGTATAGCTAAGGTTTCAGAGCTTACAGCTTTCACTGGATTTAAACGTGAAACCAAACTTTGCTCATATGACATATTTTATGTCTATAAAAGTATAACCCAACCTCAACCTTGACGATAATATAGGTATATGCACATAAATATAATACCGGTTAAACTGTAATATTTTTCATGTTTTAAAAGTTTTTGCAAGATTAATAATATAAAATATTGCGTTATTCCACAAGTCAAATCAATGTAGAATTATTCATTTAAAACACTAAAATAATAAAAACATATAAATTGAAGATATAAAATGCAGCAGACTGCCTTCCCAAGTCTCGAATAATTATATGATGATTCGAAAGATGTTTATTTCTTAATATCTATAGAAGAACAATGCAGAGTTGATTATTATAATAATAATTAATTCTTATTGTCACATATATTAATTTATCTACTGCGTTGAATCAGCCTTAAGAAAATTAGAAAAAGTAATTATAGCATTCTTTAAAAATAATAGGTATAAATAATATTTAAAAAAATGTAAAAAATAAAGAAGCAGTACGTATTTAGGGTGATTCACAACTTCGTGCACAAACTTTAAGGGCATATAGTACTGACCAAAATGAGTAAGAAAGCTTAATCAATATGAGTCTGATTTTCAATAGTTTCCGGGATATAAGGCAGTGAAAAGTAAGTTTTTACGGGATATTGTTATATTATTTTTATTTAATTTATTAATACATAATACAAACACTTAATACATTTTACATTACATTATATTTTTTTGACATAATTATTCAAACTTGTTATCCTTGTTGTTCCTGAAATACTTGATTCTATTTTTTCATAAAATAATTTCATTAGCCTACTTCAATTCCCCCCTTTAATTAAATTATTTTTTCAAAATACCCATTTGTTCCAAATGTTTATTTAATTTTTCTTCTTTTACGTCTTTTGTCATTATATCCGCCGGTTGATCTTCAGTGTTTATATAATTTACTGAAATACTTTTATTTTCCACTTCATCTCTTATAAAATGGTATTTTCGGTTTATATGTTTCGTTCTTGAATTTTGTCCTGAATTTTTTATCCAATCGATTACTGCTGTACTGTCTGTATAAATTTCTATTGGTTTTTTGATATAATTTTCTTCATCTAATTCTTCTAATAAATTTTTAATCCATGCAGCTTCACATGCTCCGTCACAAACGGCAAGTAGCTCGGCTTCCATCGTCGACAACGTTACTAACTTTTGTTTTGCACTTTTCCAGTTAATGGTATTTCTACCTAGTTTGGTTATAAAACCGCTGTAAGATTTCCCATCGCTGGTCGTACACCATCCTGAGTCTGTGTAGATCTTCACTTTTTCATTGTCTGGTGAAATTTTTAAGTATTTCCGTTTTGTTCCTTGTAAATACCTCATTACTCTTTTTATTGCAATCCAATGTATTTCTCTTGGATCTTTACAATATTGCGATAATTTACTTACAGAGTATGCAATATCCGGTCTTGTGCCTCTTGTCAGGTACATAAGGGATCCTACTGCTTCTTGATATCTCTCTTGGTTGAATGTCTTTGAATCCTGATAGTCATCTAGTTTTTGGCCCATTTCCCTTGGTGTTTTAACAGGTTTACTGTCAGCCATGTCAAATTTGTGTAAAATTTTATTTATATAATTCTCCTGCGATAAATAAATGTTATTTTCATCTTCTTTAATTTCTATTCCAAGAAATAATTTTTTATCTGTGGTTTCTTTTATTTGTATTTCTTCTTTTACCTTTTTCATAAATTCTTCCAATTGTATTGTCACTATCTCCAATTGCTAGGATGTCATCTACGTATATGCCGATAATTACATATTTTCTTTGTTCTTTCTTAGTAAAAACACAAGGATCTGTTTTTAATTGTGTAAATCCAGCATTTTTCATTATTTCATTCAGTTTAATATTCCAGCATCTTCCGGATTGTGGTAGACCATAAATACTTTTCTTAATCCAATAAACATTGTCCTTTCCATCGTCGTAGCCGGGGGGTAATTCCATGTATACGGTTTCTTGTAAATTTCCATTTAAATACGCAGATTTTACGTCATAAAATCTTCTAACGCTTTTCTTCATGGCTGATAAAGTCAAAAGAGTTCTTACTGATTCCCATTTTATAACCGGACTGTAGGAATCGAAATAATCTACACCCATTTTCTGTCCAGCTCCCATGGCCACCAATCTTGCTTTAAATATTTTGTCATTGTTGACAGGATTAGTTTTAATTTTAAATACCCATTTACATTTGATTACCTTGGCGTTCTCTGGTCGTTTTATTTTTTCCCATACGTTATATTGTACCATATTGTCTATCTCTTCATCCATGGCTTTCTTCCATTCGTTTCTGTATAATGAATTTAATGCAGCGTTGAATGAATTCGGTTCCTCTTCTTGTGTAGCATTTACCACGTAATCTTTCAGCTTTTCTGGTAATTTTCTGATTCTTCTCGATCTTCTTTCATGTTTTGTCTGATCTTCTTGTGTTGTATCATTTCTTGTTATTCCTTTTTCTGAAACATTCTTGTTTTCTTCATCAATTAAAAATATATAGTTATAGTTTTTGTTTTCTTCTGTTTCTTTTTCTTCTGAATTATTTAATCTTATTCCCTTCTTTGATTCCACAAACTGAACATCTGACGTTTCATGTACTCGTTGATCTACTTCATCATAAATTCTATAAGCTCTTCTTTCTCTTGAGTATCCTATAAATATACCTCTTTTCGCTTTCGGCTCCAATTTTGACCTTGTTGGTTTATTTATTTTATAGTATACTAAACAACCATAAATACGAAGATGTTTGACACATGGTATTTTACCTTTCCATAATTCATATGGTGTTTTAAACTGCTTACTTTTCGTAGGTGTTATGTTATGCAGGTAACAAGCTGTAACAAGCGCTTCTCCCCAAAATCTTGGAGGTAAATTTCCATCGGCCAATAAACTTCTTGTTTTATCCAGTAATGTTCTATTTCCTCTTTCAGCAATTACATTACTTCTTGGTGAATAATATATTGTTTTTTCGTGTTTTATACCCTTATTTTTTAAATAATTTATTAATGACGCATTGATGAACTCTCTTCCGTTATCTGTTCTTATAACTTTTACCCTAGATCTTTGTTGATTTTCTATTTTTTCTATTATATCCATTAATTTTCTTGTTGTTTCAACTTTATTTTCTAACAGTTCGACAAAAAAAACATCTAGAATATTCATCTACGACCAACAGTATGTATCTCTTGCCTCCAATCGTCGAAGTCTTCATTGGACCGCAAATGTCAATATGCAGCCGCTCCAGTGGTCTTAATGTTGTTTCACCGTAAGTTTCAACATATCTATTTCTTGTCATTTTTCCAATAACGCAAGAACTACATAAATTTAATTTTCCCTTCAATTTATTTATATTTCGGACTAGTTGTTTCTCTTCTATCTGGTTTAAATATTCGTCGTTTATATGGCCTAATCTTTTGTGCCATATTTCTCTTGTATTTTCTAATATTTGAAAACAGTCTTCTTTATTTTCTTCCTTGTCTTCATTTTTATTTAATTTAATGCTAAACATATTTTCTGCAAATTTTCCTTTGCATATCAAAGTACCATCGTTTGCATAAATAAATGCCCCGTCTCTATTTAACGTAACGGAATTTCCCTTTTTTACTAAGCTTGGTATTGATATTAAATTATCTCTTAATTTCGGAACATGTAGAACATTTTCTAATCTTACTTTATTATTTTCTGTATTTGCTCTAATGATACCACTTGATATTGCTTCTATACTTCGCCCATTTTCTGCAACATTTATTTGTTTGTCTTCTCTAATAAGTTATTATTATATATATAAGTATAAGTTTATTGTGATAAATCATTTAATAAATAATTAAAATAGGTACCTAACTCGTGAAATTTCTTGTACGCATGCATACAAACACTGTATAGCGTTCCACCGCACTACTATGTGAAGTATTTTATAGGTACAATAAAATGATTCGAATGGTGTCATTAACCGTTTTATATATATTTTTTTCTAAAATTCAACTTTAATTACATGCTACCTACTTTATTCGCATTTGACGGTATTAATCAACTAAAGTCGTATCAGCTCAGCATGTAATTTTTGCCTGACTGCTTGGTGACATTTTGCTTCAAAGCGTGTTATAATGTAGTAGTGATGTGAAATTTATAAAAAATAATAGATAGATTAATTATTATTTACTAACCGTTTTAACCGATTAATCGTAATTATCCGGTTTAACCTCGACAATTGGCGAGTACTACGTGAAAAAAATCATAAAATTCTAACAATAAAAAGTTTCCATTATCTTTACGCCCACAACTCCTCAGTACCTCACTCAAGGAGTGTTATGAAAAATATAATTTTCCTATGTGTTGTAACAAATACACCAAGTTTAATAATTTTTGTCCGTAACGTTTTTAAATAAGAAACAAATTATGCCTACACCTTCAGGGTTCTCTTCAAAAGGTTGGTACTATATGTTTATTAGAACGTTTTTTTAATAATTGATCAACGAAACAGGGTATATAATTTGATGTAGCTCTGGCTTGTTTCTACAGTTCTAAATTTGATAAACACAGCTCCAAATTCAAATTTTCCAGTTTGTTTCACTTCTCTCTCTATTATTTATTATTCAAATGTGTACAGAAAACAAGAATATTACAAATATATTTTTAATTATTAGAACGCGTGTTTCCCACAACATATCTAGGTATTGTATTTCGTATTTTAATACTGTATTCTAAAGTTGAACCACGCTAACTGCGATTATTTTTTCAGTAACTGGTTGCATTTTCGGAACGCGGTTACGGAAATATCTGGTAACTTTTCCGTACCCAAGTTAACCGTGCTAGATCGGCGAGTGTTGCCGTTACATTTAGGCGCATGGCAGATGATCACTTAGGTGCATATGTCATGTGTTTATATTTAGTTTGTCTTCATAGATTTCAATTTTACAACTATCTTAAATTTTACCAGTTAGCTGTTAGCTGGTTACCAAATATTAAGAGAAAAAGAGTAGCTCTAAATTTTTCTAATTATATCTCCTGTAATGACTATGTGGTTTGAGTTAAGTATTGACATTTTTTCGTGGGAACCAGTACATTTGGTATTCCACAATTTTATTTAAGAAATAATGTTAAATATTACAAACATATAAAAAAAATTCAAGCATTTTTAACTAATTTAAGATCAGGAGCACAATTTATGTCAAAATCAAGACTACTAAATGCACTTTTGTACAAGAAAAATGTAATACCTGCATTTGTAGAAAAATTATTCCTGATTTTCATGTTAATGTACAATATTTGATATTGAATTTCCTCTTATCTTATTCTTATAGTCCGAATGTTAAGGGAGTTCACTCTGCATTTGCTTATGCAAACAAGTCATTTGTATCATATGTTGCTGGAACCAGAATCTATCGATTATGAGGTCACACTGAAAAGCCGTGCAGACTCCATATGTCTCAGGGTTGTTTTCCTAAAGTCACTGTGGTGTGTAAATCATTAGACCTAAAGAGTTGATTTTTTTCATATTGATGGTAATGATATACCTTGTAACTTAATCCCACTACATATCAAAAGCACAACTTAATAAGGAACTATTCTACTCAGAGCTCCTCACACAGCAATTCTCTCACCCTGGATGCTCTGAAATGTCTTTGCAACCTGCCTTGTATTGCAGGTCTCCACAGCTTTTCACCTCTTAATCAGTCCCAGCAACATAATATGGCCTAAACGACTTGTTTGTATAAAAAAAGCAGGGATAACTCCAGTATCATCCGGATTACCTGCTATAATGTAGCTCGAAACGAGTAAGAGGAAATTCAATATCCAATTTTGTACGTTATATAAAATTCAGTGTACAGTAAATTTTTTGAAAGATGTCCGATCAAGGTAATCTACGAATTGTACGAATTCAGATTTTTGCTCCGCCCATTCTGACAAATTCAGTAGTGTCGTTTGCTTAGTTTTTATGAGGGTACATAAGTTACTGCTGTTATTTTATTATTATAAAAATATATGTTACAATAAAACCATTCAAAATTCATAAATAAATCAACTGGTAAGTTTTTTAGCAAATGTCAAACCAAATATGTGAAAATTAAGATACTGACACAATGTCAGTATCAATGATATTGACAGAAAAGAACGTTATTCGTACGGCTATGAATCAAGGTAATGTATCGGAATTAATATATAAGCTTACGTTACAGCGAAAGTATTATCAACAACAAGCATCGTTTTAAAGTGGAATGCCCTAACTTAGTCGAAACAATATGAATTTTTGAAAGACCAGCGTATTATATCCATTCTTATCGCACACGCTTATAGACTGCAAAGGAGAGAAATAAATGTATGCCAATTTGTTAATTCGTTCATGATACAAATAACCTTGATCGGACATCTTTAAACAAATACTGTACCTAATTTATTATTTTAGGTAGTTACGAAGAAACAAATTGTTAATATGAAAATTATGAATGAATTTTCTACAAATATAGATATAACATTTTTCTTTTGCAACAATGCATTTAGTAATCTTGATTTTGGCAAAATTGTGATCTTGATCTTAAAATATAAAATTTGGACATGTTTGAGTTTTTGTAAAATTTTATAACAGAGAGTTACGATATTTCAGATATTATATAAATTTATTTCTGTGCAGATGTAAGTAAAGTTATTGTTTCTTTTTTAAATATGTGGAAATTAAAATACATTTTGATATTCTTTCTTTCCCCATCGTGTACTCTTATGTCTCTTCTTCCCAAATACGTTAAAGCCTGCTTCAGAGTTTACACAACGTAACTTAACATAAGCAGTCAGGGATGGTTTCATAGTTTCAAGTATGTGTACATACTTGGTAATTTCATGTTAAATATTTTGATCATATATACAGTTTAATGTTCACATTTGTTGTCTAAGAATCAAGAAAATTATGGATACGGACAATATTGTAACCATTATTACATTAGCAATATGCTCCCTATTAACCATTTATTTCTTATATTATCCTTAAAATCTGGTCGAGAGTTATCTTAAATTAATGAATATTTCTCAACATAAGAAATTAATAATGCTTCATACATGTTAGCTTGACAAATACCACAAAAAAGCCATAGATTAAGGAAAATATGTAGTAGAAGATTGGGTATCTCCCCTATAAACCGTGATAACAAGTTTTAGTGCCGTCTATGAAAAGATCAGAGAACTAAATTTGACAGCCGAGAAAGTGGCGGGAAATATGAATTCATTTTGAATTAGTCGAAACTTTAAATTTTATTTCTTGATAATGTAATTAATAAAAAATATATCGAAAATAGATAATTTATTAAAGACATTATCAAGAAATGTGAAATATATGTTGATCTATAAAAAACAATTACAGTACTTAATATGTTAATGTTTTTATTTAAAAATATATACATTACATTAATAAAATCAAATAATAAATAACTACAAATATCAAACTAAACGGCGACAACTATTAAAATTTAAGAACATACTACTCAAGGAATCAAAATTTAGAATTATTATTATTACAAGAGATAATTTTATTTAATAAAAGGGATGTTACTTTAAATGTCTGCCAGAAATGCACTGCTTCATTGACCTCGTTATTGATGTCTGTCCACTTTTTAACAAATCTACCCTCTTCTATACTCATTTTTTCTTAAAACTGGCACCATACTATTTCAACGTTCGTTGATGAATCTTATGAAATTTCACGTCCTTTTGCCTAATAATGTAATATTTTGCTGCTCTTCTACGGCGTAAATATCTAAGAGCACCACCATGATTTAAATTCTCCTGGTCCACTTACATAAACCATTTCTTCTATTGAGTACTGTCAATTTCTGCAAGAATGTGTCTTCACTATTCAGGAGTTACAAATATTTCATGTGATTTTTTTCTGAAATATTATTAATATACTTGTTGTTATATTTTATATCACCCCCGTATAATAATGCTAGTATGAAAACTAATATACTTACCGAAAATATATTAAATGATAAAGTACTATAATGCAATAAAGATACAAATTCACAAATAACAGTTTTAAATGTCAAAAAAATTCGAACGATGTAATAGAGAATTGTTGGAAATTTACAGCAGTTCTCAAACATATGTTACCTTTTTTATAGTATTTTGACATTAAAGTTTGAGAATCCCTGTAAAATCTGTACTACTAGAGCCATCTATGAAAGGGTCAAGAAGTATTTTCAAACGCTACTAGATTGAAACTTGTTATCACGTTTTTGAATGCAGTTTCACCCCCCTGAAAAAAGCAACTTAAATGTCAACCACAAACTCATCACAAACTGAATTGACAGCTATTCTGCAGTTGTTTTGCGATGTGGTATACGACGACTCAAGTACGCGTCCGAACATAATCGATTAACATTTGGCCATATTCTATGTTTTCTTAAGTTACGTTATGTTATGTTTCTTATAGAAACTATGAAATACTATACCGCTTTACATACATCCGTATTTTCTTTATGTTATGCTATGATATGCTATGCTACGTTACGTAAACTCTGAAGCAGGCTTAACTCCTGCTATCAGTGAAGAAAAGTAGAAGTAAACTACAACTCTGTTGGCATATACTAAAAGCCTTGCGATGGGGGCCCGCAGAAAGGGGCAAGATAGAACTCAACCCCATGTATGATTTTAAAGAAGAAAAAAATAATTTATAAACAAACAGTTATTACAATTTTATGTATTCACTATGGCCAAAGGTCGGTAAATAGTATAATTTTATATACATTTATAATAATAATACTTGATTTTCAAAAACAAAACGAATTGGCTTTTGCGATTCTAAATATTTTCAATAATTGAGGTGACGAAATCTTTGTGTTTTATTATGTGCAACAGTAGTGATGAAATGCGTCGGTATACGAGTAACATCCATTCCGACAGTAAATTATTTTTTAGCCCCATCTTACGTTTTCAGCTCCATCTTACTTTCTCAGCTCCATCTTACAAAATTCCTGCGGGCATTTGACCCACCATTTTCTATTGAAATGAAGTATGTACAGTAAAATTTTTGAAAGATGTCCGATCAAGGTCGTCTACGAATTGTATGAATTTAGATTTTTGCTCCGCGCATTACGACTAATTCAGTAGTGTCGTTTGCTTAGTTTTTATGAGGGTACATAATATACTAGGTACTGCTATTTTGTTATTAGAAAAATATATGTTACAATAAAAGCATTCAAAATTCAAAAATAAGTCAACTGGTAAGTTTATTAGCAAATGTAAAACCAGATATGTGAAAAATAAGATACTGACACAATGTCAGTGTCAGTGACTGTGACAGAAAATAACGTTTTTCATACGGTTATGAATTAAAGTAATGTATCTGAATTAATAAATAAACTTACGTTACAGCGAAAGTATTATCAACAACGAGCATCGTTTTAAAGTGGAATGTTCTAGCTTAGTCGAAACAATACGAATTTTTGAAAGACAAGCGTGTTATATCTATCCTTATCACACACGCTTATAGCCTTTGCAAACGAAAGAGATAAATGTATGCCAATTTGTTTATTTGTTCATGATACAGGTGACCTTGATCGGACACCTTTCAAAAATTTTACTGTAAACATTTTTTCATAATTTGTGAACGGTGAACGAAAAAATTATGGTAACTTTTCGTGCAAGGCTTTGTTAAGAAATTAAATACTTTGTCCTGAAGGCATAAAATAATAGCATATTAAAGAACGAATGTCCTAAATGTCATTTTATTTTGGAGAAGGAAGTTTGGGTAGCGGAGTTGCCCAACCCTTCGAACAAAATAATCGACATTTATGAAATGAGTTCTTTATACCTACTCTTTTTTTCTAATTTGCACCTTTTATGCGCTTTTTAAATAAAAAATCTTAGTTTCAAATTTTAGGAAATTTTGTGTCAGTTCTTGATTCTAATATGACGTTTGACGTTCAACAACGTAACTTTATTTTAGTAACATCAACTATGCACGATATATACTATTCATTTCTAACTTTGCTACTCTATTTCTTCTTATTATTACTATTTTTTTATTCATAATTATATAAAAATCATATTCTTAACAATCATTTGTATTTGTTTGTATATCGAAATTTGTCGTTTGATACTTTTAGACATTGATAACCACCAACCTTCAAAAAATAAATTAAACTAGTCGATTACAGCACTCCAATAAGGTATTAACGAACTCTTTTGGGTGCTGCAATAGCTTTGTTACAGACGCAAAATATATAAATATTTTTATAAAATAGCTTGTTATGCGTATCATAAATGTTCATTTAAAATATTTGTACTACATTTTTAGTTTGGAAAATAAATATTTTCCTTTGTTAATTGCATAAAAGTGAATGAAAAAAATATATATATATTTCACTTACCGATGGTGGTGATAACTGTTAAGGAATATAAGATCGCGCTTGGCAAGGCCCACTTCTGCGCTAAATCCTCTTCTTTGTCGCCTCCCTCGAAACCGTCGCGTACTGCTTCCACCACCTTGATGGTGTAGGCCTTGAGAACAGGACCGGCGTAGCGGTGCCATTTATCCACGTCGGCTTCCACTGTGGACACGTTGCCCGACTCGAATAGCTCCCACAGCGTAAGGATGGTTTCATTCCGTGCCCCTGCTAGGCTCTTTGGGGAAGAGTCTCCGTCACGATAGCCTTCGATGGCTTGGAACATGAAGGCGCCTGCTATGGTATATCCAACCTATACGGAATGTAAATAAACTGTGTGTAATATGCATGTATTATGGTGGATTTATACAGCCTACCCCGTAACGTAACGTACCGTGCCGTATCATTGTAACGTAAACAATAAAACAATGTAAACATATGTGATAATTTACAAAGACGTAAGCCGTAACGTGACGTACCCTACTGTGCCGTAACGTGTTAAAAACCCAAAGATCGCCAACTTTTATCTGTCTACGTTACGACACGCTACAGTACGTTGCGATATTACGAAAATTATTACTGCCCTACACCATAGTATGTTTTTGTGTGGCTAATATGTGTCAAAGTATAGCTTGATATATTAAATAAATAAATCACTGCATTACGAAGTCACAGTCTTGGGTGACTGGTGGGTGACTGTGACTATCATGAGTGACATGTGTCAAGTTTCAAAGTTTAGATTATTATATTAAATGGAAATATAATGAAATATAGTGTATTACGAATCAATTAAGCTGTTAAATACAAATTTGACGTACAGTTGTATCGATACAGCATGAGCATATTTTTTACGAAAATGTACTGTAAAAATTCTGTATAAAATAGCTTATAAAAATCACGCGTCACGATACGACACTATACGCCACGGCACGGTACGTTACGTTATGGCTTAGCCTGTATATTATTCATAATAGTTACTTGTATCGCTTGTATTAATCTAGAAACTACACTTTTGCAAGAGCGAAAAAATATAAGCATTCACAATACAATTTCTGAACGTGTGTTATACAAGATTTTTTTGTGCCAACTTCTTCATAAATTTATTAAATGCATTTCATTTATTATCTGGTCTAAATATTAAAAAATGGGGCTTTTTTAAAAGTTGGTAACATTAGAACATTTGAATGTTTTAGAATATTAGCAGTGGATTAAATATTATAAAGGAGATAATACACAAATGTTCAAAAATATATTTCAATAACATTGACATATTTTATTTTTGCATTTTTTATCAAAACTTGTCAATCAATTATTTCGTGTCCACGGTTTTTTACCTCTCGCTAAGTGAGGTTTTGGATTCATGCTAAATATCGCATATCCAGATTTTATTGAATAAACACGTTTTAAGGTCCTTACAATCCGATAATAACATTTTTACGATGATGTCTGTGTGTGTGTGTGTGTGTGTGTGTGTGTGTGTGTGTGTGGATTTGTGTGTGTGTATGTATGTGTGTGGGATGTTGGAAGGCCGGTTACTCAAAAACTATAAGACTTTATATTTGTTTAACTACGTATTTCCCAATCGGACATTTATGGGAAGATCTGAAAAAGTTTTGGTAACAATTGGACAACCAGAAGTAGAAGATTCTTGAAAAAAAAATCTTCTAAATACTATTTTTTTGAAAAAATTTCTTGGTAATATTAAAGAAAATTAAATTCTCTATCTGATACATTTAAATATTTTATTATATATTCTATAGATTTAGAGATAAAAGAAATATAATATATAAAATAATCTGTGGTAATAAATTTTACAGCCGAAAGAAAGCCATGGAAAATAGTTGAAAATTTCAAATGTTTGTAACTGACAGATAAATGTCGGTGTCAGAAATCCGGAAACATTACTGAAGATTTTTTCTGGAAAGTACATACATTATATTATTTCTTTTTGTATTAATAGTTAAATATTTAAAATTGTAGGTATATTACAGATACCCTTCAGAAATACTGTTAATACCAACAATGAATTGGAATCATCTCGAAAAATTAGAAGAGTAGGACAAAATTTCTTCATAGAATGAATTTATATATAAAAAAATCTAAAGGTAAAGAATAGATATAAGCGAGAATACAGCTCGAAGGAAGACGATATTTAAATTTAAACACAAGATGAAAGTGAAGATGGTCTCCACTCTGTAACGTAAAATACAGAAAAATTGTATCTCATCGTAATAATGAGTAATGAAAGAAAAATGTACTTGGAGAATCTCTTAATTCTTGAACTGTGACTATTATGAAGATGACAAGTATGGGTTGAAGAACTTAAATTTGTTTCAAACATTATGAGACACTGTACACAAACACTATACACTAGAGTAACATTGCACTGCGAAAAAGCTATCAAATTCTTCTCAAGTAAGTTGTAAATATTGACAAAATTACACATCGATATAAGAATAATCGGAGTGCAATCTATCCATCACTTTATTAAAGGAAATTAATTTGTTATTTAGACATAACATGTATGAAAAAATAAAATGTTAAAGAAGATATGTAAGAATAGGCGAGAGGTTATGTGCTGGCCATATCAGATTTTTTTTTTCTTTCTAATATTAGTTAAAACTAATACAATTATTCCTTAACCTTAAAATAATAAAATAAGCTAAAAGCTAAATACTGAGAGTTGTTAGACCTCTGGCTTGGTTTACATGTTGAGTAATCTTAACTACTCTGCTTAAATTTGTTCTACTGATGATGAGAACTTAGTTCTCGAAATACGTATTTAGCTTTTAGCTTATTTTATTATTTTACGGTTAAGGGGTAATTGTATTAGTTTTAGTTATAATTTAACCTTAGACTCCTCCTATTATTATATCTAATATTAGTTACTTATTATACCATATGCATAAATATATGGTGATACTGATAAGTTATACTTTATTATTCATAGACTTTTTATAATATTTTTATCTATTTTCACATTTTTCAACTTAACGAACAGAATACAAAATAAAAGTAAATAGAGTGATTTCGCAATACATTTCATATAGAAATATTTGTCAGCTTTGATAAAGTTAAATATGCATAAAATACACATATTGTGAACTTATATTCCTGTCAGATTGGAAGTTTAGAATAAAGAAATCTCACCACAAGTCCAATAATGCCCACATTGCTAAACATGAAAGCAATAAAATTCCTCCAGAAGTCTTTACACTTTGCTCCGAAGGATTTCTTGTATCTTCTGCTGCCATAGCGCTTGACCGAGCGCTTCCTTTCCATTTTACATCACCTTTGGCTGCCAGCCGTCACCTGAGCTTCACACGGCCCATAGCGCACGTCTACCATACACACAGGAAGGCGCAAGATTCTAGGAGCGGGAAATACGACTTATTGGTTTCATTCTAACTTCTTACAAACGATACTCTATCTGTTAATTAATATCAACTTTCAGTTTAGTTTTTAATTGTAGTGTGCTGCTAATCATCATCTGAAACAAAAAGACATATTGTTAGCGAGTTTAAAAAGTACCTGTTAAAAAGAAAATGAAGCAGTATAATCTAATTTTAAAATTGACGAGTATATAAATAAAGTATATAGCGTGTTCTTATTTTGAAGGTCACCGTTGGGATCTCCGAAACTATAAGAGATACAACTTCGGTTAAATGGGACATCAGGTGTGGCTTTGGTGGGATAAATGTGCTTTTGCTTTTTCAAAAATTCTCATTGGGTGCTTTCGGCACCCCGGTATACTGAGCGCCGATGTTTGCCGAATGCAATTGCTGGACCAATCGCAGTCGTTCATTCATTGTGTTCGGCAAACTTCGGTGCTCAGAGATGCCAGCAATGAGTGGTGCTGAACGTGGCCAATGACATAATGACGAAAAATTGATTGTGGTCGATTCTATAATTATCCAAAATAACTCTTAAACAATATTGCTAACCTAAAAAAAAGTTTCAAATTAAAAAGTTATATATTTAAAAAATAAAAATTCTTAGGCCTTCTTCAGAAGATGTACAGGATTAAATTAAATACAAGAATTGTTGCATGTTCTTAAATACTACATTATCATCTTTTAACAATAATAAGATTAGATGGAAAATTCTTAAATTAGGATTTTCGACACATCGCAATGAAGTAAATCTACCTGTTTTCTTTATTTATTTAAACCTTCTAAACCCAAGACCTAATAAACAAAATAAAAAATCGTATGTGGCCAGTAAATGACCTCCCGTCAATTCCATGTTTAAAATAGCAATGCGCTTTAGTAAAGTATCACGTCCGGTTGATTATTTGTAAATAAAATCTAATTTGCTGTTCCAATAAATAGAAAAGTGTATAATACGAAATGTTGGATTATATTTAATGTTTTTTTCTCGGAAATCTGTTAAGAGTTCCAAGTAAAGTACCGGCTTATATATTGTCAAAATATTCTATATTTCCAGTACAATTATTTCATAAACAAATTATGCAAACTGCCATTGACACTGGCATCTTCTTCTTTAGCTTTTCCCATTCATTAGGGGTCGCTATTTTTTCTTTTCTTCTCCCATTCATTTCTGTTTTGCATCGTTCTCTTACAGAACCTTTTCTCTCAAGTCTTCCGCAATACCGTCCTTCCATCTTATCTTTTGTCTTCCTCTGTTTCTTCTACGTTCTATTATTAAGCTTTTCATTCTTCTTCCAATACATATTTCATCTCTCCTCATGACATGTTCAAACCAATGTAATCGTCTCTCTTGTATGTCTCTAAAAACTTATATCACTCAAGCCATTTCCCTTATTCTTTAATTCCTCATCCTGTCTTTCCGTGTCTTCCCCAATATCTATCTCAACATCCTCATCTTTGCCACATTCCTTTTCTTTTCATTGATACTGACATTTGTCAATTTGAATTATCTGAATATATTAGCAGTTTCCATGGTCAGCATAGCTGGCTGATGTATAAAATTTAATATCTTTATAATTAATGAACGCTATATCTATTAAATATGAAGTAGAAAATGCAACCACATCATATAGAGTATAGAATATTTTTAAAAATATAATAACATTAAATGTCAATAAATGATATTTAACTGCTTTTTTTCAAGAAAAACTGTTAAATGTTGCAAATAAGGGTACTTCCGGTGGACCAATTGTAACCAAATTCTAATGATGTTTGCATATGGATCTAAACTCGAGGAATAAGAAAAAAATAAAAATTTTGGAGTCGTGGTATTGAAGTTATGCGATCCGAAACGGAAACGATCGTCACACATACACACACGCACGCACACACACACTCATACAGAAATCATCGTAAAAATAGTAAATACGTATTCTACGAACCCCAAAACGTGCTTGTTAATTAGAAACTCACTATCGAAATTTTTGACCGAAGACATTACTTTCCTTACCTAAAGATGACGGAAGGTAAAAATATTCCCGTACCAAATAATGCCAAATTAGTCTTCGTTGTGACTAGTTTATTCACATCAATACCTATGTATTATGGAACTAAAAGAGATCATAAAAGACCAATTAATTACTAACAATGTTAACAGTCTTAAAATCAGAAATTCTGGCTCTATTAGATATCTGCCTAGGACAAAATTATTTTAAATTCAACACCCGTTACTACAAATAGAACGAAGGTGTACCTATGGGGCCTCCATTAAGTCCGTTATTAAGAGACATTTTTATGGATAATCTTGAAAACAAAATTTTACATTCTGAAAATCACCTAATCACACTTATCACTTTTGGTATAGATATGTAGACGATATCATCTATTTATTCACAGAGTCAGAGAGGCAACTGGACCAGTTACAAATCTACTTAATATAAACCAATTCATTCAATTTACAATAGAAAAAGAAGTAGAATACCAACTAAATTTTCTTGATTTAACAATCACAACAAATAAAGCGACGTCTTCCTTTGAATATAAAATATTCCGAGCGAAAACCCATTTATTCTGGTGCAGTTATTCCAGCACACTCCAATAACATAAAAATGGCTGCCTTCAACAGCCATGTTCATAGATTGTTAAGTACTCCATTAACAAAAGAAAATTATAACTTAGAAATAAAAACCAATAAACAAATTTCCACGAACAATGGTTACGACCCGGTTATCATAGATAAAGTTATATGTAGGAAGTATAAGAAACTGATTTTAAATAAAATTTATAGCGGAAAATTGGAAAACGAAGTTTGGAAACAACCTCGTAGATTGTCATATTGGAAATAGCAGTTTAAAAATAGGCCATGAATTAAAACAGTGTAATATAACCGCAGCTTATTATAATAATTATACAAAACCTTTTAGTAAAAAATAAATTAAATTTTACAGATCGAAATGAACGTAATGGAATATATAAAATTAAATGTAACGACTATAAAACCTTTTATATAGGTCAAACAGGCAGGATAATTAATATCAGGTTTAATGATCATATGAGATCTTATAAAAAAAAATAAGAAAATTAGACTCCAATTTAGCCAAATATTTGAATGAGATGAATCATACATGTGAAAAAAAGAATTTTAAAATTTTACAAGTAGTAGTTTACAATAGTCCCAGGATGGATTTTCTAGAAACATACGAGATACAAAAGGCCATTAAAAATGGTTCAAACTTCGTAAATGGCCAAGTAGATTTACTGCATTCCGATGTCTGGCAGATCCTAGTTGAAGAATTTTCCTTCCAATCTTGTTATGGTTAACAGATGTTAATGTAGTATTTAAGAACATGTAACAATTCTTGTATTTAGTTTAATCCTGTAAATCTTCTGCAGAAGGTCTAAGAAGCCGATATCAATTAAGTGTTTAACTTACATCAAGCGTATCTTTAATTATTAATGTTATAATGCGGAATCTATAAATTTTAATATATATATATATATATATATATATATATATATATATATATATATATATATATTCACAATAATTATAGTAATATGGCGATTTCTAACCTTTTAAAGGTGGGAAATACGTCATTTTTAACTGCAATAACAATCTCTTGAGTGGGAAATAACAGATTTCACTTCTACCCCACGGGTTGGAAATGCTTATGTAGGGGTTGCCTAGCAACATTTTCATGGATCCCCATAATAATGTAGACTAAACAAATTTTAATAGAGCTGTCAAAAACTATCAACAAAATTAAAGTTTGAAACTCAATGATTTATTTTAATGAATAAGCACGTTTTAAGGTCCATAGAATACGATTTTAACATTTTTACAATGATGTCTGTGTGCGGCGAGATGTGTGTGTCCGATTTCTCAAATTTTATACAACTAAAGACCTGTTTAACTACGTATTCCTCAATCTATCATTAATGGGATGAGTTGAATAGGTTTTAGTAACAAATAAACAACCGGAAGTGGTAGTTTCTTCAAAAAATTCTTCTAAATATTATTTTTTGAAAATTTGTGTTAATAGAATAATAAAGATCTTTAAATTCTCAATCTGACACATTTAATTTTTTTTATTATATTTGTTATAGATTTGGAAATATAATATATAATATTATAGAATAACCAGTTGAGATATTTAAATATTTGTAATTTACAAATAAATGCAATATGTCAGTGTAAAAATTAGCAGTTTTACTGACATTACTGAAAGATTTTTCTGGGAGGTTAGTTACATATGTATTTAAAATTGGAGGTATATTCATATTACATATATCCTTAAGAAATACCGGCAATGCCGTCAATGAATCTGAAGAATCTTGAACGTATTAGAAAAGTAGGACAAAATTTTTCATAGAACGAAAGTATAGATACAATTTGAATTTTTTGTATGTACAAGAAATGTTAAATTTCTTACTAAAATGGAAATGGCGAGAGGTATTGTGCTGATCACAACAACAGATGTTTTTAAATTATTTAGAAATGAAAAAAAAAAACCTATAATCTACCCTTTGTTGTGTGTTTGCATCGTGAAACATTTGTGGCGAACATTTGATGGGAGCGTATAGACGAAAATGTACGTACATGTATGGAAGTTGTTGCACTTTGTCAAGTATAAAACCGAATGTCTGTAATTTATTTCCCTGTGGTACAACACTGCCGTCATGCGAGTAATCAGCCCTTAAAATGTTCATAAACTTTAAATAACGTTCTGACCACACGTCAAATAAAAAAAGTAAATTTTCGCTTTATAGTCATCTCTCCCTTTTAATGTTGCCGTTATCTTTATTTATTTTATGGTCGCGCTCTTTGCGTTCAACAGTTTTATCATATGTTATATGAAGTCCCCAAGCACATATGAATATGATAATTATAAATTGTAATTAATCGTAGATTTTTTATAAAACAAGTAATTTTTATGATATTACGAAAAGACAAATGTAACCGTATGATGTGTAAAATATACTCGTAATATGGTAAATTAATATATTGTTATAAAAATTTCATATAAAATATTTTTCCAATTGCATGTTTTCTTTAAATTTATTTTAATGTTTTTATGTTTCAATTTATATTTGCAATTATTTTTTCATATTTTCCGTATATTTTTATTGAATATTAAATTTTATTGTACTACAGATTTGCCGTTCAGTATCCACTATTTAAAATAAATTTAATTTATCTAGAAAAAGTATGATTATTTTTGTATGAGTTATATTCAGTAAACTTTTATTTTATATTAATATAATCGTGTTTTTTATTTTCATACCTATAACTTATGTAATTTTTTATAAATTGTTACTTTGTATCTCTGAGAACTCATAATACTTACCTTCTAGAATCTAGTACTAAACAAATATCAACATTTGGCCATATTGTTTACAATAAAAATTATAACTGTTAGTACATGTGTAGTAATTTTGAAAAATAAATTTAAAAAAATATCGGTTGTGACCAGCACAATGCCTGTTGCCATTTCTATTTTAGGTTATGTAAGTATTGTATTTAACATTTCTTGTACATACCAAATATTCTAATTACATCTATTCTTAATATTTTGATATTTTTTTATAATTTTAAATTTATTCTAAATGTTTGAGATTCTTCCAATTCATTGATGGGATAAGCAGTATTTCTGAAGGGTGTATGTAACATATTATAATTTTAAATATTTTACTACGACAGTGCGCTAATAAGTAATTGGTACATCAATTTGAATATCATTATGACTTATTTAATGGCACTTAGTTTCATAATGACACTGTGTGTCATTATGAAACTAGTGCCATTACATCACTCATACGTATTAATAACGTAGGCTACGAATGAACATTTCAATGTTTCTCAGTATGTCAAAAATTAAATGAAAAATGTATTTTAAAATCAATTTAAACTATCGTAGATAAAATATTGAGGGATACACATTTGATACAGCCTAATAATGCAACTTGCGTGAATAAAAATCTCGGGTCATCGCCTCGTGATTTAACGTCACACGCGTTTCATTATGAACGCTATATTAAATTTGTATCCTTAATATCTATAATCAATAAACAATAATAAATATTAAATGCCTATCCAGATAAAACCTTCAGTAATGTCTTTCGATTTTTGAGTTGTAATTTGTTACAACAGATTATTTTATATATTATATTTTTTTATCTATAGAAAGTATAATATATTTTTTAAATGCATCGGATAGAAAATATTCTTTAATATTTGTAATAACATAAATTTTCAAAAAATAATGTCTATACGATTTTTTTAAGATTCCACTACTTCCGGTTGTCCAATTATTATCAAAATCTATTCAGCTCTTCCCATCAACATTAGATTGAGGAATCCGTAGTTAAATAGGTCCTCAGTTGAATACATATCGTACCTCCAACATCCATACACACACACACAGGCAAACACGTACATATACACACAAATATACACACACAAACACACATACAAACACATCCCCACATACACACATCATAACATAAAAATGTTAAAATCGGATTCTAGGAACCTTAAAACGTGCTTATTCACTAAAATCTGGATATGCGATTTTTAGCATGAATCCAATAGCTCTCTTGGAGGTAAAAAATGATTTATTTATTAGGTATTTATAAATTCATAATGTGGTGGATGAGTAAAAATCGATAGCAGATGGACTTATGAATACGTATATTGTGTTTTTATGTGTACATACAGGATGTTTCAGGACTAATGTAACTAACTTTAACAGCTTATTCCTGAGGTCATTTTGAGCCAAAAATGTCATATGTACATAGGTCCTATTCCTTCTAGTTACCAAAATACAAGAGGTTGAAGTTGTATAAATAACACGAAATTTTCTAATTTTTGTAATCAAGGTACTTTCGGAAAACAAGAGTTATTATTGAAAAGTCATACCTTAGTTGTATTAATTATTTTTATGTATGGTATCACTCTGTGTAGTATGAATGTTCTGTCTCTTGTGTTGAGACTGACTAAGGATTGTATTTACTTGGGGGTGGAAGTAATTTACCCCCTCTTTAGCTACAAGCATCCAACATATAGCCTAATTTGATTTTCTTCTTAAAACACTAACTAAAGTTTTTGATAATGACATGCACTAAAATCCAATGGCTTCTTTCCATATTAGAATGTAGTAAGAATACATAGTTTTAAAATTTTATGAATGAGAGTATAATGTGTTACATCGTAGACGACACACACACATGTACACACACGCGCACACTCACACATGCATATGCACATACACGCTCGCACACACATGCAAACATGTACACACGCAAACACGCACACACACGCGCGCTCACTCATATACACAAATGCGCGCGCTCACCTACACACACAGACACATACATATATGCACACACGCACAAACACAAACACAAACATACACAGACAAAGACCAACACAAGTACACACACACACACAAACACACGCACACGCAAACACACACACACACACACACTTTATTTGATTTAATTTAAAAGTATCAAATTTAAAACAAGAGTGAAAAATCAGCTGATTGCACACACGAACTTTTTGTTTATTGATTTAGGTATAGGATAATAAATATATTTGGGTTTTAATTAATCAAGTACCTTTATTATTTCATTTTTAGTTACTAAATAATCTAATGTGCCCTCAGAATAACTAATTCATCATCAAATTATTTCAATACTAATATCTGCCAGTGCATTCTTGACATCAGTGAAACAAATCACACATTAAAAAAATCTTTTTCGAAATTAAAAGTACATTTTATCATCATATATTTGTCACTATTTAAGTATGATTTAGTCATTAAAAAATCGCTACACTGGGAACCTGCCTGAAACCAATCACACAGCTTCACTTCGTGTTAGGTACCATCGACTATATAACATCCCTAACTTTTCAGGGACGACAAGAACTACATCAACGATGGTTTTAACCGGGGAAGCAGGGGCTGGAAAGTTAGGCAAAAACTGGTTTTTAGATGCAAACCGAATTTTACACATGGTTTTTATTTTGCATTTCTTTACGATGGCACCGATACCAATCAAGCTATAAAATTATCGATACTTCCTATTTTTTGATAACTAAATAATATTGCTACTATGATGGCGACTGTAACAGAATAAAACATAAATCATGACTAGGAACTTAAAACCTGGTATTTGGGACAAATCAGTAATTATGAAAAAAAAATATCCTGGCGCTAAAGTAGATAATTTGTGAGGTGACGCCTGGTAAGCGCCCGCATGGTACAAATATTTCATTATTACCGATATCTGCGTACAAAGCAAATTGGCACACCCAGCAATGGGTAATATGCCGTGATGATGTATTTATTTATTTATTTTATAAATGATTACGCGCGGGACAAAAAAGTTGCTAAATTATTTATTGAGTGTATCTGTTAATTTGAAGACACAAGTTTGGATACTGTTTAATTACTTACTCTGATATAATATAAATGTCTCAGATTAAGTTAATTATGTACGGTCTTTCGTTTGGTCAAAAATAAGTATTTGAAAGCTGGAAATAAGAAAAGAAAATTTAACGTTTTTAACATTTTAACAGAGTCGAAACGTTTGGTATTTTTAGGGTTTATTTTCTCTCAACTTTAACTTTACGTTGACGTAAATATTAATTTTTACCTCTCGCTAAGAGAGGTATTGCATTCATGCTAAAAATCGCATATTCAGATTTTAATGAATAAGCACGTTTTAAGGTCCCTACAATCCGATTTTAACATTTTTACGATGATTTCTGTGTGTGTGTGTGTGTGTGTGTGTGTGTGTCTGTGTGTGTGTGTGTGGGTGGATGTATGTGTGTGTGTGTGGGTGGATGTATGTGTGTGTGTATGTATGTGTGTGTGTATATGTGTATGTATGTAGGATGTTGGAAGGACCATTACTCAAAAACTATAAGACTTTATATTTGTTTAGCTACGTATTTCCTAATCGGACATTCATGGGAAGATCTGAAAAGGTTTTGGTAACAATTGGACAACCGGAAGTAGAAGATTCTTGAAAAAAAAATCTAAATATTATAATTTGAAATTATTTTTTTTGGTAATATTAAAAAAAAATTCTCTATTTGATACATTAAAATATTTTATTATATATTCCATAGATTTAGAGATAAAATAAATATAATATATAAACTAATCTGTTGTAATAAATTTTACAGCCGAAAGAATGCCATGGAAAATAGTTGAAAATTTAAATTGTTTGTAATTGACAGATAAATGCCAGTGTCAGATATCCGGAGACATTATTGAAGACTTTTTCTGGGAAGTACATACATTATATTATTTCTTAATGTAGTAATAGTTAAATATTTAATATTATAGGTATATTACACATACCCTGCAGAAATACTGTTAATCCCGACAATGAATTGGAAACATTTCGAAAAATTAAAAGAGTAGGACAAAATTTCTTCATAGAATGAATTTATAATTACACAATCTAAATGTAAGGAATAGATGTAAATAGAATTGTTGGTGTAGAGTCTTGGTATACAAGAAATGTTAAATACAATAGGGCGCGAGCAGTCGTGTGACTTTGTTGGTCTTGACAAGCAGATATGGTGGCCCGTGTCAGAATGATAGCTAGTAATTATGTACATAGATGTCAAATATCATAATTTCTTATTCTAAATTTAGTGATTTTTCCAATTCCATGTAGTTTATTTTCCTCGCCAATTCCACACTCCTGGTGACAAATTAACTACGTGAATTTAGAAAATCTTGAAATTTTTAATGAAACATTCTAACATTTGACATCTACGTACATAATTATTAATTATCATTCTGAAACGGGCTCCCATATCTGCTTGTCAAGGCCAACAATGTCACATGACTGCTCGCACCCTATACTTATGTAACCAAAAACGTAAGTGGCGAGAGGTATTGTGCTGGCCACAAGAGATTTTTTGATTAGTAGCGATGTGGCAGTTTTTAAATAAAAAATCTGTTGTGGCCAGCACAATACCTTCAATCAAGCCTGTGTAATATGTATAAATTCAATACATAAATATTCTTGCAAAAGATTCTAAATTTCCAGTAAAATTATTTCATAAACAAATTATGCAAATATGTAATTTTTTTTCAAATTTAGAACTAGGACATTCAAAATAACTCAGTCGGTCTGAGTAATAGTCGTTATCGTACAAAATAAGTTTTAAAAATATTGTGAATTACCTATGCTTATCGTTCTTTTGTCTTTAAGTGAAATAATACAATAAAATATATTTTTCTTCAAACGTCATAAAAGTAGCATCTTTTGTGACTTGATTCACAAGGTAGAAATAAAATAAATAAATATCCATAGAAACTATACAGAATCAACGAATAAGAAATAGCCTTAATAAAAGAAACCTGTAATATCGCCCTAAATATTACTATAACACGCTAGGTAAGCTAAGAATAAAGTTACTAAATACGATCCATAGCTGTCAAATTTAAATATATAACCTGTGAATTGAAATATAAACAGAGTTTACTTTTGAGGAAATAACATTATTAAAGAATAGCAGACTTACAGATTACAATTACAGGGACGGTAATGACCATAAGAATACTTAGAATTAAAGTGATAAGAAAAGATTATATTGTTTTGCAGTGATTACTGGACATATCTTTAAGCCACACTGTTAGATTTCCATCCAATTGAACAACTTCAGGGGGCGTACATTATAATCCTTCAAATTCCGACATAATTACATACAAGGAGGATATAAAATTGCACAGTTTTTATTCAAACGTCAAAACGTGAAAATTTTCACTTCAATGTTTATAACAAAAAGTGAACAAATAAGTATCCATAGCTAGAGGGCAATTGAAATCGCAAACGTAATTTACGTAAAATGTAACATCAGTAGTAGATATTTTTCTTTAAATATCTACGTTTGAAGAAAAAATATAATGTGTCATTCGGAGTAAAAGTGTCTTTGTGTGCCTCGCGTGCATTTATCCGACTCGCTTCGCTCGTCGTTTAAACTTCCACGCTCGTCACACAAAGACTAACTTTTACTCCTAATAACACAATATACTATTATTTAAATTCGTCACTAATGTAATTTATTATAGGACGATTTCTTGAAATGGTAGTGTTGCCAACCTTATGATAATTATTGTACATATAAGATAATTTGGCCGGGCATAAATGACAAAAAATATGTGTAAGAAGAACAAATTAAATAATTCCGATGAAGAAATTTGAGATGACACGCATAATTATGAGTAATAATTACTATAACTTCAATGTCCAGAGGTTCGCAACACTGAACATAAGTTCGCTTGTTTGACCGACAGCAATTGATAGATTTGTCATCATAACCTATAAAAAAATCTGATGTGGACACCACACGACTTCCTTGTACGATTATTAAACTATACATATTTTTTTAATAAATAAATTACAAAATATTAATTTTAACTTCAAAACAGTAAGATACATAGCGACCATAATCTAACCCGGTTCTTTTTAAAGAGAGTTTTGATTACAACAATGAATTTGATTAATTTCACAATAAAAATATAATATTTGTTATTGTACGAATCATAAAATTGCACGTATTTAACGTAATTTGACATGAACATTTTTTTTATGTTTTTGTCCTAATCTATAGCAAGCTTTATTACAAAAACAAAAAAGTATATAATTTTTAAATTTACATATCTCGCTTATACAAAGGGCTAATTTAATAATACTTAATGTGCCAGAAATTAATTCTCTAAAACTTTTATTTGAAGCATTTATTTCTAAAATCAAAATAAAATCATTTTATTCGAGAAAAACTGTTACCAACTTCAAGTAATGTACCACTTCCGGTTAGCCTATTTTAACCAAAATCTATTATGTTATTTCGATTGACATAAAAGTCTTGTATACCAAATTTGAAAAGTTTTGGATTATATTTTAAAACAGTTTTTCACTAAAATCTATTATAGGCTTCATGTAAAGTGCCACTTCTGGAAATTGTGTAATAACCAGAAAGGGAGGTGCACAACTAGATGTTATAGGAGTCCTAAATACAAAATTTCAACTTTCTACTGCTTACCGTTTTTGAGTTATGCGAGATACGAACGTACGTACGTACGTACAGACGTCACGACGAAATTAGTCAAAATGGATTCAGAGATGATCAAAATGGATATTTCCGCTGAAATCTGAAAACCGAAATTTTTCGCGATTACAATACTTCCTTTACTTACGTACAAGGAAGTAATAAATATAGGGTGTATCACGGAAAGTGCAACATAGGCGTTTAATATGGGAAATCAGTTTTCCCGTGCGCATTACTCTCCTAATTATTTTAGACAGAAAGTTTCAAATGGATGTTGTAAAGCAAAAATTTCTACATCCGAATTAAAATTCATTTTGGTTACTTCATAACTGCAGGAATAAAATTTGAAAATTCACGGAATTACAATTTAATAGTATTAGCCATGGAATTAGAAACAAGAGACGTACAAAAGCGTTCCTCGACCTTACGGCCCCGGCAATTAAATTCCACATTCGTGATAAAAAATAAAACTTCAGTGCATTGATAAATGAATAACTATTCTTATATTTATATTATTTATTATGAAAATAATTTTGAAAAAAAAACATATATATAGGATATTTAGGATTTTGAAATCCAAGTAATAAAAAAAAGTGCAGCGGTAGCAGATTCGACGGCAAGAACCAAGATGTGAAATAAAAGTAATGTGTACTAGGATAAACTAATAAAATTGATTAAGACTGATATTTAATAATTGCTTTATCTTTTTATAAATTAATAATTTTTAATTTTGTGGTCCTAAACTGTACTGGTTACATTTTCGACTAACTACGACCAATAATAAAAAAAACAGTACTGTGTTCGTAAAACCAGAGCTGTACAGATAAAACCTGTAGATCTGTACTCGTAAAACCAGTACGTATGATCACATTGACTCGAGTAAGTTCATATAACATTTTTACTGATTTAATATTCATATGCAGAATTTTCTCTTAAATGCAATGGTAAAATAAAGTAAATTTATACTATCTAGATGAGTAGAGAATATGCCAAGCGAACACAAAAAAATATGTACAATACTCAATGACTTCGTTATGTGCACAGTATAAATATAGACTCCGTAGTAACTAATAAAAAAATCTCCCCCATATTTTAAATATTCAGTATATTTTCAAACTTCTTATATAATGTAAAGGTGACATATTCATAAAAAAATATGGACGTGAAATAAGTAATTCAAAAGTATCGTACTAAATTTCACAAGTACTTATGTATTTGAATACAGATGTGAGTAGCGGCAAAAATAGAGCAACTATATAAAAATCTTATATTTAAAAAAAAATAACCAGAGTATTATTTATTTATTAGATAAAAAACAAACAATGTTACATATTTTATACTTTAATAATTATTTATAATAGATTGTATTACTTGTGGCATCGAATTAAGTAAATTATCGATGATTTTGTGATTTATAGATTTCCATACATCTGTTATAATTTTAAACTTTGCAATATTTTTGTCAATGGTTTCCAATAGATTTTCAATTGTATTATAGATCAGGCGACTAATTGCGAGTTATAGACACATATTCAAATCGACTCGTAACTCTTTTTTCATTTACCACTCTCACATAGTTAAAAGTAGGACAACGGGGTTTCAAAATATGAATTCAGCAGCAATTTTCTTTCATATTATGTATTATACGATTTTAGCGCATGAGTGGTTTATAAATGAAACATAACTTCAATTCCAGAGAAATATCTGTAATATATTGAACATATTCAAATCTATTAACTATTCCTCAGCAACAGTCATGCAAATACATGATAGGAAAGAAAAGTTCATGTCGAATTCAAACCGTGTTACTATGTCTTTACGGTATATTAAATAAATTTGTTCAGAATTGAAGTTATGTTTTATTTGTAAATCACTCATTCGCAAAAATCGTGTAATACATAATAAGGAAGAGAATTTCATGCTGAAATCTGATTTTGAAACCGCGGAATCTGATTTTGAAACCGCGTTGTCCTCTTTTTAATCGTTCGAGAGTGGTGAATGGAAAAAAGCAATGCGCCAATTTGAATATATCTATAGCTCGCAAATAGTCACATGATCTTTAATACAATTGAAAATCAGTTATAAAACACTGACAAAAAAATGCAAGTAATAATATTAATAATTCCAAGCAATTATTTAAAATTATAACGGTTGCATGGAAATCTATAAACCACAAAATCATCGATAATTTATTTAATTCGATGCCACGACGAATGAAATCTATTATAAATAATTATTAAAGTATTAAATATGTAATATTGATTATTTTTTATCTAGTTTAAATTTCATTCATAAATTGTTATTCTGGTTATTTGTTCAAAGTATATACAGTGTGTTAATTAAAAACCTGGCCATAGGCGTTTAACATGGGAAATCAGTTTTTCCTTGCGCAAAAGTTCCCAAATTATTTTAGACAAAAAAGCTTCAAATAAATGTTGTAGAGAATTAATTTCTACACCAGAGTTAGTAATAAGATTTTATTTTTGACATTTAATAACCGATAAAATCAATTTTAAAGTTTTTTGAAGATTGCTGATTTATAGCGATACCCATGCAACTCAATCAAAATTTGTCTACCATTTTATATTCTGAAGCTTTTCTTCATGAGAAAACTGTTCCACACTTTTAAAGAAATATGCGAAAATCACAAAACACAAACTTTTTTGACATTAAGATGGCATACAATTGTTCGAAATTTTGTTTGACTTCCATGGCTACTGCTATAAATCAGCTATCTCCAGAACAATTTAAAATTGATTTTCTCGGTTATAAAATGTCAAAAATAAAATCTGTTTACTAATTTGGGTACATAATTTAATTCTCTACAACATTTATTTGAAGTATTTTTGTCTAAAATAATTTGGGAACTTTTGCGCAAGGAAAAACTGATTTCCCATGTTAAACATAAGTACTTGTGGATTTTAGTACGATACTTTTGAATTACTTATTTAGCGTCCACAAGGTTTTATGAATATTTCTCTTTTAGATTAATATAAGAAGTTTGAAAATATATTGAATATTTAAAATATGGGGGATTATTTTTGTTAGTTCTTACGGAGTCGCTCTATTTATGTTCGATACTGTATGTATGACCATAGTATATACAACGGAAAGATTGAAATCGTTTTAGATGATTTAATATTCAACTATAGGCCCTTCTGTAGTTGTATTAATTCTTATGTAAGGCTTGAAATACTAAAATAATTTTTTATTGTTCAGTGATCTTATTTATGCAGTAGTTTTGTAACATGAACATATTTTCCTCCCATAACAATCAATACGTCGCCTAAACGAATCTTCCTATGTGATAACATATTGCACCCGCGGGAAAAATTATGTACCGCCACAAAAATAGCCCGAGATTTATTACGGTTATTATATTGATTTATGTCGGAAAAAATCTGTATGGAGTCTCTCGTATGAGGTGAAGTTTTTATTTGTAGGGCGGGTGCTAGCCCCGTTTTAAGAGGGGGCGCAGGGTTAGGGCTTAGCCGGCTAGTCTGGAGTTAGGGATTTCACCCAAAAAGATTCAGCGGCTCACACACAATTGATTGAATGCCCCAGATGATGTAGATGCTGTGTTTATTTGCTGTAAATGCGAGCTGCTTTGTCAACTATGTTCAGTCCCTATATTTCACAAGAAATTTAGTAGGATAATGCTACCATCAAGTGGCTGACAAAAAAGAAAAAGAAAGTACTTTGTACTTATAGGTAATATTAACATACTGAATATAATAAATTGTATTTTGCACGAGTTTTCTTTTCACGATCTTTCTTGAAGTATTTATTAGATACAAATAAGATCAGCTAAAGTATTCCATTCGTTAATTTATGCCATTAGGAATCTGTATGAAAAATATGCAGCCATACACGTAATGAAATTTAAAAAAAAGGTAGACCAGAGATCCCCTAACATTTTTAGGAATCGATTGGTGATTGATTCAAACTTGGGGGTTATTTGGTAAAAAAATAGAGACCTTCATTCTGCGAATTTTCTTCAGTTCTTGTCTCTCAAGACGGCGAGCAGACGGAATAATCTTCTACTGATTCCATGCCCCATCGGTATTGTTTTGATTAAAATTTAACTTTATGTCTCTTGTTCATACCGGCAACCATGCTTTAAAGTATCATTTTAGGATAATTTCCTTCATTAGTGAATTTAGAGATGCTGAATTTACTAGTCCGGGCTCATAATAATTCAGCCAGTTTACATTTTCTACAAATTTGAAAAACCTACACAGATGATGAGAATTATATTGATGATAAGAGTGTCAAAGTAATAATAGTTCCTGATAAATTTGACTTTATTTAAGTTACATATTTTGTGATATTTCAATGTGTAAATTGGCATTGTAGTTTAGGGAATTTTATTTGTAAAAGTTGGTAACATTGTGAAAGATATTGACGCGGAAAGTACCAAAAATCATTGTAATTTAGTTTTTCGGCACTAAATAAAACTCGAAATATTAATACATTAGACGGGTAGTCTTTTGGGTTAATAAAGAGCATGTAATTTTAGTAAAAGGGTAAATTTTGTCTTTTACTAAGAAGACTAACAATTTCGGATCATCGAAGTGAATTTATACGAATAATTCGGAAGAATTTTATTTGTGACTTTTCACTTTCGTTTACAAATAACAATTTCCATTGTAAAATACAGGCCCGGGAAACGCAAAGGGCAGATACCGGGATAGCATTTTTAGTTTTGCTTCCATGCACGAGATGGCGACACCAGTATGTGGTTCCGATCCTTTACACGTACGTTTCTTATTTGAAATAGTGTATATGGTCTGTGGTAAAATACATAACGACAAAAATAATCAATACAAACATAGGCTGCTATATAAAAATATTAACATTTTACAGAACAGAACATAAACATGAACATAGGCTGCTATATAAAAATATTAACATTTACAAAACAAAATATATAAAAATAGACAGAGTAAACGTGTGCCCTGTGTCGGTACAGGCAACACGATATGTGTTTAAAATCATGTTGCCTGCGTCGGCACAAGCACATTACAACTCGAATTTATTCTATAGATTAATAGGCTCATATTCCGACGCATTTTTATAAGAATATAATATAAAAGCGCGATCCATAACTTAATTGTTCGAATTATAACTGCTTTGGTTTTCTGATAAAAAAATCTGTTGTGGCCAGCACAATACCTCTCGCCACTTCCTTTTTTGGTTACATAAGTATAGCGCGCGAACAGTCATGTTACATTGTTGGCCTTGACAAGCAAATGTGGGGGCCTGTTTTAGGATGATAATTATGTACATGGATGTCAATTGTCAATTTTTCATTCAGAATTTCAAGATTTTCTAAATATACGTAGTTAATTTGTCACCAGGACTGTGGAATTTACTTGTCGAGGAAAATAAACCACATGGAATTGGAAAATCACTAAATTTAGAATGAGAAATTTTGATACTTGACATCTATATACATAATTACTAGCTATCATTCTGACATGGGCCCCCATATTTGCTTGTCAGGGCCGACAAAATCACATGACTGCTCGCGCCCAATTGTATTTAACATTTCTTGTATACCTACACTCTATACCAAAGATTCTACTTACATATATCTATTCCTTATATTTAGATTGTTTAATTTTAAATTCATTTTATGAAGAAATTTTGTCCTCTTCTAATTTTTCGAAATGTTTCCAATTCATTGTCAGGATTGACAGTATTTTTGAAGGATATATGTAATATACCTATAATTTTAAATATTTAACTATTAATACATTAAGAAATAATATAATGTATGTATGTAAGAAAGTCTTCAGTAATGTCTCCGGATTTCTGACACTGACATTTACCTGTCACTTATAAACAATTTAAATTTTCAACTATTTTCCCTGGCCAATCTTTCGGCTGTAAAATTTATTATAACAGATATTATATTTCTTTTATCTCTAAATTTATAGAATATATTATAAAATATTTAAATGTATCAGATAGAGAATTTAATTTTCTTTAATATTACCAAGAAAAAAAATCAAAAAATATTATTTAGAAGATTTTTCTTCAAGAATCTTCTACTTCCGGTTGTCCAATTGTTACCAAAACCTTTTCAGATCGTCCCATGAATGTCCGATTGGGGAATACGTAGTTAAACAAATTTAAAGTCTTATAGTTTTTGAGTAATCGTCCTTCCAACATCCTACATACGTACACACACGCACACACACACACACACACACACACACACACACACACACACACACACACAGACATCAACGTAAAAATGTTAAAATCGGATTGTAGGGACCTTAAAACGTGCTTATTCAATAAAATCTGGATATGCGATTTTTAGCATGAATCCAATACCTCTCTTAGCGAGAGGTAAAAAGAATCCAATCAAATAAAAATTAAACTAAATTGATTTTTATACCTTACAATTGTCTAAGAAAAATACTTACAAATATCTTTAGTTAAAATAAGCTATAGTAAAAGTACTGGTATAGTTAGATTTTATGTTATGGAAATGTACACAACATAAAAGTATAACACGCATTGATAAAGTGGCGACTGGCGAGTCTATTCCACGATGGAAGTGCGCAGCGACGCAGCGTAAAAGTTGTCAACTTGCCCTGTATTATTTCATATCAAGTAACCAAACGACGATATTTACGAGATAATATATTTTTACCTTCCGTCACCTTTAGGTAAGGAAGGTATTGTCTTTGGCAAAAAATTCAATGATGAGTTTTTAGTGAATAAGTACGTTTTAGGGTCCCTACAATCCATTTTACCATTTTTACGATGATGTCAGTATGTATGTATGTGTGACATGTAATTGATATAAACACACCATAATATGAGATAGAAACAGTACAAGTTAAATTCATATTATGTATAATTTGCATTTCCCGCCATTATATTTCATAAGTTAGCAAGTCAAGCGAGAAATTTGGCGCTTGGATTGCTTGCGAGCAAATCAAGCAAATTCTAGGCTAGCAAAGTCGTTCAACAAATTTTGCTTCCGATTGCTTGTTTTCGATACGGTAAGGAATGAAAGAATAAGGGAAATAACTCTAGTATTAGAAGTTTCTAGACAAGAGAAGGAACTGAATAAGAACGACACGTAAAACAGAAATGAGTGAAAGAAGAAAATAAAAAATAGCGGCCCGTAACGAATGGAAAAAGCTAAAGAAGAGGAAGAAGATGTCAGTGTCAAGTGAAATTTGCATAGTTTGTTTATAAAATAATTTTACTGGAAATTTAGAATCTTATGCAAGAAAATTTATGTATGGAATTTATACATAATGCACAGGATTGACGGAAGGTATTGTGCTGGCCACATCAGATTTTTTAAATTATTATGTTATTAAAATTTATCAACCACCAAGGAGGGGGCGATCGCCTCCATCGCCCCCCGCTGGATCCGCCAATGCCATTAAAGCGTTTTTATTATAGTCGCCGATCGCAAATATTTCATATTTTTCATAATAAGCGTAGGACGAACTAAATGCATTTCAATGTGAAGTTTAAGAATGTGTCCTGCTTTTAATATACTTCAAAATGCTACTTTATTTATTAATTCTCATATAAATGGCTAAATTACAGTTTCTACAAAATAGTAAATAGCATTAAATTTTTCCGTGCTACATATTGTGTAAAAAGGGAAAAAATCACTCCTAAATGCAGTGTAGGTATTTAAGAATGTGGGGTGCATGCGGCTGAGTTTATTAAAAGGACAATTTAAATACTTAATTTGTGAAAAGCAAGAATAAAAAGTTACAAATATTATTATTTTCTGAAACGTAAATAATATTTGAATATTTTATATCAGACTTGTCATGTTTTCAAGATAACAATGTTTCTTCTGAATAAAATTGTTTCTCTGTAATTTTTAATATATTAGTGTAATTTGATGACAAACCTGTTTGTAAATCAGGCATAAAAAAGCTCCAATTAAACTTGACGCGTAGTGTCATCTTGCGGCGAGCGCAGAAAGAACACGCCGCCTGTCGTAAGTTGTGACAAGCGTTTGAAAAGAAATCCCTTAGTTATGTGAAGTCCTACCAAATTGGAAATATGAGACAAATCACAAATCTGATTCCACTAGCTTTGTAATTCAAGTTATGTTTTTCCAAACTCTCTCCGCCCGTAATTGGAATCAAGAGACTCTTTCGTGGCGGTCGCCATAGAAATCTCTCACTTTTCATTTTTCTACTGCTGACCAAATCTCAGTAAAAAAATCATTTTTGCTTTATTTCGTCTGGAATTTATGTTTCATTTTTATTTTTTGTTAAAGGGAATGTAATACCTTTTGGAAAAAAATCTATTCATCATTTTAAAATTTATAGTTCACAGATTTTATTAAAAACCTCTTATACAGATATTTGTTTGATAAAATATTATGAAATTATTTTATATTTTAAATTAGTTAATTGTGGCTCACAATGATTAATGCGTTCTTTTAGAAGGGATAGACTGTGGTTCAAATGCCATACTCTAGAACTATGAACAGGGCTGAAACTACACGCGGACACTAGGGCCGAATCATGGTCGCATCGGCCAAGTGTCACAAATGAGAAAAAAAGTGCGCAATCTCGGCCGTATCATGGCCACAACATGGCTGCACTGCGGTACGACCATGCTTGTTCGACAAACGAAATCGGTGCGGCCGTATTAGTACCGTATATAAAAATTTGTTCATTTTAACACAGTAAAATGATAATTCATGTTAAAGTACGTGTTTTAAAATGGATGAAATAATAACTATTTATGACCTATATGTCAAAGTATTTGTAAAATAATTTATGTTCAATAGCCTTTATCATATTTTGAAGTGGAAAAAAATTGACTTATCTAAGAAATTATGGTGTATATTTATCGTGAAATATGTTATTTATGCGACATTTGTTCTTGGGCAAAATAATAGAACATTTCAAATTTTTAAAATCGTTTCTAAATACAGTTGTTGTTTTCTTTATGTAATGTGCCAATAAACAGAAAAAGAGGAAAAATAAATTATTTCTTTAATTATATATTACCTAAAGGCTATTGCATAATTAAAATATAAATATAAAAGTACTTTTATGTATTAAAACTCATTGTTTCCAATAATAATGAGTGGAACAGTAATCCTCGTCTCCTTAATATAGTAAGGCCAAAAAAATAGTTAGTTATTGTTTATAATTAATAATCATTGTATGAGATGTGCAAGTTGCGACATGAAACATAGTCAAGTGTTGAGTACACAACAAGTCACTATTGTTTTCAAAGCAATTTACTTACTCGTATTTTAATATTTAAGAATAATTGTTGTGTGGGATAAAACAACTTTTTGCATACTATGCAGCAAGGGCTTATTATTAAATCTTAAAAAGATTAGTTTTTGTTTACTTTTTTGCCTGGTTGCCTTTATATTATACATGCTGTAATTTCTGTGCTCAGATCAATTGCGTATGATGTTCATTTGAACCACACAAACACGTAACTTCTAAATTTTTTTTTTTGACAAATTTTTATGTACAGGTATAAATATTAGCTCATTAAGACTATCTTTATCATGACCTAATGTAATAAGTGATGTATTTAAGCGAAGGAACGCGATTTAGATTTCATAAATGCGTACATTTTTCTACTGTGTTTTTCCAAAAATAAAAATTATATAAAAATGAAATACGTATTCCTTGTTTTGGTTGCTGTCTTGGTTGTGTTTGCAGTCTTCACATTTGCAGCAGGTAAATCTTACAACATGTGTTTCTGAAAATAATATTTTACAAATATTTTCGGTATAATGACGTTTATTACAAATTCATTGATGATTTTCAAGGAGTGCGACTTGCTAAAAATCAGATAAATATATGGTTTCACTCTTCTATACAGGTTATTAGAAAAATAATTAAAAGTAAATGTAATAATTCAAATTGTTGATTGTTATTTATTCGTATGTTTTTGAGAGAAAAATTACGTGTAAATTCAACCTAGCTAAAGTAAAATAATAAATCTTTAGGCCAGCGATATTCATTTCCCATCTAATAGCTTTTTAGCAACTTCAACTAATAGTTTATAAGTCAAATAAACGTATATGTTGTAATATATGCTATCTAATAACAATTAAGAGTTGAAACTATTAAGTAATAAAGTAACGCAAAATACAACGCAGTCGGTAACGCAGGTGCGAAGCAAGAAAACTTTGTATGATTTATAATAACGTATCTCTAACTAATCATAGCGTATGTTGAACATGTATCACCTCCATACTTGTCAGTTTAAATTTGACGTTTGTACTCGTACTACACAGAAAGAGACAGCATTACATGTTATTTCACAAAAACAACGTGAAGAATAAGTAATGTTGTATATTGTATTATTGAATCTTTTTAAGTCTCTGATCAATTTTACAAATATGAAATGAGACAAGTATATCATTAGTGAATATTGTTTATGAATTCAACCTTCAGCTATTTAATTTTAACTTTAAATTTAATTTTGAAGGTTACGTTTTACATTATCTCCTAAAATCCTAAAATTAATGGAATGTATTTGATATATAATTTATGTACTGTACAAAGTTTTGTAATTATATATTATATATATATATATATATATATATATATATATATATATATATATATATATATATATATATATATATATATATATATAAATAACTTCCGATGTCCTCCCATATTCTGTTAATTTTACATGTATTTTTAAAATGTTTCGAAGCATTAATAAAAATGAATGGATACTTTTCTACTGTGTTAATAATTCATCATCCATGATAAAAAAACAAACTATGCAAATTGCACTTTACACTGACATCTTCATCTTCTTCTTTAGCTTTTCCCATTCGTTATGGAACATAATTAATAGCTGTCATTTTGACATGGGCCCCCATATCTGCTTGCCAGGGTCAGAAAAGTCACGTGACTGCTCGCGCCCTATACATCATTTTTTTGCAAAAGATCCTATATTTCCAGTAAAATTATTTTGTAAACAAATTATGCAAATTGTACTTGACACTGACATCTTCTTCTTTAGCTTTTCCCCTTCGTTAGCGGTCGCTATTTTTATTGTCTTCTTCCACTCATTTCTGTTTTGCGTGTCATCCTCATTCAATTCCTTTTCTCTCAAGTCTTCCGCAATACAGTCCTTCCATCTTATAATTGATCTTCCTCTGTTTCTTTAACCTTCTACTACTAAGCTATTCATTCTTCTTCCAATATATTCTTCATTTCTCCTCATGATATTTTCAAACCAATGTAATCTTCTTTATTGTATCTATCACCCGAGCCACTTCCCTTATTCTTTCATTCCTTATCCTATCTTTCCGTGGCTTCCCCAATATCTATCTCAACATCCTCATCTCTACCACATTAATTTTCTTTTCATTTACACTGATATCTGTCAATTAGAATTTTCTTAATATAGTAGTTGTTTTCATTGTTATAGCATAGCTGGCTGATATATAAGATTTCTTTATAATTGTTTAACCCTATATCCATTGAATATGAAACATGAAATACAATCAATTCGTTTAGATAGGAATATTCTTTAATATTTATAATAATATTAAATGCCATAAAATAATATTTAACAGCGTTTTTTCAAGAAAAACTCTTAAAATCTTCGAATCAGGGTACTTACGATTGACTAATTATAACCAAAATCTAATCAAGTCTGCATATGGATGTAAGGAAGAGGAATAGGTAAAAAATTGTAATTTTAGAATTCGAGTATTGGAGATATCGGGGTCGAAATTATAGTCATACACGCGCGCGCACACACACACACATGCACACACATACAGACACCATTGTAAAAATAGTAAAATCGTATTGTACGGATCTTAAAACGTGCTTATTCATTGAAAACTCACCACCGAATTTTTTGACCAAAGACAATACCTTCCTTACCTAGAAGTGACAGAAGATAACCGTACCTAGAGATGACAGAAGATAAAAACAAGTTACTATATAACAACGACCAGAATGACAAGGTGTCACCCGTCATCTGATAAAAACACATGCAGACACTGATATTTGAAATACTGTTTCCCGATTGGTCAGAGGTAGAAACAGCATCGCTGAAAGTTGGACGTTGCTCAATTTTGGCGTTGCGTTACGCTGCTTCTGCTTTTCATTGTAAAATGGTATATACTGTCCCGTACATTTATCTTTTGCGTTACTTCACCGCAACTGCATTACCGCTTGCATTACTGCATTATAATTACGCTTTCAGCTTAACAAATTTAATAGAAACTAGATTAGGAGGTGGAAATCATGGACATTAGCGCATTTATTTCGCATATTTTTTTTTTTACTTTACCATAATAATTATGATACAAACTTTGCTTTATGCCTTCGTTTTTATACTAACGAGTTAATTTTTTTTATTATTATTAAAACCATTATTTTATCATTTTACTATTGATTTCTGTCGTATGTTTTACATCATAATACTCGTATAATAATATGTATGTTGATAAATTTTGTTAGGTGAAAGCTATAAATTAGACAATATTTAAATAAATAAATAAATACATGGTTGTAAACCAGAAAAAAAATGATTGGGGAAACTTTCTATTATTTTTTTAAATTATATAGAATAATTGAGTATTGCTTTTCGAAAGAGCGTAAAAATTGTTAATCAAAAGACCCATAAAGTTTCTCTGGTATCTTCAAACTAAGCTTCAGTACTATTTTATTTATATTTGGATGTTATTTGAACACATACTACAAAATTTATAATTTTGTTTTAGATAATCTATGCATTTTATTAAAAAATAAACAATTATTTATTAAAATGGGTTCCAAATGGGGCAACGTTTGTCTTATTTAATCGACTTGGAATCTCTTATATTTCTAAAGATTTCCATGCAATATAAGTTATTTGGAACACATATATTTAACAATCCTTGATATGTTAAATGTGTTTCTTGATTGAAAACTCGCTTCTGACTTGTTTGACTAACAAGAATATCTCAATTATAAAGACGTAAGAGCTAAATATTGTTACCTATAGTATGTTTTTAAATATTTAAATTAAGAGGAGATTAGATTAGGTTCGATTTTGACCAACGTTAAAACTTGAAATTATTTGCAAGTCTCAAATTGTACAAAAGTGTCCCCATCTTTAAGAGTCCATGAGGTGACTTAACAGTACATAATATCATCATTACCAAAATATACGATTTGAAGCAGATTGTGCTAAACTGCTACCCGGAAATGGGTAAGAAAGGGGTGATGATATATTATTTTTTTTGTTAATGTTTTACGGAAGCGCAACTGCTAATGGCAATATGCAGCCGATGGAATGATGAAGACAAACATCAACCGTTGCCCCCATGTTATGTGTATTGAATAAAATACCAGAGAAAAGTATTTACCAAATATTCAATTATTGGACATTCTAATCTTACAAGACATGTAATTTTTATTTACATAATAAATACCAAAGAAATAAAATAGCACATGAATAAATTGTTAAAAGAGGTTATGATAAATTTACTTCTATTGTTGGGTCAATATTTTTTTTAAATTAATGACCAGTATTTGATTATGTTTTACACGAGAAAAATAAAATAAAAATAAACCAGTGGTTTTTAAGTTCGAAAATAAGGTTTTATTTTTTAAATGGAATACCGCATTGAAAATAGTATCATTCGCTAGCATTTTACCATATAAAAAAAATATTTTCCTACATAATAAAAATATTGAGCAAATACAATTGACATTATACATTTTATTTTTCTAGATATTTTTATTATGTGTGTAAGGATATACATTTTTATATGATGGAGTTCAGAATAAAAAATGCTATCGATTGGTACTATTTTCAATATGGTCTTCCATTTAAAAAATATAACTATTATTTTACTTGTGGATTACTGGTTTATTTTTTTTACATAAGTTTGCTTTTTAGATTTTTTTTATATATTTAATAATAAATAAAATAATCTTAGTCACCCGTTTTGCCATATGCATATTTTGGTCAGATTAGGTTAAGTTATGACTAGGATGAGTTTAGTTATGTTAAGTAGGGATACATTTTTTTTATTATAAATGCTAACGATTTATTAAAAATCCAAACTCAATAAATAGCAGCCAGAAATTTGTTTGAATTTAAGCAAGGTTAATTTTGAGTACTACCCCATTAGAAGCATAGATCAGGCAGTTTCGTTTCGTATCGCCGCATTGTATTTTTTTTATCGCGGCTAGACGAAATATTATGAAAAATAAAATTTGGAAAAAGTGGCAGTTAAATACGTATTATTGAATTAATTAACTTCGAGCTGAGGGCCACATAATTTCGGGTCGTACGTTGGCCATACGATGGTGTATTTGTATTAATCACTGTTAATATTTGGAAAATTTACAACATTATATAAAATAACTTTCCAAAAATGCACAAATAGTTATAATTATTTCCTGTAGCTTCTGATATTTTATTGGTAGTACTGAAAACGGACAAAATTTTTTTTTTTCAGGTACAACGGAGAGTACGCAGGCAGCGACAACACCAATTCCGACCTTTAGAAGCGAAGTTGGTAACATCTTAAATTCATTCAACCAGTTCTTGGGCTCCTTCAGTAATTTAATCAACTATATTAGCACTAGCAATAATGGGTTTTTTAATACCCTCCTTAAACCATTTCTCAGTTTGATCACTGCAACCATAAAATTTGTGCAGAATATGGTAAATAGGATCAACGGCATGTAATTACTATAAGCTGCTAATATTAAATTATTATTGACACAAAAAACAAATAAACAATTGATAAAAATAGAAGTATATTATTTTGATTACCTTGTGTGATTTCGTATAACAAGATAATTCCAAATAAAACCATGTCTGTTTAGGAATTGGAAATTTTATTTATCATTGGAAATCATTAATCGGATTTGAAATTTTGTAGAGAAAGCCTTAAAGTGTTCGCTTGAGTACATTTTCATAACGGGAAATAGGGGCATATTTTTCACACTATCTTTTTTTAAGCCGGTTGGCAAGGCGGGGGATTTTTGACGACTTGTAGTTTTTGTTATAAAAGGCTTATATTTATTTGACGACTACAATCCGTGTTTAATCATCCAGTACACGCATCCAGTTTCAGGGACCAATGCTTAAAATAGTTAAAATTTCTATTATTTGCGTAATCACTAGTGAAAATTAAAAATAATGTAGGTAATAATAATTTATAAAAAATAAAACATAATTTACAGTTTATTTATAGTCCTTTAACAATTACTTCGGGATATTTTGTCAATAAGGTCATATACCATGTTTTTTAGCCAAATGGTCCCTCAGACCGGTGTGTGTGTGTGTGTTTGTATGCCAAAATTTAGTGCCTGTTCTAGATGGTTTAATTCACGTCGTTGTTCTCATTAGTTTTATCAGTTTCGGTTAGCATCTATCTTCCTTTAAAAAAACCAGTGATTCTTTGGGCGTACCAATGACTTTGGAGAAAAATGTTATATATAAAAAATGTTAAAGAATAATATGTTAATTTATCAGTAATAACAAACTGAAAATTCAACCAATGGTATTCACACAGTAAAACTAAATTATATTTTTTTTTAAATGGTAACCGAGTAACCTATAATTTCCTAGTCTAATAAAGATTTTGTTCTGATATCAGCAATATAAATATTATATGGGATTGTATAACAATTTGTAACGGTTTAAAATTCGCGCTATAACATTTTTGCTCCAAACTCTTATTGCCCTATACAGGTGGTTTTGAACTCAATGTCATAAATTTAAGGGCAAGTAGTATGATATGTGTAGATTACAAAACAGAAAGAATTTTTAAAAAATCCGAAAAACAAAAATTCGGCTTTCTTAAGGAAACTTTTTTTTACTACTGTTTTAATTAATATTTCATTGAAATATGATTATCAAAAATACATTTATAATTAGTTGTATAAGATATTATTCTTAATAATTAAATTAACTAGCATTTTTAACGAAATAATTTGTAATAGATAAAATAATGCAAATGCGGTGCTAGTGGTCCAGTGGTACCAAAAATGTTAGTTTCATGAAAACTACCCTTAAATATGCGAATTTTTAAAAAAATATTTCTGTTTCGTAATCTACACACATGTCATACTACTTACCCTTAAATTTATGACATTAAGTTCAAAACCATCCTGTATATACGTATTTTCCTATCATGCTATCAATAAATAATAGACGGCGAGATAGCACAGTGGTAGAGTGCTAGCCTCTGGACTCAGAGGTCGTAGGTTCGAATCCGGGGCAGGTCGAATTTTTCTCGACTGATCTTGATCGGTATCTACTCCTGTTACCTTTCCAAGTTGGGATACAATTAACTTGGCAATCACTAAGCTATCTATCTAGCACCGGCTGGTGGTTGTAACAAGGGCTTGCGCGGGTGGGCAACACACATGACATCTACCGTAAGAAACTTCGTGGCAATTGTAAAATTTAATAAAAAATAGATGTTGTGTGTGAGACCATCCTAGGGACATAACCTGTAATGGTTGAAAATCCCGAAACAAATACATACAAACAAATACATACAAACAAATACATACAAACAAATACATACATACATATAATCTCCCTTTTCGCATTATTACTATTACTACTCTGTCTATCCTTCGTGTATCTTTATAATTTTACAGTGTTTTGTCTAATAAATTCTCTAAGCTGTTTCGCTTCTCTGCATTTTATTGTAGTTATATTTTAAATGTTCCTACATTATTTGTTTATGTAAAATATGTTTTACTTCGAATTACTGACTTACCTTATCCCTATTCTGTTTATTTTTGCCCTATTTCTATTGTATTTATTAGATTTTTCAATAGCTTATTCTTTGGCGACATGCGAGGTTATTCGTTTACCTTGCTTGACATGTTTTTATTGTCGAAATGCGCCAGTGGCGTGGTGGTTCGTTTTTATTGTATTTCTTCTTTTTATTTTGTGGTTGATTTTTTTTGCGCCGTCTTCTGGCTTTGGAATCTGGTACTGGCTCTGTTATGGGGGAGTTGTGCTTCTTTTTACGAGGTGTTGGCACATGGTTGATGTTCGGCGTGACTTAATTTTGACGCGAGTGGAGTACCCGATCCTTGTTTGGAAATCAGTATTTGGTCTCGCCATTGTGGCGGATTTGTATGACACCGGGGGGTGCTCGAATGACTTTCCAGTGTTGTGCATTTTGCTGGGTGTCTTCGTGTAGTGTCACGAGCATCTTTTTCGAGTCCTGGAAGTCACATCTCCTCGGAGGATTTGCGACTCTGCCGTCAGCGTCACCAATGTTGTGGATACCTTCTACATTGTGCCCAGTGGCTGTCCCTCCGCCATCACCATCGCCCTACTTCATCGCCTACAATTCCCCCGATCACGCCATTTGGATAAGTACCTTTTTATTTAATATCGCTCTTCCTCTTTTTGGTTTTTTATGTTGCGAGGAAAGAACTTAGTGTTCAATTGTTGTCTAGGAGGTCTGTTGTTGTTGTGTTCTCGCAATGAAATATTATTTGGTGCTTCATTGTTGAGAGTAGTATGTTTATAAAGTTTTGTGTAATTTGGAGATTTTTTTTTATATTCATTTTGTTGTCAATTGAAGCTTCCAGCATTCTCATTGTAAGCATTATTGCTGTAATTTTTTTTTTGTATAATTGTATTTTCGATAGTAGGTATATTTCGTTGCATTGTTGTCCATTGTCGTGACTTGTAACTCTGGAACGTGCGTGCGCTCCAACTGGCATGTACCTGCCCCCGCATCGAAGTTGATCAATTTCACGCTACTTAGATTTTATGCTTGCGCCCGAAACTGGGTTATGAGACTCCGGGTACAACTTATATTTTTGTACATTTACAATTTATAGGTTTTAGCATTTACAATCTTGCATTGTTGTACATATTATTTTTACAAATTTTACAGTGCCTTCTGTACATAACCTTTACATTTATTAAATTATGTTTTATTAAATTTCCTTTTTATTTATCAACCCTCATTCGTTTTCAGGCAACAATTACGGTAGGTACTATTATCTTTATATATAGTTTTAGTACCGTCTTTTTCGTAATTTTCATCCCTTATATAACCCTTATGTGGTTTCAACCCTGCTCGTTTCCACTGTTTAAAAGTTGGCGGCCGCATACCAAACCATCTAGGGTGCATTATGTAATTTATCGCGTTGCGCGAGGTACGTTACAATTTTGAGATTTTTTTAAGATCATTTTTCTCGAAATAATTTTTATATAACCCTATATAAAATAGTTATATCCTTGAGAAAAATCTCTATCTAATGGACTAAAAAAATTAAATAGGGTACCATTTATAAAATAGTATATTGTGTTATTAGGAGTAAAAGTGAGAGTTTGTGTGACGAGCGTGGCAGTTTAAACGACGAGCGAAGCGAGTCGGATAAATGCACGCGAGGCACACAAAGACACTTTTACTCCGAATGACACATTATATTTTTTCTTCAAACGTAGATATTTAAAGAAAAATATCTACTACTGATGTTACATTTTACGTAAATTACGTTTGCGATTTCAATTGCCCTCTAGCTATGGATACTTATTTGTTCACTTTTTGTTATAAACATTGAAGTGAAAATTTTCACGTTTTGACGTTTGAATAAAAACTGTGCAATTTTATATCCTCCTTGTATGTAATTATGTCGGAATTTGAAGGATTATAATGTACGCCCCCTGAAGTTGTTCAATTGGATGGAAATCTAACAGTGTGGCTTAAAGATATGTCCAGTAATCACTGCAAAACAATATAATCTTTTCTTATCACTTTAATTCTAAGTATTCTTATGGTCATTACCGTCCCTGTAATTGTAATCTGTAAGTCTGCTATTCTTTAATAATGTTATTTCCTCAAAAGTAAACTCTGTTTATATTTCAATTCACAGGTTATATATTTAAGTTTGACAGCTATTGATCGTATTTAGTAACTTAACTCTTAGGTTACCTAGCGTGTTATAGTGACATTTAGGGCGATATTACAGGTTTCTTTTATTAAAGTTAATTCTTATTCGTTGATTCTGTATATTTTCCATGGATATTTATTTATTTTATTTCTACTCCGGCGGCGTAGAAATTAGCTATTTCTACTCCGGCGGCGTAGAAATTAAACTTCTACCTTGTGAATCAAGTCACAAAAGATGCTACTTTTATGACGTTTGAAGAAAAATAAAATTTGTTTAAAAACCACTGGTTGAATTTTCGGTTTGTTATTACTGATAAATTAGCCCTTTATTCTTAATCATATTTGGAATATAACATTTTTCCTTAAAGTCATTAGTTCGCCCAAAAATCACTGATTGTTGTAAAGGAAACACCCTGTATACATGGTTGTTTTTGTTTGTTGTTGTGGACAAATTTCAAGTGTATTTTTTTTCATTTTATTTTTGATATATGTCTTTATTATAATTTATATTGTAGTTTGGAATATTAAACTGTCATGTCTCCAGAATTGAGTAGTAGTAGTAGTTGTTTAAAAATTAATATTTTATTTTAAAATACAGGTGACTCTGGGAATACGCCACCCCCCCCTTTAACTTTTTACCTCTCGCTAAGAGAGGTATTGGATTCATGCTAAAAATCGCATATCCATATTTAGTTGAATAAGCACGATTTAAGGTCCATAGAATTCGATTTTAATATTTTTACAATGATGTCTGTGTGTGTGTGTGTGTGTGTGTGTGTGTGTGTGTGGATGTGTGTGTGTGTGTGAGGTTGTTGGAGACACGATTTCTCAAATTCTATAAGACTAAAGACCTGTTTGACTACGGATTCCTCAATCTAACAGTAATGGGAAGAGTTGAATAGATTCTGATAACAATTGTACAACCGGAAGTGGTAGTTTATAAAAAAAAAATTCTAAATATTATTTTATGAAAATTTGTTACTATAAATATTAAAGATAATTAAATTCTCAATCTGACACATTTAATTTTTTTATTATATCTCGTATATAGGTTTGGAGATATAGTATATAATAATATAGAATAATCTGTTATAATAAATCTCGTTGCCCGAAAAACAGTTGCGATATTTAAATTTTTGTAATTGACAAATAAATGCAAAATGTCAGTGTCAGATTTTTCTGGGAGGTATGAGTACATTTAATATATATTATTGTATTATTAATTAATTATGTATTTATATTACAGGTGTGTTAATATTACATACATCCTTAAGAAATACCGCTAATACCGTCAATGAATTTGAAGAATTTTGAACAAGTTAGAATAGTAGGATAAAATTTCTAATAGAACGAAAGAAGCGAAACAATTTCAATTATTTGTGTGTAGTCAGAATGACGGCTAGTAGTTATTTCCATAGATGTCACAATTGTCATATGTCATAATTTTCCATTCAAAATTTCAAAATATTCTGATGTTTATTTGTCATCCATTAGTATGGAATATACTTGTCGAGGAAAATAATCCACATGGATTTGGCCCCCACAAAGTCACATAACTGCTCGCGCCCTATGCAACATAAAATGAAAATTGCGAGAGGTATTGTGCTGGCCACAACAGATTTTTTATTATCAGTAGGTAATAGAAAAAATGGCCTCATATAAGAGGTTTATTATTTTATATGTACTATTTTATAGCAGATGTAGATATTTTTTTTAACATCAGGTTTACAAGATATGACTATCAACTTTTATTTTTTAAATAACATTCTATTATTATTTCAGTAAAATATAAACCACCACTTTTTTATCAACGATGTATTAGTTTTATTAATGAATTTTAAAATAAAAATCGAGAAAAATAAGATGATTGAGATATAAGGGAAATACTTTTTATTAAAATATTAGGTGGCTTTGTGAAAATAAACAAAATGTAACAAAGTTAATATCAACAAAGTATACATTTGTTTGTTATTTATTTATTATTACTTACTTATTGTTTACTTATTTATCTATTTATTTATTTTCACATGGCCACCAGAATAATTGAACAAAAATTATTTCTCATATATCTCAATTATCTTAATTTTCTTGATTTTTACTTCCTTGTACGTAAGTAAAGGAAGTATTGTATTCGCGAAAAATTTCGGTTTTCAGATTTCAGCGGAAATATCCATTTTGATCATCCCTGAATCCATTTTGACTAATTTCGTCGTGACGTCTGTACGTACGTCCGTACGTATTTTGCATAACTCAAAAACGGTAAGCCGTAGAAAGTTGAAATTTTGTATTTAGGACTCCTATAACATCTAGTTGTGCACCTCCCTTTCTGGTTATTACACAATTTCCAGAAGTGGCACTTTACATGAAGCCTATAATACATTTTAATGAAAAACTGTTTTAAAATATAATCCAAAACTTTTCAAATATGGTATACAAGACTTTTATGTCAATCGAAATAACATAATAGATTTTGGTTAAAATAGGCTAACCGGAAGTGGTACATTACTTGTAGTTGTTAACAGTTTTTCTTGAATAAAATGATTTTATTTTGATTTTAGAAATAAATGCTTCAAATAAAAATTTTAGAGAATTAATTTCTGCGTCTAGCACATCAAGTATTATTAAATTAGCCCTTTGTATAAGCGCGATATGTAAATTTAAAAATTATATACTTTTTTGTTTTTGTAATAAAGCATGCTATGGATTAGGATAAAAACATAAAATAAAATTTCATGTCAAATTACGTTAAATACGAGCAATTTTATGATTCGTAAAATAACAAATACTATATTTTTATTGTGAAATTAGTCATATTCATTGTTGTAATCAAATATTTTTTCGTTGTAATCAAAACTCTCTTTAAAAAGAACCGGGTTAGATTAATGTTAATTTAAGAATGAGAGTAGTAAATGAATTATTTTTTGTTCTATATCAAAATATTTCTCGGGCTTTTCTTAAGCCTGTCAATATTTTGTAATTTAATTATTAAAAAATTATGTATAGGTTAATAATCGTACAAGGAAGTCGTGTGGTGTCCACATCAGATTTTTTTCAAATGCATTAATATAAACTTATACACCGTTGGAAAGACAAGAAAATAGCGGTTTATATTTTATTTAAAAAAATATCGGTTGCTATTTAAAAAATAAAAGTTGATAGTTGTGTCTTATAAACCTGTATTTATGAAAAATATCTATATCTGCCATCAAATAGTTCATTTAAAATAATAAAACTTTTATTTGAGCCATTTTTACTTCCTTGTACGTAAGTAAAGGAAGTATTGTAATCGCGAAAAATTCGGTTTTCAGATTTCAGCGGAAATATCCATTTTGATCATCTCTGAATCCATTTTGACTAATTTCGTCGTGACGTCTGTACGTACGTACGTACGTCCGTACGTATTTTGCATAACTCAAAAACGGTAAGCCGTAGAAAGTTGAAATTTTGTATTTAGGACTCCTATAACATCTAGTTGTGCACCTCCTTTTCTGGTTATTATACAATGTCCAAAAGTGGCACTTTACATGAAGCCTATAATAGATTTTAATGAAAAACTGTTTTAAAATATAATCCAAAACTTTTCAAATTTGGTATACAAGACTTTTATGTCAATCGAAATAACATAATAGATTTTATATACAACCGGTAAATAATGTTAACTTTATTCTTATCAAAATCATTACTTAATGTGCATCATTATTTACCGAGGGAAATAAAAATGACAAGTACTCCCTAGGGAAATAAAGTGATTCAAGGTCATTGACAGTGCTACGGTGCTACCTAGGAAGAATTTTATTTTCTTAATGTTCAATTATTAACTGATGTTTATTAACAGATGTGTCGAATATTATCAATTATATTTATTTTAGAGAAAAATATAATGATTGGAGCCTTTTTGTTTTCATATTTTTTTGGTAGATGGCGTAATCTTCTTCCGTTCTTCCATTTGTTTAGTTTGAAGTTTGACCTAACCTAAAATAATATCATATTGGTATATATTGGTAGTACATTAAATATTGAGAATGAGTGACGAAGAAAATGAATTGTGTACACCTCCAGACGTAGCGGAAGTAGCACAGAATGTAGTATTAAATTTGCTGCCCGTAAAATCGAGAAAATTATATGAAAAAGCTTATGAGGAATTCACTGCTTGGTGTAAGGGGAAATGTGTAACCAACTACAGTGAAAATGTTCTGCTTGCTTATTTTGATGAAAAAAGTAAACGTCTGAAGTCATCTTCGTTATGGAGTATGTATTCGATGATAAAAGCGACTTTATCTGTTAACAATAACGTAGATATCGGCAAGTTTACGAAACTGACAGTGTTCTTAAAGCGTAAATCTGAAAATTACAAACCAAAAAAATCAAGTATCTTGACAAAAGATCAGCTAGACAAATTCATGAATGATGCTCCTGACGACGGTTTTTTACTGATGAAGGTATTTGTCATTTTATATATCCAAAAACTAATAATAATAAATATTTACTAAATAGGTGGCAGCAATATTTGGCATTGGTGGTGCTTGTCGTTGCGACGAATTACTAAAGCTTACCATTGATGACATCCAGGATTTGGGAACGTCACTCGCAATTACAATACGTGAGTCGAAAACAAAAATTCAGCGAATATTCTCTATAATTGATAATAAAGAAAAGAAGCCGAATTATTTACAAATCTACAAAAAATATGCGAACTTACGTCCAAACCATACACCCCATAAGCGATTTTTTATATATTATAAGAACGGCAAGTGTTCTTCACAAGCTGTGGGGAAAAATACATTGGGGAAAATACCCTACAATATAGCAACGTTTCTTAAATTATCAAGTCCTGGAAATTATACAGGACATTGCTTTCGTAGGACCTCCGCCACTTTACTTATTGATGCTGGAGGGGACATATTAAGCCTTAAGAGGCATGGAGGATGGAAATCCTCAAACGTGGCGGAAGGCTACATCGAAAATTCGATGAAAAGAAAAATTGAGGCCGCTAAAATGATTTTAGCTGTAAATAATGACGGAAACATGGTTCCGTCAACTTCAGGTGACACAAGTTCCTTGAGAATGGAAACAGATACTGAAATATGGAAAGAATATACAAACGAAGTAGCAACAGAAAATACCGAAGAGATTACAATTATTCGTGGAGAAGAGAAAAACACTAGCTCTCCAAAAATAACAATTAATAATTGTCAAAATTGCCATATAAACATTAATATTAAATGAATTTATAATATTTGTTAGTAAAATTAAAAAATAAATAGTTTTTTTTCGTTTATAGGAATGTGCATTATTCTTACTAGTTTTACATGCTGTTTTTGATAGTCTCTTTTGTTAAAAAACGTTTTTTCCGTTTGTATATAAAATGTTGTATATAACACGGGATTAAAGTGTCATTATTTGCCTCAAGCGATTGCATCCCTCGGGCTACGCCCTCAGGATTCAAACTTCGCTCTCGACAAATAATGACGAACTTTACTCCCTTGATATATAAACTACTATTGGTTAAAATAGGCTAACCGGAAGTGGTACATTACTTGTAGTTGTTCAAAGTTTTTCTTGAATAAAATGATTTTATTTTGATTTTAGAAATAAATGCTTCAAATAAAAGTTTAAGAGAATTAATTTCTGCGTCTAGCACATCAAGTATTATTAAATTAGCCCTTTGTATAAGCGAGATATGTAAATTTAAAAATTATATACTTTTTTTGTTTTTGTAATAAAGCTTGCTATGGATTAGGACAAAAACATAAAAAAAATGTTCATGTCAAATTACGTTACATGCAATTTTATGATTCGTACAATAACAAATATTATATTTTTATTGTGAAATTAGTCATATTTATTGTTGTAATCAAATATTTCATTGTTGTAATGAAAACTCTCTTTAATAACTCCGTTTATGGTCGCTATATATCTTACTGTTTTGAAGTTAAAATTAATATTTTGTAATTTATTTATTAAAAAATATGTATAGTTTAATAATCGTACAAGGAAGTCGTGTGGTGTCCACATCAGATTTTTTTCTATTACTTATAATAAAAAAGTTAAAGGGGAAGGAGCGTCTCCCCAGACTCACTCTGTATTAATAATAAATACAAATGCTTAAATATTATACAGGATTACTTTAGCTGACAGTGGAGCAATTTTGTTATTTTTCTAACAAAGTGTGGAAGTGAACACAATACCGCTTTTTACTCTTTGATTTTAATGTTTTATGTAGATTTCAATGCTTTAGACTACTTATTAGCAGAATACGTTGTCTTCTTTCCTGTCAATTTTTCAATTTTATCCAGCTGAAGTTAGCGTCAGAATTCGGTTTTGGGAAGCGTCAGTTCGCGGTCTTAATTTATTTTATACAGTATTACGACTAATATCACAATCACTGATTTGCCATAAGATTTCGTCATAATATATTCTATGTAAGATAATTAATAACTACACATATATCACATGTTTAATATAAATACAGAATATATGAATCGTCTAGGTTCAAAACCATAAAATCTACTTTAGTAAAATTTTCAGAATCGCAGAAAAACTGTTTAATTAATTTCTAGCAGTAACTAATTAAAGAGTCCTGGATTTTTAATAGTGCCCTGAATAATAAATAACAACAAAACAACGGATTCGTTTATTATAAATTCTAAAATAAAAATCTGTTGTGGCGAGCATAATACCTGTCGCCACTTTTATTTTAGATTACATACGTATTGTATTTAACATTTCTTGTATACCATTACACTCTACATGAAAATTTTTACTTATACATATTCTTTGTATTTAAATTTTTTAATTTTAAACCATTCTATGAAGAAGTTTTGTCCTACTTTTCTAATTTTTCGGAGATTTTCCCAATTCATTGTCGGGATTTAACCTATAGAAGATGTAGTAAAATATTTAAATATATCAGATAGAGAATTTAATATTTTTCAATATTTGCAAAAAAAAATAGTATTCAGAAGATTTTTTTTTAAAATCTACTACTTTCGGTTGTCTAATTGTTACCAAACACTTTCCAGCTCTTCCCATTAATGTCCGATTGAGTAATACGTAGTTAATCAGATATTAAGTCCTATAGTTTTTGAGAAATCGTCCTTCCAACATCCACACACACACGCACTCACACGCACATACACATACACACACACACACACACAATCATCATAAAAATGTTAAAATCGGATTGTAGGGACCTTAAAACCTTATTCACTGAAATCTGGATACGCAATTTCAGCATGAATCCAATACTTCTCTTAGCGACAGGTAAACATGGACTTATTGGCATTTGCAACCAAGAATAGGATTTAACGGGATATGAAAATGAATACAGTGGATTTATTATTTACTGGCTTTTGACAGCGTCCGAATTATAAACAAAGCATAACAGAAAACAATTTAAAAAAAATAAAAATAAAATAAAAAATATTCAAAAAATCTGTTGTGGGTAGCACAATACCTTCCGTCAATCCTGTGTATAATGTATAAATTCCATACATCATTTTTCTTGCAAAAGATTCTAATTTTCCAGTAAAATTATTTCATAAACAAACTACTGAAATTGTACTTGACACTGACATCTTGTTCCTCTTTAGCTTTTCCCATTGGTTAGGGGTCATTATTTTTGCGTGTCGTTCTCATTCGGTTCTTTTTCTCTCAAGTCTTCCGCAATACAGTCCTTCCATCTTATCTTTGGTCTTCCTCTGTTTCTTCAATCTCCCATTACTAAACTATTCATTCGTGTTCAAATATAATTCTTCATTTCTCCTCATGACATGTTCAAACCACTGTAATCGTCTTTCTTGTATCTTTCTAGAAACTTGTAACACTAGAGTTATTTTCTTACCGTATCTTTCAGTGTCTTCCGCAACATCTACTTCAACATCCTCATCTCTGCCACATTAATTTACTTTTTATTGATACTGACATCTGTCAATTTGAATTATATGAATATATTAGTAGTTTCTATGTTTAGCATAGCTGGCTGAATTATAAAATTTAATTTCTTTAAAATTCTTTAACTCTATCTATTGAATATGAAGTATAAAACGTAATCAAATCGTATAGAGAATAATATATTCTTTAAGTTATAACAACAATAAATGTCAATAAATCAAATTTAACTGTTAAATCTTCAAATGATGCTACTTCCGGTTCACCAATTATAACCAAAATCTAATCAGTTGTTCTTCTGGATGTAATCTTGAGGAATACGAAAAAAATATAATTTTTGGAATCGTGGTATTGAAGTTATGGGATCCGGAACTTTTGTCACACATACAGAGACACACACACAGACACACATACATACATATAGACCCTAAAACATGCTTATTCAGTAAAAACTCAGCACTGAATTTTTTGACCAAAGACAGTATCTTCCTTACCTAAAGATGACGAAGGTAAAAGGATAGGACTCCATTTTTATTAAAATATTTACTAGAACACCTACTAAAACTATTTTCTGAAATTTATTTTAAAACGGTTTACTTGACTTTTGCTAGTATTTAAGGACATTGACCGCAACGGAAAATTTAATTACCTTCCGTCACCTTTAGGTAAGGAAGGTATTGTCTTTGGTCAAAAAATTCAATAATGAGTTGTTAGTGAATAAGTACGTTTTAGGGTTTATATAATACGATTTTACCATTTTTACGATGATGTATGTATAAATGTATGTGTGTGTGTGTGTGTGTGTGTGTGAGTGTGTGTGTGGGTGTGTGTGTCTGTATGTCTGTGTGTCTGTGTGTGTGTGTCTGTATGTCTGTGTGTCTGTGTGTGTGTGTGTGTGTGTGTGTGTGTGTGTGTGTGTGTGTGTGTGTGTGTGTCTGTGTGTCTGTGTGTGTGTGTGACGAAAGTTTCGGATCGCATAACTTCAATACCACAATTCCAAAAGTTATAATTTTTTCATATTTCTCAAGTTTACATCCAGAAGAACTGGTGTTTATAAATGGTATAAATAGTCAACCGAAAGTACCCGAATTTGAGGGTTTTAACAGTTTTCTTGAAAAAATGAAGTTAAATATCATTTATTGACATTTAACATTATTATAATTTGAAGAATATATTATTCTCTATACGATTTGATCGCATTTTATACTTCATATTCAATAGACATAGAGTTAAAGAATTATAAAGATACTAATTTTCATAAATTAGCCAGATATACTAACCTTAGAAACTGCTAATATGTTCAGATAATACAAATTGACAGATGTCAATATCAATAGATGCGTTCAATGAAGAAAGCAGTTCAAGCAAATGCTAGGTAAGCAAGCGAGACTTGTTGCTTACTACAATAAAATATTTGCTAGCTATATGACGAACTGATAACCACAAATATCATCGAGAAAGTTATACAGTTGTCGAAACTAACATGTGTATCTCTCATATCCTTTTTATTGGTCTGGAAAGTTATACAAAATGAATTTATGGATAGGTACAGTTATTTGCAAATAGTGGAATTAATTTTGATCATTTTTTAGGTCTAAGAAAATATTTCATATTTAACAATGTTATGAACATTCATCATAAATCTTTGAAAGCCTTTTTGACATGTAATTGATATAAACACATCATAGAATGAAATAAAAACAGTACAAGTTAAATTCATGTATGCATAATTTGCATTTACCGCCAATATATTTCATAAGTTAGCAAGACAAGCGAGAAATTTCGCGCTTGGTTTGCTTGCAAGCAAATCAAGCAAATGCTAAGCTAGCAAAGTCGTTCAACAAATTTTACTTCCGATTACTTGTTTTCTTGGGGCTTATTGATCGCACTTAATGAAAAGTAAATGAATGTGGAGAGATGAGGATGTTGAGATAGATGTTGGGGAAAACACGGAAAGATACGGTAAGGAATGAAAGAATAAGGGAAATAACTCTAGTGTTCTGTTTATAGAAAGATACAATAGAGACGATTACATTGGTTTGAACATGTCATGAGGAGAGATGAAGAACATATTGGAAAAAGAATGAATAGCTTAAAAATAGAAGGTTGAAGAAACAGAGGAAGACTAAAGATAAGTTGGAAGGACGTATTGCGGAAGACTTGAGAGAAAAAGAACTGAATAAGAACGACACGCAAAACAGAAATGAGTGGAAGAAGAAAATAAAAATTAGCCGCCCATAACGAATGGAAAAAGCTAAAGAAGATGTCAGTGTTAAGTGCAATTTGCATAGTTTGTTTATCAAATAATTTTACTGGAAATTTAGAATCTTTTGCAAGAAAAAATATGTATGGAATTTATACATAATATATAGGATTGACGGAAGTTATTACGCTGGCCACATCAGATTTTTTTTCAAGAAAATATTTTAGAATCAAATTTATATTTGAGTACTTACTACAAAATAATTAGTATTGCTGTGTATAAACTATGAGTTCTTATAACTCACAACACCTCATTACTTTTTAAAAGTATGATTTATTTACTCCCATATTATTTGCCTAATAATAAACTTGATAAAACGTTTAATTATCGCACAAATTAGTTTCGGTTTTTCAGTCTCTTGTTTTATTATTTATTTATCATTTTAATATTTCCGAAGTGTCAATAAGCACTAAATGTAGAAACTGTAGCTTCTGTGGTTTTGTACTTGAGATGGAAGAAGTCATCGTTACGTAACCTACAAATATATGATCTCATGAAGTACTGCGAACAGCCATATAGATACTTTATATTTTAAGTACACCTAGGTATACTGCGGCTCGGTGAGTCCATTTGGAAAAGGACAAGCAGCGAAAAACTGTATGTAAGCCTTAGTTGAAGTACACGTACGTATAATAAGGCCGATGCGCATTACAATCTATTAGTATTAAACAATACAGAATTGTACAATAATTATTTGAGTGAATTTAATTATGCACGATAAACATGATCGTAAGAATAGCATAATATACCTACTCTAGTGACGATAAAATCAACTCGTATTTATTTACTAAAAATTTAACACCGATTTCTTGTTCTGTTTTGTCTCTTACTTCTCCTGCTTCTTCGCCTTCGGATTCACTATCTATAAAATATTGCTCTTCTGAAATTTCACCAAACTTTTCTCATAACATTTGAAGCCTTCGCTAATCCTTTTTCTTCTTTATATGATATTGTACTAATTTTGCCAAAAAATATACCAAAAGTTGAATAATATTTAAAAAAAATCGTAATCTACCTTCCAAATAAATATACATGAAAAGTTAGTTTAATAGTGTACCGGGGTATACCATACTCCAACCAACTTCCAAAATATCTGACGTCTAATTAAAAGTTCATAAATATTTTAAAATGATCCAATTGTCTCAATACATATATAATCTTAAGCTACTAAGATTTACAGCTCATTAATTTTCATTTTCATTTTAAAACTGTATATGACATGAACCGTGGGGAGGCCATTGACCCAAAGGGGTTGTTGTAGGCTTTATTGTTATTATTTATGACATACCCCATAACGAACGGTTAAATAAATATTGTAAAGTGATTATATCGTAATAATTAATACATTCTGTTGTTATAACATACGAATTACATAAAGAAAAACACTTTAATCAATAAAAGTATGTTTATTCTATCAAAAAGAGCAACCCTCATACACAGATACTGACGGTAACACGATCACAACTCAATAAACACTGAGCGGTGCTGCGGTAACACGTCTGGTTTTTGAATAGTCCTTACATCATCAGACTCTAATTAAGTAAGAAACTATAAATGACTATTTGATGATAACAATATTAATCATCATAGAATGATGTAGTTGTAAAAACATTTCCGTCGTTCCTAACTTCATTCACTAACATATACGAGTCAAAAACTTTATGTCAAGTAAAGTAAAAATACTTAGTTGGCTAAACTGATTTCATATATTATATTATTAGTTCAAACGACGTAATGTAAACTTGAATTAAAATTACGGAAACGGTCAGGTGGGCTTGCGAGAGACAATGTTTAAATTTGTGGTCATAATTTTAAGTGTCATTTATTCGATCGTAATTGAAGAGCTTTTTATCATTTTATGTATGTATATCCTAGAGTTTTGGTGAAATGAATTATATCTTAGATGTGATCAAAAAATAGCGAGCGCTGTAATGGTTAAATACATATGATTATGCGTACACAGTATTATTAATTTAATTCAATGAAATATTGTTGATGTTGAAAAAGAAACAAATAATTTATTATTTTCTAAATTGTAATCTAAGCCCATTTACATTTTTATGATTGTGATTATTTTCAACTTATATTTTTAGGTTTTCTTTGTGAAAATTATACTAATTATTTTCCACAGAACAATTACTCATTTCTTTTTGAACCACATACGTAACTTTCCGCGTTTTCTTAACAAATTTTAATTTATTGACAAAAATATTGGCTCATTAGCTCTATCGTCACCATGACATATCGCAAAAAAATATATTTAAGCAAGGAAAAGCTCATGACCTTTCACAGTTAAGTAAATTGTCCTACAGAGCACTTCAAAATTAGGAAAAACTATCAAAATGAAATTCGTGCTGGTAGTTTTAATTACTGTTTCAGTTGTGGTCGCTGTCAGTTCAGCTGCAGGTAAATATAAAATAATAATACAAAATTAATTTATACGTAGTTTGTATCATTTAAAACTGACACCAATGGGATCTGAAAAATTACAAGTGTACTACTTTAATTAAATGAGTAATGTGCTTTTGCTTTCCCAAATTTTTCACAAACCGATATATTAACGAAAAAAAATCCTATTTTTTAAAATTGATTATTGAAAGAAGAAATAATAGTAGAATCAAATGTTAGTTCCATTAAAAAAAGTATAAGTTTACGTTAAGTATGTTTTGAAAATTAAATTAAATATTTAATGGACCGTACATGGGTAAATCAATTTTACGATATTTTATTTTATTATATCAATTTAACTTTACGTGTTCATTGCTTATTACGATAAAGTAATACTGTCTCTGTCCCATAATAGTCACATTTATGGATTCTATTTTGTCCCATAATAGTTTTCAAATTTGTAATGGAATAACAAACTCATCACAAATAAAAATAATTATTGTTAAGAATTACAACAAATTTAATTATTAATTAAAAATTCACATTTGATGCTTCGATAATGACCATTGTCGTCAGAATGAGCGAATGAATAAGAGTGATTAACGAGCGGTTGACACGCATTATTTTTTTCTTTATCAATCGTTTATGTATTATATTGGCGAAAAATATCCGTACAATTAAATTTTATATAACTATTATTTGAAGTATATTTCTCTAAAATAATACTCGATTTACAGAGGAAACAATACAAGTCAACAGCTCGTTAATCATCCTTAATTATTTGTTCATACTAACGGACACTATATTTTAATTTCCCATGTTTGGAGTTTTGTAACAAAAATTGAAAAACAGCAGTATTTCGAAAATTATATGTTATTGTATCTGAAAATCAACAAATATATTTTTATCTATCGTATTACCGTCGGATGAGCTATAGCATATCGCACTCATTTTAGATATGGTATACGGTGATAGATAAAATTTTGAACAATATTCCTGGGATAATACATTATTATTATTATGTCGCCCTGCGGAACCGTAAGGCAATTCAGAATATGTTCATTAATAATGTCTACGAGAGTATATCCCACTTACATCGCAAATGACCATTTTCGGTCCTGTGTTGCAAGTTTAAATATAATTACTTACATTTCATACATAAAATATTTATGTCCATTTAAGTTTACAATTATTGCTGATTTACTCGTAAAATTTGTAGACATTTTGCTAATTCTTGTCATGAAAATATTCAAAAATTGACCTGGCCGGGACAGTAATGACATCAACTTATCTCTATAAAAGCCGCTACTTTTTATCGATAACAAAGGGTTCTAAGCCGATTTTGAGATATGTAAAACTAGTTATACCGGACGAACAAAAAAATATTTTTTTTATTTTTTAATTACACTTTAATCGTAGTTTATCAATTACATTTTCCATAAATGATCATTATTCTATTTCAGTATCAACTGAATCAAGTCCGACCTTAAATAGTTCCGTAGCTAATATCGTGGACTCGTTCATCCATTTCTTGGAATCCATTCAAGACTTTATCAACTATGACGTATCACTGGGCGGTGGCATTCTTGCTGACACTTTGTCGCCCTGGCTTCACACCATCGGTTTACTCATAAACTACGCAAAGTTCCTCATTTCTCTGCTCAACTCATAAATTCAAAAACCTGTTTATGTGTTGTTATATGTAATATTTTATTGCTATAAAACAAATAAAAAAATCTAATGTGGCCAGCACAATATCTTCCATCAATTCTTTATATTTTGACACATTCCATACATAAATATGATATTTAACTGCGTTTTTTTCAAGAAAAACTGAAAAAAATCAATTAAGAATACTTCCGGTTGACCAATTATAAACAAAATCTAATCAACTCTCCATATGGACGTGCAGAAGAGAAATTCGAAAAACAAACATAATTTTTGGAATTGTAGTATTGGAGTTATCGAAGGAGAATTTTTTGCCACACACACGCACACACACAGAGTTATATCGTAAACAGTAAATTCGTATTCTAGGGATCCTAAAACGTACTTATTCATTAAAAATTCATTACCGAATTTTTTGACCAAGGACAATACCTTCCTTACCTAGGTGACGGAAGATAATGAAAATAATTGAATAAGTTTTGTATTACAACAATTTGATTACAACTTATATCATAGACCGGTAACAAAGAGTTTTTGGACGATTTTGCGATATATACTACTAATACCGGACAGAGGCACAAAAATGTATTATTTTTTATTACACTTTAATCGTAGTTTTTCTCTTGCATTGTCCATAAACGACCATTATTCTATTTTAGTATCAACTGAATCAAGTCCGACCTTAAAAAGTACAGTCAGTAATATCGTGGACTCGTTCATCCAATTCCTGGAATCCATTCAAGACTTTATCAACTATGACGCAGCGTTGGGCGGAGGCATTCTTGCTGGCATCTTGGCACCCTGGCTTCACACCATCGGTTTGCTCATAAAATATGGAAAGTTTCTTATTTCTCTGCTCAATTCGTAGATACAATAAACTAGGTACTGACACGTTATATTTAATATTTTATTGTTGTTAACTAATATAAATAAAGAAAGAATTAAAATAGTTGCGTATTTTTTGTATTATAATAATTCGAGGTTGAAAAGAGAGTTAATTGCGAGGTGAAAGATAATGGATGTTTCTGTTATTTTGGAATGTGAATGTAGCTGGTGTAGTCGCAAGTCGAGTGCAGAGTAATAATAAGCAAATAACCGTACAATAAATTCTTCTGATATATAGTTTGAGTAACAATATTTCAACTCTGTTTATCTAATGATTATCATTTTTTCTATAACTTTCTTTGTTTAGTCTAGGTGTCAGTGGTGTCTAGACATCTCGAGTTTTGGCAAGGTGATACTATACGACAATCAAATTTTAACTATCTTAGATAAGAAAGCGAAAATATACGTAAATTAATAAGTATTAGTGAAAAAAAAGTTTAAATATTAATTAATTCGCAAACTACAAGCGATTGAAGTCGATTAATAATTGGTATGATGTATCACATCCTAAGCCATTTGATTTGTTGCTTGATTTAATAAGCGAGACTCGCGCGTCTTGTACGCCCACCCACCGTGAAACAGATACCATTAATGGACAAACATAGTTTGTGTCGCAATATTGTCAAACAATAGTCAAACTGTTTCAATGTTCTATAATTTATTAGGAAAAAAACATTTTATTAGTTATTTATGCTTAATAATAATTTCTTTATTAATATAACGAATCAGTTTATATATAAAAATATTTCAGCTATGCGAATATGAAAAATTTGTACCCTCTAGAACTAATGATTTGTTGGCAACTGGTGAGGACATGCTACGTCAGTCGCCAAATTTTGAAGTTAAAAATAATTAATGAAGGGTTGGTTATGGAAGCCCCCTGCACCCCGTAGATATCATGAAGATGCTAACCTTTTAGCTCTTTTTCGTTGTCTGTATTAGATACTCAAGGGGAAAAGACATGTAAAGTCTGTGGAAAAGACGAAAGACAAGTAGAGTTTGAATTTTGGCTCGTAACGCGAGAATTCGCCCTAAAGATGTGACATCGGTATTAGTTTAAATAATTAATTAGTTCAAATATAAACAAATAATGTTAATGAAGTGTCCATATCAGCGTTCATCTACCAAGTGTGCGTGTGTGTTTCTCCTCCTTTAAAGTGGTCGTCAATCGTCTTGTATAAGTTAGTGAAAAGTGTTATTCGTCCGTAAAGCAGTAAGTTCACCAACACAAACATTAAGCATAAGATCCTTGTTACCCCCCCCCCCCCTCGTGTTACACTAGAAATTCTCGAATAAATTGGTATAACGGAGTATGTGTGCATACTTTGATGCATGGAAGTGAAGGCTACATGGACATGACGATGTGAAAGTTTAAACGAGAATGAGATATTTAGGTCGTGTTAGGGAGTATTTATGTTAGGAGGAATTTTGAGAAAAATGACTTGTTTTATGAGGAATGTATGATTTGGAAGAAATTATAGAAAGGTTAAGAGTGAGACAATTAAAATGATTCACCCGTCTTGAAAGTGCGGAAGAAAGTTTTGTTAAAATTATAATTTTATTTCTCTTGTTTCATATCTTTAATATTCCAGTGATGTTTTGAATCATTATGCTGTTTAAAAATTTAAGGTGCCAACATATCCTCGAAATCTCAGTTATATAGGATTTAAAATTATAAAACCCACGTTTCGATACACACTTATAAGATCTCGTAGATATTTATATACAATCATGTACACATTGGTTTAAATATTCTGTCTTTCAAACATCGTATAAACCAATACACCTGTTATCCTGTATAGTGGTGTTTTCCCTTTTCTTTCACTATATGTTTGCTCTGAAGTAAAATATATACTTCTATGTATACATATATTTTTCAAAATAATTTTGCTCCCTATATAGATTAAAAATCTTTTACACCTATTTCATTACACAGCTCTGTATACTGTGAAATCTTTGCTCAGGAATATTCTTTTACTACTGCTGGATTAAAAATATTTTTTCATTATTTCCAATAAATTTTGTTTCAAATTGGTAAATATAAAATATAAACACAAGACTTTTATAAATATATTTCATTAATTCACCATTATGAATCTATTGTAATTAATTTTTCACTATGATTCTTTACATTCCTTTATTTTGTAATTGTTTCTGTCGTATATTTTTGCAATTACTCACAAAGATATACAACAAAACGTGGCAACAAAGGAGTCACTCTAATTACCTCATCCAAGCCATAAAGCAACCAAGCCTTTGATATGCTATCTTAAATTTCATAAACATACCATCCATCTTTTCACAATTATATTACTCCTACAGCTTTTTTTTTATTAAAAGAAGAATGTTTAATAAATACAAACAAGTAATTAAAAGTAAATTATCATTGAGAAAAAAATGTGCTTTACATTATTCCAGTGATTTAAAATGATAACATTTTTTTTATAATCTATATGTATTATTGAATGTTTCTCAACTATTGAGATATGGATAAATAACTAAAGTACTTACATGAAAAGGAAGTTTACTTTAATATTTCGAATGAACGATCTATTTTTGTAACATGTTGTGCACAATGAGGTCTTTTAACCTTATTAAGTGTTATTAATATTAATGGGAGATATACTGGTGTTTCACAGGTATGGGACACCTCGATTATTTTCTTTATTATTGAGAATAGAAGAAAATCATTTAAATAAAAATTGTAGCAGATCAAGAAGATGGAAATAATCACATTAAAGAAACAAAATTTTAAACCAGTAGTTCTCAATTTATAACAAAAAGTTATATTTTTTGTAAGCTTTGAATTTTTTTTTCAACAATAGCTTTTATACGATAGTGTGTACATCGCTCATACACACAATCGTGTAAAAGCTATTGTAGAAACTTTTTTTTACCACTTGTCGTTCATCACTCATCTCTCACCGTTTACCGTTCGCTAATGTGTATGCGACCTAAGGTTTGAGTTCTATATTGTATAGTTCATCTAGGGATCATTTTCCGCAGACTCGTTATCGTTTTATTATGGGTGCACAATAGCTAAAACCGCAATGCCAAAATATTTCGGTCAGTTCAGTATTTGCAATGCTGGTATATATTTTACGCCCAGTATTCGACTGTAGACCAAGACTGCACTTTCCAGATTTTCTAAACCGATTACCAGGGCTGTATTTGCTAATATTTAAAATTTTAATGCGTTAATCTTTTGAACTTAGAATTTCCCTAATTTTCTTATAGCTTATTATAAGGTCTGTGAACTTGTCTCCAAAGGATTATAAAACCGTTATTTGTGGCTATGTAGTATATAAATAGGTGGTGAGTTTAATTATTTTCACTTGTCATTTGTACCTCCTAACTAGTGTACGAAGGCTGAATGTGTTAGATAAAAAATGTATCACCACAATTAAATTCTAGTGTAGTTCAATTAATCAGGGAAGAAGTTGAAAATATTGGCCAGCAACAATGGAATAACTGTATTCAACATATTATAAAAGAAGAAAATAAATTTGTATCACTTTACAAAGACGTGAATCCATTAATTATATCTTTAAGGGATTCAGATATGTCCGATAACAATTCTGAAGACGAGGACGAGTGCACTATGTCCGAATAAATATTCATATATTTTTTTAAATGACATGTGGTTATAGGCCTCTTGGGGAATCGCCACTATAAACAAAGATTAACGGTCCGCAATTAGTACCTCCTGGGTGGTCACGGAAATCTGATTATACAGTATATTTTTTAAAACAGTTAAATATTAAACATTTTTTTTTACTGTTTTGGAAAGCAAAATGTGTGAAATGAAATATTTCAAACCCCTACTCAAATTTTTCATTACAGCCCTGGCACATGCCAGGCTATTGGGACCCTCTATTGTACTGCCGTAATAAAACGATATCGAGCCTTCGGAAAATGATCCCTAGACGAACTATACCATGTTGTTATGAGGAATTTATACAGCGTATGTCGCATCGCATTGTAACGTACCTTAATCTAACGTAAGAGATGAAACTACTGTTTTTAATAGTATTCTAAGCGCCGAGATGATCAAATTTTTTTTACGTTACAATAGCTTAGGTATTGAAATTATAGGCGATGGTAAAGTGTTGATGCGACTTGATAAGAAATCAACAAGTTAGGTGAGGTTATATTTTTTGTATTTAGTTAATATCTACTATAATAATATATTCTATAGATAACAATGGATAACCAAGATGAAGTTCTCAATAATTTAGTTTAGCAATATCGATTTTTGTACGATAAATGTCCTAAAATAATTGACACGTCTCTTTAATAATACTTTGCACTGCAGTTATTCCAATATAATAGTCCCAATCTAATTGTTGCATAGAACAACCTTCATATAAATAATGCAATGTGATACATAAACGTCACATCAGGAGACAAGGACTTTTTGACTTCGTGTTTTGCAAATAGGGTTCCATAAATTCTAGTAAATGGACAAACATCATAATTGACATCCGATTATAAAAGATATCCCAAAATTCACGCGTTTTGAATTTTGCACCATTTGTGCGGTAAAGTGTTGCCAACGAAAAAAAAAAGACAGCGTGACAGGTGACAGTTCAGGGTTATTAAAAATGGAGCGCTACATAAAAGAACTACGCGTTTTCATTGTTAAGCAATATTTTAAAATTAAGAAGGTTTGGCAGCTACAGTTCGCAATTTCGTACAAAATATTGTCGGAAAAGTGATTTAACTACATCAACTGTGAAGAGATTAATTAAAAAAATTAGGGAGATTGGATCAATTAGTGATCTTAAATACACTGGCCGTTCTTCAACAAGTCGTCCAACATAAATCATCGAAGCAATTCGTGAAAGTATTGCTGAGTGTCCAGGAACATCAATTCGGTACCGTAATCAAGAATTGGACATTTCGAAAAGTTCTCTACAGCATAGTCTCACGAAAGATTTGTATCTTCATACTTACAAAGTTCTATTGACTCAAGAACTGAAGCTTATTGATGACGCTCAGCGAAGAGAGTTCGTTGAATGGATTATGGAACAACAACAAGTGGATGCTGATGTTTCGAACAAAATCATCTTCAGCGATGAGGCTCATTTTTATCTTGATAGCTTGGTTAATCGACAAAATTGTCGCATTTGGCGTTCAGAAAATCCACGAGTTATTGTTGAGAAACAAATGCATCCACAACGTGTCACTCTTTGATGTGGATTTTGAGCTGGATGCATCATCGTACCATTCTTTTTCGAAAATACGGCTGGTCAGACAATAAGAGTTAATGGTGCTCGCAATCACTATATGATAATCTAGATTTTTTGTGCCTGAATTGCAAGATATGGATGTGGACGACATGTGGTTTCAACAGGACAGTGGCTCATACCATACAGCCGGAGAAACAATTCAATTACTGCATGAGTCATTTCCTGGTCCTGTAATTTCCCATTTTGGTGATCAAAATTGGTCGCCTAGCTCATGCGATTTAACGCCGTTGGACTTTTTTATTTGGAGTTTTTTTAAATCTACGGTTTATGCCAACAAGCCCACGACCACCCACGCCTTGAAGGAGGAAATTGAGCTCTGTATCAACGAAATTCAGCCATATTTACGCCAAACGATCATGGAAAATTTCAACAAAAAATTGCGTATGTTCCAGCAAAGCCGTGGAGACCATTTACCCGACATGCTATTCCATACATAACCCTATAATGTATACTTTATGAATTAATAAAAAAATTACAATTTTTAATTATAAACCTGTGTTTTCCATCAAAATTACTTCTTGCGTGGAATCTGGGACACCTTTATTAAACAAAAATTGATCTTCATTACATAAACCTATTCTTCAAATTAAATTTTGATAATGTCCTTACTACTGCATAATTCGATTAGAGGGTCAAATATTGTATCGTTGTCGTTTTCGTTTTTTTTTCTCTCTAGATCTTTCTAAAATATCCATTGCAACTGTCATTGAACCACGAAGAACAGATGTAAACTTCTCTTCGCCATACATAATTTCGAATGTTTACAATTACTGTTATGTATGAACTTTTTTAAAAAGACAGCTGACATAAATATCAGATAAGTTTAAAGCTTTGCGGATTCGCGATCTGATAAATTACGCTACGTTACTTTACGATACTTTACATTATGATACGTTATGGCAAATGCTGTATAAATTCAGCTAATTTTAACAACCTGTTAAAATCTGTAGGCAATAGAAACAAATTTATTGTCATTTTTTTTATTTAGTGCCTACCATTGTTATTGGTGAAATTTTTTAACAGGATGTTAAAATTAACATGACAATACACCCCATAACTAATTCAATTTAGATTATTCAATAGAGTTTTTTTTTCCTAAATTCATTATATATATATATATATATATATATATATATATATATATATATATATATATATATATATATATATATATATAACATATTGTGACTATGAGCACCATCATGTTGGAATTACATAGTACTTCTTTCTTGTAGATACAATATCTAATTCTTTATAATATTGTTTTATTTCATTCCAAAAACCTTTCTCCAGATAAATTTTATTTCCACATTAACCCCATCCATATTTCTTCTAATGATTTCCATTTCGAAAAGAAAATGGAATGACGGGCGGTTTGTTTTGATGTCTCTCATTAAACACAATATAAGCTAGACTAGCAATTATTTTATGCCATACCAATATAAATTAAAATAATATTCAATTCAATTAATTCCATATTAACTGTTTTAAAAATAATAGTTTATTAAAGGTAATTTGAAAGTTTAATATTCCGGATTTTTTTCGTTAAAAGTGACCATTTCATAACTTTTTGATAAAGCAATATGAAAATTGTGTCATAAAAAGATATTTTATAGACGTGCAATTAGATGGAAAAGAGAAATATACAATTTAATATTAAAAAGTTTCTTAAATAATGATTGAAATAGGGGACCCCGTTATGGACTCGAAAGATTGAAATTGACATATATCATTTGTATTACAACATATGCATTAAAAGTTTGTAAAATAATTTGTTACTTAATTCTGTTTCCTGTATTTTATTTATTAGTAAGATATGAAATTACACCAATAATACAAAACATTTATGAAGAAATAATTTCATATTTATACGGTTAAAAAGGTATAAAAAACTGTGCATGGCGCTGAATATTTTACATAGCTGAAAACGTAGTTTTTACATTTGGATGTCGTATTAAAATATTAAAATGAATTTTTTTATTTTGACATTTTTTATAGTTATTGTTATATTTATAACATATACATTCGCAGGTAAGTGACATACTTTTAATATCTGCTCTTCTTTATCATTAGTTTTTAATTTTATAACTACTAGCATATAGCATATGAGTATTATATTTTAATACAGCGTAAATTTTTCGTGTTTAACTGTGACGCGATTAATTAGTATACGATTAAATCCATAAGTGCCAAGTTGATGTTAAAGTATGTTTATGATTACAACCTGTATCCAGAATCTTCAAACAATGTATCTAAATTACTGGACGGAAATATTTTAAATAGATTTTTTGGGACAAAATGATCTGACCGCAGAAAACGTGTAAAAATAGTGTGTGAGTATATTTAATTCAAAAAGTACCAGAACGATCATCTCAAATATTTCTCAATATACCACCGGTATTACTTCAGAAACTTATATTGTGTTTGGTTGAAGGGGTAAAGCTTTCGGTTCCAATAAAATAACTTTCTGAATAAGAACTGTAAACTATTTTGTACTTGCGGAATATGTTACAGTAAAAGCACATGTCGAGTGATGTACACATTATCGGTAAATGTAGAAACTTGCCCAAAAGTACTTTTTCTTGCAATTCAACCAAACACAACAACAATAACCTCAAATGACGCACAAAAGTCACTCTTGGAAAACTCGGGGTGTTTTTTTCCGTTAAGTGAGGTTATTGTTATATTTACTTGAGTTGTAAGTGAAAACAATTTGAAGCGAATCTCCATTTTCCGAGCTACGTGCACATCATCCCACTATGTAGGTACCTATATATTGAAAAGTATAATAATTATTAAGTTGCATATTCAAAAATACAACTGTACATAACAAATATGAGGATTTTATTGAATCCTCAGTTTAACCATATTAGGTTTGAGATTTTTCAGAATTTTCATATTACAATTCTAGATTAAGATTACAGTGTTTAATAAAAAAAATGTCCTGTTTCTGGTTTACTATTTCTTATCCGGGATTTTATAATTATTAAAATATATATTAAATTAAAATTTTGTATTAAAATCTTAATATAATGTTTGAAAAACAATCAAATTTAGGTACATGTCTGAAGTCTGAAAACACATTCGAATTAATTTTAAATTCGGGAATCTAGTTATACTGAGACATGTAACGTACCTGACTCGCCGTTGTTCCTTTTCTGTGAAACAACAGGGTTCAATTTACGTAATAATTAAAAGAGATTGGTCCCTTGATGGATTTTCGTTTAATTTACTCATGAACAAAGTTTAACTAACGTTAACCATACAAATTGAAAACTAATAACTACTATTACTACTATAACTTATCTCTAATTGGGTGATACAGGTTGCGACGCCGTTGAAAGTGGCAGGTCTTCTTCGTAGCTGCACCGCGCTGTCTGCGTGGTTTTGTGATTGTCAGGGCTTCCTCGTAACTGCACGACACGGTCAGCGTGACCTCGTGGATGGTACGGACTTCTTTTCGTCTTCTTAGGCGAAAATGATGTTCCCTCGTTCAAATTACCCGTAAATTACAATTACGCAGCCTCTCCCCTTTCGCTGACTTAGGCAAAATTAAAAATGTACAGTGCGTGTGTGACATACATCTATGGTTACCCTGTTAAATGGGTAGTTTTGAGTTCTCATTAAGATACCGCTAAGAAAAATTTAAACAGTTTGAAAGTTATTAAAAAAACTGAAAATTGCAATTTTAAAAAATATCAACTCCGTAATTTTAAAGGCTATAAAAATGTTTTATATAAGAGTTACAGACTTAAGTGATGTGTTTTAATTTTGTTTCATCCCGAAAATGTTAAATTTTTCATTATTTTTCCTGAACTATTAGTTATTTTAATTAAATAAATTACTTTAATTTGACTAAAAATATTATGGTCTATAAAAATCTTCTGTTTCAATAATATTTTTTTATATTAGATGATTTATTATTACGAGCAGAATAGGTATGGAATAAGAAAAATAAAATGCTGAAAATTTAAATTTTTAGGGGTAAAACAAAATGAAAACACAATAACTCTTACACCATTGGAAAGAGAAAAAAAATGGATTTTTTATAATTCAATATGGCGCCCATTTAATATAAGGAAGTTGCTATTAATATCTTGGAAACCGCTATGTTGAATTTTTTTCTGACATCACTTGTAAGTGTGTAGCTAACAATTCTTCCTTACGATTGGTTGAAAATTATGTAAACTGCTGCTAATTATTTAAATGCCATATCCTTTTTATTTGGAAGTGTCAAATTTCACGTAGATAGGTATCAAATCAAATTTAAAAATTCAAACTTACGTACATACGAACCCAAACTCATAATATATCGGTCGGTTTAAATTTTCAACAAACAAATTATAAAACCTACGCAAAATTTTGAGAAATTTCTAAAAATTTCCTTCGACATATATATACATATATATATATATATATATATATATATATATATATATATATATTATATATATATATATATTCTAAACTTACGAAAACTGAATGTGTTATTCAAGTATTCCAATATTTAATATTGGTATACATCGCCTTTATTAGTAATACCAGCTTTTGTGCCAAAAGTAAAGGGTCTTGGTAGAAGTTAAGTTGGCCTAGAAGAAGACCTTTATAAAATGCAGGCCGAACTATTATCAGTCTGTCATTTTTTAAGTTTTAAGTCAATGGGCGTTTTCGCAAAGTCGATGTAATCTGCAGCGTTCGTAAAGTCAATTGAGTTAATCTGACGCGTTCGTAAATTCTTCTTCGATCAGAACGAACGATCCGATGAAAAATTTTCACCCTGATCCCTGTGCACCACATATTGCGTGCGCAAATTTAAAATAGCATTTGTGTTTTAGAAAATGTATTTATTTAAAAGTTTCTGATTATAAGCATTGCAACACTGTAGCAAGTTCTGAATAAAATATGGCAGTTCGAACTTTGTGAAGTCTCTATGAGTTGTTTCGAATAAATAAATGACTTCTTCTATAACCACATATTTAAACGTCAAAATCATATACAGATATGACGCGTTCGTAAAAGCTACGATAATCGGATAGATCTGATAAATCTGCGACGTCATCGAACAGAAACGTCGAATATCTCCGACTGAGTTTACGAAAACGCCTTATATTTAAAGTAGCCGAAAAAAATTGTAGACATTTCTAACCATTTGTGTATAGTATTTTACTCGCTTCTTCTGAATAATATATTAATATTTCTCTTGTTGAATATTGCAGTAATTATATAACTAGAGCAAAAATATGGATTTAAGATAGGAGGATGTAATAATGTATTATTTGTTTAACCCTGCTTTTGAAACATATTGTGTTTTACTTGGATACATAATTTGAAACCTTCTGTTATCCTCAAATATAATTCTTTTGGGAACGGGTGGATGAAAGGTGGGCTATAACAGTGTATGGAAATAGGTACTTTCATCCCATCCCTTTCTCATTATCGGCAATTATAATATACTACAATTCATAACAACAAAACTTATTTATTTATATGCAAATTAACTTCACAATTATTAAAAATAGCGTGATTTACACTAAACAGGGCAAAGTAACATATTTTAATAATTTATAAAAGATTTTGACAGCCAAAAATAATTTTCTTAACATTTACGAATGTTTATATTTAACCATAAACCAAGTTTTAGCAGTTATTACAAATTTTAGTACATTTTTTAACATTTCAAAAGCAGGATTAAACAAAACGCTGTAGAGTACTCGTGAAGAAACTATTTTGCATACTTGTGAACCTTTGCATAAGCATGAGCAAAATTCTTAGTTTCTTTACTTGTACTGTAATATATCGTTGTTTTCAGATAATATTCCTACTACGCAGGCAGCAATAAATGGAGATTGCGGACGTATATTACCAGTTACTGTAAATCGGACTGAGTTATTTTTAGATAGCTCCCTGGATCTTTTGCACTGTGGGTATCAAGCAGTAGGCGGTTTATTTGGAGGATTCACCGGCAATGTAATTAATAATTTAATTAAACTTATCGAGAATATAAGAGAATGTATAAAAGTATTAATGTTATTTACATCACTATTGCCATGTGGTATTTAATACAAATACACAGTGTACCTGTTATATCATTATATAAAACATAACGTTGTACTAACAATTCTAAGATAAAATAATCTTAAATTATATGATATCTAACATATTTTATAACATGACATTCTTTGAAAATGATTAAGGCAATTATTATCGTTAAATTTAATAAATAAAGTATTACATATTACTTTATCCTTACTGTATTGCAAATTACAACGCTCTACAAAATTATATATTAAAACATGCTGCCATTGTTAAAACATCCCAATGGCTGGTTGCACCAACGTAAATTAAATATTAAACTTGGCTTAACTTGACAATATTGCATCAAAATGAAACGTCAAATGAATTATAACATACTGTCAAAATTTTGATTTGCATTTTTTTGTTGAAGCATAGCTTTAAATCTTAGCCCTGTTGGTACAACTGTCCATAAGCAAATACCTTACGGTCCTATATTGCGAAATATCAACAAATACATATATTTAAAATTGCCCATTCTTATAAATTATGATTTCGAATTTAAGTTCTTTCAAACTGTTCTCATTTCATGAATATTTTCATTGTCATTGCCTTTTAAAATGTGAGAGATGACAGCGTTTTCATCTTAAATTTTTCATACATTAAGATTCTTTGTTTCTATCAATTTTCAACGATATTTTTTCACATTTCTGGCAGTAAAAATGAAAATAAATCGTTGGGCGTGGCAAAAATCTTATATGCAATTCTAGAGGCGAATATTTTTGATTTGTCTTGGAGTTAATCAACCCTCGCTCCTCTCGAGTGGCAAACATATTCTCATATATTTACCTCTTTTGTAGCATAACTAAGTTCTCATGAGTTTATAAGTTTAATAAATATTATAGGACAAAATATACTGCATAAATATGACAACTAGTATCATGTAACAGAGGTAGTATAAGGAAATGTCATCTTATTAATGTGCATAATAAATAAATATCCAAATTTTATACAATATCTTGTTCAATGCAAAATATATAAAAATGTATGAATATTAGTTAAATAATAAATAATCATAAACGTAACGTTTTATTTATTTAATGTAGGTTTCAAATTTTAAACTAATTGTATGTGTTTATTTTAAAATTTATGTATAACTATGACCTTAAAACACGTAACAAATACGATTTTTAAAAATAAACAATAACAACACTATGCTCGCATTAAATTTGCGCACCACGGTTTAGCTGAATACTTTTCTGACGCGTGTTTTTCCATTATATATACATATAATTACCACATATGAGCATATTGTATTCGCTCGGCTATTTCCACCTCCCTCGGTTTGTGTTCCAAGACGCTATTTTAATGAGCATATTCTAGCATAATTTTATGGTCAAATATTTTCGAATATTTTATCCCCGCAACATTAATATTTTTTTAGGATGTAACTTGTCAAAATATTTTAATATAGTAGTTAGCTAATTGCACACCCATGTCACATGTCGTATAGGTATTGTAAAACATACTTGCATTTACTATCTCACACTATTTATGGTTTATTGATATGTATATCTATCTTTTTGAATATAAATTTTGTTTAGTTTTTGCAATACGTATTATTCATTGGATGTCATATAGGACAAATAAAAAAAAGATGTATGTATATAAATGTAATTAAGGTAGCTTTCCATATTTTATTTTGTTTTATACAATCTTCAGGTCCTCAGATAGATTAAAAGTCATGCGATTCTGCGGCTTAGGTCTGATTGGCGAATGTTTAAGTATATATAATAATTTTGAACATTTTTTACTATTTGACTTTTAACTAATAATATAAATATTATTCAATTAGTAAGAAAATCGTTCTTGCCTTTAATATTAATGGACAATATTGAGCAGAAAAAAATAAAACTAATAGGATGGCATTAATTTTGACAAGAAATGAATAGTGTGGTATCTCTGTGTATTATTGAACATTTTTTCAGGAACTGATAAAATAGTTATTTATGCAACATGAGTAAAAAGTATAGTTGTAGAACGAGAACTGGATATTCCTCAAGGTTGGATTTTTTGGAATTGAGCTTTTTTCGGCCTTCTTCGAGGAATGGATTCAAGTAATTAAAAATGATTAAGTATCATATTTATTCATATTATTGTTCAATCCCTTATGATAAAAATACCAATTCAGGGCTTACTAAAATTCTACGAAACAGTAACATCTCCATAACAATTTGCACACATACTAACAAAAAAAAACACTTTTCACCAAACTTAAAGATAAAATACCGGTTAATGGATATGACAAATGTTATTTGCCAAGCAAATTGCAAAAAATTCCCCAAAATATATATTAGCGAAACCAGCCAGACATTAACAAACGATTTTATCAACACAAATACCATTGTCATCTTAATAATACCAACTAAATTAAAATAACCTCGTTTATACAGTAAATTAAATTCAAAATTTTATGGTCGACAGTATAACCTAACTTTTATATGCGAAATTGAAATATTTGTATAAAACGATGGATAGAAAAATATATAGATACACAAATTATTGAACAAGTTCATATAGTATTCATTTCGTCGTTTTTTTCTGCAGAAAGTACATTTTTATAGGTTAGGTTTAATCATTTGTCATAAGTGCACGATGGACGCAGGCGCAAAAATAAAGAATTATAAAATTAAACTAGGCAGTTAAAAATAGCAAACTTTTTAATTTAGTTTCATTAGTTTAGTTTATAGTTTAGTTGCATAAACGTTGTCATTGATAACAATTATTTCAACTTGTTTAGTTTTTACAATTTAATTTCTTGCTTTAATTGTTTGCATGAACGCAACATGTAGCGGAAATTACATCTATCAAATCTTGAAGTATTATTTTGAATAAATGTTGAAAAAAATAACTGTTATACAAGCTGTAATAGCTAAACGAGGTACTTCAAATAATTTCTATGCTATTGAAGATACAATAAAATACAATCTTATAGTAAACCAAGGGGGACATCCAAATAGAGAAGAAAATATTTTTTAAACCAGTGGTTGTCATATATATACTTTAGGCCTATTATTATAAAAATTATGTATGGAATTTATACATTATATACAGGATTGATGGAAGGTATTGTGCCGACCACAACAGATTTTTGCTTTCTATTACATTGAGCTTACAGGATCTTTAGATTAATAAATAGAAAATTTGATATTTATGGGTTTTTCCGACATACTTATTTCAACTAAAATATTTTCAAAGCAATCACACTTCCGGTATGATCGAAATAGTAGTTCCTAATTTTTTCATTTTAAATAGAATGCTATATTTTTTATATTGATATTTTATAAATATAGGTTTTGTTTAAACTATACTAATTTATAATGAGGTTTTTTTTCTTTGATGTAATCGAAAAAATAGGAATAAATATTTAATACGTATTTTTTGTTTTCTTTCATATTACTCTCTGTTGATAGAATTTTTTTCTGAAAATACATTATTTACATTGCCGCCTTTTCTCTCACTTGATGACGTCACAAAAATACTAACCAATGAAGGAGTGACATATTTCCCGCCGACAGAATTTAAACTAGCTACTAGTTCTATCCATATTACTGATTTTTGTGTTTTGTAAAGACTCAAACATGGTTGTAGAAAAGAGTTTTCTGCTGGTGTGCCCAAATAGAAGTACCAAATTATAGTAAAAGAATAGTTTTAGCAGTGCCTCAAAATGAAGAAAGAATAATGAAATAGTTATCTCAAGTAAAGATAAAACCATTTATAAAATCAAAGTTTCATTCTGGGAAGATCATTTTGCTGTAAGCATAAATATTTTTATAATTAAGTAAGAAATATTAAATATTTTTTAATTTTTATTTCTTCCATTCTTGGCTATTATATCTTCGACGTCACAGGCAGTGTAATTTGGTTCCAATTCAAACAGTATACTTTCAAATTACTATCGTGTTTAATATATACAGACAATCATATTTACAAATACTATAGAAGGTATTTATTCGAATTTCAGTATAAAAAGATATGTTATTTTTCTTTCACACGCCAGTGAATTTTTTTAATTTATGTTGTAAAATTAAGAAAATTCGAAAAACATTTTTTTTAAACAGACCACCCCATTTTTTATTTTAGTTTACGTAGTACGTTCTGTATAGAACGTTGATAGATATATGCGATCAAATCCGCTAATCACATTGGCTGTTATAATATGAAATTTTCATTAGCAAAATTTTCCATATTTGCAGAAACTCGTATTCTAATTTTGTTAGTTCCCATAGCAGGAAATTGTCAACAAATATTTTATATTATTTCCCAAAAAAACTTGCAAATATACTATCTAGAAACGGTTAGTCATATCATTATCTAACATTATAAATAATTAATAAACGATAATATACACTTTCAGGTATTGTCACAACCAGGAATATAAGGCGCGATATTCCGCCCGTTTCCCATTCAATCGCAATTATTTAATAGAATTACATTTCTAAAAATTTATTAGTCAGTTGTCCATCATGAAATTTCATTGCCTTTTCACGGTTTTTGTGGCCACCATGGCTATAACAACAATAGTTTCTGCTGCTAGTAAGTATAAACCTATTTTATTACGTACAATTTATTGAAAATAATACCTTATGTACAAAACAAGTAATAAAATAATTTAAAAAGATCATTTTATTATCAAAATTATAAAATATCTGGAACAGCTCAATACAGGACACAAAAGTTATTCGAGAGTTTTAAATACATAAGTACGTTTTAGAATCCCTAGAATATGATATTCTTTGTTTTACAATGAAGTATGATATTGAGATTTTTCAAATTTATTTTCTTATAGAATAAAAATAACAAACAGTATTAGTAATAACGCGATTTAAGATTTATTTATATAGGGTGCGAGCAGACACGTGATTCGAGCGACCTTGAAATGCTTGGAATCAGCTAATTTGTGTGCGCTTGTTACTTTTACAGCAATAATATTACTTTGATAAGAACAATGTTTTGACTTATTTTAATTTTGGAATCTTAAAAAGTTATTACTTTTAATTTGAAATTAATAACTTTTTAGCCGTTCTAAATCAAAGTAGGTCAAAATATTGTTCTTATCAAAGTGATATTGTTGTTGTCAAAGTGACACGCGCACACTAATCAGCTGATTCCAAGTCCCTCATGGTCGCTCGAGTCACATGTCTACTCGAACCCTATAAAATATACCTTTTTTAATTTTGTTAAAATATTTCTTCCTATTGCCGTTTCATAATGTTAACATTTTTTTCGTCATTCTGAATGTCAAAATGACATTCTTGTTTGGATTAGTGGATTTATATAATTTTTTTTAGCATAATTGCGAAAAAAAGACAAATCCGCCAATTAGCGACAGCTTATCCCTTTCTCACGCTAGTGCTAATGATAATTCATTATTTTTTGTAAACGTTGAATCTAAACTATTGCTACTCCCATGCGCGAAGTAGTATGGTAAAAATGAAATGGAAGAAGACGCACGTCATCTATCTGAAAAAAAAAACATATAAAATGAAATATAACTTGCAGAAATTATTGGGTGTTATATATTTTTGAAAAAAGAAGAAAAAAATACTAGTATTAAGTAGTGCAGATATTAATGATATTTACAGTTATTTCTAAGTCAATCATTACTCCTTTTGCAGAATATAGATTTCAAATAATTGTAGTACCATACGTTGGCACTACTGAGAATGACTATGTTATGCCAAATAATTTTATATTCCGTAAAAGGAATAAGGATTGTCTTAGAAATAATTGTGAATTCATTAATATACACGTTTCTTTAATATTAGTATATTTTTTCTTCTTTTTTAAAAAATAAATAACACCCAATAATTTGTACAAATTATATTTCATTTTATAAGGTTTTTTTTCAGGTTGATTGAGGTGCGTCTTCTGCCTAATCATTTTCACTATAGTAGTGGTATAGGTTACCAGCCAGTCAAACGATTTACGTCATCGTTTAGGGTAATTTTAAAATTTCTATATATTTTGAAATATATTTTATTAATTCTGTTTTACTGGTTCTTATTATTATTATTTGAAACCATTAATAGAAATAATTACATTTAGAAATATTGTTATCAAGTAAATTTTTGTTAATTTTTGTAAAATGACATGATTATTTTTTTATTATTGGCAATGCAGAACATACATGTTACTAAATATTATATTTCTTTATTTATGAGCACCCACCCAATAGGATACTAAAATTATCCCAATTATTGAGGGCTGGAAAAGCGTATACAAAAATACAAAAAATATAGTTTCAAAGTATGTAATACGGAAAAACAAAATAACATATATGAATTTAAGGTATAAGAAATATACGAAAGTAAAGTCCGTTTCTACGACTTGATCCCCACATCATCAATCGTAAACATACGGTTCAAATCGCTATGAGGAGGGAAGGAATTGATGACGTCATATTGTCGGGTGAAATCGTGTGATTTCCGAAGTATTCATATAAGTCAAAAATGACAACTGACAGTATTATAAGTGGATTATAATGTAACCTATATTGTTTCAAATTTGTTATTTATCAAAATTCGACGTATCGAAGTATAAATATTTATTTTGCAATAATAAATCATTTGAATAAATACGATATAAGTATAATCGATAAAAGGTACCTTTTTTATTGTTTAAAAGCAATATGTTGCAATAATTATCGGCAATATTAGAAACGCTGTCTTTGCAAAATGCACAATATAATACGAAGATCTAAACATTAATTAAGGCACAAATTATCACCGCCAGTGGCCAAAATCATTTTAATCACTACGAATGACATGAATATTGAAATAATTCAAATCTTTGAAAATGGCATTTGTTACCGAGGTTGCAATAGCGTTTCTATTCCATTTTTTGCCGTTAGTTGGACAGAGATAGCGTATATCCCACTGGAACAGAGACGATTATGAGATAGCGAAAAAGTCTCATATGTGTCATATGTGTGCGACAAAGATGCTATAGATACAAGTTTAGTAATTCTTGCATCAGAAATTGATGACGGGAGGATTAATGATAACAATGAAAAATGATAGTATGTGTATTAGAACTATGATTGTTAAAAATATAACATAATCTCCTAATAGGCGCCTTAAGTTCATTATTGGTAAGAGATACATTTTCTATTATAAACATAGGGAACACGATCCTTTTTCGTAACTATGTCATAACTTTACATTTATTAATGTTAAAAAATAGATGTACCGCAACAGACGATTTATGGAGATTGGCGACTTCAGACTGAAGAAGTAAATAATCTTGATGTGTATCAATAATTTTAAATATTAGCATATAAAATAATAATTCCGAATGTGTAACATAGGGAGTGTCATTTGAAAAAAGGATAAAAAAGAACGGACCAAGAATCTCTTGTGGAACACCAGAGGAACGCATAAAAAACTTAGATTTACAGTAAATAAAATTCTGTAGAAACGTAATGTAAGATCTGAAAAAATTAATTAAAGCAGGCGAGATGCTGAAGTTTCCAAAGCAAGACTTCATGATTTACCCTGTTAAAAGACTTAGCAAAGTTGATGTAAATTACATTCACTTGAGCTTTTTTATTCAGTAATTTAGAGAGAAATTGACTAAATTAGTACAACTGGACTTTTCATTAACAAAACCGTGCTGAAAGTAAATGATGGAGCTAGTAACATGATTATAAATATGTTTATAATTATTTGTTTCAAAACATTTTGCAATATTAGATAATAAACAAATAGGTCTATAATTCTCTACATTGTTGAGAATCACCAGATTTAATAATAGGAAAAACAAGGGATTTTTTAAGGAGAGTGGGAAATGTATTGGGTACTACAAGATGTAGGTGGTTTCATCAACGACAGTTAAATCTATGGTTACCTAACAAAGCAATAAATTAAAACGGTAGAATAAATTAACTGTAATTTCATTGAATAATATTAGCACCAGTTAGCTACCAGCCGAATGTTAAATTTCAACATTCGATTTTGAATTTGCTGTTTATTGATAGTTGGATCTGTTGGTCATTTTTGTATTTATCTTTGATCAATTTACCATAAATTTTGAAAATATATTATTGTTTTAATTATTATTGACAAATATTGCATCTGTCATTGACATTGTCAGTCAATTCATTCTAACAAAATATTAAAAGAGGCCAAAAGTGATAAGGAAAGGGATAGCAAAAAAGACGGAAAGATATAAGAAACGAACGATAAAAAAAAAATAGACATTATGCAGAGGTATTTCAACATTATAGAAAGTAGTGGAATACAAGAAAATTGGTTTAGGACTGAAGGAGAGTTGAAGAGCACTTTTTTTAATAAAATAAATTAATTATAATATATGGGTATACAGGGTGTTTCAGGACTAGTGTAACAAACTTTAACAGCTTATTCCTGAGGTCATTTTGAACCAAAAATGTCATATGAACATAGGTCCTATTCCTTCTAGTTACCAAAATACAAGAGGTTGAAGTTCTATAAATAACACGAAATTTTCAAATTTTTGTAATCAAAGTACTTTCGCAAAACAAGAGTTATTATTGAAAAGTCATACCTTATTTGTATTAATTAATTTTATTTATTAATATTAACGAATACGATATGGACAACAAAACATACGATGACACAATTATTAAATAGAAAAGTAAATAAATTCTAAACACAAAACAACATGGAATAGGTTAACACAATATGAAATAAGTTAACAAATTTAAAAAAAAATACAGCAAGTGCTCAAAATGCGCGCCTTGAACTCGTATGCATGCTTGACATCGCCGAATCATAGCATCATATACACGATAAATTACATTTTGATCGCTACGAATGGCAGCTGATGCATTCATAATTCGTTCAAATAACTGTTCACGCGTGTTTATTTGTACCCTATAAACTTCTTGTTTCACGTGTCCCCATAGATAGAAATCAAGAGGATTTAAGTCTGAAGATCTTTCAGGCCAAAAGTTTGGACCTACACGTCCAATTCACCTATTGGGAAAGTTTTGGTTTAACCACTCAGTTACAGAAGTGGAACATCTTCTATTAGTTCATGTAGTCTGTTTTCCAGAAAGTTTCTGTAGCCATCAGCTGTTAATCGGTCAATTAAAATTTCTAGTAATCTAGTATTGAAAATTCCTGCCCAGACATTTATGCTAAATCTTTGCTGAAAACGGGACTGAACAATCGCATGTGGATTTTCAATGCTTTATAAATGGTAATTATGGAAATTGTTTACTCCATCTCTCGTGAATTGGGCTTCATCAGACCATAACACTCTGGAAATAAAGTCATTTAAATTTTGACGGAGAAACCAGCGACAAAATTCTAAACGAGGACCATAGTCTCCGGGTTGCAGTGCTTGAACTCGCTGAAAGTGATAGGGATGTAATTCCTCACGGTTTAATATCCGCCAAACAGTGCTGTGAGACATGTGTAATTGAGCAACGATGCATCTTGTGCTGATTTCAGGATTATCGAGAACAGCATCAATTACATCTCTTCATCTTCAACGTTATTATTAACTCCAGTGCCATAATTTTGAACACCTCCCCGTACAGTTGTTGATCCAGTTTCACGTAGACGCTGAAAAATGCGCGCAAATAGGCGATGGGAAGGTTGGCGTCTAATTGGATATCTGTCTTGGTATTTTCTGGACGCATAACAGGCATTACCATTACATAATCCATAAATAAAAATTATATCTGCATATTCAGCAGTACTATAACCATCCATTATAAAACAAAAATACAATCAAAAGTACAACAATTTTTAATTAAGACAATTAATTAATTAATACAAATAAGGTATGACTTTTCAATAATAACACTTGTTTTCCGAAAGTGCCTTGATTACAAAAATTAGAAAATTTCGTGTTATTTATAGAACTTCAACCTCATGTATTTTGGTAACTAGAAGGAATAGGACCTATGTTCATATGACATTTTTGGCTCAAAATGACCTCAGAAATAAGCTGTTAAAGTTACACTAGTCCTGAAACACCCTGTATAAATAAATAAAATAAATACATCATCATGGCCTATTACCCATTGCTGGATGTGCCAATCTGCTTTAATTACTACGATTTTTAATGGCACAAAATTGACCCCTGTGGTGCACTCTCCACGCTAGCATTGAGTGCCTGTTAGGTGATGCCTGGTAAGCGTCCGCACGGTACAAATATTTCATCATAACCCGTATGTGAGAATATTATTATACAAAATAAAACTTTTTTTAAATATGAACTTTTAATTTAATTTAAATATAAAACACACTGTTAAAATAACAACATTTCTTATAGCTGTATTTTCAGCAACATATACATTAATATGCAGAACTATATTTTCCATTTATATTTTGATTAATATTTGGCTCATGATCATTATTTTGTCCCATTGTCAATATTAAGCACATTCTGAAGCCAATATTATTACAAATTAATAAAGGATTATTTCTCCATCTCCCAACATCGTGGACCTTGTAGGGAGAATATCTTAATCAGAATAAAAAGAAGAATTACAGGGAGTTATGTACACAGACAAAGAAAACGACGAATTTGATGAAGAAAACCACGATGAACTCATTTTATTACAGTTGTTTTAATCTCAGACACAAGCTCGGATGCCACAAATAAAACGTTAAAACTAAATTACTATAATTTTTTTTCTATGTTTGTCACAATTAAGATAACGGCCTGATAAATATTTAACCCCAGATATTTCGTCGGTTACTTTTACACATGATTTACAGGGTTGATAGAGTTAACTCTAGTTAGTGAAAATGAAATATGCAGTTTGTTAAATTTAACAAGAGAACAATTTTTTTAATTGTCGTTGGTGAAAACCACCTATATTGAAAATAATAAAAAGAGGTTCAATAAATATATCGCAACATGCCTTTAGTATAAACGCCGGAAAACGGGAGATATGGAACTTTTGAGCTTATTTATAGCGTATTTAATATCATCCCTTGTAACTGAATTAATGATAAGCTGATGAAGAGTTACATAATTTGATGAGATGGTGAAATCAATGCATTGAATAAACACTATTAAAGTAATTATAGTTTGGTTCACGAAAGATGACAATTCAAGGTCATTTATTAACCGTATGGTATAATATTACTAGCGATAACTTCACTGCATTTCGTATACATAGACATACAACATGAAATATTTATGGATACATTTGAACTGAAAAAAATAAGTATAATTTATTTGAAAATTATGTTTCTTTTTAAATAATGCCTTTCTCAAAGATTTATGCTCTTCACCTATGTATTTGCAAAACCCAAAAACATAGACTTGACAAAAACCATGGAATAATAATTCGATTTAAATGTCAACGTCACTGGGTAACTATTAGGGCAGAGGGCAGTGCAGTAGATAATTAGATAATTATAATAATTTGTTTATTTCCTTAGACACAATACATAGTGTATGGAAAAGTCGATATAAAAGAACACAAAAAAGTTACATGTTAAGAAACTCGGATAGTTTATACAAATTTTTGCTAGTTAGAAACAATTTTAAATCTTTTTTAAAAATATTAAAACTCTTTGCAGTTTTGATAGAATTCGGTAGCTTATTGTATACTTCCAAACCTAGTCTTTGAGGGCAAGTTTTAATTGCATTTAATTTCGAGCTGGGAATATAAAATTGGTCTTTGTGCCTCGTATTATAATTATGTTTATCTGCAACTAAAGAGAAAGAATTTTTGTTTTTGTATATGAAAAGACGTTTCAAAAATAAAGATATCAGTTACAGTTAAAATGTGAAATTTCTGAAAAATACTTCTGCAGGATGTAGTATTTTGGATTCCAGCCAAACAGCGTAAAATTCTCTTCTGAAGAACAAACACACTATGACTCGAAGGTGAATTTCCCCAAAAACAGATATCCAGATATCTGTAACTCTACGACATACATAATTATTATTTGTAATTTGTTGGAAAGTAATGTCACCATTTACGTATATCTGTCACACAACATAAACTGTATAGACATACGTCAAATAATCTTTCTCTTTCTAACATGAAATGTTGCTAAGTTACTACTGTATAAAGTGCTATGTATTCGTTCTTCGAACAAGTAACCATGAATAGTCATCTTTCGTGAACCAAAGTATAGCAAAATATTGTACAATGGATGCTGTGGAGTGAAGCTATATGTCTTTCAAAGACATGTTGCTAGGAATTCGTATGGTTTGTCTCATTTTATTTATGAATGACCAAATATTTTTATAGTCGACAGCATTGTTGTGTTCAGCATTCGATATAAAGTTGCGATAAGCTACTTTTTCACTTAGATCTCGATGCTTTAAATTTATTGTAATGATATTCATCATCGTGTAACTTGTAAGCTTTATTTAATTTTTATGGTAAACCACGGAGGATAACACGAATTTGTCTTACATATTCTAGGAACTCAACTCTCAAAAACATTATCAAGCAAATAAAAAAAAATTGTATGAGCTTCATTAACATCATTGCATGACTTCAAAACATTCTGTCTCATTTAATAGTAAGTAAGGGTTATCGTCATGTGACACATTACAATTTAAATTGGATACTACAACACCAAGAAGGCGATTGTCAGTATTTAGTACTTTATTATATTATAATATACCAAGAAAAGTACAGAAATTATTACATTTGGCTACGTGATTATTAGTATTATAATGAGGCACTGGATCAGTCATATTTAGATTTTCCAGTACAATAAAAATCATTATTAAACAAGGTTCCCGGCGATTCATGGTCGTAAATCATGTGTTGCTGGACAGCTGAGATAGGCGGAGGGAAATAACTGCAATAATTAAACTTCTGCCAGTGTTTAAGTATACTTTTGCACAAATGATGTTAGCGTGAAAATTAACATTTTCAATTTAAATTAGTTCTTTTAAGATTTTTTTTTATTTCGGTGTTCTTATGGGTGTATAAAAGAACGGTTTAGAAAATCTATAAGCAGACAAAATTCACAACACACAATACCGTGAGTATTTTTTAACATGAAACATGAGATTTGTCACACATTTGTCATATTCATGGTTATGACTTGACATTTGATTGACAGCAATGTATTTGCCTGTCTCATTTAAAATGAAACATAGGGGATGAATTTAACAGAAGTATTAAATTTAAATATTGAGCAGTAATATTCCCGTTAATAAAAAATGGCCCAATAATGTAGCTTCCTATTATGCCAGCCCAAACGTTAACTTTCTCGGGTCGTTGAGTCCTCGTACTACGATACAAATGTAGATTTTCCCTGGACCAATACCGACAATTTTGTGAATTTACCTCGCCATGTAAATAAAAAGTTGCTTCGTTCGTAAAAAGTATATTTTGCAGCAAATCTGAATTGTTATTAACGTTTTCAAACATTCTTTCACAAAAATTTATTCTTCGTCTCGTGTCGTCAATAATTAACTCCTGGTGATTTTGGAAATGGTATGATCTGTAATGCTGCTTTTTAAATAGTCTGTGTACAGTAGCTTTGCTTACAGCAGTAGCTTATACCCAATCTCTCTTAATGTTAATCTCTTCTTATTTTGTATTTGTATATAAGTCAGAATTTCATGTTTTTTCTGCGCAGTTAATATATTACAGGATCTATTCCTACTGTTATGTGCAGGCTGGACGCAACCATTTCCTCTAAAGATATTCACTATTCTTAAAATTGTTGCTGCACTTGGTGTAGGCCTGTCAGGAAATGATGCGTGGAACAAGTCCGACACTTACCTTAAACTTGGATTAAAATTCGAATAATACCACGTAATAATCTGCACCTTCTCTTCCACAGTATAAACCATTTTATTTCAAATTGGTTTTTTGACACTGAGAGAGTAAACAAATGTCAAAATTGTCCCCTATGTTTAATTTTAAATGAGACAGGCAAATACATTGCTGTCAATCAAATGGTAACCATGGATATGACAAATCCCATGTTTCATGTCAAAATGTGAAATTTCAAATGTTTAACGGAAAGCGCTCCAACATAACTGAGAAAAAAACGCGAAGTCTTATTTTTGACAAGTCGCATTTTTTTTAAAAATCTTATTGTATAATTACCTCAATACAAAAAGTAGTATAAAAAACATGTTTCATGTGCCTGTTAGCGCACTTGTCCTTTTTAAAACTTGGACTCTTATGTTAACACATTGCCTTATTATACTTGTTTTTAATGTAATATTGTGGTTGTTTTCTATGGGTTTTAATTTACCAATAATTGAAAAACCTTTTCTTAATCCGTTTTACATGCTTATGTATACTTATAGAGACATGATGGATGGTACCATGAATGGTGATTAGGAGATAACTAGCAGTCAGTCGTCAATCTGTCAATCGTTTATAATTTATTTTAGAAAAAAAACTACTTCATATAAAAGTTGCGTACAATTAATTGTTCTATAATTGTTATTTGAAGTTTTTTCTCGAAACTAAACCATAAACGATTGACAGAGTTGAAACACTGCTAGTCATCTCCTCGATATTCATCTCTGCCACCCAACGTCATTATTTTTAGTGATTATGACCGCTGGTATTTACCCTTAATCAGGTGTGATTAATCTATAACTACAATAACATATTCATTTGTTAATCATACCAACGTATTTCTAAATGAAAGCCATGGTACTTAGTTATACTTGCCGTCAAATAAGATTTGACTGATGCCCAACTTTCTCTCTTCTCCGTACCCTGTCAATTATCTTGCGGTGTTGCAACTTCTTCATAACTTAGCATTTTCAACATTGCCCATGAATTGGCAACGGTGAAATCTCCAGTCCATACTTATTTGCAGAGTTGGCCAGTACTCCAGTAAAAGTACTAGACATTTGTACTTGCGTACGTAAAGTACTCAAATACAAGTACGCATGAGTACGTTTTACTCTCGCTAAGAAAGGTATTGGAATCAGGCTAAAAATCGCACATCTAGATTTTAGTGAATAAGTACGTTTCAAGGTCCTTAGAATCCGATTATAACAATTTTACGATGATGTCTGTGTGTGCGTGTATGTGTGTGTGTGTGTGTGAAAATGTTGGAGGTACGATTTCTCAAATTCTATAACACTAAAGACTTGTGCAACTACGGTTTCCTCAATCTAACAGTAATGGGAAGAGTTGAGTAGATTCTAGTAACAATTGGACAACCGAAAGTTGTACTATTTTAACAAAAATCTTATAAATATTATTTTTTCATAATTTGTTATTACAAATATTAAAAAAAAAACAAAAAATCTCTATCCGGCACATTTAATTTTTTTATTATATCTTCTATAGATTTAAAGATATAAAAATATAATCTATAAAATAATCCGTTGTAGTAAATCTCACAGCCCAAACATATCCATGTTAACCAGTTGAGAAATTAAAATGTCTGCAATTGACAGATAAATGTCACTAATTTCAGTGTCAAAAATTCAGAGATAGTACTGAAGGCTTTTTCTGGGAACGATATAGTATTTCTTATTGAATCCAAATTATATTTTACAATGGACAAACAAATTAAATTACGTGGTTTTCTATAATATCAAAACTTTAGTTACGAACTTAACATCAACCAAGGTACATGAAAAATTCATAAAAAATATAATTAGTTCTAGATCATGACGGTAATGGAACAAAAGGCAATAAATTAAATGATAATGGAGCAAATGACTATTTTAACTTCATTGAACCGGATTTAAATGACAATTCTGGCAATGAATCGGTTGCATCAAGCTCAAATAATAAAATAGAACTCGAACTTTTTTGATACATCAATGACACCAGAAAAAATAATAATGTTAAATGTATATTATTCAATTATTTTCTTTTGCTATAATCATTATTTCATTCAAGCTTTATATGATAATTTTTTGAAAATATGATGCTTTTAAAAGAGTCTCTATATTTTTTTTTCATTTAATATTTTATAAATATATTCTTATTATATATTTGCAAATGTAGAATATACATTTTTCGTTATATTAGGTAATAGTTTTTAGGTTTCAAAGATCATTTAAGTAAATTTTGCAAGAATTTAAATATAACCACTAATAGGGCTATTCTGTAAGTATCGTTATGATACAACGAATCATTAAAACATTATATCGTTATGGTAATAACAAAAATCGTTTAATAGGCTTATTCTGTAAACGATCATTATGACATTATGCATAGTTATATAGTTATAATAACGATAATCGTTAAAGTGGTATTTTGTAAACAATAATTTAATTTTACATAACGAAAAAAGGATAACGATATCGTTATTTTTTAACGACAGGAAAAATCATTCGTTACATAAACGTTTTGTCAATAAGTCAGTATTTTTATTCATGTCAATAAAATTGCTATTATATTGAATATTGATGTCAAAAACCCGCCATGTTACAGTTTTTTGCAAGGTAATATTAAAATAATTTAATAAGTTTTTATTCGTAGCGCCTAGCGCAAGCTTCCCAATTTGTCGACAGATGGTAGTAGTTGCTCTAGAATAGCCTACAACAAGAAAAAGAAAGGGTCCGACAAGTACAGGTTGACAGCACACACCCACCAGAACTAATCTAACCTAGAAGTTTTGTGATTTATATTGAATTATTTTAAATATTTTATTTAAAATTACAATTTGATTTTAGGAAATAAAGTTCTTAACTTGATCCCAAGGTTATTATTTTTCAAAAAGTGTTATAGAATACGGATGCGAAGACAACGATTATCGTTAAGTAGAAATAACGATTTTGATATGATAACGATTCGTTAAGTGAATATTTTACAGAATAGGTCATAAGTTCCGTTGTGAAAATTAATTGATAATTTTTATTACAAAATACTCGTTGTTTTCCAATGAGTCCTTGATACGAGTACTTTTTAGTACTAGTGTGCACGAGTACTTTATTTTTGAAGTTACTCATGAGTATAATTAAATAGTACCCGTGTGCGAGTACTCGAGTACTTTTTCTTGAAACTCTGCCCAGCTCTGCTTAGTTGACGGTAACTATAGACTATCAATAAGCGCTACTCTATCTAGCGGTAAAAATTAAAGTATAGGAGAAGAGATAAACGGTTTGTGTAAATGTATTTGTGAAGCGGTGTTTGGTGAAAAATGTATTAATTAATTTAATTCCTCCTCGTTTTACATACAATTATGAGCAATATATACTGTTCTATGCTTGGGTGTAATTTCTTGTTAAGGATAAATCAATTCTCTTATACATAGTTCTAAAATCACCACCGAGGTGCTCTGATTTTAGTGTTACTTATCAATAGTTACGGGGACGAAAACTTTGAGTAAATACTATCAGTCAATGTATTTATGACATAATCTTTTGACTGGCTGGATAACCTATAGTAGTGTAAATTTGAACAGTGATGCATTTCAAGTTTATTAAGCACCATGTCTATAAGAGCTCATATATTTTTTAGCACGGATAATAATTTTTCGACAGACGCCAAAATTATTTCAAATTTTAAATGGCACAAAAGTGATCCCTGTGGTGCACTATCCACACGAGCAATGCATTATTACTTTTCCATGACGTTTGCACCTTCTTTGTTTGAGGAAATATTTTGTCATTTATCTATCACACGTTTTAATTATTTTGCAGTCAAAAAATTAAAAAATATATATTTCTATTTTAATTTAATTTGTACCTTTATTGTATCTAGAACAGTTCGAATTGTTCGAAATGATAATTGGCATATAAGGCAAACGTCAAATTTTTTTTTTCGAACAACAAAGGTAGGTATAAATGTCATGACAAACTAAAAATGCATTAAATTTTCATAATTTTTAATTAATAACTAAGATAAGTTTATATAAAAATGCAAGTCATCACTAAAGTTAATTTAGATTATTTTCAGAAAATGAAGAAAATATTTATATCATTCCATTTAAAATTTTAACTATTGTAAAGCTTCCGTTAAACCGGAAGTAGAAATCAGAATGAAGTTTGTGATTTAAACTATTTATATGACTAAAATTATTAAAGAAAATAGCCATTTGTTCCAATTTATTAATCTTCCTGTAAAACCATAAACTAAAAGGACTATTCTACTAAAAACACATATAAGGATATCGTTACGACACGACTGTCATTAAGCATTTGGTTGAACGACGTTAATAACAACAAAATGCCAAAAACCTATTCTACTAATCATATCGTTATAAATTATCGTTTTCCTTGATTATAACGATACTGTCTAACTTCATGTTTATTTTGACAGAATAAATTTACATTTATTTTTCAATTTAGATTTGACATATTCATTCATTATAGTCAAATATTGAAGTGGATTTACATGAAATGTAATATAAATAATAATTTATAAGTAGATACTGTAGAAATTTTCGGCGAACCATCACTGAAATGAAATTCTCATATTTGAGTATATTTATATGAATAAATCTCTACATGCATTTTTTAAAATGAACGATAAAATTTTCTTCTGATGTATGTAGTAAACAAATTTGAAATATTACACAGAGTACGTTTATACAGGCTGTCTCATTTTCGATGTTTTTTTAAGGTATCTCAGGTAATATTAACACTAGAGTAAAATCGTTTGCACATTCCATGGTCAAATTTTCAACAAAACTTTAACAGTCGTTAGAGGATTTTTCGATTTTATTTTGTTTTTGAGCTATAGGCAAAAACTCGTTTATCGCTAATTTTGAAAATATCTCATCTTATTTATTATAATATTTACAGAATAATGTTTAGACAAATTTTATACCGTCTTTAGCGTAGAATAAAATACCGTAATTAGATTTCTTGAAAACTTAATAACTTTGGAGATATAAAACAATTTTTTTTTTAAATGGGAACATACCTATATGTAGAAATTAGTTTAATCTTTTTTCTTATTTTATAAGCTTTTCAATAATATATAAAAAGTCTATGTTATTTTGTTTTAAAAATGAATAAGACATGAATTATTATTGTTTTGGAAATAATAAACAAATAAAAACTCTGTTACAGATCACCTTTTATTTATTTTTAATATTATTTTTTACAATTTATATACATCAGAAAGCATAGTAAACCACTTTTTTGGACTTGTGCTAAAGCCAACTATAACGTTGATAAAATATAATTTATCTAACCCCAAAAAAAAAAAACTAAGAATAATTTTAAAGGTATAATTAATAGATAAAGAATTAAAATAAACTAATGATGATCTGTAATAGATTTTTTATTTATTTTTAAATAATTTTCAATTTTGTCGCCCCCAAAAATTATTAAATTATGTTTTATTCATATTTAAAACAAAAGAATGTAGACTTGTTTATATCATTGAAAAATTTATAAGAAAAAATATGAGACTATTTTCAACATAGATTCCTATTTAAAAAAAATAATATAAACTTGTGTTATATCTCAAGAATTATAAAGTTTTCAAAAAAAAATCTAATTACGCCATTTTGTTCTACACAAAAAATGGTACAAAAATTATCTAAGCAATTTTTCTCTATCATAATAAATAAATAAAATGAGTAAATAAATATATCATCACGGCATATTACCCATTACTGGATGTGCCAATCTGCTTTGAACACAGATATTGGTAATGATGTAATATTTGTACCGTGTAGGCGCTTACCAGGCGTCACCTCACGGGCACTCATAGCTGGCGTGGAGAGTCCACCACCGTGTTAAATTTTGTGCCATTAAATTCGAAGTAATTTTTGGCGTCGGTCGGGATCAAACCCGGGTCCCCAGATTCGCGACCAGACACTCAAGCACACTGCCACGAAATCTGGATATTGGAAAATACCTTCCAAAACATACCTATAATTTTACATAATAAATAACATATGAGATATTTCCAAAATTAGTGAAAAACGAGTTTTTCTCTGTAGCTCAAAAACAAAAAAGATCGAAAATTCCTATGGAAACTTTTCTTGAAAAGTTGACCCTGGAATGTTATTAGTACCCAAGATACCTTAAAAAAAATCTGTTGTGGCCAGCACAATACCTTCCGTCAATCGTGTGTATTATGTATAAATTCCATACATAAATTTTCTTGCAAAAGATTCTAAATTTCCAGTAAAATTATTTCATAAACAAACTATAAAAATTGCGCTTGACACTGACATCTTCTTCGTCTTCTCTAGCTTTTCCCATTCGTTAGAGGTCGCTATTTTATGTTTTCTACTTCCACTCATTTCTGTTCTGCGTGTCGTTCTCATTCAGTTCTTTTTCTCTCAAGGCTTCCGCAATACAGTCCTTCCATCTTATCTTTGGTCTTCCTCTGTTTCTTCAACCTTCTATTACTAAGCTATTCATTCTTCTTCCAATATATTCTTCATTTCTCCTCATGACGTGTTCAAACCAATGTAATCGTCTCTCTTGTATCTTTCTAGAAACTTCTAACACTAAAGTAATTTTCTTACCGTACCTTTCCGTGTCTTCCCCAACATATATTTCAACATCCTCATCTCTGTCACATTCATTTAATTTTTATTGATACTGACATCTGTCAATTTGAATTAACTGAATATGTTAGCAATTTTCATGGTTAGAATACCTGGCTGATTTACGAAATTTAATATCTTTATAATTCTTTAACTCTATATCTATTTATTTATTCGTATCTGCGCTACATTACAATAAATTTAATTCATATTGAGCAGGCACTGGCTTTTATATACTCAAGCCAAATTGTCAAACATGGTCCTGACAAAAGTTCTTTCTTCATTTCTTTGTACATATAGCGCGGTTGAGGAAAGATTGGCCGGCACTCAGGTACCGTTGTCCAGGTGACGCCCGAATGTATTCACATTCATCGGGAGGGTCTTTTCGTGTCCCATTATTTGGCACTTGTCAAACATTTTTTTGGAAATTTGAAGCATTTCGGTGTTTTGCATTTAGAATTCATATATCTTTAATTCATACATAATCTTCAAGGTTTAATTTTCATAGCCAATATATCCACTTCTAAGGTGCATGCAGTGCTCTTTAATATGAAGTATAAAATGCAATCAAATCGTATAGAGAATAATATATTCTTTAAGTTATAATAACGATAAATGTCATTAAATCATATTTAACTGTTATATCTTCAAATAAGGCTACTTCCAGTTCACCAATTATAACCAAAATCTAATCGCTTGTTGAAACTTGATGAATACGAAATAAATATAATTTCTGGAATCGTGGTATTGAATTTATTCGATCCGAAACTTTCGTCACACACACACACACACACACACACACATACATACAGATATCATTGTAAAAATGGTAAAATCGTATTATAGGGACCCTAAAACATGCTTATTCACTAAAAAGTTATCATTGAATTTTTTGACCAAAGACAATACTTTCCTTACCTAAGGTAAAAACATCAAAAATGAGACAGCCTGTATAAACGTTCTTTGAGAAACAGCTGCACTTATAATGCGACTTTCCTACATAAATATATAATTTATCAAATAGATACTGCGTTATATATTTACAAAATTGTAAGTACAACAATAGATCAAACAACAGTCAACTTATATTTAATTATTCATCGAAATCTATTTTTTTAAATATATTTTTTAACTAATTGACATATGTTTAATATTAAAAAATATGTATTGAAAATAGTGTCCACTAGTTGAAAATTAGAAGTAGATAGTCGCTAGGATAGTTGGAATTTGGACAAAGAATTTGAATAAAATGACAAGATTTCAATTCTTTAAAAGACGAAATTGAAAACTTGTCCTTTCATATTTCGAAGATCTACTTCTAATTTAAAAATTATAATTAATAAAATATACCTATTTGCAGAATAAAATATTTCCTTCAGCCATTTTTAGATTTGTCTTTGTAACATACCATACTTTACTACTTTTACGAGTCATGTGAACTTGTTCATAAACGATACAAAATAACGATTCGTAACGATAAACATATTAGCAGAATCGAGTTTTGACAAAAATCGCAATTATAACTACATGTCGCTTGGTAACGGGTGCTAACGACAAATATTTTTTTAAAATAATATGCCGAAGGCCGGTATTTCAATCTCCTAACAACTTCCTAATAATTTTTATTTGCCTAACAAACCAACTTTTTGCTTATTTCAATGTCCAAACAAGTTATTAGGTAGCTTATAAATTGTTTATTCGCTAACAAATTTGAGAGGAACTTGTAATAGATAATACATTTGTTAGCTATCTAATAAAATTTGAATTTGAAATGAAATGAAAACGTCAACGTTCGGAAGCTTTAAATTAATATTGTAATTAATTTATATTAACAATTTTATGTAAATTTACTTATATTTATATAAATAAATAATCATCATGGCTTATTACTCATTGCTGGGTGTGCCCATCTGTATTGTACACAGATACGGGTAATGATGAAATATTTGTACCGTGCGGGCGCTTACCAGGCATCACCGCACGGGCAATCAATGGTGGAGTGGAGAGTGCACCACAGGGGTCAATTTAGTGCCATTAAATATTCTGACGTCGGTCGGGATCGAACTCGAGTCTCCAGATTCGCGACAAGACATTTTACTTATAATTAGAATTTATAATTATGTATGCTAAACAGTTTGAACAAAAAAATAACAGAATATGTCACGTCATGACAACTCAATATGGATATAATAATATAAACTTATTAAAAATAATTGTATTAAAACGACAATATCGGGCGTAAAGCTCGTAATTATCATCCCCTAATAAAGTTCCTAATACATATATTCAGCTAATAATACCTATTTAGGTCATTCAGGCTGGTAGCTAAGCATTTACGGACGAGCTAATACATACAGTCCATACGATGTAACTTGGCGAGTTGGGGCAATTCACATTATCACTGCGGTAATGGGAAAGTTATAAAATCCATAGGCGTACCGAAGAAAAATGAAGTTCAATAAAATTACGAATATTACAAAAAAAAAGGAAATTATTTATACAAAAAAATATATTACAAATATTGGAATGAATTATTTATTATATAAATCATATTATAATTAATTATTTTTTAAATTAATAAAGTTAAGAAAATAAAATTTCTATTGCTATTGAGAAAAAATTCACCAACGCTTATGTATGAATATAACTTCTTGGGTTGAAAAGTACCTGACACCCCGAGTTTGAGTGTATTAGGATGAAATTTGCTTTGTGTAAGGTAATAAAACATTGTAAAATCACTATTTCACTTCTGAAGCAGTGCGGCATCGAAGTAAAAGTAAATATTTGACAAAACGCAATTTAGGAATAGTGAACTGAATTACATTCTTTTGGGTCGCCAAGTTAAATCGTATGGACTGTACATCACGCGTCGAGCCCGATAAGGCAAGTGAACTAGCGAGACCGTAAATGCAGCTACCGGCCGTGTGTTTTTTTTTTATTCTCAACAAATTATTTTGAAAGCAAATTATTTAGAATAATTATTACATTATCAAAAGCATCATGTTTGTTTCGAACAAGTTTGTTGTGATGCGTTGTTAAGATAAAATTTATTAAACGCATTTTTTTTTATCTAATTTAGTAATTACAAATAGTAAATTCTGAAATAGCTATCGGACGTCGTTTAGGTCCTTGCTATGTACTACCGCTCTAGTCCGTAAAAACGTAACTACCGAACTCGTAGCTAAGAAGGTACAGTAAAATATTTAAAAGATGTCCGATCAAGGTCATCTGTATCACGAACGAATTAACAAATAAATACATTTATCTCTTTTTTTGCAAAGGCTATAAGAGTGTGTGATAAGGATGGATATAACATGCTTGTCTTCCAAAAATTCATATTTTTTCGACTAAGTTAGGACATTTCATTTTAAAACGATGCTCGTTGTTGATAATACTTTCGCTGTAACGTAAGTTTATTTATTAGTTCAGATACATTACCTGGATTCATAGCTGTACGTATAACGTTATATTCTGTCAGAGTCACTGACACTGACATTGTGTCATTATCTTATTTTTAACATATTTGGTTTTACATTTGCTTATAAACTTACCAGTTGACTTATTTTTGAATTTTGAATGCTTTTACTGTAATATATATTTTTATAATAATAAATTAACAGTAGAATCTTACGTACCCTCATAAAAACTAAGCAAACGACACTGCTGAATTTGTCATAATGGGCGGAGCAAAAATCTGAATTCATACAATTCGTAGACGACCTTGATCGGACATCTTTCAAAATTTTTACTGTAGATAGTTGTTTACAGTTGAGTGTATAGAAAATAATTTACATAGTTTCATCTTCTAATTGTTATTTGGTAAATTACAATTACTTTTATTTGAAATATTATGTACATATAAACGCTTAGCTAATTGAAGTTGTTAACTAAATTTATACACATAATAAATAATTCATATGCCAAGTACATATCAGGTAGTTATCAGAAGATGGAAAATCCTGGATCTTAAGAAAATATTTTTTCAGCAACAGCAGCAGCAACAACTGAAACATATGTAGGCAGTTCTGAAGGAGGTGGAATTTCTGAGGGAGGTGGAATTTCTGAGGGAGGTGGAAATTCTGAATCAAGTACACCTGCAAGCTCAAACTGCGGAATCGGCAGTGTGACCAAGGTTGGGGAGAGCATAATCATCATGTTAAGGTCCTTTGTGACCATGATACAGTGCGCGGCTGGGGGTGCTCTAGATAACGTTCCTGGCATTAATTTAATACCAAAACAATTGCATGGAATGAGTGGTATTTGGATTAATATGATCGAACACATCATTACCATCATACAAAATTTTATTCAATTTATTCCATTTTTAAATAATGGTGGTGGCGGTGGTATTGGTGATATTGGCCGAATTATTGGTAGTATTACTGGTAATGGTAATAACAAATGTCCACCACAGCATGGATAGAAAAATGATGAGAAATGTATACCTAATAAATATGTCTAATAAAGTAATATGAATGATAGTAAATGATGTTATTTTTCTTGTATTTTTAGTTTAAATAAATATTTTTGTTCGGATGATTTTGTTTGTGAATTTTGGAGCATGATCTTTGCAACGTGGATGGCGCTGAATTAACGACCATGTTCAGCAGTACAGAAGTCAGTGACTAGTAGCATGAACAAGTGATTACGGGTGATTAGTGAAGAGACGACTAGCACTATTTTATCTCTATCAATCGTTTCTGGTTTATTTTAGTGAAAAATATTTTAAATAACGGTTATAGTATTTTTCTCCAAAATAATTCATAAACGATTGACAAAGATAAAATAATGCTAGTCATCTCCTCACTACTCACCCTTAATCACTCGTTCATGCTACTAGCCACTGTCAAAGTACATTAAATTATCTCATTTGATTTACATTAATTTTTACCTTACGTCACCTTGGTAAGTTTTTAATGAATAAACATGTTTTAGAGGCCCTAAAATACGAATAAACTTTTTTTACGATTAATATGTATGTGTGTGTGTGTGTGTGTGTGTGTGTGTGTGTGTGTGTGTGTGTGTGTGTGTGTGTGTGTGCGTGTGTGTGAGAGACAGAGACAGTGAGAGACAAAAAATTCTTCTTCGATAACTCCAATACTACAATTCCAAAAATTATATTTTTTTTCGTATTCCTCTTTTGTACGTCTTGCAAAAATGCAGTTAAATATCATATTTTGACAATTTGCGTTATTATATTCTATACGTTTTGATTGATTTTTTCCTTCAGGTTCAATGCATATAAAGTTAGAGAATTACAAAGCAATTAGATTTCATAAATCAGCCAGCTATGCTATAACCATATACTAATATATTCAGATACTGGCCGCGTTCAGCAATACTTAGTACATTTAGCGATCTAGCGGGACAGTGTACTGTCAAATAGACTGCTGTCATATGTGATTTTCATATTACGAGCCATTATTTAGCTGCACCGCAAAATATAAGAGTTTTTTTTTATACTAAATCAATGATAAATGAAAGTAGAATGAATCTCGTGTCTAACATTTTTACTCAGCTATTGCAGCCTATTTTTAAATTCGCTAGATTGCTAGATTACTGCTATCCTTGTCTTAGAATGTCATTTTTTGTGACTGACAGTATGAATGTCAAGTTTCACGACGATAAAGTCAGAATGGATGCATTAAGTACAAATAGAATAATGTTTATTTTCTTCAGTTCTATACGCAGAATAAAAAAAATCATCTTGAATTCAACGAAATCAAAAATTAAACTATGTATATACTTATCGTATAGCCCATGGCAAGCAGATATGGGAGCCGTGTTAGAATTACAGCTAGTGTTAGCGGCATTTTGAGTTATGCAAGTATTATGTTTATTTACTTCCCTCTTTAATCTTTAATTTCAGTTTTATATTGAGTTACATGATCGTCTATATTAAATGATTGTTTATTTAGGTATCGATCAGTTGTGCTAGAGCTGCTGAATAACGGTGAGTACTAGAGTTATGTTGTTACTATATGTTGTTGCTCTTACGCTGCGGTGTTGAGAAAGAGCTATTCTGCGGTTCAGCTGTACCCTCGCTTGCGGGCTGAGGACGAGTTTACAGTGCGGCTGAGACTGGTTGCTCTCACGCTGCGGTGTTGAGAAAGAGCTGTTCTGCGTTTCAGTTGTACCCTCGCTTGCGGGCTTCGGTAGGGTTCTATTTAATTATACTCATGAGTAACTTCAAAAATAAACTACTCGTGCACACTCGTACTAAAAAGTACTCGTATCAAATACTTATTGGAAAACAACAAGTATTTTGTAATAAAAATTATCAATTAAATTTTCACAACGGAACTTGTGACCTATTCTGTAAAATATTCACTTAACGAATCGTTATCATATCAAAATCATTATTATGAAAATCGTTATTTCTACTTAACGATAATCATTACCTTCGCATCCGTATTCTGTAACACATTTTGAAAAATAATAACCTTGGGATCTAATTAAGAACTATATTTCCTAAAATCTAATTATAATTTTAAATAAAATATCTAAAATAATTCAATATAAATCACAAAACTTCTAGGTTAGATTAGTTCTGGTGGGTGTCTGCTGTCAACCTGTAGTTGTCGGACTCTTTTTTACCTCTCGCTAAGAGAGGTATTGCATTCATGCTAAAAATCGCATATCCAGATTTTATTGAATAAGCACGTTTTAAGGTCCCTACAATCCGATTTTATCATTTTTACGATGTCTGTGTGTGTGTGTGTGTGTGTGTGTGTGTGGATGTGTGTGTGTATGTGTGTGTGTGTGTGGGATGTTGGAAGGATGGTTAGTCAAAAACTATAAGACTTTAAATTTTTTTAACTACGTATTTCCCAATCGGACATTCATGGGAAGATCTGAAAAGGTTTTGGTAACAATTGGACAACCGGAAGTAGAAGATTCTTGAAAAAAAATCTTTTAAATAATATTTTTTGAAATTTTTTCTTGATAATATTAAAGAAAAATAAATTCTCTTTCTGATACATTTAAATATTTTACAATATATTCTATAGATTTAGAGATAGAAGAAATATAGTATGTAAAATAATCTGTTATAATAAATTTTACAGCCGAAAGAATGGCCATGGAAAATAGTTGAAAATTTAATTTGTTTGTAACTGACAGATAATGTCAGTGTCAGAAATCCGAAGACATTACTGAAGACTTTTTCTGGGAAGTACATACATTATATTATTTCTTAATGTATTAATAGAATTGGAAACATTTCGAAAAATTAGAAGAGGACAAAATTTCTTCATCAAAAATGAATTTAAATTTAAACAATCTAAATATATATGGAATAGATATATGCGTAAGTAGAATTTTTGGTGTAGAGTGTAGGTATACAAGAAATGTTAAATACAATAGGGAGCGAGCAGTCATATGATTTTGTTGGCCTTGACAAGCAGATATGGGGGCCCATGTCAGAATGATAGCTAGTAATTATGTATATAGATGTCAAATATCATAATTTCTCATTCTAAATTTAGTGATTTTCCAATTCCATGTGGAGCAGAATTAAATGTTAAATATCTAAGGCATACAAGTAAACTTTAAACTCCTGGTGATAAATTAACTACGTAAATTTAGAAAATCTTGAAATTTTTAATGAAAAATTCTAACATTTGACATCTATGTACATAATTACTAATTATCATTCTGAAACGGGCCCACACATTTGCTTGTCAAGCCCAAAAATGTAACATTACCGTTCGCGCCCTATACTTATGTAACCAAAAAAAGGAAGTGGCGAGAGGTATTGTGCTGGCCACAACAGATTTTTCTTCTTGTTGTAGACTATGCTAGAGCTACTACTACCATCTGTCGACAAATTGGGAAGCTTGCTCTAGGCGCTACGAATAAAAACTTATTATATTATTTTTTTCTACTACCACTACTGTAAAAGGGTCATACCGACTACTAACAATGTAAGTTCGTGTTTATGAATAGTGTTACGTAATGATATTTCATTACGTAACACTGTTATGTAATGAACAGCAAATTTAAGTTGGCAGGACTGATTGTCAAACTGTAAGAAATGATTGAAATTTGATAAATAAAATTTAAGATTTAAATATAATAGAATGAAATTTATCTGACATATACATATAAATACATATTTTTGTGGGTTATTATATTAGTATTATATTATGTCAACAATACATATTTCATTTCAATCAAATTTGCAGTAGGGAACTATTTTTCATCGTATATCCCTACGTTTAGCAGTAACCATGGTAACATCGTTGCGCAGTTTTATTTTTATGTATGTCAATCATTTTACTCGGACGAATCAGCTTTTACACCTCTCATTACGTAATATACTATTAATATTACCTTGCAAAAAACTGTACGTAATGACGGGTTTTTGACATCACTATTCAACATAATAGAAATTTTATTTTGACGTGAATACAAATACTGACTTATTGACAAAACGTTTATGTAACGAATGATTTTTCCAGTCGTTTAAAAAATAACGATATCGTTATCCTTTTTACTTTCCGTCACCTATAGGTAAGGAAGGTATTGTCTTTGGTCAAAAAAATCGGTGGTGAGTTTTCATTAAATAAGCACGTTTTAGGGTCTTTACAATACGATTTTACTATTTTTACGATGATGTCTGTATGTCTGTGTGTGTGTGTGTGTTCGTATGTGCGTGTGTGTGTATGTGTGTGTGTGTATGCGTGTGTGTGTGTGTGTATGTGACCGCGGTTTCGTCAACGATATCTCCAATACTAGAATTCCAAATATTACAATTCTTGCGTATTCCTCTTCCTTACAACCATATGCAGACTTGATAGATTTTGGTTATAATTGGTCAACCGGAAGTACACTCATTTGAATATTTTAACAGTTTTTCTTGAAAAACTCAGTTAAATGTTATTATAACTTAAAGAATATATTGTCTATACGATTTGATTGCATTTTATATTTGATATTCAACAGATATAGAGTTAAAGAAGAATAAAGATAATAAATTTCATATAAATTTCATAATTCAGCCAGCTATGCTAACTTAACCATGGAAACTGCTAATATATTCAGGTAATTCAAATTGACAGATATCAGTATCAATAAAATTTAAATAAATATTAGAAGTTTCTAGATATAAGAGAGACGATTACATTGATTTGAACATGTCATGAGGAGAGATATATTAATAGTGGTGGAAGAAACATAGGAAGACTAAATATAAGATGAAAAGACTGTATTGCAGAAGACTTGAGAGAAAAAGAACTGAATGAGGACGACACGCAACACAAAAATGAGTGGAAAAAGAAAATAAAAAATAGCGACCCCCTAACGAATGGGAAAAACTAAAGAAGAAAAAGAAGATGTCAGTGTCAAGTGCAATTTGCATAGTTTGTTTATGAAATAACTTTACTGGAAATATAGGATCTTTTGCAAGAAAATTTATGTATAGGGCGCTTACAGTGACATGACATTGCTGACTTTGGCAAGCAGATATGCATAGATTAAGGAAAATATATAGTAGAAGATTGGGTATCTCCCTTATAAACCGTGATAACAAGTTTAGTGCCGTCTATGAAAAGGCCAGAGAACTAAATTTGACAGCCGAGAAAGTCGCGGGAAATATGAATTCATTTTGAATTAGTCGAAACTTTAAATTTTATTTCTTGATAATGTAATTAATAAAAAATCTATCGAAAATAGATAATTTATTAAAGACATTATCAATAAATGTGAAATATATGTTGAACTATAAAAAAAATTACAGTACTTAATATGTTAATGTCTTTATTTTAAAATATATACATTACATTATTTAAAACAAATAATAAATAAATAACTACAAATCTCACACTACACGGCGGCAACTATTAAAATTTAAGAACATACTACTCAATGAATCTAAAATTTGAATTATTATTATTACAAGAGGTAATATTATTTCAAAAAAAGGATGTTACCTGCCAGAAATGCACTGCTTCATTGGCCTCGTTATCGAGATGTTTGTCCACTTTTTAACAAATCTACCCTCTTCTATATTCATTTTTTCTTAAAACTGACACCATACTATTTCAACATTCTTTGATGAATCTCATGAAGCTTCACGTCCTTTCGCCTAATAATATAATATTTTGCTACTCTTCTACGGTATAAATATCTAAGAGCACCATCATGATTTAAATTCTCCTGGTCCACTTACATAAACCATTTCTTCTATTGGGCACTGTCAACTTCTGCGAGAATGTGTTTTCACTATGCAGTTATTTGGGTGACGTTAAATGTTGCCTTGGGCTGGAATTTTTACGCCATGAAGATGGATATTCGATTCATCAAAAGGGATTTATTAAAGATGTCCTTTCTCGATTTGGGATGAGCGACTGTAAACCAGTCTTAACACCGATGGATGTCAACACCAAATTATCTAGGGATATGAAATCGAATATTGAAGATGACAAAAAGAGGCCTTATCGCGAGCTCGTTGGATCATTGATGTACATTGCCCTAGGCACAAGGCCGGATATCACACACGCCGTAAGCTGCTTAAGTAGCTACAATGATTGCCATCAACAAGCTCACTGGATCGCGGCTAAACGCGTATTACGATATTTAAAAGGGACAATGGACTTAGCAATTTCTTATAGGAAAACGGATGATAAACCTCTCATCGGATTTGTTGACGCAGATTGGGGGAATTGCCTCGATGATCACAGATCTTACACGGGCTTCGCATTTATGCTCGCAGAAGGTGTCGTCACGTGGGAATCAAGAAAACAGCGAACTGTTGCACTCTCTTCTACCGAAGCTGAGTATATGGGAGTCGCTGATGCAGTTAAAGAAGCAATTTACTTGTACAAATTCCTGGAGGAACTTGAATTCGATTCTCTGGCAAAAGTCACTATCTTATGTGACAACGTAGGAGCACAGAAGCTTGCTACTAATCCAGTGTTTCATTCACGCACGAAACACATAGATATCCGTCATCATTTTGTGCGGGAAGTTCTGACAATCGGAGACATCAAATTGAAATATACAGCAACTGAAGATATGGCTGCAGATATGTTGACCAAAGGTCTCACAAATTTCAAACATAGTAGATGTCTGAAGGTGCTGGGGATAACTGAACTACCTGCATAGCGAGGGGAGGTGTTGGAGATTTGAATCTCACGACTACGCTATTTTGGTTACTAGGCAACGCTGTACAAGAGGCACAGCTAACTACAACAAGAATAATCAATTGTTTAAGTTGTCAATATAAATGTCAATATTGTGTTACGTATTTTTTGATCGTTTATTAAACATATAGATATTCTTAACCTTTTGAGAGCCAGTGAATGGAGCTCAGGCGAGCCACTGGTGCAAAAGTTTCCCGAAAATCTATTCCCGGACGTTGCGAAAAACCTCGAGCAACGATCCGCGCTTTTCGACGCTCCAGTGAACCATCCGGCCCAAATTTGTTGCACAGAATCATTCTGCTGCCAACTACTTGTCGGTTTCTCGGACGGTCAACTATATCCCAAGTTTCATTCATGATGATACCCTTTAATTCTACCGCCGTTGCGTCATACCATTGAGAAGAATTTGGACTTGTAATTGCTTCTTGGATCGATACTTCACCTAAAAACACTTCTTCTTGTGCGAGTCTTGCAGCTGTATATTGTTTTTGTGGTCGGCCTTTTTGTCCGGTGCGAATTAGCCGAGGTCTTCCAGGTCCTCTTTTTTGAACTCTGGATTTACCATCATCTTCGTCGGATTCTGCTTCATATAAGGAATCAGTCTCTTCATCCCTATCGGTGACAACTTTTTCGGGGAGTACTTCAATAGAAGTCAGTGGTACGTCGATCTTCTCTTCTTCATGTTGTATTTCTGGCGGTTCTGCTGAGGTTTCTGAAAGAACAGCCACTGGAATAGAGGCATCTTCCAGAAATTTGACATCCCTCGTCACTTCCACTTTACGTTCTTTAGGTACGTATACGCGATAGCCTTTCGACTGCTCTGAATAGCCCAGAAAAATTCCGTTCTTCGTTTTGGCTTCGAATTTACCTTGATGAGAGATTCTGTCGAGAATCAAAACTTTGCACCCGAACTCCCTAAAATTACTCACATCAGGCTTCTTTTCATGCCAAATTTCGTATGGAGTTTTTCCGTCTAATGACCTTGAAGGGCAGCGATTTCTAATATAATTCGCAGTCGTAATGGCTTCCGCCCAAAATGATGTTGGAAGTCCGGCTTGAATGAGCATGCACCTCGCTATTTCTACCAAGGTTCGATTCTTACGTTCAGCTTTTCCATTTTGTTCAGGATTGTTTGCTACAGTCAATCGTCGTTGAATACCATGCATATTCATGAAATTATTAAATTCATTATTCAAATATTCAGTTCCATTGTCTGATTGTAAACATTTTAAGGACTCACCTTTCTGTTTTTCAAGCAATGTCTTGACCTTTTTAAATTCCATGCAAACCTCGTTTTTTCTGTGTAAGAAACGTACTTCACACCATCCTGAACATTCATCTATAAAAGTGACGAAATACTTTACTTTGCCATTTGATTCGATGCGCATCGGGCCGCAAACATCTGAGTGAACCAGATCAAGAATTTTGGAGCACCGCTCCGATTGTTTCGGGAATGGAGTTCGTGACATTTTTCCCTGTATGCAGACGTCACACCTAAAATTTTCCCCTGAATCGGTGATGTTGATACCTTCGAATGTACCGTTTCGAGCTGCTCCAATCAAATCCTTGACGTTCAGATGTCCCATACGTCGATGCCATAGCCATAAATTTTCTTTAACCGCCAATGAAGAACCCACCATACACTTTTCCGCGCTCTTACTTTTGAAGAAGTATAGTCCGTTTATTCGATTCGCGGTTAATAACACGTCGCCATTCCCGTTAATTATTTTAGCTGAATCTTTTTCGAAAATTACTCGATAACCTTTGTCTGTGATTTTACCAACAGACACAAGATTCGTTCGTAAATCGGGAACATATAACGTATCGAACAAATTTATCGTTTTAACGTTTTCACTTTGACTTATTTGAACACTTACAGTTCCCCGTGCCTTTATGTCTGTTGACGTGTTATTTGCTAAGTGCAGACTCTCAGTTTCAATTAAATGAATATCGGAAAAATCATTTTGATTTCTGCAAAGATGCGATGAGCAACCGCTATCCAAACACCACAGTTCATCGCGATCAGTCCGCACGACTTGACATATTTCTCGCTTGTCAACACATGACCCAACTGTCCCGAAGAAAAGAAACTGTTCAGCCGTATTCGCGTTCTGCTCTGGTTTTACAACGTTCCGCGAACACTCCGATGCCTTATGTCCGAATTTTCGGCATCGATAACATTTAATTTTGACATTTGCTCTACTGTCAGACGAACTTTTCTTTTTCATGTAACATTTTTATGAATATATTTCTTAGCAATCATCGCATTTTCAATGTCATTACGCGAATCGTGTTTTCGGGCCTCACTTTCTTCGATAATCTTGACGCGCAACGTCTCTGGAGCCGGCAAATCATCCCGAGATTCTATCGCGCAACGAAAGTTTTCAAAATTTGACGGACGACTGTACAATAACAATATCGCGAGTAAATCATTGTTGATACTGACTTCCATCTCGGCAAGTTTGTCGACCGCGTCAAAAAACTTACGTAGATGCTCGTGAACATCTTCATCCTTCTGCATACGCTGCAGAATAAGTTGCTTCAGAAGTGTAGCCTTTCGCGCCGGTCCTTTTGACTGATAAATATTTTCGAGTCGTTGCCACATTTCGCGGGAAGTTACGCATCCTTTGACTTGTTTAAGTTCATTCGAACTTATCGAAAGAACTATATCTTATTTCGCTTTCTGATCATTTCGTTTCCATGCGTCATACGCTTGTTGCGACGCAGCGTTTCCTTAGATAAAATCAGATTTCTTCTTCGCGCCGGAGACGTAGTCCCATGCATCGTTTTTTATCAACAACGCCTCCATGTGCATTTTCCAGGTATCATAGTTGTCTCGGTTGAGAGCATCTATTCGTGCAATACCCCCTGCCGCCATTCTTGATGCGACTAAACAAAGATGCACACGTTACGCAAAAAATAGGTTGGGAAGAAAACCAAATAGATTTCTATTTCACGTGTTTTTCCTTTATCCGTAATTCCCTGGGCCCATAACCTTTTGAGAGCCAGTGAATGGAGTTAATAAAACTACGATTCTGAAAAGAATATCTATATGTTTAATAAACGATCAAAAAATACATAACACAATATTGACATTTTATATTGACAACTTAAACAATTGATTATTCTTGTTGTAGTTAGCTGTGCCTCTTGTACAGCGTTGCCTAGTAACCAAAATAGCGTAGTCGTGAGATTCAAATCTCCAACACAGTTCATGTGAACTTTTTCTGAAATATTATTAATTTGTTGTTATATTTTATATCACCCCCGTATAATAATGCTAGTATGAAAACTAATATACTTACCGAAAATATATTGAATGATAAAGTAATATATTGCAATAAAGATACAAATTCACAAATAACAGTTTTAAATATCAAAGAATTTCGAACGATGCAATAAAGAATTGTGGGATATTTACAGCAGTTGTCAAACGTATGTTACCTTTTTATAGTATTTTGACATTAAAGTTTGAGAATCCCTGTAAAATCCGTACTACTAAAGCCATCTATGAAAGGGTCAGGAAGTATTTCCAAACGCTACTAGATTGAAAACTTGTTATCACGTTTCTGTATGCAGTTTCACCCCCCTGCAGATATGGGTACCCGTGTCAAAATGACAGCAATTAATTATGTCCATAACTGACAAGTGTTATAATTTTTCATTCAAAATTTCATAATTTTCTTATTTCATGTGGTTTGTTTGGTATCAGGAGTATGGAATTCAGTTGCCGAGAAAGGGATTCACATAATACCAAAAATTTAGAATCTTTTGCAAGAAAATTTATATATGGAATTTGTACATAATACACAGGATTGACGGAAGGTATTGTGCTGGCCACATGAGATTTTTTCGTTTAGATTTGTCTTTTAAACATACTATAATTTACTACTTTTACGAGTCATGTGAACTTATTCGTAAACGATACAAAATAACGATTCGTAACGATAAACATATTAGCAGAATCGAGTTTTGGCAAAAATCGTATTTATAACTAACATGTCGCTTGGTAAGGAGTCATGAAGACAAATATTATTTTAAAAGAAGGCCGGTATTTCAATCTCCTAACGACTAATAAACCATCTTTTTTGCGTATTTCAATGTCCAAATAAGTTATTAGGTAGCTTATAAATTGTTTATTCGCTAACAAATTTGAGAGGAACTTGTAATAGATAATACATTTGTTAGCTACCTAATAAAATTTAAATTTGAAATGAAATGAAAACGTCAGCGTGCGGAAGCTTTAAATTAATATTGTAATTAATTTAAGTAAAAATGTATTGTACACAGTTACCGGCAATGATAAAATATTTGTACCGTGCGGGCGCTTACCAGGCATCACCTCACGGGCAATCAATGGTGGAGTGGAGAGTGCACCACAGAGGTCAATTTAGTGCCATTAAAAATTCTGACGTCGGTCGGGTTCGAACTCGAGCCTTCAGATTCGCGACTAGACATTTTACTTATAATTAAAATTTATAATTAATTATGCTAATCAGGTTGAACAAAAAAAAATAACAGAATACATCACGGGTCGAGCCCGATAAGACAAGACATGTGAACTAGCGAGACCGTAAATGTAGCTGCCGGCTGTGTGTCGTATAATTTTTTACCTCTCGCTAAGAGAGGTGTTGGATTCATGCTAAAAATCGCATATCCAGCTTTATTGAATAAGCACGATTTAAGGTCCATAGAATCCGATTTTAACATTTTTACAATGATGTGTGTGTGTGTTTGTGTGTGTGGATGTGTGTGTGTGAGGTTGTTGGAGACACGATTTCTCAAATTCTATAAGAGTAAAGACCTGTTTGACTACGGATTCCTCAATCTTACAGTAATGGGAACAGTTGAATAGGTTCTGGTAACAATTGGACAACCGGAAGTGGTAGTTTCTAAAAAAAAAATTTCTAAATATTATTTTTTGAAAATTTGTTACTACAAATATTAAAGATAATTAAATTCTCAATCTGACACATTTAATTATTTTATCATATCTCGTATAGGTTTGGAGATATAGTATACAGGATGTTTCCTTAAAAACAACCAGCGCTTTTTTGGGCGAACTAATGACTTTAGAGAAAAATGTTATATACAAAAAATTACCAGGAAAAAGGGCTTAATTTATGAGGAATAATAAATAAAAAATTCAACCAGTGGTTCTCAAACGGTAGAATAAAATTATATTTTTTTAAATGGCAACCTATATAAATTTTTTGTCCATTAGATAGAGAATTTTTTTCTGATTTCAACGATATAAATATGATATGAGATTGTATAACAATTATTTCGAGAAAAATGATATTAAAAATCAGAAATAATTTTACAATATTGAAGTAGGCTATGCAATAAACAACTATTAATACGATTAAAATAGTCTAAATTTGTTAATTCTTGCAACTGCAAAGCCATTTTTTATTAATAAGTAATTCAACAATTACGAAAACAAACACTTAATAACGTAAGTAACAAAACTATCTGTCACCTGTATCATTTGTTTGCATTTGTTTATTGTATAGCCTACTTCAATATTGTAAAATTATTTCTGATTTTTAATATCATTTTTCTCGAAATAATTGTTATACAACCCCATATCATATTTATATCGTTGAAATCAGAAAAAAATTCTCTATTTAATGGACAAAAAATTTATATAGGTTGCCATTTAAAAAAATATAATTTTATTCTACCGTTTGAGAACCACTGGTTGAATTTTTTATTTATTATTCCTCATAAATTAAGCCCTTTTTCCTGGTAATTTTTTCTATATAACATTTTTCTCTAAAGTCATTAGTTCGCCCAAAAAAGCGCTGGTTGTTTTAAAGGAAGCAGCCTGTATAATATTATAGAATACTCTATTGTAATAAATCTCGTTGCCAGAAAAACAGTTGCGATATTAAATTTTTTGTAATTGACAAATAAATGCAAAAAGTCAGTGTCAGTTCTGAGAGGTATGAGTACATTTAATATATATTATTGTATTGTTAAATATTTATTTAAATTGCAGGTATGTCAATATTACATATATCCTTAAGAAATACCGCTAATACCGTCAATGAATTTGAAGTATTTTGAACATATTAGAATAGTAGGATAAAATTTATCATAGAACGAAAGAAGAGAAACAATTTCAATTATTTGTATGTACAAGAAATGTTAAATTCGTTACATATAGGGCGCGACCAGCCATGTGACTTTGTTGGCCTTGGCAAGCAGATATGAGGATCTGTGTCAGAATGACGGCTAGTAGTTATTTACATAGATATCACAATTGTCATATGTCATAATTTTTCATTCAAAATTTCCATATATATTATATAGTATATTACCAGCTATCATTCTGACACGGGCCCCCATATCTGCTTGCTAAGGCCAACAAAGTCGCATAACTGCAAGATAAAATGAAAATGGCGAGAGGTTTTGTGCTGGCCACAACAGATTTTTTTTTTTATTCTCAACAAATTATTTTGAAACAAAATATTTAGAATAATTATAACATTGGTGGTTGTTAAGGTAAAATTTATTAAACGCATTTTTTTTATCTAATTTAACGAAATTTATTCACATAATAAATAATTCATATGCCAAGTACACATCAGGTAGTTATCAGAAGATGGAAAATCATGGGTTTTAAGAAAATATTTTTTTCAGCAACAGCAGCAGCAACAACTGAAACATATGTAGGTAGTTCTGAAGGAGGTGGAATTTCTGAATCAAGTACACCTGCAAGCTCAAACTGCGGAATCGGCAGTGTGACCAATGTTGGGGAGAGCATAATCATCATGTTACGGTCCTTTGTGACCATGATACGGTGCGCGGCTGGGGGTGCTCTAGATAACATTCCTGGCATTAATATCATACCAAAACAATTGCATGGAATGAGTGGTACCTGGAGTAATATGATCGTAAACTTCATTAGATTCATCGAAAGTATTATTCGATTTACTCCATCTTTAAATTATGGTGGTGGCGGTGGTATTAGTGATACTGGAAGTATTATTGGTAGTATTACTGGTAATGGTAATAACAAATTTCCACCACAGCATGGATAGCAAAATGATGAGAAATGTATATCTGATAAATATGTCTAATAAAGTAATATGAATGATTGTACATGATGTTATTTTTCTTATATTTTTAGTTTAAATAAATATTTTTTTCTACTACCACTACTGTAAGAGGGTCATTACTGAACAGACTACTAACAATGTAAGTTCGTGCTTATGAATAGTGTTATGTAATGAAATTTCATTACGTAACACTGTTACGTAATGAACAGCAAATTTAAGTTGGCAGGACTGATTGTCAAACTGTAAGAAATGATTAAAATTTGATAAATAAAATTTAAGATTTAAATATAATAGAATGAAATTTATCTGACATATACATATAAATACATATTTTTGTGGGTTATTATATTAGTATTATATTATGTCAACAATACATATTTCATTTCAATCAAATTTGCAGTAGGGAACTATTTTCCATCGTATATCCCTACGCTTAGCAGTAACCATGATAACATCGTTGTGCAGTTTTAATTTTGTAAATAAAACCCACCAAACTTTTTGACGTTTCGAACTGCTGCTTTTTTGTGTGATTACAAATACATATACTGAGGTAATAATTATTATTATAAACATAATTAGTTGATAATATTATTTGTAATTTGTAAGTAATGCAATAAAAAAATAATTAATATATAACTATGTATTTGAATTTTGCTTCAATTTAGAAATATTAATGAGTGGTCGTAGAAAAAGTATAGTACAGAATTCGAGATGTAAAGCAATTACTCACTCGTAAAATTACAAACTCGATGCTACGCGTCTTGTGTGTCAATCATTTTACTCGTACGTAATCTGCTTCTTACATCTCTCATTACGTAATATACTATTGTTCGGTTGATTTTGTTTGTGAATTTTGGAGCATGATCTTTGCAACGTGGATGGCTCTGAATTAACGACCATGTTCAGCAGTACAGAAGTCAGGGACTAGTAGCATGAACAAGTGATTATGGGTGATTAGTGAAGAGACGACTAGCACTATTTTATCTCTATTCATCGTTTCTGGTTTATTTTAGTGAAAAATATTTCAAATAACAGTTATAGTATTTTTCTCCAAAATAATTCATAAACGATTGACAGAGATAAAATAATGCTAGTCATCTCCTCACTACTGACCCTTTTTATTTAAATAATAAATCTAGAGAGCAACCTGGGCAGCCTTTTAATTTTAAAAGTATAGACAGTGAAACCGTGGTTAAAATTAAACAAGCGATAAAATCAAATGCAGTAGGTATAGACGGTATATCACTCAAAATGATTAGATTAATATTACCCATTATTGTGGATTACATTACTCATATTGTTAACACATGTATTCTTGAAAGCGTGATACCTGATGTTTGGAAGATAACAATTATTAAACCAATAGCCAAAGTTGGAACTGCTCTACCTTTGATAACCTGAGACCTATTAGTATCCTTCCAACTTTGTCTAAGATTCTTGAGAGAGTATGTTGTGATCAAATTATGTTATATGCAGTGGAAAACAACATTTTCCAACTAATCAATCTGGATTCAGAACTGGAGATTCCACAAACACATGCCTTTTAAATATTGTAGATAATTTACTAGAGAACTATGATAAGTCTATCATCTCACTATTAATTCAGATTGACTTTTCCAAGGCTTTTGATATGGTTGATCACAGCATGCTCCTCGCAAAATTGAAATACTACAATTTTTCTGATTTAGCAGTAGAATGGTGTAAAAAATACTTGATGGATAGATTGTTTCAAGTATGCATGTCCTCGAAGGTAGAAACAAATAATTCTCGGAACTTTAATATTTTGTGCGGTGTTCCACAAGGGTCCATTTTAGGACCTTTGTTTTTCCTTATATATGTTGCAGATATGCCATTTGTACTTAATTTTTGTACGGCGCATACGTGCGCCGACGATACCCAAGTATTAGCTTCCATAAATCCACAGCCAGTACATAAATGAACAATGTGCAATAGTAAATAGTGAACTTGATAAATTAGCAGTATGGATACAAAATAACGGCCTCAAAATTAACGCAAGTAAATCGTCTCTTCTTGTAGTGGGTAATTACGGTAATATACCTGATATTATTTTGGAAGGCGAGACAATTAACCGTACATCTACCACTAAAATTTTGGGTCTCAATTTTGACAGAAATTTAAGTTTTAGTATTCATTTGAACCAAAAGCTCTGTGCTGCTAGGCTCAAATTACGTCACCTTTTTCATTTCAGACATGACCTTAGTCGTACAATCAAACTACGGCTAGTGAACACCTTGATATTGCCACTATTTGATTACTGTGCTTGTTTTTATGTACCAAACCTAATACAAACTGACAAAAACAGAATCACCCTTCTAGAAAACAGTTGTTTACGATTCGTTTACGGGGTACGTAAATATGACCACATAAGCGAATTTCGAGAGTTAGCTAATATACCGACTATCGAAAATCGTGTAAAAATCGCGTATCCCTGTCTAGTACATAAAGTTTTACTAACCGGTTCTCCGCCTTATTTATTTGATGAATTAATTCAAAAGAATTATAGTTATACTCTTTGAATTAAGAATTTGTATATTATACCATCTTTTAGAAAGTCAAAATTTAAGGGATCTTTCTCATATCTGGCACCAATGCTCTATAACGCTATTCCTGATTCGTTAAAATCTCTGTCTCTATATACATTTCGTAGACATATAAAAGAAATGTTTAGCACTTAACTTTGTTCATTTTTGTTATATAATTTCTATATGTAATATTTATAATATCTAAGTTGTGTAATTATTATTATTATTATTATTATTATTATTATTACTATTACTATTATTATTATTATTATTATTATTATTATTATTATTATTATTATTATTATTATTATTATTATTATTATTATTATTATTATTATTATTATTATTATTATTATTATTATTATTATTATTATTATTATTATTATTATTATTATTATTATTATTATTATTATTATTATTATTATTATTATTATTATTATTATTATTATTATTATTATTATTATTATTATTATTATTATTATCTTTATTCACCTAAGTCAAGTACATCTAAGAGCAACAAGGTAAATAATTATATACAATACATTGGAAAAATTGTGTGTGTGTGTGTGTGTATGTGTGTGTGTGTATGTGTGTGTGTGTGTGTGTGTGTGTGTGTGTGTGTGTGTGTGTGTGTGGGAGCCGTGTTAGAATTACAGCTAGTGATAGCGGCATTTTGAGTTATGCAAGTATTATGTTTATTTACTTCCCTCTTTAAACATTTAATTTCAGTTTTATATTAATATAAAATACGAGGGTCATTCAATAAGTAAAGAGACAAATGTTTATAGCTCAAAAACGGTTTATTTCAATCTTTCAAAATTAAGGCTATTTTTCAACATAATCACCCCCCCCCCCCACAGTTATGCACTTGTCCCATCTTTCTTGCAGCTTCCTAATTCCCTTGGCGAAGAATTCTTTCGATTTACCCCGAAGCCACTTTTGCACCGCTTCCTTAACTTCTTCATTGTTAGCAAATCTTTTTCCACGTAGGGCGTCTTTGAGTGGTCCAAACAGGTAAAAATCAGATGGGGCGATGTCGGGACTGTAGGCAGGATGAGGTAAGACCTCCCAACCCAATTCTTGAAGCTTATCACGGGTCAGCTGGGCTGTATGAGGCCGGGCGTTATCGTGCTGAAGAATGACTCCTTTTGACAAGAGTCCACGGCGTTTGCTCCTGATAGCTGGTCTAACTTTGTGTTTTAGCATCTCAGAGTAGTATTGGCTATTGATAGTTCGCTGATCTTCAAGGAAATCGCAATAGACTGGACCCTGTGAGTCCCAAAAGATGGACGTCCACATCGGGGTTCATCACCTACACTTGTTCGGCCACTTTTAAACCGATCAACCCACTTGTAAAAATTCGCACGGTTCATACAACTTTTACCGTACTGTATTAACATTCTAGAAAAAATTTCACTTGGTTTTACACCTTCTGCGACTAAAAATTTAATGACTGAGCTCTGCTCTTCTAAGGTGCAATCTTCTAGTGGACTTGCCATGGTGAACTGAAAATTTTGAGTTTATGTTGACATAAAATGATGAAACAGCTGATCAGAGCATATCCCAAGGTTGCCAACTAACACCCCTGAAAATATTGTACACATTCATTGAATAGTTTTAAAATTATAGAATTTGTCTCTTTACTTATTGAATGACCCTCGTATTTAAATGTATCAGATAGAGAATTTAATTTTCTTTAATATTACCACAAAAAAATTTCAAAAAATAATATTTAGAAGAATTTTTTTCAAGAATCCAATTGTTACCAAAACCTTTTCAGATCTTCCCATGAATGTCCGATTGGGAAATACGTAGTTAAACAAATTTAAAGTCTTATAGTTTTTGAGTAATCGTCCTTCCAACATCCCACATACACACACACACACACACACACACACACACACATAAACACACATACACACACACATCCACACACACACAGACATCATCGTAAAAATGTTAAAATCGGATTGTAGGGACCTTAAAACGTGCTTATTCAATAAAATCTGGATATGCGATTTTTAGCATGAATCCAATACCTCTCTTAGCGAGAGGTAAAAAAGTTCAAGGGGCCGGGGGGGGGGGGCGTCTTCCCAGACTCACCCTGTATACCTATTTGCTTCAGGTTAGAAAACAAAACTACGCTCTTTTGTAAATAAAACAAATTTTATTAAGAAATACTGTTTAATAATAAGTATATATTTCAAATTCAAATGCAAATTTTTTTATTGATTGAAATTTTATGCGGAAATAGTTTCATTATTCAAATTGATATATAAATAAATTTTAATTTAAAAAAATACTTTGTAAAACTATACTATAGTATATCTTGTTCCATTTGAGCCATTCAGTATTGTAGAGAATAGGGCATAGTTTTGAACTCTATGAAACGCTGAGACAAGAGACAAGTTTACCCAATGTAATTTCGGCTACTTAAAACTGGAATGAGTAATGGAACAAAAAAAAATGGAACAGATTATAGATATATCTATTAAACTATCACATTGAACAATTGTGATTTATTTTCATGGCCGTCTGATTCTTGACTAAATTATAACATATAATTTTTGAAATATCTCGTGTTGTAGATCGCTACCTTGAATTTAAATTTAAACAACATTTACAGGCCTATTCTGTAAAATATTCACTTAACGAATCATTATCATAACGAAATCGTTATTTCTACTTAACGATAATCGTTATCTTCGTATCAAGTTAAGAACTTTATTTCCTATAGTCAAATTATAATTTTAAATGAAATATCTAAAATAATTCAATATAACTCACAAAACTTCTAAGTTAGATTAGTTCTGGTGGGAGTCAGCTGTCAACCTGTCAGCTGTCGGAGCCTTTCTTTTATTGTAGGCTATGCTGGAGCTACTACTACCATCTGTAGACAAATTGGGAAGCTTGCGCTTATTGGCAAAACGTTTATGTAACGAATGATTTTTTAGTCGTTAAAAAATACCGATATCGTTATCCTTTTTTCGTTTAGATTTGTCTTTGAAACATACTATACTTTACTACTTTTACGAGTCATGTGAACTTGCTCATGAACGATACAAAATAACGATTCGTAACGATAAACAATATCGTTATTCTTTTTTTGTTATGTAGAATTAAATTATTGTTTACAGAATACCACTTTAACGATTATCGTTATAATAACGATATAATAATGTATAATGTCATAACGATCTTTTACAGAAGCGTGTTAAACGATTTTCGTTATTACCATAACGACATAAAGTTTTAACGATTCGTTATGCCATAATGATGCTTACAGAATTGCCTATTATTCTTAGTTTTGCTCTAAAAATTACGGGAGAGCCAATATCCGCACTTATTTAAAATCCCAAGATAGACTCATATATTCCGGGTTTCGGGGCACACCCGGTATTTGTTTTCATTATTCGAATCAGTGTTTTGATGTAAGTCATAAATAATTGGAATAGAAAAACAAAACGAATCCTTCCGAAAATTCCTAATTTACATTAATTATACGGAAGTAAAATGTAATGCAATTAACACAAAATCGGCGGGAGGTTATGTGCTCACCTTTACGTAAGGAAGGTATTGTCTTTAGTCAAAAACTTCGATGGTGAGTTTTTATGAATAAGCCCGTCTTGGGGTCCTTATAATACGAACATACTATTTTTACCATGATGCCGTACGTGTGTTTGCGTGTGCGTGTGTATGTGTGACGATTGTTTCGGCCGCGATAACTCCAATACTACAATTCCAACAATTGCAATTTTTCGTATTCCTTCTTCTTACATCCAAATAAAGACGTGATTAGATTTTGGTTACAATTGATCAATCGAAAGTACCTTAATTTGAAGCTCAACTGTTTTTCTTAAAAAAAAAACAGTTAAATATAATTTTTTGACATATTGCGTAAGTGCTCGCACGGTACAAATATTTCATCATTACCGATATCTGTGTACAAAGCAGATTGGCACACCTAGCAATGGGTAATATGCCGTGATGATATGTTTATTTATATTAAAGAATATTTTATTCTCTATACGATTTGATTGTATTATTTTCTTCATATTCAATATATTTAGAGGTGAAAATTTATAAAGAAACTAATTACCGATAATGCAGTAATAGTTTGTATTTAAATAAATATTTAGAAAATAATCGTTCTTTAAACCTAAGGGTTAAATTGAATATTGAAATTTGCCATTTTCGTAACAGCGCTTTCAAAACAAGGCTTGTGGCACCAGTTATTTTTTTACTTTCCTTTACCTATAGATAATGAAGATCTTTTCTTTAGTCAAAAAATACGGTGATGAGTTTTTAATGAATAAGCATGTTTAGAGTCTCTAGAATACGATTTTACCATTTTTACCATGATGTCTGTATGTATATGTGTGTATCTGGGTGTGGCCTGTCTCTCAGATCGCATAATTCCAATACCATGATTTAAAAAAAAACAATTTTTCGTATTCCTCAATTTTACATTCAAAAGAAGAGGTGATTGGATTTTGGTTATTACTGGTCAGCCAAAAGTACTTTCATTTAAAGATTTTAATAGTTTTTCTTGAAAACGCAATTAAAATTTAATATTTTGACATTTTATATTATTATAAATATTAAAGAATATTATATTCTCTATACGGTATGCTTGCATTTTATAGTTCATATTAATGGATATAGATTAAAAAAATTATAAAGAAATTATATTTCATAAATCAGTCAGCTACTTAGTACGTTTGCGTTATAATTTTACTGAAAATATAGGATCTTTACAAGAAACTGTCTGTATGGAATTTCTACAAAATACAGAAACCGACGGAAGGTAATGTGCTGGCCACATCAGATTTTTTAAGTTTGTATTTATTTGTAAAAAATGTAATATCAGTGAAATAAAATGTATAGGGATGCATAAATAAATATGTATTTATTTTCTTTTAGAAAGTATCTACAGTTCAGAACGTGCGATCGTTTCCGATTAAAATCTCGAATAGGCGTGGTTTACTCAATTTCTTTAGATTTTTGTGCGTTTGGTATAGGTTTTTGTTGTTGTTTTTATAAAAATGTTAAGTAAGGTCTTCAATAACAATAACGGGCCCGCGTTCGGGTTTTCTATTTTTTGTTTCCTGAACGTTTCTAATACTAAACCACGCCTCGTCGTGATTTAATTGGTCCGCCACGCCACTTCGAGATTTTAATTTTTTGAACACTGTCCCGCGTTCGGGACTGTAGCCACGTCCTTTCTTGTACTGAAATAATTCTTAATATTTTCGCAATTCTTCCTTATTACCTATAGTATTTAAAATATATTACGCTCATCAATATATAAACCCGAATAATAACCAGTTTCTCCAAAACTGAGGTAGCTCAAAATTTGTTTAATATAGCAATAATTAGCACTAAATGAGCATAATATTATAGCATTATAAAATACCGGAATCGTTGCATGCGGTACTAGGCGTGAACTTAAAGTACCATTTGAAAAACATAACATCTTCAAAACTGCAATAGCTCAATTTTTTTTTAATATAGCAATAATTAACACTAAACGAGCATAATATTATAGAATTTTGAAATATCGGAAATACTTACATACGATACTAGGCGTGAACTTTAAGCACCATTTATACAAAAGCATATAACAAAATTATTGGACGAAAACAAAATTTGTTTAATATAACAATAATTAACACTAAATGAATATAAAATTATAATATGAAATACTGGAAATTGTTGCACACGGTACTCGGCGTGAACTTTAAGTACTATTTAAACAAAAGCAAATAACACAAAAATGAGAAGAACACAAAATTTGGTTTAAACAGCAAAATGTAGCATATTATTAGCATTAAATTATAGATATAAATTTAAACCTGTTTTTTTACTTCGGGACTCCAGATTCACAGACCTTCCCAAAGCTAGGCCGAGACCTTGAGAATTTACGTGGATCCTAAGCACTCACTGAGAGAGTGTACTTACCTATTTTCTATCTATTCCAGGCTATTGGCGCTCACAGGAGAGAGTCTGGACCATCCAGGGATTAGGGATTAGTATATTTTTTTGGATATGTTTTCCATTATGTATTTTTGAGATCTTTTTTTTTAGGATCAGAACAGTTTTAGCTTTCAGCTTTTAGGATCAGGACAGTTTTAACTTTCAGCTATTAGGATCAGAACAGTTTTAACTTTCAGGTTTTAGGATCAGAACAGTTTTAACCTTCAGCTTTACGGATCAGACAAGCACAACCTGTGGAACAGGCTGGTATTTGTTACGTTTATGTTTATCTGGATTACGAAAATGGAACAATATTACAATATGGCGTTAGCTAACAACAACTCTTAGTTTCAGTATGTACGTTCACTTAGAAACCCATCACCGGATATAAGTGCGAAGGATAGTTTGTGGAAAATATTGGATATCTTGTTGCAACTTATCCAGAATGTGTAGCGAATGCAAGAAGCTGGAGTCTCTTTTATTCTTTTTGAAGACGATCAAGGACAAATTAGCAACACGAAGCCCTTTTGCTCCCCTTTAACGCGATTTATATCGTACTTTCCAGAGAAACAAGCGGCCTTACTATACTAAGCAGCAACACAATGATGCAGTGGTGAAAGTTCGTTGTTTTATTTGTGGAAAGATAGGACATACACACTCACATTGTGACAGCAAACGGCTATGTGTACCGAATTACGTAGGAAGAAATGGAAGTGAATTTAATGGAAGTAGGAACTAGCAACCACAACAGCGGCAACATCAGCATATTCAACGTCAACAACAGCCGCAACCACAACTGAAGAAAGGAACATCTTAACAATTTATGCGGAGGTAAGCGGAAATTGTAAATTATTTTTGGATATTGAAGTTAATGGGACGGGAGTCACAGCGTATGTCGACATGGGGTCCACTTGTATCACCATGAAGGAATCAGTAGTATAACAACTAGAATTATCATTCAACAAAAACAAGACAGTTACTCTGCGTGGTTTTGGGAACGGATTTGTAAAGACTTTAGGCGAAACTGGAGTCCAGAAGTTGGCAATTGACGAAGTAGATCTAGATGTTAGTATCAAACACAGTTCAATTTATACCCATCATTATTGGACAGCCTGTCACGGAATCACCGGAAGTAGTTGTGTACAAGGATGCAATTCGGCTAAGATATCTCAGGAAAAACTACTCACCATCCAGTGAAATTGAAGCGACACACTGTACGAAGGTAAATATTTGGGCCAAACATGCAACTGTTATACCTCCAGGATATGTAGGACATGTGATCTACCAAGTGGAGGACAAAGGAAAACTTTTTGTGGATTTAAGAGTACGAAAACCTGAAAGAAACGAGCACGTATTTCTGCGAACAATTGTAGTAGCAGACAAGGATATGGAATGTGTTCTGTCAGTCGTGAACTGATCAGATGCGGATTTAACATTTCAGAAGGACAAAATTGTAGCAAGAGGATGGAAGTGTCATGTTGATAATACACAACGCCGAAAAATAAAGGAATTTACATTACGGAGGATAAACTACACGTAGGGACGGATATAAGTGAGGCTCAACGCGAATAACTGATACGTCTACTGCAGGAATATAGAGATTGTTTTGCAAAAACTGTTAAGGATATTCGATGCACGAATGCGAACTAACTGGATATTTTACTGACTGATGACACATCCATTACTTACAGGCCATATAGATAGTCAATTAAAGAAAGAAAACAGGTTCAGGAAATGGTACAAGAGCTTCTGGATGGCGATATTATACGCGAATCAACCTCACCCTTTTCAGCACCGATTGTACTACTGAAGAAGAAGAACGGACAAGCGCAAATGTGTATCGACTACAGGCATTTAAACAAAGTAACAGTGAGAGACAGATACCCAATACCAACGAATGACGACCAACTGGATCGATTGCAAGGAGCTAAGTACTTCACAACTTTAGGTATGACGTCAGGATACTACCAGATACCTATCGCGGAGAACTCGAAGTACAAAACTGAATTTGTAACACCGGACGGACGTTTCGAGTTTAATCGTCTCCCTTTTGGATTATCTAATGGACCATTAGTTTTTCAGAGGTTGGCTAACAAAGTTCTAGGATCATGTCGTAACACCATCGCTATAGCTTACTTAGATGACATTATCTGCCCATCATCATCATTTACAGACGGAATTCAGCGATTAACGACACTGTTTGACATTTTTAGGGCAAACAACTTGACACTGAATATGAAGAAATGTTTCTTTTTCCAGAGCAGCATCAATTATTTAGGATTTCAGATTGATCGAGACTGAGTTCGACCTGGAAAGGAGAAACTAAAAAGGCACCGAGGAATTTGCATCAAATAAGACAGGTTGTAGGACTTACAAGTTATTTTCGACACTTCATTAAAGATTACACTAAGATTGTGCGACCGATTACTAATCTAACGAGAAAAGATGCACCGTGGAGCTGGGAAGCAAAAGAACAAAAAGCATTTGAAGAACTAAAGGAAAAGCTTACAGAACAACCACTTTTGCGACTCTACAATTCGAATGCCAAAACAGAGGCGCACACGGACGCCAGCAAGTTAAGATTAGGAGGAATCCTGCTGCAGAAATTGGACAAGTAAATTTCACCCAGTTGCTTATTTGAGTAGTCAAACTTCACCACCGGAAATGAAGTATCATTCGTATGAGCTGGAGACTTTAACAGTAATCGTAACGTTGAAGAAATTTAGAGAATATCTGCTGGGAATACATTTTAAATTATTAACATACTTTACACTAAAAGGAATTTGGTACCTAAGATTGGAAGATGGTGGCTGGAACTGCAGGAATATTTATTCGATATAGAATATCGCCCAGGATTACGAATGGCTCATGTCGATGTAGAAACCCCGTGCCAGGAGAAGGACTTTCTGCAGAATTTGGAACTTTTCATATCAAACAAGCTGACTGGATACTCGCCGGATCAAAACGTAGTCAACGAACAAAGTACAGTAATGTAATCGCTATAGATCGTATGATACCCTATATAGCACCACAAGGAATGTCTGATTCATCAAGTGAGGTTAGCGAATCCGATGATGACTTATACGGTGTCGCGGATTAGTTCGCGGGGACGCGAAGAGAGTCAGGATAGCCGAACTGTTAGCGGCATTTTGAGTTATTCAAATGTATTAAAAGTATTATGTTTATTTACTTCCCTCTCAATCTTTTAATTTCAGCTTTATATTGAATTACATGATCGTATATATTAAAAAAATGATTGTTTATTTAGGTATCGGTCAGTTGTACTAGAGCTGCTGAAGCGACAACATCAGGGTATAGAGGATGTATTTATTTATTTTTGAGTAACGGTGAGTGCTAGAGTTGTGTTATTACTAAATGATGTTGATCTTACGCTGCGATGTTGAGAAAGAGCTATTCTGCCGTTCAGCTGTACCCTCGCTTGCGGGCTGAGGAAGAGTTTACAGTGCGGCTAGGACTGGTTGCTCTCACGCTGCGGTGTTCGGAAAGAGCTGTTCTGCGTTTCAGCTGTACCCTCGCTTGCGGGCTGAGGAAGAGTCTACAGTGCGGCTGGGACTGGTTGCTGTCCACTGTTGGTGTTGAGAAAGAGCTATTCTGCGGTTTAGCTGTACCCTCGCTTGCGGGTTGAGGAAGAGTCTACAGTGCGGCTGGGACTGGTACCTAATCCTATTCCCAAAGCTAGGCCGAGACCTTGCGTATTTACGTGGATCCTAAGCACCCACTGAGAGAGTATACTCATCTATTTTTTATGTTCCAGGCTATTGGCGCTTGCAGGACAGAGTCTGGATCATCCAGGGATTAGGGATTATTATATTTGTTTGGATATGTTTTCCATTATGTATTTTTGAGATCTTTCATCAATTAATTATATTGGTTTCTAACACTAGTAATAATGTACATAGATGTCAAGTGTCATAATTTTTCATTCAGAACATAATTTTCCAATTCCATGTGGATTATTTTCCTCGACAAGTATATTCCACATTACTGATGACAAATATACAACATAAAATCAGAATATTTTTAAATGTTAAATGAAAAATTATGACATGGGCCCCTATATCTGCTTGCCAATGCCAACGACGTAACATGACTGCTCTCGCCGTAGTAGAAAATTTATTACTTATAAATGTGCACATTTTGTTGTATAAATTTTTATATGTTTAGTATTACATCTAATATAATTTCAAACTTCCAAGGATCTTTATAGTTTTGTTTATGTGTTAGATCAAAATGCTCCTCTTGTAGTAATCTATAAATAATACTGAAATAATTCAAAAATACCTATGTAATAAAAAGAAATAATTTTTATATTTATATTGTAATATAATACGAACAGTAAAAAAATGTATAAAAAGCTAGTACCTATATACATAACTTCCTTCTGAATCGAGTTATGTCAAAATAGATTCCCTAAGATCTACATCAAAAGTCTTTGGCATATCTTGGAAAACTCATGTTTATTTGAAACAAATCTATTGCATTTAATGAATCTTATTAAGGTCCTTACATAGTCACAGGACATGAAATTTCTTCTACCTGTCATTAGAGCTGGGAACTATTTAAAGTAAAAGTACTACAAGTATTACTTTAAATACATCCAGTATTTACAATACGTCATATAAAATACTTTTGATAATTAGTACTGTACTTAAAATACTTTTTTTCATAAAAATAACTTAAAATACTTTTTGGTACTTAAAGTATCCAAAAGTATTTAAAGTAACTTAAATACTAAATACTTCACACATGCGCAAGAACATATTGCTGTGTTTATGCACTTCTGTTAGCACGGGTTTGAGCAAGTATAGGTAGGTACTAAAGTTTTCGCTATCTACAATTTTAATCGAATAATTGAAGATGTAAATGAATATAAATGAAGACGTAATGCATTATACGTATAATGGACATTTTGAAAAAAAAATTATTAAAGGGTATTTCTACTTGCTCATCATTATTATGGAACAAGTATAAAATTTTCCTACTCCATTGCGTGAAGTAGTAGCTATACATATTAATCAGAGTAAATGATGTCTGACTTTCATTAGCAATACGTAAAATCCAATGCTTTTCTTATGGAGTTTAATTTAAAAATATTTATATGCGCGAAGCCTTTTTTTATACGCACGTGGATACACATTTTCATGCATATATATCATGAATATACTATTTTTTTAAATAGGTATATGGGACTTTAAAATTAGTGGCTACTTTAACTGTCTTATTGGATGACAGTGATATACCTAAATTCGATAATTTTTTGTCAAATTTCAACTGATTTAAAAAAAATACTAAGTTCTAGTACTGTAAGTAGGCAAAAAATGTACTTAAAGTTACTTATATACTTTTCTTGTAAGTATTAGTATTTAGTACTTGAATACTTTTTCGTCAGTGTCAAGCACAATTTGCGTATTTGTCCCTAAAATAATTTTACTGGAAATTTAGAATCGTTTGCAAGAAAATTTAGGCATGGAATCTGTGCAAAATATACTGAATAATTGACGGAAGGTATTGTGCTGACCATATCAGATTTTTAAATAAGAAATGTAGTTCACTTTTTAAAAATAATTTTTCACGATCGTCCAAAAAAAGGAACTGTTTCTGATCACTTTTTAGACCGGAAAATCGTTCTTTATTGAGCTACCTTGGAAAATTGTCTATAAGGGATCAGAAAGGTTAATTATTTATTTATTTATTTCTTCGCAATAAAAAATAAAATAATGCATACGTAAAGATTTTTATTTATTTTTTTCAGGACCGCGAAAAAAATATTGCACCGAACATGACCTTAAAGTGTCTTTACTGAGTTCACAAGCTTCCAAGGCTAGCCTACGGCTCGTCCTGGAATATGCTTACTCGCCCAGTAAAGTATCACTTTCACGTCTTGCTACATAAATTCCTATTACAAATAAACTTTGTATTAATTAAGCCGTAACTTGACACATTTTAATCAAGAAATAAAACTATACTTATTACTTTGTAAATATCACTGACTTATTCAATATTTTTAACTAGTCTCGGTCAGTTTGGTCATCATCAGACAAATGTATAATTTGAAAAAGTACAGCAAATAAATAACACGCTTTGAACAAATATATGATTGGCTTAGTACAACAAGAGAAGAGGGGTGCATATATTAAGTCGGTCTGTTCATTCAGTAAAGTAATGCCTGTATTATTCTTGGATTTGCAAATTTCCAAAGCTTCTAATAAGTTTAATTTTTATTTTGGTGTTATTGAAGTTTCGGGCAGATGGTTGTTATCTAGTAAATGGTTAAGAAATGTCGAATCTAAATTTTGGAGTTTGTAGGAGCGCATATGTTCTTTTAACCTAATGTTGAAATTCCGACCAGTCTGACCAATATATACAATTTTTATAATTTCCTGTTTACTTAACTGTAAACAACTATCTACCTTCTTAGCAACGAGCCCGATAGGTACGTTTTTACGTCCCAGACCGGTAGTACATAGCAACAACCTTGACGACGAAGGTATTTAAAAATTGACTATCAGATAATTTGTAAATTTTAAATTAAATAAATATGCATTTAATATATTTCAGCTTAATAACGCATCACTGGAATCTTGTTCAAAACAAACACGACGCTTTTGATTAAATAATAATTATTCTAAATAATTAGCCCTACCGGGCTCGACCCGTGATGTTCTAGCTCGCCCGTAAATGCTTAGCTACACACCAGATTTATCTAAATAATTTGTGGAATCTTTATTATAAAAAATGCACTTTTACAGTTTTTTTTTGAACGATTTGAAAGTTATTGTTATGTTGTGCTTACTTGTTCCATAAATTATTTAGATAAATCTGGGTGTACATAAATTAAATTGTAAAAATTGTGAATCTGTATATATATAGTGTTTAATTAAAATCCTGGCCATACGCGTTTAACATGGGAAATCAGTTTTTCCTTGCGCAAAAGTTCCCAAATTATATTAGACAAAAATACTTCAAATAAATGTTGTAAAGAATTAAATTCTGCACCCGAGTTAGTAATAAGATTTTATTTTTGACATTTAATAACCGAGAAAATCAATTTTAAAGTTTTTTGAAGATTGCTGATTTATAACGATAGCCATATGCAACTCAAACAAAATTTGTCCACCATTTTATAATCTGAAGCTTTTCTTCATGAGAAAACTGTTCCATACTTTCAAAGAAATATGTTATTGAACGAAAATCACAAAACACAAACTTTTTTGACAGTTAAGATGCCATACAACTGTTTGTAATTTTGTTTGAGTTCCATGGCTACCGCTATAAATCAGCTATATTCGAAAAAATTAAAATTGATTTTCTCAGTTATGAAATGTCAAAAATAAAATCTTATTACTAATTCGGGTGCAAAATTCGACATTCATTTGAAGTATTTTTATCTAAAATAATTTGGGAACTTTTGCGCAAGGAAAAATTGATTTCCCATGTTAAACGTCTATGGCCAGGTTTTTAATTAACACACTGTATATATATATATATATATATATATATATATATATATATATATATATATATATATATAAAAGTAAATTTGATTTTTCTAGTCATTTTTCAGTATGCTATCTATGGAAAACAAAAACTAATCTTTGTCAATTTGAATTATTTAGGATATAAATCAAGTAGAACACTGTTTATAACATTTTAAACAAATATTTGTTTCATTTTAATTTAAGCTCAATTGTTTTTCATTCATAGCCTACTGAAAAATAATTATAAAAATTAAATTGATTTAAAATTCAATTGATTTTTTCTCAATATTTTTGTCATGTAAAGATATAAAATAATCTCATGGTTGAATTCAGAAAAAATACTGTATCGAATAGACATAAAAAATATGTATAATCCCATTTGAAAAAATATAACTTTATGTTGTAACTTGAGAACCACTGGTTTAAAAAAATATTCTCTTCTCTAATGAGATATCCCCCTTGGTCTTCTACTTTGTTCTATAGTATTTTTTTGTAACTATAATAATAAAGAAAATAATGGCGGTGATTGGTTTTGGTGTTACATCCTGTATATATATATATATATATATATATATATATATATATATATATATATATATATATATATATATATATTCTATTTGATTTATATCCTAAATAATTCAAATTGACAAAGATTAGTTTTTGTTTTCCATAGATAGCCTACTGAAAAATGACTAGAAAAATCAAATTTACTTATATTTCAATCGCATTTTTTTCAATATTTTTATTATGTAAGGATATAAAACTGATATATGGTTGAATTCAGAATAAAATACGTTATCGAATAGGCATAAAAAATGTGTATAATCCCATTTAAAAAAATATAACTTTGTGTTGCAAATTGAGAACCACTGGTTTAAAAAAATATTTTATTCTAAAATAGGATGTCTCCCTTCGTCTTCTACAATTTTGTTCTATAGTATTTTATTGTAACTATACTAATAAAGAAAATAATTGGCCAGACTGGTCGGAATTTCAACATTACGTTACAAGAACATATGCAAGGCGCATATTTTGGAGTTTATAGGGCATAAACTCCAAAATTCTGATTCGAAATTTGCTAACCTTTTAGTAGATAACAAGCATCTACCCGAAACTTCAATACACCGATTCATTTCGCAGAAAAAGGAATAAATTAAATTTATTAGAAGCTTTACAAATTTGGAGCGAGAGAAGGGCATTACATTTTCAAATGATTCGTTATATCATCATCATAATAAAACGGTTTAGGCTAGTTAGCCTGTTCCGTTATCTTAGAGCATTGAATTATTGGTCCTTCCATCTTTTCCTTGGTCGACCGGTTCTTCTTCTTCCTTTTGGTTTGTAGTGTATTAGCTGGTATGGTATTCTGCTGTGGTCCATTCTTTCGACGTGGTTTTTCTATTCTTCTCTGTATGTGTCTAATGTATGTATAATATTTTCTGTATTTAATTTTTCTCTAATTGATTCGTTTGTTTGTCGATCTAACAATGATTCGTTATATGTCAGTTAAAAATAGTGCAAAAAGTACAATTTTCACTACCAGAAGGAAGACATTTTGTGTCACTCTTCTTTTGGACATATTTTCAATAATAAATCATTTAGAAGACTGTAGTACATGTTCCCATTAGGTGCGTATAGTCGAAGTTGGCTATAATTGGATAAGTTATATTGCGCTTAATCCGTATTTTATACCGAGTGTTTTTTGTGAACCGTAGGAAATATAATGGTAAAATTTTCATGTTGCTGCAAATTCTACCGTATTAATTTTAGACGAGAAGTGTAAATACAGAAAACATTCAGATTTAAAAACTGTATCTAGCAAGCCTAGAATTAATAATTTCACGCGTTTCGTTTGCAAACGAGAGGCAAAATAAAAGTAATAATTTTAGCTATTAATGGCACATGAGCAATAAGTAGGTATAGCGACGGTTGAGCCTGGGAAAATTTTCTTGACCGTGGGAAAATTTTCTTGACCGTGGGAAAATTTTCTTGACCGTGGGAACTTTCTTCTTTTTGCCGTTTCTTTTGATGTCGCCGACAGTGTCCGACCTTGAGAACAACTTGTTTATTGTGTGTGACCGATTGGGGCCCCGTGAAAGCATAGGTGCGCGTGGCTGTATTTTGTATAGAGAATGCTAGAAAATTATATGGCACGACGCTGTGCAGACACGTAGTTATTTTGTTTCTGTATTAAGTAAAAATGGGCATAGGCATGACTGGTGAATAAATTATAGTTCATCCAGGGATCATGTTCCGAAGGCTCGTTATCGTTTTTTATAAAAAGTTTATTATAGAAACAGGTTAAGATTGACCGAGGCGTAGGAGTAATGCAAGAGACGGTACTGGAACTGGAAACTTGTTGAGAAGTAATAAAAATTGTTGCAATTTGAAGTGAACACACGGTTAATATTATGTTAAATAAAAAAGTTTATAAGGTAAAGGTATTTGAATCAGCAATGAAAACAAGCAGGTGTGGACCGTGAACTTTTGGGGCCCTGGGCTAATACTGTGTTGGGGTCCTGGGCTAATACTGTTTGGGGCCTGGGCTAATATTGTTTGGGGAGGCAAACTAATTAACCATCTAATCGCCAGTTTGTCAAAAACTTTATATTGTTTTTTAATGCAGCATGGTGTTTTGGGGGGATAATTAGCTGCTTTTATTGCAACAATAATAAATAGCAAAGGTTACCTTGATATTTTAAAAGCAGCTTCAGAGCTATGTCCCGAAAAAGGCTTAGTAGACAATTTTAATTTCATACATAAGAACGATCTGACAAATAATTTGCGTCTTGTAAGAGAATGGCTATTGTATAATACTTATCAAAAATAAAGTCAATCCCCCCCCCCCTCCTACAATTAGCTTTTGTTTATAATTTTAATTCAATATATTAAGTGGATTTTAAACCCGCTGTTTGCTTTATAATAATATTAGAGAACTTTTGGAAGGTTTTAAGAGTATAGTATTTTAAATATTTTTATTATTTTGAAATGTTTTTGATTTTACTATGTGTTATGCATTAATTTATTAATTATACAGTTAATTTTGAGCTCCATCACTCTCCACTTAACCATCGGGTTTTATTATATATCCTTTAATTAATTAGTTATACTAGTCATTCTTTAACTTTTAAAGAAGACAGTCAGTTAATTAAAATGGTTTTAACAAAAGTCGACAAAACAAAACTTTCCATTTTAAGTGCTATAATTTCACAAGAATTAATAGATGAAAACTATTATGGGGCCTGTTTACCAGCAGCATTAATATTTTGTGACGAAGCAAGAAAATTAGGGTACTCACCAGAAATTATTTTAGGACAACAGCGATATTATTCTCAGGCATATTCTGTACTTCATTTTTGCACAAAAGTTAATGAAGAGCTATTTGACCCTAGTTTACAAGTACTTCAAAAATACTGCGGCGTAGATCCCAAAGATTTTAAATTTATTCCTGCCGAAATAACTCCAAGAAGCATAGATGAGTTTCTTATGATTAGAACTTACAATAACTACAAACAATCACAGTGTTCGGATGATTATTTCGACGCTGACGACGTACCGCATACTTTACTTAAAATAAGGAAAAATATACAGTATAGAGTTAAAAAGGTGTTAAAATAAAAGTATCTGTGTATAAAAAATGTGTAGAAGGGTAAAACAAGTAATGTTTTTATGTAAAATTAGAAAAATGTAACAAAAAATATTGTGATGTGAAAAAATGTATTATATAATTAAAAATAAAGCACATATAATCACATACAATTAAACATTAATTAATCCACAACCTGAATTTACAAGTCCTTCAAAATACTATGAGGTAAATCCCAAAATTTTTGTGTTTATTCCTGCTGAACTGAAGAAATGAAGATGAATTTCGTAAACATTATAATAAATATAATTAATTCAGCGACCTACCGGAAACTTTAATGAAAAATAAGGAAAAATATTGAATGTAGACTTACGAATAGGTTGGATGTACATTGACCTAAGGAATCCTGTTCGTATAACGTCATCCACTTTCTCTCTCACTCAAGGTCGGCTTATGTGCTTCAGTTTACATGTCATAAGAATGCAAACGGTAGCAATGACGACGGTGAATTATTTATAAGACTAGAAAAACTAATTAATATTAAACATTAAAACTAATATTACAGCACCTCAAAAATGTTACTAATTTTTTGTAGATATGTATTCTGACTCTTTCCAAATGTATTACAATATAAAATATTTTAAAAATATAAAACTTTCTTAAAACAAAATTTGGCTTAGTTTTGTTATGTTATATTTTATATAAATATATTACAAAAAATTGTTGTGGACACTATGGGTAATTAAAAGAACGTGAATAAATTAAAATGTTTATTATAGAAACAGGTTACAATATATAAGAAAAAATATAAATACATAAATTTTATTACAATAGCACAATAATTTTAATTGAGGTAGTTTAACCTCCATTTTTCTAACATTTTTACAGCATAAAAGTGTACATATTTAGTTTTAAATGTTAGTAATATTAAATTAATATTATTTTTATTGCACATATAATGATCTTACTTTTAAAACTGTTCTTAAAATATAATTTTTTTGAATAATTATAAGGAACAATAAGCAATTTATTTGAATATGTAGTGTTTACAATTTTTTATAAAAATAATTGTAAACATTATTTTAATGTTGCTTACTAAAATTTGTTTATAAATTTTTAGATATAAATAAAATGTTTTAAATAATAAAATTACATATTCTTTAATTTTTTGTATCCGTACGGAACCGAATCATGTTCTATAAATTTTCTTTTACATGAAGTTGGTCTGAATACTTTTTGCTCGATACGTGTTATTACTTCATGTTGTTTAGTTCTTCTTATGGCATTAAATGTGATTTTTTTGGGGTCTGCGTCTTCATTTATAACCATATCTTTCAGTGTATTAAAGTTGACTGATTTGCTAACCTCGTGATTTATACAAATTCCTTTTACCATGCAAACCTCAGTATATTTATTTGTTGTCGGTGAATAAACAATATATGCATAATTTTTCGGGCCACCCGAAGCAAATTCTGTAATATAACTTTCGGGGCCATATTCAGTTAATTCATTAGTCATATCGCCGACACAGTTTCCCAATACAGGATTTTCATCACCAGGTTTTGATACATATACTACTGAGTCTGTATCACAATATAACACCCTCTCCCCCAGTTGTTCCAAATAATAATATAATTTTAAACGTGTCTGGGTTGTGGTATATGCGGCTAAACACACATTTACTGTCGATAATACATCGTATGTTTCTTCCCTATGTTCATAATTAATCACAATTGTGTTATCATTAATAGGCAAAACGGTATTACATAACTATAATCGACGGATCGGTCATCATATTAAAAAACTCATGAGGTTTGTTGATAATTTTTGTTTTTGGTTGATTTTCTCTCTGTCCTAATTTCCCCCAGAACGAGTTCAGAATTAATTTTGCTAGGGCTCTTAACCCAGGGTTTTCTAAAATTTCTTCAAACTCCAATTTTAGGCCTTCTTGATTAAAAAATTCTTCAACATACATTTCTTTCTGTTCGTTTGTTATACAATTTTTTGGTCATCCCGATGCCTGTTGTTTAATTTTTATAAACTTATCCATCATACCAGTAAACAACCCCATCACATTATTTTTCTCATTATATTGTTCAACCTGATATTTCCAAATTTCTTGTATTTCCAATATTTTATAACCCATTTCAACGGCTTTTAGTACCTCGTCGATAACCCATGTACCTGTTATTGCTCGATCCGATTCGCCATGTTCGCACTCTGCTTTATTTTGATTTTTACTACAAACTTTGCATAGAGAAAACATTAATTTATTATTTTGTTTTGCTGGTAATACCGGATGATATAAATTTTGTGGCGGTAAGACTGTACATTTTATTACACCATCAAGATCTGCTATATTTTTAGGGCACTCATTTCCAACATAAACTGTGGGGTGACCTATCGGGTATTTACCGTATTTACAAACATACGGGTATAAAGAACATATATCAATATAGTGTATTTTCTCCCCGTCTTTTGTTTTGTAATAAGTTTTATTGTTTTCCGTTCGACCTCCGTAAAATGCATCACGTGGGTTAAGCGGAGAATTTACTATTAGTTGTGATGTATTTGCATACTCTTTTATCTCGGGGTTTTCTTGCATTTCTCGAATGAAATTACACTGCCACATTTCAATCACCTCATACCCCAAAGATCTTAATTTTTCGCTTTTGGCTACAGTTGACTCATAACGCTGGTTAAGAGTTTCGGTAGAGTTATCAATTAGTGGCTTATCTCTATGATATTTTTGACAGTTGGGGTGCCCGTGATAATAACACCCGTGAAATTCAAACACCTGATTTGTGTCTTCACAATAACCATCTACTCGTAATCCACCCAATCTTATTTCTTTTTGTTTTGCAGCGTGTAAAATGTTAATATTTCGTGTGTATTCTTCCCACACGAGCCATTCTGTTGCAATTCTAGATTGGTTGTCACGATTACGATAACCTCCTTTGGGTATTATACCAATGGTTTTAGACTTTAAAAAGTTACGGCGATACACCTTATTGCATGCGGACGCGATAGTACATCCCTCGGTAAAAGGACATACATTGGCTGTAGAAAGTAACTGTTTTCTAAATTTAAGACACGCCTGTGCAAGAATCTCCACATCTGAAATGCAATAATCAACCAAATCGCGTTGCATATCAAACTCATCATTTTTGTGGTTATTATACCAGTTTAAAAATGTTTCTCTTTCCCCTAATTTCATGGTATCAGGGCTGTAGTACGATGCATTAGGTAAAGGCCCAATATATTTTTCATTTTCCAACGTATTAAACAAATGTGGAAAGTAACCCTTTTTTAATATATTCGGGAGCCCAAATACTTTTGGTAGTTTTGACAGTGCCATAGGAAAGTAATTAAGAGAGTCGAGAAATTTAATATTTCCCAAGACCATTGAGATAATTTTTGTGCCACGCATAATCAGCACGGGTGTTAAAATAGTTTTTGTTAAAATGTAGTTTAAAAAGAACTGATGGTCAAACGCCTGGCCGTTATGTGCGAGTACTACAATGTTTTTAAAAATTTTGCGCGCTTCTGTTAGATACGTTATAAATCGGGCAATAACATCTTCTTTCAATACAGTCAACCTTAGACCACATTTTCGACACATGTATAAATTTTTTTCATTTATGCACGTATCACAGCATTGTTTGTAAACACATAAATTGGGCTCGTGCTCGAATGTGTTTTCACTAACAATCTTCTCTTGCCTGGTTTCTAAATCGTAAAAAACGAACAAAAAGTCTTTTGTCTTGGGAACCCCAGTGTCAGGCTGCATGTAGCACAAATGGTCTTGCGGCTGATGCTTCTTGCAAATCTTGCAGTACACCTCTCCGCAAAAGTGTACTCTCTCCGCTCTAATGGTTTTCATGCAAAATTCGCAGCACGTAATTTGACTACACACCGTATTTTTACCCAGTGATTTGGGTTTTACATGGTTTTCAAAGCATTTTTGACTTTTGAACCATCGATGGCAGTCATCGCACTTAACTTTAAGTTCTTGTGCACACACTGGAGATTGTTGACAGGCTTGACAAGTACCCCCGCATCTGTGTTGATTTTTATGATCGTATGGTACGTGACATTTTTCACAATAATAGCCACAACAAAACGCTGCTGTCAATGATGTTATAACGTTGTAATGACCTTCGTGATAAAGCAAATTTCAAGTGAAATCGCCCTTTTCACCTTCAAACACAACGTTGCGACCTTTTCTACCATGCTGGTAAACACAAATTTTGTATTTATCTGTAAAGTAGCGTTGTAACTGACGCAGTTCTTCTATTCCCGCACCTTCGTCAGGAATAACAACTGAGGCCTCTTTTAAAAGTTGTAGAGCTCTTATTGTTTGCAACTTTCGCGTATCTTTGCGCACCTTTATAAAATCAGAATCCTTTTTAACTTTTGCGACTGCAACAACCAGGGCTCTAGGTAAACATAAATTATCACTATTATTAATAGTAATAATGCCCCGTCGCATGCCGCACTCTTCATTAAAGGTGTTATATTTGTTTTGTCTTTTATTTCCCATTCCCTTAGGTAAGCGTACGGTTGTTACGCCTGAAACAAAAAGTACTATTTTAAGGCTAAAAATATTTAAACCAGTAAATGCTTATTTATGATGGATTTATTTAAAAAATCGATTTTAAAGTTTACAAATGCATGTGAGAATTCATGATGTATTTAAACATAAATTTTTATATTCTAAATTTTATTTTAAAATTTATAAATTACACCAATTTAAATACAGTTTTAGAATTTTTTGCAAGTAAACAAAATGATGTGAGGGTCTAAAATAGTAAATAGAATTCAAATGCATTTTTATAATTGTCAAAATATTTAGCAACCACTTCATTGTTACACAAAGAAAATGTCATTTTTTGAATACATGAATATATAAATCTAAATTTATAATGAATTTGTTAATGTATGTATAATTATTTACCTAAACAAAACGTATCGGTGTTCAAACCTAACGAGTTGGATTGAAATATCCCCGAAAGCACATTCCAAACATCGTCCACTCTTACTTCGGATGCGTCTTGAAAATTTTTCCAACCTTGGCCATTTTTAAAATATTTGCTACAAAATGTAAATCCAACCTTATCTGTTGGTTCTACGTCCTCCGTGGAATACAATATTATATTACTGATCGCATCGCGCACCCACTTAACACCATCCTCTCCTTCCGGTATCGGTTTAATATTAAATTCAACTGTTCTTCCTTGAATGTTAAAGCGTTTGACTGTTTTCTTGTAATCTTTAATTATAATAAACTTTTCCATTTTTAATAAAAACAACCTTTTCTCCTTGACGGTTACAGAGAGAATGACTAATCCAGCAGTTCTTGTAGTGTACTTAACGAGCGAGTTTGTACTTGTTTACCTCGAATTTCTCCAGGCAGACATTTGCAATCGAGGTTATTTGATTCGATAAGGATGACTAATTGTGCAACTATCTCCATGTTTAAAATTTAGTATTCTTTCAATCATTAGACTGAGAATACCACATATAGGGCAAATATTTTCTTCGCATTGTATAATCTGAAAAATAATTTGTATGTATATTATTCCAAATTTTAAGAAATTATAGTACTTACATTCATTTTCAAGGAAAAATATTAATTTCAATTTACTTGGTTTAATATTTCCCTACATTTACCACATTCATTTTTAGTAATAATATTTATAATATAGTCTCCACACTTGAAACACCGTCTATGCCCAAATGCTTCGTTTAAATCAAATAGTTTTATATTGTGTTGTTCCGAAAGATATGTACTAATGTTAGAAAAATCGATCCTTATATCTAATAAATTCAAATAATAAGAACTTCGAGAACTTTCGTCAAAGCAATCCTTACAAATAATTTTATAATTTAAATATCGATTTTGATTAAAATTTCTTGTAATAGGAATTCTGTTAATATTTGAACTTTCAATTTCCACGTAGTGATTATAAATGCATACAACTGTATTTGATTTTAGGCTGTTCAAAAATGTTTTTCTTTTTAAAATATTATTTTGAGTAACACCATTTAAAATAGGCATTGCTACAGTGTAGCACTGAGCTCTTTTATTAAAACTTGCAATATTTATAAGTAAAAATTATCCATTTGTGCTATTTACATATAACTGAAACGAAACGCATTTTTATTATCGTTATATACCATAATTGTTTCCAAAGAAACCAGTTTAGACATTGTGTCTGGTCAGTTACATTCATAACCAAAGGTCGTTACCTCCAAATACGTCTAATGTGTTATGTTTACATTTTTAAACCTGTTGTACTAAACAAAAGTTTATTTCATTTCGCTTAATCATAATAATTTTTACCTTTATATTATGTTAAACACCATACCATAAACGTTTCAAATGTTTTTCAAGAAACCAGTTTGTGTGTGATCAGTTACATTCGTAAGCTAATTGTATTATGTAGGAAGATAAAAAATTGAAGTGACATGTTAGTATAGGATTTTATCATGGAAATGTGTTTGAATATCAACATAGATTATGTATAAATATTTTTAAGACAATATTCTGGTTATAAAGGATATATTTTATTGTTAAAATAGTATGTTGGAGGAGGAGGGTTAAACCTGTGTTATATAAATGAATAAATTCAAAGATCTCTGTTCTATATAAAAAATGGCACTTAACCAGTTAAATAAACTCGCTGTTGGCTTCGAGTATAAATTTTTTTCTGATTTGACAGTGAATGAAAAATATTTAATAAAAAGTGCGAAAGAAATTAAAACAAAATACGGTCCAAGAGTTATTTTGGAACTTGAAGAGTTTACTATATTTCTACCCCAGAGATTCCAAAATATAACAGATCAATAAATCATAGAGTTGGGAGGGAAATATATAACAAATATAACTACATCAGACGATAGATTCGTAAAATTTCGATTTGATAGGTGAGTGAACATTAATAATTATATAACTTTTTTTCTAATTTAATAATTATATTTTAGTATGGAGCAAGAGGATGTGTAAAATTCAGTAAAATATGAAAGTATCTAATTTTTTTAAAAGCTCTGTAGTTAGATTAGTTGATTGTTTATCGGAAACACATATTTTTTTTGTGTTCAGTATCTGACACATTATAAAACCGAAATAAATCAGGTGAAATACATTGCTCAGACTGTGCTATGAAAACTGATTTTTGGAATTTAAAATTTGTACCATCTCATGAAGAACATATGCAAAGTTACATCCAGAACGATTTTGAATACTGTATAATTTGTGAGAAAAGAATTAATATATTTGTTAATTACTCAAGGAAATGTTTAAAATGTTCAATACTTTTTAGTCGAAGAGGTAGAAATAATTCAAGAAAAATTCTCAAACGTTATTTAGAAAACAAATCATTTAGAAGTATAGTTAACAAACAATATAAAATAAGGTTATAAGTAATTATTTGTTCTTATGCAAAGTCTGTGGTACAAAGTATAAATTAAAAAATAGTTTACAAAGACATATTAAATATAAATGTAACAAAAATTCAAATTTACTTTGTGAGTATTGCGGAAAGCAGTATAGTTCATTCTCATTTAAAAGGCATTTGTTTAATCTCCATAATATAAAGGTTAAAAACACTATGCAGAAAAGTGCCAACCAGCAGCTGTCTCCTCATTCACCTAAACGAAGAAAATTGTCTCATGATTACATATATTGTGATTCATGTGAACTTAATGTAATCAAGTCTCTTTTCAATTCTCATTTAAAAACAAACAAACACAAATTAAAAGCTTGCACTAATTGTGGACCTAATATTTCAATAATTAAGACAGCTTTCAAAAACAGAATAATATCTTTTAAAATTAGTAACGAAAATATTAAATCAGATATTGTAACATTCTTAAAACAAATTAAAAATCAAACATGTAAAATAATTGCAAATCAACGTAGTATTCATAACTCAATCAAAGTGAATATGGAATTATTTTGTCTATATATTTTACCAACGAAGGGAGACATAAATGAAATTAAATCGTTCAACACAAAATTTCAAGGAATTACACAGTCTACGAATATATCAGAAATTTATGACAACTACTCATCACGAATCATTGCAGACACCGAAGAATTTCAGGTATTATCTTTAAATTGTTTTAAAAGTGTCATATGAATATATGCTTACAGGAAAAGGATTCTGGTTGGAGTTTGGTACATGTGGAACATTTAGAAATAAATGTAAACAAATATAGTCCATTTTCGGCATCCTCATACATCCCACTACCATCGGAAATAGAAAAGAAGAAAGCTTGTGTTAATGTACAAAACGGTGACGAGAAATGTTTCAAATGGGCTATACTGTCTGCGCTTTATCCTTCACCCGATCATGCGGATAGGGTCATAAAATATATACCACACGAAAACAAATTAAATTTTACACATTTAAATTTCCCAGTACGTATTGAAGACATTCATTATTTTGAGGAAATAAACAATGTATCCGTAAATGTATTTGGGATTGAATTTGATTATGAAAACAGAAATTATATAGTTGTAGGTCCGCTGCACTATACAAAAAATAGAAAGCAGAATCATGTTAATTTATTATATCTGGAGGATGATGATAAAAATCATTATGTTTGGATTAAAAATTTATCACATTTGCTTAGTAAACAAATTAATAAGAAATCACATAAAAAATGGATATGTGATAGTTGTTTAATTCATTTTACTACTGAAGATAATCTTGTTAAACATCAAAATAATGATTGTAATTATGTAGTCACTTTCTTACCGAATGAAAATGAAAATATTTTAGAGTTCACTCATTTTGAACGGAAATTAAAAGTACCCTTTGTTTGCTACTCTGATTTCGAAACTTTACAAATTCCTTTCTCATATTGTTTACCTGCAATGGATCATTCATTCACAAATAAGACACATGTACATAAACCATACAGTTTTGCATACTTCATAAAATGTTCATATAACAATGAACTAAACAAATTCAGAATATATTCCGGTAAAGACGCTTCACATAAATTCGTTGAGTATATTTCAAATGATATTAGAGATATTTACGATCGTATTTTGAAAATTACAATGCCTATGATACCTCTAACAGATAATGAGTTGGACTGTTTCAATTCAACAGTTGTTTGTCATATCTGTGAACAAAAGGTAGAAATTTTTGATAAAGGACCATTGCCACCTTACTGGAAAATTTCGTGGTGCTGCTCATAACTCATATAATTTAAATTTTAAAATCCTAAAGTTTGTACCAATTTTTTTTTCATAATCTTACAAATTATGACTGTCACTTATTCATACGACATTTGGCATTTGACGATGGAAAAATAGATGTCATACCAAAAAATAAAGAAAAGTATATTTCATTTACTAAACATCTGTTAGTGGACAGAATTAATAATAAAAATGTTTATATAAAACTGAGATTTTTAGACTCTTATAGATTCATGAGTAAATCTTTAAGCAATTTAGTGCAAAATCTGAAACCAGAACAACTCATAAATACTTTCCAAATTCACGACAATTTAATCTTGTAACTAGAAAAGGTATCTTTCCCTACATGTATGTAGGTAGATTCATTTGAGAAATGATCAATAACTAATTTACCAGATAAAGAATATTTTAATGACATACTTAATAATAATTTTATAAGCGATACTGATTACAAACATGCTCTAGAAGTGTGGAATGAATTTAAATGTCAAACATTGAGTGATTACTCCGATATATATTTGAAAACAGATGTCTTGCTTTTAGCGAATGTTTTTGAAAATTTTCGAAATTTATGTGTGAGTATATATGACCTAGACCTATGCCACTATTTTACAGCGCCTGGTCTTAGTTGGGATGTGCTTCTAAAGACAACAAAAGTCAAACTGGAATTATTAACAGATATTGACATGTTAAATTTTATCAAAAAAGGAATCCGGGGAGGCATTTCACAGTGTTCAAATCGATTCTCAAAAGCCAATAATAAATATATGTCATCGAATTTATATGATACGTCTTTACCTTCAAAATATGTAGTTTACTGGGATGCTAACAATTTGTATGGGCTTGCGATGTCTATGTATTTACCGACAAATAATTTTAATTGGTTAACAGATGAAAAAATAAACAATTTAAATATTTCAAATATTCCTGAAAATTCAGATGTTGGATACATTTTTGAAGTTGATCTGAAATATTGTGATAGTTTACATGAGAACCATAATGACTTACCCTTTTGCGTTGAAACTATTTATCCTCCAAATTCGAAACAAAAAATTAATTGCAAATTTAAACAATAAATCCAGATATATAATGCATTACAGAAATTTACAACAAGCAATGCAATATGGTTTAGAGTTAACTAAAATTCATAGAGTTCTAAGTTTTAATCAGTCGAACTGGATGAAAATTTATATTGATCTTAATACAAATATGAGAATTAAAGCAACTAGTGCTTTTGAAAAAGACTACTTCAAATTGAAAAATAACGCAGCATATGGAAAAACCATGGAAAATATTGACAATCGTGTTGACGTAAAATTAATTACGCATTGGGAAAAAATCGGTTTAAAACGAGGCGCGGAATATTATATATCAAAACCACACTTCCACAGTCTATCTATTTTCGATGAAAATTTTGTTGCTATTCAAATGAATAAATTGAAAATTTTATATAACAAACCTATTTACTTGGGATTCTGTATTTTAGAACTGTCAAAATATCATATGTATGATTTTCACTATTCATTCATAAAACCAAAATATGAAGATAGAGTAAAGTTACTATATACAGATACAGATTCGTTCATCTATGAATTTTTAGTTGATGACATTTATGAAGATATGAAACAAAATTTAAGTCAGTTTGATACTTCAAACTTTAAACCGAATAATCCATATTGTATTCCTTCGCAAAATAAAGTAGTATTAGGAAAATTTAAAGATGAAATGGAGGGTAAAATTATTTTAGAATTTGTCGGTCTGAGATCAAAAATGTATTCTATTCTAACAGAGGAAACAGAAATAAAAAGAGCTAAAGGAATTAAAGAATGTGCAGTAAAGGGTCCAATCAGTCATGAAGATTATAGAGAAACGTTGATGTCAAATAAATCATTTTGTGTACAACAAAATTTATTCAGGTCAAAAAATCATGTAATTTATACTCAAATTCAAAACAAACATGCTTTATCTGCAAATAATGACAAAAGGTGTTTAATTGATAATTCCACAGACACATTAGCATGGGGACATTCTACAATATTTAACTAGATTGTATTTTAAATTAATTTATACTCACAAATGTTAATATGTGTATTGTCTTAAATAATCATATAAAATAAATAAGAAAATAATGTATAACACTTCTTTCATTGCTGGGTCAAACACCTTATAAAATCTGAACTTGTATTTAACATATTACTCATATGTATTTGTTACTTGGTTTTATTGTTGGGTCAAACACCTTTACCTTATAAACTTGTATTTATCATGATATTATACAAATAAACTTCGAATTACGACAATTTTTATTATTTTTCAACCAGTTTCCAGTTCCATCTCTGGCATTGCTCCTACGCCTCGGTTATGGGGACGATTCAGCCTGGGAAAATTTTGTCTACCGTGGGAATTTGTGGTTTCTTTGCCGACTTCTCTAAATGTATTACTCATGTTACTTGTTTCATTGTTGGGTCAAACACCTTTACCTTATAAAATCTGAACTTAAAATGATATTAACCTTAAACTTCCAATTACGACAATTTCTCAACCAGTTTCCAGCATCGTCTCTTGCATTACTCCTACGCCTCGGTCAATCTTAACCTGTTTCTATAATAAACGTTTTAATTTATTCACCAGTCATGCCTATGCCCATTTTTACTTAATACATAAACAAAATAACTACGTGTCTGCACAGCGTCGTGCCATATAATTTTCTAGGATTCTCTATACAAAATACAGCCACGCGCACCTATGCTTTCACGGGGCCCCAATCGGTCACACACAATAAACAAGTTGTTCTCAAGGTCTGACACTGTCGGCGACATCAAAAGAAACGGCAAAAAGAAGAAAGTTCCCACGGTCAAGAATATTTTCCCACGGTCAAGAAAATTTTCCCAGGCTCAACCGTCGCTATACCTACTGCAATAGCACAAAATTTTAAACAGTTGTGTTTCTTGAGTTTGGCAGATGACATCTGTAAAGTTATAATAATTATTGAATTAATCAATTTATTCATCAGTAAGCATGGATATATTCACCGTCGCAGTGCAAACTCAATGGAACAATATTAACAATTAAATATCAATTAATAAACTTTTATCTGTCAAACAATATTCAGTAAAAAGCTTAAAGACGGATATTTTATTTTATGTTCATTTCATGGCAAGAACCTATTATATCAATAAATTTAGGCTCATTTATTACAGTATGTATTTAATTCTGACCACTTTTACCTTCCGTCACCTATAGGTAAGGAAGATAATTATTGTCTTCGGTCAAAAAATTTAATCATGAGTTTATAATGAATAAGCACGTTTTAGGGTCCATATAATACGATTTTACCATTTTTAGGATGATGTCTATATGTATGTGTGTCTGTGTGTGTGTATGTGCGCGTGTGTGTGTGTTTGTGTCTGTGTGTGAGTGTGTGTGCGACGAAAGTTTCGAGTTGCATACCACGAATCCAAAAATTATATTTTTTTCGTATTCCTCAAGTTTACATCAAGAAAAAGAGGTGATTAGATTTTGGTTATAATTGGTCAACCGGATGTATCCTCATTTCAAGATTTTAACAGTTTTTCTTGAAAAAAACGCAGTTAAATATCATTTATTGACATTTAACGTTATTATAACTTAAAGAATATATTATTCTCCATATGATTTGATTGCATTTTATACTTCATATTCAATAGATATAGAGTTAAAGAATTGTAAGTTTCATAAATCAAACAGCTATGCTAACCATGGAAACTGCGCTAATATATTCAGATAATTCAAATTTACAGATGTCAGTATCAATGAAAAGTAAATGAATGTGGCAGAGATGAGGATGTTGAAGTAGATAGTGGGGAAGACACGGAAAGATACGGTAAGGAATGAAAGAATAAGGGAAATAACTCTAGTGTAAGAAGTTTCTAGAAATATACTAGAGAGACGATTACATTGGTTTGAACATGTCATGAGGAGAGATAAAGAATATATTGGAAGAAGAATGAATAGCTTAGTAATAGAAAGTGGAAGAAACAGAGGAAGACCAAAGATAAGATAAAAAGACTGCATTGCAGAAGACTTGAGAGAAAAGCAACCGAATGAGGACGACTCGCAATACAGAAATGAATGGAAGAAGATAATAAAAAAACCCTTAACGAATGGAAAAAAGCTAAAGAAGAAGAAGCATATGTCAGTATCAAGTACAATTTGCATAGTTTGTGTATGAAACAATTTTACTGGAAATTTAGAATCTTTTGCAAGAAAATTTATGTATGGAATTTATACATAATACACAGGATTGGCGGAAGGTATTGTGCTGGCCACATCATTTTTTTTGTATTTACACTTTAGTTCTAAAATTAATAGGGCGGAATTTACAATCATGTGAAAAATTTACCATTGTATTCCCTAAGGTCCATAAAAGTAGACACCTGGTATATATAAATTCACTTATAATTGAAATTCAAAATAATGAAGGGGAACCCGAGTTTGACGTGGAAAAAAATTCTTAATCACACTGTTCTAATAAAAATATTATATGACCGGTTTCAGCTACTTTGTAGCCATCATCAGACCACCCGGAGAACAATGCTACAAAAGAGACAAAAATACAGTTACAAAATTTTATGAAAATTACAATATGAAGTACATTATCAAAGTGATAATATTTACAATCTGCTAGAGTGTATATATTACAAGAAAGTTCCACATTAGAGGTAGGTGTATTATTCTTGTGAAAAGAAACATTAATGACGATTTTATTTTAAGGTTCTTGAAAAAAGTTTGTACCATGTGCCTGAACAAAAAAAATCTACTGATACATTGGAGGACACCAGAAAAATTCTGAAAAAATGGTGAATTTTGTGGTGACTCGTTGGAGGGTGGGTAATTAGAGTAATATGTTCAGTAGGGTTGAATGCGTTAGGTTGGTTTGATCATCTAAGCATGTTGATGTGGTGGTTTTTATGCATTTTTATCTCTCGCTAGGTAAGGTATTGGAATCATACTAAAAATCGCATACCAGATTTTAGTGAATAAGCACGTTTAAGGTCCCTAGAATCCGATAACATTTTTACGATGATGTCTCTCTGTATGTGTGTGTGTGTGTGCTTTTTACATGTTAAAGTCCTATGTACGGCTGTGCCGGTCACCACCCTGTATATGTAGTGGGCTTGTTGTTTTGTATCTAGGAAGATACATGTTTTTGTTAGAAAATTTAGTATTCACTTTTTTATGATAAAGTAAATAAATTGTTTCTCTAAATTGTTCTGTTGTGTTTTTATATTTAATTTTTACAATTTAATTTCGATAACTATTTTTACATTGGTGACTGCGATCCTTTGAAGTCGCACCTTATTTTTTTCCAAGATACCCATCAGACAAGATAGAAGACGTTACTGTTCCTGTTTCGACAACATCATTCCGTTTGAACACAGTTTCATTGCAACTGATATTTATGGATAGCCGAAAATATGCTTACTGCACTAAAGCAGAATGCATTGGACTTCCAAAAAGATGTTCTGGCCTGACGAAGAAAATCGACTTGAACTTTAGTTCCTCCTACTACAAATTATCCTGGCACTATTACGTGCTATAAGACGTCCTACATTTATTGGATCGGATGTGGAAATGTATTTCAATTCCATTCCAAATTGGACGCACAGCTGCAAAATGAATAACTAGAATTCAAATGTCATCTCTTAAAAAAAACCTTTTTACCTCTCTCTAAGAGAGGTATTGGAATCATGCTAAAAATCGCATATCCAGATTTTAGTGAATAAGCACGTTTTAAGGTCCCTAGAATCCGATTATAACATTTGACGATGGTGTGTGTGTGTGTGTATGTGTGTGTGTGTGTGTATGTGTGTGTATGTGTGTGTGTGTATGTGTGTGTGTATGTGTGTGTGTGTGTGTGTGTGTGTGGATGTGTGTTAGGTTGTTGGAGGTACGATTTCTCAAATTCTATAAGACTACAGACGCGTGTAACTACGGAATCCTCAATCTAACAGTAATGGGAAGAGTTGAATAGATTCTGGTAACAATTGGACAACCGGTAGTAGTAGTATTTTAACAAAAATCTTCTAAATATTATGTTTTGAATATTTATGTTATTACAAATATTAAAAAACAAAATTCTCTGTCTGACACATTAAAAAAATTTATTATACCTTCTATATATTTAAAGATATGGATATATAATCATATATTATACAACAAGACGATTAAAAATTCTGGATTATACGAAACGTGTTGCCTGGAAACATCACGAGACCGAAGGTCGAGTGGTATTTCCATTAGGCAACTCGTTGAGTATGTCGAGAATTTTCTATTGTCGAGTTGTATACAGGTAGACTATAGAGAAATTAAAATGTTTGTAATTGACAGATAAATGTCACTAATGTCAGTGTCAAAAATTCAGAGATAGTACTGAAGGCTTTTTCTGTGAACGATTTTTATTATTTCTTATTGTATTATTAATTATATATTTAAAATTACAGGTATATTATATGAACCCTCAGAAATAACGCTAATCTTGTTAATGAATTGGAAAAACCCCGAACTTTTAGAAGAAATGGAGAAAACTTGCTCATAGAATGAATTTAAAATTATAGAAAATTTGTAAATATAAAGATTAGATGTAATTAGAATTTGTTGTGTGTACAAGAAATGGTAAATACAATACTTATATATACCATATTGGAAAGAGCGCGAGAGATATTTTGTGAGTCACAACATATTTTTTTTAATTTTAAGTGTTTTTGGGAACTCTACAGTTTTCCCGTGTTTATATTTATATCATATTTTAAAATTGCCGTTAACATGGTCCCTTTCGACGATGTGGTTGGCAAAACTTGAATTCGCGCTCTTGTAGTGAATGGAGCGCAGATGTTCTTTGAGACGCGTGGAAAATTTTCGTCCAGTTTGACCGACATATGACCCACATTCCAGTTTATAGACTCCCGAGTCATCTGTTGGATTGCGAGCGTCTATATTATGACTGTAAAATAAACGTTTGACTTTGTAAGTTATGTTCACCATAAAGGATAAACTACACCTTGTTAGAGTTTCGTTGTATGTTTCGTGCGTGCGAAGTTTATATTTCTTCCTGTTTATTAACTTGTTAATAGTGCTGAGAGGGAAAATTATTAGCTATCGCTATTTGTTTAAGTATTTTAAACTCATTGTTTATTTCTTCATCTGTCAGACTGTATATTAGTAATTATGAATTGAAAGCTACAATTTTGTTTTGCTGTTGTTGATTGAATCTATCGTTTGTGATGGTTTTCTGTAAATTTTATACGATATTATGTTGTATGTTTTTGTTATCTGTAGATCCAGGAACGCGAGAGTATTATTGACTTCGATTTCGATTGTGAATTTGATGTTGTTGTGCAGGCTGTTGAGCTTGGAATGAAATTCATTTAGTTGCGTTATGGAACCCGTCCAGATGCAAAGGATGCCGTCAACGTACCGTGCCCAGAAGGCAATGTAGGTGGAGTATTTAGAAAGTTCATTGAAAATCATGTGTTCAAAATTTTTCATGAAAATTTCAGCCATCGTACCTGATAGGGGGCTTCCCATGGCGAGACCATTATGTCTGTATATATTATTGTTGAACGTGAAGAAGTTCTGCTGAAGACAGATATAGAGTAGACCCATAAAGCTTTCATAAACATCATCACTCCATTGAGATTCGAAGAGCTTATCTTTAGCTAGATTTTTTGTTTCCTAGACCGGTACATTAGTAAATAAATTGCAAACATCAAACTAACTGCTAATATGTCTGACAGATGAAGAAATAAAATATGAGGCTAAAGTACTTAAACAAATAGCGACAGCTAATAATTTTCAACCCACCACTATTGCCAAGTTAATAAACAAGAAGAAAAATAAACTTCGCACCCAAGAAGCATACAACGAAACTCTGCATATAGAAAATAAGTTACAAAGCCAAACGTTTATTTTACATAATATAGATGTCGCCTTAAGGCCACTAGCATTAGGGTACCTTTATATACAGGATATGGCCATGGGGCAAGATCGCCGCCATAAGCGGGCCAATGTCAAACATACTGATAATTCATTTCCCTATTTATTTGTAAGAAATGTGATATTATATTATACAGGATTATTAAATAATCAAACTATGAATCTATATAACCTGAGTATAAATGTACCCTAACTAGCATCTCTCAGAACGATATTATTCAAAAAAGCTGACGGTCGCAAACCAACAGATGACTCGGGAGTCTATAAACTGGGTCCTACAATGAGTCATATGTCGGTCAAACTTGACGAAAATTTTCTACACGTTTCAAAGTACATCAGCTCCCCATTTTCTACAATAGCGGGATTTCAAATTTTGCCAACCACATCGACGAAAGCGGCAATGACTTTGATGTTAACAGCAACTTTAAAATATTACATAAATGAAAACAATGAAAGACTCTAGACTTCCTAGAAACACTTGAATTAATAAAAAAAATGTATAAAAACCACCACATCAACATGCTTTTTCTTAAGAAACTTAAAATAAAATCGTCATTAATCTTTATTTTCACAAGAATAATACACCTACATCTAATGTGGAACTTTCTCTTAGTATATACATACGTTCTAGCAGATTGTAAATAATATCACTTTGATAATGTATTTCATATTGTAATTTTCATAAAAAAAATTGTAACTATATTTTTGTCTCTCTTGTAGCATTGTTCTCCGGTTGGTCTGATGATGGTTACAAAGTAGCCAAAATTTTGATTTTTTATTTAAAAATACCTTTCTTTCCCGATTTAAAACAAAAAACAGGTCTGAAGAATTTGGAGCGGCAGTATTATTTTCAGGAACATTTAAATGAGACTAAATACATATTTGAATCAAATATGTGAATATTTTTTATTATAGCTAATGTTTCTTGAAAGATATCTCTCTGTATTGTTGAACTCATGATGAAAACTTTGCACAGATCAAATTTTTATTTTAGTATTTATAATTATTATTATTTAATTTTTAATATTAGGTGGTAGTACCGATTTATTTAGTACACCTGCATTTTTCATAATAATTAAAAACAGCTTGTGCTGTTTGAAAAAAAAAGATTATGAAAATCTATGTTTATTATTTAAGGATAAACGCATCTTCACATTTATCATGTTTATCATGCACATTCAAAGCATACTTAAATTTCACGAAGGACTACCTACCTAAAAAACTACACTTTTTGATTTACAGATTGTCATTCATTCATATCTACAGTATTTCTTATTGTTCCACTGCTTTGTACGGCAATGGGAACTTATCCACAATTACTATGGACAATAATATTTTTATTTATGATAATATCACTATTCATATTATGTTCATTAACATTTTTTATTCGATATTCAAATTTAGTAAATTATTTAACATTTTGTACCTTTCCTTTATTTTAATGAACCAGTATGCTTAGTAAGTACTAATAAATATTTTTGTCTAAACTTACTGGTAAAAATTGAGAAGATATCTATGTAATTGTAATATTTGTGATTAAGTATTATATACTTTTCTGAAATTACCAAAGTAGGTATGTATATTAAGTAGTAGGTAAGTAGGTGCTTTCATCATTTCTATTACTAACAAATATAAAGCTTTGATCGTAGGAATTACACAGATAAATGTACAGCTACAAACAATGCGGTTATGTTTTGATTTTTCATATATTCACCTTCGGCATGTATATATGTATATGACCTATAATAATTAAATGTTGTATACTGATTTATTTTTATAAATTTTTCTATATCTTGACAATGGTACAATGGTCCATAATGTTTACGACATCGAAATTTTATAAAATTTGGTAACCACATTATTAAAAATGTATATTCGTTTTTGGAGGCGTTACTTCTCATATCTGAAAAAGTACATAATATTGAAGTTTTTATTAAAAAACTGAAAAAGAATAATTTAATATCCATTATTGACTACATTAACATAGTAAATATTGCAAATAGGACGCAAGCAGTCATGTGATTTTGTTCATCTTGGGAAGCAGTTATGGAGTCCCGGGTCAAATAGTAGCTAATAATTATGTATGTAAAAAAATATGATTTTCCAATTCCATGCAGCTTACTTTTATCGATAACTAAGCTCCTGCACATCAAATCAGAAAATAATGAAATTTTATGAAAAATTAAGACATTTGTAAGTCATTACTAGTTATCATTTTGAAACGAGCCCCGTATCTGCTTGCCAAGATCAACAAAGTCAAATAACTGCCCGCGTTCGACATGAAAAAAAATTGTTGCACAATACTTTTTGTTGTTTCTATGAATTTTATATAAATTCCACACATAAAGTTTCTTGTGTGTTTCTTTCAGTACAATTATTTCACAGACATTATTTAAATTATACTTGACACTGATATCTGTCAATTAGTAATATTGAAATATTGAAACTTTCCGTGGTGACGCAGCAAAGATTGCAAGATTTATGAAAATTAATTTTAATTTCTAAATACATTGTATATGAAGAAAATAATGCAATGAAATCGTATACAGAATAAAATATTATTTAATATTTATAATAACATAAAATGTCAAAAAATGACATTTAACTGAGTTTTTACCTCTCGCTAAGAGAGGTATTGGATTCATGCTAAAAATCGCATATCCAGATTTTATTGAATAAGCACGATTTAAGGTCCATAGAATCCGATTTTAACATTTTTACAATGATGTTTGTGTGTGTGTGTGTGTGTGGATGTGTGTGTGTGTGTGAGGTTGTTGGAGACACGATTTTTCAAATTTTATAGGACTAAAGACCTGTTTGACTACGGATTCTTCAATCTAACAGTAATGGAAAGAGTTGAATAGGTTCTGGTAACAATTGGACAACCGGAAGTGGTAGTTTCTAAAAAAAATATTTCTAAATATTATTTTTTGAAAATTTGTTACTACAAATATTAAAGATAATTAAATTCTCAATCTGGCACATTTAAATTTTTTATTATATCTCGTATAGGTTTGGAGATATTGTATATAATAATATAGAATAATCTGTTGTAATTGTGGTTGTAATAAATCTCGTCGCCAGAAAAACAGTTGCGATATTAAATTTTTTGTAATTGACAAATAAATGCAAAATGTCAGTGTCAGTTCTGGGAGGTATGAGTACATTTAATATATATTATTGTATTATTAATTAAATATTTATTTAAATTGCATGTCAATATTACATATATCCTTAAGAAATACCGCTAATACCGTCAATGAATTTGAAGTATTTTGAACATATTAGAATAGTAGGATAAAATTTCTCAAAAAACGAAAGAAGAGAAACAATTTCAATTATTTGTGCGTATAAGAAGTGTTAAATTCGTTACTTATAGGGCGCGAGCAGCCATGTGACTTTGTTGGCCTTGGCAAGCAGATATGAGGATCCGTGTCAGAATGACGGCTAGTAGTTATTTGCATAGATGTCACAATTGTCATATGTCATAATTTTGCATTCAAAATTTCATAATATTCTGTTTATTTGTCATCCATTAGTATGGAATATACTTGTCGAGGAAAATAATCCACATGGATTTGGAAAATCATAATGTTTCGAATGAAAACTTATGATACTTGATACTTGACACCTATGTATATTACCAGCTGTCATTCTGACACGGGCCCCCATATCTGCTTGCTAAGGCCAACAAAGTCACATAACTGCTCGCGCCCTATGCAACATAAAATGAAAATGGCGAGAGGTATTGTGCTGGCCACAACAGATTTTTTTTAAAGAAAAACAGTTAAGAACTTCAAATAAAGGTACTTTTGGTAAGTCAATTGTAACCAAAATCTAATCAAGGCTTCATTAGATGTAAGAATGTGGAATACGAAACAAACGTAATTTTTAAAATTATAGTATTTATACACACACACACACACACACACACACACACACACACACATACACACACACACACACATACACACACACATACACACACACGCACGCATAAAGACATTATCGTAAAAAGTAAAAAAAAAACAAATAATTTTAATGATAATATTACATATTTTGAAAGTTATGCAATCATAATAATATTTTAAGTATTTCATAACAAGTTAATTTTACGAATCGAGCTATGACATATTCGTTTAACTGCTCTGTGCATCAAATTCTATTCTGTAACACATTATGTACTACAACTATGTAGTAATTGCTAATTCTTGTGATTAAATTTTTTATTAATGTTCGTTCTACAAATCGTAATATGTTATAAAAATCGGTTCGAATATTACCTTATTTTGCATTGTAAATTACATATATAAATATTACCTTGCACATACCTGTGTTACTTTTTTAGTGTAAACCAAAGTTTCTTTTATATACGTATATCTATATGTAAATTGTTCGATCTTTATTTTCATATATTTTTATAGACACCTTGTGAGTTTCATTTAATTTGCTTTAAAAATATTTTTAAACTACTAACTCGATACACCTTCCTTCTCTAATTATATTATGCCTGAGTCATTCAAATATATTATAACAGGAATACTCATACTCATAAATATATTACTATTAAGCAATGCTTTGGTAATATTTTGACAAATGGGTATATTCTTATCTTTAAAAATTGTTATAAATAAAATTTTCAATGAATTTTGTTCACTATAGGTGCGTCAATATTCCAGAACAAATATATTGAAGAACAACAGAAAAAATGAGGTTCTTTGATTTTCTTGTGATATTTGCTACATTTGTTACTGTTACCTGGGCTCAATGTAAGTATCTATACATCGTTCAATGAGAGAACGTACCTATTTCGCGTAAGCAACTTTAAAATTTAGGCGGGGGAAGTCCTACCAGAGTTGTATTGTTATTATTTTTAGATTCATATAATTAAAGTACTGCAAATATAATAGAAATAAGGAATACCTATAATAATAGTAAGAATGAAATAATAATACAAAATTGGTTCGTGGTCGGTTATGTTCTCTCGTTGGACAAGGTATATTTATATTGTTTTACAGTAACAAATACCTAGTATTGATTTAAAAAGCATCAAACTAGGATAGCTTATTTGTTATACTTCCGATTACAATTTAATAATAAAATGGTTTATAATTATTAAACCAGATTTTGTGAAGTCAGTTTTGATGCCAAAATACAGGTGTCCCACGAAATAATGTGAGTTCTTCTTAAAGCACATATTCTTAAAATAATTTTAATTAAATTATTCTAATAAACATGTTCTCGATATTGTTTTCTACAAGAGTACTAACATCTTAAAGATGACCCTTTAGGTCCATATTTTCCTCTTTAATGTAAAAACGGTTACATATAAAATTATGAAAATTGATATATTTACTACATCTCATACATCATGAAAGATAAATTGTTTATATTATTTTTATGGTTATTTATAACACTCCTTGTTTGGTGACTGAAGAGTCAATAATAGTACCCTTTTTCTTTAAAATTTATAGCAAAAAAATAAAAAGTTCCATTGTTTTTACTTTACTAGCCTACTACTTTTCAGTCACCAATCAAGAAGTACTGTGAATAACCTAATAGAATTACAAAATAATTGTCTTACATGATGTAATAAATATTAAGTTTCATAATTTAATCTGTAACCGTTTTATAAAAAGAGACCAAAATATACACCTTCAAGAGATTTGCAATACAGTAGGTAACGAAAACGACGAACGGGCAGTTGTACATTGGAACTTTTTTGAATAAAATAGTCTAACCAAGTACGGATCGTTGCGCCACTCGCGTATTTTTTAGCACTAGCGTGGGTATAAGTTTAAATGACAGTTAGTAAACTCGCGTAAATATGAGCACGAAAACCTTGGTAAAAATCTGATGTGACCAACACAGTACCTCCCGCCATTTACCTATGTTTATAATTTTTATATTACTTTATAAATTTATCCATACAATATATAGAAAAAGTATTAAAGAATACTTGTAGAAAATGGAATAATCTTTATTTTTTATAATAACAAATTGAGAAAAATTATATTTAAAGGTATTTTTGGAAGAAAAACTATCTTGAGCTTCAAGTAAACTGCCATTTCCGGTTATCCGATTGCCAACAAAATCGAATGCCTTCTTTCCATATTAGAATAAGGTAGAAATACATGGTTTCAAAACTTTCTGAATGATAGCATTTGAGTTAGAGCGTAAAGAGGATCCACACACACACACACACACACACACACACACATACATACATACATGCTGACATCATCGTAAAAATAGTAAAATCGTATTATAGGGACCTTAAAACGTGCTTATTCACTAAAAACTCATGATTTAATTTTTTTGACCAAAGACAATACCTTCCTTACGGAAGGTAAAAAACCATATAAAAGTTACCCAAACATTTTTTTCTCTATACCTCATAATAAGCGAGGTATTAGGTATTTTCAAAATATGCGAAAATCAAGTTTTAGTCTGTAGCTCAAAAACAAAAGAATAAGGTAGAAATACATGGTTTCAAAACTTTCTGAATGATAGCATTTGAGTTAGAGCGTAAAGAGGATCCACACACACACACACACACACACACACACACACACACACACACACACACACACACACACACACACACACACACACACACACACACACACACACACACACACACACACACACACACACACACACACACACACACACACACACACACACACACACACACACACACACACACACACACACACACACACACACACACACACACACACACACACACACACACACACACACACACACACACACACACACACACACACACACACACACACACACACACACACACACACACACACACACACACACACACACACACACACACACACACACACACACACACACACACACACACACACACACACACACACACACACACACACACACACACACACACACACACACACACACACACACACACACACACACACACACACACACACACACACACACACACACACACACACACACACACACACACACACACACACACACACACACACACACACACACACACACACACACACACACACACACACACACACACACACACACACACACACACACACACACACACACACACACACACACACACACACACACACACACACACACACACACACACACACACACACACACACACACACACACACACACACACACACACACACACACACACACACACACACACACACACACACACACACACACACACACACACACACACACACACACACACACACACACACACACACACACACACACACACACACACACACACACACACACACACACACACACACACACACACACACACACACACACACACACACACACACACACACACACACACACACACACACACACACACACACACACACACACACACACACACACACACACACACACACACACACACACACACACACACACACACACACACACACACACACACACACACACACACACACACACACACACACACACACACACACACACACACACACACACACACACACACACACACACACACACACACACACACACACACACACACACACACACACACACACACACACACACACACACACACACACACACACACACACACACACACACACACACACACACACACACACACACACACACACACACACACACACACACACACACACACACACACACACACACACACACACACACACACACACACACACACACACACACACACACACACACACACACACACACACACACACACACACACACACACACACACACACACACACACACACACACACACACACACACACACACACACACACACACACACACACACACACACACACACACACAAAATTTGAATCTTGGAAGAAGTATTGCAATTTAACAGATAAAGTTAATCCATGGAATTCAGTCTATCAGATAGCATCAGGAAAAATGAAAACCAAAACTACTTTGAATACGATACAAAAACCAGATGGATCTTACACTAATGACTTAACAGAAACACTAACATGTATGATTAAACACTTTGTACAAACTGATACTGAAGAAACAGATAGTCCTCAACACAAAAAAATGAGAGAAATAAGTGAAGAACCTATATTAACTGAGAATGATAAAGAATTTTCCGTTTATGAAGTTGGTGATGTAATTAATAATATGAGTGTGGGAAAAGCACCTGGAGAAGATGGTATAGATAGCAGTGTTTTCAAGCAAATATACGATGCATTGCCATATTTTACAACTGAAATTTATAATGAATGTTTTAAAAGAGGAAAGTTCCCAAAAATCTGGAAAAGGTCAATAATAATACCAATAGGGAAACCAGGAAAGGAAAGAAGTAATGAACTATCAAAATTTAGACCAATAAGCCTTTTAAATATAGGAGGTAAAGTTCTTGAAAAACTATTTATAGAAAGAATTATGCATAATTTTTACAACAAAAAAATTTTGAGTAATAATCAATTTGGATTTACACCGCAAACGAGTACTATTGATGCAATGTTGACGGTTAGGAACTTTGTTGAAGAAGGATTGAGAAACAAAGATGTTATTATAATTATAAGTCTGGACGTCGAAGGAGCTTTTGATGCAGCATGGTGGCCATCAATTTTGTGCGCATTAAAAGAATACGGTTGTCCGAAAAATTTATACAATTTAGCTACAAACTACTTTAAAGACAGAGTAGCAATATTGCAGACAAACAGTGTTCATTTAGAAGAATCTGTCAGCAAAGGCTGTCCACAAGGATCGTGCTGCGGGCCAGGATTTTGGAATATATATTATAATTCCATACTTAACATAAAGTACACAAAAAAGACAAAAGTAGTGGCATTTGCAGACGACTTATTAATTATTACAAAAGGTAAGACACTTTTAGAAGCAGAAAACATAGCAAATTTAGAAATTAACAAAATTGAAACATGGGCATATGATCATAAGATGAAATTTAATGAACAAAAGTCACAGGTATTACTGGTAACTAAGAAAAGAACTATTATTGGGAAAAAGGTTGATATTTATTTAAATAATGCTTTAATAAAACAAACTAAAGAAATAAAATATTTGGGAGTAATTTTAGAAGAAAATTTTAGTTTTGATAAACATGTAGAACATATAACTAAGAAATGTAAAAATTAATAAACGCATTATCAAAATCGGCTCGTGTTACATGGGGACTAAAACATGAAGTAATAAAAATAATTTATAACGGCGCTATACTCCCGCTTCTGTCTTATGGTATTCCGGTGTGGATAAACGCTCTAAAAAAGAAGAAAAATGAACAAAAATTAATACAAGTACAAAGACTAATTAATATACGTATAGCAAAAGCGTGCAGAACATTATCATATGAGGCATCGTGCATAATTAGTGGAGTAACACCAATAATTATTAAGTTAGAAGAAATAAATGAGATCTACAGAGCAACGAAAAATATAAACAATATATACAATATGTATGAAACTCTAGCTCCAAAAGAAGAATGGTTGCATCCAACTAAAATTCCACAAATAAATGAAGCAGAACCAAATAAACACTTTACTTTTAATGCTTACACTGATGGAAGTAAGATGGAATCAGGAGTAGGACTAGGAGTTATAATATTTAAAGGAAATCAAATAATTACCACTGTCCAAGAGAAAATATACAAAAAATGCAGTAATAATCAGGCCGAAGCTTTAGCAATACTCAGAACTTTAGAAAAAATTGAAGAATTTAACAGCGTAGAAGATGTACATCGAACATTAGCAATACATTCAGATAGTAAAGTTACAATAGACTCTTTAAAAAATAGAAAAAATCACAGTAGAATAATCGAAGAAGCTAGAAGGAAAATGAATTTGCTATCAGGTAAAGGATGGACAATATGCTACAAGTGGGTTAAAGCGCACAGCGGAATAGAGGAAAACGAAATGGTGGATAAATTAGCTAAGGAGGCAACGACACTTTCTAATACAAGGATAAAGTACAACAAAATTCCAAGAAGTGAAATAATATCTGAGATTGAAACTAAATCTTTGGAAAAGTGGCAAAATCAATGGACCAGAAGTAACAAAGGACGACAAACGTGGGCATTTTTCCCGGATGTTAAAAAAAGACTAAAACTTGATATTCCTGTGACTAGAAACTTTACAATAATGACTACGGGACATGGTAGGCTTAAAAGTTATTTATTTAGGTTTAAAATAAGTGAAACTCCGGAGTGTTCGTGTAACAATGGTGATCAAACGGTGGACCATTTACTGTATAATTGTACGAAACTAAGAATTCAAAGAAAAAATTTAATCGATTCCTTATTGCGACGAGGAGGTGATTGGGACATATCAAAAGAAGAATTTATGAATAAACATTTAAAACTATTTTTGAAATTTGTGAACAAAATTAATTTTGATATATTATAAAAAAGCAATTTATTGTAATAGATTATATTATAATGATATTGAATTATTTAAGTTAAGATAAGAAATGTATTGTTAGAATTGATTAAGTATGTTAAAGCATGTAGTATTACCCTGTAATGGAGCATGCTGTCAATAAAGTTCTGTTAAATAAAAAAAAAAAAAAAAAAAACACACACACACACACACACACACACACACACACACACACACACACACACACACACACACACACACACACACACACACACACACACACACACACACACACACACACACACACACACACACACACACACACACACACACACACACACACACACACACACACACACACACACACACACACACACACACACACACACACACACACACACACACACACACACACACACACACACACACACACACATACACACACACATACACACACACATACACACACACATACACACACACATACACACACACATACACACACACACATACACACATACACACATACACACATACACACATACACACATACACGCACACACGCACGCACGCACGCACGCACACACGCACACACACACACACACACACACACACACACACACACACACACACACACACACACACACACACACATACATACATACATACATACACACAGACATCATCGTGAAAATGTTAAAAATGGATTCTAGGGACCTTAAAACCTGGTCATTTACCAAAATCTCGATATGCGATTTTTAGCACGATCCCTATACCTCCCTTACCAAGGGTAGCGGGAGGTAAAAAGCGATCAAAATTATTGTATCGTAGAGCGCAAATCTAAATATAACGGGGATAATAAGATTAATATTTACTCCTTCCCTTATTATCCTTGGGAACAGGAAAGGCGATCAAAATAGATAGTATTGGTTCGTCGAATTTCAAGTACAGGTGGAACAAATTATAGTTCCTTATACCGTGAGTATTTTTTAACATGAAACATGGGATTTGTCGTATCCATGGTTACGACTTGACATTTGATTGACAGCAATGTATTTGCCTGTCTCATTTAAAATGAAACATAGGGGATGAATTTGACAGAAGTATTATGTTTAAATTTTGTAAGAAATTACAAAATAACGAACAAATAAACCAACTAACAAACAAGTAAACATAATAACGAACAAATAAACAATAATTACAATAAATTTTGAAAAATCTCTCCATTAATTGCTAAGCAATGGATTCCTATTATGCCAGCCCAAACGTTAATTTCTGGGGTCGTTGAGTCCTCGTACTATGATGGAAATGTAGATTTTCCCTGGACCAATACCGACAATTTTGTGAATTTTTCGTCATGTAAATAAAAAGTTGCTTTGTCCGTAAAAAGTATATTTTGCAACAAATCTGAATTGTTATTAACTTTTTCAAACATACTTTCACAAAAACAAATTCTTCGTCTCGTGTCGTCCATAACTAAATCCTGATGATTTTGGAAATGGTATGATCTGCAATGCTTCTTTTTAAATAGCCTATGTACAGTAGTCATAATTTCATGTTTTTTTTCTGTGCAGTTAATATATTACAGGATCTATTCCTTCTGTTATGTGCAGGCTGGACGCAACCATTTCCTCTAAAGGTATTCACTATTCTTAAAATTGTTGCTACACTTGGTGTGGGCCTGTCAGGAAATGAAGCGCGGAACAAGTCCGACACTTGCCTTAAACTTGGATTAAAATTAGAATAATACCACGTAGTAATCTGCACCTCCTCTTCCACAGTATACCATTGTATTTCAATTTTCAAATTCAATTTTTTTTTGACACTGACAGAGTAAACAAATGTCAAAATTGTCCCCTATGTTTCATTTTAATTGAGACAGGCAAATACATTGCTGTCACTCAAATGTCAAGTCGTAACCATAGATATGATAAGTCCCATGTTTCATGTTAAAAAATACTCGCGGTATGAAAAACTTTCTTATTATACACGCTACATAAAATGGATGTAAGTTTTTATGGGCCAACTTTTTGAAACAATTTTCATATGCACCACACGAATTTTTGAACGGCTTTTGTTTTTGAGCTACAGACTAAAACTTGATTTTCGCATATTTTGAAAATACCTAATACCTCGCTTATTATGAGGTATAGAGAAAAAAATGTTTGGGTAACTTTTATATGGTTTTTTACCTTCCGTAAGGAAGGTATTGTCTTTGGTCAAAAAAATTAAATCATGAGTTTTTAGTGAATAAGCACGTTTTAAGGTCCCTATAATACGATTTTACTATTTTTACGATGATGTCAGCATGTATGTATGTATGTGTGTGTGTGTGTGTGTGTGTGTGTGTGTGTGTGTGTGTGTGTGTGTGTGTGTGTGTGTGTGTGTGACTGTGTGCCTGTGTGTGTCTGTGTGTGAATAACTATAGTTTCGGATCTCATAACTTAGAGTACCACGATTAATTTTTTTATTTTTTTCGTATTCCTCAAGTTTACATCCAAATAATAATAATAATATAATAATTGGTCAACCGAAATTACCCTCATTTGAAGATTCTAACAGTTTGTCTTGACACTTAATATTACTATAAATATTAAAGAATATATTATTATCTACACGATTTAATTGCATTATATACTTCATATTCAATGGATATAGAGTTAAATAATTATAAAAGAATTAAATTTAATAAATCAGTTAGCTATGCTATAACCATGGAAACAGCTATTTTATTAATAAAATTCTAATTGACACATGTCAGTGTCAATGAAAAGAAAATGAATGTGGCAGAGAGATGAGCATATTGAGATGGATGTTGGGGTGTTGGGAAGACACGGAAAAATAGGATACGGAATCAGAGGATAAGGGAATAGCTCGAGTGATAGAAAGATACAAGAGAAACGATTATATTGCTTTGAACATGTCATAAGGAGAAATGAAGAATATATTGGAAGAAGAATGAACAGCTTAGTTGTAGAAGGTAGAAGAAACAGAGGAAGACCAAAGATAAGATGGAAGCGCTGTATTGCGAAGTACTTAAGAGAAAAGGAACTGAATGAGGACAACAAGCAAAACTGAAATGAGTGGAAAGAAATTCATGAATAGCGACCACTTAATGAGTGGGAAAAGATAAATAAGAAGAAGGTGTCAGTGTCAAGTACAATTTACATAGTTTGTTTATGAAATAATTTTACTGGAAATATATAATCTTTTGGAAGAGAATTTATATTTAGATTTGTACATAATACAATGAATTGACGGAAGGTAACGTGCTGGGCACATTAGATTTTTTACGTAGAATATCGTGATGCAATTGGATTTCTTCAAAACTTAATTATTGTCGAGGTATAACACAAGCATAATATATTTTAAATAGGAACATATATTGAAAATATCCTCATCTTTTTTCCTTATTTTATAAGCTTTTCAACGCTGTATAACGAGTCTATATTCTTTTGTATTAAACATGAATAAAAGATTAATTATTAAGTTATTGGGGCGAAAAAAAATAAAATTATTGAGAAACATACGAAAAAATCAATTATTGATCATCATTTATTTATTACGATTCTGTGTCAATAAAGTTCTCAAAATTATTTTTAGTCAATTATTTTCGGATTAGTTAATTTATTTTTTATCGGCGTTACAGCTGGCTTTGTCACAATTCAAAAAATGTGGCTCAATATTTTTTCTGAAGTATATAAATTAGAAAAATGAGTATAAATGAAGAAAATAACATTAGGTACAAACAATTGATAATCTGTAATTATTTTATTTTTATTTATTTTTTAATAGCTTTCACTTTTTCACTCCATTAAATTATTAATTCATCTTTTATTCACGTTTAAAACAAAATAATTTACACTTGTTATACATCGTTGAAAAGCTCATAAAATAAGGAAAAGATGAGATAATTTTCAACATATTTTCCCATTTAAAAAATATTACGTTTGTGTTATATCTCGAGAATTATTAAGTTTTGGAAAAAAATAATTACACCACGATATCCAAAAAAAAAAAAAACAATATAAATTTTTTCTAAACATTTATCTCTCATAATAAGCGAGAAATGAGATATTTTCAAAATAAATGAAAATCAAATTTAGCGTGTAGCTCAAAAACAAAGGACGATGGAACATTTCTGTGGTGTCTAAGAAAATTGTCTCAAAAAGTTGGTCCACCTACATCAATTTTCTGTATCGTGCATAATAAGATAGTTTTTCATGCCAGGAACTCGAATTTGTTCCACTCTTAACTATTGCATTTCATTAAATTCTGATTACATATTTTTCAAGCAAATAACATGGTTTTAAAATTTACATATTTTGTCAAATAGAAAGTTTAGTTCAATGTGTAACTTTAGAACAAAATTCCTCGATTCAAAATAGGTTATGGGACAAGTCCATATCTCTGTGCCATTGATAATAATGATGAAACATAAAATAAAATATCTATGACATGCTATTGAATGTAAAATATTTAATTATATAAAATTTATGAGATCCATGATAAATTATTAGTAGACAACATTATAAATTAGCTATTTCAGTATAAAAACAAAATCAAAAGACATAGAAATTTTGTAAATTCTACGTAATGTGCTCTCATTGCGACTGATAAATCGATTCGTTTATATATAAAACTCCATTCTACACTTATGAAATCCTACCAACGCTACTTAATGGAAAACCTGTCAGGTGACGCGGCCACCGACACAGAACAGCTGCTTGGATAGACTATATTGTTTAAAAAATGTGGTTTTAATATTCATGTTCTATTGTAGGGCACCCTTTAAAGTAACTAAATAAACAAAACATATTAATTTTTTTTTGGTCAATTTCCATGAGAATTAAGTTCTGGTCGTCTACATTTTTGTTCAGGCCTCATAAGTTTAACTTACGTGCTTGTTAGAGTATCAATGTTGAATTCCGAATTCATCTGTAGAAAAATATAATTTGCATTATTAGTTTGATCAAATGTCAAAATATGACGTTCTAATGTAAAAATACCGGGTAATTTATATCGAGTGTAACAAACTTTAAAAACTTATTCCTCAGTTCATTTTAAGTAAAAAAAAGTCATTTAACCTTGGGATGACTAAGTGAAATATTGAAACACGGATGACCATGTGGGGTCATTGAGTGACCCCACTTTTGAATAATTATTTTGCATACAATATGAAAGAAAATTCAGTTTCTAGTTTCGAACACTTTTGATTTAACACTCACATATACTATTTCTATGAACGAAAATAAATGTCTAAGTAATACAATGAAAAAATTTGCGAAGTGAAGGCTGGTCGCCAGCGCTAGAAATTTATAAGGGCTACAACAGACATGAAATGACAAGTATATTTCCATTAGAAACTTTTTATTGTAGGTTCTTTCATATATTGTTGCAGTATTTATAATAATTAGCTGATATGATATTAAATTTAGTGATTCCAAGCAGAACATTATTGTTTTGGAGGGGTAATATTTAATGTTTTTAGCTAATTTTTTACATGCAATAGAGGAAGATAAAACTCGGCTAGATAAAGAATCAAATTCCTAAAAATATTTTCACGAAATAATAACAAAAATATAGTTTCCAAAATACAAAGCCAAAATTTTATACATAATTTTATTTTAAAATTAATATTAAGTTGTAAATGTTGTAAATTGAACAAAATATAGGAAAACAAAACACGATATCTGCTACAAAACACATGAGCTAAAAAATATGTTGTGGCCAGCACAATACCTCTCGCCATTTTCATTTTATGTTGTATAGGGTGCAAGCAGTTATAGTTATGTGACTTTGTTAGCCGCAAGCAAATATGGGGGCCCGTGTCAAAATGACAGCTAGTAATAATGCACATAGGTGTCAAGTATCATAAGTTTTCATTCAAAACATTATGATTTTCCAAATCCATGTGGATTACTTTCTTCGATATGTATATTTCATACTATTGATGACAAATAAACATCAGAATGAAAAATTATGATATATGACAATTGTGACATCTATGTAAATAACTACTAGCCGTTATTCTGACACGGATCCTCATCTGCTCGCCAAGCCCAACAAAGTCACATGACTGCTCGCGCCCTATAAGTACCGAATTTAACATTTCTTGTACACACAAATAATTGAAATTGTATTTGTTCTTTCTATGAGAAATTTTATCCTACTGTTCTAATATGTTCAAAATTCTTCAAATTCATTAACAGTATTAGCGGTATTTTTTAAGGATATGTAATATTAACATACCTATAATTTAAATACATATTTAATTAATAATGCAATAATATATATTAAACGTACTCGTACCTTCCAGAAAAATCTGATTTTTGACACTGACATTTTGCATTTAACTGACAATTACAAACATTTAAATATCTCAACTGTTTTCTGGGCAACGAGATTTATTACAACAGATTATTCTATATTATTATATACTATATCCAAACCTATACGAGATATAATAAAAAAATTAAATGTGTCAGATTGAGAATTTAATGTTCTTTAGTATTACTAAGATTTTTTCAAGAATCTGCTACTTCCGGTTGTCCAATTGTTACCAAATCTTTTCAGCTGTTAAAACGTGCTTTTTCATTAAAATCTGGATTTGCGATTTTTTGCATGAATCCAATACCTCCTTTAGCGAGAGGTAAAAACATAAAAACAGACATATTTATATGAACAAATTACCAGCGGCAAAATTCTAAACGATGGCTATAGTCTCCGAGTATTGTTTGTACTCCTATTACCATTACAAAATCCTTAATTAAATCCATTTATCCATATTCAACAGCAGTGAAACTATTTATGTGAAATAATGATACTATTAAAAAATCTGATGTGGCCAGCACAATACCTTCCGTCAATCCGGTGTATTATGTACAAATTCCATACATAAATTTTCTTGCAAAAGATTCTAAATTTTTGGTATTTTATGATTCCCTTTCTCGGCAACGGAATTCCATACTCCTGATAACAAACAAATCACATGAAATAAGAAAATCATGAAATTTTGAATGAAAAATTATGACACTTGTCAGTTATGGACATAATTAATTGCTGTCATTTTGATACGGGTCCCCATATCTGCTTGCTAAAGGCAGCAAAGTCATGTCACTTCACGCGCCCTATACATAATTTTTTTGCAAAAGATCCTATATTTCCAGTAAAGTTATTTCATAAACAAACTATGCAAATTGCACTTGACACAGACATCTTCTTCTTCTTTAGTTTTCCCATTTGTTAGGGGGTCGCTATTTTTTATTTTCTTTTTCCACTAATTTTTGTTTTGCGTGTCGTTCTTATTTAGTTTCTTTTTTTCAAGTCTTTTGAAATACAGTCTTTTTATCTTATATTTGGTCTTTCTATGTTTTTTTCACCTTTTATTAATTTATTTATCTCTCCTCATTATATCTAAAAACTTTTAACACTAGAATTACTTCCCTTATTTTTTTATTCAATTACTTGCTTTTTATTGATACTGACATCTGTCAATTTGAATTACCTGAATATATTAGCAGTTTCCATGGTTATGTTAGCATAGCTGGCTGAATTATGAAATTTATACGATTTTTTTATATTTATTATACTTTAACTGTATATATGTTGAATATGAAATATAAAATGCAATCAAATCGTATAGAGAATAATATATTCTTTAAGTTATAATAACATTTAACTGAGTTTTTCAAGAAAAACTGTTAAAATCTTCAAATGAGGGTACTTCCAGTTGACCAATTATAACCAAAATCTAAACATGTCTGCATATGGTTGTAAGGAAGAGGAATACGCAAGAATTGTAATTTTTGGAATTCTAGTATTGGAGATATCGTGCACGAAAAAGCGGTCACGTACACACACACACACATACACACATACACACACACACGCACATACGAACACACACACACACTACAGACATCATCGTAAAAATAGTAAAATCGTATTGTAAAGACCCTAACGTGCTTATTCAATGAAAACTCACCACCGAATTTTTTGACCAAAGACAATACCTTCCTTACCTATAGGTGACGGAAGGTAAAAACAGCAAAATCAATTTAAGAAACAATGCAAAAACCGTGTGTTTCTAGTAGTATCTTGATTAACAAAATTTGAAAATTAAGTGTTATTTATAAAACTTTGACTAATAATAGTATTTTTGTAACTAAAATGAATATAAGTAATGTTTATATGACGAGAAATTACCTAAATCTGTTAAAACTTTTTACACTGGTTACAAATAAACCTTTATGAAGGGTTCAGCCGTAATTTGAGTTTTGTCTATGGCCTTCAAGTTACAATCTGTAGATATCGAGAAAACTCCAAAATTGGAAAGAAATTTTTCAGTTTATTTAAAATTTTACTTTATTCTGGTTTCAGCAACGACCAACCAATCAAGTTCTGCTTCAAATCAAACTTGCGGAATCAACAGTGTTACCACCGTAGGTGAAAGCATAGTCACCTTATTGAACAATGTGGTTGCTTTGATCGAGTGCGGGTCCAACAGTCTATCCACAGTCCCTGGCGTGGGTTTCTTTGTAGGCTTTAGTAGTATTTGGATTCGTATCATCAATAGTATCATACGAGCAGTAGAAGCCTTCTTCAGAAACTTTACGTATATAATTGGAAACTTCCCGAGAATTGGTGTGTTAGGGTAGAAATAACGAAAAATATGTAAAATTAGTGCAATGACTAATAAAGTTAAATGAATTATAGTAATGTATATGTTTATATGTATATCTGTTTTAAACTAATCTTACTTATTTAAAAATCTGTTGTGGCCAGTACAATACCTCTCGCCATTTTCATTTTATGTTGCATAGGGCGCGAGAAGTTATGTGACTTTGTTGGCCTTGGCAAGCAGATATGAGGGCCCGCGTGAGAATGACAGCTAGTAATAATGTACATAGGTGTCACATATCATAAGTTTTTATTCAAAACATTATGATTGTCCCAATCCACGTGTATTATTTTCCTCGACAAGTATATTCCATACGATTGATGACAAATAAACATAAGAATATTTTGAAATTTTGAATGACAAATTATGACATATGACTATTGTGACATCTATGTAAATAACTACTAGCCGTCATTCTGACACGGATCCTCATATCTGCTTGCCAAGGCCAACAAAATCACATAACTGCTCGCCCCCTATAAGTAACGAATTTAACATTTCATGTACACACAAATAATTGAAATTGTATCTATTCTTTCGTTCTATGAGAAATTTTGTCCTACTATTCTAATGTGTTCAAAATTCTTCAAATTCACTGATAATATTAGCGGTATTTCTTAAGGATATATGTAATAGTAACATACCCATAATTTAAATATATATTTAATTAATAATACAATAATATACAGGGTAGTTTTGAACTTATAGTCATAAATTTAAGGGTAAGTAGTATGACATATGTAGATTACGAAACAGAAAGAATATATTAAAATTCGCATATTTAAGTTTTCAAGAAACTAACATTTTTGGTACCACTGGCAACACATTTGTATTATTTAACTATTACACAATTATTATCGTTAAAAATGCCATTTAATTTAATTTTTAAGAATAATATCTTATACAACTAATTTTGAATGTATTTTTTATAACCATATTTTTAATGAAATATTAATTAAAACAGCAGTAAAAAAAATCCTTAAATCCTTTAAATGTACTCGTACCTCCCAGAAAAATCTTCCAGTAATGTTAGTAAAAATGCTAATTTTTGACACTGACATTTTTCATTTTTCTGTCGATTACAAACATTTAAATATCTCATATCAAATGTATTATTTAAAATATCAACGCATCTTCTCGCGTTATGCGCAGGCGCTCCGTCTTGTTGAAACCACATACCTACCAAGCCTATTTTCAAGCGGAATCTCTTAAAAAAAATCGTATAAAAGATTATTTAAAAATTCAGTATACAATGTAGCCGTCAAATTTCCTTCATAAAAGTAAGGTCCAAAAATTTAGTTTTTTATAATTCCACACCAAACATTTATTTTAAAACTAATCTGGTGTCTTGTTTCCCGAATTTCATGAGGATGTTCCATGCTCCAATAGTGGCAGTTTTTATTATTAAATAGTCCATTTCTAGAAAAACTAGCTTCGTCAGTCCAAAAAAGTGTCCGCCATTTTACTTTTTACCTCTCGCTAAGAGAGGTATTGGATTCATGCTAAAAATCGCATATCCAGATTTTATTGAATAAGCACGTTTTAAGGTCCCTACAATCCGATTTTAACATTTTTACGATGATGTCTGTGTGTGTGTGTGTGTGTGTGTGTGTGTGTGTGGATGTGTGTGTGTGGGATGTTGGAAGGACGGTTACTCAAAAACTATAAGACTTAAAATTTGTTTAACAACGTATTTCCCAATCGGACATTCATGGGAAGATCTGAAAAGGTTTTGGTAACAATTGGACAACCGGAAGTAGAAGATTCTTGAAAAAAAATCTTCTAAATATTATTTTTTGAAAATTTTTCTTGATAATATTAAAGAAAAATAAATTCTCTTTCTGATACATTTAAATATTTTTATACATATTTTATAGATTTAGAGATAAAAGGAATATAATATATAAAATAATGTTGTAATTAATTTTACAACCGAAAGGATGCCATGAAAAATAGTTGCAAATTTAAATTATTTGTAACTGACAGATAAATGTCAGTGTCAGAAATAATGAGTAATGAAAGAAAAATGTACTTGGAGAATCCCTTAATTCTTGATCTGTGACTATTATGGAGATGACAAGTCTAGGTTGAAGGACTTAAATTTGTTTCAAACATTATGGGACAATGTACACCAGCACTGTAGACTAGAGTAACTTTGAATTGCGAAAAAGCTATCAAATTCTTCTCAAGTAAGTTGTAAATATTGACAAAATTACACATCGATATAAGAATAATCGGAGTGCAATCTATCCGTCACTTTATTAAAGGGAATTAAGGTTATTTAGATATAACAAGTATGAAAAAATAAAATGTAAAAGAAGATATATAAGAATAGATGCACAATCCAGATATATACATTTTAGACCACCCAAAATTAATGTTTTTACTAGAAGAATATGAAGAGAAAGTAAACAAAGTTGTTCGAATTGAAAATTGCTGTTACCAGCCTAATATTTATATATGGTAAACTCTACTTTGTAATTTATTGTAACATAATTTATGGTAAATATCTTTATGTTGAGACATGCTATTATTGAATAATAAAGAAGTTTATACGTCATAGATTTATATGAATATATTATTTGTATTTATAAAAATATTCTTTGCTTTATGCATACAGCCAGGTAAAATATACGGCGAGAGGTTATGTGCTGGCCACATCAGATTTTTAATAATGTAACATATGGATTATTTTACATGATTGTAAAGCAAATTTGATGTACTTTTCAAATTTGTAAAAAAATATAGTATGTTCTAATGAAATTTCAAAGTTGATATTAATTACTAATAAACCGGAAGTGGTATCATGAGTGTACATCCGTCTTCAAGTAGCTTACATGTTGCTGTATAAATCATGTTATATGAAAGAAATTACTAACTTAATAAATAAGCGAGATATTTGCTGGGTCCACTAAAATATAACATCCTGTATATATATATATATATATATATATATATATATATATATATATATATATATATATATATATATATATACAGGGTGTTTCCTTTAAAACAACCAGCGCTTTTTTGGGCGAACTAATGACTTTAGAGAAAAATGTTATATACAAAAAATTACCAGGAAAAAGGTCTTAATTTATGAGGAATAATAAATATAAAATTCAACCAGTGGTTCTCAAACGGTAGAATAAAATTCTATTTTTTTAAATGGCAACCTATATAAATTTTTTGTCCATTAGATAGAGAATTTTTTTCTGATTTCAGTGATATAAATAAAATATGGGGTTGTATAACAATTATTTCGAGAAAAATGATATTAAAAATCAGAAATAATTCTACAATATTGAAGTAGGCTATGCAATAAACAACTATTAATACGACTATTGCCTAGGTTACGATAGTATATTATTTTCTTATATCTAAAATAACTTGTTTTACTAAGAAATTCATAATAACAAATGAACTACATAACGAAGAAATATCAAAAAATAATAGTACTAACATAAAAAGAAAAACAATATGATGGAAATTAATAAACCGGAAGTGGTATTCATGAGTGTACATCCGTCTTCAAGTAGCTTACATGTTGCTGTATAAATCATGTTATATGAAAGAAATTACTAACTTAATAAATAAGCGAGATATTTGCTGGGTCCACTAAAATATAACATCCTGTATATATATATATATATATATATATATATATATATATATATATATATATATATATATATATATATATATATATATATACAGGATGTTTCCTTTAAAACAACCAGCGCTTTTTTGGGCGAACTAATGACTTTAGAGAAAAATGTTATATAGAAAAAATTACCAGGAAAAAGGGCTTAATTTATGAGGAATAATAAATATAAAATTCAACCAGTGGTTCTCAAACGGTAGAATAAAATTCTATTTTTTTAAATGGCAACCTATATAAATTTTTTGTCCATTAGATAGAGAATTTTTTTCTGATTTCAGTGATATAAATAAAATATGGGGTTGTATAACAATTATTTCGAGAAAAATGATATTAAAAATCAGAAATAATTCTACAATATTGAAGTAGGCTATGCAATAAACAACTATTAATACGACTATTGCCTAGGTTACGATAGTATATTATTTTCTTATATCTAAAATAACTTGTTTTACTAAGAAATTCATAATAACAAATGAACTACATAACGAAGAAATATCAAAAAATAATAGTACTAACATAAAAAGAAAAACAATATGATGGAAATTAATAAACCGGAAGTGGTATTCATGAGTGTACATCCGTCTTCAAGTAGCTTACATGTTGCTGTATAAATCATGTTATATGAAAGAAATTACTAACTTAATAAATAAGCGAGATATTTGCTGGGTCCACTAAAATATAACATCCTGTATATATATATATATATATATATATATATATATATATATATATATATATATATATATATATATATATATATATATATATATATATATACAGGATGTTTCCTTTAAAACAACCAGCGCTTTTTTGGGCGAACTAATGACTTTAGAGAAAAATGTTATATAGAAAAAATTACCAGGAAAAAGGGCTTAATTTATGAGGAATAATAAATAAAAAATTCAACCAGTGGTTCTCAAACGGTAGAATAAAATTATATTTTTTTAAATGGCAACCTATATAAATTTTTTGTCCATTAAATAGAGAATTTTTTTCTGATTTCAACGATATAAATATGATATGTGGTTGTATAACAATTATTTCGAGAAAAATGATATTAAAAATCAGAAATAATTTTACAATATTGAAGTAGGCTATACAATAAACAAATGCAAACAAATGATACAGGTGACAGATAGTTTTGTTACTTACGTTATTAAGTGTTTGTTTTCGTAATTGTTTAATTACTTATTAATAAAAAATGGCTTTGCAGTTGCAAGAATTAACAAATTAATAAAAATTAGTACTCTTAAGTGCAAAAATACCAAAAATACCTAAGGTTGCATAAATTTGTAAATAATTTCCATCATATTGTTTTTTTTTTTATGTTAGTACTATTATTTTTTGATATTTCTTCGTTATGTAGTTCATTTGTTATTATGAATTTCTTAGTAAAACAAGTTATTTTAGATATAAGAAAATAATATACTATCGTAACCTAGGCAATAGTCGTATTAATAGTTGTTTATTGCATAGCCTACTTCAATATTGTAGAATTATTTCTGATTTTTAATATCATTTTTCTCGAAATAATTGTTATACAACCCCATATCATATTTATATCGTTGAAATCAGAAAAAAATTCTCTATCTAATGGACAAAAAATTTATATAGGTTGCTATTTAAAAAAATATAATTTTATTCTACCGTTTGAGAACCACTGGTTGAATTATTTATTTATTATTCCTCATAAATTAAGCCCTTTTTCCTGGTAATTTTTTGTATATAACAAGAATTAAATTCTGTACCGGAGTTAGTAATAAGATTTTATTTTTGACATTTAATAACCGAGAAAATCAATTTTAAAGTTTTTTTAAGATTGCTGATTTATAGCGATACCCATGCAATTCAATCAAAATTTGTCCACCACTTTATAATCTGAAGCTTGTCTTCATGAGAAAACTGTTCCACACTTTCAGAGAAATATGTTATTGCGAAAATCACAAAATACAAACTTTTTTGACACTTAAGATGGCATACAATTGTTCGTAATTTTGTTTGAGTTCCATGGCTACTGCTATAAATCAGCTATCTCCAGAAAAATTTAAAATTGATTTTCTCGGTTATGAAATGTCTAAAATAAAATCTTATTACTAATTCGGGTGCAGAATTTAATTCTATACAACATTTATTTGAAGTATTTTTGTATAAAATAATTTGGGAACTTTTGCGCAAGGAAAAACTGATTTCCCATGTTAAACGCCTATGGCCAGGTTTTTAATTAACACACTGTATATACATATATATAATGTTAATTTTATTTTGTCCACTTTTGCTGTTTCGAGAACTATAAGAGCTACGAGGTCGATTAAATTAGTAAATAATTTCTAGTTTACTAAAGTATTTTAACAAATGTAATTTTTTTTAACCAGTGGTTTTCAAACTGTGGGGATCCACTTTGGGGACCATATATTTTTTATTTACTTATTTGATAGAAAATTTTATTCTGAATTCAGTGATGTAATATTTGCATACCCTTGATAACAATTTTTTGAGAAAATTCAATAATTTTTTTGATTAAAATACGGCTACAATAAGAGTGCCACGTATAAAATACATGGTATTCCTTTCACCTCTCGTAACCCTTGGTAAGGGAGGTATAGGGATCGTGCTAAAAATCGCATATCGAGATTTTGGTAAATGACCACGTGTTAAGGTCCGTAGAATCCATTTTTAACATTGTCACGATGATGTGTCTGTGTGTGTGTGTGTTGTGTGTGTGTGTGTGTGTGTGTGTGTGTGTGTGTGTGTGTGTGTGTGTGTGTGTGGATCCTCTCTAACTCAAATACTATCGCTCATATAATTTTGACATCTTGCTTTTCTACCTTATTCTAATATGGAAAGAAGCCATTAGATTTTGGTGTCAATCGGATAACCGGAAATGGCAGTTTACTTGAAGCTCAAAATAGTTTTTATGTAATTTTTTCGCAATTTATTATTATAAAAATTAAAGATCATTGCATTTTCTACAGGTTTCCATTAATACTTTTTTCTATATAATTTATGGATAAATTTATAAAATAATATAAAAATTATATCTCGGAGCTTACGCTATAAACACAACTCCTTGGTTACACAGTTCAGCTCAAATGTATATCAAATTAATAACACTAACATTTTCAAAAGAAAATTGTAAATAGAACAGAGTTACATGGAAAGGAACTTAATATACATAATTTCAAATTAATAATAATGTTTTAAAACGAGAATTGTGAATATAACAATAGTTAAATGGAAAGGAACTTAACATACATAATTTCTAGTATTAGTAAATATGCAGGTATGTATTTAAATAAGAAAATAAATATATTATCACAGCATATTACCCATTGCTGGATGTGCTAATACACAGATTGTACACAGAATTCGGTAATGATGATGACATATTTGTATTGTGCTGGCGTTTACCATGCGTCACCTCACGGGTACTCATTTTTTTGCGTGGAGAGTGCATCACAGGGGTTAGTTATGTGCCATTTAAAATTTAAAATATTTGATAGTAGGAATTGAATCCGGTTACCCAGATTCTCCACCAGACACTCAGGCACACGGCCATGAGACCCCATAGGTATATGTATTTAAATTAATAAAAATTAAATGGCGGGAGGTTTTGTATTGGCCACATCAGATTTTTTTACATAAATTAGAATGCTCTGACAGAAAGAAGTGATTATTTTGTTCTTTAAATTGATTATAAATGTCAACACAAACAAAATATTCATGTATTTCATTCATGGCATTCTAATTCTATATAAAAAATCTGATGTGGCCAGCACAATACCTTCCGTCAATCCTGTGTATTATGTACAAATTCAAAATAATGTTACTGCACGCGCCCATACATAAATTGTCTTGCAAAAGATCCTATATTTCCAGTAAAGTTATTTCATTAACAAACTATGCAAATTGCACTTGACACTGACATTTTCTTCTTCTTCTTTAGTTTTTCCCATTCGTTAGGGGGTCGCCATTTTTTATTTTCTTCTGCCACTCATTTTTGTTTTGCGTGTCATTCCTCATTCAGTTCCTTTTCCCTCAAGTCTTCTACAATACAGTCTTTTCATCTTATATATGGTCTTCCTATGTTTCTTCCACCTTCTATTAATATATTCATCTCTCCTCATGACATGTTCAAACCAATGTAATCGTCTCTCATATATCTAGAAACTTCTAACACTAGAGTTACTTCCTTTATTCTTTCATTGATTTACATTTTATTGATACTGACATCTGTCAATTTGAATTACCTGAAAATATTAGCAGTTTCCATGGTTAAGTTAGCATAGCTGGCTGAATTATGAAATTTATGTGAAATTTATTATTTGTATTCTTCTTTAACTCTATATCTGTTGAATAACAAATATAAAATGCAATCAATCGTATAGATAATAATATATTCTTTAAGTTATAATAACATTTAACTGATTTTTTCAAGAAAAACTGTTAAAATCTTCAAATGAGGGTACTTCCGGCCGACCAATTATAACCAAAATCTAAACAGGTCTGCATATGGTTGTAAGGAAGAGGAATACGCAAGAATTGTAATTTTTGGAATTCTAGTATTGGAGATATCATCCACGAAAAAGCGGTCACATACACACACACATACACACACACACACGCACATATGAACACACACACACACATACAGACATCATCGTAAAAATAGTAAAATCGTATTGTAAAGACCCTAAAACGTGCTTATTCAATGAAAACTCACCACCGAATTTTTTGACCAAAGACAATACCTTCCTTACCTAGAGGTGACGGAAGGTAAAAATAATAAATATATCAGAACGGCATATTACCCATTGTTGGGTGTGCTAATCTGCTTTGCACACAGATTTCGGTAATGATGACATATTTGTATCGTGCGGGCGTTTACCAAGCGTCGCCTCACTTATTTTATGTCGTGGAGCGTGCACCACTGGGGTCAATTTTATGCCATTTAAAATTCGAAATATTTGGTGTTCGTAGGGATTTAATCCGATTCCCCAGCTTCGCGAACAGACTCTCTGGCACGCGGCCACTAGACCCCATAGTTATATGTATTTAAATTAATATGTATATAATTTTTACCCATTTTAGTATATATTTCTGGTGGCAAGTATGTTAATGGACATTTCTTGTTTTCGTTTATTGTTGAACGTTTAATAATTTTTAGTAATTTATCAGTAAGTCGGTGCTTATACTATGCTAAAAATAATCATATCTACACGGCAAAAAATTGACTAGTCGCAGTTAAATAAAAAAGTTGTCAATTAATATTCATTACTTCATATTATTAAAAATAAAACGTATTATAATTGAATTACTGCAAAAGTTGTGATAACTACAATAAGCAACATAACTTTGCGATATGTATTTTATTTATGATGTGTTTACAATATATTCATCCATTCCGAACACTGACTAAAAAAATCTGTTGTGGCCAGCACAATACCTCTCGCCACTTCCTTTTTTTGGTTGCATAAGTATAGGGCGCGAACGGTAATGTTACATTTTTGGGCTTGACAAGCAAATGTGTGGGCCCGTTTCAGAATGATAATTAGTAATTATGTACATAGATGTCAAATGTTAGAATTTTTCATTAAAAATTTCAAGATTTTCTAAATTTACGTAGTTAATTTATCACCAGGAGTTTAAAGTTTACTTGTATGCCTTAGATATTTAACATTTAATTCTGCTCCACATGGAATTGGAAAATCACTAAATTTAGAATGAGAAATTATGATATTTGACATCTATATACATAATTACTAGCTATCATTCTGACATGGGCCCCCATATCTGCTTGTCAAGGCCAACAAAATCATATGACTGCTCGCTCCCTATTGTATTTAACATTTCTTGTATACCTACACTCTACACCAAAAATTCTACTTACGCATATATCTATTCCATATATATTTAGATTGTTTAATTTTAAATTCATTTTTGATGAAGAAATTTTGTCCTCTTCTAATTTTTCGAAATGTTTCCAATTCTATTAATACATTAAGAAATAATATAATGTATGTACTTCCCAGAAAAAGTCTTCAGTAATGTCTTCGGATTTCTGACACTGACATTATCTGTCAGTTACAAACAAATTAAATTTTCAACTATTTTCCATGGCCATTCTTTCGGCTGTAAAATTTATTATAACAGATTATTTTACATACTATATTTTTTCTATCTCTAAATCTATAGAATATATTGTAAAATATTTAAATGTATCAGAAAGAGAATTTATTTTTCTTTAATATTATCAAGAAAAAATTTCAAAAAATATTATTTAAAAGATTTTTTTTCAAGAATCTTCTACTTCCGGTTGTCCAATTGTTACCAAAACCTTTTCAGATCTTCCCATGAATGTCCGATTGGGAAATACGTAGTTAAAAAAATTTAAAGTCTTATAGTTTTTGAGTAACCGTCCTTCCAACATCCCACACACACACACACACATACACACACACATCCACACACACACAGACATCATCGTAAAAATGATAAAATCGGATTGTAGGGACCTTAAAACGTGCTTATTCAATAAAATCTGGATATGCGATTTTTAGCATGAATGCAATACCTCTCTTAGCGAGAGGTAAAAATTGTTGTGGCCAGCACAATACCTTCCGTCAATCCTGTGTATTATGTATAAATTTCATACATAAATTTTCTTGCAAAAGATTCTAAATTTCCAGTAAAATTATTTCAGAAACAAACTATGCAAATTGCACTTGACACTAACATCTTCTTCTTTAGCTTTCCTCATTCGTTAGGGGTCGTTATTTTTATTTTCTTCTTCCACTCATTTCTGTTTTACGTGTCGTTCTCATTCAGTTCCTTTTCTCTCAAGTCTTCCGCAATACAGTCCTTCCATCTTATCTTTGGTCTTCCTCTGTTTCTTCAACCTTCTATTACTAAGCTATTCATTCTTCATCCAATATTCATTTCACCTCATGACATTTTCAAACCAATGTCTTTCTAGAAACTTGTAACACTAAAGTTATTTCCTTACCTATCTTCCGTGTCTTCCCCAATATCTACTTCAACATCCTCATCTCTACCACATTAATTTACTTTTGATTTATACTGACATCTGTCAATTTGAATTATATGAATATATTAGTAGTTTCCATGTTTAGCATAGCTGACTGATTTATAAAATTTAATTTCTTTTAAATTCTTTAACTCTGTATGTATTGAATATGAAGAATAAAATGCAATCAAATCGTATAAAGAATAATATATTCTTTAAGTTATAATAACAATAACGTTAAATGTCAATAAAGCAAATTTAACTGTTAAATCTTCAAATCAGGCTACTTCCGGTTCACCAATTATAACCATCTAATCAGTTGTTCTTCTGGATGTAAACTTGAGAAATACGAAAAAAATATAATTTTTGGAATCGTGGTATAGAAATTACTCATATGCGATCCGAAACTTTAGTCACACACCATACAGACACACACACACATACACACACACACACACCCGCACACACATACACACACATACATATGTAACGAAAGGATTATCTTTATTCGATAATCTAATCGTTACAATTGTAAAATAAACACTTGGACAGTTATGTTGTAAATATATTGTAAATATTTAATTAAATTTTATTAATAAATTTTGACGTTATATCAAACGAGGAATACAAAATAATAATCGTTTTGTTGTTGTCAGCTGTTCCCAGGTAACCTCGGAACATCTGATCAACAATGGTCGAGGCTAACGTGGCGGATAACTTCTTTTTAAAACGTTACTATTATTAATTTGAAATGATTATTTTTTTGACAGTGACATTTATCTGAGGTGCGTGAACTTGGCAGCAACATATTAAAAAAATCTGATGTGGCCAGCACATAACCTCTCGCCGTATATTTTACCTGGCTGTATGCATAAAGCAAAGAATATTTTTAAAAATACAAATAATATATTCATATGTCTATGACATATAAACTTCTTTATTATTCAATAAAAGCACGTGTCAACACAAAACAATTTTCACATATATTTACAAAATCTATAGGATATTTTACCATAAATTATGTACAATAAATTACAAAGTATAGTTTACCTTATATAAATTTTAGGCTGATAACAGGGATTCTTGATTACTTTCCCTTCATATTATTCTAGTAATTTTGGGCGATCTAAAATGTACATATCTGGATATTTGCATCTATTCTTACATAACTTCTTTTACATTTTATTTTTTCATGCATGTTGTATCTAAATAACACATTGATTTCCTTTAATAAAGGGATAGATAGATTGCACTCCAATCGAAAATTATATTTAATAAGGAAGCTAGTGGTCCTGTTAACCACCCCAGCACAATAGAATTGCTGGCTCTCCCGTAGGGGTGTTGTCAGTTACCTTTAATCGGCAGGAGTATAATCTTAAGAGATGAAATAATTTATTATTAAAAATTGTTTATTTGTGACACTTCAATATATATTTAATAAGAAAGCTATGTGCCCTGTTAATTACCCCAGTACAAGAAAATCACTGTCCAACCCCTAAGGTTGTTTTATGTCTCTATTATATTTATAAGTATATGGAGGAGATATTTTTAACCTGGAACTGAAAGGAATTTAAATTTGTTAAATTACAGTTTCCCAGGGCTAAAAATACAGAAGAATCTAGATAACATTAAGGATGTCAAACAAAATTTTGACAAGTACGGATTCAAAAGAAGTTGACACTTTTCATTCTTGTCTGCTTACCTACGGGAAACTCCATTCTTCTCTACTGGCACAAATAAATTCTAAAATGTTACCAATTCACGAACGATAAAATTATTTGACAGATTTGTTTTTGTCAAATGTGTGAAAAGACTCAATTGTGTTATTTATTGAATAAATATAAAGAATAAATTTATTTAACGAATACTTATTCGAAACTTTATACGGAAGTGAAAATACCAGGCCTTTAATAGTTTATTTTATTCTTCGCGGTTGAAATAATTTATTTTTAAAAATTATTTATTTGTATTCCTAGAAAATATATTTAATAAGGAAGCTAGGGATCCTGTTAACCTCCCCAGCACAATAGAATTACTGGCTAACCCGTAGGGGTGTTGCCAGTTACCCTTAATCGTCAGAATAATGATATTCTTGGCGGATGAAATAATTTATTATTAAAAATTGTTTGTTTGTATCCCTTGAAAATATATTTAGTAGGGAATCTAGGGTCCTGTTAACCTCCCCAGCACAATAGAATTGCTGGCTAAGCGGTAGGGGTGTTGTCAGATACCCTTTATTGTCAGAAGTATAATCTTTGCAGATGAAATAATTTATTATTAAACATTGTTTATTTGTAATATTTCAAAATATATTTAATAAGGAAGCTAGGGGTCCTGTTAACCTCCGCAGCACAATAGAATTACTGGCTAATCCGGAGGCGTGTTGTCAGTTACCCTAAATCATCAGAAGTATAATCTTACTAGATGAAATAAGTTATTATTAATTTTTTTTCATTTGTAACACTTAAAATATATTTAATAAGGAAGGTTGTTGTATTTCTCTATTATATTTATAAGTATATGGAGGAGATATTATTATACTATTTAATAGTTTATTAAAATAATTAGATAATATATGTATGCAGTTATCTAATTTGACCCTATACATCACAAATTTGGGCACATAATCTTTTATATTGATCATTATACGTATTTTTATACTGCCACACGATTTTGCACAACGGTAGACATACATTGCCGCGTCACTGAGCGACGCGTCGCTAACTTCACTCCAATGAAAATTTTTGGCAAAACAAAAGCACATCTGAGATGACCCCTCAAAGACGAACCACATGTCCCATTTAACCAAAGTCGTATCTCTTATAGTTTCCGAAATCTCAATGGTGGCCTTCGAAATCCGGACAGCCTGTATATGTGTGTTTGCTGGGTCTGTACATTTTTTTTGCATAAATTTCACTAGAAATTCAATCGAATACAAACAAGAAACAAATTGTGAAATTAACAAAACTAGCTAGCGTGAATTTGGCAGCACAAAACTGATATTGTCATAACTACCCATAAAAAAATTTTTCAAATTTTTTACTATAAATACAATGGAATACAAACGAAATACAAACTATCTGTGAAATTAAAACTTGCTTATTCACTAAAATCTGGATATGTGATGTTTAGCATGAATCCCACACCTCTCTTAACGACAGGTAAAAATTGTCACACACACAGAGACATCATTATAAAAATAGCAAAAAACGTTTTGTGGGAACCCTAATGCGTGCTTATTCACTGAAAATTCACTGTCGAATTTTTGGGCCGAAAACATCTCCCTCGCCCATATAAGTGGGCGGGAGGTAAAAAACTAATGTTTAAAACTCAAATATTACAATAAAACTTCTTACAATTTATCAGATCGAGGCTTCCTCTCTGCATACGCTATTGGCTGTAATAAAAAAAATCCCACCTTCGGTGTAATGTATTAATTTTAATAAAAGGATATTGCGTTTACATTTTTGTAGCTGCTGCGGTTTGTATCTCTTTGTTATGACATACTTTTGTTTCAGATTCAACGGAAGCTACAAGCGAGAGTCAAGGTTTTAAGTGTCTGATGGTAAATGGTCGTATAATTGCCTTGAACATAGTCAGTTTGTTGGAATCCATTGTGTCGTTAGTAAACTGTGCCAAAGGGAGCTTTTTGAATAACATTCCTTTTATTGGCCCTTACCTAACTCAAATTGCGAGCCTATATGACATTTGGATATATATTTCGTAGAAGCTATTGCTAATATTCTCAAAAATATTTCTATTGAACCATGCGGTAGTGGTGGTGTAAATGCTTCAGTTACCGACGGCACTGGCTAGAAAAATGGTAACGTTAGGTAACAAAACTTTAGTTCATTTCAGTTAAGAGTGGAAGGTTTATTAACATATTCGTTGCATATGGCACGATCCAGTCGGCATGAGGTTTCGTGTGGTCTATTTTATTTTGACAGAAATGTCAAACTATATGCTACATAACCTATCTTTTAAAATATAGTTGTAGTAGTATGTAATATTACATTGAAATGCTCATATTTCAAATTACATATTTGTATTTTAAATAAACTAGCAACAGTGCAGTTCTAGATTTGTGATCCAAATTATTATTTGTTTACTTGTCAAATTTTTACTTTCATAATTCCTTGCTGTCAAATAATAGATGCGTTCAATTATTTGTTTCAGTGCACTTGGAGCTGTCAGTGTGATTTTAAATGTCTACTTAAAGCATACAACGCACGATTTTCCTCCTCAAAATCTAACTACAGATTCATTTATACTCGTATACTCCATACTGTGATCTAATGAAAAAGATCATGTCCGTACATATAATTAAAAATGACATTGCCAGTTCTGAGTACATAGAACAAAATAACTAAACGCACTTATAAGTGAATATACGAAGGTAGGTATATTCGAATATACCAAGGTTCGTATATTCGTTCACCATGGTTACTCAATAATAACTGCTGTAATACGTGGTAGCTAAGGAAAATCACACACTCTTATTGGTTTACAACTTAATGAATGATATAGTCGGAACTATAGTTGACGGGATAAATTATACACGGGACATTTTCTTGAATGTATAAATACAAGTATTATTTCCTCTATCAGATATGAAATAGGCACCCGGTATGAGTACTTATGTTTTATGTTATTTCCATTTAAAATATATAATATTTTGTAATCAGACTTCTTATTTCTTATAATTCATTTTAGTTAAAATTAAAATAGAGAGTACTTAACAATTGACTGGTTTGTACATAAAAAAATTAATTCGTGAAATCAAATTTTGCTCATACATCACATTTGCTGAGATCTTACATCTTTTCGCTATAGGCGGTGGGAAATAAGATCGCAGCGCCAAAGTGGAATTAATGTTAACGGGATAATTTGACATTTACTAATTGTATTTATTCATTAAGTATATAATATTAAGAGATATTACATATGTAAACGTAAATATTATAAACATAGGAAACACAATATGCAAAAATATTTCAAATAGAAGTTATATAGATTTATATTCTGCATCCAAATCATGTGAAACGATTATTCTAGCTTATCTAGTCTAAAAGTACATGGATTATGGCAAAAAGTACACAAATGCTTTGTTTTTCCTGTCAGTTAAAACTAAAACAGTATAGTTGTTTGTGTTTCATATCAGTTTTCTACTCTAATTTAGTTCTATTTCATAGTTAAAAACAATGATATTGCTTATTTTATTATCATAATGCATAGATGTTTTGGTTAGATTAAAAGCTCATAAAAACATTATAGTCTGAGACTGGAGACCTAAAAGACCTTTGCTTTACAAAACGTGAAGTAGAAATTAATTTAATATATGTTGTTTAGGTCGGGACTCTGATGAAAAATTCGACCTTGGAGTGGGGAGCTGCGAGCCGCTATCAATCAAGGTGCAAAAAAGTTTTTTTTTTGTTTTTGGCCATTTTCTTGAAAATAGTAGCCTGTATCAACCATACAAAATTAAAGCTAATAATTTTTGTACAAAAAAAAGTTAGATTATTTAAAAATCATCGATAATTTACTTCTTTCTATACCACGACGAATATAAACTGCTATTAATAGTAAAATCTATTAAGCTAAGTATTAAATACGTAATATTGTTTAGTTTTTAAGTAATTTAGATTTCTTTCATAAATTGTTATTTTGGTTAAATATTTTTTAACATAACTCTTTGAGGATTCAAGTTAGGTAAAAAATATAAGAAACCTTTTTGCAGAAAAAATTACGAGCTTTAATTTTGTAAAATTTTGAAACGGGCCATGGTTGTTGAGAAAATATAAAAAAACCCTTTCTTGTACCCTGGCTCTCGCCTAAATGTCGTCGAAAATTTTAATTTTTCGTTAGAGCCCTGACCTGAACACATGTATTAAATTCATTTCTATCCTACCTCTTGCAAGGTACAAACCTCTACTGACTAGTATATTAATTATTTAGATGGAGAATTTAAATCTAACTTCTATTTGAAGTATTTTTCATAAAATAATTTGGTACCGTTAGCGCAAAAGAAAAACTGATTTCCCGAGTTAAACGCCTATGGTCCACATTTCGACTTGCACCCTGTACTTAATCTCAATACAACCAGAATGGATTGCTGCATTAAGAAATTTCAGAACGGTTATATGCATACAAATAAGTACCGGACTCAGAACGCTTAAATGATTGAATCACCATTGTTGAAGTACTAATTAAAAAGAAATTGTTCATTGGGTAATATTTTTTTTTCCTTAATTCTAAATTTCAAATGTTTTTTGTGGTAAAATGTTAAAAAGAAACACACCGTTATTTGAAATTTAAATAAATTAACATTCTATATCTACTTTTATCCGGAATATTTGGAATAACAAGTTCTGAAATCTGACCTTCGTTCCTAAACGTTTCTGTCGCAGTACACTACTGATTGAAACTAAATTAATGCACTTTAAAAATATTCTATCTATCTAGTCTATCATTAAATTATGTGTGCTTCAATAAAAAATGTTATTTATTTATTTACACTTTTTAAAAAGTGAACATATATCTTTGTTATTACTAAATATTTGACAAGCCGATATAATCTTATCTTTTAAAATGGTTATAAATAAACTTTCTTAACGTACCTTGTACACCATATGTAAAAAGTCTGCAATAAATATATTAAAAGAATCTGAAGAATGGAGTTTGATTGTTATAACAACTTTAGCTGTTACAAGTACATGGGCTCAGAGTAAGTATTCAAATTGTTATGAAGAACAAGTTTTAAATATAAGGGATTTATATATATATATATATATATATATATATATATATATATATATATATTATAATTAAAGCTTTTAGGGCCAAAAGGATTTAAGTGCCGAAAAGATATTGCACAAGACACACTTATTTATACAAAAAAGTTCTAGGTATGAAGAAATGTAGTAAGCCGTTGGAATGGTATAAATTCTATAATATTTATAATATGCATTTACAAAAGTTTACATCAACTGTAACAATATCTGATAGAAATTATTAAATATGCCGGACAAAGTTGAATTTAGAATCAAATATGGAATTAGATATTCGAATGGGATTAGTATCAAAACATTTTGACTCGTATGTCGGCATATTATGAGTATTTAGCAAATATTTATAAACAAAATTGATCAAAATAAAATTAGATATCTTTATAAATTCCTTCAAAATCAATTTTGTTTAATATCCTTAATACATGCAATTACTTAAGGTTAATATTTTTAAAAATAAATATTTAAAATACTTTATTCTTTAGTATAACTTGTAGTTCAATATTGCGTTTGATCTTTTGAAACACTTATTATTTTTTATTAAGCTACAAATATCTGATCGTGTTTTTCAAGAAAATTTGTAATAATTAAAATTGAAATACATCATTGGTAAAATATCAAAATCAATTTCCAGAGTTAAACGTATTTATCCACAAAAATTTTTATATGTGATTTTTACTACAGGGTGAGTTACGAGGAATGTGTTAAACTACGGGCGTGTATACATGCTGTATCAGGACTAGTGTAAAAAAAAATTAATAGCGTATTCCTTAGATCATTTCGTGTAAAAATGATATATGAAGTTACATCCGGAAACCTTTTGTTGCAGAATTACAACTCTTTAAAAGTGCATCTAATCAAGCACATTTTTATTAATAACTCTAGTACTAGCTATACTAAAATTTTGAAACTTTGTATAAGGATACTACTCATTTAGATGCATATTTATGCTTTCTTTTGTTTCTGTGTCCCAATCAGAGGCGTCCTATATGAGGAAGCCATGAACGTTTTTTATCGTTATTTTTTTAGCTATTAACATTTTTTTCATTTTTTATACTTATAAAATATTACATACTATGCAAAAATACACAAAAGGTACTCTTGCTTAAACTTGACAATTTGGTAGTAGTTTTTGAGATATTTTAATTTTTAGAAAAAAAACAAGTATCCAAAAAAATTAAGTAATAATTACGAAACTATGAAATTCGGATAAATTCATTCTTGGATATCTATGTTGATATTCACTGGATGTACGATAACCATTACCATTACAATTTCCATTAAATAAACACTATATCTGCATATTCACTAATATTTTTCATTATTTAACAAAAAAATTACCCATAATGAAAATAAGGTACTCGTATATAAAATAATTATAAACAGATTTTATTTATTTTTTATATATTGTTCTATTTCCTATGGTAACTTTATTGTTTTTTAACTCAACTAAATATTTTGGATAATTGATTTCCAATAAAAAAAAAAAAATGTCAGAAACTACTGCGTTTATCAAGCTTTATCAAAAGTACCTTTTTGTGTATTTTTTGCATTGTATGTATAAGTAAAAAATGAAAGAAAATGTCAATAAATGACAATATAATGATAGCAAACGTTCATGGCTTCTTCATATGGGACGCCTCTGGTTAAGATACAGAAACAAAAGAAAGTATAAATATATATCTAAATAAGCAGTATCCTCATACAAAATTTCAAAATTTTAGTGCAACTAGTCCCGGAGTTATCAAGAAAAATGTGCATGATAAGGTACACTTTTATGCCTAGTGTACACGGAGGAACTTTTAGTAAAGTTCCCTAAATTTTTTTCCCAAAGAAAAAGGAGTTTTGGATAAACATAACATTGCATAAAGTTGTTACAAAAAGTTTCTGGACATTTCTTCGTATAGCATTTTTTGCTCAAACTGGTCTCAGAAATAAGCTATTAATTTCTATAACACTTGTCCCGATACACCCTTTACGTGAAATACACATAAATATATGATTAAAAGACCCAGAAATTATAATACGATTTTTATTTGTTTACGAGTCAAGTATATGGTAACGTTTATTAGCATTTAAGACTTAATGCTTAAGTACTCAGAGCAATGGTGAACAGATAAAATACGGATTCTGTATACAATGCCGAAATTTGGTACTTTCCTTCTGACAAGCCTGTATGGATGAGCAGGAAATAAAGGTTTTTAAGAAATGCGTAACAAAATATTCTATTCCTTATAAGATTTCACTGTTAGCGAAAATAATAATATTCACAATTTATTCGTGGATGTATATAAATAATTATCTAAGATCTATCTATGGCTTTTGTTATTCAGGTGGCAGACTATTGGCAAGCAATCAATTGATTCTAGGTTTAATTTATAGATGGGAGTTGAATATTTTAGTTTATTTTACATTCTTACTTGTTTCAGAAACAACCACTCCATCAAGTTATCCTTCAACCGCAACTTGCGATATCAGTGACAATGTGGCCATCATATAAAAACCTAGGCACTATGTTAAATTCTGTGCAAGAGTGCATGTTCAATAGACCTCTGTCTATATTTCCTGCTTTTGATATCTTATTAGGCTTGTGTATTGCTTTGATTCGTGGCATTACGACTATTATAACGACAATCCAAAACTCTGTTATCTCCCTCTGAAAGTTTCGTAGATTTGGAAAAAGATGACAAAAAAACATAAAATTAATGTAATGAGTTGTAAAATTAAATGATTGACAGCCATATGAGTATACTTTTGCGTATATTTTGTATAAATACCCAGAAAAACTTTTATGTAATGTTATGTTCTTAAAAATGTCTTCCGTAAAATACTGTAAACTTCTGTTCTCAAACTTATCATATCTGCTAAATGAACATTGAACACGAGCAAAAATATGTAGTTATTATATATTAACAAATTTAAATCGCACAATTTCTACTAACCCTGTACTGTGAACTGGATCGAGAAATTTTGGTCGGATCGCTCGCTCCGGTCTCATCCAGAGCTGGTCTAATTTTCACCAACCTGAAAAAACCCAATCACAACTTAAAAAATTCTTTAAAAACCCATCTGACATTAACCCGTCGTCACTCGCATTGTTAGATTTTATCTAACATTTTCAGATATTTCCCTTTTAAAATGGAAGTGGGTGTTAGTTACTGTGACTCCAGCAATGCCTTAGTAGAGGACGTAGAATTAGCCTGTTACTATCTGCATAATTGTACCCTAAGTAATTAATTCAGATTAGTTAATGTTAAGTAAATTATAACAAGCGAGTGAATTCTACGAAACGGAGCAATAACGCCTTCTACCTTTGGGAAAAAACTTAAAACATTGTCTAATTTTGAAAGTAATAAATCAGAACATAGCCTATATTACACGAATACCGACCCGTCAAGTATAAAATATACAAGTGCAAACTGCAAAAAACAAATTGCGAATTTCTCCATGAAACAAACAATATAATAAAAAATACAAAGTTACACAAGTTTACAACTTCTGACTCAACTCCAATGGTGCCATCGTCAGAAGTCGGCCAACACAACAAGTAACCACAGACTTTGTAATTTTTATTATAAGTTTAGAATGTGATGAATTTCAAAATTACCGAACTATTTACAAAGAGGAATCTCTGGAAACGATGTTTCAGATGACAAAATTGAAACATATTCAATATTATAGTTTTTTGGAATATTTGTTCTGTGGGGAATTCCTCTTAGTTTATATACAATATTTTTGACGTATCATTTTTTTTCTTTGTTTACCCTACTATTGTATGCTTTTGTGATAAAAGTATTTTTCAAATATTGGTTTCATTTTCTAATCAACATTTACGTATTATTAAAAATCTCATAAGTTTGATAAAATCCGTTCCAACACATAGCACGAGTGGCGGCGGGTTAAAAAAAACTCACAAAAATTAATTAATGCAAAGTAATCACAATTTATTAAAATGAGCTAATAAATTAATAAACACAGAAGTATTTAATACCAAACTCATTAAATATTTAAGCATATAATTTTATTACAATAAAAAATAATCTTACACTTCAATAAATGTGTAAATAAATTGTTTATTATAAAAAAATGTAAATTTGTAATATTTATATTAATATTAACATAGTTATTGAAAAAATATTAAATTCAATAAAATTAAAAACTGAATATTGTCTAATACAACCCTAAACACAAGAAAATCTAAATAAAACCCACTTAAAAAAGTTAAGTTTTTATTAGGTTTCGTTTCATTTAATTTAATTTATTAACACTTTGAATCATAATCGAGCAATCAGTCGCAAATACCTTCTGTATATCTCTAACCCTGGTAAATGACAGCTCGAACTATACAAAAGTTCTATGTAATTATTTCATCAACGATGTCTCCGGTGGAAACAGAGATATACCGAGATCATGTTACGAACGAAGAAGTATACAGCATAATAAATAGCGTAGTCTATTTTAAGTTGTCTTCGGTTCGCGAGACATTTTATAGATTCGTTGACAAAAGACCCGAAGCAGATGTTACAGGACTCAGCGCAAAACTGTTGAAGGATATATAAGAAGTCTAGGTTGCACTTGTTCGGAAATGCATGGAAATTCCAAATCGTCCGATACACTACTTAGCATTGGTAAAACTATTCGAACTATACAACATACCTACGCAATTTTTTATCATATGGGTAGTTCCTTTTCATAATATTTATGTTTCAGGGATGTTAATATCTGATATATCGGTCATAAATATGTCAACTGAGGTAGTAATTTCTAATTTATTCGTATACATATGTTCATTTCAAATAAATTCCAGAGAAAATGCGGCAAAGTAAAAATATATCACTTATATGTAATCACATATTATAAATTTTACTTGATAAGTAGTTATCTTTTAAAATAGGTATAAAGTAGCTCTCAATTGAATTTTCCACACTATATGTAAACATTCCACTCGTCCAACAAAGGTGTTAAACTACAACTACAAAATGAAGTACTTTATGTTGGCTCTGGTTTTTGCAATCATTTTGGCTGTTACTTGTGCTCAAAGTAAGTATTCATTATATTTGTACTGTTGTGCCAATATGTAAAAGAAAATTATACAGAGTGTAACAGTTAAACGAACTATCTCAAATTATTTCTATATTATTAAAAATACAATAAAATACTATAGTATAACCGTATAGAAGACCAATGGGGACATCCAATTATAGAAGAAATATTTTTTTAAACCATAGTTTTCAAATTACAACACAAATTCATATTTTTTTAAAATATAATGGTATATATTTTTTAGACTCATTCGATAGAGTATTTTTTCTGAATTCAACCATGTGATTATTTTATATTCTTGCATAACAAATATATTGAGAAAAAATCAATTGAAATTTAAATAAATTTAATTTTTATAATTAATTTTCAGTAGGCTATATATAAAAATCAAGAAACTGCCATTTGTCAATTTGAATAATTTAGGATGGAAATCAAATAGAACACTTGTTATAAACTTATTAACAAATATTTATGTTTCGTTTTAATTAACGCCCAATTTTTTTCATATATAGCCTACTGAAAATAGCTTTAAAAATCAAATTCATTTAAATATCAATTGAGTTTTTCTCAATATTGTTTTGTAAGGATATAAAATACACGGTTGATTTCAGAAAAAAATAGTCTATCGAATGACCCTAAAAAATGTATACCATCCCATTTAAAAAATAAAACTTTGTGTTGTTACTTGAGAACCACTGGTTTAAAAAAATATTTTCTTCTCTATTCGCATGTCTCCCTTGGTCTTCTATAAGATTGTATTATAGTATTTATGTATTGTATCTTTAATAATATATAAATTATTTGAGGTAGCTCGTTTAGCTGTTATATAAGAAAATATTATTAATCTAAGATTCAATAAAAATTATTTTGATAAATGTACTTTATAAATACCTACATAGAAACAGTCGATATGTTTTTAGAACTCACGAAAAGATAATAGTCGAACGTAAGATATATTTTATGTTAAAGTTTTGCGTATTTGAATCAAATTCTGATTATTAGAAAGAATTAAATAAAATCAGTAAGATGAAAGAAGCCCTGAGTCATTCAAATTTGAATGAATTTATAAATCATTTAGATTTATTTTATTCCAAATGTATACTTGTGCTTTAAATAAAATACATATTTAAAAAAAAATTGTATTAATATTAAGAGTTGCAAATATATTACGATTTTAATATAAATTTGCATTAATGCAAAAAAAGGCACACCGTGGACCGGGGCATAACATTTTATAGTACCTCTTCCATTTATAGTGAAATGAAAAAAAAAAACATTTTTGAAGTCATATAATGTAAAACAGAGTAAAAAATGGTTCGAAGAATAAAGATATACATAATACATTATGTGCAGTCGGTGATACGAAAGAAAGCTTGTGTGTTAAGGGTGAGTATTTCATGTAATTATGTTGTTATGTAGTAAATCAATAAACCATGGGCGTCGCTTCGGTGCAATCTACTACTTTTGGTTAGAGCGGGGCGCTCTAACATGGGGGCCATTTTTCCAATCTTCTCTGCCCTGAGCACTTCTTGTTCATGTGTCCCTGCATGTTATCTTATTTCGTCCTGCCAACGTGTTGTTTGTCTCCCCCTACTTCTTATGTTGCTTAGTGGCATCCATATTGTGGCTTTTGTCCATTTCTCATCTTTATTTCTTACGACCTGCCCACTTCCACTTTTTTTGACTGCTTTACTTGCGTCTGTGATGTTCGTTTTATTTCTGATTTCTGTTGTGTAATCTGTCTTTCAAACTTATCCCTAGCATACTTCTTTCCATTCTTTTTTGTGCAATGGATAGTTTCTCAAATACCTTCTTTTTTAACGTTGTTCGAAATTCTCCTTTGAATATTTTTTTTAATGACCAAAATTTTTTCCAGGCCGGTAATATTCTACGGTCTATTTCTTCAGTTTGTCCGTTCGCAAATGATATTGTTTGCCCTAAATATACTTAGTGCCTTACGTATTCTTAGTTTGAGCCTTGTAGCATTGCATTTACTTCCCTTGAGTTTGTCATTAACTTGGTTTTTTTAAGGTTTATACTTAGTCCTACTCTTCTGCTTTCTTGGTCAATGTCTTTTAGCATGCCATCTAGACTATTTGATGTTTCTGATGTAAGAATAATACTATCTGCGAATTGTAGGTTAAATAGATACCTCCCATTAATTTCAAGGCCCCTATTTTTCCATTTAATTCTTTAAATATTGCTTCAAGGGTACATGAGAACAAAATTGGAGATAATGGGTAATGGGAGGTAATGCCGTACCTCTCTCGCGATTTTAAAGGTATCTCCTTGAGTTTCCAACATAATTTTTGCTGTGCTTCCTTCGTAAATATTCTTTATTATTCTTACATATTTGTGTTCTATACCTGCTTTGCACAGCGATTTAATAATATATTGATGATTGATACTTTCAAATGCTTTTTGGAAATCTATAAATACAATTATGTAACGTCGTATTATATTTTTTAACTTTCTCAATGATCTGGTTTACTGTTTGAAGGTGGTTTGTAGTGGAAAAGCCCTTTCTGAATCCTGCTTGTTCCACAGAACTGAATTCATTTGTTTTTATGTAGATTCTTGAGTGTATAATTTTGGCGAATATTTTGTACAAACATGCAGATAAGCTAATTGGTCTATAGTTATCAATATATTTTTATTCCCTTATTTATGGAGCAATATAATATTTGAATGCAACCATTGACTTGGAGTAATTTCTGTTTTTAGAATATTATTGAATAAATATTGAAATTATTACATAAGTTCCTCTTTGCCAGGTTTTATCAATTTATTAGTAATATTATCATTTCCGGGAAATTTGTCATTTTTTAAGTCATTTTTTACTTTTATTATTTTCTTCTGCGGCACTTCTGAGTTTTTATCTAGTTCGAAATTTTCTTTTTTTTTCTGGTACATTGCTGGTATATAAAGCCATATATAATTCTGTTGCTTCAGAAAGTATATCTTTTCTATTTGAATTATCTTTGTTGTTGTCTTTCAATTTGACTATCCAATTTGTTCCTTGACTTGACTCCTTTTTCATTTTCCTCACGGTGCCAGTAGTGTTTACAATTTTCCTATTGTTGTATGATATTATATCTGTTTGGATTTTCTTCTTAGTCAATTTCCTTACTTTAAGAGTAAACATGTGCGAATTTTTTGTATTGTTTCTTGGATATATTTTTGGATCTGGCAGAAATTATTACATTTACAAGTGCGTCATAATAGTTCTGTAAATTGATTTCATTCTGATTATCGATCATTTCTTTAATTTAAAAATAGATTCTTGTAAATTTTCTTTATACAGGTGGTGACCGGCACAGCCGAACATAGAACTTTAACATGTAAAATCAGACATTCGTAATTTCCTGCCTCCCTACATTATTTTATGTAAAAAAAGCTTCAATTAAAATTTTGCATCTGAATCAATAAACAAAATTAATTTTGTGTGGCTTGTAACGGCAGAAATTAGGTATGAAGATGTCGAAAATTACCTCAAATACGTATAGCTACAACTAAGGAATTGAAACAAAAAATTAACAAATGTTAACGATTTATCTGTTAAGCTAGGTTAATTTATTTTTATTATTTGTAATTTATATTCAAGTAAACAAATATTAATTTAAATTAAAAGATAATTATTAACTGGTACAAAAATTAGAAATAATACTTAATAAATTCCATGACTATTGCTATTTTTGAGGCGATTTTCCACATTTTCATACCTAATTTTTGCCGTTACACGGCATACAAAGTTACTACCCATTCTTGTTCCATCCTCTTGTCGTTTGATTCCTACTCTAGCATTAAAATCGCGCATGATAAATATTTTAACTTTTTTGCTTGACTGTTGATTAATTATTTCATTTAATTGCATGTAAAAAAATTATATCTCTTCATGCGTCGAGCCCTTTGTAGAAGTGTAGACTTGAATTAAAGTTATGAGCTTCTTTGAGTGCAATTTAATTTTTAATGTAGCTATTCTAGTGTTGTATACTTTAAATTCGACAATTTTATATAGTTTAGATGTTTTCACTTGAAAACCTACCCCATAATTTTCATTTTCTCCCGATCCAAGGCAGAGTATAGTACCGGTTTTCCTTTCGACCATTTTTACTTCGTTCCTTCTTATTCAGCCCTATTATGTTCCATTTTACTTTCCTAGGGCGTTTTCACGTTCCCATATTCTATCTTCACATATAAGAGTTTAAAAATTAAGAGTACCTATATATAGTTCATTTTTTTGAGGGTTTGGTCGTAATCCTTGGGGACCAACCGTTCTGGGAGAATTTGGAGTTTGAGAGCCCACAAGTATAGGTTTCTATCGTAATTTTTATTTCCCATTCGCTTTGCCTCTTCTTCTTCTTAATTTCATGTATTTCTTAAAAAAATCTTCTAGGTTTAATTCTAATCTGCCTCCGGTGTTTTCTTCCTCTTCGAGCCCGTTTAAGACTAAATTTTGCTTTTTTATTTCTCAAGTATCTTAATTTTTTCGTCCTCTTGATTTATTTTTGTTTGTGGAGCTCGATTTTCCTCTTTAAGTTCAGTAAATTGTTTTTGATTTTGTTTGACTTCTTGGATTACATTCTTTATATCTTGTTTTATACCAATTCTAAGTTTTTCTAGTATTTTTGCATTTCTGTTAAATCCATTGTATACAGAAGTTTGGCGATCACTGGAATATTACTCGTTAGTGCACGCACTAGCCTTTAGGCTGAGTAAATTGCTAAGCTTGTTTACGAATTCAGTAATATATTTTTAGTATTTTATGTATTAAAACTTACTAATTTCTAAACCTACTTGCTTAGTATATTACTGAAAATAATGATCCTGAATATGTTACTTTTGCAATTTATCTTTGTGATATATCTTTCAAAAATAAGTAATTTCTTTGATAGACGAACACCAGTTGCATATGTGTTAACAGCATTTCTATATAGGTATACAAAGACAACTACACAAGTCTAACTCACGATTTAAAATATACTGGTTATGCCACTCTCCTTGAAATGCGTGTCTAAAGTGATACGTGTTTCCTTGCTTTTCCCACTAGAGACGCAACGTGACAACAACCCTGCTGTCACTCATCATTTTGAAAATAATATTTATAAAATGTATATAACATTTATTATCAGGTATTTATTTATTTTTTTATTTTCCAGTATTTCAAGTCGTACTCAACACGAATATAAATTTTCTAATTTTAAGTTATGTCATTCTGACATAATTTTGAACCATAATTTAAAATTTTCTTATATTTTGTTTGTAGAAAGTAGTCTAAAATAGGGTCGTGATCACCTAGCGCATTTAGCGGATATTGAACGAAACACGTATCACTGAGAACATCAAAAACAATGCAATCAATATCAAGTGGCATAACCAGTATTTTAAATCGTAACTGTATAGGAAGCAATGTGATGTCATAAAACAAAAAACTCTGATGTGGCTAGCACATTACCTTCCGTCAGTTCAATGTATTTTGTACAAATTCCATGCAGAAAATTTCTAGCAAAGGATTCTTCAGTAAAATTATAACATTTATAGTAAAAATGATTAAGCAGAGGACTTACGTCATCGACCTGAAAAAAACCTTATAAAATGAAATAGAACTTGTAGAAATTATTGGGTCTTATTTATTTTTAAAAGAAGAACCAGTATTAAATAATGTATATATTAATGATATTTACAATTATTTCTAAGTCAATCGTTATTTCTTTTACGGAATATAAATTTATTTGAAATAATTGTAGTTTATTTTCGTACCATACGCTGGCACTAATGAGAATGATCCTGTTGTGTCAAATAATTTATATTCCGTAAAAGGAATAAGGATTGACTTAGAAATAATTGTAAATTAATTAATATATACGTTTCTTTATACTAGTATATTTTTTCTTCTTTTTTAAAAAATAAATAACAATTAATAATTACTACAAGTTATATTTCTTTTTATAAGGTTTTTTTCAGGTTGATGACGTGAGTCCTCTGCCTAATCATTTCCACTATACTATCTCGATTGCATTTGACACTGACATCTTTCAATTAGAATTTTCTTAAGGCGATGTTGGGCGATATATCCGTTTTCTTGCTAGGATTAGTTACGGTATGATATGGTCAGTGGTGAAGCCAAAAATCGTCAAAATAGTGTGTGACAGTTAAAATGCATTTCAATAAGAAAATTATATTGTGCTTATATTTAGCACTGGAAGATGAATTAAATACTCCAGTGTTATATAATAGTGGATTATTTACATTCTTTAATAAAAAGAATGATACTTTGTCGTTCTGTAATGTATTTAACATACTGAAGAATAAACATAATAGAATATCAGACTTTTACAAAAAGTGGATATCTAATTATTTAAATTATGATTTTTTTTACATTTTCGCATGTGTCGCTTTACAAACAAAGCATTGCCAAAAAAACTAGAAACATTAATGCACGTTAAAGAATATAGTGGAGGTTTTATTCCGGTTCCTTTAAGAATACAATGTTAATAACATTGTGGTATCTGGTTAAAGGCAACATGTTAATATCTTTTATTTCTAGGTTTTCCATAATATATTTTATAGCATTTTTGTATCATCTACAAACAAATCCTTGTTATTTTAATTCATTTTTAAAACTTTATTCTGTACTTACATTTTCGTAATAAATTTCTCATTTCCACAGTCTTGCATATTTCTACAATATCTCCATTAACAAAGAAAATAATTTATCCATATTTGGATGTCCAAGTCAACAAAAAATAACGTCACCTGTTTGACACAAACACTACGACCCCGACTATTTTGACTTTTTACATTTGAAAGAAAGACATCATCAAAAAATCTGTTGTGGCGAGCACAATACCTCTCGCCATTTTCATTTTATCTTGCATAGGGCGCGAGCAGTTATGTGACTTTGTTGGCCTTAGCAAGCAGATATGGGAGCCCGTGTCAGAATGACAGCTAGTAATATACGTAGGTGTCAAGTATCGTAAGTTTTCATTCGAAACATTATGATTTTCCAAATCCATGTGAATTATTTTCCTCGGCAAGTATATTCCATACTAATGGATGACAAATAAACAGAATATTATGAAATTTTGAATGAAAAATTATGACATATGACAATTGTGACATCTATGTAAATAACTACTAGCCGTCATTCTGACACGGATCCTCATATCTGCTTGCCAAGTCACATGGCTGCTTGCGCCCTGTAAGTAACGAATTTAAAATTTCTTGTACACACAAATAATTGATATTGTTTCTCTTCTTTCGTTCTATGAGAAATTTTATCCTACTATTCTAATATGTTCAAAATACTTCAAATTCATTGACGGTATTAGCGGTAATTTTTAAGGATATATGTAATATTAACATACTTGCAATTTAAATAAATATTTAATTAATAATACAATAATATATATTAAATGTACTCATACCTCCCAGAAAAATCTGACACTGACATTTTGCATTTATTTGTCAATTACAAAAATTTAAATATCGCAAATGTTTTTCGGGCAACGAGATTTATTACAACATATTATTCTATATTATTATATACTATATCTCCAAACCTATGCGAGATATAATAAAAAAATTGAATGTGTCAGATTGAGAATTTAATTATCTTTAATATTTGTAGTAACAAATTTTCAAAAAATAATATTTAAAATATTTTTTTTTAGAAACTACCACTTCCGGTTGTCCAATTGTTACCAGAACCTATTCAACTCTTCCCATTACTATTAGATTGAGGAATCCGTAGTCAAACAGGTCTTTAGTCTTATAGAATTTGAGAAATCGTGTCTCCAACAACCTCACATACACACACACACATCCACACACACACACACACACAGACATCATTTTAAAAATGTTAAAATCTGATTCTATGGACCTTAAATCGTGCTTATTCAATAAAATCTGGATATGCGATTTTTAGCATGAATCCAATACCTCTCTTAGCGAGAGGTAAAAAGATAGAAATAGTGAATAGAGAGTTGACCCGGCTCGCAAACCCGTTCAACTGTGAACACTGATCCAAGCATACCGGGTAAGCTGTCCCTAGCGCCCGAATGTGTGAGCGCACCTGAGCGCAAAATACCGCAAGTGAACGGTTGTTTCCCGAAATCGCCTTTAATATAGTAGCTGTTTCCATGGTTATAGCATAGCTGGCTGCTTTATGAAATTTAATTCCTTTATAAATTTTTAGCCAATATCCATTGAATATGATGTATAAAATGTAAACTATTCGTATAGACAATAAAGTATTTATAATAACATTAAATGTGAAAAAATGATATTTAACAGCGTTTTTTAAGGAAAACTGTTAAAATATTAAAATGAGGGTACCTCTGGTTGACCAAATATAACCAAAATTTTATCAAGTCTGCTTGGAGGATGTAAGGAAGAGGAATGCGTAAAAATTGTAGTTTTTGGAATTCTAGTATTGGAGTTATCGAGACCGAAATTATAGTCACACACGCATACACACAAACGCACTCACACGCACACATACATACACATAAAGCCATCATCGTAAAAATAGTAAAATCGCATTGTATGGATCCTAAAACGTGTTTATTTATTGATAACTCACCACCATTTTTTTTTGACCAAAGACAATATTTTCCATATCTACAGGGTGGTGACCGGCACAGCCGAACATAGGAATTTAACATGTAAAATCAGTCTTGCCTAATTACCGGCTTCCCTAATTATTTTAGGCAAAAAAGCTTCGAATAATAGTAGTAGAGTATAAAAATTTACATCTGAATCAATAAGCAAAGTTAATTTTGTATGCCTTGTAACGGCAGGTAGAAAATCACCTCAAAAATAGCAATAGCCATGGAATTGAAATAAAATAGGTAACAAATGTCTAACGGTTTATCTGTCATGTTACAGTAATTTATTTTTATTAGGTATTATTTTAAATTTCCGTTCCAGTTACAAATTATCTGTTAATATTTATTAATTTTTGTGTCAATGTCATGGCTATATCTATTTTTGGGGTGATTTTTGACATTTTCATACATAATTTCTGCCGTTACAAGGCACACAAAATTAATTTTGTTTATTGATGAGAATTTTATGCCCTACAACTTGATATGAAGCTTTTTTACTTCAAAGAATCACATAAAGTGTATCATTAGATATTTCTAATCCATTGTCACAGAAAAGTAATGTCGTTGTTATGAACACAAAAAGTATTTTGTTGATTTTAAATCAAATAACTTTTGACGTTAAACAGTGTAGAACATGGCTGGTTAGAACTTACTAACCTTTTAATCAATTAATGATTCCATAAAATATTAAATTCAAGTATTTAAAATTTTAATATTTAACATTTTGTAAATAGAGGATAATTTACACTTATGTTTCAGCAACAGAACCCTCAAATGATAACAACGGCTTTAGTTGCATCCTAGTGAATGGACGTAATATAACCACGAACGTGGGCAACCTACTGGAGTCCATCGTGATGTTCGTGAATTGTGCCATGGACAGCATTCTGGGACGCGTACCTGTCATTGGCGGAATACTAATCCAAGTAGGGCGCATAGTTACCATATGGTTAGTTGTCGTCCGTGGTTTCGCTAGCATTCTCCGAGGCATACCTTTTACTTGCGGTGGCGGTGGAGGTGGAGTTAAAGGTGGAGTCACTGTTGGTATTAACGCAGGGTAGAGAAATGGTGAAATAAGTTAACACAACTAGGTATAGCAGTGAAGTATCCCCAAATGACTTCCAAACGTTCAATGAATTTTGCACAGTATTTGGCAATGAATAAAGTTATTGACGTTTATTAATATTTTATGTTCGTCAAAACTTATTCGAAATATATTGCATCAATATTATTGAACAATATCACTGTACAATATTATTGAATGTTTAGGGGCTGTTCAGGGACGAATGGAAACATCTAATAAAAAAAGACAGCATTTTCGTTGTGTTAACATAATGATTTGTAAAATATGTAAATGTGACCATATTTGAAATATAAAATAAATCTATTTAAACAAGATAATATATTTAATCCTTAAAAACCTGTTAAAAATACTTTTTTAATTAAATTCGATATTAGTTTGTAGGTTATAATCATACTGATTTTTATCAAGTTAGGTATGGAGTCGTTTTAATTCAAATTTCAGCAGGTAAAGTTCATTTCCACAAGTTTATACACGTCATCAATCGTATCGTAAGCATATAGTTCAAATCGCCAGAGAGGGGAGTATTGATGACATGTAGTCGGGTACAGCTACTGTATAGAAAGGTAACTGACTCGCCCGCTATTTTGGATCTTTCTTATGACAACGCTTACTTTGTTGGTATATGCAAATCGCTGTTATTTCGCTGATTTTTTTACGACATATTTATTTTGGATAATTAAATATTATTTCAACATTTTTTTAAGTATTATTTTGAATTATATTTGTGTAAAAAAATATAAACTACAGTATTAAAGTATGTAGATTACTTTTAAAATGACTAAGAAAAGAAATAAGATATTTCCGAACAAATTTATTACTTATATTTTATTTTTACGTCAAATTTATTATTTACAATTATCTTAGGATTCATTTAACATTACTGTCAGAAATTTGAATGTAATATAGAATATCGAACTTGAAATATATTCACTAAGAAAAAAAAAATTAAGCAGGGAGTAAATTTGTTCATGATTTCTTTTGTGTAGGTACCGTATAAGGTATAAAAAAGCTCAAAAAAATGTCGTATGTTTTTCATTGTGAAAAATAAATAGTAAATTATTTTTTTTATTACCCGAACGGTTGTGTTCGAATTCTCTTTCTTCAAAGAGTTTGTGACAAAAATTACAAATTTTAAAGTGACAATAAATCGATGACATTATTTTTCTCAATGACCACAAGCGATTATTTTATATCGGAATTCAATATTTTCGTTGACAATTCACCAACCATCTTTTACGCCTTTTAGGATCTGCTGGAAATATAATAAAATAACAACTCAAATAATTTCAATTTACAATAAATCATCTGTCGATCTATTATCTTGAATTTAACAATATTCATCTATTGCATGGTAGGAAAAGTAAGTTAAACTCTAATAATTTATAAAATTTAATAATTTCAATACTTGCCTTTAAAAATTTAATCCATCACTTGTACACCTAGATACGAACAACCCGTCATTTGAAGTACTTTATTAAGACCAAGAGTTAAGATATGGCAAAAACAAAAAGCACCGACGGTATGGCATTTTTAATATCGCTTGTGCGTCGACTGAAAGGTTAGATCCAAAATGGAGGGTGAGTCATCTGTGATTATCTAGTAGCTATTCGTATAGTCGGATAAAATCGTGTGATTTCTGAAGAATACACCGATTACGATCACTTGAGCTTCACATCGTTTGATATTCGTATCATTCATATGAATTAAATGGTATTGATAGTGATTATTACAAGTAGATCCCAAACAGGTTTTTGTACAATGCAGTTACATTATATATTAACCTAAATATGTGCAATTTTATAATTAATTATTAGAATCTTAAACTAAAATACTACTCCATTTTGCGATTATTTCTAAGATTATGCTTACATAAGAACTAATATCATTTTAACAAAAGTAAATATCACCAATAATTTATAAACATAACAATGATGACTCATCTAAAATGGCAAACCTATATTTCAGATATTTCACATATTTTTGTCCACACTTATTTTAAGACAATTAACGTAAACAGGATGACCCATAAGGTTACCTAATTTCACCCGAATTTGGGTTGCAAACGAGTTTCAAAAATATGAAATCCCATTGCTTCCAAATGTCATATTCAAATTTTATATAGATATCTTTCTCTAAATGTGCTAGTAAGACAAATATAAAGCTATTAGACATATGTATCTAAGAAACAATGAAGGAAACCATAAGTAAGAATGAGACAAATTTACAATTACTTGTTATTTTGCAGTTCAGATATCAACGACATGAAGTGCAAGTGATAAAATATTCATGCAAATTATAACTGACAACTGACCTTAGAGTATAGAATGTACAAAATAGCAAACAGTGAAGTCAAGTTCTACCAGCTGAATGCCTAATGTCCGCCATTTTTGTAGGGACCAAATTTTAATTTGTGACATCGCATTTCGTGCATCTGTATCATTATTTTATGTTTTACAAGCACAAGAATAATGTTATTGAAAACCGTAAGATTCAAATAATTTGAGCGATTTCTGAAAACTATTTTAATATAAGACTATTATAAACTAAACGGACAATAGATAAAGACACTTCACAAAGTAAGTAATTCTATATAGTAATTAATACTGTTTAGTGGCCAATAATATTGTCTCTATTTATATTATAGTGAAACGTTGAGAAATTGAAACCTTGTCGTTTTATTCAAAATCCTTGTCCAAGTTTCGACTATCATTTTGTTCATATCATCTAGTGGACGCTATTCTCAAGGCATTGTCTTTATCCCATTTAGTCACTTAATTATCTATTTTGTTAAAATACATAAATGGAAAATACCTATATAATATTGTTAAACATGCTATATATGTACTTGTTGATAAATAATAAATAATCATACCTCAAATTATAATTCATTATCTATTTTATTTCATTTACTGTATTTTGTCTTGTTGATAAAAAAACCTTAGTTTCATTGAATTAAATATTCATATTTGGTGCGATTTTGTCCACTATATTAGTGTACACAGAATTAAATTTTTATATTTGGCGCGACTTTGTTCTCCGTTTGTATAGGGACCACTGAAATTCCTCTTCCGCCTCATGGTTTCATTTCCCTCATCCAGGAAATCAGATTATACTCCCTCTACATTAGTTTCTATACTCAAAGCAACTGACAACATTATAATATAACCTATATTGTGTCAATATTGTCATTTATCAAAATTCGAATTATAAATAGTTATTTAGCAATAATAAACCAATTGAATAAATACGATATACCTAAGTATAATGGATGAAATATACCTCATTTTATTGTCTAAGAGCAAAATGCACAATATAATAAAAGAACTAAATACCGAATGAAGCACAAACTACCAACGCCAGTGGCCAAAATCTCTTTAATCACCACATTAATGACACAATGACATGAATAGGGTCATGTAACTTTATTGGCCTTGACTAGCAGCTGGGAGCCCGTGTCAGAATGACTGCTAGTATACCTATGTCACAATTGTCTTATGTCAAGTTTTCATTCAATATTTCAAAATATTCTAATTTCATGTTATTTATTTGTCATCGGACTAAAGTATATATTGTAACATTATATCCAAGTAAGTAGGTTTTTCTTTTTCTTTTGGATATTTTGTTCATCTACACTGTGTTATTACGCACTTTTATTTTGTGTTTGACAAGGTAGTGATCACTACTTTGTAGTTCTATTATCATGTAATGTATAATTGACCTTTCGTTACGGTTAATTTCTTCTCGTGTAAATTTATGTATTATCTTTATGTTTGAAAAATGAATTTGTAATAATTAATTAATTATCCCTAAAAAAATCATTTAGTTTTTTCCCATTATTATTTAATTTTTCTTCTCCATGTTTTGTAATTATTTCACTCCATTTTTTAGTTTCGTTGGCTGCTCTAGCGTTGAGAACTATTAAAATTATTAACTTCCCCACAACAGTGTCGCAAACTATTTGTAGGTTATCCCAAAACTTGTATTTTACATCTTGTTTTTCATTCTCGCTAGGGCCGTACACTATTACTAGAGTGACTATGTAATTGTATGTATTTAGTTACAATTTCATTATTCTTGCATATATAAATTCCCAACTTCTAATTTTCCCTATTACATTATTTTTAATTAGGCACGCTACTTCCGCTCTAGCTCTTTCTGTTTCACTTACTGCTCCATAGATTATCAGAATTAGACATTTTGACAACTTTTAATTCCGAAAAAAATTTCAAAAAATTATGTTTCCGAAATCAACAATTTACTTAACAACCGTTGCTATGAAATTACTGCTGTGCTATTTACTTGACTATATCATTCAAGTTATAAACCAATAATAATGTGTGATTTTCCTTAGCTACCACGTATTACAGCGGTTATTATTGAGTATCCATGGTGAACGAATATACGAACCTTGGTATATTCGAATATACCTACCTTCGTATATTCACTTATAAGTGCGTTTGGTTATTTTGTTCTATGTACTCAGAACTGGCAATGTCATTTTTAATTATATTTACGGACATGATCTTTTTCATTCGATCACAGTATCGAGTATACGAGTATAAATGAATCTATAGTTACACTTTGAGAAGGAAAATCGTGCGTTGTATGCTTTAAGTAGACATTTAAAATCACACTGACTACTCCAAGTGCACCGAAACAAATAATTGAACGCATCTATTATATGACAGAAAGGAATTATGGAAGTAAAAATTTGACAAGTAAACAAATAATTATTTGGATCACAAATCTGGAACTCTACTGTTGCTAGTTTATTTGAAATACAAACATTTATTTTGAAATACGAGCATTTTAATGTAATATTACATACTACTACAACTATATTTAAAAAGATAGGTTATGTAGTATATAGTTTGACGTTTCTGTCAAAATAAAATAGACCACAGGTCTACGTTAAATATACTATTTAGTTTTTAATTTATTTTTTATTCATGATATAGTCTACCTGTATACAACTCGACAATAGAAAATTCTCGACATACTCAACGAGTTGTCTAATGGAAATACCACTCGACCTTTGGTCTCGTGGTGTTTCCAGGCAACACGTTTCGTATAATCGAGAATTTTCAATCGTCTTGTTGTATAATATATGAATATTTGGGAATTTTACACAATTATCTTGACATTTATACTCTATTAATAATGATTTTGTTTGTTACAAAAAGTATTGTACAAACTTCTTGCGGGAAGACGTCACCCGCGCATTCTCGCAAATGAAGCCCTTGCTCGCAAGCTCGCTCGTGCCTCAAATAAGCGCTCATGCGAGATGTGTGTCTTCCCGCACTTAGTATGTAAATAACTATAGTGTTATATTTGTATGATTTTTATCTTCCGTCGCTTTCAGGCAAAGAAGGTATTGTCTTTGGTCAAAAAATTCAATGATGCGTTTTTAGTGAATAAGCACGTTTTAGAATCTATATAATACGATTTTAACATTTTTACGATGATATCTGTATGTATGTATATGTATCTGTGTGTGTATGACGAAAGTTTCGGATCGCATAACTTCAATACCACGATTCCAAAAATTATATATTTTTTGTATTCCTGAAGTTTACCTCCAGAAGAAGAGGTGAAGTACCCTCATTTAAAGACTTTAACAGTTTTTCTTGAAAAAGCGCAGTTAAATATTATTTATTGACATTTAACATTATTAGAACTTATAGAATATATTATTCTCTATACGATTTGATTGCATTTTATACTTTATATTCAATATAGATATAGAGTAATAAGTTATTAAATTTCATAAATCAGCAAGCTGTGCTAACCATGGAAACTGCTAATATATTCAGATAATTCAAATTGACAGATGTCAATATCAATGAAAAGTAAATGAATATGGCAGAGATGAGGATGTTGAGATAGATGTTGGAGAAGATACGGAAAGATCCGGTAAGGAATGAAATAATAAGGGAAATAACTCTGGTGTTAGAAGTTTCTAGAAAAATACAACAGAGACTATTACATTGGCTTGAACATGTAATGAGAAGAGATGAAGAAATATTGGAAGAAGAATGAATAGCTTAGTAATAGAAGGTTGAAGAAACAGAGGAAGACCATAGATAAGATGGAAGGACTGTATTGCGAAAGACTTGAGAGAAAAGGAACTGAATGAGAACAACACGCAAAACAGAAATGAGTGGAAGAAGAAAATAAAGAAATACCGACCGCTAACGAATGGGAAAAGCTAAAGAAGAAGAACATGTCAGTATCAAGTGAAATTTACATAGTTTGTTTATGAAATAATTTTACTGGAAATTTAGAATCTTTTGCAAGAAAATTCATGTATGGAATTTATACATAATACACAGGATTGACGGAAGGTATTGTGCTAACCATATCAATTTTTTTTAGAAGTGTGAATTTTAAATTGTTAAAGTATTAATTTTGTCGTATTTTTTTTAAATAAAATTATTTTAATAATATTGTTTATTGTTTTAGTGCCAAATATATTAAATTTGTAAAAGAAAGTGTGTTAATTTTTATAAACAAATTATTGTTCTTTGTCTTAAAACACGATGGGTTTCTATTTACCCCATTTTACCGTTCACATACAAAAACCTTCAATTTATATATGAACATTATACTTATATCTATAGTTTAGTTTAAAACTTTTAAACGATATAAAAAACGGGTAAATTTGACCAGATTCCCGTTTCAGTATGCCATTTTAATGGCGCTTTATTTTCCAAAAATAAGAAAAAAAGCAGTATATATGTATGTTAAGTTGAGACTGACCTTAAAATGCAGAAGCCAAAATTCGTACTTGGACAAGTAATCATAATATGTTATAACGAGGAAAAGAGATTAATTTATAAACCAAAGTATGCGCAGGGCCATTCTCAACTTAGAGCGTGCCAGCTATAACCAACAGGGTGTTTCCTTTAAAACAACTGGCGCTTTTTTGGGCGAACTAATGACTTTAGAGAATTTTTTTTACAAAATATGATCAAGACTAAGGTTTTAATTTATCAGTAATAACAAACCGAAAATCAATCAATGGTTCTCAAACGGTAGAACATTTTTTTTTATAACTTTTTCACGCATTAGATAGATTTTTTTTCTAATTTTAACGATATAAATATTGTATAGGATTGTATAACAATTATTTCGAGAAAAATGGTATTCAAAATTAGAAATAATGTAATAAAAATAGTTTTACTACTAGCGTAACTTTGGTAACAGACCTATCGATACTTGTGAATTGCATAGTCTATTACAATATTGTAACTTTATTTTTGAATTTTAATACCATTTTTGTCGAAATAATTGTTATACAACCTTATACAATATTTATATCGTTCAAATCAGGAAAAAAGTCCCTATCTAATGGGATAAAAAGTTAGAAAGGGTACTATTTAAAAAAATCTGATGTGGCCAGCACAATACCTTGCGTCAATCCTGTGTATTATGTATAAATTCCATACATAAATTTTCTTACAAAAGATTCTAAATTTCCAATAAAATTATTTCATAAACAAACTATGCAAATTGCGTGTCGTTTTTATTCATTTCATTTTTTCTCAAGTATTCCGCAAAACAGTCCTTCTAACTTATCTTTGGTTTTCCTCTGTTTCTTCAACCTTCTATTTCCAAGCTATTCATTTCTCTCCTCATGACATTTTCAAACCAATGTAATCGTCTGTAACACTAGAGTTATTTCCCTTATTCATTCAATCCTTATCGTATCTTTCCGTGTCTTCCCCAACATCTATCTCAACATCCTCATCTCTGCCACATTCATTTACTTTTCATTGATATTGACATCTGTCAATTTGAATTATCTGTATATATTAGCAGTTTCCAGCTTGCTGATTTATGAAATTTAATGACTTATTACTCTATATCTATATTGAACTTATGAAATATAATGGCGGGAAATGCAAATTATACATACATGAATTAAACTTGTACTGTTTCTATCTAATTTTATGGTGTGTTTATACCAATTACATGTCAAAAAGGCTTTCTGTGATGAATGTTCATAACATTGTTAAATTTGAAATATTTTCTTAGACCTAAAAGAATGTTCAAAATTAATTCCACTATCTGCAAATAACTGTAACTACCTATAAATTTTGTATAACTTTCCAGACCAATAAAAGGGATATGAGAGATACACATGTTATATTTGACAACTGTATAACTTTCTCGTTGACATTTGTGAATATCTGTTCATCATATACCTAGCTAGCAAATATTTCAGTGTACTAAGCAACAATTCTCGTTTACTTCCCCTACCATTTGCTTGAACTGCTTATTTCATTGAACACACCTATTGATACTGACATCTGTCAATTTGTATTATCTGAATATATTAGAAGTTTCCATGGTTAGCATATCTGGTTAATTTATGAATTTTCGAATGAATTTTAATATCTTTATAATACTTTAATTGTATATTTATTGAATATGAAGTATAAAATGCGATCAAATCGTACAGAGAATAATATATTCTTAAGTTATAATAACGTTAAATGTCAATAAATGATATCTAACTCCGTTTTTTCAAGAAAAACTGTTAACATCTTTAAATAAGTGTACTTTCGATTGACCACTTATAAACAAAATCTAATCAGTTGTTCTTCTGGATGTAAACTTGAGAAATATGAAAAAAATATAACTTTTGGAATCGTGGTATGCGGACCGAAACTTTTGTCACACACACACAGACACACACACACACACACACACACACACACACACACAGAGAGAGAGAGACAGGCACACATACATACATACAGACATCTTCGTAAAAATGGTAAAATCGTATCAAATGGACCCTAAAACGTACTTATTCACTAAAAACTCATCATTGAATTTTTTGACCAAAGACTATACTTTCCTTATCTAAAGGTGACGGAAGGTAAAAATATAATTTTGTTCTACCGTTTTAGGACCATTTGTCACTTATTCGATTTTAGGTTCATTAATACTGATAATTTAGTCCCTTATTCTTGATCATGGAAATTCTCTGCATAGATTAAAACAAAAATATGAATTTCTAAGATTTCTATTTTTACAAAATTACTTTGAAATGTGATAGGAGTTTAAATAATATAATTTGAAATGTGATAGGAGTTTAAATAATATAATTTTCTAGATTATAAAAGTTGTAATATATAAATAGTATTATTGTATCGCACATTATAAATTTGAGTTGATAAGTAGTTATCACCTTACTTTAAAAAAAAAGTATAATAAAGCTTTCGAATGAATTTTACGCATATATAAACAGTCTGTTAGAAATCTGTAAAAGTACAGTAGCTATAAAATGAAACGTATTATTTTAGTTCTGATATTTGTAACAACATTGGTCGTTATTTGGGCTCAAAGTAAGTACATATCTATTATTCATTGTATTATTTTATTTTTTTACCGTATGGAGATCTACAATTTAATTTATGTATAGTTTTGATAATAATGTACGATATAAATATAGATTTAAATTAAGTCAAATATAACATAAGAGGATATGATAAAATATGCGCAATTAATTTGAAATAGACTAGGGATATGTCGATGTCCAGTGAGGATATCCAGTCCAAAGCAGCAGGTGTGGATTTTAAGATGTCGTTCCATTCTCCTTGGAATTTTCTTGTCGGGCACTCATAGACTATATGATCTATAGTTTGTTCGAGGGCTCCAAAGTCGCATTCTTGTGTATCTAAGAGACCCCATTTATAAAGTATGGATGAGCATCTAGCATGTCCAGTTCTAATGTGGTTAAGGCTGTACTATGTTTTTTTAGTCATTTGCATTTCTGGGAGGGCTCCAATTAGAACCACATGGTTGTTCTGTACAGTCGGGGTTGGATGTCCATCTTGTTTTCCAGTCCAGTCATTTGGTACTCAGAAAGGGGTTTGCTTAGAAAGTTTAGCGGAAGTTTTGAAAATTGGTATTCTTATAGACTTTGAAGTGCTATAACTGAATTTCCACTTTGCGACCTCGTACTGGAATGGAAAATGGCGCCATTTTGAGCAAAATGGCACCAAAAATAGTAATGTACAAAATTGTTCTCCAAAAAATAATTGATGTCTTATTAATTTTTTTGCCAGACGAATAGTTCCGACGTACGAGCACCGCGAATTGAACAGCAACATGTGCATATTTCTGAAAACTCATTTCTACGTCACCATGAGGTAGAGTAATGGCGCGTTTTTTTTTTTCATTGTGGTATCCCCAGTAGGCCTAATCCACCTGAAGCACTTATTATACAATTTAGCGCATCTTTTTCCGCTTTGCTGCCCCTGGTGGACCGCGTTCAGCAGGTTCATCGACATTGGTAGTGGGCGAGGCTTTGCCTATTTCTTCGACGGAATTTGCTTCCGCCTCAATTTCGTCATAAAATTTGTCAATAATGTTTTCTGTCTCGTCCTCTTCGTCGCTGTCCTGTACTCTAATTTCTACATTCGAACACAGCTCACCACAATTTATGCACATCGTTGAACACTTTAATCCAATCTTTCTGCATCCACATGCTCCTTGACATCCTTTTTTGCATTTGCAAGAAATGAGTTTTAATAAATTTTCCGGAGTAAAAGGCTGGAGTGTGGTGACAGGAATCAGTCCGTTGATGCTTTTTTTCCATTCCTATTCCTTGGCGTTCTTTTCCACCCCATACCACTGCTGGACTTGGTGAAACGTGCGGAACGAATGTTGCCTTGATGCCGCTTCTGTTGGAGGTAGTGACGCGATATTAAATTTGTTTTTATACGCTGATTGCATAAAACACTGATATCTATAGTTATTTAGCGATATAGTTTTCTTGCCCCTATAACCGTATACAGCTGTTACGATAAATTGTTCTCCTACTTCAGCGATGCTGTCCGAGTCGGCATCTCGGATTTTAAACACATCGGCAAACTTGGCCAATTGTGGATTCTTTTTCAATGCAGTCATATATTTAATTTTCCCTTGATTAAAGAAAGCTAATGTATCACAGCTACTAAAGGCGTGCAAAATCAATATGTTATCAGAGATTGATTTGTCTGTGACGCTTTGTCAGATAAGTGTTTGGACGTGTGGATAGTGCAATCAAAAGAATAAGATCTATGTCTTCGCCAACAACTATTGCAGAATCAAATGCAGGTGAAACGCTGTTTGCCGTTGTTATTATTAGCACATCTGCATCTTCTGTGGCTTGCTTGACCGTGAAGTTCGAAAAGTATGTTTACCGAAGCATGTACTATCTGTGATCTTCTCAATCGCTCCGCGTATTTCGTACCACGGTCCTCAGCATTTTCGGGATATCCGACAATTAATCCAATATTTAAATATTAGTAGTCTGCGAAGAATCCAATTCTTATAACTATTTACAATTCTGAAATCTTGGTAAGATAATTTTATTTTTCTTTTCTGCGGATAGTGAATTTCCCTGATTTACTATTAAAGTTTAGTAGACAAACATAAAAGATCCTGCCAAACGAATAATTTTCTAGCATTGTTATAATGTTATGTTGGAATGCAAACATGACCGTAAAATTGTTGATTACAACAAACGATGTTGATAAACTAATAATATTGATTACAAGAATAAATCTAACAAACAGAATTTCATCAATATTTTAACCTATCATTTTTCGAAGAATCAAAAGTATAGTTTAAACTTTATATAACGCGTACCGGAATGTTTTCTATCAATGTACGTGTTGCGGTTCAATTCGCGGCGCTCGTACGCCGAAACTATTCGTCTGCCAAAAAATTAATATAACAAGAATTATTGGAAATTTTATGTAGATCAATTTTGTGCATAACAATTTTTGGTAAAATATCAACCGGTAAGGAGATATTTTTGAAAAACCGGTTTTTGGTGCCATTTTACCCAAAATGGCGCTATTTTGTCTGCCGGTAAAAGGTCGTAAAGTAGAATTTTAGTTAGAGCACCTCAATATCTATAAGACTACCAATTTTCAAAACTTCCGCTAAACTTTCTAGCTAAAAACACCAAATGACTGGACTATAGATAAATGGCTCAGGTTGTTTCAGCATTTCATCTAGCAAGTTGGACTTCCAAAAATTTAACGGCGGTTTGAGGGATTATCTAAGATTTCGTTGATTGGTAAACTTCTGGGTAGTTTTAGGTCTTGCAGTTTTTTCCATTCGCGGTAGGCAGCTTGTTGGCGCCTCAGGTCTGGTGGTACTATATTCGTGAGTGAAAAGACATCTAGGTACTGGAGTGGAATTTAGGGTTTCTGATATAATCCTCAGGATATTATTGAGGTGCACATCGATCTTGTTGATGTAAGAGCTGTTGTACCACACTGAATTGTGCTGCCGTGCAGTGTCTACTTGAGCTCCCCAGGTACGCCCTGCTAGTTTCCTGACGATGTTGTTCCTGGTTTTGAGGTTTTGCCCAGTTGCTTCTAAGTGTTTTTTTGTATGTTAGAGACTGTTTTAATGTAACGCTAAGATATTTGGGGGGGGGGGCTGTTATATTTCGCCCTTTTATCACGTAATTGAATGTTCTGCTCTCTATTTGCAAGGCAGTTATTAAAGATGGAATGCCATCAGCATAGCAGAACTTCTGGGCATTAGTTGCCGGCATGTGGCTTGTGTACAGGTTAAAGGGGATAGGGGTTACCATTAATCTCTGTGGCAAACTGTTTCTGACGATATTGTACTTTCGTACTAGATCATTAATCCGCATGCGCCAAGTCATGATGCCAATATTTACCAACTTTTGTTATCTGTCATTTATTTTGAGACATGTATATCTATAGTTTAGAAATAACATAAACAGAAAATAATATAACAATGAAACTTTCATAATTTTCGTAAAACGTCCATTTTTTTATTATTTTATCCATTTCAAAAATAGGTCAACTTTTAAAAACAAATAGTAACATATTTGTTAAGTTGCTATTCATTAATTTTTATTTATATTTCGAAACATTTCGAAAATTCCCAATTATATATAACTTGATAACATAGAAGTTGGTTGGAAATATTGGCAGAATGAAAATAAACAATGTCATGCTTGTATTATTGATAGCCAGATCTGTTGACGTCAGACGTTCACGATTGTTATATTTTACTATACTCGCCAAGTAAGAATGGACTGATGCTCAACATTTTCCCTTCTCCGTACCCTGTCCCTTGCCATACGGTAATGTCGCTTCTTCATAACTTAGCATTTTCAACATTGCTACTGAATTGACAACAATGTAGAAGTCTACGGTCTATACTTTTTGACGGCAACTATAATATGTATTCGCTTATACATATTTTGTCTAAATCTGCTCCAGGTCACATATTCCATTAATGGTTTAAACAATGTAAAATGTTTTAGGTACAAGTAAAATCTCCAGTGATGAGAACGACATCAAATGTTTGGCGGTGAATGAACGTAATCTGATCTTGAACATAAACAATATACTGCAGTCAGTAGTGTCGTTGTTGGATTGTGCCATGGATAGCTATTTGGGGATCACACCTTCTACAAGATTCACACTAACTCATATAAAGCAAACAGTTCATTCATTTATTGAAGTCTTTAAATCTCACCTTAATTCAAAAGTGTGTCTTCTGTGTGGATGAGCTCATTCTCACGCAATGCAATTTATACGGAGTAGATGTGACTATCGTGAGGACAGTATGAAGCAGCAAAGAACAAAAATGTGACTAAATGTCAGTGGAATGAAGCTAATAAATTGTATATACAAAATTCTATAAAATGTTCACAATTATTTTATTAAATACAGTTTATAATTCTTTAAAAGTATAATACCTAGTGCACACGGAGAAACTTTTAGAAAATTTCTTGAAATTTGGCTCTTGAAGAAGGTTTGGAAAACTTATAGGCGATGGAAGATTAGAGACACTAAAATAAGAGTGTGGACACGACGCGGCAAGTTGTGATTGGTTGGGAGTATGTCGGCAATGTTTAGGCACTTCCCACCATAATTTAAATTTGATTATCTGAAAGATTATAAGAAATGAAATATTACGTCTATTAAAATACTTCAATCAATCATCAATACAATATACCATATTTATTAATTAAACAGAACATTTATACTTTTGAAGTGTGTTGGCACACCTGGAATTTGACGTTTGACATACCTAATAGAATCTATTCAAAATTATAGCTGCAAATTACAAATAATAGGAAGAAATATTAATAATAAGTATAATTTTCATATATAAAAATATAATAAAATCAAAAACTTGTAATTATGATTTGCCACATGAACGGGAAAATATTTCAAATCATTGAAGTGTCAATATATTGTTGCAAAATACTCGGAAACATATTTCATATTCCCAAAATATCCCTTTCTGGTGGAATTATTACAAAATTTTACTACAACGACCATGATTTTATTAGTAAATAAAACACCAACAAAACCTAGACGATATTGAAGTTAGTCGTTCGTGAAGTACATGAAATTAGCTGTATTTTCTACCCTTGTTGCGGTGAAATGCCTAAACATGGTGGATATAGGTCGTGTCCAGACTCTATTATAGTGTCTCTACATTCAAACGTAAATATTATGACCATAATAGATAACACTTGTTTTTATATAGTCAAGGTTATGTTAAATATATAACTTATCCCATCAACCATAGTTCCGCAAAGTACCACCAGATGTCATACTGGTTATTTTCTATCGCCCATTGGCAAAGTGATTTAAGACCGACGGTTAAATGGCGCTGCATGATTTCCTTGTTACGTTCTAATTTGGTCCCTTGTTCCAATTTCCTTACTTTATACCTGCCGCTCCCTCTTTTCCATTCATGACCTTAAAAACAATGACCGCTAGTATGAACAAGTGATTAAGTGTGATTAGCGAGAATTTGACAAGCATTGTTTTATTTCTGTCAATCATTTATAGATTACTGTAGAGAAAAATACGACGTGTGAAATTAATTTTTCTACAACTTTTATTTGAAGTATTTTTTTCTAAAATAATCTATAAACGATTGACAGAGATAAAACAATGCTAGTCAAATGCTCGCTAATCACCCTTAATCACTTGTTCATACTAACGGCCATAGTATTCTGTCGTAATAAAATTATTTATACTTAATCCTTTAATAGTTATGTTAAATTCACTTACTTAATTTTTCTAATTTTGTAGCTTCATTTGTTTCAAAATTAAATAGTCTATTTCCAATTTATTATTCTAGTTTCAGTTTTAGTTTAATTATTGGTGATATTTCTTAATTAGATTTGTCTTTGCGGCGATCGCATAAGCTGAGCCCTACGTTCACAACGTAGTGTGGCGGCGGTAAATTTTGAAATTGGTTGGTAAATAAATAGACTTAAATTGGTTTGATATATGGTTGCATTAGTTTAGTTATTTATTTAAAACAATAATTTACAACTATTATCTTATCCTACTATCCTTAAATTACCCCTATCCTATACTAAGAATTATGAACGTAACACATTTTATTTAAGTAGATTTGTTGTGTGCAAGGCTATGGTTACCCTCTTTCTCTCTTTCCGGATTTTAAGTTATTCTCCCTGTCTTAAGTAAGATCCGGTGACTGATGGTAAGCAACTTCAAGCGGGCGAACGTGTCGAAAAAAATTTGAGTTGCGAGTCGAAGATCACTTTAAAGTAATTCCGGCAGAGTGTGAAATATTCGTCGTGAATATTACCCTTGTTTGGGGATCAGTTCGCCGGATTACAGATTCTGTCGGGAGGTTTTGGTGATTTGTGAATCAGTTTGGATAACCTCTCACGGAATTCCCACGTGGGGATCAATTTAAGTGCACGTGGTTCGTGACTCGATTTTTTTGTTCATAACATTTCCAACATCTCGCCACGGGCTGAAGGCATTGTCAGGGGATAGTTAGCTTACGGGATGGACATCTCCAGCTGGTGTGGCGCTACTTGCCATCGTCCGCAATCCGCTGACCGACTGCAGTCATCCCCACCAACATTCCTGGTTACTCACCGCCACCGTAGATAAGTGTTACAGACATTCATTTATATTTTTTTCTTATCAACTTTTTTTTGAGGCACTGAAGACGGCTGAATACTTGTTTAACCGTAATTTCATTCATTTTTATTGTGCATTCTATTCTGGAGTGGAATATTCTCCTTTTTCTTGTTTTTCAGAATATTACTAGTATTGTTAGTACTATTTATTATCATATTACTTTAATTCACTGTACAACGTTACACTGTCCTTTTTTGGTTTATTTATCTTGTGCCTGGCACAGGATATCGGCACTGTTATGCGTTGTACTTCACGCTACGTCGCGGACTATTCGTTCTCGAACATCAACTGGCTGTACTTGCCCTGCGTCGTCGGTTGGCCAACATTCGGCGTATAGCTGTATTGTCGGGTTCGGATATATCCACGTCATTCCATTCGTTCACATTTATCTATTTTATACATACATTTTTTTGTTATATATATATTAACTTTAAAGTTAAATTTACATTTATTAAACAATATTATTTTCAGCTTTGGAATATTTTATTTGCACAAGCCTTTCTTTCGTTTTCAGGCAGTATTTTATTTTTTTATCTGTACGGTAGGTAAACTTTATATTTTTAAAACCTTTTCGTAATTTTCGGGACAAAAATTACGTGGCGCCCATTCAACCCCTTTTGGGGTTGTCCATCAAACATAACCCGCTCCCGCCTCCACTGTTTAAAGGCTAGCGGCCGCACACCAAAACAGCTAGGGTGCGTAAAAGTAACCCCAATCGCTCACGCGGCGGTTGCACGTCACATCCTTCTTCTGCAATATGACAACTGTGTACACCAGCCGGCAACATTGTTACTCAAATGTCATACTTGGTTTCTAATTGTTAATGGTTGATCGATTACAAAACATTCTGCAAATACATATTACAAATTATGTATAAGCTAACAATGTTTATAAAAATAAATGTTTCAACTTAAAAAAAATTATAACCTTCAAACATAACACTCAACAAATGTTTACAATCAGCATTCAATATTCAAAATGGCTGTAGAAGAAGGACATTTTAATTCCACATTAGCGGCGTTTCGCTAACGAACTTTACGAATAGCATCAAAGTCCAGTGTGTTCATACGAGAAAAGTAGAAGCTTCCGCAAAACATGTAATTTTTCTCTAAAAGTTCTTGGGGAATTATTTTTACCTTCCGTCATCTTTAGGTAAGGAGGTATTGTCTTTGGTCAAAATATTCAATGAGTTTTTAGTGAATAAGCACGTTTTAGGGTTTATATAATACGATTTTACCATTTTACGATGATTTCTGTATGTATGTGTGTGTCTCTGTGTGTGTGTGTGTGTGACGAAAGTTTCGTCTTGCATAACTTCATTACCACGATTACAAAAATTATAATTTTTTTGTATTCCTCAAGTGTACATCCAAAAAAAGAGTTGATTAGATTTTGGTTAACCGAAAGTTCCCTCATTTGAAGATTTTAACAGTTTTTCTTGAAAAAACTCAGTTAAATATTATTATAACTTAAAGAATATATTATTCCCTATACGATTTGATTGCATTTTTAACTTCATATTCTACAAATATAGAGTTATAGAATTATAAAGATATTAAATTTCATAAATCAGCCAGCTATGCTAAACATGAAAACTGCAAATATATTCAGATAATTCAAATGTCAGTATCAATGAAAAGAAAATGAAAGTGGCAGAGATAAGAATGTTAAGATAGATGTAGGGAAAGACACGGAAAGATACGGTAAGGTATGAAAGAATAAGGGAAATATCTCTAGTGTTAAAAGTCTCTAGAAAGATACAAGGGAGACGATTACATTGGTTTGAACATGTCATGAAGAGAGTTGAATAATACATTGGAAGGAGAATGAATAGCTTAGCAATAGAAACTAGAACAAACAAAGGAAGACCAAAGATAAGACGGAAGGACTGTATTGCGGAAGACTTGAGAGAATAGGAACTGAATGAGAACTACAGGCAAAACAGAAATGAGTAGAAGAAGAAAATAAAAAAATAGCGACTCATAACGAATAAGAAAAGCTAATGAAGAAGATGTCAGTGTCAAGTGTAATTTGCATAGTTTGTTTATAAAATAATTTTACGGGAAATTTATATTTTTTACCTCTCGCTAAGAGAGGTATTGCATTCATGCTAAAAATCGCATATCCAGATTTTATTGAATAAGCACGTTTTAAGGTCCCTACAATCCGATTTTATCATTTTTACGATGATGTCTGTGTGTGTGTGTGTGTGTGTGTGGATGTGTGTGTGTATGTGTGTGTGTGTGTGGGATGTTGGAAGGACGGTTACTCAAAAACTATAAGACTTTAAATTTTTTTAACTACGTATTTCCCAATCGGACATTCATGGGAAGATCTGAAAAGGTTTTGGTAACAATTGGACAACCGGAAGTAGAAGATTCTTGAAAAAAAATCTTTTAAATAATATTTTTTGAAATTTTTTCTTGATAATATTAAAGAAAAATAAATTCTCTTTCTGATACATTTAAATATTTTACAATATATTCTATAGATTTAGAGATAGAAGAAATATAGTATGTAAAATAATCTGTTATAATAAATTTTACAGCCGAAAGAATGGCCATGGAAAATAGTTGAAAATTTAATTTGTTTGTAACTGACAGATAATGTCAGTGTCAGAAATCCGAAGACATTACTGAAGACTTTTTCTGGGAAGTACATACATTATATTATTTCTTAATGTATTAATAGAATTGGAAACATTTCGAAAAATTAGAAGAGGACAAAATTTCTTCATCAAAAATGAATTTAAAATTAAACAATCTAAATATATATGGAATAGATATATGCGTAAGTAGAATTTTTGGTGTAGAGTGTAGGTATACAAGAAATGTTAAATACAATAGGGAGCGAGCAGTCATATGATTTTGTTGGCCTTGACAAGCAGATATGGGGGCCCATGTCAGAATGATAGCTAGTAATTATGTATATAGATGTCAAATATCATAATTTCTCATTCTAAATTTAGTGATTTTCCAATTCCATGTGGAGCAGAATTAAATGTTAAATATCTAAGGCATACAAGTAAACTTTAAACTCCTGGTGATAAATTAACTACGTAAATTTAGAAAATCTTGAAATTTTTAATGAAAAATTCTAACATTTGACATCTATGTACATAATTACTAATTATCATTCTGAAACGGGCCCACACATTTGCTTGTCAAGCCCAAAAATGTAACATTACCGTTCGCGCCCTATACTTATGTAACCAAAAAAAGGAAGTGGCGAGAGGTATTGTGCTGGCCACAACAGATTTTTTACAAAAAAATTATGTATGGAATTTATACAAAATACACAGGATTGACGCTAAGAGTGGTATGATTAAGCAGGTGTTAAGGTCCCTACAATCCGATTTTAATATTTTTACGATCCTGTGTGTGTGTGTGTGTGTGTGTGTGTGTGTGTGTGTGTGTGTGTGGTGTGTGTGTGTGTGTGTGTGTGTGTGTGTGAATGTATGTCTGTGTGTGTGGATGGATGCCTGTGTGTGTGGATGTATGTGTGTGTGTATGTGTGTGGGAACGTTGGAAGGACGATTTCTCAAAAACTATTAAATTAATATATGTTTAACTAAGTATTTCTTAGTCGTACATTACTGGGAATAGCTGAAACGGTTTTGGTAATAATTGGACAACCGAAAGTAGCAGATTCTTAAAAAAAATCTTCTAAATATTATTTTTTGATAAATTTTGTTCTTGCTAGTATTTTTTATAGATTCAGAGATAAAGAAATATAAGTTATATAATAATCTGTTGTAATAAATCTCACAGCACAAATAATGTCATGGAAACCAATTGAAAAATGAAAATGTTTGTATCTGACAGATAAATATCAGTGTCAAAAATCAAGAGATATTACTGAAGATATTTGTGGGAAGTACATACATTATATTATTTCTTATTGTATTAATAGTTAAATGTTTAAAATTTACTAGGTATAGTAAATATGCCCTTCAAAAATACTGTCAATCCAGACAATGAAGTGAAAACATTTCGAAAAATTAAAAGAGTAGGAGAAAATTTCTTCATAGAATGAATTTAAAAATAAAAAATCTGTTGTGGCCAGCACAATACCTTCCGTCAATCCTGTGTATTATGTATAAATTCCATACATAAATTTTCTTGCAAAAGATTCTAAATTTCCAGTGAAATTATTTCATAAACAAACTATTCAAATTGCACTTGACACTGTCATCTTCTTCTTCTGTAGATTTTCCCATTCGTTAGGAGTCGCTATTTTTGCGTGTCGTTCTCTCAAGTCTTCCGCAATACAGTCCTTCCATCTTATCTTTGGTCTTCCTCTGTTTCATCAACCTCCTATTACAAAACTATTCGTTCTTGCTCCAATATAATTCTTCATTTCTCCTCATGACATGTTCAAACCAATGTAATCGTCTTTCTTGTATCTTTCTAGAAACTTGTAACACTAGAGTTATTTTCTTATGGTATCTTTCCGTGTCTTCCCCAACATCTACTTCAACATCCTCATCTTTGCCACATTAATTTACTTTTTATTGATACTGACATCTGTCAATTTGAATTATATGAATATATTAGTAGTTTCCATGTTTAGCATAGCTGGCTGAATTATAAAATTTAATTTCTTCAAAATTCTTTAACTATGTATCTATTGAATATGAAGTATAAAATGTAATCAAATCGTATAGAGAATAATATATTCTTTAATTTATAATAACGTTAAATGTCAATAAATCAAATTTAACTGTTAAATCTTTAAATGTGGTTACTTCCGGTTCACCGATTTTAACCAAAATCTAATCAGTTGTTCTTCTGGATTGAAGTTATGCGATCCGGAACTTTTGTCACACACGCACAGACACACACACAGACACACACACAGACACACACACACATACATACATACATACAGACATCATCGTAAAAATGGTAAAATCGTATTATAGGCTCTCTAAAACATGCTTATTCACTGAAAACTCATCATTGAATTTTTTGACCAAAGACAATACCTTCCTTACCTAAAAGTGACGGAAGGTAAAAATCAAAATATATAAGGAATAGATTTAAGCAGAATTTTTGGTGTAGAGTGTAGGTGTACAAGAAATGTTAAATACAATAGAGCGCGAGCAGTCATGTGACTTGTTGGCTTTGACAAGCAGATATGGGGGCCTGTGTCAGAATGATAGCTGGTAATTATGTACATATATGCCAAATATCATAATTTTTCATTCTAAATTTAGTGATTTTCCAATTCTATGTGGTTTTTTTCCTCGACTAGTAAATTCCACACTCTTGGTGACAAATTAACCACGTGAATTTAGAAAATCTTGAAATTTTTAATGAACAATTCTGACATTTGACATCAATGTACATAATTACTAATTATCATTCTGACACGGCAGATTTGGGATCTGCATGTCAAGGCAAACAATATCACATGACTGCTCGCGCCCTATACTTATGTAACCAAAAACGGAAGTGGCAAGAGGTATTGTGCTAGCCACAACAGTTTTTTTTAAATGATCAAAAACTATTATAAATGAAATAAATAAAGAAAAGAGATTTGAAGGTCCAAGAGATTTGACCACCCAGGCATAATTGTAACTTGGCACCTCTAGAGAAAAAAATAAGTATTCTAAAATTCAAAAACAATTGGACCATATTCAGCATGCGTACATAAATTTAAGTTCGCTTCCCTAAACTATTTACGTACGCTGTCATAAATTTTGTGTATTCAACGTCTGTACTTAGCGCTAAGTATCCTTGTTTATCTCCTAAAGATGCAATTGTTTAGGGTCAAAATTTAAGAACGATGCCTACCGTTTTTGTCGTCATACTTAACCACAAAAATGGCAGAATTTATATATCAGATGTAAAATATCATTGATGTAAGAAATATATTTCAAATAAATAAATTACCGCAACGTAATTTTTAAATATACGAGATCTGGCTATTAAATAACGAGACTGCGCGCGCAGAAGGCGTCCTAGAGAAGAAGAGAGGGAAACGAATGCAGCGTTGGATACCGGGAAGTGTCTATTCCGGTACGAAAACACGTTTTTGTCGCTGTAGTAGTATTTTTTCTATAGAGGTTAGAAACGAACGTGTTTTTTTCTCGTGCCGATAACAATGTGTGACAAAAAACACGAGCAACGGATCAATGTGAAATTTCTCGTTAAATTAAAAAAAACTCCGACTGAGTGCTATAAGTTGTTGAAAGAGGCCTACGGTGAGAATTATCTATCTCGTGCGCGTGTCTTCCAATGGTATAAACGGTTTTCTGAAGGCCGAGAGAACACCGTAGTTTTAAAGCCATGCTAATCGTTTTTTTTTTCGACATCAACGGCATCGTGATGACTGAATGGGTTCCCGAGGGTCAAACTGTAAACCAAACTTACTATTTGAAAGTTTTGGCAACACTGCGAGAACGAGTTCGTAAGAAACGCCTGATTTAGCAACCTGTGACTTTTTTCTGTTTTCGAAGATCAAGTCTGCTTTAAAAGGAACCCGGTTCGAGTCGATGGAAGAGGTGAAGCGAAAATCGGCGGAGCTTCAAAACGCTCTTACAAAAGAAGACTTCCAACATTGCTTCGACCAATGAAAAAAACGAATAGAACGGTGTGTGGCGAGGGGAGGGGAGTACATTGAAGGGGAGCATTCGATTATAAAATAATTTTTAAAATAAAATTCTTTTTCATAAGCAGTCTCGTTATTTAATAGCCAGCCCTCGTATTCCTTGGTAGATTTTAATAATGTAGAATTCAAAAATAAATAAAGTAACCGAATGGAAATAGAATTAGATAGAATATTAATTTTATAATTTATATCATTTTTACCTCCCGCTATCCTTGGTAAGGGAGGTATAGAGATCATGCTAAAATTCCCATATCAAGATTTTGGTAAAAAACCACATTTAAAGGTCCCTAGAATTCAATGTTAACATTTTCAGGATGAGTTTTGTGTGTGTGTGTGTGTGTGTGTGTGTGTGTGTGTGTGTGTGTGTATCCTCTTTATGCTCTAACTCAAATACTATCGTTCCGAAAAAAAAAAAATCTTGTATTTCTACCTTAATCTTATAAGGAAAATATCCATTAGATTTTGGTGTAAATCAAATAACTGGAAATGGCACTTTACTGGAAGCTCAAAATAGTTTTTCTTCGAAAAATGCCTTTATACAGGTCTACTTTAATACTTTTTCTTTATATTTTATGGATAAATTAAAAAAAAACTATAATTTTAATCCCGGAGCCTAGGCTTTAACCGCAACTCCATGGTAACACAGTTTAGATCTCAAATGCATGTAACTGACAGATATGTCACTGCCAACAAATTAAGCATTTCAAATAATAATAGTAACATTTTAAATAGAAAATAGTAAATAGAACAATAATTATATGGAAAGGAACTGAATACAGTTACTAGTATAGGTATGTAGAAATATAGGTAAGTACATAAATAAATAAATAAAATAAATATAACGTCAAGGCATATTACCCAATGCTGGGTGTGCCAATCTGCTTTGTACACATATTTCAATAACGATGATGACATATTTGCACCGTGCGAGCATTTACTAGGCGTCACTTCACTGGCGTGAAGAGTTCAACACGGGTCATTTTTGTGCCATTTAAAATTCGAAATATTTAGCGTCGGTCGGGATCAAACCTGGTATTTAAATTTAATTTAATTTTTAAGTATTTACATGAATAAAATTAAATTAAACAGAAGGTATTGTGTTGGCCACATCAGAAGTTTAAAAATAATGTTATGACTCATTTACAATAAAATTTATAGGGCTAATATCAGCAATTATCCAATCTATTTTGCTAATTGGGTATTGTTGTGAATCGTCTTTCTGTATTTCCCTATTTTTTTTTTCAAATTTTGAAACATTGGCTAGTAGCACAAGCCTAAAACGCTATTTTAAGAAATGTCAAATTCAAATGTCAATATTTAATTTCACCCTTTAAAGAACGATTTTTTAAACACAAACTATGCCCTGTTTTAAAATCATATTTTGATAAATTTAATAATATATTATTAATCATAAAATTTGACGTTTTTTTAAAACAGCGTTTTAGTTAAAACAAGGCTTGTGCTACCAGCTGTTACGTTTGGTAACGTTTAAAATATATATTTTTTTTGGTTCAATCGTTTTCTTCGTGTCTCAAAATTTTCTTGTCTTATTTTCTTATTACCTAACCTATAAAATTAATAACGGTAAAAATGGTCGAATCAAAGTTTTATAAAAAGAACGTACTTTTTTTATATGTAGTAACTTATTAAACTATAATATTATTTTACGTTTAGAAATTGTTTCAATTCAATTTTGTGCGGAATATTTGACAAAATAGAAACGCACTGTTGATACATGTAATTATATTTTTTACTGAACATAAAGTATCGCTTAGGAACAGTTGTTGAATATGAATTTTTTTAAGATCAACTTAGCGGTAAGTCAGATCTTAGCTAAGAACACCTTAAGTACGTCATTAAAAACGCATGCCGAATATGGGCCAACATGGAGGTAGGAATAATATGGAGAGAGTATTTGCAATCGCCAGTGAAGCCGCTTCCCCCATTACCACGTGCCCTATGCCATTTTGAAATTACAATGTTTTTCTGTCAATTGTGCATTATGTTTCTGTACATGTACGTGTATTGGTGAAGTGTTTGCCGTTTGCATATCGTGTTTTATATTGGTTTTCTTTAGACGCCTTGTGTATTCAATCAACCTGCACATATGCGACATCTCTGAATGTATACATAATAAACCAACGACTAATGTTCAACTCATAACCAGAATTTTTAATTTTCAAAACTCTGGTTGCTACGAAGGTATCGATCTATTTCTTGAAACCTTTTTTTTCCTTCCGTCACCTTTAGGTAAGGAAGGTATTGTCTTTGGTCAAAAAATTCAATGATGAGTTTTTACTGAATAAGCACGTTTTAGGGTCCATATAATACGATTTTACCATTTTTACGATGATGTCTGTATGTATGTGTGTCTGTGTGTCTATGTGTCTGTGTGTCCGTGTGTCTGTGTGTGTGTAACAAAAGTTCCGGATCCAATAACTTCAATACCACGATTCCAAAAATTATAATTTTTTCGTATTCCTCAAGTTTACATCCAGAAGAACAACTGATTAGATTTTGGTTATAATTGGTCAACCGGAAGTAGTCTCATTTGAAGATTTAACAGTTAAATTTGATTTATTGACATTTAACGTTATCATAACTTAAAGAATATATTATTCTCTATACGATTTGATTACAATTTATACTTCATATTCAATAGATACAGAGTTAAAGAATTTTAAAGAAATTAAATTTTATAATTCAGCCAGCTATGCCAAACTTGGGAACTAGTAATATATTCATATAATTCAAATTGACAGATGTCAGTATCAATAAAAAGTAAATTAATGTGTCAGATATGAGGATGTTGAAATAGATATTGGGGAATACACGGAAAGATACGGTAAGAAAATAACTCTAGTGTTACAAGTTTTTAGAAAGATACAAGCAAGACGATTACATTGGTTTGAACATGTCATGAGGAGAAATGAAGAATTATATTGGAACAAGAATGAATAGTTTAGTAATAGGACGTTAAAGAAACGGAGGAAGACCAAAGATAAGATGGAAGGACTGTATTGCGGAAGATTTGAGAGAAAAGGAACTGAATGAGAACGACATGCAAAAATAGCGACCCCTAACGAATGGGAAAAGCTAAAGAAGAAGAAGATGCCAGTGTCAAGTGCAATTTGAATAGTTTGTTTATGAATGAATTTATACATTATACACGAGAATGACGGAAGGTATTGTGCTGGCCACAACAGATTTTTTTGACATATTAATGTAATAAGGTAACCAGTTTTTCATTTGTTTAATAAAACTCTTGTATATTAAAAATGGACGTCTCCTCTCAAGTTCTGTTGCACAAAGAAAGAATTTCACTTGGACGCCTTGGTTGCTTTATTAAAATTTACTAATGTTTTGATACTATGTAATTTTACGATAGGTACAGGTTATATACAACGATAATAAAAGTACTGTACCAAGGCTAACTGGTCCATAAAGAAATACTGCGTTATTGAAAATAAAACCCACACGAAGGGGTATAAAATACATCTATAGATAAACAAACATTTATCGATGATATAGGTAAATAATGGATATTCTTTATAAATTTATGTAAAGATAAAAAGTATTAATAGCTACAATACATATATATATATATATATTTCAAATTTTTGTAATATGTGTTTTTAAAAGAATGTAAATAGGGATATTCAGTACCATAAATAAATTTTCAAGAATTTTAAGATTATATCACCTTCGTGCAATACAAGAATAGTAAATATGCCATTACTATCTAAAGGACACATGTAAAGCATACGATATATATGAATGTTTTTTGTATTGTTTTTCAGCTATATGTATACACCGAACAAGGAAAGACCATTTTGGGCCCGAAAACTTTAAAAATGAAGTATTTTTATTTCGCTTTTCTTCTTTTGATATTTGTGACGGTAGTATCATGTCAAATTTCTATTCCAAATTGTAAGTATTATTTATATTTATTATATACAAGATAAATAAGTAAATAAATAATAATAAAAAAATAAGATGGTATGTAATTTATGTGGACGAAAAACTACTAAACAAGTGTGTATTTAGCATTTGAGATTAAATTTATGAATATTAACTTCTTATTTATAGAATTCACAATGGGGTATTTTACTATTTTTTTATATTTTTGCATGAATCAAAAATATTAAATTTTAAAGTATTTTTATATAATTTAATCCTTTCGCTACTACAGTGACTTCTGTGCCCTGACACATTCATGTTCATATCCTATTGCTATTTCCATATTGTCGCATATTGTTTATTTTAGTAGTTTATACTTGAATCATAGTATCAAACAAACGTAATACGTTGAAAACAAGTATAGAAGTAATGCAAAGTTGTTTCAGTTAAGGAACAATTTTTGTCGATTGACATTAAATGTGTAAATTTTCTGGACAGCTGATAGTCTCTAAAATGTTACTTTTAATGCCTATTATTGCTATTTACATAAAATCGCCCAACAAATGCATAGCAACCGTTCAACAAACGCATAGTAACATAATTTGATGGCGATAACTTTCAAAATAGGTATTAAATATAATCACTAAATTAATATTAATTCTAAAATCTACAAAAGAAAAAAATGTGTTCATCACGGTACTAAACACAGATTTACAGCTTTGGCAGGATTCATTGCTCTGCTGTAAAACTAGTATTTTAGTTCCTAGTTAAACAAATAACTATTTCCTGAAACAGTCAAATAAATTGAATTTTCTTGAGTTTTGAAAGTTAATAAGTATTTGCATTACTAGTCATGTACAAATTTTCCTGACATTTGAGTACTGTGATGGAAAATTTCATCACGGATACATAATCTGATGTTTCTGATTGTTTTTATATTTTAACACAATTGTTAAAAACATAAAATTACGAATTTATTAATAATTTTCAAATAATTTAAGCGATGTCGAGAAAAAAATTATACGTATTACGCCAGGACTCGCAGGATCCCAATCCTCGCCTACGGCTCGTATTGGAATATACCTACTCGTCCTGTAAAAAAATCACTTACCTGACATAACGTAAATTACTATTAACTTACGCAAGATTCTATTTTTTAAAATTAATATAATTTTTTAATTTTGCGGGTAAAGCGTATATTTACGCGATGACATTCAGAAATGTTTACAGCACTATATAGGATTTAAATAGTGAAAAAGACAGAGTTGTGCGCTTAGCGAATAAAGAGGAATAGAATTATGTTTAAAGACATAGATGTTATGAGTTTTTTGCATACTATAAAAAGTGTCAAGTACAATATAATTTACTACCAAATTTGTATAAATATCATTAGATAAGAATAAATAAATTGAAATAGGTATCACTGACAGATCATCTATGGCCGCATCTAACCGAAGTCGATTACTTAGACAAAAATCATCCGAATACAAGATAATTTTAATGGTGTACTTTTATCCAAAAAAATACGTAGGTCACTAGATATAGCCATAAGTGTAAATTTTGTGATTTGTTACTTTTATAAATATCTTTTAACCCCTAGATTTTGGTTTGCACTTCTTACACGAATAGTTCGAAAGGTTTTGCTCAATGTTTTCATAATTATTGTTGGACTATGTATCAAGATATTAAAATTATTATTTACTTATGTGGGCGAGAAAATTACAAATTAAACCAATATATTTTTCCAGTGATATGGATTACGATTATTATCAAACAGCAAAAATGCAATAATTATTAAATTTAAACATAAAACGCGGACACGGTCAATGGGGCAACGGCAACGGCAACTAAGCGTTACCCAAATGGGTGCCGGGCGTCAGGCATCGAACGAACAAAAAAAGATGTGTAGAATTACAAAATTATGCGTTAGTTTTTATCGCACAAATAACCGCGGTCCCCTGATTAATTGAACTAAACGTATTGCATATGTAATAAAAATCATCTCACAGTACCATTTTATTTCTTTCAGTTCCATTATCACTACCAGGCATGAAATGCATCATAAGAAACCTAAAGGATGTAATATCAAATCTGACAAATCTGCTGGAATCTTATATGTCTGGACTTGATTGCATAGTTCATGGCACTGTTGGAAATTTTCTTGGACTATCCAGCGATGTTATATATCGTACAGAAGGATCTATTCACAGCGCTATAAATTTTCTTCATAATTGTTCTAGATTTCTCGCGGGCTTGAAGATAAGTGGATCTTTTGATATTGAAGCAGGTGTAGAACATTAGAAAAAAAAAATGTTATGATAAAACGTGAAAATTAAATTTTGATGTAATTTGTATTTTGATAAAGCTTTGCTAATTTGTTGTTTGTTTTTCTGTTTATTAAAATTTTCAGGGAAGTGTTAGTTGGCTAACAATATTTTATTCGGTGTGCAATGATGACTACATTTCAGAGGAGTTAAGTCTGAAAGGTAGTACATATTCTAATTCAGTCGAATGACATACTTTTTTTCGTTAACATTAATGTTGTCTTTGAAAACTGACGTGCAAAATAACGGATTTTAAAAATCTGATGTGACCAACACAAAAGCTCCCGCCATTTAATTTTTATTAATTTAAATACATATACCTATGGGGTCTCATGGCCGCGTGCCTGATTGTCTGGTCGCGAATCTGGGGAACCGGATTTAATTCCTACTATCAAATATTTCGAATTTTAAATGGTACAAAACTGACCCCTGTGATGCACTCTCCATGCCAAAAATGAGTACCCGTGAGCTAACGCATGGTAAACGCCCGCACGATACAAATATGTCATCATCATTACCGAAATCTGTGTACAAAGCAGATAAGCACACCCAGCAATAGGTAATATGCCGTGATAATATATTTATTTATTTTCTTATTTAAATACATACCTGTTTATTTGCTAATACTAGAAATTATGTATCTTAAGTTCCTTTCCATATAAATATTGTTCTCTTTACAATTTTTGTTTTAAAACGTTACTGTTATTAATTTGAAATGTTTATTTTTTTGATAATGACATTTATCTCTCAGTTACATATATTTGAGTTGAACTGTGTAACTATGGAGTATTTTATAAATTTATCCATAAAATATATAGAAAAAATATTAATGCAAACCTGTAGAAAATGAAATAATCCTTAAGTTTTATAATAAAAATTGCGAAAAAATAACATTTAAAGGTATTTTTTGAAGAAAAACTATTTTGAACTTCAAGTAAAATGCCATTTCCGGTTATCCGATTGACACAAAAATGTAATGGCTTCTTTCTATATTAGAATAAGGTAGAAATACAAGATTTCAAAATTTTACGAACGATAGTATTTGGGTAAAAGCGTAAAGAGTATCCACACATACACACACATACACAGACATCATCGTGAAAATGTTAAAAATGGAATCTAAGGACCTTAAAACGTGGTCATTTACCAAAATCTCGATATGCGATTTTTAGCACGATCCCTATACCTCCCTTATCAAGAGTAGCGGGAGGTAAAAAGTTAGATTTTGCGTAACGTTTTACATTATGTGCGTTTACATAACTACATTTTTTTGTTGTTTTATAATAAAACCAGAGTCCGCTAAACCCCTGACGTATTATATCTGTAAATTTGACGTATTACAAATTAGTAATACGGTATTGCCAAGTATATTAAACGTTAACGTAAGTATATGTCTTTCGGAAAACAAATTTCTCTATTAAACAATACCAAACTATCGTGCTTCATTTACAACTATTCCATAAGTTGTAATGTTCGGTGTAGATAGATTCTCATTCTCAGGTATTTTAACATAATAATAATAGAATATTATTTAATGAACGTAAAATGTAGGGTATATTACACGAGCATGCAGTTTAGAATATGAGCCGTAGACGAGTATTGTAATCATCCGAATGTAATATACCCATTTGACGCGAGTCAAATATTATACTTTATCTACAACTATTATTTTTACAGATTATAAATAAATAATAAACATATTTTGTGTGGTTATATTACAGACTTTGACATTACAGTGGAAACTGCAATATCATAGATGTCAGATGTTCATATCACTGGTAGAAATGAGTAACTGATTTCTTTATTATATCCTGTCCACATTATCAATTTAGTATTGTAGAGAATAGGGCATAGTTTTGACCTCTCTGATTGGGTGAAACTGAAACTAAGTTTACGCAATGTAATTTGCATAACATGTGACATTTCATGGTCATTTTTATGTTTAATGTCAGGTATCATCTTTATCCGATTTGGAAAGCAGGTAGATAATACTTAAATATTTCACACTTATTGACTAGGATATACAAAGTTTCCTTTTAATATTTTAATAAAATGTCAGATGATAGCAGTTGAGTACCGCATTTTTACCGTCCGTCACCTTTTAGGGTCTTTACAATACGATTTTACTATTTTTACGATGATGTCTGTATGTGTGTGTGTGTGTGTTCGTATGAGCGTGTGTGTGTGTGTGTGTGTGTGTGTGTGTGTGTGTATGTGACAGCTTTTTCGTGCACGATATCTCCAATACTAGAATTCAAAAAATTACAATTCTTGCGTATTCCTCTTCCTTACAACCATATGCAGACATGTTTAGATTTTGGTTATAATTGGTCAACAGGAAGTACCCTCATTTGAAGATTTTAACAGTTTTTCTTGAAAAACTCAGTTAAATGTTATTATAACTTAAAGAATATATTATTCTCTATACGATTTGATTGCATTTTATATTTCATATTCAACAGATATAGAGTTAAAGAATAATAAAGATAAAAAATTCGTATAAATTTCATAATTCAGCCAGCTATGCTAACATAACCATGGAAACTGCTAATATATTCAGGTAATTTAAATTGACAGATGTCAGTATCAATAAAAAGCAAGTAATTGAATGAAAAAATAGAGGAAGTAATTCTAGTGTTAGAAGTTTTTAGATATAATAGAGACGATTACATTTGTTTCAACATGCCATGAGGAGAGATGAATAAATTAATAGAAGGTGGAAGAAACATTGGAAGACCAAATATAAGATGAAAAGACTGTATTGCAGAAGGCTTGAGAGAAAAGGAACTGAATGAGGACGACACGCAAAACAAAAATTAGTGGAAGAAGAAAATAAAAAATAGCGACCCCTTAACGAATGGGAAAACTAAAGAAGAAGAAGATGTCAGTGTCAAGTGCAATTTGCATAGTTTGTTTATGAAATAACTTTACTGGAAATATAGGATATTTTGCAAAAAAATTATGTATAGGGCGCGTGCAGTGACATGACTTTGCTGCCTTTGGCAAGCAGATATGGGGACCCGTATCAAAATGACAGCAATTAATTATGTCCATAACTGACAAGTGTCATAATTTTTCATTCAAAATTTCATGATTTTCTTATTTCATGTGATTTGTTTGTTATCATTAGTATGGAATTCCGTTGCCGAGAAAGGGAATCATAAAATACCAAAAATTTAGAATCTTTTGCAAGAAAATTTATGTATGGAATTTGTACATAATACACAGGATTGACGGAAGGTATTGTACTGGCCACATCAGATTTTTTTTTATTTCGTCTGTTTAAAACTGGCGCTGATGCGAGCGCCACATCTGAAGTAGTTAAGTGAAACAGAGTATAATAGGTTTAATTAACTAGTATATTTTAAATTGATCAATCAATATTTACCTACAGCGGTTTATAAAAGTAGCAATAATACAATATAGTCCTCTTATTTAAAAAAGTCTTACCATGGAATATAAATTGATACGCGCAAAATATACAATTATTACAACATTTGTAGATAAAAATATTATCACAGTTACGATATCTAAACAGTATAGCGATACGTTTTTTTTTTTTATAACCAATCACGACAAATAATTCATTGGTTATCATACAGTGAGTTATTACTCAACTGTCCTAGGAATGAGATATGAATATCGAACGTATTAATAAACTTATAATGTATGTAATTCATTAGGTGTAGGTAAAATAATTACGCATCTATTGATCTTCCCATAACATTCGCAACCATTTTGGTTTATACAATTTTTTTCCGGTAACATACCTACTTTGATTATTAGACTTGATTTATATTAGCGTTACAATCGTAATACAATAAAAATTCGTTACGGTAACGATATGAAAGGTTTCTATTACACGGGTATATAGTACCAAATAATTTCAATTTGTTTTTCTTTTTATTTACGGTTACGGTCTGCGGTGTGTATGTCACGTTTTTTGTCATAGGTACAGGAAAGCATCGCACAATAATGTTTATATTAATAATATTTCTCAATTATATCCATAGAGTTAAGAATATATAATATAGGGAGTCTAAGCCCAAAATTTTGAAGCCGTGCAGGAAGGGTCCGCCATCTTGTATTCTTTCATTTCTGATTTGTTGTTCACTTTTGCTTGCATTGGCGTGTGATATTTCGATAGACGATATTCGTGGTGACGTCAGTGACTGCAGCGCTGTGGTCAGTTTTGGAAGTAGTCTTACAAACATTGAATAGTGGAGCATTACTTTAAATGCAGTCTCCAAATACAAATATGAATATTATTATATTGAACGAAGAAGATGTCCATGGAGTAAAATCAAAATATAATTCAATAAAAAAGCATTCTGTTTCACATTTGAAATGCTGGTTGGGCGGTCGTGGCAAACCCTAATCATAAGTAAATAAAAAAGTGAGGTTAGACAGAAAGTACGCTCGTCGTAAAAATATCAAACAGTCAGTGATGAATATTACAATAATCAACATCCACAAATGGTTATATACTCAGTAACATCATATATGTATACAAAGCATTGACTGTAAAGGTTTATTCACAGCATTGAAATTATATTTTTTATAAATTATAATAGATCTTTTCAATTTAACGGCTATCTCTTTTTATCGCTGCACATAGTAAGTAAAATGGTGCCAACAACTACCAGCTGGGCTGTCAAACGAAACATCAAAAATATTGCAGTCACTAAAATACCTGTTTATTCGGTGAAAATTTACATCGTTAGACATTTTAGCACCAATAAAAGCTTCTGTAACTTCTTTCGAGAAGTTTTTTAAAGTTGACAAAGACTTTTATCATATTTTACGTCTGAATTTGTAAAAAACAAACGCCATGGATCTTCGCAAGGAAGCATGTAACCATGGTTCCCGCCATTTGGTGGGTTACTATGCGTAGATCTTATTGCGCATATTTTATATTTCTTGAAATTGAAAAAAAAAAACTATTGTACTTAAAAAAATAATTATAAATGATACTTAAAAATGACCTTCTTAAAGCATAGATGTATATACAATATATAATTAATGTATTGTGTCATACCTGTAAATTTAAAAAATGTTTCCTCTTCAAGTAAGAAATGCAATAAAACGTTTTTTATTACAATTATTTTATTTATATTCATATTATTTATATGCGACGTATATAATAGTATATTGAAAGAAGTATTACATTGATTCTTATAAAAGGACATTGTAATACGTGTTTTTCATACTATTTTTCATATTTGGCATTAATTTACTTTTATTTTAAAATTATTATTGAAAGAACGTTAGGCTCCTTTCACATTATACGGTTTTGAACGTGCGGCAAAAAACCGTCCGGCTGTAGAAGTGAAGAAAAGTATGGGATCTGTCACATTATACGGCGACGGTAAAATGCCTGTGCCGTGCAGCAACAGTGTATTGTTACTACATATGACGGTCGCCATACGGCGCCTTCGACACAGTAGTCTATGTGACGAAATTCATGCATCTAAATTGGACGGTTTTAAGTCGTACGGCATCGAAAACTTCGTTGTAGTGTCTGGCTGTTCTAAATAGACCTTACCTTAACGTGATAGCCAGCATTTGAACAGGTTGTATGCAATTGCGGAATTGTGTGTTTTGTCGTTGTAACACATCCTTAAGTTTTCTGTGTAATTCGTCAAAAGAAGCAATAGATATCCGGAAATAGTTGAAGAATTTATTTCCGTCGTTCTTCAAATCTTCAAAGAGTGTATAAAATAATCCTACTTCCTCTCTTCTCTGATTAATGGGGTGCACCCAAAAAAGCGATGTTTACTCTTTTTCGGCGACGATGTAGCAACCACAAAGCAATAATTTGTTTACAATTCATCTTGACACGCACATTAAACGAATTAAATAAAAATATCTACAATTGTTCACGTCAAAATTCCGTGCAATGTGAAAACAATACAGTCACGGCAAAAGTTCGTACGGTTATATGCCGTATGATCAAAACCGTATAATGTGAAAGAAGCCTTAGTAACACTGACTGTTTCAATAAACATTTGAAATTTAATTAATTTTGGCATTTGAAATTTTGACAACAGTTACTTACAAGTTAGGTTAGAGTTAAAATTTATATTTATTATGTTATGAACTTACAAATAAATACCTTGAATTTTAATTTAAAGAAGTGCTGTACTGTCTGATGTAATAAATTTTACCATAAAAAAACTAATTTCACTAATTTTCCATGAGTATGAGTAATGACAACTAAAATGAAAGATATTTATTTGATACTTAAACTAAGTTACCAACTTCACAATAGAAAATTCCCAAAAACATTTGCACAAAATTGTTCATTGTAATACTGTGTTTGACAAAAACAGTTCTACAAAATTCATTTTGAGAACGCAAAATAGGAAAAATTAATTCCAATATAAATTTGAAGCTTTCGAACTGATGTTTGAAAGTATTGACATACACTATAATTATTATGATAATAAATGTAACATTATTTTATTATTTTTCTTTTCAGTCCTTGATATCAGCTTGTTTGACAGTAGTATATATCATACTACTCAAAAAGTAATATTTCAAGGATATTTATTAGTAGTCAGTTGCTTACAACAATAATAAAATGGCGTTGTCTAACAATTTTCTTCAAATTGGATTACTTTTGTTAATCATCATTGCCCTTTCTTCAGCTCAAGGTAAAATAAATATTAATTTCTTTAATAATAACAAAGATTTGGTATTATCACTGATCAATTGCGAGTAATAATGTCAAAGTTATGTAGTTTTTAAATGAGCGTCGTAGAAAATAATTTTAAATATCAAAAAAAAATGTTTGGTTTTTCAAAAAACTTATTTCACATAATGCGACATGATAAAAATCGAACGATATAGCATAAATACCATAAAATTGAAAAATTCAATAAATGGACTTGTGCTCCTCTTGCGAAAAACTTTTCAAGTACAAGTATATATCACTTTTAGAAAAAAATGTCATATTAATTTAATAATTTCTCTCTTATTTCAGGTGGTCTAAATATTTCCTCATTAGTTGTTGAACTAGAGAGTTCTTGTGTACCCAAAACATTTCACGATTTAATTGATAGTCTTGTGAAATATCTGGAGACAATTCAAAATTTATTTTTTTGTACGATAGCTGACATGCCGTGGATACCTATTGGAGCTAATATAGCAAAAACTGTGACAGGTAGTCTCATCAAAGTTTTACAAAGTATTATCAGTAATTTTGACGGTTACCCAGATAATTCAAGTGATGTTGCATAGTTGATTATGTACAAATGTAGACTAAATAATTTAAAAATATACGTACAATCTAATTATGGACTTGTTTGTTTGCAGACACTACCTTTGTATTCGTATATGATGTGGTAGAAGGTAGAATTCAATTTGAATTTACACAAGCTGATAATAAATGATTGATACACTTATTCTAACAAATTTTCATAATATCTCAAGGGAAAATTTTATGTACTTTTCATCAGAAAAAATATTAATGGACTTAAGCAAACATGAAAACAAAAATTCTTTTGGAAGTGTAATATCTCCATCTGATAATATGATTTATCTCTATTTATCGATTTATTATTTCCTGTTTTTATTAACAATGAAAATTTATAGACAAAAATTAATAATCTGATTTTTAATAAGAAGTGTCATAGGTATATGCTTTTGCCAAAGTACCACAAATAGAGGAAAAACATTCCATCCTTGTATCTTATGGTAAGCGTGCTAAGATATTTCTTTGTAGTTTTATAATACAGTGGCGTGTCATAGATTTATGCCCATCGTTTGACCTTATATAAATAAACTATACAAATAATAAGACAATGTTGGCAAAAGGATTAACCAAATTAAGGTAAATTTCCTGTGGAGGCATTGAAAAAAACTTTTTTTTTTGGAAAGAAGGCAGTGAACCCAATAAGTTTGAGAATCACTGATTTAAATCAATTGGATCACTATTCATTCTGATTAGAAGCGATTACCTGAATGGAACAAAAATGGTAACTATACGTCAAATATTCTGATTTCTTGAAGTACTGAATATTTCGAAAAATATTTGTCTTATACTAGTATATGTGAGGTTTCCGTGAAGCATTTTTGTTTGGCTAAATTTTAATGTAATATTAAATAATGAAGGTATTTTCTATATGTATAGGTAAAAGTATTATTAATAATGGAGTCCTACACCAATTTTTCGTAATTTTATTTCTGCAAGAACAGGATGAAGTAAGAATTTACAATACTGTCATACAAACTATAGCGGCGAATGGGGTTAGTATTTTTCCATTATTGTTTTACGGTCGACGGGTAAAACTAGCGCGCGAGTCACCCTTTTAAAATCAGGCAACCAATCACATTCCAAAGACCTGATACGTCTTCCTAATTATTAGTCAACTTCAATCACTTGTAGTTTGAGAACTAATTAATATTTAAACACAATTCTTTCACTAATTCTTATTAATTTGCGTGTAATTTCTCAGTCTATCTAAGATAGTTAAAATTGGACTATGGTATAACACCCCATTCTATTAAATTAAACTTGGTTTATTAGAGCGGAAAACTATAATGCAAACTAGAGCTTGTAAGTTAAATAATTATTACGGCAATTTAGTGCCTAGAGATTTCCAAATTTAATTTATTTTCTTATCAATTATACACAGGGTGTTGACCGCGACACCGTAACATAGGGCTTTAACATGTAAAATCGTATTTTCAAACTTTCTGCTTCCCTAATTATTTTAGGTAAAAATGCTTCAAATTATGCATCTGAATCAATAAGCAAAAATTATTTTACATGCTTCGTAGCGGCAGAAATTAGTTACGAAAATATCGAATATCACCCCAAAAATAGCGATAGCCATGGAATTGAAACATATTTTTTTAACAAATGTTTAATGTTTTTGTTTATGGGAACTCGTGGTCGCTTGCTTGATTGTCTGGTCGTGAATATGGGGAACCAAGTTCGATTCCAACCGATGCCAAATATTTCGAATTTTAAATGGCACAAAATTGACTCCTGTCCACACCAGCCTGTGAAGTAACGCCCGGTAAACGTTCGCACGGTACACATATGTCATCATCATTACCGAAATCTGTGTACAAAGCAGATTGTCACCCAGCAATTAGTAATATGCCGTGATAATATATTTTATTTTTTATTATTTAATAACTTTTTATTTTAACAGAAATTACAAATAGTGAAATATTTGAAAAGTACATCAAATTTGTTTTACAATCATGTAAAATAATCCATATGTTACATTATTAAAAAGTAAAATGGCGGGCACTTTTTTATACACCTAGTCGAAAAGAGAATAGTGAGCCATGGCTATGGCTTGAAATAAATCAATTAACTAAAACAATTGTAACACGGTAAAAATACATACATACATACATAATCCAGATCCTCTTGTACCCTACGGTGTCGAGGTTTCTTCTTGGTCTTCTTTTATTCTATCCTTGTAAACAAAGTTTCTCCATTTCTTCCTGTCTTTTGCTTTTTCTTTTGCCAGGTTCCAGCTTTCTCCTGCATTAGCTAGTAGGTTCTTAATTGAACTATTCCAAGTGGGTCTTGGCCTTCCTCGTCTATTTTTACCTATGGGTTTAGACTCCCATACTCTTTTAACTTGTCTTGTTTCTTCCATTCTGACCAGATGTCCGAACCAACTCAATTTCTTTTCTTCTATTAGTTGTTTAGACGGTTTGACTTCGGCTTGTTTTCTGATATCTTCATTTCTTCGTTTTTCAATTCTTCTGATTCCTAGTACTCGTCTTATGTATTTCATTTCTACTGCTTGTATTCGTTTTTGTTGCTTATCTGTCAGTACCCAATTCTCGCCATTGTGTATACCGATTTATATATGGAGAATTTCGTTTTTGTTGTTATGTCTTTGTGGTTAAGAAATTTTTGTTGTAGGGCCTGGTATACTCTGTTTGTAGCTTGGATTCTTGCATTAATTTCTTCGTCTATTGTTCCTTTGTTATTTATTGTACTTCCTAGGTATTTGAATGAGTTTACTTGTTCGACGATTTCATTATTTAGTTTGATCTCGGCTCTTACATTTCTATTACTGATTACCATACACTTGGTTTTTTCTATATTGAGGTGTAAATTGCGCAATGAGAGAATTTCTTGCCATGTGTTTAAATTCTTTTCCAAGTTCTCTTTTGAGTTTGCAAACAGTATGATGTCATCGGCAAACGCACAGGTTTGCAGGAACATGGGCTGTAGATTTTTATAACCTATTACAAATTTCTTTGTTTTACTTTGGCACTCTTTAATTGCGTCATCAAGTGTGCATATGAATAGCAGGGGGCTCAATACACTTCCCTGTCTGACTCCTTCCATATTACTAAATGCCTTAGATAGTTTATTGGCAGTGCGGACTTTGTTGGTGGTAGAATTGTATATGCTTTTGATGGCATCTATTAGATCTTCGTTTACATTTTTGTTTCTTAGGCTCTCCCATATTTTATTTCTCTTTAAGGTATCAAACGCTTTTTTCATATCCAAGAAGCATACGTATATATCCTCATTTTTTGCCAGCTTTTTCTCTATGACTTGATTAAGTGTGAATGTGTGGTCTTGTACACTGTGTCCTGGCCTGAATCCGCTTTGTATGTCTATGAGTTGTGGTTCGACTGTTGCCCTGAGCTTCATTTCTAGAATACTTTCGTATATTTTTAGGGCAATGCATAGTAAAGTAATACCTCTGTAGTTGTCACAGTTTTTAGTGTCGCCTTTTTTATGAATTGGCAGTATGATACCAGTATTCCATTCAGATGGTATAGCTTTCTGTTTCCAACACATATTTAGTATTTTCAGTAGTTCTTCTTTTACTGGATCTCCCATATATTTTAACATTTCGGGTGTTATTTCATCACAGCCTGGAGCTTTCCCTATTTTAATATTCTGTATTGCAGCCGACAATTCTACCATACTGATGGAATCTTCGTTAGATATTATATTTGTTATTACTTCTTCCGCTGGTACTTCCATCTGTTTGTCTTTTATATGGATATTGTCCATATTGTCTGGGTTCAGAAGTTCTTGAAAATATTTTCGCCATCTGTTAAGTATTGCTGTGTCATCTGTTAGTATGGTTCCGTCATTATCTCGAATTTGCTGCAATGTAATTTGAGGTTTATTCTTAAGTGCTTTCAAAACTTTATAGAAGAGCTTTTGATTTTCACGGCTATTGACTTCCATCCGTTTCCCAAATTCTTCCCAGGATGTTTGCTTTGCTTGTATAATTATATTTTTTGTTTCCGTTCTTTGTTTTTTGTACTGTTCATATGTTGCGTTATTCCTGTCTTGTATATATAATTTCCAGAGCTTTTTCTTCTCTTTGACTGCTTTTTTGACATTTTCGTTCCACCATGGTGTGGCTTTTTTAATTTGTCCTATTTTACTGTTCCCGCACACTTTTCTAGCTGCGTTTTTCAAATTATCTCTAAAGCGAATCCACCTCTTATCTATGTTTGTAATATCTTCTTTATTTTTAGGAACGTCTAATTCCTCCTTTAAAATATTTTGGAATTTTAATCTATATTCCTCATTTCTAAGTAAGTAGGTCTTTATTTTCCTTTTACATATTTGGTTAATTTCCACTGTGTTGTTACTCACATTTATTTTGTCTTTAACAATAGCCTGTACTAGGTAGTGGTCGCTTCCGATTTCGTAGCCGCGTTTTACTCTCACGTCTTTTATTTCATTTCTGTTTTTTCGTTCTATTATCATATAGTCTATTATTGACTTTTCGTTACGGCTAATTACTTCTCGTGTGAATTTATGTATATCTTTATGTTTGAAAAAAGTATTTGTAATAATCAATTCATTATCTCTACAAAATTCAATTAGTTTTTTCCCATTATTATTCAGTGTTTCTTCTCCATGTATTCCAATAACTCCACCCCATTTTTTAGCTTCTTTCCCGACTCTAGCGTTGAGATCTCCTAAGATTATTAACTTCCCCACAAAAGTGTCGCAAACTATTTGTAGATTATCCCAAAACTTGTCTTTTTCGTCTTGTTTTTCGTTCTCGCTAGGGCCGTATACTATTTCTAAAGTGACTATGTCATTGTTTGTTTTTAGTTCTAATTTCATTATTCTTTCATATATAAATTCCCAGCTTCTAATTTTCCTTATTACATTATTTTTAATTCGGCACGCTACTCCCGCTCTCGCTCTTTCTGTTTCATTTACTCCTCCATAGATTAATAAATGCCCGTTATTTAATAATTTATTACCAGTTCCCTTCATTTTTGTTTCTGTTATCGCCAGTATTGAAATATTTGCTTGTTCAATGTTATCAGTTAATTCTTTTTCTTTGCCATTTATCGCCTGGACATTCCATGTTCCTAACTTCCAAATTTCTCCATTTAGTTTTGTTTCATTATTTTGAGAATTATGGTTTCCATTCTTATGGTTTACCCTACTTTTGCTTACGCTACTCATGTCCTTGGTTCCATTCCGTTCGTTATCCATTTTATCCATCGAGAGTTGAATTTTGTCTAGTTTTTTGATTTGTCGTCGTCAATAGCTAGTGGGTTCATAAGTTCCATATTCTGGTTATTCCATTTCCATTCAATATCGTTTATATATAATTTCTTGTAGCCAATTTTAGTTCTATTCCCTTTACTTCTTTCTTCTTTTTCTCTCTTTCTAATATGGTCTTGTATTTCCATTTCTTTCGTTGTCATATCACAGTTGATGTATATTTTTTCGTTTTTGATGTTTCTTAATTTATTTTTATTCTTGAGAATTTTGATTTTCTCTTCCATATTGTCCATTTCTATGACGTAAGTTTTAATTCCTATTTTTTTCGCATTTTTAATGTTAGCGTTAACTTGTAACGTCGATGCTACAAAATTCTTCATTTCTTCTTTAAGTGGTCTATTATTCTCTATGCCTATACCCGTTATTATGAGATTGTTCCTTTTCTTATCCTTTTCTAGAGCCTCCACTTTATCAGATAAGACAGAAATTTGTTTTTTCATATCTTTATTTTCTTGTTGTAATTCTGTTATTTTTCCTTGATATTTTTCTTGATTCGTTTTAATTTCTTTAATTTCTATCATCATTTTTTCAAACATTTTTCTTATCTCGTCCATCTCCGGATTTGTTGGGTTTTCTTGTGGTTTTTTGGGTGATCTTGTTGTTAACCTACTTCTTTTAAATGGATCCGTATTGCTTTGAGTCGGACTACTATTGCCTCTTTTTCTTTTTGTATCTTCACTCGAGTAATCTTCACTGTCTGAATTAGCCATTTACTATCCGCCTGAATACGGCTCTGCTGCTAATTATCACTGTTACTTCTCGCTGGTAAGCACGTTTTGCACTAAAGACAGCGGCCTTGACACTTTATTTATTCAAACTTTTATTATTCACTCCACTTTTTCACACTTCTTCCACTTTATAAATCCACACAATTATTTATTTCACTGTACTGATTTCTTAACTAATTAAAATATTATTTCGTTTAATAATAATAGTTACAATTGTTTTAGTGGTCGGCTCCAGTAGTAGCACAAGCTAAATATTCAGCTTCTGCCGTCGAAATTGATTTCTTTCTGTATGGCATCCCTACATTATTCATCCATTTCTACAGCTTCTTTATAAGACTGTGGTTTACCTGCACAGAAACAATAAGTAGAATAAATATCATAATCATTGAATCTATTTGGTAATTTCATAGTTCTTGTTCTTGTTGTCCTGTTTTCCTGATTGTTTTGATTTGCTGTGCTATCTTCTTCGCTATCACTCTAAATGTTTTCTTCATATGCGTCGTCTTCTTTTTCTTCTTCTATGTAAGGTTGTTTTTCGTTTTGTGGGTGATCTTCTCGATGGCACGTATCTGAAATTTGTTTCGTCGAATTTCACGTCACGAGATATGATAATACTATCTGTATCTGAATTCCATAGTCTGTATCCATTTTTACTGTATCCGACCATCTACATTCTACCGATCGTGTCTCAAGTTTATCATGTGGCACTGGTAACTTATACGCCCATGCTTTTGAACCAAAAACTTTTAATTTCGATAGGTCAACTTTACCTATATATGCTTCTGCTGGTATACCTCCTTTTAATGCTGCAGTGGAAGAACGATTTATTTGATACGCAGCGCACCTGATTGTTTCACTCATAAATATTTGGGTAAATTCGTTTCTGCGAGTAGAGTTCTTGTTCTACTCATTAAAGTGAAGTTTGCTCGTTCACTTACCCCATTTTGTTGCTTTGTATATGGAAGTGTTTGTTCTGTTCTAATATCTTTCTGTTTGCAGAAGTTTTTAAATACATGTGAGTTGAATTCTCCACCACAGTCTGTTCTTATTCTAGCGCAACTATATCCATCAGTATTCAATTGGCGTACATAGTTCATTAAATTATTTTCTGCTTCACTTTTTGCTTTTAAAAGATACACTGCCATGAAATGAGTGTTATCGTCAATAATGGTTTGATAATATAGTTCATCTTCCTTTATTGGAATCTTCACAGGGCCGCAGAGATCACTATGAAGAAGTTCTTCTATTCTCTATGATCTGGGGAGTTCAACATTCTTAAATGGTAAACGTTTAGCTTTCCCTTGTTCGCAAGGACTGCAAACCTTTCTGCTGTGTGGAATATTCATTTTTATTAAAGTTTCATAGTTCAAGTGACCTAATCTTTGGTGCCACAAGTCAAAATTTTCTGCAATATTACAAATTTTAGTTTCATTTTCGGGTAATTTGAACTTTGTTACATATAAGTTGCCGACTGCTAAGCAAATCATAGAGAAGTTCTTATTATTTGTAATTACCGCTTTTTTCTTTTCAAAAATCACTACATTTCCTTGACTGTTTATTTGCTTTACTGACAAGAATTGTAGGATAGTTTGGGAACTATTAATGCAGTCAAATTTATAATATTTTTACCTGTTGAAAGACGTAACTTTCCTTTCTTACTTGCTTTCATTTTATCTCCACTGGATATTTTAATAACAAATTCTTTCTTGAGATTTTCTACATCCGTCATTAATGTTTCCAGATTTTCATTAACTAGATGATCTGTTACTCCACTATCTATAATAAAATTCAGATCATGTAAAGATGAATTGTTAAGGCATTTTCTGTTGCCGTTGTGATAAAGACAATTACCTCATCTCCTTTGACTATATTTGCACTCTCGTTCTTTCCGCTTCCGCGTCCTCTAAATCTTCCTCTACCTGTACCTTGGGTTCTGTAGCGATTTTGTTGAAGTTGAGGGCAGTCTTTTGTGCTGACCGACTTCTGACGATGGCATTAAAAAAGCTGACTCAGATGTTCGTATACTTGTGGAGCTAAACGTGGCTTTATAATTTATTTTAGGGCAGTCTTTCTTCAAATGCGTTTTGTCGCCACACTCATAACCTCCACTGTTATTCTTGTGTGTACTAAATTATGAGTCTTTTGGGTTGTCATTGTTCGATGCTTCTTTTGTTTTGTGTTATACATCAAGAAGTCGGCTCTTGACAAAATCGAACGTAATGCCTGTTTGCATTGTTTCGAGAGCAGTGATGACGATTTCATATCTTTCAGGCATTGTCAACAATAGAAAACATACTTTGTCATTAGCATCTAGTTTAGATCCTAACGATTCCAATTCACTGAGTAAAGTTTCTACCTCCACAAAATAGTCTTGGAGATATCTTTCATGAAATTTGAGTTTTAATAACCTTTTCATAACAAATAGCTTCGAAAGTGGACTTTTTCGCTCGAAAATACTTTCCAGTGCTTTCACATCACATCTGCAGCTGATTTTGCAACTTTGATACATTCAATATGTTTATCTGAAACACACTGTAATAATGATAAGTTAAACCTCGCTTCTGTATCATTGTTTTTGAATACTACCATTTCTTTTGTACTCAACGCTTCTATCTCGGTTGTAGTTTTATCTAGTGCATTACCAACACCTTCTTTATCCAGTAATATTTTTAATCTGTTAACCTCAACAACAGATCTCTACTAAACAGTAATCAATTTACACGTAAATTATGACCTTAGATGCGAATTCTGGGCCCATAACCTGTTAGATTTGTTGTTTACTCTTCGCTGATTACTGGATAGGAAAGAAATACTTTATGTTTACTACAACTGTATACATGAATGTACAAGCAGGTACCTAAACTTAGTTTCACACCAGTTTTTGGCGGGCAAATACAAAAATTATCCTGACACTTGAACTCCCAACCACCCTTATTTCACTAGATATGGCTCGTAGGATTAGGAATTAGTTAGTATTACCAGTACACCTGATGACAGCAGCAGATATTTAGATATCGATTTTTAAATATTCTACTTAACCATGAAGGGAAATAATTGAAATGATACACAAAACGCAACACAGATTCATTATGACAATCAGTCATGACTTTAAAGCACTGAAGGAGCACAATGCAACATTTCAACCAGATATATAACGCTCCAGCAGAAGATCATCACACCATCAATAACATTCTAAAATTCTTATTATATAAATTATAAATTACTGTTGCACCAAATCGTTAATAAGCTCTGTATGTATCTTTCCCTAACTAAAAGTAAATAAATTCAATTAGTACTTTATAAATCCGGTACTAAAAGACAGTTAATTTCGACACATCTGAAGTAAAAATAATAATAAGTTAAATTAGTTTTCATAACTTTTCCAGTATTTTTACATATAGATACTTATGAAAAGAAATTAGTGGAAAAACATACATTGAAGTTTTAAATAAACACAATCTGTATTTTTATTGGACTAATTGAATGCTATAAATCATGAAGAATGTAATTAACATGATATTAATTTCCCTAGCTGTATGTAGATAAAATTTTGCAGATAATCTTTATTGCACCAAGAGAGTACAAACGGGATAAGGTTCAGCTAGAGTTATTTTTGAACCCCCCCCCCCCAAGGATACTGTGAATACAAATATTAAACTTACTTATAATATACATAGATACCATATGGATAAGAATAAGAATTAATTAAGAATTGTGAAAACACAAAACATTGCGTGTGACATTACTGCAACAAGTGGTGGTAAGTGAGCTAAGAGCAAGAACAATAAAATAGTAACAAAATGTGAAATGTGTGAGATGTATAAAATTAAAAAAGACGACATAGTATTAAGAATACAACATACATTATTGTAAAAACAAACATTAAAATAACTATTTAAAATAAAATAAATAAAATGCAAGTACTTCACAGCTTCACTCACTGACTTCACATTTGTTTATAACTTTACAATTTTTTCATATGAGAGGTTAATATTTATGATAAGTTAAAATTATTACATTCACAGTTATTGATACAGATACATAATTAAAAAAATAAATATTTCATGAAGAACAATATAGATATATTGTATAAGTGTTGATGTATTTAATATAAAAGATGAAAAAGATGTCTTTGACCTCAAAACAACGAAAACCTCAAGAAGTTTGTACTTGTAAGTGTTTGATTTTACAATCATTGACAAAATCCTCTACAGAATAATATTCTTTAAGTATTAATGTATTTTTAATAGTTTTAGTGTTTTTTTTTTTAATATTGCTTCAATTCATTTGGTAGTAAATTATAAAATATTATACCAATGTAGTCGTTTGTTTTCTCAAATGCAGCAGTTCTATGAGCAGGTACGTTTATGTTAATGTTTTTTTGTCTAGTATCATAAGATGAACTGCACAAATTGAAGTTACTTAAATTATCAAAAGAATATTTTAGGATTACTAATATGTAGACGCCTGGCAAAGTTAATATTTTTAGCTGTTTCAAAGTACCTCTACATGATTGGCGGGGGGACTTGTTTAACATTATTCGTATGGCACGTTTTTGTATACAAAATACTTCATGCAATAAAGATGACGACCCCCAAATGGTAATCCCATAAGTGGCAACTGAATGGAAAAAAGCAAAATGTTTTAGATTGGGAAGACCATTTGGTGTCCTCATCCAACAAGATACCAAGACAACTCAGAGTACCTGTGCGAGAGACGCTTACTTGTGATGTATTAAACTCTATAATGTTACTTGAGTTTAGAAAGAACTGCATGAAGTTAGACTTATTTAAATTTAAGCTAAGGCTATTATCATTACACCAGTTTGCAATATTAGTTACTATATTATTGATGGCAGTAACACAAAAATTAGGTTTTGTGCAGGACATCAGAAAGTAAGCATCATCTGCGTAGAGAGTACAGGATGTATTTTGAATGTTTAAGGGCAGGTCATTGACGTAGATTAGGAAGAGTTGCGGTCCAAGGACAGATCCCTGCGGAACACCACGCTGAATCAGTCTTTTTTCCGAAAAAAAGACTGAGTTGTTGGACCGGTCATCAATTTTAACGGACTGGTAACGCTCGGACAGATATGACTTGAACCACGAAGCTGCTAATCCACGCACACCATAATGTTCTAGTTTTTGAAGAAGAATATTGTGACACTGTCGAAGGCCTTGGATAAGTCACTTGATACACAAAACACATACATATTTTTATCAAGGTTATTGATTTACTTTGTTATAAATGCAAGATATCGCACTCACTGTTGATTTGTTTTCAGTAAAGCCGTGTTGATGATTGGTTAAGATATTATGATTATTCAAAATTAGTCTTTCGAGAATTTATAGAATGTTGTTAGTAGAGAGATGGGCCTATAGTTTTCAATGTTTTCTGGGTTGCCTTTTTTATATAGTGGCACTACAATTGACTGTTTGAACGCATTTGGAAAAATACCATTTTCAATAGATAAATTAAATATGAAAATCAATGGTTCTGCAATGAAAGGTGCACAATTTTTAATTACTGAACTAGGTATCCCATCACTTCCAAATGAATTTGAATTCTTTATAGAATTGATGACCTGGAGGATTTCTTCTTCAATAATAGGTTGTAGAAAGAAAGACTTTAATGTCGAGCAGTTCTTCGGTGTATAATTAGATACTGGTCGGTGTATTGTAAAAAGTGTTTATTGAAATCATTTGTAAGTGATGCGGGGTCTGCAAATGGTAAGTGATGTGTTTTGGATTTACCCTTAATCTTGTCTATAATTCTCCATGTTGCTTTTGCCTTATTATTTGAATTGAAAATGTAATTAAAAACACTTTTTTGTTTTGCCAGTTTTATTGTATTATTTAGAATTTTACAGTATTTCTTAGAGTGAAATTTAGTAGCAGGAGTATTATTTTTCCGTAGCCCTTTTCTTAATTTGTTTTTAGTATGACAAGAGTTACGTATTTCTTTTGTGATCCACTGGAGTGTGTGATGGCCGAATTTTGTAATTTTTAAAGGAAACGTTTCTTCAAAAGTGGCGATAAATTTATGCAGGAACAATTTGGTTGAGAGGTCCACATCTGATTCTTGCATAACTTCAGTCCAGGAAGTGCATTGAAGTTTGTTATTAAATTCTGTAAGATTATTCCGGGAGTATATGCGCCTGACTTGAGTTTCGGTAGGTTTTATCACTTTTTCAATGTTAATGTTACAGATAATACCCTCATGATCAGATAGGGAATTACTTATAACATGGTATGTGTCTTGGATGTTTGGAGACGTCACTATATTGTCTATGCATGAAGATGACGTTGCAGTAATACGTGTAGGTACTGTGATGTTTGATTTTAAATCGAATGACGACAGCATCGATATTTTTTTTTTGCTTTTCAGATGAAGAGCTTCAGATATCAATGTTAAAATCACCACAAATAAATAAATTTGTATTGGGGTGATGTATGTCGTGTAAAATATTGTTCTAATTTTTGCTCAAAAATATGAAAGTTTCCACTTGGTTATCTATAACATACCAATACTAATAAGGGTACGTTGAGGCATTTTAGTTTAATGAGAGAAAATTCGAAATCTTTTTCTTGGATACTGTTATTTAACGAAGATAGTGCTTTAAATTCCAGATTATGTTTAATAAGAAGATATTGGATGAAATGGAAATAATTTGCATGCAATAATTATAAATATTTTATCAACACCTCCATTATGAGTATTAGAAAAAATAAATAATATAAAAGGATACGGTTCTTTAGGTGGTGCGGAAAACAATTTGAAAACATTTACAGGTTTTTCTTTGCAAGCAAGTTGCAAAAAGTTTCAAAATGAAATTCATATTATGCTGTTTACTGGTGTGTTTCACTCAACTTATCTAATGCTGATAATAATAGTTTTAATTCTAAAGCGATTAGTTTTTAAGTTTTTTTAAGATAAAGTAGCGCATGTTCCAATTTTTCGTTAAAATTCTATTCATCTATTTCTCTTGCACTTACATTATTGTGCGAGAGAGAATACTTTAAATGCATTGTATATCTTAATAAAAATTCTATAAGAACATCTACGTTCATGGAAAATAAATAAAATGGATAAATTATCTAAAGGTTTTCAAATGACTTGACTTGAAGCATACGAAGTTCATTCTTTAATTTCTAATGGCTTACCTGTTATGAATAAACAATTCGATATTTTTGAATCCAAAATTATGAATTATGTTTTACATTTTGTTTCAATATTTTAAGTTATATTAACATAATTTAATTAACATATTTTTTCAAAGAACATATTTCATTATGTTTTATTTAATTTTAATATATTTTTATTTAAATAAATTCTATTGAATTATAATTTTATAATATATTTATAATAATTTGGATTTTTTTTTCAAATTTAACCTATTTTATATTATACACATTTTATTACATCTTTTGTTACCTATGTCAAATATTTTTATTTACTACATTTATATTTAATTATTTATAATTTTTCATGTATTTATATATCTGTGAAGATAGTTTGAATTACTAAACCGAAATGGATTAAAATAATTGTGTGTATTTATTTTATTATATTAATTTTGAAATGACTAATTGTTAATCTAAGATGTCGCTGGATGGAGTTGTTTTCGAGGTAATTTTGTTGGTTTTGTTTATTTTCACCTATCAAATAGTGTTGTGTGTCTGTGAGTATGTCTTCAAACTATAAAACAGCTAAGAATTAATATTTTGTGAAAATGCTAGAAGATAATGAAAGTGACAGCGGCAGAAACAATACGCCTCCTGAGCTTTGTGAAATTGCAAGTCCTGCAACATTAGATTTACTTTCGCAGAAATCACGACTCTTATACGAAAAACAGTACAAAAGGTTTAAGAACTGGTGTGAAGCACATAATGTCAAGAATTTATCACAAAATGTATTTCTGGCATATTTTTCATCAAAAGCATCAAATTATAAATCTTCAACGCTATGGTCTTTATACTCCACGCTGAAATCGACATTTGCGGTTAAGGAAAATATTGACATCAGTAAAATGTTAAACTTCAGGCATGTCTGAAAAAGCAAAATGATGGATATAAAGCAAAAAAATCAAAAATATTTACTTGTGATGAAATAAACACATTCATTTGTGATGTCCATAACGATTCTAATCTTATGTGGAAGGTACTTACTTACTTTTTGTCAATTATACATATATTTTGTGTTTTTAGATTTGTTTTATAATCGGAATTGCCGGCGCTTGTCGCAAAGACAAGCTTCGTAAAATGGCGTCACCGCCAAATTTTTTAAATTCAAGAACAGGTAATCTCAATTTATGCGATGCAGAAATGCTAGCTGTAACGTTACTAGTGTCTGAAATACTGAAAACACTAGCTGCATCTTTACGCAATATTTTTTGACAGGTCAAATTGAACTTTATGAATATGGAAGAATATTCATCAGAAGATGCAATTTCATTATTCAACTCATCTTCAGTTGTATTTTGCTCCACCAGTAAATTAAATGAATCCTTATCACACTCTTTAAGTGTCTCTGCTTTCTGTTGAAGCATCTCCCATGCGACTAGAATGTCATCCAAATTACGGTCTTCCATCTTTATTAAATTGTCTAGTTGATTTGCGGCATGCGTAAATGCAGTTCTATGAACTGTACGTAACTTTTTTGCTTGCTCCATATTAAGCATCAATAATTATTGACAAATCGAGTTCAAAACTACGATGTTGTCTTGTCACGGTCGCCAAATGAGATGTTATCAGCATAAACGACTACCCGTCGTATCCCTGATAGAAAATTAATTATTTGTAATTTTTGAAAAACTATTTCTTTATTTACTTGACATATGTCATACATACATTGTTTCTTATTATCATTTTTTTTTGTAACTAACTTGATTTTTAAAATTAATATAAAAACTAAATTTAACATGTGTCTCTAACAAAGAGTTTATCAACTATTGTATGTTTAACCATGTTATAATTTACATTATGGATAAATACATATTGCAATAAAAGAAGGCTTTACCGAAAAATTGGCAAAATCAGTCATAACACAGGTAAATAAAGTTTTTAATATAAATAACGTAATAATTTTGACGGTTTGTTTTTGTGAAATCAGTTATAATTCATGTGACGAAAATGATGAACTAATAAAAGATAATTTACAATAGCTAAAGAATAATATTCGCAGTTATTGAATATTGGCAAACTACGGCGAAACTGCGATTGAATGATAATCCCGCAACTACTCGTATATTCGATTATTTTAAAACTTGTACTTGCCTCAAACAACCACTCGATTATGAACTGGTAAATAATTGATGTGGAATATATCAGGATGATAATGATTTAATTTTTTTTTTCATTTTGACAAAGATTTTGATAACTTTGTTGATTCGACAAACATTGAATTCAGTTGCATAACTTTATAACTTAGAATTATATATTGTTTTTTATTTATTTTTACTTCCCTCTACCCTTGGTATTGGAGGAATAGGGAAAAATCGCATAAATCACCACGTTTATTTAAGGTCATGTGGCCTTTCCCCGTTGTCATGGTAGAGCCGGGTTCTTGAATAGTTTGAGGAAGTGTATCAGGTAGCAAAAATACAATATTGAAACACAAACAACGTCCAATTATGTTTAAAATAAAACAGGTTGTTAATGGTCACAATGATGAAATAAAATAAAATTATCTAGGTTATTGGTAAATATCTGTGGGCGAGCCAGTGGTACTTCGGGGCACGAACCGACGAGAACTCCATCCCACGATGCTTCCACTCGCCCAGGCTCTGGTGGACGAACAAGGCGCCGTTATGTCCCATCTTCGCAGTGACATTAAAAATTGAGCAGAAGAAAGTAATATTTCTACTGTATTAGTTGCCTGGACAGTAAACAAAATGGCGTCGTCTCGGTCGTGGATTTCGCTCAGCTCGCGAAACCGGAGCACACCCCTGTCTGTTGAACAACCCAGCTCCGCTGCCCTTCGTCTCTTCGGAGACCGACCTTTTCGGGCCACACTCAGCACGCGTACCACCACCCTTACTACCCCAACCGCACGACACCCTCTTACCAATTATATTAACTAAAAACATTTTTTTTCTGCTTAGCGGGACTATTACAGTCCCTAGAATCCGATTTTAACATTTTCACGATGATGTCTGTGGGTATGTGAGTATGTGTGTGAGTGTAGATCCCCTGGGCGCTCTAACTGAGTACTATCATTCAAAAAATTATGAAACATTTATTTATACATTATTCTAATATAGAAAGAAGCCGTTATATTTTCGTGTCAATCGGATAACAGGAAATGGAACTTTACTTGAAGCTCAAAATAGTTTTTCTTCAAAAAAATGCCTTTAAATTTTATGTTTTCGCAATTTATATTAAAAATTAAAGTTATTTAAAACATGTAACGTAATTTTTAAAATATATAACGATCAAATTATTAGTTTATCAATACAAGCAGCAAATTTTTAACGAACTTATAACAATAAATATTGTTAAGGTAATTATTAAAATGAATAATCTATATGTATATTTATTCTTGAAGTTATAATTTTTGTTGAGTGTGCAACGAAACGTGGAGAAACATAGGAGTTTAACATAAGATTTTAAAAATGTGCGGAAATTGGCCCTCCTGTATATTTTAGAGCAAAAGCACAAAAATGAAAAGTTGTTTAGAATTAATTTTTACTTATAAAAAGTCCTCACTTAATGCAATAGAATATCTCTAGCACTAGATATTTAGAAAAGAAGATATTACATTTTTGTCAAAAATCAGATAGCCAATGGAAATAAAAAACAAATAAAACAAAATCTCATTCTGACAGTTCAGTTTTATTGATGTTATTTGTTGCAATCATTGTGTCTACACTGTTGTAATCAATAAATTGCATCACTGTTCGTTTGTGCATAATAAAATGGATTTGCCCAGTACCGAAGAATTTTTTTTTATTGTCAAATTACATTGCAGAAGTAATAGTTATGAAGAAATTCATGCACTTTTTGGTGGCTCTTAGCATTTTGTGAATTAATGCTGGAAAAAGCAAATGCAGATTCACATTTTATTGAAAATATTTGTTTTTCCGACGAAAGCACATTTACACTCAATAATGACCCAAATATTCAAAATTTTAGATATTGGCGTAAAAATAATGAACATCTGTATGTTACGACTCATACACAATATCCCCGAAATGTCAACGTTTGGACTGGAATTTTAAAAAAACCATATTATTGGACTATATTTCATTAACGGTACTTTAACTGGTCAGTCCTATTATGTTCTGCTGATAAATGATATTGGACCGGCAATTGAAGAACTGGCCAATGATCGTGAAGTATGGTTGTAACAAGACGGCTGTCCAGCTCATAATACAAAAATTGTAAAAGAATGTACTAAAATATCTTGCTACCAACTTGCGAATGTTAGGCGTTCTTTTTATGATAGATTAGGTTATTGTTTGGCGCAGAATGGAGACATATTTGAGCATTTAATTTGATTAAAACTTCTCTATTTTGCTGCTATTCTTTTCTTCCGATTGGTGTGATTTATTTTATTATTAAATATTTGATAATTTCTCATTTTTAATATGTACCGAAATCTCAGTTGAGTTCAGTGTTATTGATGTTAATTGTTGTAATCTTTGTGTCTAATATTATAATTCAGCATTAAATATTAAAGTTTTTTATTTCCATGCCTATCTGAATTTTGATAAAAATGTCATATTTTATTTTCTAAATATCTAGTGCTACAGATATTCTATTGCATTAAATAAGGACTTTTTTTAAGTAAAAATTAATTCTAAACAACTTTTCATTCTTGAGCTTTTGCTCTAAAATATACAGGAGAGCCAATTTCCGCACATTTTTAAAATCCTATGTTAAACTCCTATGTTTCTCCACGTTTCGTTGCACATATATATATATATATATATGTCGGAGCTCGGAGGCTCGAGGGTTTCATTAATTACTTCAATTTCACCTTCAACTTCTTTATTCATTTTAAATTCACAGTAACACTATTTCACAATATAACTGAAAATAATAATAGCACGAACACGGTACAGATCCGCTGATAATCCCAGAATACCGACCAAACACTTCACGCCACTATCTGACGGAATACTACCCCTCCTACCCTGATATCTTCCTCTTTTATAACCTGTCGATAATTCTGATTCTATCTAGCACCGTAAAAGTCTTGCATAAAATTATTATTAGTAATAATTAATTGCATACTATGACCTAATACGTGCTAACGAACCTGTCCGCTCCGACACGGCCATCCTGACATGTCACATGTCCTCGTGTGTTATGCCTATACAAGTAAACATTGCCACATAAATGAGTCAACTTGATATGTTGAACTCTATAAAGTACAGTAACAAAAGAAATCAAACAAGAATAATTTCAGAACAGTATCATTTCTTTTAAAAATCATGAAATCTTAGACACACAATTAGAAAAATTAAGTAAAATAGGCACTAAACCAATTACAAATGACTGACGGTGATCATATCACCCATGCTTAAGACACTTCCTGCGCTTAAGTATAAAAAAAATGTTGTGAAGAGACACTACAATGTCACTCCACCAGCCTTAGCCTCCTGCTAAGACAAAAACAGTGCATCAGCGTACTGCAAGATACACAACAATATTATGTAAAGACACTACAATGTCTATACATCTGCATGCCTCAGCTTCCTGCGAGACAAATCTGCACGAACCTGTTACCCACAATCGCGCACCCACGGACTATGCGAACATAGACACCGATTTCTACCAGGCTACGATCATGGAATAACGTCGTACTATTTATTCATTGCTAACTCAAACTGCATATCATATCTGTGCCAACTGCACTATGATCATGCCGACTCAAACTGCATATCATATCTGTGCCAACTGCACTATGATCATGCCGACTTAGTGCAGGTTTTGGGACATGGCTACTAGAGCTCAGAGGTCTTGGAACATGGTCACAGACTCAGAGGTTTTGGGACATGGCTACTAAAGCTCAGAGGTCTTGGAACATGGTCACACCAGACTCAGAGGTTTTGGGACATGGCTACTAGAGCTCAGAGGTCTTGGAACATGGTCACACCAGTACTCATTTTAAATCACTTACCCAAACTATCTGCACAGCGCCACATTACTTACGCTATCATAGCTATTCTCACAAAATAGCATCAACGTCAGGTTCTTGTTGACATCAGAACAAATATCCACATTCTACCACACATCTCGGTGGTCAATGACAATTCCCTAGGATACAAACCTGGAAACCACTTGTAGTATGTTCTATAAGACAGACACAGGGACTATTTCAACCACTTCTTGTGATTATGTCACCACTCTCCGGGTTGGACACAGACAAAACCAATACACTGATCAATGCACTAGGATAAAAACTTGAATAATGCTGAACGGCTCTACTTGGCCTTGCATTTCACACTATAATTCCCCACCAAAACACAGATAACATTGTGAATCGTGGGTGAATCCCACTTCTGATGACGGAGCACGGAGGCTCGAGGGTTTCATTAATTACTTCAATTTCACCTTCAACTTCTTTATTCATCTTAAATTCCCAGTAACACTATTTCACAATATAACTGAAAATAATAATAGCACGAACACGGTACAGATCCGCTGATAATCCCAGAATAGCGACCAAACACTTCACGCCACTATCTGACGGAATACTACCCCTCCTAACCTGATGTCTTCCTCTTTTATAACTTGTCGATAATTCTGATTCTATTTAGCATCGTAAAGGTCTTGCATAAAATCATTATTAGTAATAATTAATTGCCTACTATGACCTAATACGTGTTAACGAAGCTGTCCGCTCCGACATATACATATTACTCCATATTATATATTTTATTTATTTGATAAATTTTATTCTCTGAACAACAAGAACAGGTAATTATTGGGACAGCAAGTAGATGTAATTCTTGTACTATTGCTCTAAAATGTACAGGAGAGTCAATTTCCGTACATTTTTGTCCTATGTTCCACGATTCGTTGCACACACTGTATATATACAGGATGTAAACGGAACTAAGGTACGCGATTTTTCTCGGAAGTTGTAAGAGATACAAAAAAATCTTTCAAATAATTTTTTTAGTGTGTCTAGCAAGCTAATTAAATTAATTTAAATCAGAAAAAAAATATTTAATTTTCGGAGATATAAGTATTTTTGACTTTTTTTTAAATGGTACACACTATATATTTTTATACTATTTAGTAGGAAATAATTTTTGCTTTAAAAAAGTTTTCTTAAGTTATACCTTCTAAACTTAATAGAATTCGATATATTGAAGAAAATATTAAAATAGTTTTACTCGAAATTAAAGCTGGCTATGAAAACAAAATTGAGTTACGAAACATTTTAATTTACAAATGTACATCAAATTATTGTCATACTGGTAACACTATAAAAATTGTTCAAAATTTTCACCGTTTTCTTGTATACAAAAATTGAGCCTTTTTAACAAATGTTGATTTATAGTATTATTAATTTTATTATTCAACTCGTTCACAGCTGGTCTTATTGTATGTTTTAATTCTTCAAGTGTAGTAACGTGCGTAACATAAACTTTGTTTTTGATGGCACCCCACAGAAAGAAATCTAAGGGCGATAGATCGGAAGACCTTGCAGGCCATATTATAGGTCCTCTTGTTCCAATCCAGGCATTTGGAAATTCTTGATTTCAATAGTTTGTTACATCTATTGAATTGTGCGCAGGTGCACCATCTTGTTGAAAGATCATTCCGCGCCGATCTGCTAATGGTATATCATCAAAAAATTCCTTAGTTCATTTTGTAAAGAAAAACAAATATCTTTGAGAAGTTAAAGTGCCCTCATAAAAATATGGATCCAGAATAATATTATTGACAATTCCGCACCACACATTAGTTGAAAAACGTACTTGAAAATTAGTAATACATGTTTCGCGTGGATTTATGTCGGTAGTTTGCCAATAATGCGTATTATGCCTATTAAATATACCATTATTGGAAAAGTGGCTTTCATCTGTCCATAAAATTTTATTTAGAAAATGTGGATTTGTGCGATATTCCTGAATGAAATAATTGCAAAAGTGAAGTCTTGTTGCAAAATCGCCAGGATGGAGATTATGGATTTTATGTATTTTGTAAGCTTTGAATTTATGCTTTTTTTAAATCCTGTGTACCTGTGTATATGATACGTTTATTTCTAGTGCAGCTTCTCTAACTGAATTTCTCGGATGCACATTAAAATATGCTAATACATCAGCTTCCAAATTATTTGACGAACTTCGCGATTTGCCATAGTCGGGGAACCAGTTCTACGTAGCTTTCTTTCTAATTTGAAAAAGTATTTTTGATTTGGATGAAAGCGATCAGGATATTGTTGCCGGTATAATCGCAGGGCTTCTCTTGAATTATTGTTTGATAAATGGAAACATTTCAACATATCTACCTTCTCGTTAATTGAGTATTCTTCCATTTCCAACAAATAATAATCTAAGTTATCAATTCAATAAACTTTTTCACAGGGTTATAACAATAAAATAATACAAATGTCAAATTTTGTTTCCAGAGCCAGCTTTAATTTCCAGTAAAATTATTTTAATATTTCCTTCAATATCTCGAATACTATTACGTTTAGAAGGTATAACTTATGAAACTTTTTTAAAGCAAAAATTATTTCGTACTAAATAGTATAAAAATATTCAGGTATATCTCCGAAAATTAAAATATTTTTTTCTGATTTACATTAATTTATGTAGCTTACTAGAAACACTAACAATTTTATTTGAAAGATTTTTTTGTATCTCTTATAACTTCTGAGAAAAATCGCGTTCCCTAGTTCCGTTTACAGCCTGTATATATATTGAGTTATGCAAGTATTATGTTTATTTACTTCTCTCGTTAATATTTTAATTTCAGCTTTATATTGAATTACATGATCGTATATATTAAATAATTGTTTATTTAGATATCGGTCAGTTGTGCTAGAGTGGCTGAAGCGGCAACATCAGGGTATAGTGGATGCATTTATTTCTTTTTATGTAACGGTGAGTGTTAGGGTTGTGTTGTTTTTTTTTTACTCAGAGTTGGCTTTTGACATTGCTCAATTAGCCATTTCATCATAGTCAATGGATAGAGATACTTTAAATTTAAGTTAAATTCTTATTTTACAGCTCTTAACAAATTCAAATAGGTGTTTCCAAATCTTGATATTTTTAGTAGATAGTAGAATGCTAAGTTTTGCACGGAACTCAAAAGGTGGGTTTATGCTCGCAAAATTTAAGAATAAAAATAAGAATAAGAATAGTGATAAAGTTAAAACAGTTATAACATATGAGTCGGTTTATGCTGCAGAAATAAGAATAAGGAATAAGCCAAAGTTCGTTATCTTTTAACTTTACGCCTTATTCTTATTCCTGTTAGCGAAGTGCGCATGCCTGTCAACTGTCAAATATTTCAAACAAAAAATTTGGTCATTCATTCATAATAATCGGTGTTGGCGAGACATAATTATGTCAATTTTATTGATGGATTCTATGCTTTCCCAATTGATAGAATTAGTGCAGCAATATCCGCAGTTGTGGAATAAAAAGGTTAATTCTTTTAAAGATAGAATATCGGTAGGAAATGCTTGGAAAACCATATCCACAACTTTAGATCATTCAGGTTAGTATTATTTGGAATTAAGTTTATTTTTTGTAAGTCGCATACTATTTAATTGTTATAGTCGAAGAATGTCAGCAGGCGTGGAACAGCCTGCGATTATGAGAGAGAAATAATCAAAGATCTGCCATCAGGCTCGGCCCAAAACAAATGTAAATGGCCGTATTATGAATTATGCAGTTTTTTGGATGCTGCTGTTCAAATGCGGAGGTAATATTTAATTATTTCAAATGTTAAATTTTGTTTTATAAAAAAAATATTGTAGATCAAAAGGAAATATTTAAAAAAATAATATTTCAACAACACCACCACCAAAACCAGCAGAGGAAGATGAAGTTTATGGAGAGAAATGCTAGTGTCAGAAGAAGGTTCACTAATACAGTGTAAACCATTATTCTCTTCTTGCGAGCCTGAACAAGAAAGCTCAACGTCAAGACAAAGTATTGTGGAGGAAGAACTCCTTACTTCAGTGGGTCGTGGTAAATCAATCAAGAAAAGAAAAACGGAAGATGCTCCTGTAGAAGCCCTAGTACAGTCTTGTTCTAGGTTGGGACAAGATTTGTCAAAAGTTATAGGGCGGGCTTCGTAAGAAAAATCCGAAGATTATTATTTTGCATTATCCATAGGCAAAAATTTGGAAAATATGAAAAATAAAAAGAAAAAGATGCAACTTAAGACTAAAATAATGCTTTTGTTGGCAGCATTTGAAAGCGACAATGAATAGTTTTATAATTTATTTTATAAGAATAGGTTTTTTTAAATATATTTTAAATAAGTTTTTTTTGTATATTTTAAATGTTTTTTTTATAAATATATTTTACATGTTTTTATTATTTAATAAACAAAAATATAAATAAAAGATTGTTCTACATATTATTTCTCTATATTATGTACATTTTATATACTCGTATCTAGGGTTAAAATTTACTTGTTTCTAGGAAAACTTCCTCGTAATACATAATCAGTTTGCCATGATAAAGAACCATGATGAGAAACAAAATAATTACATAAATTATCCCTATTGTTCCTTAACATTTGAGAATAATTATTTGTTCCAATACATCTAACTGACCTCAATTGGACTGCGTTTTCCCTCCAAGAACCTAAATGCATTTGACCGTCTTCATCAATGTAGTCAGAAAATCCTGGAGGACAGTATCTTCTTTCATGTGCAGCAATATTTTCTTCGCAATTCCTAAGACAATTGTGGAGGACCACTGTTGCTTGTGTAATTAATTCGCAAATTTCTAAACTTGCTATTATGGGCCTTCTTAATATTCTCCACCTCTGTGTTAGTATTCCAAATGCATTTTCAATTGTTCTACGAGCCCGTGATAATCTGTAATTAAATATGTTTGTTTTAACATCCAGATTAGATTCTGGATAAGGTCTCATTATATTCTCGTGTAAAGGAAATGCTGCATCTCCTACTATAAAATGAGGCATTGAAATATCTGTATTAGGCAGACATTTTGGAGGTGGTATATTCAGTTCCCCTTTCAGCAGAGCATTTCCGAAAGCACTCTCCTTAAAAACCGCCGAATCGTGATTTGAACCCTGGGATCCGATGTCTACTAACGTAAAACGATAATGCGCATCACAGACAGCCATTAATACTATGCTGAAATTTTTTTTATAGTTAAAATACTCTGTCCCAGATTTATTGGGTGCCTGTATCGTAATATGTTTGCAATCAACAGCTCCGATACAGTTGGGCATATTCCAACGGTTAAAAAAATCATCAGCTTTTTTTTCTCCAGTGTTCGGTAGTTGGCACTGGCATTTGTTTTTTGACAAGTGTGTCCCACAAAGCTACACATGTTTCCTTGACTATAACATGTACAGTGGCTTTTCCAATTCGATAATTCCATGCTATTTCTTGCATAGAACAGCCTTCTGCTAGAAAACTAAAAAAAAAAAATTAACAAGAAAAAATAAACAAATATATAAATAATTAAACATACTGAATTGTTATAATCAAACGATGTTCCGGTGTCAGAGTATGCACAGTATTTATTTTCTGAATTAAAGGGCCAATTAAATTCAGGAGATATTGGAATGTGACGGGTGTCATCCGGGTATATTTGCAAAATTGCTCGTCGTCAAATTCGGTTCTTCGCATATCCTTCAAAAGTGTTGCGAATGCACCTTCTTTATTTCTTTTGCGATTAATTGGTCTCACGGCGTATCTTCGAGCTCTTCTCTTTGCTTTCTTCATCAAACAAAGAACACTAACCGCGCTAGCCAAAACAATATATCCAGCAGCAGACAAAATAATATTTTCATCGTATTCCATACTAACAAATTAAAAAATAATAAAATTTAAATCTTATAAATCTCAAATCAACGCTGCTAACACTATGAGAATAATAAATGTAACTACTTTTCACTAACCTAAAAAAAAATAATATCACTACTCTTATTCTTACGCTTATTCTTATAACTGGCAGCATAAACACCACTTATCGTTACGTTTAAAATTATTCTTAACACTATTCTTATTCTTATTTCTATTCTTAAATTTTTCAGCATAAACCCACCTTTAGACTATTAGTTAAGTGTTGAAATAATACTGTTTGATGCTGGGCGTATAGAGGACAATTGAATATAAAATGGCTAAGATTTGCTTCGATTGACTGGTCGCATGAGCAAAATGGAGAATCACACAGTCTTAATTTAAAGGCATGGCTTGGTACTAAAGTATGGTTGAAACGCATGCGTATTATTGTTGTGATTACCTCTCTGAGGGTTGTGTTGTTACTATATGTTGTTGCTCTCACGCTGGGGTGTTGAGAAAGAGCTGTTCTGCGGTTCAGCTATACCCTCGCTTCCGGCCTGAGGAAGAGTGCGGCTGGGACTAGTTGCTCTCACACTGCGGTGTTGAGAAAGAGCTATTTTGCGGTTTAGCTGTACCCTCGCTTGCGGGCTGAGGAAGAGTCTACAGTGCGGCTGGGACTTGTACTTAATCCTATCTTAATCTCAAAGTTGGCCTGAGGCCTTGTGCATTTACGTGGATCCTAAATACTCACTGAGAGAGTATACTGACATATATTTTTATCTTTTCCAGACTATTGGCGCTCGCAGGAGAGAGTCTGGACCATCCAGGGATTAAGGATTATAATATTTGTTTGGATTTGTTTTCCATTATGTATTTTTGAGATCTTTCATCCATTAATTATATTGTTTTCTTACATATATATATATATATATATATATATATATATATATATATATATATATATATATATATATATATATATATATATATATATATATGTATATATATATATATATATATCAATATTTGACGGTTTTGCACCGTAATGATATAGTTTTATTAGATTATAAACGGTATGGTATAGCATAGTACGTGAAAAATGTAATTAAGATGATATTAATTTCTCTAGCCTCGTAATTAAGGTAATATTTCTGAGACATTGACAGCAATGATAATAATACGCACGTCATAATAATAAACATGTCATAACTAGGTACCATTTTTCACTTAAAAAAATTCATATACTCGCAAATACAATCAGCATGTATATATTTCTTGAAGATTATATAGTAAAATGATAATAATAATATTACAACAGATTATTTTATATATTACTTTTTTATCTCAATATATAGATATTATGGGGTCTCGTGGCCGTGTGCCTGAGTGTATGGTCGCGAATGTGGGGACCCGGGTTCGATCCCGAACGACGCCAAAAAATACATCGCATTTTAATGACACAAAATTGACTCCTATGGCGCACTCTCCACGCCAGCAATGAGTGCCCGTGAGGTGACGTCTGGTAAACGCCCACACGGTACAAATATTCCATCATTGCCGATATCTGTGTACGAAGCAGATTGGCACACCCAGAAATGGGTAATATGCCGTGATGAAATATTTATTTATTTATTTTAATAAAATTTTAAAATGTATCGAATAGAGAATTTTACGTTCTTTAATACTATTAAAAAATTTCAACAAAATAATATTTAGATTTTTTTTTAAGATACTGCTACTTTCGATTTTTCAATTGCTACCAAAACCTATTAAACTTCCTATTAAGGTCGCCGTCGAATTGGGCTTGACAAACTAATCCGCTGCGGATCTCTAGCGCTACAATCGCAAGGAGAGGCGCCAAAATCTCAAAGAGCAAGATTTAAAAATTACGGCTAGCGCGAGCGATAATACCTCGCTTGGAGGCTAGTCTAGTACGTACTGGCCGGGAAATATCTCTACACTACAGTATTTTTATTCTTTCAGACTTCAAGAACTAAAAGTATTTATTTTTGGTTTTAAGAAAAATTATATTTTTATAAATATAATTAGGGTTTATATTTATACTACGAGTACATAAAGAACATATCTAGAAAAAAACGCGGCTCCCTATAATTTCTCTAATAGTAATAACAATAATAACAAATTATTCTTCAAGTAAGACCAAAATTGCATCGGTATATGGAATGTCAAAAATACATACATGTCACAAATAAAGTGTTTATGATATTTCAATAAACAAAGTACAGTAAAAAAAAGATGTTCGATCAAGGTCGCCTACGAATTGTATGAATTCTGATTTTTGCTCCGCGCATTCAGTAGACACTACTGAATGCGTTTGCTTAGTTTTTATGAGGGTACATACGATACTACTGTTATTTTATCATTATAAGAATATATGTTACAATAAAAGCATTCAAAATTCGAAAATAAGTCAACTGGTAAATTTATTAGCCAATATAAAACCAAATATGTGAAAAATAACTGACACAATGTCAGTGTCAGTGACTCTGACAGAAATAACGTTTTTCGTACGGCTATGAATTACGGTAACGTATCTGAATTAATAAATAAACTTACGTTACAGCGAGAGTATTATCAACAACGAATATCGTTTTAAAGTCGAATGTCCTAGCGTATTCGAAACAATATGAATTTTTGAAAGACAAGCGTGTTATATCTATCTTTATCGCACATGCTTATAGCCTTTGCAAAGGAAAGAGATAAATGTATGCTAATTTGTTAATTCGTTCATGATACAGAAGACCTTGATCGGACATCTTTCAAAATTTTTACTGTACCTACTTAAAATTATCCGTATAATATATTCATTAATGTAGTAACATTTATCAATTAATAAATATTTTAGTTTCCTTTTAAATAAATTAAACGAATCAATGTTCTTTATATGTTTTGTTAATGGTTATATAATTTGATTCCTATTACAAAAGGATTATTTAGAGTTAAATTTCACTTGTTTTGGAAGCACTAAATTCTCTTTATCTCTAGTATTATAACTATGACAATTCTTATATTTTAAAACTTGGTTTTTATTTTTTCTAATAAATAAAATGACATTTAAAATATACAAACATGGCAGAGTAAGAAACTTTTCTTTTATAAAACTATGTTTACAGGTACTTCTGTAGCTATAAATATTTCTAATATGTAGCTCGTTTCTGTATTATAAAAATGTGAACGGCATTGGGAGAACAGTCCCAAAAAATTATGCCATATGACTGACTATAAAATTTTGCAACATATTTTTTTTGCTGTATTTACTATGGTATTTTGTGCAAGTTTTTTAAGAGCAATGCATATATGTAAATAATAAAGTTGTAGGAGCCAAAAGTGACAGCTACTTATAAAAGAAAATAGTTCAAGTTGGAATACGTATATTTTTTTAAATGGAAACATACTTTTACATAGAACGATAGAGAATTTTTTTTGAATTTATTCTAAATCTAATTCCCTCAAGTGACTTATTTCTCTTTTGCAGAATAACCCATTTGAAATTTTCCTGTTCATGATTTCCGGTAACATGCATTCTAAATAGAAAGTGGCGAGATTGTAAAATACCGCTACATTGTCAAATATTCGTTGACTACAATGATTTACAATCTGGCTAGTCGTGTGCACTTAGCTTGTATGAAAGCTATTCTTCGTTTATTAAAACGTCTATCTATATTGTGAAATGCATAGATGTTTTATAATTTGGCTAATTTTACAATCTGGCTAAGACATAATTAGAAAACCGGGATTAATACCGATACCGACGCCGGGAAGCTAGGCACAGCTTATAAAATATCGTTTATGGAAGCAATGTTATGATATATGTGACAGAAGTTTATGTTTCCGAGATATTTTTTATTAATCAGCTAAATAAATTTATTAGTGAATTTATTAGGAGGTGGATATACCTTTTCAAGATCATGTTCAATTTTGTAAAATGTATCCTTATTCAGAGATTTAATGTTCATGATAGAAAGCAATTATTCTTTGTACGAATTTGTACTATCAGTTGCTATATTTCCCCATACGCAACCAATATTTATTTCTGATTTTTCTTTATTTGATTCTTCGGTGTATTTAGAAATTTCAATATCATACATTGAACATTTGAAGCATGTTAGGCTTACTAGACCTAATCCTCTGCAGGTTTCGGATATAAGTGACCCATAGTGCAAATTTTAGAATGATCCAGTTGTAATTTCATGGCCCATTTTAGAACATATCCTAATTGCACAATTCTATTACCTGTTATGGTTTACTCAAAAGCAAATTCACTCGTAGGATTAGGATCACTTGCAATACATAATTTATAATTTTTTATATTAAAAATAAATTATTTATTAGAACCGTAAATATCAGAGTAGTTTTCACCTTCCGTCACGTTTTAGGGTCCGTAGAGTACGATTTTACCATTTTTTTACGATGATGTGTGCATGTGTATGTGTGTATGTGAGTGCGTGCGTGCGTGTGTGTGTGACGATAACACGAACACTACCATTCTAAAAATTATAATTATTTCGTATTCCTTTTATTTATATCCATATGAAGAGATGATTAGATTTTGGTTATAATTGGTCAACATTTAGAACATTTTATTAGTACATATCTGCCAACCCTACATTATATAAACTACATTCATAAACATTTATAAAAGGAGTATTAACAAACCTTTCGTATGCATTTTTTGGGCACAAATATTTTCGAAATTAATTAAATCATCTGAATTATGTGGCACACATCTTCCAAACTAATTAGTACTTCAGAATTTTGTGGGATTTGAGTGGGAACGTCATACGAATCCAACAAAATTCTTCTAGTTGCTTTTTTGGCCAAATTTATATTTGTTTGCAAGTTCTTTTGTTGAAGAAGAGCATTTTTTCGCCTCTTTAAAGCAGTCGCCGTTCGTTTCTTTGATTTTGAAGGCCTGTTTTGTTTTGAATTTTTAGTTTTAACCATTTTATAATAAGAGTATATAAACTTAGCGCATAAAATTTCAAAACTGATGCTAGCCTCTATTCGGACCGAGCCAACAAGATTTCATGCGAAATCGTTTCCTCTCTATAGCTTGTGGGTATGACCTGAGGAGGGGTGGTGGCGAGCGCGGTGTAGAGAGAACGATGACAGAGCTCCAGTAGTGCGCTCTGACAAAACGCTGTACTAAATTTACATTACAGTATAGGGCAATATCGTAATTCCATTCGTTTATAACAATTACTTATTGCATTAAATATTTTTTTTCATTATTCATTATTTAAAAATTATCTGCATATGACGAACATACTTTGAACCCATTTTTTTTCTTTTATTACGTGTTTTAATGTTATAAACAATATTATTATTGTTAATAAAAAAATGAATATAAGTTCAACCATTAGATTTACATTTCTCAAAATCAATAAACAAAACTGCATCTGTTTTAATGAATTCGTTCAATCAAACGAACGGAATTACGATTGGACTGTATTCGACGGCGACCTTAATGTTAGATTGAGGAATCCGTAGTCAAACAGGTCTTTAATCTTACAGAATTTGAGAAATCGTTTCTCCAACAACCTCACACACACACACACACACACACACACACACACACACACACACACACACACACACAGACACACAGACACACAGACACACAGACACACAGACACACAGACACACAGACACACAGACACACACAGACACACACAGACACACACAGACACACACAGACACACACAGACACACACAGACACACACAGACACACACAGACACACACAGACACACACAGACACACACAGACACACACAGACACACACAGACACACACAGACACACACAGACACACACAGACACACACACAGACACACACACAGACACACACACAGACACACACACAGACACACACACAGACACACACACAGACACACACACAGACACACACACAGACACACACACAGACACACACACAGACACACACACAGACACACACACAGACACACACACAGACACACACACAGACACACACACAGACACACACACAGACACACACACAGACACACACACAGACACACACACAGACACACACACAGACACACACACAGACACACACACAGACACACACACAGACACACACACAGACACACACACAGACACACACACAGACACACACACAGACACACACACAGACACACACACAGACACACACACAGACACACACACAGACACACACACAGACACACACACAGACACACACACAGACACACACACAGACACACACACAGACACACACACAGACACACACACAGACACACACACAGACACACACACAGACACACACACAGACACACACACAGACACACACACAGACACACACACAGACACAGACACAGACACAGACACAGACACAGACACAGACACAGACACAGACACAGACACAGACACAGACACAGACACAGACACAGACACAGACACAGACACAGACACAGACACAGACACAGACACAGACACAGACACAGACACAGACACAGACACAGACACAGACACAGACACAGACACAGACACACACAGACACACACAGACACACACAGACAGACACACAGACATTATTGTAAAAATGTTAAAATCGGATTCTATGGACCTTAAATCGTGCTTATTCAATAAAATCTGGATATGCGATTTTTAGCATGAATCTAATACTGAGGTAAAAATCATAATTTGCAATAATTAAAAAAGTTAGTATATTTTGGGTATGTGTAGAATAGGATTATTTTGCTCTCAATAATATTGTAAGTACTAGATAAATTGACGTAAATTATATAAAAAGTACCTAATCCATAATAAAGCAAAATTAGCTTAAATTACATCTTAGTACACACAAAATTGTATGTAGGATAGATCTGCATCAAACCAGCGAATATTATTTTTATAAAAAGATGACAAATATTTATTTTTTGTAATATTATACACATTATCAACATATAATTAGTTTCGGTATTCCTTTCTTTTATTTTTTTTTTGTATCAGAGACTTTTTATTTATTTATTATCGTATTAAATTATCCGTAAATAAAATTGTCATTTACTTTTTACAGATTCTCAAAAAGTATATTATAAAATGAAAAATAATTTTTGGAATTCATAAATAGAAACTAGACAATAATATACACCAATGAATACATATAAAATAAAATCTTTTATGATGTTTTGTATTATTTTTATGCACTTTTTTTCTTTATTGTCAGTGAAGTAAATGTTTTTTGCCTAAACGATTTATTGTTAATCGGAAAAATTGTTATATAAAGAAGTGCAATATACAGAGATATTTCGTAGTGTACTAATATTGTTATCAACATATATTTCATTCATATATTTATGCAACAATTTTTCAGTTGAAGTATATAATATATTACATTTATATTTTGAAACAAGAATATATACCCGTACTTATATCAGGTATTTTTTTTTTCTGATACCTACTCAATTCCCTCGTGAGTCAGTCTACGGTTATCACTGCAATTAATTATGAACGGCACATAAATAATGATATATAAACTTTTTGTGTACGTTGCAGTAAACGAGTTCTTGTTTGATACAGGCAGTGGCAAAACGTATATTAGGGCATATAGCAAATTAGCCAGCCATAATACACAGTGAGTCAAAATGAAATATGTATGCGTTGTTGTCTTCGCTTTGTTGTTGGTTGCTGTGCCTTATGCACGGGCAGGTGAGTAATAAAATTTGATGTGGTTAGCACATTACTTCTCACTACATTTACCTATATTATGTAACCCGTCTAATAATGCTTGCAACAAGAGTAATACAAAAAAAAAATTAACACGAACATAAGTTTTCATCTCATTATTTCTAAATTATATGTATAAAAAATTAATTATTATTACAATACCTACTACTAAGCACATATGTACTGTATAATTTAAGTGTACGTATTTAAATTGAAAATTATAATTTTTAAAAAGTATTAAAATATTATTATTGGCAACACTGACAGTTTCAATAAGCATTTTAATTTAAAAAATAAATACCTACTCAAATTAATTAAAAAAAGTGTTTTACAGTTGGAACTAATCTAAAAAAAATCTATTTAAAGTAGTTTTACATGATCAATCACAACTAAAATGCCAGCTCTGTGTTTGACACGTAGACAAAGTAACCAACTTCCGAAATAAAAAATTCTAGAAACAGTTGTAAAAATTGACATTTTACCTTCCGTCACTTTTAGATAAGGAACGTATTGTCTCTGGGCAAAAAAATCGGTGGTGCGTTTTAGGGTCCCAAGAATACGATTTTACTTTTTTTGTCTGTATGTATGCGTGCGTGTGCGTGTGTGTGTGTGTGTGTGTGTGTGTGTGTGTGTGTGTGTGTGTGTGTGTGTGGCGATTTTTTCGGATACGATAACTCGAATTCTTCAATTCAAAAAATTGCTTCCGATTGACCAATTATAACAAAAATCTAATCAAGTCAGCATATGGATGTAAGGAAGAGGAATGCGTAAAAATTGTAATTTTTGGAATTCTAGTATTTGAGTTATCGCGGACGAATTTATAGTCACACATACACACACACACACGCGCGCGCACATATATTTTTTTTTGCAGGAAACTTTCTGTATAAAATACATGAAAGTGACAGAAGGTAATGTGCTGGGAACATAAGATTTTACATTTGTTTAGTCATTATTACACTATTACGAACTATTTGCATTGGAATTTCTTATTATCTTCTAAATATTTTATTACAATTTTACTTTATGGTTCTTCTGAAATCTAAATGTATTCTATGTTAATACAGAGTAATAAAAATAACTGTTTTAGTTGATAATAGAAAAATTTACTTAAAATTGGTTAGACTGATATTGACAGTGACATTTGGAAATTTAAATTAAAGTACATTTACAATTTTTTATTAAAATAGTTTTTACACTGGAATATGACACTGTTATTAATTAATATCATTTTTAACATTATCCAACAGAGCAATAATGTAAAATACAATAGATCGAATACAATAACATTTCTTTAACTAATGAAGCTTAATAACAAAGTAAAGAGAGACATATGCTTTGATACATTAATAAAAAAAAAAATATGCAGGCTATTTCCATAGTCACTAGAGACGTTTATAACACCAGTGAAGAATGCTGAATTCGGCCCAGTGTGTTCATAAAAAAAACCTAACTCGGAGTAGGCTATGAACAGAGAAACGAATGTCTGATCATTATTCAATGCAAAAGTCAAGATGTCAAAATTGATCTTGAAATGTATTTTTAAGAAGAAAAGAAGGAAGGAAACAGTATATTGCCATTTGCCGTTTTCCAATATGTTTCCATTTCTAAAATAAGATTTAAGAAGAAAAGCTTTGATTTCTTTATATAACATTTTGGCAATATCTCGTGTGAAATTGATTTTTATTTAAATACTTTTAAATTAAGACATTCGTTTCTTTGATCATGGCATACTCCGAGTTAGGTTTACTAATACTATCACTTACAATCCTATCGCTATACGCTATTTCAATAATATCTTTTTCTACTCCCATGCGTGAAGTGAGTACTTCACGTATCAATTTTTTTGTGTGAAGCTTGTTTTTTTGTACACTGTGCGTGAAGTAAATAATTCAGTTTTAACACATACAATGAATATCTTTATATACACGTAAATCATGTGTTGGTAAATGGTCCGTAGAAATAACAACTTCATGAGAAATGTGTTATTAATTTATAAAAAAATATATTTTATTGCAAGGTCGTAGAAAAAGTATAGTATGGAACACGTGTGTGAAGCCTATTTTACATTCGGGTGGTTTCTCCACACCCATGTAAAAATTTCAGCTTCACACACTTGCCACATAATATACTATTTTGAGCGACGGCAGCACAGACGATTGGAAGCGATAAGCATCTTTGATCTGATCATTGTCAAAGCGGGGTAAATATCTGTAATAATTACTTGTTGTTTTCAAGCTCTAAGCTTGAATGTATTTCGAAATAAAAGTAAAACTAAAGGTATAAAATTTGTGAAAACCATGACGTTTCTGAAGTCAAGGAAATTATTTAAAATAATTCTCGAAAATTAAGGTGCTGGTTTAAATGAAACTCTACGAGCTTTTAGCAATAGAGCACATTAAAATATTTACAATGTTGAAATTAAGGCTAGATAATGTTGATGTTATAAGTCTAATTAATAATTAATGGACTTGCATAGGGCCTGTAGTTTTTAATAAACCCAAAAGACAAATTTTTAATTTTAAATCTACGAAATAACTGTTACAAAACATGTTTTGCAATAAACAAGATTTGATTACAATAATGAAAATGACTGATAATGTACATATATGTGTATCATGATTAGAGATAACAAGTAATAACTCCAGTAATTCACAATTGCTCTCGTCATTATTAATTTCTTGCTTTAAGTCATACCACAAGTTCTTCAACTTGGATATATGACTTGCCATATTGTCTCCAGGTTGCTTCTTGTGACTGAATAACTTCATGCAAAAAGACAATTTTTTAATTTTATCATGACTGGAGATAACAGTGAATATATGTATCTCTGATAAAGAAAACGAATAATCATAAAATAAAATTATAATAATTGTTACTGTTTTTTTAGTTTAATCGGCTTAATGAAAGTATATTTATCAAAGATGTAGATAATTTAGTAAATATATTCCTCTGTCTAACTCCACAGTTTTTCATAAAGAAAAAAAAAACATGAATTTTGATTAAAATAAAGGAATACTTAATTGCATCAAAAAACCTTGATTGCAATAATGAAAATGGCTAATCACAAATTTTCCTTTAATTCTAATACAATTTAATTTATGTTATATTCACACCTGAATTTTACTTGTTGTAAAGTTGTAGGTATTAGTTTTTTGATGATGCTCAAAAAATATTTTTTGCCTAGGGTGCATATAAGTTAAACCCTGGATAAAACTGAATTACAATATTTTTATTTTAAACAATACAAATATAATAAATTCATAAATATGGTAAAATAATTAATTATCTTCAAATGGATCAGCTGGATTACTTTCCAACTGATCCATTAATTCTGACGTCTCTTCCTCAAGCCAGTTGTCTTGTCGCCCTTCTTTACAGTCTATCAAAATGCTTTCACATGTTCTCTTAAGCACTAATGTCTGGATGTAGCCCAAAAGTTTGTTTTTAACATCCAATTGTTTCATATACCGCTTGAAATATTTAGTTACTACGCCATCCCAAGTCATTACTACTGGAATGATGGTCACCTTCGTTCCTTGGTGGATACAATTCAACTCATTGGCCAATAGCTTGTACTTTCTTGACTTTGTTAGCTCCGTTGTAGCCAGAATGTTTTTGTTTGTAATCCCAACTTCAATTATAATAATAATAATAATAATAATAATAAAGTATATTTGCTTAAGAGAAAATCTCATACAAAGAATTGACAACAAGTGGTCTATTTAATACATAATTTGTGTTTTGAACATTGCTCATACATCAAATATATAATATAAATGCTTTTAGTTTTATTGCATTGTTTATAAAATTTGAGATATCAAAGAGTTTGGCTATAGTAAATTCGGATAGTAGGGCCTTGTTGATAAAACTGAATTATAATTTCAAGTTTATTTACAAATTATTTCATTATTTATTAAAATAATTAAGTGATAAAAGGACAGTTTCTTGTATTAAAATTACTTATTAATATATTATTCAACTGATTATATTTCAGACTTCTGGACCTCTATTTTATAACTTTTATCACCGGTGAATACGCGTCTCTAGGTGATATATTTCGGACAGACATCTTGCGGAAGATTGCCAAATATGGCCATATGACGTCATACTTGGCGAAGAGATATCACCTCATGAAGAGGTGGTGTTATATTTATATCACCGGTGTTATCTTGGTTTGGTTTGACATTTGTTTGAACTGGTACTGTGTTATGCATAACTTTTATTTGTGGTATTTTGTTATGTATGGCTTTTTTATACACTCAACTGAGAGTTGTTGAATAATTAGAATTCGAGGAAGAAAATGCTGAAGAACGTTTGAATCGGAGGCGAATTAGATACTTGCAGGACCCATTCAGCATCAGTGTTATAGAATTTGTTGCTACTTTTCGTTTGAATAAGGATGCATGCTTGTACGAGTACATTATTCAAACTTTGTCGCCTAATGTCAACTTGACAAATGATGTAAACGAAATTTGAAATTTTCTTCATAGTACCAACATACAAATATTTATGTGAGAACATAAGCAAGTGAATATTATTAAAACAGCACCGCCTTATATCACCCCGATGAAATGTGATCTGACGTCATTAAAATAACACCTTAAATCGTTGAAAAGTTATAGAATAGAGGTCCTGGGTTTTTAGACACTCGAAATTTGAGAAATTTGGAACGCAGTATGCTTTCCTTTCTTTTATCTTAATTTTTTCTACTGAACTAATCATTGTCGAAGATAATAGCATATTGTGCAACAAGTGCGGAAAAGCACCTATTGTCCACGAGGTGTGAGAGTTTTAGCAGGAGACGAAGTCGAGGGCTGGAATCACACAAGTGGGCGATAGGTTTTTCTGCACGAGTGGCACACTATACGTTTTCTAGGACCACACACTTTTGGTAAGATATAAATAATTCATTTTTAATACAGAACAATTTTTTTTCTCAATAATTAATTGAACTTTGAAATAATTACAATAATTACTTTTACTATAAATGGAAATATATAAATGGATAAGTAATTACCTAAGATTTTGTAATTTATAAATCTAAAAATACATATATAAATATTAACATTATATTACAGTTGACAACTTGTATAAGAAATATTTTCTCACATTTTAACGAACTTTCGGGCTTTGTAAAGCATGGCAGCATGGGAATAAGTGAGAAATAATATCTCACACTTTAACCCATGAGTGGGAAATTAATAACTTTCAGGCTTTATAAAGCATGGGTAAAGTGCAGTTTACTGTAGTGGTTGTAGAAAATATCTTTTAAAGTTATCATAACACCTAAATCCTATTGAATACATATACTTCTATCAGCTCAAAGTATGCAGTTTCGGCCGATTGGCGTCTCCTTGACCGATACAAGCGTATTAGAGATGTCAGGCTCCTGACATAACCTATTTGTATTTATTTTAAAAATGACGTCATATAGTATTTTCGCCTTTACTTGGCGTTGTGTACGTACACTTTGGAATAAAAAGATCCCGTGAATTGTATTGCTAAATGAAACAATTATGTCTGATTACTCTGTATTTATCTGTGAAGAAAAGTTTATTCCTAAATTGCAAACCTCCTTTAAGATTACCAGTATTTTCTGTCTTTAGATAAACCATCATCCAGCTCAGGCCTAGACTTCGGCCTACTGCTTACCGTACTATCAGAACTAGAAAAAGCTACCAAGGAGCTCCTCCCAAACATCACGACATATGTGGACAAACTCGTCAAAATTGTTGACCAACTCAAGGGCGATATTCCCGGAGCAAGCAATGTGATAGAATCTGTCCGCAATATGCTCGCCAGCCTTAAGGCGGCACTCGTAGCTTTTAATAGTGCAATACCATGATGTAATGATTAAATAAATATGCAATATGTAAACACATTTAGCTTTAATTTTTATGTCCTTACAGGTGCCTTAAGAAAATCTGATGTGGCCAGCACATAACCTCTCGCCGTATATTTTACCTGGCTGTATGCATAAAGCAAAGAATATTTTTATAAATACAAATAATATATTCATATAAATCTATGACGTATAAACTTCTTTGTTATTCAATAATAGCATGTCTCAACATGAAGATATTTTACCATAAATTATGTTACAATAAATTACAAAGTAGAGTACTATATATAAATATTAGGCTGGTAACAGCAATTTTCAATTCGAACAACGTTGTTTACTTTCTCTTCATATTCTTCTAGTAAAAACATTAATTTTGGGCGGTCTAAAATGTATATATGGATTGTGCATCTATTCTTACATATCTTCTTTTACATTTTATTTTTTCATACTTGTTATATGTAAATAACACTAATTCCCTTTAATAAAGTGACGGATAGATTGCACTCCGATTATTCTTATATCGATGTGTAATTTTGTCAATATTTACAACTTACTTGAGAAGAATTTGATAGCTTTTTCGCAATTCAAAGTTACTCTAGTCTACAGTACTGGTGTACATTGTCCCATAATGTTTGAAACAAATTTAAGTCCTTCAACCTAGACTTGTCATCTCCATAATAGTCACAGATCAAGAATTAAGGGATTCTCCAAATACATTTTTCTTTCATTACTCATTATTTCTGACACTGACATTTATCTGTCAGTTACAAATAATTTAAATTTGCAACTATTTTTTTCATGGTATCCTTTCGGTTGTAAAATTAATTACAACATTATTTTATATATTATATTCCTTTTATCTCTAAATCTATAAAATATGTATAAAAATATTTAAATGTATCAGAAAGAGAATTTATTTTTCTTTAATATTATCAAGAAAAATTTTCAAAAAATAATATTTAGAAGATTTTTTTTCAAGAATCTTCTACTTCCGGTTGTCCAATTGTTACCAAAACCTTTTCAGATCTTCCCATGAATGTCCGATTGGGAAATACGTTGTTAAACAAATTTTAAGTCTTATAGTTTTTGAGTAACCGTCCTTCCAACATCCCACACACACACATCCACACACACACACACACACACACACACACACACACACACACAGACATCATCGTAAAAATGTTAAAATCGGATTGTAGGGACCTTAAAACGTGCTTATTCAATAAAATCTGGATATGCGATTTTTAGCATGAATCCAATACCTCTCTTAGCGAGAGGTAAAAATTAATATTCGTGTTTTTCATAATCCTATTTGGCCTGCTCCAGTTTAATATTATTGTTTTTGTAGAAAGATATATATCGGTATCTATTTGAAATCTGTTATACCGGGTGTGTACTTTTTTATGGACTATAGGAAATACATTGATAAAATTTTCATACCTGTAATATCTGCACTATTAATTTTAGAACAACAGTATAAATACAAAAAATGTTCATAATAATTAAAAACGGCATCCAGTATATCTAAATTTATTGTTTAGGTGCGTTTCGTCCGCGGGAGAGCGGCGATATAAAAGTTATAATTTATAGCTATTTATAAAGTGTCACTTGCAATAGCACAAAAATGTTAAATATTTTTTATCATTAATCATGGATACATTTACCATCAGTGGCGTCTTGTGCATTTTATAATAAGGCAAGCAATGACAAATAAGGAGTAAGCAAAAATAAAATTGTGAAAAATTAAGTAAACTAATATAATTTATATTAATAACAATTAAAAGAAAACATACTGCCCCATCTTAACATTTACCAATAAATTTTCTTCACGCATCTCGCAAGCATTATAAAAACTGCTTGCAGATGAGCGTATACGGCAAAATATTTCCAGTATAGAATGTTACATGTTCGGTATACTGTAGGTATAGGCGGTGAATACAGTTGATGTTTGGCACGTTTTCACCGGAAAGCTAAGATCGTAATAGTTCCTACGCCAGGGAATGAATTAGATTTGCGGTGCGGTAGACAAATACATTTGTGTATTTCCATTTGCTTTTAAGTTTTGATAAATTAAAGTTCTAAATAACTAATTAAAAATAAATATATTGTAATAGTATATTACGTAATGAGAGATGTAAGAAGCAGATTACGTACGAGTAAAATGATTGACACACGAGACGCGTAGCCTCGAGTTTGTAATTTTACGAGTGAGTAATTGCTTTACATCTCGAATTATGTACTATACTTTTTCTACGACCACTTATTAATATTTCTAAATTGAAGCAAAATTCAGATACATAGTTATAAAATTAACTTTTTAAATTGCATTACTTACAAATTACAAATAATATTATCAACTAATTTTGGGGTCTCGTGGCCGTGTGCCTGAGTGTCTGGTCGCGAATCTAGGGGACCCGGGTTCGATCCCGACCGACGCCAAAAATTACATCGCATTTTAATGGCACAAAATTGACCCCTGTGGCGCACTCTCCACGCCAGCAATGAGTGCCCGTGAGGTGACGCCTGATAAGCGCCCGCACGGTACAAATATTCCATCATTACCGACATCTGTGTATGAAGCAGATTGGCAAACCCAGCAATGGGTAATATGCCGTGATGAAATATTTATTTTATTTTTTTTAACTAATTTTGTTTATAATAATTATTAATTGTAACACTACAGTTGTTAAATTCGTTATCGTTAGAAGGATATGTTACATTTTCGCTGTTTTCATTATTAACAGTGTAGGCTGCTATCACACTGTTGTTGAAGGTGAAGATATTTTTATTGCTTATTATTACACTGTTTGATGTGGAGGCATTGTTGTTTATTGCATTTGTTATTTTTGTTGAAGTGTCAGTTTTATTTTGTACGGAATGATCCACCGGCGTCAGCGAGAATAGTGGCTGATGACCTACTGAAACAATGGACTGTATATGCTTTTGGATCTGGTAAATTAAGATATTCAGCAATTTGTTTCGGCACTGAGCCAATTTTATTTATTCCTACACATTGTTTTGTACATTTTCCATGCCTATAATTTAGAAAAAATGGCATGTGTTTGGTATCGTCTCCAGGAGGTCGTAAATTTATATATTTTTTGCAAGTTGCATAAAATAATTCTGAGAACAAATACACGTTGTTTTTTAGTTTTAGAGTCTGGAATATTTATTATTAACGATTTTCCTGTATCTTCTACATCTATAGGTCTTAAATTTCTTAATTCTTGTTTTCTACAAGCTTCACTTATACCAATTATAAGAATTACCTGAAAAAGAACAAAATACGAGATACTATTTTTCTATTTATATAACTAGAACCAGATATACTTTGGAAAGCAAATATTTGTCTTTTGAAGAATTTAACAAAAATCATTTATGTGTTTGGAGGTTAAAATTTTTGATTTTTTACTTTTGAAGCCGTCGGATTTTCTTTTCAATAAAGCAATTAATTTTGCGTATTTTGAAATGTCAATAGACTTGTTTATATTTATTGATCATTTCAGCATGGAATACGTCGCCCAAAGTGATGATGGTTTCATTTCACTGGAGAGTTCGTCGAAATGGCTATTAATATGTTTTCGGATAACGAATAATTGATCTTATTCTTTAACCTCGTCCATGGATTTTTGATAGACAAATTTATATCTTTTTAATTAATAAATAGGTATAACTAAATAGTAATATTATTTAGTAGAGAATATAATGCATTAGTCACATGACATGTTTTCCGCCAATCAACATTCAGAATCTTCCTAGTTACATGTCTATCACAGCGATGATAAAAAACAAAGAAATTATCTCCTTATTTATTGTCGTTACTAAGGGATTTTTTTCTTTATTTACGACTTTAACAGTTAATTTTAAGTAATAATTATAATAATAATAGCTTTATTTGTCTTAAGGTGATACCTTATACAAAGTGATTGGCAAACCGTTGTTAATACATATTAAATAATTTACAATGCATCTCTTTATCATTTTTACAAATTATGTTTTTGCTATAAAAGATTATATGTTTATAACAATGTTCTAAGAATACAAATATAAGAAATAATAAAGCAAAAGAAAAAAGAAATGTCTCAAAATTATTTTATTAAAACTACGAATGTAAGAAGAATATTAATGGTATGTAAAACTCTTATGAACTAATAACCAAGAACACATTTATTTTAACATTACTTAATAAGATTAATAATAACAAATAGTATTATTTGTGAGTTACAAAATAATAATAACAATCCTTAAAAAGATTAAGAATAACCAATAGTAATATATTTGCAAATTACAAAATATAACACCCCTTGAATACCATCTCATTAACGCCTGTGATTAACAATTTAAACAGAAACTTCTAATCCTTAGAGCACCGACCACAAAGTGAAAAATATTATTTATTTTAGTTTCGTTTAAATATGGAAATAGAATGAAATAATTTTGCTCATTTATATTATGAATGTACGTTGACAGATATGTTTGTCGAAATGGTGAATAGGTCGGGCATACAAATAAAAAGTGATAAAGATTTTCGAGTGCATGATTATTACAAATTGTACTGTAATCTTTAGGGTTTATCTGATACTTAATATTATTAATTACAATACTCAAATTGTGCTTACTGCCTAACCTGAGTTGGGCTATTACCCGTTTTGTACTAAAAGAAACGTTTAAATCTAAATAGTTTGCAGTTACCGATGGAGTGGGTAAAAGTTTGTAAAAGTCATTAAAACGTGATGAAGATACTGACATATGATCCTTTTGTTGCAAATTAGTTTTTTGTTGGGAAAGTATGTCTTTTATTTCAGATTTACTTATAGATTGTTTGTGCCAATAGTTTTCAAAGTTGGAGATTGAAACTAATGACTTAAATTGCGTGACCCAATTGTAAATCAGATAATTTGATGGGGATTTATCTAAAGCTACTAACCTGTTGTAAATATTTTTTTGTAATTCTAGTGTTATCCATTGCCAGAATTCTTGCCCACCAATTTAAGGCACTTTTTGTAATTTCTAAATTAATATGGGTAATATCTGTTTCTTTTCGAAGAAGGGGACCTGGGGTGTTTCTTGCACAAAGGACCATACGCTTGATGAATTTGAGTTGACAACGTTCTAGTTTTTCATAGTATCTAAGACCCCATACCTCTACCGCATATAATGCCGTAGCTTTTACAATTGCATTTAGTAATTTCCTTTTTTCTAACCAACCGTTAGATTTTCCCTTAGATAAAATATCCCGAACCGTACTAATAGCGGCAACTGAATTCTTTATCGCGTTATTTGCTGTTTCCAGGAATTTCCCAGAGCTAGTAAAAATGTCCCCTAGGTAGGTAAATTGTTTGACCACTTCAATTTTTTCTTTCCCATATTTAAAAGTAGGTAAGCGACTTTTCAATCGACCTTTGTAGAAGGGGAGAATCTATGTTTTTTGTGAATTTACTAAGAGTTTGTTTAAATCGCAATATTTCTTTAAGATGTTAAGTTTTTTTTGAACATCAACTGGTGAGTTACATAACATACTACGTCGTCGGCATATGCTAGAATTAAAAGATCATAGAAACCGTCAATATTTAAACCGACGGCCCCTTCTCTCCGAAAAAAAAAAATCTAGGTCATTTATGTACAACGAAAAAAGAGTAGGAGATAAAATCTCCCCTTGCATTACTCCTGTAGTCACTTCTACATAGTTTTGCGTAGCTGAATTGGAGTTATCAAAAGAAAACTTTGCATTACCATACATATTCTGTAAAATTTGTAACATTTTGGAACTTATTCCAGCTTCATACAATTTATGCCAAAGTATGTTATGCGTTATAGAGTCGAAAGCGCGTTTAAAATCGATGAATATTGCATACACTGAATTTTTTGGTAACCTTAAATGCATATGTATTATTGATGATAAATAGAAAATACCTTCCACTGTGCTGCGATTTTTCGCCCATTTGATTTTCAGCCAATATATCGTTATTTTCTAAATATTTATTAAGACGTACTGCCAAAATTTGAGTGAAAAGTTTACATAATGCATTAATTAAAGCAATTCCTCGATAATTAGCTGGATCACCCGGGTCTCCTTTTTTGTGCAACATAAAAAGCTGTATCAAGGACCATGAAGGCGGTACTATTTCTTCTTTTACGACTTTATTATAAATGCAAAAGGTAATGTAACCAGTTGTTGGGCAGGTTCTTAAAAAAGTCATTATTTATTCCGTCAATACCAGGAGCCTTACCAGTTTTTGATTTACTAATACTAGTAGTTAATTCTTCTATAGTAATATCGTAATCAAAATTTTGATTAAAGGCGTCTACGTTAATTTTGAGTATAAAATAAGTAATAACAATAAATCAAACTCCGATACATTAAATAAAACTCGTAAGTACTATGTTTTAATACATTATGGATATGTATATCAAAAGTTAGGTTAACCTAATGTGTTACAAAAATTCATTATATTTTCTCATTAAATATAAGCTCGTGATATGATTAATAATCGAAGATATTAATCGTGAAACCGAAGCAGCACATTTCACTCGTCCTTCGGACTCGTGAAATCTGCAGCTCGGTTTCACTCAAGAATATCATCGATGATAATCATATCACTTGTTATATTACGTATGAATATATGTATTTACCTCAGTATATGTATTTGTAATCACACAAAAAAGCAGCAGTTCGAAACCTCAAAAAGTTTGGTGGGTTTTATTTACAAAAATAAAACTGCGCAACGATGTTACCATGGTTACTGCTAAGCGTACTGCAAATTTGATTGAAATGAAATATGTATTGTTGACATAATATAATATTAATATAATAACCCAAAAAAATATGTATTTATATGTACATGGTACATATTAAAGTTAATCAGTCAGATAAATTTCATTCTATTATATTTAAATCTAAAATTTTATTTATCAAATTTTAATCATTTCTTACAGTTTGACAATCAGTCCTGCCAACTTAAATTTGCTGTTCATTACGTAACACTATTCATAAGCACGAATTTACATTGTTAGTAGTCTGTTTAGTAATGACCCTCTTACAGTAGTGGTAGTAGAAAAAATATATTAAAAGTTAATAATAATATAAAATATAAAAGCAAGCACTGCTTGCCTTGCTTACAAGGAGAAAACGCCACTGTTTAGCATATCAGATTTTGAAATCGAAATAAAAATTGTAATATACGTGTAAGTTTCAGTGAAGTGAAGTTTGATACGTAGAGAAAATATAGTAATGAAACGTGTTGATGTATTTTTATATAAATATTTAAATGAATATCAAACATAAATTTAAACGTGCTTATTAATTATAACCCAAGAATAACACATGGTGCAGTAGTCATAAAAATAGTGATTTAAAAGATAAATTAAGACTGTAAAAGTGAAAATAATCCAAAAATGGATTTGAGAACTCCAGAAAAGTTTAAATTAAAAGGAAATATAACTGAAATTTTTAAAGAAGAAGAAATTTAGAAGATAATGTTTAGTTATTAAATAAAACTCAATCAGGTTTACTGATAACACTAATTCCTAATACTACGAGTCATATCTAGTGAAATGTGTGCGGTCAAGCGTGGATGGGAGTTTAAGTGTATATGGTGTTCCATTATTGGTTGTTGTTTCTTATGCAATGGGCTGTGGCGGTTCTTCTATTGGTGATTCCCTGGTTACAATCTTCATTGTTGTGTTTTGAGAAATGATCTTCTTCCAAAGTGCTTTGATTTCTACAGTGGCTTGCTGAAGATCTTATCACGGGTTATCATGATATACGTGGCCTCTTTAAACTTTCATTTGTAAGTGTGATCCTTTTTAGAGATGATTTTTGCGTTGCCGCTGTCCCATAAAATTATGTGGTGATTTTCCCATGCGTTGTCTGCAATTATTTCTGATTTCGAAATTTCTCCTCTTGTTGTGTGCCGTTTGTACTCAATGAGCTTGATGTTCAGTGGCCTCTTAGTTCCGTCTACACTTTCCCACATTCACAATCCACCTGGTACATTCCTTTCTCAGATACCGCTGTTTTTGGAGGTGCCGTGGAGGATAGTAGGTTTTTCACCGTTGTAGTAGTTTGTAATCTTGTAGTATTTCCGTATTTTTGCCTTATTCTTCTAATTTGTTCAGAAATACCTTTGATATAATTCTCTCGTTCTAGACGATAAATAGGGTTATCCATTTTGTCTAAGGTTGTTCTGTATTTCTCCAAGTTCGAGTTCGTATTTTTCTTCCGTGCTGCAGTGGCTCCTGGCTCTGTCCAATAGGGTTCTAACTCTGCGGTGTGCAACCTTCGCGGATCAAACAAAAATTAATTTTTACATAAGGCCACTTAGATAAGATAGAAAAAAAAATGTATTCAAAATTCTAAAAATAAATAGACTGGTACATAATTCATAATAATAATAAATAAATATACTTGCCGTGAAATGAGTATAGACTGTAGATTTCTACACTGTTGCTAATTCACTAGCCATATTGAAAATGCTAAGTTATGAAGAAGAGGCAACACCGCAGGACAAGAGACAGGGTGCGGAGAAGGGAAAAAGTTGGTTATCAGTCCACACTCATTTGACGGCGAATATAATCTATTAATACTCGTATTATTCCAAATACAAATAATAACAAAAATAATATTTATTATAATTATAATAACATAGCAATAGGTAACAAAATACTGATTTAAATATTATAAAATTTAAATTAAACAAGTTTCCATTTTATTCGAAGCTAAATGACCATCGCGATTAATGTTAGTTGTTAATGTTAGTGGTCGCAAGAAGTAAGAGATTGCCATCTGTTAATCGAGATCTTTATTTATTTTTTATAATTTTCATTGAAGAAAACGCTCGTTCACAAATATATGTGCTGGCAAACCGACAAACATATCGTTGTGCATGAAAATTGTCTTAACTTCGGGAAATTTTGGTGTGGCAATAATTTTCAAAAATTTATAATTTCACCTTCATTTAATAAATTACAAAATTCATCGTATTGTAACCTTTTTTATTTATATGGGTGAAGTGTAAATAATCAGAGTAATATTATTGATTAAAAGAATACGTTCATTAAACGGTAAATAAATATTAAAAATATAATTAAAATATAATAAATTAAACTAACACTATGATAAACAAATATTAACACTAATTTAAAGACTAAGGATATTATAAGACACTTAAACACTAAGATTATTTATTCAAACAATTAACACCATTCTTTATGTCACTAATTACATTTATTTATGTTCACTTGTCGACTGTTGTTTTATATCACCAACTATTCACGACGCTTATTTATATCAGACTTCTTTACTCGTTGCTTCTATAATACAGAATGCGTTCGCTGGCTTTGGCGACGGGTTATATACCTGGCAACTTTAGTTCTAGAACCTCCTGGAGAACTTCTAGAGGTAAACAGCATGCAAAATAGATTACGTCACCGCGACCTGTTCTAACGAGTCCGCTAGGCGGACACAGCGGCGCCAGCTCTTGCGCGGCGGCGGCGGCGGCGAGGGCTACGGAGCAGTGGTGGCGGCGACGTTACAGTATTTATTTTTCAGTGCAGCATTAAATTTAATATACATTATTTGTAACTGCAACTCAGTATCAATTTGTTTTATTTGCTGCTCAGTTAATGAAAATGGATTAATTAGTGGATTCGGCTGCAAATTCAGAGAAGCGAGAATCAAATTATTGTTTCAGTGATGTAAGTTTTTCTTTATATATGTTTAAACAAAAAATTAAATTAACCCATTAGGTACTAGCGTTCCATATAAGGAACACAAAACACTACCTGCTTAAAACGCGACCAAATATATTTTAAATGACGAAAGTTCCTCTAGGGTAACGTTTTTAGCTTATATAATACCTGCTAAACCCGCTGAGTGATACCTAGCCGCTTGACGAAATCTCCGGTTCGTCATAGACTGTTATTGTTTTCGTTGGGCCTATGAATGTTTAATATGTCGAACAGTAAAATGTAAGTACCTATATATCTTTTCTGATTTTTAAAGCTGCACTACCGTAAATAATTAATGTTTTGTAGGGTTTCTATCCTGTTCATTATATTACTTGTACTCAGAAATAATAACAATTTTTTTTCTGCTTGAATCTAATGTTTTTTTATCGTTTTCCATATATGGAAGGCTAGGTCTTCGGGATACTATTACAATGCTAAATTTGTTTTCAAATTGACAGTTCAGCAGATTGCAGATTTATTAGAATGTGATGAGTTTTAGGAAGATTTTGAACTCAATGATAGACTGCAAGCCGTGTATATTGAACTACCAAAAATAGAGAGTTATTAGATGAAGATTCTGCAGATGAAGATTCCGGTGGCATGTTGGGTAATTTATCAGGAAAACGACTTGCTGCAAATTCTGAACTAGTTATGGAAAATGGTACAAGAGTAGGGAATTTTTGTGTGGAAAATGATGAGGATATTCCAGATGATGTCCCGATATCAACTATAACGTCAACATCAAAATCATCGAAGAGTGTTTAGCAGTGTAGATGGGTAAAAAACAAGGACCTTCTGTGTGCAGGTGATGCTTTGTTTGCAAAATGTGATGTTTCTAAATATAGAAATATGTCTCCACTTGACTTATTTAAATGTCTCATTACGGACGACATTGTTAGCTTTTTATCAGAGGAGAGTTATAAATATCTATAACACGAGGGGGGTGGGGGGAAGCTCTAATAATGGTGGTCTTACTGCTTTTCCAACGATGACACTTTTTCTAACTGGTGGGCGCTGAATGTTCGACCACCGCTTGTTTAAGGAGGACGGAACACAGACACAATTGCACTTTCACACTTAATGGCCGATGAACACTTACATTATGGACGCATACATTATTTGGATTTAAACTACTTTATTTACATGATTTTATTTACACTTACACTAAATTTAACTAACTACATAAAAACATAAACTAAACTGTTACATTGTTGTAACCCTGCGTACTAGCGTCTAGTACGCGCTCAAACTAAAACTCAAACTACATATCTTGTCGACATGAATATCTAAGACCGACTACATGTCTTGTCAACATGAGTATCTAAAACCGACTATTTTAAAACAAAGCGTTACTTTCGTGAGAGGCTTATTTCTCTGAGGGGTTGAAGAGGGTATCATATGGCATCCATATCAAAATATCAACCCTGCATGTAGGCTTGCAATAACTTCTAAACTTAATTGTCAATAAATATCTGTCCAATGTCTCTGACAGCTAGATTAAACAGTCAGTTAATAAAAGATGATAACTATTTCTAGACAGAATTTTGACTAACAAAGATAACAAGTTGAAATATTATTTCTGAAACTATAATTTAGAAAAGATTATAAAAAGTTATTTATTTGTTATTGCTCGCCTTGTTACATATGCTACTATGAAAAACTGTCAGATCTCTCACATAACTCACGACGAAATTAGGTGCTTTCTGGCTATACTCGTGTCAAGACACGACAAAAAAAAACATCGAAAAAAAGCTATTGGGATTCTGGAGAAGATCTCAAAAATACTGCTGTGTACGAAGCTATGAGACGTGATAGATTTATCGAAATAATGAGATTTATGCATTGTGCAGACAACTCAAAACTCGATTCTAAGGACAGAATGGCTAAATTACGACCCCTTGTCGACGAATTTTCTGAGACATTTTATACCCTTCTTACAAATTTTATACGATGAAAGTATGATTGAATATTATGGGAGTCATGGGTGTAAACACTTCTCAGCTAATTTTCAGAAGAGAAATTGTGCAGACCTACCTAAAGAAATTACAGAATTTACCGAAGACATCGGGAAAACCACCATCATATTCAACGAATTCCAAAATATCTCCAGATATTCGCCTTAATGGTAAAGACCATCTAGTTCAATATGTACCTAACAATAAACGCCGGCGATGTGTAGGACAAAACGATAAAGGCAGCTCTGTTCGCACACAGTGTCGAAAAAGCGACGTGTTTATGTATTGAGCGTTTTATTAATTTTCATACGAAGTAAATTCATTTGTAGTAATATTTTACTATAATAAAACATTTAAATCGAAAAACACAATTACGTTTAAGGTAGTATAAATATTCTCTTATAAACAAAAAATTAAATAAATTATAATTTTTTAATCTTGATCGACATAGTATGTGTACAGAATTATAAATATTGTTATATCGATAGAAATGGATTTTAAAATTAGAAAAATTATATAATATACAATAGGTTATGTATGATCAGGACTGAGCAGTTAAGTAGTTGAGTAGTTCTCAGGTACAGCAGTCAGAATGTTGGGAAAGTTGTTAAATGATACTCTTTTAAGTCATATGCCAAGCTTTCGGAATTACTTTATTCCTTCTTCAAGACAGCTACAATTTAGTAACAAAATCGCATTAAAATTTTGAAATAATGTTCATACAAAAATTCAGTACTTACTACTTGATGAGGTTAAATTGTAAACAAGTCAGCCATAAGAACTGTGTTAAATTTTAGTTGATAATTTAGGTACATTTTGAAATTAAATTTATGAATTAGGTTGCCGAAAAACAATTAATTAAATAGAACAAATTATTAAAACAAGACTATTCGGTTCAGAAGAAGTCAATATTTAAAAAACACATATTGAATATATGAAAACGAACAATTTCGAACCTTGAATTTTTTTGTAAAACATTGGAAAAGAAAAAATAAATCCAATCGGATATCAGATCGGAATAAATGTTAAATTTTAAATTTACTAAACCGTACTAATTAACTGAAAAAAGTTTGTGAAAATGATTTGTAATTCAATTACTACGTTGGATCAGAATTTAAACTAATATTGGTTGTATGCAATTCTTTAAATGCTTTCTACAATAAAGTAATATTTTAAGTTTATTGTTTGAATTCTACATCAAGACTGACTAAAAGTTTACAAAATCATGGAATATAGCATTTATAGAGATAAGGTGAAATGTGATGTTCCTACTGCTCGCGGGAACGTGGCGTATGCCGGGAACTGCTGATGTCTGCGGTTAGGTAATACCTCCTTTTTTAATGTGACGTACGCCCCTGGGAGAAGAGTATACAACGCCGCCACTGACAGAACGTTCCAGAACAATGACGCAATCCCTGGCGCCGCAGCGGCTTGACTCTAATTGCGCCGTGACCTCGTTCCTTTGTATACCGGTCATTGTCGCTTCGAAGGCTTCTAGACTGTTATGCGCTGTATAAATATCGGCCGAGAGAAGGCGGAAAAATAGTCTCATATATACAAGCAACCAGATATGAACTCGGTGATATAAATAAACAGTTTAACAGTTGATAACATAAATAAATGTAGTTATATAAATAAGTGTTGTGATATAAATATTGTATAAATAAATAATCGTAGTGTTTAAGCATTTAATAATATTCTTAATGTTTATAATTATTTAATCATAGTGTTAGTTGTTTTTATGATCTTTTAATAATTAATCGTTAATTATATATCGTTTAATAAACGTATTCTTTTGTTAACCCATATAAATAAATAAAAAACGTTACAATTGGTGTCAGGTGTGGGGTTGTTAAACTGTGAAGTGTAAATAAATAAAAATAAATAAAATGGCTCCTAAACAATTAAAATTAAGTGAATTGAAAGTAGGTGATCTCAAGAGAGAACTAGAAGAACGGGATGTGGAAACAACAGGAAGGAAGTCAACTCTTCAAGAAAGACTACAGCAAGCATTAACCGATGCTGGTGAAAATCCTGAAGATTACCTATTCGAAATTCCGGATGACGTATCCGACCTTGGTAAACAGTTAAAAGAATTGACAGAAAAATTAGAGGAAAGTTCTAGAAAAGCAGATAAAACTTCTAGTATATTAAAAGAAGAATTAAAACAGGAAATGGCAGAAAGTACTAGAAAAGCCGAAGAAAATTCTCGAACATTAGAAGAAAAATTAATAGAAAGTTCTAGAAAAGCCGAAGAAATTTCTAGAGCATTAGAACAAAAATTAGAAGAAAATTCTAGAAGTTTAGAAGAAAAATTGGAAGAAAATTCTAAAAATTTAGAACAAAAATTAATGGAAAATACTGAAGAAGGCCTCAAGAATTTAGAAGATAAGTATGACAAGAAGATCGAAGAACTACGAGAAAAATTCACTAAAATTACATCGTCGTCAATGTCAAATTCCGACGTAGTAAGGCTAGGACTACTAGAAGAAAGGAAATTAGTAAAATCTGATACTATTTCAAAAATGCACATAAAAACACCGGAATTTGATGGGAAGTCTTCGTGGCCGAATTATTTAAAACAATTTGAAGCGGCCGCAAAAGCGAATAATTGGACGTCCGAGGAGAAGGCTACGGCGTTAACCGTCTCGTTGCGCGGAGAAGCCGTCGATATCTTACAAACGCTGAAGGAAGAAGAACAAGAAGACTATGACCAATTAGTCAAGCGATTGGATATGCGATACGGCAATGCGCATCTGGAACAGGTATACCAGACGCAATTAAGAAATCGATATCAGAATCCAAAAGAAAGCCTGCAAGAATTTGAAGTCGACGTAGCCCGTTTGGTTCGAGACAACGAAACTCAGCAAGCATTGCGATTGGCCCGTCCAAAAACTTTAATTGACGCACTCTCATATGCATTAGAACATGAAGCTGCTAAACAAGCTTCACGTAACCAGTCGCGAGTGCGAAATATCGATGCTGAGAGGAATGAAAACTCTGAAGATCTAGAAGAGACAGTGCGACGAATCGCAAGTAAAGTGTTTGCCGAAAGAAAGAAACTCCGCGTTTGGAAAAATGGTGAATTGAATCATCCTCAAAGACTTCATAGAAAACCGCAAAAGAAAGTGGTTGCCTTACAGTACGAAAGACAAAGAAAAGTGAAGGAAAGGGAAGCAGTGTCGATGTCTTCAAGAAGATTTAAGACGCCTGGAAGACACACAGAGGGACAGAGACAGGAAGTAGAAGGAAAGGAGAGTAACGTCGACACTTTGTTTAGAGGGCCATGCCAAGATAGAGATAAATATGGTAGTCGACTGGAAGAAAAACATTCCACCATTGCCAGAATAACAGTAGTCGACAATAGTTGGCAGCCCGATGGATTACGCAAGGACCAAGAGAATGACCCGACGTTGAAAATACTGCAAGAGTGGAAAGCAGAAGAGAGAAAACCAAGATGGGAAGAAGTTGCACCACACTCACAGAGTGTAAAATCATACTGGGCGCAATGGAACTCAATGATGAGTGAGGATGGCCTGTTAAAGCGTTTGGTGGAAAATACCGATAGAACTGAGAAGAGAACTCAGTTGGTTATTCCTAAGAATAGAATACCAGACGTGCTGAAAGAGATCCATGACGGATCTAGAGGTGGCCATTTTGGAGTCAACAAAACATTAGAAAGATTGCGCCAGTGATTTTACTGGGTTAACTGCAAGGAAGACGTTAAAGACTGGTGCAAGAAATGTGTGGTTTGCGCTGGAAGCAACGGTCCTCATAGACGACGGAAAGCTCCAATGCGTCAATACAACGTTGGCAGTCCATTTGAGCGCATTGCGATTGACGTGGCCGGACCATTTCCAGAAATCGAAGACGGAAATAAATACATCGTGGTTGTCATGGAATACTTCACCAAATGGGTTGAAGCCTATCCATTACCCAACCAGGAAGCTACTACGGTCGCCGAAACCTTAGTCAAGGAGTGTATATGCCGATCCGGACTCCGACCAGGGAAGAAATTTTGAGTCTGCCGTTTTCCAAAATATCTGTAAGATATTAGGGATTAATAAAACGAGGACAACTGCATTACATCCGCAGTCCGATGGCATGGTTGAACGCATGAACAGAACGATCAACCGATATTTGTCGAAGGTAGTCTCCAATCACCAAAGAGACTGGGACCGACATCTTCATCTGTTCTTAATGGCTTATCGTTCATCCGTGCATGAAACCACAGGGCAAAGTCCTGCGAACATCTTATTTGGCGCCTGCCATGTGACTTGGTGTTCGGCAGTAAACCTGGGGAAGATCTGGCCGGGGAAGATTACGTAACGGACTTACGGAGAAGAATGGACGACATTCATGAACAAACACTCAAGCTGCCAGCGACCGAATGAAGGACCAGTATGACATCAAGGCAGAAAATGGTGGATACCAACCAGGGGATTTAGTGTGGCTTTACTATCCTCAAAGGCGCCGAGGTTTATCACCAAAACTACAAAGAAATTGGGAAGGTCCATATGAGGTCGTTAAGAGAATAAACGACGTGATATACAGAATTAAGAAACGACCTACCGGGAAGCCGAGAGTAGTACACTTTAATCGGCTAGCCCCGTTCGCCGGTGACAACAATGAAGACCAGAATGGAGAAACGGTTCGTCGGATCATAGCTAAGGAACAGACTTTTGAAGACTTCATGGAACAGTATTCCTTTGGTCACAAGGCGCGGTATGGCGTGACGACAGAAGAACATAGAGATCTGTTCACCGTGTCCTCAGATTATTCCCTCGGCCACTGCGTATCGGAAGACTTAAAGATGTCACGCGGCATAGCGTCAGTCTTTAAGACAAAATTTGGACGATTACAAGAACTGGCCAACCAAAGTCCATCCGTCGGGAAGACGCTACGACTGAGGGATAATAATACAGAACAGCAGCGGTATATATACTACCTGGTCACAAAACCACGCTCGTACCAGAAGCCGTCATATCGCAATCTATGGAACGCGCTGTGTGACCTGAAGGATCATCTGCTAGAGAATGACATTTTGAAGCTAGCAGTACCGAAGTTAGGCTGTGGATTAGATGGTTTGGACTGGAGAATTGTTAGTAACATGTTAGAGACCCTCTTCCGCTATACCGGTATTGAAATTCTCGTCTGCAGCTTTAACCCTAACGAACAGAAAGAAGAACTCCAGCGGACCATCGACTGTCATTTCTTCAAGACTTCCAAGTGTACCAAGGGTAATTCATGTAGATTTCGTCATCAAGAACTGTTCCGGGACGAAACAGTCTTAAGGAGGGGGCAGTAAGACGTGCGCCCCTGGGAGAAGAGTATACAACGCCGCCACTGACAGAACGTTCCAGAACAATGACGCAATCCCTGGCGCCGCAGCGGCTGGACTCTAATTGCGCCGTGACCTCGTTCCTTTGTATACCGGTCATTGTCGCTTCGAAGGCTTCTAGACTGTTATGCGCTGTATAAATATCGGCCGAGAGAAGGCGGAAAAATAGTCTCATATATACAAGCAACCCGATATGAACTCGGTGATATAAATAAACAGTTTAACAGTTGATAACATAAATAAATGTAGTTATATAAATAAGTGTTGTGATATAAATATTGTATAGATAAATAATCGTAGTGTTTAAGCATTTAATAATATTCTTAATGTTTATAATTATTTAATCATAGTATTAGTTGTTTTTATGATCTTTTAATATTTAATCGTTAATTATATATCGTTTAATAAACGTATTCTTTTGTTAATAATATTTGTCTGTTTTACACTTCACCCATATAAATAAATAAAAAACGTTACATTAAGAAGAAACTCTAGGGTGGAACGAGCTGATGACCTGAATTTCGTCGAATGTCCTTGGATTTCGTTGAACTTCCTTTTTCTGTAAAAGTTCGTTTACAGTTTTTACTGCACAAAGTATAATAACATCACAAATGAGAGAAGATGACGCCGATGATAAAGCCTTTTGAATATTTTTCTTGAGGACTAGTTGATTCGATGGGAAGTTCTTCTAATTCTTGAAGTAGAAGTTGGTAGAGTTTATCAAGTGATACTTTATCCAGTTGCAATTTTTCAACTTGTGTTATGTTACTTGTTTCTAAGGTCAAGGAATGCCCTGGTATTGTCTTCAACTTATTCGCGTAGACATACGATGAAATCTTTATTGAACAGTTTAGTGGCACGACGATTAGATAAGTTCCTTGAAGAGACGCAATGGTATTTTATTTGCAAGAAGTTTGAATTTTTTGTTGTTTTGGAAATATTCCGATGTAATGAGCTTCATTGTTCGGTTATCTTCATTGGTATTTGTTGACAATTGGGTGCTATAGTGTCGGTTGATAAAATTGATGTTAAGCATTCTTCCTCTTTTTGTAGTGGTAGAATATTTGTACTTTTGCACAGGAATTCTGATTGAAAGATAAGTGGCAGGTGGGATGATTGTAGATTGATTTGAGTTAGGGATTGATTGTAGGTGGTAGTGATCGAAAGTTTCGGGTTGTATTAAAGGACAATCTAGTGAAAACATTAATTTCTCGTTTATGATATGAACTTTAATTTTGATAACGTAAATAATGTGACATTGCATAAAGGGACAGACGGCTAAATTTTTGCTAAGTTAGCAGAAATGCATAGCTAGAAGTTCTGTACCGATGGTAGGACGAGTCAGTCAGAGTAAATTTGTCTCAACGTTAAGACACTCTGTGTCACGCTTACGCGAATAAGTATTCGCACGTTTAGAGTTTGCGAACAATAGTTCGACGTCAAACTACGCCTAGAGTGAGTAGGCAGCAGCAATCCAAATCACTTCGCTTTACCTCTGTCATATTCACCCCGCGTTTATTCTACGCACGTAATTGTATAAGTGTTTTTGTTTATATTCATATTTTGTATCCGTTCTTTAATTATTAACTTCAATATATTATTTAATTTAATCTAACTGGCGTTAGAATATTAAATTAAATCCTAAACACCCGGTGAAGTGTTGTGAAGTGGAATCCACAAGGTTCCAGCCAATCAGCCCAGCAGTTCCGTGACGTACGTCTGGTACGGGGTAAGTACCCTTACTCCACATTTCGCCTGCTCCCATTTTCGGTCCAACCTGTCCGCAAACGCAATAGGTGGTTCCTCAACCTTTCGCTAACCACCGGACAGGTTATAATAATCCTCCCCTTCCCCTAGGCTACTTTGAGAAGTCCAGCCTAATTTGTAAATTGTTACATTTAGGCAATAGACGGTAGTATTACTGTCCGCCTGTTACATTTGGCGGCAGTCGACATAACATTAATATTTGAAAATAATAATTATATATGATTGTAAATTGAATATAATTCGTTAGTAATATCTTTTAAGTCCTGATACGAGATAACGCTGGGGTGTACAATTTCTAGATTAGCAAATGTAATAGCGTTTTCAATTTCTTCTATTGAATTTAACAATGAATCAATATTATTTTATTCGTTCGAAAATTTTTCGTGCATCATAAAAATAAGAAAAGCTTTCTCATTACCGCAAAGCTGATTCGTCAGATTTTTTATAGTTCTCTCAGATTTAGAAATCAACATCCAACTAAAATTAAATGAAAAATATTGCTCAGGCAACGTACCAATATTTTACAAACCAGTAATAACTCCGGTAATTCACAATTGCTCTCGTCATTATTAATTTCTTGCTTTAAGTCACACCACAAGTTCTTCAACTTGGACATATGACTAACCATATCGTCTCCAGGTTGACTGAATAACTTCATGCAAAAATCATATGCCTTGTCTTCTGAAACACCGTCATATAACTTGTATAGCTCTAGCCATACTTCTCGGGCAGTCGAAAAACGCATTATCTTCTGACGTGTTTCCTCAGTCATAGTAGTAAGTACTATTAATGCATTACTATCAGCTTTATAGAAACTAGTTGTCATTCTGGTATTTTCCTTTTTCTTTTGCGGTAGCCTCATCTTTAAGCTCTTTCGGCTTCTGAAGGATTCCCTGTACAACATCTATTGCATCTACTATGCCTCTTAAGAGAATACATATTTTGTATTTTCACGTAGACCAGTTTGACTTACCTTCTAAAAGACCTATTTGACATGGCATCCATTACTAATAATACAAATTTTAAACAAGAATCTATGCATAAAATGAGCCTGGTTCCATAACCTGTTGAAGTTTAACCAGTTTAACTTCAAAAGACATAATTATTTAACTTGAAAAAATACAAAGATCAATAAATCATTCATAAAATGTCACTTTCAAATCATATTTTTTCTTACTTGTTTTTTTACAAAAATCGTTTACTTGATGCAAATTATTTCAAAATGTAAAATACTTGTTTTCTTATTTTTTTAAAATAAATAATATACGAGTATCTATAAATTAAAATTTCAAAGTTATTACGCTTATTATATGTAGGCAAAAAAATTGCCTCAGTTTGTAATTTATACTTTGAATGTGTCGCATTCACAACAGCATGTAATTTGAATTTTCCGCGTGCGCTAACTATGAGATTCCGCGTGCGTATCGAGATTTTTGATAGAAGATAACTGAAGCTGAAGAAGTTTTTTGTGATTCATTTCTAAAGTTTCACAATAACTTCCAAATAATGACAGAGAAGCTTGGCATTTGACGTTCAGCAACAATATGCTCCTGCGTTACCTCAAATTGGAATTGAAAAGTATAGACTTTGCAAAATTGAAATTGAAAAATAAAATTATGTTATTGTGAACGCGTAAGTTCAGCCACGCACCAAGCTTTGATCCAAAGTAGAAATTCAAAGTGGAAATTGAAATTACTTGCTTGTGAACGACGCTTTATACAATGTTTTTTGTTTTCTGAAAATTTGGATTTTGGACATGCTTAGTAATGTAAAAAAACCGCTTAATTATTTACCTATTTTGTTATCTTTTTGTTTTTATTGAAATTGTGTATATAGTTAAATAATATGAAATAAACTTTAACATTTTTTCATATAGGAATAGCCCTAATTTAAAAATATAAATTTCTCCTCTTCTGTTTATTATGGCTTAAACTTCAACCTTATCAGAATACATTTACACCTAGTAGAGTATAAACATATTTTCTTCTTCGTGTTACTATTAGATACATAAATTAAAACGTTCAAACTAAAAGTTAAATTTTATCAAATATAATTAATTGTTACTTTAAAAACAAAGCAATATTTTCAAATAAAATACTATTGAAATATTTTGTAATAATAAAAACATATCTGTATTCCGTTATAATAAGCAATAAAAATTTAGAAAGGCGGGGAATTTTAATAGTTACTAGAAATATTGATATGATATCAGCATTGAAAATAATAATATATCGTTTTCTTTCTATTCACAACAAGGTAAAATTATTACACCTCACTTAACTGAGTGCTGCTGACGACTACATAACCAAGAAAAATGAAAATACACAGTTTGTATGTGGTCCTGTTACTGGTTATGTTTACGTATGAAACAAATGCAGGTACATACTAATACTATACTTCTTAATTTGATAATAAATTAGTCATGAATTATTAATATTATTAATTAACTTCAAAATTTAGTTCTTGTTCATAATTATCGTATTCCGCCATTTTAAACTTGTGTAATACATAGATAAAACAAGTTTTTTAATAAGTGATAACTTTATACTTCGTATATGTCAATGTGAGTTTTTAAAATATTATAATTAACAGGCACATTTTATTATAAACTTTAATATTCGGAAAAAAAAACAATTTGATCCATTATTAATAATGTTATTTTCAGTTTTTGCAATAAAAATATTTAAAAAATTGTATTAAAATAAATCAATGCTATAAGTTTTTTTTTATTAAAAATATTACACATTGGTATTTATATCGAACTATATATATATTTTTTAAATTATTGTTCCACCCCTGATAATTCCGTTAGTTCTTACTATGTAAAGTTTAATAAGCATCAGCATTTTATATTAAATACATTTTCTTATTATAGTGCTAAAAATAAAAATTAACACTAATTAACATATAACGGAATATAACTATATAATATATATATATTTATTATATTATGAACCTACAGAAAATATCCTGACTTTTAATTTATAAGAGTACATTACTCTTTGTTGAAAATATTTTAATATAAAAAATATAATTTTAGTAATTTTCCATAAGTAATGATAAGGAATGACGGCTAGAATGAAAGATATTTATTTGACACATAAACTTAAGTTACACATTTCATAATTTAAAATTTTCCCAAAAGCTTTTATACAAAATGGTTTATTTTAAATCTAATTTTGACAAAAACAGTTATAAAAAATTCACTTTGTGAACGCGAAATAGGAAAAAAAAATTTATTTGAATTTTTTTTGCATATAAGCCGATAACTTTCAGTTATAAAATAAAATAAATAAATAAATATTTCATTACGGCATATTACCCATTGCCATTAGGTAAGTACTTTTAATATCACATTGTGATAACAAGTTTATGATAGGTAATATATTTTATCCAACACGGACTCATAATATACTTGTTACTAGGGTTATTTGAAATACTAATGTACATTACTCACTCCGTGAGATAATAATTGAGAAGTCACGGAGAAATTATTACTGATTTTGTGTTTTTTTTTTGTTTAATAAAAATAAGAAGCATGTTTACAAAATTATTTTATTATTGAAATTAACATTATGCAACTAATATATTTATTTATATTAATATTAACATGTGCCTGAGTGTCTGGTCGCGAATCTGGGGACCCGGTTCGATCCCGACCGACGCCAAAAATTATTTCGAATTTTAATGGCACTAAATTTATCCCTGTGGTGCATTCTCCACGCACATTGAGTGCCCGTGAGGTGACGCCTGGTAAGCGCCCGCACGGTACAAATATTTCATCATTACCGATATCTGTGTACTAAGCAGATTGGCACACCCAGCAATGGGTAATATGCCGTGATGATATATTTATTTTTTATTTTATTTTAATATTAACATTTGTATTAAATGATACTTTGGTTATTTATTTTTATGGCAGCTCTGTATTATTTAGATTTTTTTATTGTCACTCATATTGATCATTGTTTTATTTAGGTTATAAGTATTATATTTTTTCTGTTTCTTTTATTTATTTAAGAATTATTTTTTTGTTCGTATGTATTTGTAATAATGTTAAATAAACTTAATCTTACAAATTAATATCTGTTATAATACGTATGCATATGCTTCAAATTGTTTGACTAAAAATCAAAAGCAGTACAAAACTTTCTGATTAGTGGCTCACCTAAATATTTTTTGGACCGCCGCTGGTCCACCCTACAAAAATATCCTGGCTACGTCTTTGTTTATTAACAATAGTTTATGAGAGGTAAATAGTATTTACCAGTCGAGAAAATGGTTGTCACCAGAATGAAAAGAGGGTTGGCAATTATGTTCGAGACTGGTCGAAGATATTTACCTCTCTAGTTATAATAAGTTTTTTTTCCACTATCGATGATTTATTTTTTATCTTTGATTAATACATTGAAATAAAAATCTTCAATTCATTGGACAATTTAAGAAGAAGAAAAACGCTGTTATAGGTATGTCATATTTGACAAGTCACATTATGTATGAAATGACAATTTGAAAGAACTTAAATTCAAAATCGTAACTTATGAGAATGAGCAAATAATTTCACACAAGCTTAAAATATCTAATTGTTGGTATTTAACAAAATAGGGATGTACGACAGCTGCGTAGGGAAGTAAGGAAGCTACTTATGTCCCGTGGTCAATAGAAATCAATACCTTGACGGTAAAATATACGTATTGTGACGTGCGCCCCTGAGAGAAGAGTATACGAGCGCCGCTACTTAAAGAATGTACCACCAGAACGATGACGTAATCCCTTCGCCGGAATTTCCCAGATGATACATTCACCGGCGACGGACCGGCTAGACGTTTAATTGCACTGTTGATCTAATTCTTTTGTACTCGGTATCACTGTGGCGCCGGAGGGTTCTAGAAGGACGCTGGGCTGTATAAATACCGTCTGAATGACAGCGGAAACATGGTCTGTGATATAGAAGCAACGAGCAATGAAGTCAGTGATATAAATAAATAAGTCTACGAGTGTTGAACATAAATAAATGTAGTTATATAAATAAATGTAGTGATATAAATATTGGTTAAATAAATAATCTTAGTGTTTAAACATTTAATAATATTCATAGTCTTAAATTAGTGTTTATAATTATTTAATCATTGTCTTAGTTACTTTTATAATCTTTTAAATATTTAATCCCAATTATTTATCGTTTAATAAACGTATTATTTTAACTAATAATATTCCTCCGATTATTTACACTTCATCCATATAAATAAAACGTTACAGTATGAACACAATATACGTTTCTGCAAACAAAGTCCTAATAGCCTACTTACGATATCAGTAGTGGGAAAAAATTTTTGAATTTGGTTTTAGTTTACTTAAAAAAAATGAAATCTGTTCTTTCTTCAATTTTAAATTATCAGATAAATACTAATAAATTCTGCTGCCCATCAAAAAGCGGATATTGCCCACGTTGAGAAACCTTGATCTAAACTAACGCACACAAGTCAGCCTATAAAATTGTGGTTGTTATAAATTAAATTAATAGTAATATAAGAAAAAAAATCTGATGTGGCCAGCACATAACCTCTCGCCGTATATTTTACCTGGCTGTATGCATAAAGCAAAGAATATTTTTATAAATACAAATAATATATTCATATAAATCTATGACGTATAAACTTCTTTGTTATTCAATAATAGCACGTCTCAACATGAAGATATTTTCATATTCTTCTAGTAAAAACATTAATTTTGGGCGGTCTAAAATGTATATATGGATTGTGCATCTATTCTTACATATCTTCTTTTACATTTTATTTTTTCATATCTAAATTTTATATCTAAATAACACTAATTCCCTTTAATAAAGTGACGAATAGATTGCACTCCTATTATTCTTATATCGATTTGTAATTTTGTCAATATTTACAACTTACTTGAGAAGAATTTGATAGCTTTTTCGCAATTCAAAGTTACTCTAGTCTATAGTACTGGTGTACATTGTCCCATAATGTTTGAAACAAATTTAAGTCCTTCAACCTAGACTTGTCATCTCCATAATAGTCACAGATCAAGAATTAAGGGATTCTCCAAGTACATTTTACATTCATTACTCATTATTTCTGACACTGACATTTATCTGTCAGTTACAAATAATTTAAATTATCAACTATTTTTCATGGCATTCTTTCGGCTGTCAAATTTATTACAACAGATTATTTTATATATTATACTTCTTTTATCTCTAAATCTATGGAATATATAATAAAATATTTAAATGTATCAGATAGAGAATTTAATTTTCTTTAATATTACCACGAAAAATTTTCAAAAAATAATATTTAGAAGATTTTTTTTCAAGAATCTTCTACTTCCGGTTGTCCAATTATTACCAAAACCTTTTCAGATCTTCCCATGAATGTCCGATTGGGAAATACGTTGTTAAACAAATTTTAAGTCTTATAGTTTTTGAGTAACCGTCCTTCCAACATCTCACACACACACACACATACACACACACATCCACACACACACACACACACACAGACATCATCGTAAAAATGTTAAAATCGGATTGTAGGGACCTTAAAACATGCTTATTCAATAAAATCTGGATATGCGATTTTTAGCATGAATGCAATACCTCTCTTAGCGAGAGGTAAAAAATATTTCTTTTGCATAGGAGATTTTACTTTTTTATATTAGCAGTTAATTTCTCTATTTTTGTACATCTCTACTTAATGTAATGTTCTATTGGTTATATTTATAACGCTACATTTTATAGTAAGTTTGAATTTGGTATTGTTTATCTTATCGTCAATGAATCTTACACATAGAAGTGTGAATCGTTATTATAATAATTCTTCTATTTTAATGACATAAGGACTAAAATAAAAAGTGGATTCTAATATTTATTTGTGCATCAAGCTATAGCCCCCTAATTCTTCACTGACAAACTATTGTACGAACCCTGTATATCCCAGTTATCGCGGTGGGACGAAGTTAAAGTAAATATTTTTCAAAAAATTTGGAGTGTTATAGTTTTTTAACATGAAACTCAGAAATAATTTTAGGATAACTGTAAACAAATTTCATTACCGCTTTATATGGAGCTAAAATTTGGGACCCTCAATACTCTGAGGTTGTAGAAAAAAGTCAATTACAATTTGTTAAATAAATAATGCAATTACCTAAAAATACTCCGAATTACTTTGTGAGGCTGGAAACTGGTGTCGTGGATATTGGAGTAAGTATTTGGAAACGGGTGTTAGGTTGGTGAAAAAAAAAATTAAAATGCCTGATGAAGAAATGAATAAAAAGTTGTACAATAGACTTCTGTCACTTGATAAATAAGAGATAAACTTCTTTGTAGAATGATCCAGCGGTGGGCGATGGGGGCGATCGTCCCCTCCTTGATGGTTGGTAAATTTTAATAAAATAATAATTTAAAAAAATCTGATGTGGACACCACACGACTTCCTTGTGCGATTATTAAACTATACATATTTTTTTAATAAATAAATTACAAAATATTAATTTTAACTTCAAAACAGTAAGATATATAGCGACCATAAAGATAGTTTAAAGAGAGTTTTGATTACAACAAAGAAATATTTGATTACAACAATGAATATGACTAATTTCACAATAAAAATATAATACTTGTTATTGTACGAATCATAAAATTGCACGTATTTAACATAATTTGACATGAACATTTTTTTTTATGTTTTTGTCCTAATCCATAGCAGGCTTTATTACAAATACAAAAAATTATATAATTTTTAAATTTACATATCTTGCTTATACAAAGGGCTAATTTAGTAATACTTGATGTGCTAGACGCAGAAATTAATTCTCTGAAACCTTTATTTGAAGCATTTATTCCTAAAATCAAAATAAAATCATTTTATTCAAGAAAAACTGTTATCAACTTCAAGTAATGTACTATTTCCGGTTAGCATATTTTAACCAAAATCTATTATGTTATTTCGATTGATATAAAAGTCTTGTATACCATATTTGAAAAGTTTTGGATTATACTTTAAAACAGTTTTTCATTAAAATCTATTATAGGCTTCATGTAAAGTGCCACTTCTGGAAATTGTGTAATAACCAGAAAGGGAGGTGCACAACTAGATGTTATAGGAGTCCTAAATACAAAATTTCAACTTTCTAGGGCTTACCGTTTTTGAATTATGCGAGTTACGTACGGACGTACGTACAGACGTACTTTATATGAAATAATACAGGGCAAGTTGACAACTTTTACGCTGCGTCGCATCTAAATATACCAGCACTATAGCTTATTTTAAATAAAGATATTTGCAAGTATTTTTCTTGGAAAATTATGAGGTAGTTTAATTTTTATTTGATTGCATTTCAGTATACGTCATTATAAAATGTCCAGTCAAAAACTCCAACAAAATACATTGGACTCTTTTTTGTCAAAAAACCAAAGCAGTTTTAATTCGAACAATTAAGTTCAAGTATTTTAATTTGCCCTTTCCTTGGAACTTTCCTAGATCCACCCATGAATATCGATGCAGTAAAAGAGGCAGAATTGGGTATTTTTTTTCAAAATTTGACGGTAGAGAAATTAAATAATATAGTCTATTGTCTTCAGTGCTTTTAAAATCAGAAGTTTTTGCCTAAATAAATAAAAGAATAAAATATAACAATTGCTTACTGCTACGAAGAATAAATATATTTATACGTTTATTTTTGCATCATGTAACTTAACTCTTATGAGGTAATGGGATGTTTTTATTTTCTTATGTGGTATTACTATTATTATTATTATTATTATATATATATATATATATATATATATATATATATATATATATATATATATATATATATATATGTACAATACAAAGTTATATATTTTTTAAATTGGATGATATATATTTTTTCGATAGAGTATTTTTTCTGAATTCAACCATGTAATCGTTTTATATCCTTACATAACAAAAATATCTACAAAATACAATTGAAATTTAATTAAATTTGATTTTTATGGTCATTTTTCAGTAGACTATGTATTACTTAGAATAGATATCAAATAGAACATTGTTTTTACAAAGCTATTAATAAATATGTGTTTTATTATTATTATTTAAGATCAATTGTTTTTCATACACAGCCTATTGAAAAATAACTAAAAAATCAAATTTATTTAATCTTCAATTGAATTTTTCTCCATATTTTTTGCTATGTAAGGACATAAAAGGATTACATGGTTGAATTCAGAAAATAAAACTCTATCGAATGGACCTGAAATATATATATACGAGGGTCATTCAATAAGTAAAGAGACAAATTCTATAATTTTAAAACTATTCAATGAATGTGTACAATCTTTTCAGGGGTGTTAGTTGGCAACCTTATAAGTGGCCGAACAAGTGTAGGTGATGAAGCTTCCGCCGGTAAAGTGATGCTGACCATCTTTTGGGACTCACAGGGTCCAGTCTATTGCGATTTCCTTGAAGATCAGCGAACTATCAATAGCCAATACTACTCTGAGATGCTAGAACACAAAGTTAGACCAGCTATCAGGAGCAAACGCCGTGGACTCTTGTCAAAAGGAGTCATTCTTCAGCACGATAACGCCCGCCCTCATACAGCCCAGCTGACCCGTGATAAGCTTCAAGAATTGGGTTGGGAGGTCTTACCTCATCCTGCCTACAGTCCCGACCTCGCCCCATCTGATTTTTACCTGTTTGGACCACTCAAAGACGCCCTACGTGGAAAAAGATTTGCTAACAATGAGGAAGTTAAGGAAGCGGTGCAAAAGTGGCTTCGGGGTAAATCGAAAGAATTCTTCGCCAAGGGAATTAGGAAGCTGCAAGAAAGATGGGACAAGTGCATAACTGTGGGGGGTTATTATGTTGAAAAATAGCCTTAATTTTGAAAGATTGAAATAAACCGTTTTTGAGCTATAGCCATTTGTCTCTTTACTTATTGAATGACCCTCGTATATATACAGGGTGATCACGCGAGAATGATCCAGCAATTATCTTCGTTATTAAGCGAGATAGCGATTATCTTCAAATAAACAAATTTACTATAGACAATATGGGCAATAAAATGTCGTATCAAGAAGCGTTCTATTACGTCCGGTTCCGGAGTATGTGACACCAACTTTGAAATATCAAATGGAACATAATATATTTTTTTATAATTTTGAAAAGTACATAAAATTTGCTTTATAATGATAGTAAATAAGTAGGACGTTGTATTATTAAAAAGTAAAATGGCGGACGTTTGAAATATCTTACAAAATAAGCCAAAAAAGTGTGGAATTTTGTTTTATTGAATTTGTTTCCTAGGTTACGTAATATAAATGAATTTATCTGAAAAAATATCATCACCTATGACAAAAAACAATAAAATCTCACCCACTTGATTTTTTTTTTTTCATTCAATATGTTCATATTTCAAACGTCCGCCATTTAATTTTTTAATAATACAATGTACTACTAATTTACCACCACTGTAGAGCAAATTTTGTGTGCTTTTCAAAAATATAAAAAAATATAGTATGTTCCATTTGAAATCTCAAAGTTGGTATCACATACTCCGGAACCGGAAGTAACAGAACGCTTCTTGAGACGACATCTTATTGCCGATATTGTCTATAGTAAATTTGTTTATTTGAAGATAATCGCTATCTCGCTTAATAACGGAGATAATTGCTGGTTCATTCTCGCGTGATCATCCTGTATATCGTCCAATTTATAAAATATATTACTTTGTATTGTAATTTGAGAACCACTGGTTTAAAAAAATATTTTCTTTCCTAATCGGATACCATATATATTTATATATAGGGTGTAATCATACTTCGGAAAAAAAATTAAAGCTCATATACTACCCGACGTGATTATGGAACAAAAAGAATTTTTCACAAATTCTCAAAAAATATTGCGTCGTATTTAAAGTAAACATTTTTTCTACCACTGGTTGGTAGATATTCTTAATAATTTTATTCAAATCTACTATAATGCAGATAATTGTTTACACAACATGTAATAACGGTCTGATATTATGTAATTAATAATTTAATTTAATTCGATGGGGATAGGGCATTCTTTCGTAGATATTATACTGTTAATTATCATTTTTGCTGGTTTAGTTTTCTGATTGTGCAGTGAATTGCAGTTTAGTGTAGTTTTTGTGAAAATGAATGCATTGTACCGTAAGAGTGTGTTAGTGGACATGCTGTTAATTTATGGAGAAGCAGGGCAAAATTCTTTATTGGCACAACGTCTGTATGCTGAACGTTTTCCTTGACGGCGGCGTCCCAATCACCGTTTATTTGTGAGGATCACCCAGCGCCTTCGAGATACAGGATCTTTGCGACCTATTCGTGGGAGAGGCGGTGGCGACCTACGACAACGCATTAATATTGAAAATGCTGTCTTAGATGCTGTAGGAGCTGAACCAACCATTAGCACCCGAAGAATATCTCGACAGTTAGGAGGAGTATTTCATTATACAGTTTGGCAAATTTTGAGAGATTACAACTACCACCCATTTCATTTTCAACGTGTTCAGGGGCTAACAGAACCTGACTATCATTTCCGAGTAACATTTTGCGATTGGTTTTTATAACAAAGCTCAAAGCCCTAATTTCCCCTCATACATAATATTTTCTGATGAGGCAACTTTTACGAGAGAGGGAATTCATAATATTTATAATTCTCATTATTGGAGCCAACACAATCCACATGTTGTACGAGGTAGTTTCCAGCATCGCTTGGGCCGTACATTCTACCAAATAAGATGACTGGCAATAATTATTTATTATTTTTGCAAAATACACTCCCAGAGTTACTTGAGGATGTGCCTCTTAATGTGCGCCAATGGGCATGGTTTCAGCACGATGGTGCGCCACCGCACTTTGCTCGAAATGTGCGAGAACACTTGAATCAAGTTTTTCAGGACAGGTGGATTGGTCGCGGTGGTCCTGTAGCTTGGCCTGCTAGATCCCCTGATCTAAATCCGCTGGATTTCTATATCTTAAGTCACTTATCTATGACAACCAAACTGCGCCGGAAAACGTAGAAGATCTTAGGCAGCGGATCGAAAATTCCGCGGAAACAATAAGGCAACAAAATTCGTGTCAGCTTGCACTGCATCGATTGTTCAACGTGCTACAATGTGTGTAGCAATGAATGGTGCAATTTTTGAACAATATTTGTAATTATTGTACTTAGCCATCAGGTATGTGTTTAAAATTAAATACAATGCATTGATATTTGAAATTATCGTGTTTCAAAACTGTTATTATCTCTAAATTGAACGAACATTACGTAATGTTACTTACAATAAAGTACGCTACTCCAGTGGTCCTAAAAACGTCCACTTTGAGTAAACCACCCTTAATTTTACGAATTTTTGAAAAATTATTTTTGTTCTATGATCAGTACGTGGTCTAGTATATGCCCTTTAATTTTTTTCCCGAAGTATGATTACACCCAGTATGTATATATATATATATATATATATATATATATATATATATATATATATATATATATATATTGTTTAATTATTATTATTATTATGTTTATTCATAAATACTTTCTTATTTACTAGTCACTATTCTTCTGAAAATTATTCACGTGATCACTGCGTAATTTGTGCAAATTGAAATTAAAAGAACGAATTGTGCAGCCTGTACGTTTGATACCTGCGTCCCGGATAGATTTAGCAATTGAAAATCTGTGTAAGTTCAGATTATTATAACTAATACCGACTTTATATTAACCGTATGTGTTTGATTGACGCTGAGTATGAATTTTCGTGTTCCTACAAATATTCTTCGATGAGTCGGACGAAGAAGAGGAGTATGATTCCAATATTTTAGAAAAATTAAATAATTATGCTGAACAATATACAAAATATATGTCTCACAGGCAGTTTAAAATTCATTTTCGAATGTATCCCGATAGTTTTAAAGATTTATTATACAAAATTAATCTTGTTCGCAAACTACATAAATATGAGAAAAAAAACTTTGAGGGACGACATTCAAAAATGGCTTGGAAAAAGAGGCAATGATTTGAACTTGGTGTTTAGATAGCCCAGAAAGCTTCCGGTAAATATTAATTATTGCAATAGTTTATATATTTACAAAATTAGCAAAAAATTGCACACTCCTCAGATTTATATCAATATTTTTATTTTTTTTCCCCCATTATCACTATACTTTCGAGCGGGAACAGCCGCCAACACGTTCAGAGCTCGTGTGAACTGGGCATGCACAGTTTATACAGCGCAATATTTTCCGAACGTGTTCTGTGCGACCCAGAGCGCACAGAAGGGAATAACCGAACGCTTACTATGCAAATTATTAAAAATGTGTGCCACAGAACGGAATAACCGATTATAGGTTGCTCGTCTTCGCGCGAATACGAATGAAAACCATAGTAATGGTATTCTTGGCCATTCGTTTAATTCGAATTCGCTTAAGACGAATTAAAATTACATTCGACTCGTAACGAACAATGAAAGTCTTTCGTTTCACTACTTTTGGAGAGTTATAGTCTACTATTAATATATTTAGAAGGTTGGTTTTTCTGATGTCTTACATTATTCATAAATATTTTGTAGATTTTATGTAATTTGAAATGATATAACCACTGATTTTGCTATAAAAACATATCTATTTTATTAAGTTTTTGGATATATATATACGTTTATAAATATAAGTAAAATATTAAAATTTACCAGTTGACACATATTACTAACAATAGGTACACTAAAACAATAATTAGTAGCAAACAAATTGACTTACAATATTTGCATCTTCATCAATTACAAATTGTTATTGCACTATTTTTAATTGTTATTACCACTAACAATGAACGTTACATTATTATTTACACTTCACTGAATACGCACTAAAAACACTAACATTAGAAATATTTAATAATATTTAGACACATTGCTATTTTTTTCCCTATATTGGTTGATTTTATATATTTATATTTGTCAAATTCTAGGGGCGGTCCGAACCTACAGAACCGCCCCTCTTAATCACTTCGTAGAAAAGTATAGTATATAACTCGTTTTAACGCTATAGACACTAGTTTTTTTTAGCCTGCCCGTGCGTTTGAAATAAATTCGTGACTGAAGCGACGTTTATAAAATTTGTAAGATAATATCCTATTAATTACTGTTCCTCTTTTTTAACAGGAAATATAACAACTAGAACTATACCCTCGACTACAACATCACCATCTATCTTCAGTGGTTTCGATCTTGGTTTTGATCTTAGTTCTCTCAAATTTGATTGGACACAAATTCCTATTTTACAAATAATTCAAATGAAGCCAGTGATTCAGAGGTTCCTGGAATTAGTTGTGGAGATAATGAAGAATGTGCAAATATTCATACGAGATACTCAGCCTGTCTATAGCAGCTTTATGCCTTTCCTTAGACCAGGTTCTAGCCTTATATTGAAGATGTTGATTATGCTATCGCAAGTTCTTCACTTTTTGGAGCAATTACCTGCGTAATATGTAATATGATACATTATGATATTTGGTATAATTGTACTAAAAAATATAGGAACATTAAAAAAGGTAAATAGATTTTTTTATTTGCATATATGTATAGTAAATGGTACTTACTAACTAAATACTGCAAAGTATATTACCGCTCTACCAGGGCCGGACTAATACCATTGGGGGCCCTAAGGACTACTCGTGCGGGGGCCCGCTCTATCAAATAAATCGTCCTAAACTTTAAAAAAAAAACGGTATGTGTTTGTCGTTGTACAAAATATATAAACAAGAATTGATTGTCAACAAACATGTTTAATACTGCTGTTTTAATACAGAAATGTCATAAATACATATTCTTTCGAACTTATTCAGAAGCGTAATGTTCTACATACTATACATCTTTTGTAGGTATCTCACGAAAAGTCAAAATTATTATTTTTTGTTAACAAAGATAACTATGATAACAAATATAATTCATAATTTATTATGAATGGTTGAACATTTCATAAAAATAAAATTTAAATAATAAAACATCACATTTGCATGTAATGATTTAAAACATTTTGCTTTTACATTTCTGGGCTGCAAAATCTTTGATTACTTCTTCGAATCTAATTTTTCGCAAGATATCAACTTCTTTGTGGGAAATTTGAATCAATCAATGATTTTTCAACGATATATTTTGAATATTAATGGTTTTATTTAATGCGATATTTATTAATTGGTATTTTGATGCGATTACATTATAATATACCGATTACTATGTTATTGAAACAAATTGTTAAAATAAAGATTATTTTTTTATTTTTGAACATTTTAAAATTTATTTTTGGCTATCTATTTGTTAAAAATAATCAAACAAATTGTATACATCTGCGGAAAAATATTTGATGGAAATTCTCGGGGGCCCCTATTTAGTAGGGGCCTATTTAGCGGATTGATACTTTTGACGACATTTTCATCCTTTTTTACTTAAATTTTCGTTTGTAATGAATTGTATCCCAATTACACATTAACTATCCCTGAGGATGGTTCATCTGGAACCGAAACGTAGGAAATGTTAAATTAAATCCTAATAAACATTTATCACCAGACTGCAACTCCATTTATTTACCAATAACCCTTTAAATAAAATTATTGATTACAATAAAGGAAATTTGATTACAAGAATGAAAATGATTAATAATATAAAATAATATATATATATATATATATATATATATATATATATATATATATATAATATTTAAATTTTAACGCACTTCTTAATTTGCCGTCCGTAGGAAATGTCTAAGCTGCCTAATGACTTGCCGGTCATTCAATCTCAAAATCTTTATTACAAAATAAAAACAGCGAAAGGTATTGTCCTAGTCACAACAGTTTTTGTTATATATGATAATCAAAAAGATATCAATCCAATGGCGCAGTTGCTTAGATGTTCAGGGAAACTACATATGGAGGAAAAAAACTGTATATGAATTAGAAATATTTTAACTGAGAAAAAGCCGGTTTATATTTTTTGAACACTCGTACATTTTTGTTATTTTTCAAGGCCCTCCGATAAAATCTTGCGCATGGCCCCGCAAAAATTCAAGCTGGCCCTATCGCTATGTACAGGCTGTATCACGGAAAGTGAAATATTAGGCGTTTAATATGGGAAATCAGTTTTTCCTGTGCATTGCTCCCCTAATTATTTTAGACAAAAATTTTCAAATGGATGTTACCAAGCAAAAATTTCTACATCCGTATCAATAAAAAAAATCATTATGGCTACTTCATAATCGCAGAAATAAAATATGAAAATTTACGGAATTACAATTTAATAGTGCCATGTAATTAAACAAGAGACGTACAAAAGCGTAACGTTTCATACGTCAAATTATTAGTATTTTTTTGACAATCATTATTCTGACACTGATGTACTAAACCGTTACGCTTTTGTTCGACTCTTGTTTCTAATTACATGGCTAATACTATTAAAATGTAATTCTTTGAATTTTCAAATTTTATTTCTGCAGTTATAAAGTAGCCAAAATATTTTTTTTTTATTTATTCAGATGTAGAATTTTTTTTCTTTACAACATGCATTTGAAACTGTTTGATTAAAATAATTAGGGAAGCAATTCGCACGGAAAAACTGATTTCCCATGTTAAATGCCTATGTTTCACTTTCCGTGATACACCTTGTATATTCGTCAATACCCCCACCATAATTGAATCAATAATGATCGAATCATATAGCATAATTTATTTATGCAAATTATGCATGCTGAATTATTAATACTGGGTCATAGAATATGATTTTTTTTTACTCTAGTTTTTGTGAAAAGTTATAAGTTATGTTACGTAAATGAGTATGGCTACATCAAATTAAGGCCCGTGATTTCCACCTCCTAACATAATTTCAAATAAATTTATGCAGCTAATACATAATACAGTAGACGCTCAATTATGTGAACTAATAGAATCCTATTCATATACCCAAATTGTTCATTTAATCGGAAGATATGTTAAACTGATTTATTAATACATAATATTATAACATTAGAGTAATTGTTAACACCTAATATATAAAAAAAAATTACCTCCGAATTATTTTTAGGTAGCAAGTAAACTATAGACTTGTAGTATTTACTCTTAATCGGGATTGATTTGTTTTATAATCACGCCAATATATTTTTAAATGGTAGTCATGGTAATTAGTTAGTTAAATTTATACTAAATACTACTATTATGCCCAGTTGTCTCTAAATTATATTAAGGTAGTTGGAGCATGAAGTGAAATCCATAAAATCTTAATAATCTTTGGCGTACAGCTAGATTAAGTATTAGTCCATGTAAATCCAAAATTTTAGTCAACTTGCCCAGTTCCGATCGGAGTTATAGATCTCCATAGTTGGAAGATTTAACATGGCGAGTATAGGGAAGCTCAAGAAATCATCGACATAATTGCATCTAGAATCGCAATAACCCATAAACTTTTGACCAAAAACATAGGTAAATATATATGAAGGTCTGGAAAAAAAAACAAGTTACCAAACATGCATGCCCATCTGGTTTCAAAGATATCAACAAATTCAATCAATCAATTTAAGCGCATTATTGGTAATACTGCCGCCCATGTTTTGACAAACATTCGCGATGATTTCTAACTTTCGGCATTTATACTTACTTTGTTAACGCAAATAGCCATTTGACGTCAAGCAGGTAGGTAACTCGAATTTGCCTACATTGTTCGGTACGGAATCAATAGATGGCATTACGCTAATGATGCAACTGATCCAACTACTTTAACATTTAAATTGTAAACTAGGTTTTATTCAGTTAGTCAATTCAATTTGTTTGTGTCATGTTCGCGAATTTGAATATTAAGGTTTTTATGTTTTAACCACGTTCTGTGTTTAACTCTAGCATATTGCTTGTACCACGTACATAGACATACACAGACTAGTTTTCACAAACAAATAAATATATAATTATATAAAAATTTCAAATAAAGTTGTGTGACTTCGAATAATGGACAAAAGGGAATGGTGGAGGTTCAGTTAGAGGATTTTAAAGTAACAGTTGATTTGATTGAAACAAAACATTTTGTAGATTTATACTTTTATGACGTTATTTATGAACCAGGTTCATATATTTGTGCATCGCAAAAAATAGCTCAGAATTTGGCTACTTGATTAAAACCAAGGCCTGGATTTTTGAGCAATTATTTTTAAGGAGTAATATTTTTTTAGGGTTAAATTATATATCAATTCATTGTTCTAATCAATATGATTTTTGTAATTAATTCGCAACACTCTTGTTCCTCTAATCAATTATTTAAAAGTAGTTTTCATTGCGTTCATCATGCGTTAAATTATTTATAATATTTGATTAAGCTGTGAATAATTCTCTATAATATTTAGGGTATATTCCAAAAATAATAAATTTTAACCGTGGTTAACCAAAAGTGTTGCAATAATTTCAAATAGTAAAAATTATACATTTATGAAACATGGTATCGGTTAAAATAGTTGCAACCGAAACGCACCACCGCAACCGTGTTTTTCCTCGGATTCGTCGGTAACATATTTTGTCCTTTTTCATAAGATGCCAGGTTTTATAGGTTAGTGTGGTTAGATACTATGTATCAACTAGTTTATCTTTGTATCTGTTTTCTACGGTTAGCATTCTACGTATTTTAATTTTGCGCTCCATAATTTAGGGTTTTGAAAGACAATAGACGAAATGTTTTGACTGAATTCTGTAGGTTTACCGCGAAATATACTCTTACTTACTTATAGAAGATAGGAGATTATTAGGTACAAACAGATTTTTGATTTTATAGCAATCTATCGTTCTCTCTATCTGTTAAAAAAAATACACAAAAAGTCTGTTAAAATTTAAATACTTATTATTTAATTTGTTTAATGGATATTGTTTTCAACTTGTATATCTATTTGATATTATCGGAAATATTTTCATTTGAAGTAGCGTTTGAATTAGTTTGGATTTTTGCGAAGTTTGCAACGATTCTATCCATACTGCATACCGACAAGTAATAGTCAATTGATTGATACGCCACATTTTTTTACATGTTATTTAATTGGTTCAGGGTGGGGGGAGGGAGTTGTAGCTCCGGAGCCTTCCCCGTAGTCGGCGCCTATGGTTGCACTAATAGTATTGGGCAAAACTGTAATATCTAAATGTAGGTGCATACAAGTTTTATCGTTAGAAGTACGATCTAGGACTCTAGAAATAATTGTAAATTTATTAAATAACTGCTAATATTGAAGGAATAATTTTAATTACTTTACAATTTAATTCGGTATATTAAACTGTATATGGGAAGTACTAATATTACTAAACTAATATTATTGCACAATAATTTTGAAAGTCTAGAGTCGGTTTAGTAATTAATTATTCGAGAAAACATGAATAATTTATGCAACCATTTAGTCATCAGCGTATCAGGGACGGCATGTGAAATCGGTACATGTATGGTTTGTGTTTATAGCTACTAAATAAATTAATATAATTTAATATTTTTACATTCTTTAAAACATAAGACGACAGGAGTTTTATCTTACGTTAAATGTTATACGATTTGTAAACGTTTTAAATTGGACTTTAATAAAATTGTGAACTTACCGTATACATAAAAAATAAATATTCCTAATATGTAAAGTTTGTACAATAATTTTTATATTGCAATTATTTTTAAACATAACTACATGGAAAAAGAAAGGTTACCATTATGTATATTTGAATATAACTAGAGAATTAAAAGAAGAAGACAATGTGAACACAAGTTCACTAAGTTACTGCCAAAAACTTACGGATAGAAAAAAAAATTGAATAATTTGTATACGACACAATACCTATTCAGTCTTCCAATAGGTACTTATTAATTAGCTAATATTTCTATCAAATATTGTAATATTAAAAGTTGCTATCAACCCAGTGGCCCAAAACTGTTTATGATCAGTGCGTCCAATACTATACACCTTTAAATTTTGTTACACAGGTTGTATATATATATATATATATATATATATATATATATATATATATATATATATATATATATATACCCCTGTATATGGGTATGAGAATCCTCCATATATGCTAAATATTCATTTAAATAATTCATTTTTAAGATATCACACTTTTGAAACATGGCATTTTCACTAACGCACATTCATATCGTAAAGTAATACCAATAAGTATGATATTCAGAATGTCAGAATGACAGCTGGTAATATACATAGGTGTCAAGTATTATGATTTTCCAAATCCATGTGGATTATTTTCCTCGACAAGTATATTCCATACTAATGGATGACAAATAAACAGAATATTATGAAATTTTGAATGAAAAATTATGACATATGACAATTGTGACATCTATGTAAATAACTACTAGCCGTCATTCTGACATGGATCCTCATATCTGCTTGCCAAGGCCAACAAAGTCACATGGCTGCTCGCGCCCTATAAGTAACGAATTTAACACTTCTTGTACACACAAATAATTGAAATTGTTTCTCTTGTTTCGTTCTATGAGAAATTTTATCCAACTATTCTAATATGTTCAAAATTCTTCAAATTCATTGACGATATTAGCGGTATTATATGTAATATTGACCTGCAATTTAAATAAATATTTAATTAATAATACAATAATATATATTAAATGTACTCATACCTCCCAGAACTGACACTGACATTTTGCATTTATTTGTCAATTACAAAATTTTTAATATCGCAACTGTTTTTTTGGCAACGAGATTTATTACAACCACAATTACAACAGATTATTCTATATTATTACATACAATATCTCCAAACCTATACGAGATATAATAAAAAATTTAAATATGTCAGATTGAGAATTTAATTATCTTTAATATTTGTAGTAACAAATTTTCAAAAAATAATATTTAGAAATATTTTTTTTAGAAACTACCACTTCCGGTTGTCCAATTGTTACCAGAACCTATTCAACTCTTCCTATTACTGTTAGATTGAGGAATCCGTAGTCAAACAGATCTTTAGTCCTATAGAATTTGAGAAATCGTGTCTCCAACAACCTCACACACACACACACACATCCACACACACACACAGACATCATTGTAAAAATGTTAAAATCGGATTCTATGGACCTTAAATCGTGCTTATTCAATAAAATCTGGATATGCGATTTTTAGCATGAATCCAATACTTCTCTTAGCGAGAGGTAAAAAGCATTGCACTCTTGAGCGTGGAATCAGCAGCAGCTTTTAACAATCGTTTTTTACCTCTCAAGAGAGGTATTGGTTTCATGCTAAACATCGCATATCCAGATTTTAATGATTAAGCACGTGTTAAGGTCCCTACAATCCGATTTTAATATTTTTACGATAATGTCTGTGTGTATGTGTGTGTGTGTGTGTGTGTGTGTGTGTGTGTGTGTGTGTGTGTGTGTTTGTGTGACGTTGGAAGGACGATTTCTCAAAAACTATAATACTTAATATCTGTTTAACTACGAATTTCTCAATCAGACATTGCTGGGGAGAGTTGAAAAAGTAATAATTGGACAACCGGAAGTAGCAGATTCTTAAAAAAATCTTCTAAATATTATTTTTTTATTTTTTTTATTCTTGCTAGTATTAAAGAAGAGTAAATTCTCTATCTGATACATATAAATATACTATTATTTTTTTATAGGTTTGGAGATATAGAAATATAAGGTATATAATAATCTACTCGTATTGTAATAAATCTCACAGCCCAAATAATGTCATAGAAAACAATTGAAAAATCAAAATGTTTGTAAGTGACAAATAAATGTCAGTGTCAAAAATCCAGAGACATTACTGAATTTTTTTTCTGGGAAGTAGGTACATACATTATATTATTTCTTATTGTATTAATAGATAAATATTTATAATTATATCAGGAATAGTTATAAGTAGATTTGTTCGTGTAGAGTGTAGGTATACAAGATATGTTAAATACAATAGGGCGCGAGCAGTCATGTCACTTTGTTGGCCTTGACAAGCAGATATGGTGGCCCGTGTCAGTATGATAGCTAGTAATTATGTACATAGATGTCAAATATCATACTTTCTCATTCTAAATTTGGTGGTTTATTTTCCTCGACAAGTAATTTCCACACTCCTGGTGACAAAAATAACAACGTGAGTATAGAAGAGAGTAGATTTGTTAAAAAATGGAAGAACATCGATGACGAGGTGAAAGGAACAGTGCATTTCTGACTGACATTTAAAATAATATCCTTTTTACTTCCTTGTACGTAAGTAAAGGAAGTATTGTAATCGCGAAAAATTTCGGTTTTCAGATTTCAGCGGAAATATCCATTTTGATCATCCCTGAATCCATTTTGACTAATTTCGTCGTGACGTCTGTACGTACGTACGCACGGACGTACGTATCTCGCATAACTCAAAAACGGTAAGCCGTAGAAAGTTGAAATTTTGTATTTAGGACTCCTATAACATCTAGTTGTGCACCTCTCTTTCTGGTTATTACACAATTTCCAGAAGTGGTACTTTACATGAAGCCTATAATAGATTTTAATGAAAAACTGTTTTAAAGTATAATCGAAAACTTTTCACATTTGGTATACAAGACTTTTATGTCAATCGAAATAACATAATAGATTTTGGTTAAAATAGGCTAATCGGAAGTGGTACATTACTTGAAGTAGTTAACAGTTTTTCTTGAATAAAATGATTTTATTTTGATTTTAGAAATAAATGCTTCAAACAAAAGTTTTAGAGAATTAATTTCTGCGTCTAGCACATCAAGTATTATTAAATTAGCCCTTTGTACAAGCGAGATATGTAAATTTAAAAATTATATACTTTTTTGTTTTTGTAATAAAGTTTGCTATGGATTAGGACAAAAACATAAAAAAAAATCTGATGTGGACACCACACGACTTCCTTGCATGATTAGTAAACTATAAATATTTTTTTAATAAATAAATTACAAAATATTAATTTTAATTTCAAAACAGTAAGATATATAGCGACCATAATCTAACCCGGTTCTTTTGAAAGAGAGAGAGAGAGACATATAGTGATTTGGAACTTGTAAAATGATATCACAACATACGCAAAGAAATAGAAAATTGCATTCTTTGTCCACGTAGTTACTGCAATAGTTAGAGATAGTGCATATCCATAGTGTGTATTAATTGCTTTTTAATTTATTAAATCCCCCAAGAAATGAAGCTTACACAATATATCTAGTATATATATATATACTAGAATTTAAGTTATGCAGTTAATTCTAAATTATTAGTTGTTATGGTTCGATTTTATATGGAATTCTAACTTGTTGTAGAGTACATGATGGTAGTGATTATTCATTCTTTGAACTATTTTACGATAAGTATATCGGGGCAATAGGAACAGAATGTAGTTCATACAATTATAAAATAAAAAATATATATCATCACGGCATATTACCCATTGGCTGGGTGTGCCAATCTGCTTTGTACACAGATATCGGTAATGATGAAATATTTTTACCGTGCGGGCGCTTACCAGGCGTCACCTAACGGGCACTCATTGATGGCGTGGAGAGTGCACCACAGGGGTCAATTATTTAAAGCAAATGACAATACATTGTGTTGAAAACTCATAGGTAAGTATAGAATGTTACAGACAGCAGAAAATAAATATACATAAATTATTTAGTTTAGTTTAACACAAAAGTTTTCAAAATTTAATGTAGCAATAAACGTAAATGAAATAAATAGTCCATTTCTGATTCTGCTAGGTATACATATTCCCATTCCTATTTTAATACAATTTCAGAGACGAACATAATATATTGGTAATAGAACAAAATAACACAAAAATTAGAAAGAGAAACTATCAGTAGCAATACCAGTTATTTTATTCATTAATTGTTGAACTACTCATAAGCAAAAACATTTAATGAAAGTATTGCGTATTAAGTTCTCTGTAAACGTATTTTCATTCCTTGTCAGAAAATAGGTGTAATATTTGCTTCTTACTACTTTTTACAAAAACTACGAAGCACGTTAAATTAGGGCAAAGTTGCCCTATTAGCACGACATTATAAAGGTAAAAATAGCTGTCTTACGACAATGTTAATTTTTTTTATCACTGTTAGATTTTAAGTTATATGGTCAGAGTTATGGACGCCATAGTGGAAAGTAGTACTATTGAAAAAATAGTTATTTTTAATTGTAGATTTCGAATTGTCACTTTTACATTCAAGAATGCAAAAGCATTTCTTAATCTAGTATCAAACAACGTTTTTTCGAAAACTATGTACCAAAATTAATAAAATTATAAAGCGAAAATCTAATGTCAACGTGACATCAATCTATCTATACTTCATTTCACGTAATAAAATAGCAAATGGCGATTGAGTGCTGACTGTTTTTACATTATAGTATCGGACATAAATAGACACTATTGTTCCCGTGAAATAAGTATGGTCTGGAGATTTCTACACTGTTTCCAATTCACAGGCAATTTTGGAAATGATAAGTTATGAAGAAGTGATAACACCGCATGGCAAGGGACAGGAGTGCGGTGGAGAAGGGAAAAAGTTGAGCATCAATCCATACTTATTTGACTGTAATAAAAAATACTCAACCATATTTTAAATATTCAATATATTTTCAAACATCTTATATAATGTAAAGGTGGTATATTCATAAAACCTTATGAATGTTAAATAAGTAATTCAAAAGTATCGTACTATTTCGAATTTAGTAAATTATCGATGATTTTGTGGTGCATCCGTTATAATTTTACGTTCTGTAGACAAAAACAAAACTATTATTTCGCGTGTTGATAGTTGCCATGTAAATGTTAACTTTTCGTGGCAGTTTTCGAAAAAGTTTTGCAACGATTTTTAATATAACTTCTAAAAATGCAATAATTATCAAACTTACATGGTGACAATATTGAATGTGACAATTTAAAAAATACAAAAATTATAAATGTTTTCTTTTGTTGGCAATTTGCTAATTTAATTCTCAAAATTCCCATCCAATTCTATCCAATTAATTTTAATATTTTTATTACGACGTTATAGTAGGCGATGATATTTTAAAAACAAAATTTAAAATGCTGAGTAACAAAAGCACATCACCTGCCGTCAATCTTGTGTATTATATACAAATTCCATACATAAATTTTCGTCCAAAAATCCTATACAGCGCGAGTAGTCGTGGGACTTTGTTGGCCTTGACAAGCAGATATGGGGGCTCATGTCAGAATGATAGCTAGTAATTATGTATATATATGCCAAATGTAATAATTTTTCATTTAAAATTTCAAAATTTTCTGAGTTCAAGTGGTTAATGTGATAAAATAAACTACATGGAATTGGAAAATTATGAAATTTGCTGTCATTCTGTCACGGGGTCCCATTTCTGCTTGTCACGGCCAACAAAATGACATGACTGCTCGTGCCCTACATTTCCAGTAAAATTATTTTATAAATAAACTATGTGTATACAAATTGCACTTTACCCTGAAATCTTCTTCCTAAGCTATTCATTCTTCTTCCTATATATTTTTCATTTCTCCTCGACATGTTCAAACCAATGTAATCGTCTCTCTTGTATCTATCTAAAAACTACTATCACTCAATTCATTTCCCTTATCCTTTAATTCCTTACCCTATCTTTCAACATATATCTCAGCATCCTCGTCTCTGCCACATTCAATTTCTTTTCATTGATACTGAGATCTGTCAATTTGAATTATCTGAAAATATTAGAAGTTTCCATGGTTAGCATAGCTGGTTGATTTATGAAATTTAATATCTTTTTAACTCTTTAACTCCATATCTACTGAATATGAAGTATAAAATGTAATCCATTCGTATAGAGAATAATATATTCTTTAAAATTTATTAACATTAAATGTCAATAAATGTTATTTAACTGTTTTTTTTTCAAGAAAATGAGGGTACTTCCGGTGAATCAATTACAACCATAATCTAATCATGTCTGCATATTGATCTTTTTAAAAACATGCAGATATTTAACATGATTGAAGTGTTTTTTATTTAACTTGATTGTTTACATTGGACCTAAATTTTTAAATATATGCATACATTTTTCAGCTTATAAAGTTTATAAAATTCTAGGACTTGCATATTTTAGGTATACCTAAGTTTTCATATATTCATACATAGTTACCTAATTTTTGTAGGTAAGTGAGAAAACAAACAATGCAATTTGTTGTTAGATTAGATATATTTTAACAAAATTTATAACTAGATAATGCAGAAATAGGTCTAATGAGATATATCTGTACTAGAAAACTAAAAAATATTACCTGTTAGTGATAAAAAACATCTTGTCGTTCTTTTTTGTTGGGTATGTTTACTATATATGTACGAGACAAAATTTCAAATTCATATACTCGTATTTTGTTTTAGTTGTAAAATAATATTTGTGTTAAAAATGAACCGAATGCTGTTATTACTTTGGGTTGTCGTTCTGTTTAAAGTTGCTGATTCGCAAGGTAATATATATGATTTGTTTTATGTCAAAGTACGAGGATATTACTGGTATTTTTTTTTTTAATATTTAACAGTACCTAGGGAATATTTATAATGAACTTACCTTTAACTTCCTGATTAAAGCATACATGCGTTAATTTGAATAATCTGAAAAAAGAAAAAAATATATTATAAAACATAACATTAACGTTATTTTAATATTTTATTATATGTATTATTATTATTATTTATATTACGAATATATATATATATATATATATATATATATATATATATATATATATATATATATATACACTTTAAAATTAATTGTACACTTGACAATAATTATAACAAAAAAACAATTTCATTATGTTTATGCAGTAAGAAGGATTTTAAATGATTTTACTTTACAAAATTTGTAAGTAACAATTTTGTACGCCAGAAAATCATATTAGTGAAACTGCAGATATTTGCCCATACCCAAAATTAAATAAAACCTTTTGTTTCGTAAATATTCACAAACTTGGGTCGAAGACAGCTTTATTTATTTGTTTGTAGCGCGAGTTTTTGCGTTAGGCTAGGTTATGATTATGTTTTAACCTAACCTAACGTTAAAATATATTTTAGAGTTAGAGCGTCACTTCTATATTTCCTATTGATTGAATGTGAAAATTAATAAAATGCCAGAAGTTTTTATTCAATTCTGAGGTGACAACAGCTTTCTGCAGCTTAACCAAAATTATAACAATGTACTATTTATGGAAGGAAATATTGGAACATATCACAAATTTAAAGTTGAAATAATACATTTTTACTTGAGTTGCATATAGCAATTTTCAAATCAGAGTGAACCTAGTGGTCGATTCGCAGCGGCCGATTCGATTTAAAGCAAGTGTTGCATAGCACAGACCGTAAATGTACTACGGACATCAAAAGTATTGTTATTTGATGGAAAACAAGAAATTAACAAAAGATTAATAATTTTCTGTTTGTCCGTAACATGTTATATATATACAGGGTGTCCCTTAACTTGGTGCACAAACTTTAAGGGCATATAATACTGATCAAAATGAGTAAAAAAAGCTCAGTCAAAATGTGTCCGATCTTTAATAGTTTCCCAGATATAACGCAGTGAAAAATGAGTTTTTACGAGATTTACCTTTGCTATCTCGAAAACTATAAGAATTACGATTTTGATTAATTGAGACTTTTTGTTTACCTTTGAGAGGTAATCTTAGATGGCCTTTTGTTATTTTATAAAAATCAAAAGTGAAATGTTGTGGCGACCTTGGTCAATATTTAATTTTCATATAACTACGTAACTATAAGAAATTGAGAAAAATGTTTCATATAAAATTTTATTGTTTTTTATAGTCTTTTTACTGACATAGACAAAATTTTATTCGATCGCTATCTTTGTCAGTTTTTCTTAGATTTTTCGCTTTTCTCGGAAACAGTTGAAGATCATTCCTATGTTGATGAAGCTTTTTTATTCATTTTGGTCAGTACTATATGCCCTTAAAGTTTTTGCTCGAAGTTAAGGGACACCCTGTATATATATATATATATATATATATATATATATATATATATATATATTATCAAAAGAGAAGTTTATATAACAAATATTATAAATAATATATTTTATTTTGGATAATTAGCAATAATACCCTGATTCATTTAAATATTTACATACAAGATAATAAGAAACGAATTTGAAGTGATAGCCGTATCGCGGACATATTTGATGGAGTACTTACCATATCTCCTCTGAGTAATATGATGTATATTTTGTTTAAATAAGAAAAGGATGAATATAATTTTTTGAGAATTTAGAGTGTTAAAACATTATTGGCACATATAACATCCCCTATCAATTTAAGGACAGGCCGTATCACATTCACATTTGGTAGGGTACCCCTGAGTAATTTAATACACATTTTGTTTAAGTATTCAGGGAATGAGATATAATAAATTCTTGAGAGTTTAGAAACAATCACCCTTCGCCACACATTCCTGTCTTAAGCACACTTCTTTCGCCTCGGCCACACTCATAATCGCATTCATACATGCTCTTCTTCTCTCCCAACTTGGAAACTTTCTCTCTTTTAGCACCCTACCAACCACATCCATCCACTTATACACTGGTCGGCCGCACAATCGAAAACCCTCAACTTCACCAAGATATATACGCTTAACAAGCCGTTCACTCGCCATTCTCTACACATGATCAAACCATCTCAACTGACTCACACCAACTCTCTTAATAACATTGTTTCTAACCATACATTCTTCATGCACCAAATTACCTATTTATAAATGAAATTTTATTATTTCTCGTTATTGTTTACAAGACATGATCTATTCACACTCATGTGGGCACAAATGAGAAATAAATAATGAAACGAAGTTTTAATACAATCTGTACATTCTTTTAACTACAAAGATAGTTGTCGATGGTCATAAATTTATTAACAAAGTTAATAAAATTATGAAAAAGTGTTCATAGATTAGTATATGGAAGAAGTTACTAGTTATTTTCAGACATTATATTAAACGAAAATGATTTTTTTAATTGCTTACAATTGCGAGCACAGCAAACTGCAATGAGCATTTTAAATTAATAAGTATGTAAAATAAACAAACAGATTTTTATGATATTAATCTGTTTAGCTAATAAATTTTTATTTATAAGTTTTTGTTGTATAAATTAAAAATAATAGAATTCTAAAGGATCTAAGTACAATCCTTAATATTTTTACGTAAAATAGTTTTATGAATCAGTCTTATATTGAAGAAATGGCAAAGAGCCAAAAAATGTGATTGGAATGTAACGCCAAAGATGGAAGTACTATTACATAATATAAGAAGCAGTGTAGGTAATAAGAGTACAAATATTCCTATCGGTCCTTTGTTGTTCATATTGCTTATAAACGACATTGTTGATGTCAAACATTCTGAAGTACTACTTTATGCTGATGATTTAAAAATCTTTTTCCATCGACCGTTTATTAATAGGCTATCTTAATGTATAGAAAATCATTCATTAATGACCCCTATTAATGCATGATTTTTTATTAATAAACGATTTATAGGGTGTGTTCACCACATGGAACACAGCATATATTGCTAACGCTAAGTTGTAGCAAAAAGGTAGACAGAATTAAAAATCATGCTTTTGACACTTACTAGCTAGGTATATATTCACGTAGCATACCTTTAAAATGAATTTGAAAGAGTAAAATTCCTCAAATAACATAAAAAACCGCTTGTGTCGTCTAGGATTAAGTTAACTGAACGCACCCACTGAAAACAATTGATGACAAAACTTATTGATTTTCTGACGTAAAATTTGACGTTCGATCAACCATTACTAACCTAAAAAAAATTTTCATGGAATAAAATTAGATTTTCCATTTAAGTAAGATACGGTCAACGAAAAAATATTGTAACTAACACGTGTGTTAATTGGCGATTAATGATCTCAACAATTAACGCGTGAGCGTAGCGAACGCGTTAAAATATCTCGATCATTAATCGCCGTCATTAACACACTTGCTAGTTAAATAACTATAAAACTATCAATTCTTTACATGAATGTTGTCTGTTGAAAAATGATATAGAGAATGTATTGGCTTGGTCTCAAAAATCTAAATTGTTTCTCAATTTCAGCAAATGCAAAATAATGAGCTACTTATTAAAATAAAATATTTATACTTATCCCTATGTCATGGAAAATATCAATCTCGATCGGGTTACACAGTTTACGGACATTGGTGTAATTCTTGATAGTAAGCTTCATTTCAATTTGCATTGTGATCACATAAAAAAGTCATCATTAAAAATATTAGGATTCATTATTCGTTCTTGCAAATCATTTCATAATCTGTCTACTTTACGACTGTATTATTCGCTAGTAAGATCAAAACTAGAATACTGTCTCCGTATATGGAATCTCCTATACAACAAATATGTAACTCAACTGGCATCTGTTCAGCAACGATTCGTTAAATATTGTTTTTATAAAAAGTATAATCACTATCCCAGTTTTGATATTACATATAATGAACTTTTATCTCATGTCAATATAATATCTCTGTATAATCGCCGGAAAATACAGTCTTACTTATTTTTGTACAAAACCATTAACAATGTTATTAATGACAGTTGTATCCTAGGCCATCATGCACCAAACATTCCTCGTTATCATCAAGAAATAAGTCAACTTTCCATTGTAATAAAGTTAGGACAAATTATGAAATGAAATCTCCAATCTTGCAAATGTGCAATAATTTTAATGAAATTTCTTGTAAGATAGATATATTGGCTGATGCATTCATTGTATTCAGACGAGAGTTGATCAATTACTTTAGATCTATAGATATTTAACTTTTAATAATTTTATTTAATTATAGCTGTTAAAAATTTTCTTCATAGTTACTTGTATTATTTTGTATTGTGTACTTTTTGCAGGGCTTTTATGTATTTAAACTATTGAATAACTATCCTGTAATTAGAACATAGTTCTGTTGAATTGTTCAATAAATAAATAAATATTAAAATATTTTAATAAGCAACAATGTTAATAAAAGAGAAGATTATTTTGTAAATATCTTTAGTAGGTATATAAAAATGTTATATAGATATTTTCAAACTTAAATACATCAAATGTATTTTGCAACGATTGCACATTCATTCTTCTCTTCTGTTTTAGGAACTTCAACGAGTGTAACGAACGACAACCTTTTATACGTGATCCAGTTGGCTTTGACAGACACTGTTCGTATGCTCATTGTGTTTCTCAGCTCTCTGCGAGCCTTGTTCAGCGCTCTGAATAATCTCAGACCTTTCTCTGGCTACCTAATGCCTTGGATCACAGGCCTTACCATAGCTACTCATGCTGCTCAAAGTTTACTAGCTTCTATTCGAGGATAAAGTATACTTATTGACATAATATTTCTGTTATAGATACTTGGCTATTAATATTATTTTAGATACTTGAGTATAAATATTTATAATGCACTACTTACAAATAATAAGTTAATAATATATTTATTTTATATAAGAAATAATTACATTTTACATCTACATCCGAAAAACCAGATATTCCATTCATTTCTTTATACATAGAGTAATTCAGGACCAGTGTAACAAACTTTAAATGTTTAACGATAAAAAAACGTTAATGGTGTCTCTATATAAGACGCCTCTGGTTGACATACAGAAACAGAAGAAAGTATAAATATGCATCTAAATAAGTAGTATCATCATACAAAGTTTCAAAATTTTAGTGCAACTAGTACAAGATTTATAAATAAAAATATGCCTGATGAGAGCACTTTTAGAGGGCTGTAACTGTGTAAAGAAAAGTTTTTTTTTGTACAAAATGACTCCAGGAATAAGCTGTTAAAATATTACTCTATATAAAGTAATACATTTAGATACATATAATAGTAATAAGGAAAAGATAAATTAAATATCATTTATTTTATTTTTGTTTACCTATTACCATGTGATTATGAGTCATTCAACCAATAATCATCAACTTTGGTAAATAGTGAATTTTAAAATTTAATATCACTATTCAAATTATTACCTGAAGTTATGTCACTTTTCATATATATATATATATATATATATATATATATATATATATATATATATATATATATATATATATATATATATATATATATACCGGGTGATCATTTGAAAACTTCCCACCTTGAATAACTCTTTAATTAATAAAATTATCAAAAATCACTAAAACAGGTCAATGTTATTTTGGAGGGGGACATTTAATAACCTATTCCAATCAGTTGGGAAACTTTCACCCTCCCCTCCAGCCATCCCCACCCCAAAATTTTAAATGGCACTACCCCATGTGTGATACATCATTTTAAAGGTTGTAAAATTCTCAATATTTTAAAGCAAAGAAAATTAAAATCGGCCGAGCCGTTCATGAATTAGAGACAAAAATGTATTCCCATTTTGAGTGGTTGATCAAGCCATATACCTACGTTTTGCTTTGAAACAAAAGAACGTGCGTCGTACAAGTTCAAAGTGTCAAGTGTTGTAGAATTCAGGAATTAAATATCGCCGCTTCAGATAACTTTAGATTACTTTGATTTGGGATAGCGTTTGTGCCAATTGTGTCACTGAAATGACATACACTTTAGAAGAGAGAATTGAAATAATTTTCATTTATGGAGCTGAAAATCAGTGTGCTCGACGTACAGCCAATGAATTTAATGCAAGACATCTAAATAAACATGTATCCCATCGATACGTTTTAGATTTGGTAGAAAAATTTGAAGAAACTGGATCAGTAGCAAATAAAAAAATCTGATGTGGACACCACACGACTTCCTTGTACGATTATTAAACTATACATATTTTTTTAATAAATAAATTACAAAATATTAATTTTAACTTCAAAACAGTAAGATATATAGCGACCATAAAGGGAGTTTTAAAAGAGAGTTTTGATTACAACAAAGAAATATTTGATTACAACAATGAATATAACTAATTTTACAACAAAAATATATTTGTTATTGTACGAATTATAAAATTGCACGTATTTAACGTAATTTGACATGAACTTTTTTTTAATTTTTTTTGTCCTAATCCATAGCAAGCTTTATTACAAAAAAATTATTTTTAAATTTACATATCTCGCTTATATAAAGGGCTAATTTAATAATACTTGATGTGCTAGACGCTAGAAATTAATTCTCTAAAACTTTTATTTGAAGCATTTATTTCTAAAATCAAAATAAAATCATTTTATTCAAGAAAAACTGTTAACAACTTCAAGTAATGTACCACTTCCGCTTAGCCTATTTTAACCAAAATCTATTATGTTCTTTTGATTGACATAAAAGTCTTATATACCAAATTTGAAAAGTTTTGGATTATATTTTAAATCAGTTTTTCATTAAAATCTATTATAGGCTTCATGTAAAGTACCACTTCTGGAAATTGTGTAATAACCAGAAAGGGAGGTGCACAAATAGATGTTATAGGAGTCCTAAATACAAAATTTCAACTTTCTACGGCTTACCGTTTTTGAGTTATGCGAGATACGTACGTACGGACGTACGTACGGACGTACGTACGTACAGACGTCACGACGAAATTAGTCAAAATGGATTCAGGGATGATCAAAATGGATATTTCCGCTGAAATCTGAAAACCGAAATTTTTCGCGATTACAATACTTCCTTTACTTACGTACAAGGAAGTAAAAAGGACACAACCTCGAATTGTGGAGGAATGAGGACTCTCAAATAGAAATATTAGGACAATTTGCTGCAAATCCTACGAGCTCAATTCGGCAAGTGCGCAACATAACTGGTTTTTCGTATGGGTCTATTCATAAGGTTTTAAAACTTCATAAATGGCATCCATACAAACATCAAAATTGCCAAGCTCTAAATGAAGATGATTTCGATAGACGAGTTCAATTTTGTGAACAAATGACTGTGATGATAAATACCACTCCAAATCTAATTCAAAATATTTGCTTCAGTGACGAATGTACTTTTTTTTGAATGGCTATGTTAATCGTCATAATTGTTATTGGGATGATGAAAACCCGTATCTATTTAGAGAAACGCATACTCAGTGGCCACAAAAAATTAATGTGTGGGCTGGTATACTGGGGGACTCGGTCATTGGTCCGTTATTTATTAATGAAAATTTAAATGGTACTATTTATCTCAATATGTTGGAAGATGTCATAGACCCCTTGATTACGGAAGCAATAGAAAATCAAGTAGACGACGAAGGAAACTTAATTTTGGATGAAAATCAAGTTTATTTTCAGCAAGATGGTGCCCCACCACATTTTGTGGGACCAGTTCGAAACTGGTTGAATAACAAGTTTCCAGAGAGGTGGATTGGAAGAAGAGGAGCAGTAGAGTGGCCAGCAACCCCTCTCGACTTTTTCCTTTGGGGCCACCTTAAATCCATCGTCTATCAAACTCCCCCAGTCAACATCGACGAACTGAAACAACGAATAACATCCGAATGCCGATTAATTCCGCGGCGAGTTTTCGAAAATGTTAGAAGAGAGTTTGAACATCGGCTTTATCATTGCCTAGCAACCAATGGAGCGCAATTCGAGCATCTATTACGATAAATTTAATTGTTTACGTTTGTGAGTTTTAGTTTTAGGTATTTTGTAAATTTTCCGGTTTAATACATTTTTGTCTCTAATTCATGAACGGCTCGGCCGATTTTAATTTTCTTTGCTTTAAAATATTGATAATTTGACAACCTTTAAAATGATGTATCACACATGGGGTAGTGCCATTTAAAATTTTGGGGCGGGGGTGGCTGGAGGGGAGGGTGAAAGTTTCCCAACTGATTGGAATAGGTTATTAAATGTCCCCCTCCAAAATAACATTGACCTGTTTTAGTGATTTTTGATAATTTTATTAATTAAAGAGTTATTCAAGGTGGGAAGTTTTCAAATGATCACCCGGTATATATATATATATATATATATATATATATATATATATATATATATATATATATATATACATATATATATATATATATATATATGTGGCGGATCAAGCCAGCTATGTTTTGTAAATATCAAGTAGCCGCCACGTTACTCCCAGCCATTGTTGAGCAGTTGTTACGAGGTTACCTCGTAACAGCTGCTAACAACGATATTCATTATAATTTAGATTTTTGACTATGTCATATTGAAAAATTAATTAAATAAATTTATTATATATTTCTACAATTTAAGATTCCCAGCGTATATTTTATATAGAGTTAAGGCTACTAGCTGCTACTCGCATTTATTGTTTTATATTGTATTTCATACCCTTCCATCTTCACATAACTTCAACACATATATTAAAGTGCTATAATTTCGGGAACAGAGAAAATATTGTAACTAAAATAAAAAGTGTACTACTTTAGTTTGCTGAAATTGATATATTTGTCAATGCCTCGTGTTTCAATTTTCCTATTTGAGAAATAATACCTACAACATTTTTATTCTTTTTGCATATAATTCTATTAGTGAAATAATACAATATTACTATATTGGTATGATCACTTATTGTATAACAAAACTGTTAAGAATAGCTTAAAAATTTGTACATTAAAAATAAATATTTTGCAACATTCTATTGCAAAATTAAAATTTCATGAATCTTCTTTTATTCGTATATAATAGGAGCCCAAAATCATATTAGTTTGGCCGACACAATATTTTACCCTAATGACATTTCATTTTACTTTCTCTATGCACGACAGCAGCGGGGTCTTCACGTAAAATCAAACGAGCTGTACAAAAAAACTCAATAAATATTTTATTCTTACAAAAATTATATTATTACTGTAAAAGGTACAATTTCAGCTTAAATTAACAATAAAAAGAAAATAAAAAAATACTTAAGCTTTCATGGCTGGGGTCTATGAAAGTCTGATTCTTTTTCGGGTTGTTGGGCCGTGATCTAAAAGGTGCTTTACAAACTAACGTTTCGCCTATCATTGTGTTAGGCATCTTCAGAGGATTTGTCTAAATTTAGACCATGGCCCAACAACCCGAAAAAGATTCAGACTTTCAAAAAGAAAATAGTTTCGATAACAATTTGGTTTCAAACTTAATTAAATTGACTATAACATACAAATCCGAATAGTTCAGCCACTTATAAATTTTGCAAAAAGTAGGCGGTGCATGATTCAACTGTTGACAAAACAATTGATACATTATTAAAATCAACAAAGTATTTGACATTTATTGTAAGTGATACGAGGGCCCTGACAGTCCAATCAGCGCGCGCTTTCCTCAATATTAATACGTCCGAGCGCTGTTAGAGGCGCTGCGTACGACATTTTTTCATTTTTGGGATCAAAGCAGTCTTTGAATTTGTGTTTGTTTTGCGTTATGTTTAAAAATCACGCTTTGCTTGTCATCCATTTTATTTGGAGTTGGAGTAAATAATTATAATCTGCGAGAATAATCATCAACTTGTTTTTTTCTTATTTTCGTCGTTAAGTGAATATATATTTCATTTAAATATTATGCAAACGGTAAGCAAAAATACATATATATATATATATATATATATATATATATATATATACATATATATATATATATATATATATATATATATATATATATATATATATATATATATATATATATATATGTTATAACCTACAATAATAGATATTTGTAACTCGTACTATTCAATTAAATAAACTTCATTAATTTTACATAAATTCTTCATAAAAGGAAGTTTTGTTTCCCGAACAACTAAGACAGACAGTTGGAAACGGCATAAAAAAGGAACTAAATTTTAGTCAAATACCGCAATCTGTATTACCTAATCATTTGTGGAGTGACTTCTGATCTCTGAGGAATGTACGTAATTATAAGTTAAATTTCATGTATATTTTAAATATTAAGTTCCAAATACAATTTTCTAGAACCTACACGTACAAGTAGTACATGTACTGCTCAACCAGAACTTCAACTAGTTATAAAGGAAATAACGCATCAAGGTAAATTTTGCAACCTTTGCATTACTGTCAATATCTTAAAGTTTAGTACAAATTACGAGTACTCACAACAATTATTCATCTTGTTCATTTCTATTTCTTAAATAATTTAGCACCAACAATACTAATTAGAATTATTATAGTACCATGAGAATGAAGGAATTAGAACTAATTATATTACTATTTGAAAATGCAGTTTCAAAATTAATTTCTTGTTTAGTGATTTTTATATTTTTTTGATATATTGTAAAATTTACAACACTTCGAATATGCAATCAAACAATTTAACATTTTCTTTGTTGTAATCAAAGAAATTCTTTGTAATAGCTTTGTATTTATTTTTCGTAGTTAAGTATTAGTTTTATTGAAATTAAATATTTTCATGATTTACATACGATCTCATTAAAATACATACAAACATGTAGAAGTTTAAACTATCATTCGTTTTACCAGTATCATGGAAAATTTAAAGTTAATTAGGTTTGCAGATATTCTTTAATGCTTCTCTATTAAAAAAACGTTTAAATAAAGATGTTTAAGAATTGATTACAACAAAAATTGTTTGATTAATACAAAGAAAACGATAGATTACAACAATGTAGTTGATTAATTTTAAACACATTCGGTAAAAATGTAGGTTTTTGTACTTTTAATATTCTTTTAGGGGTTTTTTTTGTAATAAATAAAATTTTAAAACATTTTGTTTCTAGTATTAACCATATGATTACATCTGAAGAAACTTGCCGTTATGAGAGAAAACTATCGTCAAGAAAAATGATTATTGTCGAAAATGTCATCATTGTATTATTAAATACATATTGTAATATTTATATAGGTAATAAAAATAATCGCGATAAATGTTGTCTTCATTTATAAAATAAGAAATAAATATATAATTATAAAACAAAATAAAAGTATATAATTGGATCAAATAGGCGCTGTGAATTTAGTTCGTCCGAGCATCGCTAGATGTCGCTAGTAACTTGGGTTGCCGGAAATAACCCATAGTGTCCCGTCTGGAGAAGGGTGGTCCGTGGTGATACGTTTTTACACTAAAATGGCTCGTCATAAACCATATAGTCAAGATTTAAGAAAAACCAATTAATGCCCATATGAACGCATTTCGGCACGATAAATTTCGATTTCACATTTGATTCCGCCTTCGATAGTACAAGGTATTATTAATGTGTTTAAAGAAAAAGGATATGTTATGGAAAGAAAAAATATACCACTCGCCCACAGTCAACTTCTAATGCTAATCATCCAGTGTTGTATAAATGCACGAAGTATAAAATACTAAATACAAGTATTTCAAATGTTTGATAAAATAAAAATACTTTTACTTTTAATTATTTAAAAATTGTTAAGATGTTACTGTATTGTAAAAATGTTTTTCAAATTCAACTTATTCGCGTATTTATATTTAAAATAAGCTCATACATTAACATAGGCAACTGTTTTTTCCAAATATATAAAAGTATTTCATATATTTGAGTATTTTAAATTCAAAAATGTATTTCAAATATAGAAAATTCATATTTTAATGTACTAAAATATTAAAATACTTGTGAAAAGTATTTGAAAAAAAAATACGAAGTACTTTTATTTCAAATAATTATTTCAAATATATATATAATTCAAATACTATACAACACTGTGATCATCGATCTTTAAGGAAAATTGTTAAAAAAAATCGCTGATCAAATGCTTGAGATATTACTGTAGAATAGCAGGAAATGCCCAGAAAACAAATTTTGGTATCAAACATTATAAGAAATATGAAACAAATAGGATACAAATTTTATAAGGTTATATTTCATGATTTCTCTGTTACAAAGGATTATTAGTATGAACAATGCCATTGTGTCATTAGGAATGATGAGTCCAAATTTGAAGTTTGCCTGGGAGATTATAGAAAACGCATACTGCGTACTTTTTCCAAGATATACCAGCCTGTTTGCTTAAAAAAGTGAGATTTCTAGTAGGCGTTATGGTTTGGGGTTGTATATTTGGAAGGGGGGTGGAGATAAGCTACATTTTATAAATGGCACTGTTAATGTTGATAAGTATAAAGATATTATTAAAGATGTTTCTTTACCATCCATTCCTTTATGCCAGTCGTCGAAGGGAGCTACGATTTTCAGCCAGACGGTGCCCCGTGTCATACGGCAAAAACTTATAAACCCTGGCTTGAAAATCATCATATTCCTACTCTAAAGTAGAGTTTAAGTAGTCTGGATTTGTCGCCAATTGAGTCCCTTTGGCATAACATGAAAAAGGATCTGCGTAAGAATCCGTCACGCACAGTAAACGAATTAAAAGTATAATTGCAACATGTATGGAATAATTGTTATAGAAACAATTTTATTTTTGTTCTTATTTTAAACTGAAATTGTATATTTTACAGTAACAATATATTTTTTGTAAGAATAAAATATCCATTTTTACCTTCCGTCACCTTTAAGTAAGGAAGGTATTGTCTTTGGTCAAAAAATTCAATGATGAGTTTTTAGTGAATAAGCATGTTTTAAGATCCCTATAATACGATTTTACCATTTTTACGATGATGTCTGTATGTCTGTCTGTATGTATGTATGTATGTATGTATGTATGTATGTATGTATGTATGTATGTATGTATGTATGTATGTATGTAAGTGTGTGTGTGAGTGTGTGTGTATGTGCGTGTGTCTGTTTGTGTGTGACGAAAGTTTCGGATCGCATAGCTTCAATACCACGATTCCAGAAATTATATTTTTTTCGTATTCCTCAAGTTTACATCCAGAAGAACAACTGATTAGATTATAACTGGTGAACCGGAAGTTGCCTCATTTGAAGATTTAACAGTTATATTTAATTTATTGACATTTAACGTTATTATAAGTTAAAGAATATATTATTATCTATACGATTTGATTGCATTTATACTTCATATTCAATAGATATAGAGTTAAAGAATTTTAAAGAAATTAAATTTTATAAATCAGCCAGCTATGCTAAACATGGAAACTATTAATATATTCATATAATTCAAATTGACAGATGTCAGTATCAATAAAAAATAAATTAATATGGCAGAGATAAGGATGCTGAAGTAGATGTTGGGGAAGACACGGAAAGATAGGTAAGGAAATAACTCTAGTGTTACAAGTTTCTAGAAAGATACAAGCGAGATGATTACATTGAATTGAAAATGTCATGAGGAGATATGGAGAATATATTGGATAAAGAATGAATATGAAATATGAATAATAGAAGCTTGAAGAAACAGAGGAAGACCAAAGATAAGATGGAAGGACTGTATTGCGGAAGACTTGAGAGAAAAGGAACTGAATGAGAACGACACGTAAAACAGAAATGAATGGAAGAAGAAAATAAAAAATAGCGACCCCTAACGAATGGGGAAAGCTAAAGAAGAAGAAGATGTTAGTGTCAAGTGTAATTTGCATAGTTTGTTTATCAAATAATTTGACTGGAAATTTAGAATCTTTTGCAAGAAAATTTATGAATGAAATTTATACATAATACACAGGATTGACGGAAGCTATTGTGCTGGCTACAACATATTTTTTATTTTTCACCTCTCGCTAAAGAGGTATTGGATTCATGCTAAAAATCGTTTATCTAGATTTTAATAATTAAGCACGTTTTAAGGTCCCTACAATCTGATTTTAACATTTTTACGATGATGTATATATATATATATATATATATATATATATATATATATATATATACATATATATATATATATATATATATATATATATATATATATATATATATATATATATATATATATGTGTGTGTGTGTGTGTGTGTGTGTGTGTGGATGTATGTGTGTGTGTGTGTGTGTGTGTGTGTATGTGTGTGTGACGTTGGAAAGACGATTACTCTAAAACCATAAGTTTAATAATTGTTTAACTACGTATTTCCCAATCGGACATTAATGGGAAGAGCTAAAAAGGTTTTGGTAACTATTGGACAACCGAAAGTAGCAGATTCTTGAAAAAAATCTTCTAAATATTATTTTCTGAAAATTTTTCTTGGTAATATTAAGGAAAGTTTAATTCTCAATGAGACAATTATTTTTTTAATTATATCTCGTATAGGTTTGAGGATATAGTATATAATAATATAGAATAATCTGTTGTAATAAATATCGTTGCCTAAAAAACAGTTGAGATATTCAAATGTTTTTAAATGGCAGATATATGCAAAATGTCAATGTCAAAAATCAGATTTTTCTGGGAGGTACGAATACATTTAATACATATTATTAATTAAATGTGTATTTAAATTATAGGTATCTTAATATTACATATATACTTACGAAATACCGCTAATACTGTGAATTTTACTGGAATTTTGGAATCTTTTGCAAGAAAATTTATGTATGGAATATATACATAATACACAGGATTGACGGAAGGTATTGTGCTGGCCACATTAGATTTTTTAACATGAATTAGAATATCATGAAAGAAATACGTGAATATTTTTTTGCATTGCTATTTATGATCAATTAACAGTACAAAATATTCACTTCTGTCTGTCAGGGTACTCTAATTCTATGTAAAAAATAACGTGTATTAATTTTATCTGTTCATGGCACTCTTGTTATAGCCATATTTTAATCAAATTAGTATAAAACTTTATACGATTTTTTCTTAAAAACTTCGCTATATGGTATGTAATATGTAATTCACGTTTTCGAGTAACACATCTTTTCGCAGTATTATAATTTATATTACATTTTAATGTTGACCTTGGGCATTCTTACTAGTACTCCTAGATAGTTATTTCACAATTTTTAGTCTCTCTTTCAGCATTTAGGAATAGTAAATTTTTATCATTAGTTAAGATATGTGTTTACATAAATATTTTATGCATATGAGTATATATACGAGACAGATATTTAAAAAAAAATTGTTTCGAACAATACATTGCAAGATAGATCAACAAAATGAAATATTTTTATATTACACTTTTATTTAGTTTAATTATATTTGTGAAGAATGGAATTGCGCAAGTCCCACCACCAGATGAAAGTAAGTGTAATTTTATTTTATTATCTCTCTTCACTGTGTTTCATTTAAAAATTCTATAGTTTTTAATGAATAAGCAAGTTTAATGTACTATTTTACAATACAGTACAATGTATCAATTTGCGTCTGTGTACACATGGTCAATCAGAAAAAGTATCTTTCTTTAAGTATAAACCTCATACAGCTAGCCTATTTTTTTCATAAAATTTTAATAATTAATGAACTTAAATAATTCACAATTAAATAGAGAATAGGAAATGACTATTATTTGAATTAATTTCTATTGCAAAATAAAGTTTATTAAATTTTTTAGCAACAGTATTGAGGGCTGCGACCCACTTTCTAAATAATTGGGGAAGGGTTAGTGTTGACGTCTGTAGGTCAAATAAAGCGTTCCACAAACTTTTTTTATTATATTGTTTTCATTAATACGCCTTAACTTTACATCTAACCCAAGAACTAATTTATGGATATTATTATCTTAATATTTCTCGAAATGATTTATTGTTTAAAATAAACCTTTTATAATTGTATGACACTAAATCTTGTTTCTAATATGGCCGCTTATCTTATTTAATAATTATTTGAATTATGATTTTTTTTATTCCCTGTGCAAATATTTTTATTTCACACAACATGTCAATTATTATTTTTCAGATATATTCAAATATCAGCAGAATAATTATGTTAATGGATCATTTTTATTAGCTAAACGTAGATTAGTTCATTACATAACATAATGCAAACATAAGTTTTGTTTTTAAAACGAATATTATTATTTATGTTGGAAGCTATAAAGATAAATTAAATTACGAAAAGGATTAACTACACTGTATATAAATCATAAAATTTTATTTTTAAAATGTCGTAAATTATCTTGGTTAATTATATATCACTTGTTTAAGGAGCGGTTTATTCTAAGCATCAGGTTTTGATCAAAATTGTTAAACATGTAACTGATATTCAACTGCGACCGATTCATAACTGCTCAACAAATATTATAAAAGGAAATGATAAAAAAATTAAACTTAGCAGTTAACGTAGCATATTTACCGTCAAATCCTAAGAATCTATTATGCCGATTATTATTTAATTATATTGTTTAATGTCAAATAGATTGATAGGCAAAATCAAAATAGAGAAATAATGGAGTAGTGTCCTTTGAGGACGTAAAGCCAATCAAAGTTAAACAAATATATGTAAATACTTTTTTTAGTATTTTTTCTTCTGAAACACACATATTTATGTTATAAATCTAAAATTTTGTGTTATTTTTTATAGAGGGTGTTAGAAAAAAAGGTAAAAAATTGAGGGTATATACATTTCGATGAGCTGATTCTCAATAAAAACGATTATTTTCAAAATTCTTAAAATTATTTCTTATTTTCCATTTAATTTTTTTTAGTGCGCCAATGCCACTATGAAATTTTTATTAAAGATAATGAATTATCTAATCACGTAACAGACGTTGAATAGGAAATAAATTAATTCGTAATTATTTCCTTTTCAACATCTGTTACGTGATTAGATAATTCATTATTTAAAAAAATTCATGTCGACAGTGGTGCACTAAAACAGTATTAAATAAAAAAGAAGAAATTTACCGAATTTTGAAAAAAAATATTAAGAATCAGCACATCGAAATGTAGAGACCCTCATTTTTTACCCTTTTTTAACACCCTGTATAAAAAGTGCCAAAATGATCCTAAAACACAGTAAACGTGTTAAGACTTACCGCTAATCAGTTTACATCGATTAGGATCATATTTTAAATGTTGAAAGTGGGAATTTTGTAATACAGTAAACAGTGAAAGTACAAACACGTATAATTAGAGTCGTGAGCTTATAAGAGAAATCCGCTTATAGATCATCCAGTGTGTATGTTTGAGTAGTATGACGTCACTAATAATTTGTAAACTTTGAAATTATTGTACACGTATAACGTCATCTTTTATATTAAAAGGCATGGAGAAGGTGTTGGATCAATACCTCAGGGGTGAAGTGCTCAAGAATTCACAACTTTATGCAAATCAGTTCGCTTAACAAAAAGCCAAATCGACAACTACGGCTCTACATAGCTTTTCAATAAAATTGAACAACACTTCCTATGAATCCATCGCAAGAGCGGCCTTTGCTAAAGATTTAGATCCAGCTGTAGTGGCATGGATAAAAGCTAAGTTAAACATATCGAACCATTAAAGCTTCACATGCGATTATTTCATAATTTCTTCATTGGTGTATTGTTATGTTATGGATGACCTCCTTAACAAGCTAACGAAACCTGGCTACAATTGCTAACAAATATGCAGATGGCGTAGCATTTTTAGTAAGACGAAAGGAGACATCAGTATCTAAATTAACAGAAAAAGCTATGGATCTTGTACAACGTCGGTGCCAGGAACATGAACTTAATGTGAATCCAAGAAAAACACTTCTTGTACCATTCGTAAGAAAAGAAAGCTAGCATTCAAAGCTGCATCATTGAAAGGCACCAGAATTGAGTTTTCAAAAGAAGTTAGGTATTCAGGAATAATTCTAGACCAAAAACTAACTTGGAACTCACATATTAAGAAAAATATTATGAAATCTGCAGTAGCTCTGAACACATGCCGCCGTTAGTATGGTGACTAAAATACAGCACAAGCATCGCTGCGGAAAAAACGATTAGCAGCTATCAATACCTGTTCAACTGCAGCACTGAAAGTAATTCTGGAGCTAACGCCTCTGCAAATTCAAGTGAAGGAAGAGGCGATGCTACAGGCACTTATACTCTATAGGACAAAATACCCCTAGATGAAATGGTTATACCAGTTTGTGATACAATGACGTTAAGATACAAGTTTGACTAGACGTGTAGGGTAATTAATGGTGATAGCCTTTAGTGAATAGTAGGAGTAGCCTTTCGAAAGGGACTCTGTCCTGGTTTACAGATAGATCAAAACTAGAGTCAGGAGAAACTGGAGTGGGAGTATTTAGTGTAGGTTACCAAATAAAATAATCCATACGCACTAATTTCCCAATATTTCAAGCAGAGATCTACTCAATAAATCTTTGCGCTAAAATAAACCTAAACAAATGTCAGAAAGGAGCAACAATCAACGTAGTGTTAGATAGTTAGGTTGCTTTAAAGACGCTAGGTGCCTTCACTTTCAAAGTTAGTCTGGAATTGCATGAATATCCTTCAACAGCTGGCCATACACAACCCCGTCACTTTATGGTGGGTACCGAGGCATGAGGGGTTCTAAGCAATGAAGAAGCGCATGGGCTAGCCAAAAGGGAGCCAAATTACCCGTTTACGGGCCTGAACCTTCTTATGGACTCTTGAAAGCCATATACAGAAAGAGATCAAAAACTGAGAAGATTCGGCCATACTTATATTGGAAAGACATTCCGGGTCTTAGTCAGTAGAAGAAGTTACCCTTTTCGAACCGGACTCACCCGCAGTGTTTTACCACTATCGCACTGCCGGTTGGATTTCAGCCATTGCTACATTTATTTATAAGTGGCCAGCTTATAGCATCCGAGTGTAATAAATATAAGTAGCCGTACATATTTTTTTATTACAAATCACACATTGTTGGTCGACGAGAATCGGACGCAGGGAACACGGTTTAGGTGACGTCATTGTGAGCTTGAGATGTGCGCTAACTCGCTCGGCCACCAAGTCGACTAAAATATTAATATTGCTCGTATTCAGTCGGGATAGCGATAATCTAGCAAAAATTAGCGCTACTTGTTAGCGTTAGATGCGTATTGAATAGTATTCATTTATTAAACTTACCACGCAAACGCTGTTTAAAGTAAGAAAATAACTGATATTTCTATCTGTATAGTATTGAAATCTCGCAGACTTCCTTTTGAAATGGAAATTATTACTTGAATTGATAGAAGATGTACCAGAAGTAAATATTATTAACCAGGTAGTAAATTTGTTAGAAAGTGTCGTTCGTTGAAACCAAACATGAGACATGCAATAATAGAAAACTGTACAATGTACAATTTGCAACACTTGGTGAAGTTGTTCTAAATATTTAAATATTTTGTGAACACTTGGCACACTTCACAAGATTTCAGTCTTTGAGTCAACCTCTCGGTCATTCATCAGAGACTGGCCCACTCAACCAGAACCACAGACGCGTTTCGCTCTTCTTGGAGCTCTTCAGTGTGGTGTACTGACGCCTCTTTCGAGGCCTGAGACTAGTTGAGTGGACGGATTATAAACATCCCAAAAAGATTTTTCAAGGCAGCAGAGGTAACTAACCATATGCAGAGCCATCTATCAGGAAAACCGCGAGCTTGGCTAGCAGAATTATAATACTAGAAAACTTTACAATGTACAATTTGCGACACTTGGTGAAGTTGTTCTAAATATTTAAATATTTTGTGAACACTTAACACACTTCACAAGATTTCAGTCTTTGAATCAACCTCTCGGTCATTCATCAGAGACTGGCCCACTCAACCAGAACCACAGACGCGTTTCGCTCTTCTTGGAGCTCTTCAGTGTGGTGTACTGACGCCTCTTTCGAGGCCTGAGACTAGATGAGTGGACGGATTATAAACATCCCAAAAAGATTTTTCAAGGCAGCAGAGGTAACTAACCATATGCAGAGCCATCTATCAGGAAAACCGCGAGCTTGGCTAGCAGAATTATAATAATAGAAAACTGTACAATGTACAATTTGCGACACTTGGTGAGTTGTTCTAAATATTTAAATATTTTGTGAACACTTAACACACTTCACAAGATTTCAGTCTTTGAATCAACCTCTCGGTCATTCATCAGAGACTGGCCCACTCAACCAGAACCACAGACGCGTTTCGCTCTTCTTGGAGCTCTTCAGTGTGGTGTACTGACGCCTCTTTCGAGGCCTGAGACTAGTTGAGTGGACGGATTATAAACATAAAACACAAAATATTTAAATATTTAGAACAACTTCACCAAGTGTCGCAAATTGTACATCCGTCCACTCAACTAGTCTCAGTGCCTCGAAAGAGGCGTCAGTACACCACACTGAAGAGCTCCAATAAGAGCGAAACGCGTCTGTGGTTCTGGTTGAGTGGGCCAGTCTCTGATAAATGATCAAGAGGTTGATTCAAAGACTGAAATCTTGTGAAGTGTGCCAAGTGTTCACAAAATATTTAAATATGAGACATGCAGCTCCCCATTAGTTCGCTACATGTTTTGACGAAATATTTCTCTCTGGCTGTTTCTTCTAGCGCTATATCAGCGCTAGATTCTAGCAATCCGTTCAATTATCTTGTTAATCTAGCGCTGGCTAGCGCCAACTTTGCTGAACGCGAGCACTAACAAGTTTAAGTAGAAGTATGTTAGCACCTATATTATAACGAAATATATCAGTGTTTGAACATGTTGGACCCCTGTAGTCATAATTTATAAGTGATAGTATTTTTAATATACATACGCGTATTCGAAATGCGTTCAAAAATTATTGGAGCTATGATTGATATACAGTAAAAAATTTGAAAGACGTTTGGTTTTACATTTGCTAATAAACTTACCAGTTGCTTTACTTTTGAATTTTTAATGCTGTTATTGTAACATATATTTTTATAATAATAAAATAACAGTAGTATCTTATGTACTCTCACAAAAACTAAGCAAACGACACTTCTGAATTTGTCAGAATGGGCGGAGCAAAAATTTGAATTCATATAATTCGTATATAACCTTGATCGGACATCTTTCAAAAATTTTACTGAACATATAATTATTAGGTCTGGAATCCTAATCCGCTCAAAGAACTCTCCATGATAGTGCACAAACTTCTCTCAGTGGTCTCGCCATTGTAAGAAACATTTCTGGAGAGCTTCTTGTCGAATGGTCTTCAGCTAGGCCGTCGCATTCCGCATATCTTCTTTTGACTCAATTTGGGTCCCTTTCAGCGGCATTTTCAGCTCTCGGGGTCATTGGGTGCCCACTCCAGCATGTCTTGTGAGATTTCCAGACGGAGTTGCTTCTGCAACATTGTTAGCAGCTTTGGCATGAATTTGGCCAAACTCTCCTTATGCCCAAATCCTTTGTCAAAATGGTATGTATCGATCCAATGCTTACATCCACCTCGTCCGCAAGTTCTCGGATATGGATAGTTACACGACGGTCCTGCATGACCAAAGTCCGCACTTGGCCATTGACATTCTGAAAGCCTATTGAATCTTCTGAATGGTTTCAACTTGAGTATAGCCAAGCTTTCGACAAAATATAATCTGACGAACGTTCACTAGATTTACTCGTAGGCCGACTGTCAGCGATCGAATATGTTTGCGGACGGGTAGAATACTATCCGTACTTCATTTGTTTACGCGGGAAAAATTAAGATCCAATATATTTTGTGCTCACCTCGTATGCTTATGAAGTAATCATGTGAACATCTTAAAATATAGGGTATAACAGAAATAAGTACATTAAACTTAAACAGTGATAGAACCGTTGAGTGCAACAATATTTCTTAATATTTTTAAGTTAAAATTCTTCAAAGTTTTGTCAAAAATATCATTACCATCCTATGGTTGAATAATGGTATATTATTCAATGAGCATGTAATGTATGCTAAACATTCGAATGAGTAATAGCCATTACATGCGAATAGAATACTATACTTTACATACAACCAGAACCACAGACGCGTTTCGCTCTTCTTGGAGCTCTTCAGTGTGGTGTACTGACGCCTCTTTCGAGGCCTGAGACTAGTTGAGTGGACGGATTATAAACATCCCAAAAAGATTTTTCAAGGCAGCAGAGGTAACTAACCATATGCAGAGCCATCTATCAGGCAAACCGCGAGCTTGGCTAGCAGAATTATAATAATAGAAAACTGTACAATGTACAATTTGCGACACTTGGTGAAGTTGTTCTAAATATTTAAATATTTTGTGAACACTTTGTATGTATGCTAAACATTCGAATGAGTAATAGCCATTACATGCGAATAGAATACTATACTTTACATACAATTGTCAAATAAGAACATGTCAGTAACATATATTTATTGAAAAAAAGTGTTTTTTTCACTGAGAAATACAAAATAAAAATGTTTATAGTCACAAATCTAGTTATCGTTGGAAACAAAATTATGTAGTGATTTGACATTCAACATAAAATCAGCTACAGTTTAAGCTTAAGAAGAAAATAAAAGTATAAAAAATGACAAATCTAGTGAAACTTTTGATTTTTATGTGGAAAGAATTAGTTATTAAAAGCAATTTTGTTTGTAATATTTGAAAGGTAGGATTTTAATTTGACGTAACGATTGAATAATATTGTTCCATCAAACTGGCAATATTATTCAATTAGCAACAATAAAAAAGGTCATTAATTGATAACAATCTGTTGTATTATGGGTATATTATTTAACAGTTGTGGATAAAATAATTTTCCACCACCTGCATTTCGGGACTATTCTGCATCTACAAACAGCTGTTTCCGTTCTGACTGCGACTGAATGCAATGAAAGAATGAATAAATATCAACAAAAAAGAAAAATTAGAAACTGGTGAATAAATTGATAGATACACCAGAAGATGAAACTATACACAAATCGGGGTAGATAAGTGTAACGGGAATGCAAGCAGTATTTTTATATCCCACCGCTGCCACCACTTTTATATAACAGGTTGGCGAGTTATTATTTTTACATCCCACCGCTGCCACCAAAAGTTGTAACAGGAATGCAAGCAGTATTTTTATATCCCACCGCTGCCACCAAAAGTTGTAACAGGGATGCAAGCGGTATTTTTATATCCCACCGCTGCCACCAAAAGTTGTAACAGGGATACAAGCAGTATTTTTATATCACCCCGCTAGCTACCAAAAGTTGTAACACAATTACAAACTGTATTTGTACATCACATCGGTAACTAGCAAAATTTGTACCAGGTACGGTAGGGACAACAGAAATAGGTGATCGAGATGGGTAGCGTTTAACACTGCTTAGTTCTGCACAATATGAAAATTTATTTGACCCGAGAGTAAAACACTAATTTTATTAATGTAAAAACTATTAAGGTCAAAGGTAGCGGAAATGCTGCCACCACTATCCGTATTTTAAAAGTCCTCGGATAGAAGGACGCGGCCAAAACGGGTTAAAGAAAACAATCAATTAAAATTTGAGTAGTGTCACTAAGTAATTCAATTGATATTCACGCGTTATTTTACGGGTCACTAAGACACACGCTGGAAATGGGTATGAGGCAGAACAAACACGTATTTCCAACAATAACAAAATTATATAATCTTTAATAATTCTCCGCGAACAAATAAAATTATATAAGCCAAATAAAACTACAACGCGATCAATTGAATCTATATAAACTCTAAGTTCTTAATCTCTAATTCACAAAATCAAAGCCTTTTACATCGATCTACAAATCTTTCAATAGCGATTCACAAAGAATAAAACAAAATCAAATACAATTACTTACATGAGTAAAACACACAGTTATACCAAATCACACCACGATGAGAGAGCCCACAGTACAATTTAATTGGTTATTTCACACAGAAATACCAAGCTCAGTCTAAGACACACAGTCATAGACATGAACAACAAAAACAATCAGACAACAAGTCTACACGAAGTAAGACAACAAGCAACAAGCAAAACAAGTAAAACAACAAGGAAGAGTCAGAGTCAAAACTCTGACTTTATACTCTGCAAGGGTAGAAACCAGTGATTCTCAAACCCCTTAATTTCGGCTCATCTCATCTATAAAACTCGAGACAGTTTACAGTTTCTTACGAAAACTTATTATTGTTCACTGGACACCAAGTAACGGACGAATACTTCTAAGAACTCAACAGCTCCGCACAAAGCTCTATCCTAGAGACTTTTTGTAACATCCGTCCAGAAACATAATTTTACCCTGTCTCATAAATACTTCAGCCTAAAGATAACACAAAACTACAATTTTAACGGAAAACTTTCTACGCAACAAATACGTAATAGTCGCTACGCCGGACTATTACATAAGAGATAAAATAGACCTCGATTAAGGTAACAAAAAATAATACTTTTAAATTTTATGTTACAACAGTTTGGACAATTCTAAAATGATAGGACATTTATAGGATGCAGTCGACCAAGAATAACTCTACAATTGACGGAAGAAGAAAACGCATAGAAATAATTAAAAGTGATGCAGACTTAAACGAAATCACATAAATGTTCAAAATGGTCACCGTGATTGTCAATACAACATTGAAGACGTTAACAAAATAATGTAACTGTTGTTCTTTCAATATTCTCCAAATTGACATACGTGGCACTTTGTGTGCTATTCTTCGAGTACTAGACCCTGGCTGTGCCTCAACACTGTCCAAAACATCCTTTCAATATTCTCTATTTGATTAGGGTGTGTTCTACCACGATCTTAAGCAGCAGGCTTAAAGGATTCATGATTTCAGAGATGCTGAACAACAGGTACAAAGGTGCAAACGTTTAGAAGATGACTGTTATACAAACCTATAATTAATACAATTAGATCCGACTTGAAGCAAAAGTTTATTAGAAAATTTACCGATCATGAAAAATGATGATAAGATTAAAATGTCAAAACTCACACAACAAAATAACAACGCAACTTACATACTAGATTCTTATTCAAACAACATTTTCTCCCCCTCGAAAAAGGTGACACTTTTTCTCAAATTTCTAGTTAAGGATACATTTTCAAAATACATAATTTAGCCACTGGACACCGAAAAATGCTGAATATTGTTTTTATATCTGCTACCCGAGTAATTTCATTGCTTCCCGGATAACATTTGTCTACTACGCCTTTATTCCATCTTCCGCGAGGAATATTTTTGTCGATTATTATCTCTTGTTTGTTTGCTTGTAAACCATTTATTACGTTTGTTTAGTAAAGGTATATACTCTCTCATCCACCTTCTCCAAAATTCCTCTATTAAGCTTTATGCCATTTTCCATTGTTTTCGTACATGTAAATCATTGCAACTAAAAATTCCTGGAATCGAATCACAATTTGAGCCCTTTAAAAAGTGATTAGGCGTCAGTGCTTCTAGATCTTCATGATTGTCCGAGATTCTTGTCAAAGTTCTACTGTTTATTAGATCTTTTGCTCCAATAAGAACAGTTGAAAGCACTTCTTCACTTAAATTTTTTGATAATAATGTTCCTGAAATTGCCCTTTTAATATTCTGTATCATTCGTTCCCAGCTGCCTCCCATATGTGGTGAAGCGGGTGGAATAAATTTCCAATTTATATTTCTCATGGCTAATTTTGATTTTATTTCATTCTGCTTCATATCTTGAATGGCCTAAGTAGTTCTCCTCTAGCACCATGAAAGTTGGTGGCATTGTCCGACAATATTTCTTTTGGGGTACCTCTTCTTGCTACAAATTTTCTTATAGCATTTATGTATGAATCTGTGCTTAGATCTTGTGCAATCTCAATGTGTACTGCACGAATGGTCCTGCCGTTACGTTTCATCTTACTTTGTTTTATCGTAACTTCCATAGGGCTGAAATAATCTATACCTGTATAGATAAATGGACGTACCCGCGGTTATAATCTTTCCACAGGTAAATTTCCCATTATTGGAGGTCGTGGAACTGATTTTCTTATTTGGCAAAATATACATTTTCTTATAATTTCTTTCAACTTAACTCTTACTTTTATAATCCAAAATTTTTCTCGGATGTTATTCAAAGCTATATCAAATCCAAAGTGATTTGCTTTGCGATGATAATAATTCAATATTAATCCACTTACATGATGTTTACCTTCTAAAATTATAGGATTAATAGTGTTTTTGTTTAATGTTTCTAATTTTGATAATCTTCCTTTCATTCTTATTAAACCATGGTCATCCATATATGGTGTATACTGAAGTAATTTACTTGATTTCGATAACGCTTTATTTTCTTGTAACTGACGATATTCTTCGGAAACATTTCATTTTGAGGTAAACGACATATATTCAATTCCGATATATTTAATATTTCTTGAAACAAAATGACTTTTGAAGTACCATCATATTCTTGTGATTTTCTTTTGTTTGCCCAGTTTATAATCCATCCAATTGTTCGAATTAGCTTCTCTTTTTTTGAGAAATTTGTAAATTCTATGAGATGTTCGTCTTCTCTCGTTATGTTATATAACGTCTCATTGTCGACTTCTTTATCTTTGTAAGTTATAATTTCTTTGGGCCACTTAGATTCTTCCAATTTAAGAAATTCTGGACCATTGAACCAACAACTTGTGTCCGTAAAATTAATAGGAGCTTCAAATCTTGTTGCTTCGTCTGCTACGTTTTCTTTAGATGAAATCCAGTGCCACTGTTTTAAAATAGTACTCTCTAAAATTTCTCCTACCCGGTTTGAGATATAAGAAGGGTGACGCTTATCAACTGATCTTAACCATTTTAATACGATTTGAGCATCGGTTCAAAAAAATACTTTATCAAATTTAATAGTATGTTCTTTAATAATTAGTTTTGCTAATCTCGTATCCAGTAAAGCAACTTGTAATTCAGCCTTAGGAATTGTAAGTCCTTTCAAAGGTATTACTCGTGCTTTCGCAGAAACCAATGATAAATATACATCTTCTTCAGTAGAGCTTCTTATGTACGCTACAGCTGCGTAAGCCTGCTCACTAGCGTCACAAAACACATGTAGTTGTCTTTCATGTACATTTTTCTTTACTTTGCAATAAAGTCTCGGTATCTTCAGTGGTTTCACAGGTTTTAAATATTCTATCCATTTCAGCCACTTCTTTTCAGTTTCTTTATCGATAGTATCATCCCAGTCGATTTGTTTTCTCCAAACTTCTTGTATTATAATGCGTCCTTTTATGACAAATTTTGTTAAATTTTGTAGAAAATGGCAATACATCTTCTTGTATGTTCCACATCATTCCTAAAATTCTTTCATTTTTGACGTCATTGTTTGTACTCTCATTAAATTCTTTTGTTACTCCTCTTAAATCCTCAGGAAGATGATTTAAAACTTCTTTTAAATTACTTAACCAATTTCTTAGTAGAAATCTTCCACTTTCATGGATCTTTCTAATTTCACAAATAAGTTTCTTCGCCTCTTCTACTGTGCTGGTACTGTCTAGATAATCGTCTACATAGTGAAACTTTGTTATTTCTTGATATGCTCGAGGGTACAACTCTTTAAAATCTTCAGTATTTCTGTTTTTGATGTACTGAGCGCAAAATGGTGAAGAAATCGCTCCAAAAATCATGGCTTCCATGACGTAACAATCAGCTTTTTCTCTTGAATTTGCAGACCTCCATAAAAACCTTTGGGCATGTTGATATTCTTTCCGAATTATAATTTGATGGAACATTTCCTTTATATCAGAAGAAAATGCTATTTCTTTCTGTCTAAAATTGAATAATGTTCCAATTAGACTTGCCATTAAATCTGGACCTTTAAGTAATAGATCATTTAAACTTTTTCCATTCGTTTTGGCGCCTGCATCGAAGACAAAACGAAGTTTTCCGGACTTATTTGGATTTATAACTCCAAAGTGTGGAAGTTACCATATAGGACCACCCGTGACTAATTCTTTTTCTTCTAACTTTCTTGCGTATGTCTTCTCTTCATAATCTCGAATTTTCTCGCAGTACTCTGTTAAAAATTGTTTATTTTTATTGAGTTTCTTCTCCATTACTAATAATCTTTTATATGCCAATTCGTAGGAATCTGGAATTGATGTTATGTCTTCCTTCCATGGTAGACCGATTTCCCATCTACTATTTTTCTTGCAAGCAGTTTTCTTCATAATATGAATAGCTTTTTCCTCTTCCTTAGTTAAATTAGATTTTCTTGTTACTATTCCGAAATTTTCTATTCTCATGCTTTCTTTTACTAATTTATGCAATATGTCATCGCATTCGCTACTGATATGTATCACATCCGCTTCGGAACCACTACCAATGCTAACTCTGCCGTTTACCACCCAGCCTAGACAGGTGCGTGAACTTGGCAGCAACATATTTAAAAAAATTAATACAAATGCACTTAATCGATTGTATTTCGTTTGTATTTCATTGTATTTTACTAAATATTATTTGTATTGCGCAATTAACGTTAATAAATTGCATTTTATTTTTATTCTGCCAAGTTCACGCTACCAGCAAAGTTTGCTTAATTTTTTTTTTTAATTTCACAAATCGTTTGTATTTCGTTTGTATTCCATTGTATTTCTATTAAAAATTTTGAAAAAAAATTCTACGGGAAGTTATGAAAATATCATTTTTATGCTGCCAAGTTCACGCTAGCAGCAAAGTTTACGTAATTTTTTTTTTAATTTCACAGATCGTTTGTATTTCGTTTGTATTTGATTGTATTTTTAATAAAAATTTTGAAAAAAATTTCTACCGAAAGATATGGCAATTTCATTTTTATACTGCCAAGTTCACGCTAGCAGCAAAGTTTACGTAATTCCTTTTAAAAATTGCACAGATCGTTTGTATTTCGTTTGTATTCCATTGTATTTCTAGTAAAAGTTTTGAAAAAAAAAAAACTACGGGTAGTTCTGACAATAACAGTTTTATGCTGCCAAATTGACGCTATCTACTTCACGTATTTTTTGTTAATTTCACAATTTCTTTTTTGTTTGTATTCGAATGAATTTCTAGTGAAATTTATGCAAAAAAATTGCACAGACCCAGCAAACACATGTACAGGATGTCAGGATTTTGAAGGCCACCATTGGGATCTCGGAAACTATAAGAGATACGACTTTGGTTAAATGGGACATGTAGTGCGTCTTTGAGGGGTCATCTCAGATGTGCTTTTGTTTTTCCAAAAATTCTCATGGGAGTGTAGTTAGCGACGCATTGTTCAGCGACCGGGCAGTGTATGTCTACTGTTCTGTAAAACCGTCCGGAAATATGAAAATACGTATAATCATCAATTTAAAAGATTATGTGCCCAAATTTGTGATGTATGGGGTGAAATTAGATAGTTGCATACATATATTGGCTAATTATTTTAATAAACTATAAAATAGTTGAATAATATCTCCTCCATATACTTATAAATATAATAGAGAAATACAACAACCCTACGGGCTGAACAGTGACTTTATTGTACAGGGGTAGTTAACAGGACGCCTAGATTCCTAATTAAATATATTTTGAAGTGTTACAAATAAACAATTTTTAACATAATTTGTCCATGAAACAGCTGGCGCATTTTTAGGCCCTTGAATTATTTTTCTACTGATAATCATTTCCCAGTTATCCTGCCCTATTAAGATGAGTGGCTTCACATTGACGTAATCTTCAATTTTATATTTTGAATCTGATACCAAATAATTACAGTTTTGTTTTATTTTCTTCAGATTTAATATCTGTGGTGTTAAACTGAGACAGGCAACTGTTCCTACATTTTTAAGCTGATATTTTTTAGGGCAATCTTTTCCTTGAATATTAAACGATACTCTTCTCGAACTAATTTCTTGTAGAGCACTGTCGTTCATCCATCTTAGTTTTAATTTTTCGTAAGGCTCATTCAATCCAATACGACTGGCTAATTCTTCCTGAATAAGACTTACAGTTGACCCTTCATCTAATAAAGCATAAGTTAGAACAGTTCTTCTTGGCCCAGACACATACACTGGTAAAACCTTTAATAGAATTTTGTTCGCGTTTATTGTCGTATGGCTCACATTCTCTACATCATATTTTTCTTCTTCACGTGGAGAATCACTCTTTGTCTTGTTCAAATCCATAGAATTTTCTGTATGTAAATGTCGGTGATGATAATATTCACATCTCTTTGTTCCACATTTTCTTCGGCGTCGACATTTAAATGCTCTATGATGTCCTTGTTTCAAACAGGTATAACATAAACCAAATTCTTGAATCTTTTTTCTTCTTTCTTCGACGGGCAGTTTGATAAATCTTTTACAATCTTGGATAAAATGTCCTTTACATATAATACACGTTCGCTTTATATCTTTTTCAGTCGTAGTTAGCACATTTTCTCGATTATCTTTATACTTCCAGGCTTCTTTACCGGCTTCTTTTTTATCAGGTTTCATTTGACTTGAAAAGTTACAAACAGAATTAATTAGATTTGATCTTTCTTTTAACCATTCTGCCATATCTTGTAAATTAGGTTTCTCTTTTCCATATGTGGATTGTGCCCACTGCAGCTTCCAGCTGATTGGGAGTTTATATAAAACTTCATCAATCGTTTGCATATTAGTTAATTGATCTTCTAAGTCGAGACGTATCATGTTGGTAACAAGTTGCTGAACTACAGCTGATAACTTTACGACTGAATCTATCTGATTTTCTTTAACAGGTGATGCATTCTTCAACCTCCATATTAAATTTTTCAAAATATGATGCGGCTGTCCATATCTGTTTCTTAACATTTGTATCACATCATCTGCACCTTCTGGATTTATCAGAAATCCTTCAATGATCTCCCTAGCTTCTCCCTTCAAACACCGACAAAGCCTTATTATATTTTCTCTTTTTGAAAGTCCACATGTTTCTGTTGTTTCTAAATACTCCGCATAAAATGCTGGCCAATCTTCAGGCTTTCCACTAAAATACGGTAGATCTTTATTTACTGCTTGACGGGTTGACAGTAGCTTAATATTTTCAGTCATATTTGCTTTTGAATTATCTAACGCTTCAATAGCTTTTGTTAAAGCTTTCATCACATTATTATCTCTTTCATAATCCTTATCATCTTCAATATTACCTGCCATCCATTTTTTGTATTTTTAACATATTCAGTGACATATGCACGTTTATTGACAGATAAATTTTCATCGCTCACAACGTCGTCTGAAATACTCATATCACTAAACTCTTCGACAATTTGAGCTTTCTTCAATTGATACTCCTTTTCTATTAAATTCTTCTCAATCTCATCTTCTTGTCTTTCTCTTTCTAACCGCTTCATTTCATATTCTGCAATCTTTTTTGCCGCTTCTAATTCAATTTCAGCTTCTCTACGTTTTCGTGTACTTAGTTTACTAGATTTACTCTCTTTCGACTTCTGACTAGTATCCTGATGTTTCTTTTCGCTGACAGTTTCTTCATCTTTCTTACTCGTAGCAGGAATGGGTTCCTCTTTAGATTGAGTTTGCGTGTTTTTCTTATCTTCTTTCGAAGTCTTTTCCCAATAACAAACCTATAATTAATACAATTAGATCCGGCTTGAAGGACCAGAAATTATGTTATACAAACCTATAATTAATACAATTAGATCCGGCTTGAAGCAAAAGTTTATTAGAAAAATTACAGATCATGAAAAATGATGATTAAGATTAAAATGTCAAAATTCACACCAACAACATAACAACGCAACTTAAATACTAGATTGTTATTCAAACAACAATGACGATTCAGAAACCGTTCCAAATATATTTGTTGGCTTTGGGTAGCGTTTCCCTGAGTTTCACTATAGGCCAGCACAATGTCTGTACGCTCAATATCCGTCAAGGCAGGCATTTTTACTGATTGTAACTTTTATAATAATTATTAATCGATTTTGGAATAACGATAATCGACTGGAATTTGGTTGAGGGAAGAATAAAATAGTCGGAATGCAGTCTGACTTGATTTAACCATAAAGATGATCATTGTATGATGGAAACGTCGGTTTTAAATCAAAACAAACATCTTTAGACTGCGTTCCGACTATTTTATTCTTCTCTCATTATTTGATTTATTTCTCAAAATTTATTTGAATATTTTGTCAACTCACGTTTGTAAAAAACAATTGTTTCATTGTTATTCCTACTAGATCATATTATTATGAAAATACTTATAGGACTCGTTAATTTATGGAGGGGTTTTTACCACTCCATAAATGCTAAAAAATGAATTTCGAAAAAAAGTTATTAAAAAATATTGTTGCATCTGTTACATCCTGTATAATCCCGGAAGCATATTTTTTCCGACTTTTTCTTGATTTTTATAATAATACAAATAGTACACGAAGTACGACTGATTATGCCACAATTAATGTAGCGTAGAAGAAATATTACTTTCTATCCTTGGCCTTGTAAGAGTTGTCATGTTCTATTATAATAAAAACTAAAACGGTACATTTCGATAAACAAGTTATAAATTATTCTTTGCATACACATAACAATAAATTTTTATAATATTCGTTTATTTTTTTAACGTCAAGAAAATTTATGAAATAGTTTTCAATGTTTTTTTTTTATTTATTGCGTGTCAGAAGCATACAGAATAGTACAAATATCTATTATTAAAGAATAAATAATACATATTCCTGCGGCACATTGTTCGGAGTAGATCCTATTTAGTCGTAGATAGTCTTACCATGTAGATGGATATTGTCAGGGTCTTAAGAAATACTGTCTAGTATAATGTTTTATCGTCATCTATCTCTCGTGTGCTCCTGCAGTAGAATGATTAGCCGGTATAAAGAACCGTTACTCAGGGGACGCTTGAATGTTCTACGGCAGTCACACACGCTTCATAGAGGCTCTTTCTTGCTGCCCAGTTAATGTTGTTGATGTAGGTTTTAAAATATTAAAAATATATTACCATTCTGGCGTATACTTTCTTAATATAATAAAACTGTAACAATATATATATATATATATATATATATATATATATATATATATATATATATATATATATATATATAATTATAGAAAATAGTGAAATATTTCTAACTATGGTGAAAAATAAATATAAAGCAACAATTCTTATATCATTAAAAAAAAAATTAAACATCAATTATGTGTTAATTTAGAAGGATGTACTTAGTTTATTGTATGTCGTATCTCGGATAATAAGCATCGCTTTTTTACACGTCACTGGATAGGCAATAAAAATATCTAAGTTGTTATTCCATATTAATAGTTTAGAAAGTATTAAAGAAAGTCTGATATGACCAGTATTACCTTTCGTCAGTTCTATGTATTTTGATCAAATTCCATACAGAAAGTCTCTTGCAAAAGATTCTATATTTCCAGTACATTACCTTTGCCTTAGTTCTGTGTATTTTGTACAAATTATATACTGACATACAGTTTCTTGCAAAAGATTCTACATTTCCAGTAAAATTATAATACAAACGTACTATGTAAATTCCGTAGTTATAGCTTTATATCCATTAAATACGAAGTATAAAATGCACACAAATCGTGTAGAGAATATAATATTCTTTAATATTTAACATATAACATCAAAAAATGATACTTAACCGCAGTTTTTCAAGAAAGGGTACATCCGGTTAACCAATTATAACCAAAATCTAATCACCTCTTCTTTTTATGTAAGCTTGAGGAATACGAAAAAATTATAACTTTTGGTATTATGGTACTGGTTATACGATCCAAAAGGACCGTCTCTCTATCTCTCTCTCTCTCTCTCTCACTCACACACACACACACACACACACACACACACATATATATATATATATATATATATATATATATATATATATATATATATATATACGCACACATACATACATACATACATACATACGTTTTTCGTCATTACCTAGTAACCTATGAGAATTTTTGGGATATCAAAAGCAGATTAGAAATAGCCTGACCAAGGCAAACAAAAAGTCCCATTTAACCGAAGTCGTGTCTATTTTCAGGATCCCATTGGCGCGAGTACCTAATTTTATTTACTTTCAGCATCAATGTATTTAATTTTTGTAATTATTATGTTTTTTATTTAGTGAATTTTTATAATATTTATTATATAATTTTTACCATTAAAGTCATTTATTCTAATTAATAGGTCCAGAAATAATGTTTTTAATTTTATTTTTATAATGAACAAAATAACCTAAGTATTAGAGAAAACGCGATATAAAAAACTAGATAAGTAACAATAGCTATTTGTGTATTAAGAGAGCAAAACAGGACATTGTCGATTGAGAGGTTGTTTTCTCGAAATCGACAATTTCCATTTGCGCTCGAAACACATACAAGATTTTTTCTACAGTCGCCACCAACACAAAAAAAAATTGTACACTTTGTACTTACACTACTACTCAATTAATAAGGATTAATATAAAGAAAAAAAACGTCTTTTATATTTAATTTTAATTTATCGTTATTTCCCATTCTTCTCGGCCTATTGCTTCAATCTCATCTAAACATTTTATACTTTCGTTTTTGTAAATGAATGCCCTATTTTATTTTCACAATAGTGCATTTTTTTTGGTTATGTAATATACCGACAGAGCAGTTATATGTCAGATTGATTTGTAGAGGTGGTAAATGTGTCACCACAGTGCCATTAGTTCCTGACTAAACGTTTCCATTAAGAATGTAGGCAAGTGACATTTCTCAACATTGTATAGTTAAAAATTTGGACAGCGAGCGTTTTTTCTACTTTGTCGCGCTAGAGCGGCAAAGTGACATTTTGCGTTGACAAAAGAGAGCGCAAATGGCTACTTTCTATGTAGACTAGAAAAATGTATTTTCCATTTGAAAAACCAACAGTATTTTCTCTTCATTATTATATTGTTAAATACTTTATGTATTCATTTAAATTTATCTAAAATTTATTATTGAATATGAAGAAAATATAAAGGGTTTTCCAATAAGAGGTGTTATTTTGAATAGCCCGCTATTTCGGTAGATGTCGCTTTTGAAGCTGTCATTTTTTGACATTTGACAAGTAGAAACTACGCCATTAATAAAAATGGAACGATACACGCTTCAACAACGCATTGAAATTATTAAAATTCACTATAAAAATGGTGAAAATTTGGCAGAGACGGTTCGTAAAACTCGACAATTTTTGGGTCGTCGTGAAGCACCTTGTCGGACCGCAATACAGAAATTGGTGGAAAAATTCGAGCTGTTGGGACAAGTTAGTGATGTGAAGAATAAAACCCGTGCACGTCGCTCAAGAACAGCCGAGAATATTGCTGCTGTAGCCGAAAGTGTTGAAGAAAACCCAGGTTTGTCCATTCCTCGTCGTTCTTTGGAAATAGGCATTCCACAAACGTCATTACACCGTATTTTGCATAAAGATTTGGGTCTTAAGGCTTATAAAGTCCAGTTAACACAAGAACTCAAGCCGGCCGATCATCAACAACGTCGTGTCTTTGCTGATTGGGTCGTTGAAATGCATGAAAATGATCCGGAATTCCATCGAAAAATCATCTTGAGTGATGAGGCCCATTTCCACCTCGGTGGCTTCGTCAACAAACAAAATTGTCGCATCTGGGGCTCAGAAAACCCAAGAGTTATTGTTGAAAAGCCTCTCTATCCTCAACGTGTGACTGTTTGGTGCGGTTTATGGTCCGGCGGAGTCATTGGACCTTACTTTTTCGAAAATGAGGCTGGAGCAACAGTTACGGTGAATGGATTGCGCTATCGAGAGATGATTAACGATTTTTTATGGCCGGAATTGGATGGTATTGATCTGGACAACGTTTACTTTCAACAAGACGGCGCTACGTGCCACACAAGCAACGAAACCATTGATCTTTTACGGGAAAAGTTTCCGGACCGTGTTATCTCTCGAAGAGGTGATCACAATTGGCCACCGAGATCTTGTGATTTAACACCTTGCGACTTCTTTCTTTGGGGCCACGTGAAAGAGAAGGTCTACGCCAACTGCCCAGCGTCGACTCAAGACCTCAAAGATGGAATTCGTGAGGCTATCGAGGACATAGGACAGCCACTTTGCGATTTGGTTATGGAAAATTTCATGAAAAGGATATTGTCCTGTCAGCGTGGTCGTGGTGGTCATTTGCCTGATGTTATTTTCCACTATTAACGGCATACCTTCCTCTTTATAATGAAATAAACATCCGATCATTTATATTAAAAAATCTGATGTGGCCAGCACATAACCTCTCGCCGTATATTTTACCTGGCTGTATGCATAAAGCAAAGAATATTTTTATAAATACAAATAATATATTCATATAAATCTATGACGTATAAACTTCTTTATTATTCAATAATAGCATGTCTCAACATGAAGATATTTTACCATAAATTGTTACAATAAATTACAAAGTAGAGTTTACCATATATAAATATTAGGCTGGTAACAGCAATTTTCAATTCGAACAACGTTTTTTACTTTCTCTTCATATTCTTCTAGTAAAAACATTAATTTTGGGCGGTCTAAAATGTATATATGGATTGTGCATCTATTCTTACATATCTTCTTTTACATTTTATTTTTTCATACATGTTATATCTAAATAACACTAATTCCCTTTAATAAAGTGACGGATAGATTGCACTCCGATTATTCTTATATCGATGTGTAATTTTGTCAATATTTACAACTTACTTGAGAAGAATTTGATAGCTTTTTCGCAATTCAAAGTTACTCTAGTCTATAGTACTGGTGTACATTGTCCCATAATGTTTGAAACAAATTTAAGTCCTTCAACCTAGACTTGTCATCTGCATAATAGTCACAGATCAAGAACTAAGGGATTCTCCAAGTACATTTTTCTTTCATTACTCATTATTTCTGACACTGACATTTATCTGTCAGTTACAAATAATTTAAATTATCAACTATTTTTCATGGCATCCTTTCGGTTGTAAAATTAATTACATTATTTTATATATTATATTCCTTTTATTTAAATGTATCAGAAAGAGAATTTTTTTTTCTTTAATATTATCAAGAAAAATTTTCAAAAAATAATATTTAGAAGATTTTTTTTCAAGAATCTTCTACTTCCGGTTGTCCAATTGTTACCAAAACCTTTTCAGATCTTCCCATGAATGTCCGATTGGGAAATACGTTGTTAAACAAATTTTAAGTCTTATAGTTTTTGAGTAACCGTCCTTCCAACATCCCACACACACACATCCACACACACACACACACACAGACATCATCGTAAAAATGTTAAAATCGAATTGTAGGGACCTTAAAACGTGCTTATTCAATAAAATCTGGATATGCGATTTTTAGCATGAATCCAATACCTCTCTTAGCGAGAGGTAAAAATGGCATTTTTCTTTGAATATCAAAATAACACCTCTTATTGGAAAACCCTTTATATTATAAAATTAATTTTATCATATAAATTATATAGCTTATTAAAAACCGATTCAAAATTTCGTGAAAACAAATCACGCTGATTTTCTCAAGTCAATAATGGCTTGGTGTTTATTTGTCAAGTGTAAATTTTGTTGTTTTATTATTAGTAATTACACATATTTCTTTTAAATAAAACATCATTATTCTTTGCGATATTTAAATAATCTCATTCAATTAAAAAATAATAATTGTTGTGTTCGGGGTTGTATTTGTTCTGTGTTTTATTTGGTACATCATATTTAATTATTTCAGTAGTTTAACTAGTGATGTGAAATTGCGAAATTGGTGAACAAACATAGACAAAACAATTTCGTTGACTTTGAATTTGACAAATAGGCACTAAGCCATGATTCGCTAAGTAAAAGAATTTTAGTTAAAATTTTAGTGCGCCCAAATATTTAATTTAACTATAAAGTTTAGTTTTCATTTTCAAATTTGAAACATACTAAATATAGTCTGTACTTTAAATTATCAAAATTTGTTAGTTACACGTTTTCCATTTAAATATTAATATGGCGACTTCCAGCTAATGTACTGAATTCTGATATAGTGACTGTAAGTGCAAATTACCAAACAAAGCTAATGGTGACTATGTAATAATTGTTTCAGATGCTCCAAATCTTTCAGCCCTTCTGCCACTCATATTCGGTCAGTTACAGCAGCAGCAGGAACCTAATGCTGCTGCGTTCAATCCTGCAATGGCCATAGTACAGATGCTTATGAATTTTCTTCAACAGTTTCTTCGTAATATGATGGGTTCTCTCTTACAATTTATAATACAATCTCTTATGCACATGTTTATGCCATCATAAATTTTATATTCTTTTTGTATAACCAAAAAATAATTACAATAATAATAATGATACAGTATTTTATAAATATTGCCTATTGTTTATTAAATTTGACTATTTCTATTTCTTGCCTCCCTAATTATTTTAGGTAAAAAAGCTTCAAATAAAAGTTGTAGACCATAAAATTCTGCATCTAAATCATGGAATTGAAAGAAAAAATTATTATATGTCAAGGTAGGGAGTTTATTTTCATTATTCTTTATATTATCCCTTCAACTGAATAATTATCAATTTAAATTTCTAGATAATTGATCACTAAATAGAAATTACAAAAGTACCTAATAATAATAAACTGAGCTAACTTGACAGATACTCCGTTAAACATTTATTAATGTTAGTTTCAATTCCATGGCTCTTTTATTATACCTAATTTCTGCCGTTACAAATGATGAGAAATTAATTTTCCATATATATACAGAATATATACTCAATTACAGAACAAAAATAAATGATATATGAAATACATTTAGTGTAGAGATTATATAGTATATACTATAAAGAAATAATTACCCAAGAAGAATAAACAAAGAAAAATGTATGAATATAATCATCTATAAATAATATAAATTACATGAAATTCTTACACTAAATATCGATTTTATTCAGTAGTTAAGTTAGTTCTCTTTTAAATACTAACAAATTACTAAATGAATCGATTTCACCTGAGTAAATATTATAAATAGTGCACATAGAATTAATTGGAGAGTTTGAATGAAAATTGGTTTTAGAAAAATTGCAAAAAAGTGACTGAATTTTTCGTGGTACAAGGATGCACATAAAAATCAATTGCGAGAGAATATTTGTATCATCTATGACTTTATTTACAATTTTAAATATAAATAATATTTGTTGTTTAATTCGTCGGGATCTTAGCGAGTTCAAATTGTCAAGCAAACAGCTGTAGTCAAGGTCTGGCCAGGTATAGCAAGCGATAGCAACAGTGTTTGCAAAACATCTTTTGTATTTTTCAATATTACTTATTAGATAATTGTAAAAAAGAATCCAAACAGTACTACAAAACTCAAGTTTACTACGAACTAGAGAAATATACAGATTTTGTAAACACTGTTTGTTGCGGAAATCGTATGACATACGCATAATGAAGATTTTTACCCGCGTCATGTAATAAAGAATAGTGTTCTCTTTGACACTGAGTTTATCGTTTGTTGTAGATATATTTTTATAATATATTACATTATTTTTCAATTTATTGATTCCTTGAAAAACTTTCTTTGCCCAACCAGGTTTTTTGAAAATAACTTTTAGTAACCTGGGTTAAAAAAAATAAATATACATTAAAATTTGTTTAGATAATAAACGATTAGAACAAAATAACCGAGGAAATATCTTCGAACAAGTAAGACAGTTTAAATACCTAAGAGCAGTTATACACGAAGACAGGGAATTAGATGATGAAGTAAACGAAAGAGTAGGGGCAGCGGGAAGACTATGCAACACAATAAACAGACGTAGGAGAACATAAAATTTGAAGTTGTAAGAAGAGTAGATGTGTCAATATTCACATACAACTGTGCGTAATAGAAAATAACCGACAGAAATGATGTTTTTAAGAATAATTGAGCAAAAACCAACCAGACTATTTAGATAGAATAAAAAACGATAACTTAGGAGGTTCGGATATATACAAAGAATGAGAGATGAAATAATCCCAAAAAGAACTTATGAAACCAGGACAACGAGCAAGACCTCGGTGGGAAGACAAAAAAAAATTGGATAGGAGAGGAAATGAAAGTAGCAGCTGAAAAAGGAGCTGTAAAATGAAAAGATATCAGAAAAAAATAACATAACATACTCAAAGTAAAAAATAAAATATAAATTAATTTATTTTTTTTGTAATTTTTCAAAAACATTGTAATTTTTACCTCTCGCTAAGAGAGGTATTGGATTCATGCTAAAAATCACATGTCCAGATTTTATTGAATAAGCAAGTTTTAAGGTCCCTTCAATCCGATTTTAACATTTTTACGATGATGTCTGTGTGTGCGTGTGTGTGTGTGTGTGTGTGTGTGTGTGTGTGTGTGTGTGTGTGTGTTTGTGGATGTATGTGTTTGTGTATGTATGTGTGTATGTATGTGGATGTTGGAAGGACGATTATTCAAAAACTATAAGACTATGTTTGTTTAACTACGTATTTCCCAATCGGACATTCATGGGAAGATCTGAAAAAGTTTTGGTAACAATTGGACAACCGAAAGTAGAAGATTCTCGAAAAAAAAATTCTAAATATTATTTAAAAAAAATAATCTTGCTAATATTAAAGAAAATTAAATTATTTATCTGCTACATTTAAATATTTTATTATTATATTATAGATTTAAAGATAAAAGAAATATAATATATAAAATAATCTGTTGTAATAAATTTTACAGCCGAAAGAATGCCATGGAAAATAGTTGAAAATTTAAATTGTTTGTAACTGACAGATAAATGTCAGTGTCAGAAATCCGGAGACATTACTGAAGACTTTTTCTGGGAAGTAGGTACATACATTATATTATTTCTTTTAATGTATTAATAGTTAAATATTTAATATTATAGGTATATTACACATTCCCTTCAGAAATACTGTTACTCCCGACAATGAATTGGAAACATCTCGAAAAATTAGAAGAGTAGGACAAAATTTCTTCATAGAATGAATTTAAATTTTAAAAGTCTAAATATAAGGAATAGATATAAGTAGAATTTTTGGTGTAGAGTGTAGGTATACAAGAAATGTTAAATAAATTAGGGCGCGAGCAGTCATATGACTTTGTTAACCATGACAAGCAGATATGGGGGCCCATGTCAGAATGATAGCTAGTAATTATGTATATACATGACAAATACCATAATTTATCATTCTAAATTTAGTGATTTTCCAATTCCATGTTGTTTATTTTCTCCGACAAGTAAATTCCACACTCCTAATGACAAATTAATTACGTGAATAATATAGAAAAACTTGATATTTTTAATAAAAAAATTCTGACATTTGCCATCTATGCACATAATTACTAATTATCATTCTGAAACGGGCCCCCACGTCTGCTTGTCAAGGCCAACAATGTAACATGACTGTTTGCGCTCTATACTTATGCAACCAAAAAAAGAAGTGGCGAGAGGTATGACACATGAAATTTAAAAACCTAGTAAAAGTTAAAAATCTGTAAAAAATTATTACAATATAGGAGTACAATATTTTAAATTATTTATGGGTCTGTTAAAGACCAATAAAATTAAAAAGATAATAAATATATATTATTTAATTATCTGTGCTATATAAGTATATTGCACAATATGATACACGAGTATTCTTTTGTTGACAAATGTACATAAGGTATAGTGAAAATACGAGTATATTCATGAAATATTGCGAGCAGATATATGTTAGTATAAAAAAACAAAATGGATATATCTCTTTTTATTTTTTAGCGAACTATATATAACAATAGCAACACTAATATGGTGAATTACGTAGTGGTGCCTTATTTTTCTCTCTGTGTATCTGTGACTCTAGCAGGTAAATGGTTTTAATTGTACATAAAATACAGAATATGACAATAATATAACTGGTAATAGGAGAGCTGACAACAATGCAAGAAGAATCACCGTCATCAATCATAATTGCAAGTTTATTCTTCAACTTTATTTTAATTATATACACAAATATTTTAAACATATTTTATTATCAAGCTGGACCTATTCTATTATTTATAATCAGTAAAAATATAGCAAATTTATTATTACATGATTAAATTGTTTTTATCTGATGTAAAAAGAAAAAAAATGTTTCTTATTACTTACCTATAACACTTTTTTTATAATTAATGTTAAAATAAAGTGAACATGTATATTGCACAAAATAACTTCTTAGATTTGAAGAAAAAGTTAACACAAATTTCTTTTAAATTAACCATTCACAGGACAAAACAATGATTGTAATAAACAAATGAAATCAGTTGAGAATCCTAGTAAATTCTAACAATTTTTTATACAGTCCGTTTGGCGAACAAGCATGGCCATAGGGCCATACGGTATTACGAGTATATTTGACATTAAACCATATATGTAACTTGGCTGTATCACGACAGGACACTATGATCCGACAGAGTCTGTAACTGAAATATTTTCTAAATTAGTGCAGCCGTAGTACGGCCTTTTAAAAGAATATTTATGTTTTTGTTAGTGTCACATATCCAGTGCAGTCGTACTGTGGACATATCAAAAATATGATATTAACTGGACTAAATGAAATTTTCAAAACTTAATTATCAAAATTAGTAATAAAGACAATAATTTTGTTTTCATTTGTTTCATTGTCACATCGAAACCTCTATTATTACCTTATAAGTTTAAATTTTCCCATTATATATATATATATATATATATATATATATATATATATATATATATATATATATATATATATTGTATCTAGCATCTTTGTCGTACACACATGACCTATGTGAGACTTTTATTCACTATCTAAATATCGTTGGTATTTCGAAGGGTATAAAATCCGTCCAACCGACGGCAAAAAATAAAAAAGCAACTATATTGTAACCGCAGTAACAAAAAAATCTGATGTGGCCAGCACAATACCTTCCGTCAATCCTGTGTATTATGTATAAATTCTAACATAAATTTTCTTGAAAAGATTCTAAATTTCTTGTAAAATTATTTCATAAACAAACCATGCAAATTACACTTGACACTAACATCTTCTTCTTCTTTAACTTTCCCCATTCGTTACGCGTCGCTATTTTTTATTATCTTCTTCCTTTCTCCTCTTGACATTTTCAAGCCAATGTAATCATCCCTCTGGTATCTTTCTAGAAAATTGTAACACGAGAGTTATTTCCTTACCTATATTTCCGTGTCTTCCTCAACATCTACTACAACATCCTCATCACTGCCACATTAATTTACTTTTCACTGATACAGTCATCTGTTAATTTGAATTATATGAATATATTAGTAGTTTCCATATTTAGCATAGCTAGCTAATTTATAAAATTTAATTTCTTTAAAATTCTTTAACTCTTTATCTATTGAATATGAAGTATAAAATGCAATCAAATCGTATAGAGAATAATATATTCTTTAAGTTATAATAATGTTAAATGTCAAAAAATTAAATTTATCTGTTAAATCTTCAAATGAGGCTACTTCCGGTTCACCAATTATAACCAAAATCTAATCAGTTGTTCTTTTGGATGTAAACTTGAGGAATATGAAAAAAAAATTTTTGGAATCGTGCGATCCGAAACTTTCGTCACACACACACACACACACACACACACACACACACACACACATACACACACACACACACACACACACACACACACACACACACACACACACATACATACATATATACAGACATCATCGTAAAGATGGTATTATAGGGACCCTAAAACATGCCTATTCACTAAAAACTCATCATTGAATTTTTGACCAAAGACAATACCTTCCTTACCTAAAGGTAACGGAAGGTAAAAATGTGATTTTCAAATATTTGAATATTCATGTCATTCTGTCCATCATGTGATAAAGATGATTTTTACCTCTCGCTAAGAGAGGTATTGGATTCATGCTAAAAATCGCATACCCAGATTTTATTGAATAAGCACGATTTAAGGTCCATAGAATCCGATTTTAACATTTTTACAATGATGTCTGTGTGTGTGTGTGTGTGTGTGTGTGTGTGTGTGTGTGTGTTGTTGGAGACACACGATTTCTCAAATTCTATAAGACTAAAGACCTGTTTGACTACGGATTCCTCAATCTAACAGTAATGGGAAGAGTTGAATAGGTTCTGGTAACAATTAGACAACCGGAAGTGGTAGTTTCTAAAAAAAAATTCTAAATATTATTTTTTGAAAATTTGTTACTACAAATATTAATAATAATAATAATAATAATAATTAAACTTTATTGAGATCCAACTCAAAGGCGAGGTTCAGCTAAAAGCTGTTCTTCCACCTAACCCTCGATACATAATGTACAAACAAAAATAATTAAATACAAATGAACAATCACAGTAATCTAATATACAAGAATACAAAAATACAAAAATATACATGATAACAGAATTTCAATAATTTATTTTATGCTGTTGGTAGACTCTTTTATTGATGTTTAAAATTACTTACCGATAGAGATTTTAAGAAATTAGGAATATTGTTATATAATTTGGGAGCTTGATATGAAAATGAACCTTTAAATTTAGTTTTCTTAAAAGAAGGAACTACAAATAAATCAGTACCACGGAAATTATAATTATATTCCCTGACATTTAGTTTACAGTATAGGTAGGATGGAATGTTTGTCGTGTAAATTTTATGAATTAGACACAAATAAAGAAAATTCGTTCTCTCCTCTATAAAACTCATATTAGCTTCCTGCCTATATGTTTATATGTGGTCATATTTACGAACATTATAAACAAAACGTAAACAGGAATTTTGAAACAGAGTAATTCTATTAAGGTCTTGCTTTGTAAGATTGGGGACATATACACACGCACAATACTCAAATAATGGCATAATAATTGAATTTACCAATTTCAATTTTATTTCCGATGATAAAATACGACGATATTGATAAAGATATCTAAGTTTGAGTCTAGCAGACGTTAATTTAATTTTTATGTGTTCATTAAACTTTAATTCTTTATCAATATTTAAACCCAAAGTCTTAACGGTGGCACTACAGTTTATAAGTGTATCTTCAAGATATATCGAAGGTTGGAAAGGTTGATTCCCTGTAGGGATAATAAGTAGTTTTGACTTTTCATTATTAATTAATAGTCCATTGCTTTTCTGCGACAAAAAGAATAAAAAGTAACGGTCCTAATATGGAACCCTGCGGTACACCACGTGATAATAAAAAGAGAGATGAGACTGAAGTACCTTCGTCAGATGCCATGTGTACTGTGAAGTGTCGATTTTGCAAATAATTTTTGAAAAAAATAAGAGCATTCTGTGAGAAGTTATAAAATTTCAATTTGGCTAACAATAAATTGTGATCTACTAGATCAAATGCTTTTGTAAAATCAATTTGAGCAATTAAACTTATATGTGAGTTGTCAAAACTCTTTATTAAATCATCCACCATATTTAATAAGCATGTCTGTGTGCTATAGCTTTTTCTAAATCCGGATTGTGAAGACGGCAGAATATTATATTTGTTTATAAAAATCATTATCTGTTCAAAACATATTTTTTCTAGAACTTTGCTTAAGACTGGCAGTATACTAATCGGTCTAAGATGGTCAAAAGAACTCGGATTAGAATTTTTACAAATAATGGCAGATTTCCATATATTAGGAATTACTCCGTTTAATAAACAATAATTTATAATATGTGTAATATGATTAATAATGCAGGGTAAAATGAGGGTTAGCATTTTAATTGAAATTCCATCCAATCCAACTGCACTAGATTTAATTCTTTTAATTACTTGTTCCACATCTAAACTAGTAACTGCTGAAAATTTGAATGATTCATTACATTTATCAGAAAACATATTATTATAATTATTAAGTGTATCTTGATCAATATTCGTAGTTTCTATTTGATTTAGAATATATTGGCCGTAATCAGAAGATTTACAAAGTTCTGAAGGAATATTACTATTTGCATTAGAATTTACACCAATTTTATTTAAATTTTTCCATAACAAGTTTGAGTTCTTAATATTATTATTAATTTGATATTTTATGTATGCTTCTTTTTCCCGACGAATAGCTCATGTTGTTAAATTTCTTAGACTTTTATAGTAATTCCACTTTGCTTCAGACTTACACTTTTTATAGTCCAACAGGGCTTTGTCTCTCTTCTTTTGCATAATTTTTATTACGGGTGTAATCCACGGACAATATCTTCTTTTGGTTGAAAATGATTTTACAGGTGCGTGTACATTAAACAGCTCACAAATATTATTATTCAAAAATTCGACTTTTTGATTAATATCATCAAAATTAAAAATTAAATCCCAATTAGCTTGACCAGCATCTTTCATTAAATACTCCAAATTTAAATTCTTGAAATCTCTATGTGTTACAGTTTTTTTATTTAGAACAGGTGTTGGAAAATTTAATATACAATAAACTGCTTCGTGGTCTGATACAGTATTGAAGGGTAATGTACCGGAATTATTACATAATGAATTATCAGATATTAACATAACATCAAGAAGAGAATTAGAAATAGGCCTTGTACAATCTACAATTAATTGATGCATATTATTTGTTTTTATAATGTCTAGAAAAAAATTAGTCCGAAAATTATTATCGAACAAGTCAATATTAATATCCCCAGTACATATTAAATAATCATTATCCATGTTAAACTGTTCAAAAAAGTTATCTAAAATTGACAAATCCTTGTAAAAGTTTCTGTGCGGATTATAGATTACACCAATACATATTTTAATATTAGAGACAACACATTGGATCCATAAATATTCAGTATTATTTGGTGTAATGAAACTTGTATCTAATACCTTGAATTTAATCCCTTTACGAACAAAAAAAGCAACTCCACCACCTCTCTTATTTATTCTCTCCGAGCTAATTAAATTGTAATCTTCAATACTAAATAAATGTTGAGGTGCTTTTGGATTTATCCAAGTTTCAGAAACCGCAATAATATCAAAATCATGTTCCAGTACAAAATCTTTAAAATCCAAAAAGTTAGTATTTAACGATCTTACATTTACATGTACAATTTTAAAAAAACTATTATAAAGTTCACTCGAAACAGGTGATTGATTCAGATTCATGAATGTTTATACACGTATATTAATGTAGGAGTACACAGATCAGTAGAGACGACAAAATTATAAAAATATATATTCTTTAAGAGATGAAAAAAAAAATAAACTCGTAGTAGTACTAGCAGTAGTATCGATAGCAGTTCCATGGTACATTTAATAAATTAATTTCATATATTAGGAGCTGCAGCCAGTGATTCAGCGTCTTTGATGAGATGCACCTTTCCGTCAATATTCACGAAGATTTTACCATCACGCGACCAAACATTTTTAGAATTATATTTTATTCTTGCACTTTTTATTAAATTCAATCGCTCACCAGTAAGATCTTCCATCACAAATATTTTAGAATTTTTCAGTTTTTTTTATTATTGATAACCAGAGCACGATGTTTATATGAATTAAATTTGATAATAATTGCACGCGGTCTAGAATTAGATTTAACACCAACACGATGGCACCGATCAATCATTTCTGGTACAATGTTTATTTTAAGTTTATTATTAAGTACATTACGCACCTTGTTTTCAGTGTCTTCGTCTGGTTCTTCTTCTACTCCAAATCCGCGCACATTATTTCTACGTGAATACTGCTCTTGATCATCAATCATTGTTTTTAGTTTTAAGTTTTCACATTTAAGATCACTTATCACTTTTTCATATTTCACTGCCTGATCTTCTAATCGCTTTTCAATTAGATCACACACTTTATTTGCCAATGCGGACACGAAATCACTTTCTTCGCTCAAAAGATGATCAGTTACTTCTTTAACAATAGTAGTTATTTTTCTCGTAGAACTCATTTTTTCGAAAATAGATATTTTAATATGAAATAACGAGCAACAAATATAAAAATTTACGGAACCACTACAAGACACGTCTACTCACTGTGACAGCTCATTTGTATAATAAAGATAATTCAATTCTCAATCTAACACACTTAATTTTTTTATTATATCTCGTATAGGTTTGGAGATATAGTATATAATAATATAGAATAATCTGTTGTAATAAATCTCGTTGCCCGAAAAACATTTGCGATATTTAAATTTTTGTAATTGACATGTAAATGCAAAATGTCACTGTCAGATTTTTCTGGGAGGTAAGGTAAGGTACATTTAATATATATTATTGTATTATTAATTAATTATATATTTAAATTACAGATATGTTAATATTACATATATCCTTAAGAAATACCGTTAATACCGTCAATGAATTTGAAGAATTTTGAACATAATAGAATAGTAGGATAAAATTTCTTATAGAACGAAAGAAGAGAAACAATTTCAATTATTTGTGTGTACTTATAGGGCGCGAGCAGACATGTGACTTTGTTGGCCTTGGCAAGCAGATGAGGATCCGTGTTAGAATGACGGCTAGTAGTTTTTACACAGATGTCACAATTGTCATATGTCATAATTTTTCATTCAAAATTTTAAAATGTTCTGATGTTTATTTGTCTCCATTAGTATGGAATATACTTGTCCAGGAAAATAATCCACATGGATTTGGAAAATCATAATTTTTCGAATTAAAACTTATGATACTTGGCACCTATGTATATTACTAGCTCTCATTTTGACACGGGCCCCCACATCTGCTTGCCAAGACAAACAAAGTCACATAACTGCTCTCGCCCTCTACTACATAAAATGAAAATGGCGAGAGGTATTGTGCTGGCCACAACAGATTTTTTTATTGTGGCATCGATAATTTGTGTTTCGTTGTGTGTTGGTAGTTTTATTAATTCTTGGTATTATATTGTGCATTTTGCTATTGCAAAGACGGTGGTTCTAAGATTGCGGACAATTATTGCAAAAAATTGCTTTTGGACAAGATAAAGAGGTGTCAATATTTTATCCATTATACTTATATCGTATTTATTCAATTCGTTTAGTATTGATAAATAACTATTTACACTTCGAGGTTTGATAAATAACAAAACTGACACAATATATATTTATTATAATACTGTCAGTTTTGACATTACATCATAATTATGCAATTGATTCATTATTGCGAAATAAATGTTTTACTTCGAATTATGATGAATAATTGTTGTGATTGTGACTAAGTTTAATCACTAGAATACACGTTAATTGATTCAAAATAAGAACCTTAGTATATTTTTAATACGATTTAATTACAACGAAATATATATTTACATTTATGACATTTATCTACATTATATAATTATTATTTTGTTACCAGGAAAACCTAAAAATGACAGATACAACAATTCTCCTCCACTTGATTGGAAGCATTTTTAAAAGTTTGTAATATAATCTTTGTTGGTTTCCGTATTCAGGGCGAGTTAAATGAGAGGCGAACACTAAACTAACAATCCGGGTTTTATTTGCACACTTTGGTGTTTACGCTTTGGGTACTTGAGAACGAGTGAACAAAACGGTTAAGAGAGATGGAGCTAGTCCCACGTAAAGGCAGTGCTGCCAACTCAAAAAAAAAAATTTAAATAACTCCTACAATCTCCCCCCCCCCTCGAAAGGATCTCTGCTGCATCGCGATGATCATTCCGCTTCGCGGTCTTCCAGTAGACTGGGGCGCCTACTAACGCGATCAGGTACCCACTGGTACTCTTCTTGTCGCTCGAACATCGGTGTACGCGGATATTGTCTGGCCTGTGGACGATAGATTATCCTGTACTGCTTCATTTCCTTTACGTACTTCAATATTCGTTTCGCTGCGTTCCAATGTTGCCTATTGAAACTCGAGCAAAACTGAGCTAATCTGGCGACAGCGAATGCGATGTCCGGTCGAGTCCTCTGGGAAAAGTACATAATTCTGCCGATTAGTTCCCGATATGGTGCGTCTGGACAATCATCAGTGCTGTCCTCCTCCAGAAAGTTCGGCTTGACTTTCATTGGCGTTGAGGCTCCTTTCACGTCCTGCAGTCCAAATCGGTTGATCAACTGGTCGATGCAGTCCTGTTGAGAAAATACGAGGTTTCCGTTCTGCTTCTCCAACTTGACTCCCAGCATGTGTGAAATCTCCCCAACGTGCTTAACCTCAAAACATCTGTCAAGTAGGGCTTTCACCTTCTGTTTTGTAGCTTCGATTTCCGTTACGGCTAGCATGTCATCAACGTATACAGTCAGTATGCCTCGGCCGTGTTCTCCTGTGAACACAAGGATCGATTTGGTTACGTACAAACCCCATGTTCGTCAACGAGTTGTTCAAGTGGTCGTTCCAGCATGTGCTACTCTGCTTGAGTCCGTAGAGTGACTTATTCAGCTCCCAGATGAACGCTTCCTTCTCAGCCTGTACAAATCCCTCGGGTTTCTCCATGTACACGACTTCTTTCAGGTCACTCTGAAGGTAAGCGCTCTTCACGTCGTATTTATCGATGAGCCAATTCTTTTCGACGCTGGCAGCGACCAATAAGCTAGTGGTTCAGAAGCTGGAGCATAAATCCGCACTTTGAATCGATGAGTGTCACTCGCTGTTTTCTTCTTGAAGACCCATTTACATTTCACAAGTGTCACTCCAGTCGGTCGTGGAACAAGTTTCCTGGAATCGTGTTCCTTCAACGAGTTCATCTCCTCAGCCATCGCCTCCAACCATTGTAATGACTCCGTGGAATTCATGGCGTCCTGGTAGCACGAGGGATCTTAATCGGCGCCCGTCACGACGTTCGATCGAGGTGGATTTGTGATGTCCCGAGTCCTCTGGCGAAGTCCCGTGCTTGTCGAAGCTCTCTGCTCGCACCGGTCGAGTGCCCTTCCTCGGTCTCCACGCTTCCTCGCCGCTGCTTCATGGTCCGCAGGTGTGTCGTCGCTGTTGCCCGCCGGAATTTCCTCATCTTCTGCTTCGTGAAATTCCTTCTCGGAATCCGAGTCCTCGTAGACTTCCTACTCAGTCCTTACGGTGGAAGTCTCTAGGTGGTCGTTGCTCGCAGTAGCCGTTGATTCGCGTACTCCTCTCGGATGCTTCTGCTCAAGGCCCTCTTCTGGAGACGTTTCGACGAACACGCAGTCACGCGACTCGTCAACTCGCTGCGTTCCAGGTGTCCAGATACGGTATCCCCGACCGTGCAATGCGTATCCGACCAACAACCCTTTTTTGGCTCTTGCTTGGATTTGCGTTTTTCTCTGGTACGTGCAAAAACAAGTCACAGCCTACGGTTCGCAATTGTCTAACGCTCGACTTCTTTCCGGTCCATAATTCGTACGTTTGTAGCGCGGTTTTTTACGTACGCCGCTGTGCATGTTAGCTCAGCCCAAGAGCCCTCAAACTAAATCAAGCAGCCTGCGGTTCAGGCGTTCTGTTACGCCGTTTTTTTACGCAGTGTATGCCATCGTCGTTTCATGACGGATACCTTCGCTTTCGCAGAAAGCTGTCCAATTCTTGCTACAAAACTCGAGTCCATTATCGGTTCTGACCCGTTTCAGCTGTTTGTTGGGTTTCTTTTAGACTTCGACTTTCCACTTCTTAAAATTACCTAATGTATCCCCTTTCTTCTTCAGGAAACGCCCGAAGATGTAGCGACTAGCGTCATCTATCATGGTGAGTAGGTAATATTTTCCTCCCCAGCTCTGTACGTCGACTAGTTTCATCAGGTCGGAATGTACAAGTTCGAGTAACTCCGTCTTTGTCTTCGGGTTGGGATTCTTTGGAAACGGTTGACGCGTCGATTTACCTGTCAAAAATCTGCTTCAAGGGGTTAGGGAGACCAGCTCGACCTTCAATCCCACAACGATGTCCGCTTTTGCCATCTCGAGTATCTTCACCTTGCTGATGTGCATCACTCGACGGTGCCACAGGTCGATTGATTCCGGTTTATCTCCTCCGTGTTGATGATATAAAGCTCACCCTGTTTCTCTACACGAATCAGCAGCTGTCCATCCGCATCTTCAATGTAGCTTCGTTCGCGGTACAAGATCACCCTCATTCCGTTCTTCGTGAGTGCCCGTACGGAGATTACGCCGTGACCGATGTTTGAGAATTCCTGGAAATCACAAAGACTATTAATAAGTTTCCCCCTCACGGTGCCTTTTCCGATTGAAGGTGTCGTGCTGCCATCTGCCATAGTTATGACTTGGGTGGCTGTCTTCTTGTCGATGTCCAAGAAATAATCTTCAATTGGTGTCATGTGATGAGTGGCCCCAGAGTCGATGACCCAACTATCGCTGTTAATCCTCACGTTCCCGCAGTAGGCGCTCATCGTGACCACCCGAGATTTGTCGCCGGATTTGTGAACATTTTTCTTCTCGGGACAAAATTTGGCGATATGGCCGCCGCCTCCTTGACAGTTAAAACAGACAAGGTTTCCTTTGTGCGGGGGTTTCTTCTTCTCCTGGTCATCCTTCCGATGACTTCCCTGACTTCTGGACCCTCCGGTTTCCTTGATGCTTCATCTTCGCCACAAGTGTCTGTTGTCTGACGTCGTTGCCCTCAGTACGTCGGGTATCTTCTGCAAGCACGCGTCTCTTGTTAATTTGGCCCAATTAACACTCCAATAATTCGTAATCCATCATTTTACATGAGTACAATTTTCGCTGCAGTTGAACTGTTCGGAATTTGCTGTCTGACGGAGCATACAATCTCTGAAGTTCTTCCCACAACAAGTTTGCAGTAGTCAGCTGTTCGTCGCAGAGCAAGTTTGGCGAGATCTTTACCTTGACGTAAGATGTAGTCCTTTTTGTCCTTTACGGAGACTTTTCCCGTAGGTTCGGCTTCTCCGGGACTAATGATCGACCAGAGATTGCACTCCGTGAGCACCATCCTCATCTGATACGACCACGAAGCATAATTTGTGCCGTTCAGGTTCTCGATTGCGTACTTTGTCTCCGCCATCTTTGTTTTTGGAAGAATGGCGTCTAAACCTCCAACACGCCACGCGGCCGACGGCTGCTTCCAATTTTGGCCTTGGCCCGCTGCTGCCGGTCGGCTTCGCGACTACCCTCTTCAAGATCCCTCGCGCCCGACGAGCGGGATCAAGACGGTCCGCGTCGAGGTTCCGCGCGCGCTTCGATCGGAATCGGCTTTGGCGTTACGGCGCGCGCGACACACTTTAACTCGTTTCAGGGCACACGATGACCGCCAACTAGCTCCGGCGATGTCCACTTAAGTGCCCTCTCGTGAACACACCTCGACCGGATCTATCAGCGTCACTGTCCCGCGCAAGCGGCGGCTGTGATTGCCAACGATCGAGCACGAGTATCGTCTCACTCGCATATTGCGCGCGAACACTAAACTAACAATCTGAGTTTTATTTACACACTTTGGTGTTTACACTTTGGGTACTTGAGAACGAGTGAACAAAACGATTAAGACAGATGGAGCTAGTCCCACGTAAAGGCAGTGCTGCCAACTCAAAAAAAAAACATTGAAATAACCCCTACAACGAAGTTCAGAACTTCGGAGTTGAATTTCTTGGAAAACCTGTATTTGATCATTGCTGATAGCTAATTCATTTTCAAAACGGTTATTAGGTGCTGAAGTTACATGTTGCAGTGGGTCGATCGTATAATTTTGATTTGTATTTGGTTCTATATTTAAGGTCGACTCTTCGAAAGTAAGTGTTTTATTATAAACATCCGATTTCGCAGTTGGTTTATATGGAGTTTAATTGTTCGCCCTTCATCTAGTTTGACAATGTAATGAAGTTTCCCTAGTTTCCGAATGATTGTTCCAAACTTCCGTAGATATTTATTATCGATGAAGAAACGTGTTTGTACTTTCTCCCCCACTTGAAGAGAACGTATGCGTGGTTGATCAGATTTAGTTTCGTGATATGCACGAATTGCATCTAACTTGATACGAATAGGTCGATGTAAATACATTTCAGTTGATGATTTCCCGTTGGCTAAGGGTGTAGCTCGATAACGGAGTAGAATTTTTAATATTTTCTGATTGATAGGGATATTTTCATTTTTCATAGTTTTTAATCGTTCTTTTAGTGTTTGAACATATGTTTCAGCTAGCCCATTTGTTTCTGGGTGTCCTGGCGCATTAAACTTTTGTTTAATTCCATTCATTTGGCAGTAGTTTTCAAAAATTTCGCTAGTGAATATTGATGCGTTGTCCGATATCATCACTAGTTGATATCCGTGACTTGAAAATATTTCATTTAGTATATTAATAATATCCGAGATTTGAAATATTTCATTTAGTATATTAGTAGTATTTGTTCATTTCGGAGCGTCTTTTATTACTTTAGTTTCTGCCCAACGAGATTTAGCGTCTATTAGAACAAAGTAATAAAACCCTTAGAATGGACCCGGATAATCTATGTGAATGCGGTCCCAATTGTTAGTTGGAGGATCTCATTGATGTATAGGAGCCTTTATAGGATTATGTTTAATAGATGTACATGTTTCACGACGCGAAGAAATGCAATTGGTCTGTCTTCATTATAGATTGTATGTGATAATACGCTGTATGACTTGCATCGGTACATAATACAACTGATAGATTAGGATCGAACGGTACTACCACTTGATCGCTAGCTATATCTTTCTTGAGTTTAATAACAGCATCTTCACATTCAGTGAACCAAATAAAATGACTGATTTTTTCTTAATAATTTTCGTAGTGGGTAGGTAGTGGTTGAAAGATCTGGTAAAAAGCTAGAATAATGTGTGACCATGCCCAAGAATCGACGTAACTCTGTAACATTCTTTGGTTGTTGCATGTCGATAACTGCTTTTACTTTCGATTTGATTCTAATATTTTATTATATTGTATTTCGTGGCCAAAATAGTCAATTTTTGTTTGAAAATACGTACATTTTTTATTTAAATGTAAATCATACTCACGTAATCTTTGAAAACATGCAGGAAGATTTCTTTTGCAATCTTCCAGTGATTCTCCGTGTACGATAATATCATCAAAATAAGCAATGGTATTTCGTAATCCTTTTAAAATTTTATCTATTATTTGGTTAAATTTAGCTGGTGCCATTTTAATTCCAAAACTTGATCTATTCATTCGAAAAGTTCCTTGATGTGTAGATATTGTTTGTATAATACTGCTTTCTTCATCCACTTTAAAATGAAGGAATGCTTTAAATAAATCCAGTCGACAAAAATATATTGAATTAAGTAAACTATTTATTACTTCTTCGATTTTCTTTATCGGATAATTTGCATTTATTAATGAATTATTTACGCCAACTTTTATAATCTACGCAAAGTCTTACTATTCCATCTCCTTTTGTATCACTACCAACGGTGGTCCCCAGTCACTGGTAACTGATTTTGTTATGATGCCTGCTGCTTCTAGATTATGTAATTCTTGTTCCACTTTTTCACGAAGAGCAAATGGCACATTTCGTTCTGGTGTATATCTGGGTTTCGCGCCTTCTCTAAGTTGAAGTTGGATGACAAAATTTGAAACACAACCAACTTTTTGAGTAAAAAATTCAGGAAAGGCATTTTCTATTTCAGTTTCGTCGTTTATTAATAGGATTTAGTTGTCATTTATTTTGTACCAGTTTTCTTGATCGATTTCCTCTAAATTTATTTTTAAGTGTCTTACCCATACTCTTCCTAATATAGGATCGTATCCATTCGGAATGACGTGGATAGCCTTATGAGATTACTCGATCTTTATATTCGACCTTCATTCTAACTTTCCCAAAACGGTAAAATATTTTTTTTGTGTATGAGCGAAATGCAATATTTGTTGGTTTCATTGATTTATTTAAATCTAATCTTCGAATTTTTGTTATTGATTTTCAAGCTTGACAGAGGTGAAGTATTTCTTCGCATATTTTACTATATTTGATACGTGTTGATCATCATATATGAAAATTCGATTAACTCCAAGATTTTCGTATATATTGACTTGATTTGTTGATTTGATATTTGATGTTTTAGCATTGTTTTGTTTATTTTTAAGAAAGGTTTTGATACATGCTTTTGCTATATGTCCTGTTGCAATACATGACTAACATTTTAGATTACATCAGGATGTTCAATAATTTGTTGATATATGGTTATTCCTGCCACATCGTAAGCAAAGATTATTGATTCCTAGATGTTCATAATTTATGCGTACCTTCGATTTGGATCTGATGTGATGATTTTGATTTGATTGATGGAATTTATATTTGTTTTGATTTTGATTTCGATAACCTGAGTTGCATTTTTCTCCTCTTGATTGTTGTTGATTTTTAGATTTCTGGATTGAGTTAATAAAGATATTTGATGGCTGTGTTTTTGATAATAGAAGATTGTCTACTTTTGATGCTTCGTGAGCTATTGCCTTTGTTACAATATCATTAAAGTCGGTTATTCAGATTGGAGAATTTGTTCCTTGATCAAATACTCTCTTATCCCACGAATAAATTGTGCTCTGAGGAATATATCTGCCCCTTATACATTTTCTTTAAATTCGCATATCACCATAAAGTCGCAACCAGCAATATCATGACGCAGTACAGCCACATAATCTGCAATTGTTTGATGTTCACTCTATGTTGACAAGAAATAATGTTGAGATGCTAGCAGGCTCTTTGGAGATAAATGTTTTTCTAATTGATTTATAAGCTCTACATAATAGAGATCTGCTGGTTCTCTTGGTGCTACTAATGATGCTAAAATGTAATAACTTGATGCTCCAATAGAGTTTAGTAACATTTGTGCGTTCTTTTTCTTATCTTGATATAAATCTTTCATTGAAATATAATTCTCAAACCTTTGTCGGTAATATTTGAATTTCTCCTTTTTCGGGTCAAAATTTTCAAACGGAGGTACATTTGATACATTAATGGGGCTGTTGCACCTGTTTACTTTCACTTTCCGATTTAACTGACGACAATAGTGTGTCAATAAGCTGCTTTTGATTCCTATTCATATTCTCTAATAAGGCTTATAGTTATGTATAATCCATTTTGATAGTTGTAAAAAATAATATTGATAAGATTGACAGAATCAAAAATAATAGTCAGTTTACCTCGTCGCCAAAATGGTTGTGATTGTGACAAGTTTAATCACTAGCATACACGCTAATTAATTCAGAATAAGAACCATAGTATCTTTTTAATACGATTTAATTACAACGAATATATATATATATATATATATATATATATATATATATATATATATATATATATATATATAATAAGAATAATAATAATAATAATGTTTATTTGCTTGAGAATTCTCATACAAATGGTTGGTAATATATGTAGTATTTATTATGTTAACATATTAATAATATAGAAATATCTAGTTTTGTTTAAATACAGTAAATGAACATAATTAAACATTTTGAGCAAATGCTCTTAATTTTAAAGAGTTGGTCACATAATTGTACATATTGTATATTTTGTTGTGTGATAGGTCGGCTAGCAGGGTAGTGCACATATTCTCTGGGTCGGTGGGATTGACCAGGTATTTGAGTAGAAACTCGTTTCTTGGTTTTTCAGTTTCTATATAAACTGAAAAATGAGCAAGTCGAAATAACTTTTTTATTTTTAATAAATTTTTAATTTCCTTGATATATTTGTAAATTATTTGTATATTGAATATTTTGCCTCGTACACGAAAACGCCTACGAAACCTACTGTGAGTGATTACAATAATGAATTGTGATAATGAAGTAAAAATGGACATAACATTGTAAATTGTAGATTTAATTCTGGTAATTTCTCGTTATAATAAAATTGTAATTTCAATAATTGTTCAGTTGTTATTACAATGTAAGTCATAACAACGCAATGTTTGTATATGGTTCAAGTTGATGGTAGAAACAGTATACCCGAGTGGAATGCCCATATTGCACGCGAACGTTGAGGAAGAGAAACTCATCTTCGGGTCGCTCCTGCAATTTACAATAGTATAAATTATACGGGATGTAACAGAAATTAGTACATTACATTTAACCAGTGATAAAACTCGTCGAGTGAATAGATGATAGATACACCAGAAGATGAAACTATACACAAATCGGGAAAGATAAGAGAATAGAATACCTCGACCAAGGTAAAAAAATCATACGTCAAATTTTCATGTTACAACAGGTTGGACACTCCAAAAATGGTACGACATTTATAGGATGTACTGGACCAAGAACAACTGTACAATCGATGGAACAAGAAAACGCATAAAGATGATTAAAAGTGATGTAGACTTAAATTCAATCACAATAAATGTTCAAAATGGCCATCGTCATTGTCAATACAACAATTAAGGCGTCGAGGAAATGATGTAACTGTTGTTCTTTCAATATCCGCCAAACTGTAATATGTGACATTTTGTGTTGTAGTGCTATTCTTGGAGTACTAGAACTTGGCTGAGCCTCAGCACTTATTTTATTTACATACATGTAAAAGGTGCGAATTGATTATAACTTTTATAATAATTATTAATCGTTTTATTTATCAAAATTTATATGAAAACTTGACATGTCACATTTGTCAAAAACTATTATTTCATTGTTATTGCTACTAGATCATATTGTTATGGAAATATCCAAAAGTTATTAAGAAATATTGCTGCTCTCGACGAGTTCTATCACTCGTTAAATTTAATGTACTTATTTCTGTTACACCCTGTATAAAGAATGTACAGTATAACTTGTCCAACATGGGTATCTCGAGAACTGTAGGAGATATAAAGTTGATTAATTTAGACAAAAGTTACCTCATTAGAATACAATATTAATGTTGTTTTATTATTTGACCAAAAATGCATAGATCAATAGATACGGGCGAAAATGTATTTCCTGTGAAAATATCTTCCAATTTTGAAATAATACTGCATGCCGCCTCGGTGGTCGTGTATGTTGAAGTGGCTGTCTCTAGCAGCGCTCAAAGCGACCTTCACTGCTTGGACCCTGCGGTCATGGATTTGTTTCGCACCAGGGGCTCAGATCTATGTCTTCAAACACTTTGTAATATGTAACAAAAATTGTAATAATGTAAAATAAAGTATTTGATAGGGCTAGAACGCGTGAATTGAAAAGCCGAGAAATTATTATTATAAATAAAATAAATAAATAAATATTTCATCACGGCATATTACCTATTGCTGGGTGTGCCAGTCTGCTTCGTACACAGATATCGGTAATGATGGAATATTTGTACCGTGTGGGCGCTTACCAGGCGTTACCTCACGGGCACTCATTATTATTATTATTATTACATAATACTGCATTTTTGTTTACACTTTATTAAGGCACTTTTTTATGTTCTTTACAACAACGGTAACTAGATTTGTCTACGTAAACAAAAAAATGCATATGTCAGTGAAAAAATCTACTTACTTTCATTACAAATATGTCACTCATATGTTATTATTTGACAATTTTTAATAAGATTTTTGTATTTCGCTGGAAATCCTACCGACTGCGTCGTTATAAAAAAATATTTATATTCCAAAAAAAAAAAAAAAAAAAATTATATCATTACAAAATTTGTAAGTGTAACTGTAAGTATTGTCAGATTTATTAGAAAGAAATATATCAGTTTAAGAGAGTTTTTCATTACCTCGTTCTTGTTGAAGAAGTCAATTGTGTATACTAAGATGTACTACTATTTATTTTGGAAATAAGCTATTATTTTATCTATTGTATGTATTCTTTTTTGTTCATTTTTATTGTTACCACATTGTTTCATTCATAAATCCCTTCTGTGAATAACAAAAACTTATATTTGTATGCATACTATTACTACTAATGAAATTTAAAATTTTGACAATACAGAAGCAGGTTTAGGTGTTATATTTTATAAATTAAAATAGATATTATCTATGTACAGTAAAAATTTTGAAAGATGTCCGATCAAGTTTGTCTACGAATTGTATGAATTCAGATTTTTGCTCCGCCCATCATGACAAATTCAGTAGTGTCGTTTGCTTAGCTTTTATGAGGGTACGTAAGATACTACTGTTATTTTATTATTATAAAAATATATATTACAGGAAAAACATTCAAAATTCAAAAACAAGTCAACTAGTAAGTTTATAAGCAAATGTAAAACCAAATATGTTAAAAATAAGATACTGACACAATGTCAGTGTCAGTGACTCTAACAGAATATAACGTTATACGTACGGCTATGAATCCAGATAACGTATCTGAATTAATAAATAAACTTACGTTACAGCGAAAGTATTATCAACAACGAGCATCGTTTATAAATGGAATGTCCAAACTTAGTCGAAACAATATGAATTTTTGAAAGACAAGCGTGTTATATCCATTCTTATCACACAGTCTTACAGCCTTTGCAAAAGAAAGAGATAAATGTATGCCTATTTGTTAATTCGTTCGTGATACAGGTGCCCTTGATCGGACATCTTTCAAAAATTTTACTGTAATTTTGTTTTCTTCAAATATACATGTGTATGTAATCGTGTATAAAATTTAAAAAATGTAGATACTTTTTTAAATTTATTATTACACGCACCTATAATGTAATTTACCTTCTGATTGTAAGAGTAATTTATAGATTAATAGTATATTATTCAATGAGCATGTAATGTATGCTATTACTCATGAGAATGAAGTTTGTATAACGAGCTGGAAGGCAAGTGATGTAAATCATTCGAGTGAGTAATAGCCATTCCATGAGAATAGAATACTATACTATATCCGAAACTGTCAAATAATAGCGTCCTGTACTATTATAAAATCAAAAATAAGCTAATAAATTTTAAAAAATTGTTTGTTCATAAAAATAGCGTTAATCGCTAGGTATGTATTGTAACAAAATTATTAAGTGATTTGACGTTTAGCATAAAAATTTAAATCGACTATTCAGCTACATTTTATGTAAAAAGAAAATAAAACTATGAAAAATGAGAAAACTACTGTAATTTGTGGAAAATACTTATTTAAAGTAATTTATTTGTACTCTTTGAAAGGTAAGATTTGAATTTGACTTAAGGATTGAATAATATTTAAAAGTAATTTATTTGTACTCTTTGAAAGGTAAGATTTGAATTTGACATAAGTATTGAATAATATTATTCCATCGAACTGTCAATATTGTTCAATTAGCAACAGTAACGAAGGTCATTAAGTGATAAAAAAAAAGTTTATTATTTGACAGTCGTGGATAAAAATATTATTTAATAATATGTTGAAAATACAACTTAACTTTAATTGAATACCATGTAATTTTTTTATCTAAATAATACGTTATAGGCTGACGTATACTTTATTAGAATTTTTTATCGTTTTTACATGAAAATATTATGACAATAAAGATTATAAGACTGTTTTACTTCCTTTCAAAAGTAATTTATTCGTTATGCAGTAAAATTGCAGGTATGTCAAGAAATTCAGCTGTTACGACAGTTTACAAATTAAAATTAATAAATTAATGTTTATAAGATTACTGTTGAATAATTGAATAATAATGTTGGATCATTAGAATAAATAATCATTATTAAGGTAAGGTTTGAACATAATTATGCATGAATAAATAAAATCTATGAAATATTTTTCCGCACTACCCATAATGTAATGAATTTGCTGATCTACTAAAGCAAATGGTAGATATATTTCCTTGACAAAATTTCACAGTAATAATTTTTAAAATCTCAGGATTCCGGAGATTTATAATTAAAAATTTCGTAAAATCCATTAAGAATATCACAGAAAGATATATATTTTAAAGACTATTTTCACATGCGATATATTCATATAGTATACAACAAGAAGATTGAAAATTCCTAAAGGCAACACGTCGAGTAATCGAAAATTTTCGATTGTCGAGTTGTATACAAGTATACTATATCATGAATAAAAAATAAATTAAAAAGTAAAGAGTAAATTTAAGGTGTCTGTAGTTTATTTTCTTCTGTAAGAAACATCAAACTGTATGAAATTATGTCACATCATCTGATGTGCCGTGACGTTATATTCCTGACAATGCTTTTCACAACTGCCCGATATCTTATCATTATAAATATAACTGTAATAATATACAGGATGTAACAGAAATAAGTACATTAAATTTAACCAATGATAAAACTCGTCGAGTGAAACAATATTTATTAATATTTTTTTCTTTTAAACCTTCTAGATATTGAGTTAAAATTCTTCAAAGTTTTGTTACATACTCGTATTTCATTAACCGCTTATGGTTGAATACAAAATACAAGCAATTATTACCGTTGTGACTGCGACAGAATACAATGAAAGGTTGAACGAATTTGTCAACACAAAAGAAAGGTTAGAAACTGGTGAATAGATTGACCGATACACCAGATGGTGAAATTATACACAAATCGGAAAAGATAAGAGATAGAATAAAATACGTCAAATTTGTATGTTACAGGTTCGACAATCCAAAAATTGTAGGATATTTACAGGATGCATTCGACCAAGAACTACTCTACATTTGACGGAACAAGAAAATGCATAAAGATGTTTAAAAGTGATGCACGCCTAAATGATATCACAATAAAGGTTCAAAATGGTCACCGTCATTGTCAATACACTCTGAAGGTGTCGACTAAATTAAGTAACTATTGTTACATTTTGTGTTGTAGAGCTATTCTTTGAGTACTAAAACCTGGCTGAGAATCAGCATTTATTTTATTTACATATGTGTATAAACGTGCGAACGTTTGGAAGATGACGATTCGGAAAATGGTCGAAATAAATTTTCTCGCCTTTGGCAGCGTTTCTTTGAGTTTTACCATAGGCCAGCACAATGCCTGTATACTCATTATCTGTAAAAGCAAGCAAATTTACTGATTATAACCTTTATAATAATTATTAATCGATCTAATTTGTCAAAATTTATTTGAAAAAGTTGACAACTCACATTTGTCAAAAACAATTGTTTCAAATTTATTGCCACTGGATCAAATTATTATCAAAATACCTAAACGACTTGTTAATTAATGGAGGGTGAGGGGATAAAAATACTAAAAAAATGAGATTGCGAAAAAAAGTTATTAAGAAATATTGTTGCTCTCGACGAATTCTACACTGGTTAAATTTAATGTACTTATTTATCTTACACCCTGTATAGAGAAATACTCTGTTTTCAAAATAAACTCGCACTAGTAACAATGCAATATCTGGACTATATTTCAATAATGCTTTGCTGTCAGTTATTCGTTTCGGTTCACTCGGGGCTATCAGTGTCATTTCAGTTTCCAGATGTCTACTTAAAACCAACAGTATGATTTTTCTCCTCAATGTCAATGATGGCAAAAATTTCTACTTCAATTCAAATACACAATATTGTACTACAGATCTCTACATATTATTTCACTATATATATATATATATATATATATATATATATATATATATATATATATATATATATATATATATATAACATTATTTTAACATTACGTCTTTCAAATAAAAAAAAAAATAAGTAATTTAAAATGTCGCCATTTTCAACCCGATCTTTCATTATGACAAAGGTACATATCATTGCGTAAAAATGGAACAACGTGTAGAAAAACCTATACTGCAGATTTATAGACAATTTAATATAAAACAAACTTTGTAATTTTTTCCATAATATTTAAAATAATTGAGTTATTAAAAAAGAACAGACCGATGAATTACCCTGTATATCGAACATGTACAAAAAATATATTTATATTTTTAGGAAACAAAATAAAACTTCTCATTTCAAAACCGTTCAATATATGGCTATAGCAATAAGGTGAATGACCTTGATCAAATTTGAAGAAAATATACCTACCTGTTTTTTTTTAATATACTAAATAAAAGAATTTGAAAAAAACGGCAATAAAATTTTTATGAAGTCATCTTCGTGCAGTAATACAAGCAACGAGAGCGAAAGGACAGGTCTGTCCATGTATGTATGTGACTTTTTGCCTTCAGTGGCGTATCTAGATAATGAGTTTTGGGGAGGGGGGATTCTATATAAAAATAAAAATGTTTTGTGTAGTAATCAAAAAGCCTATGCATCGTTTTACATGCACGCATGATTTTAGTTTTCCGCAAAAAAATGCTTCAAATTTTAAACCTTTCATTTCACTGATGTACCGACCAGAATCTAAAAATTTACTCTACATTCAAGCAACGAATACCCGGTTTCATCAATAATTCGTCGAATAAGTGAAAAATATCGCATCAAAATATAACAGCCAGAATAAATACCGTCGTTTGTGTTATGGTTTCGATACGATAGTTTTCTCTTATTCGACGAATAACCTATTTCAAGATTTATTTGATGTTGGTGAAAACGGACATTAATATTTTAAAACGAAGTATGTATTGTGACGTGCGCCCCGGAGAGAAAAGTATACGTACGCCGCTGAAAGAATGTACTAGAGCGATGACGTAATCCCGGAATTTCCCAGATGTTGAAATCCCCGCGACGCGCTGGCTAGAGGTTAACTACGCCGTGATCTACTTCTTTTGTATACAGGTCATTGTCGCTTTAGAGAATTCTAGAAGTATATAAGCTAGTATATAAGTATATACCAGCCGAAAGAAAGCGGAGGGACAGTCTGATATATATAAGTAACGAGCAATGTGATATAAATATACAGTTTACCAGTTGTTAACATAAATAAATGTAGTTATATAAATAATCGTAGTGTTTAAGCATTTAATAATATTCTTAGTGTTTATAATTATTTAATCATAGTGTTAGTTGTTTTTATTATCTTTTAATATTTAATCTTTAATTAATTATCGTTTAATAAACGTTTCTTTTAGTTAATAATATTTGTCTGCGTTTTACACTTCACCCATATAAATAAAAACGTTACAGTATATTTTTACCTCTCGCTAACAGAGGTATTGGATTCATGCTAAAAATCGCATATCCAGATTTTAATGATTAAGCATGTTTTAAGGTCCCTATAATCCGATTTTAATATTTTTACGATGATGTCTGTGTGTGTTGATGTATGTGTGTGTGTATGCATGTGTGTATGTAGGTCGGCTGCAAGGACGATTTCTCAAAAACTATAATACTTAATATCTGTTTAACTACGTATTTTTTAATCGGACATTACTGGGAAGAGCTGAAAAGGTTTTGGTAATAATTTGACAACCGGAAGTAGCAGATTCAGAAAAAAATTCTTCTAAGTATTATTTTTTGAAATTTTTTGTTCTTGCTTATGAAAGAAGAGTAAATTCTCTATCTGATACATATAAATATTTTATTATATATTTTATAGATTTAGAAATAAATAAATATAAGTTATATAATAACCTGTTGTAATAAATCTCACAGACCAAATAAAGTCATGGAAACCAATTGAAAAATAAAAAATCTGATGTGGCCAACACAATACCTACGGTATAATTTAATTTTTATTCATGTAAAAGTCTTGCGCGAGATATCACAGACAGTGTATCGTATAGTAAGAAATTGTTTTATCAGTGATTATTAAAAAAAAATTAAAAAACTATATACCTATCTTTAATAGAGTAGTGCTTAAGTGCATATCTACATATTGAATAAGCAAAAAGACCCGAGTGAGGGAAGTAGGAAAACAAGTGAAATAAGTACTTTACTTTAACCACGAGGTGAGGTGCGCGCTCCCGCGTAACGCCCACGTAACGCCTACCGCTCTCGGGAGATTCAACCAGTGTTCCCAACTATATTGTCACAAAAAAAATACATCTAACCCGCAAAATTAAAATGTCAGAACATAGTGGCGGTTTAAATAACGCACTTAATATAGCCGTTACAAGTGTTACCACAACGACAACTAGTACAACGAACATCTACACCACCCCTATTAGCACCACAACACAATATGAATTAAGGTCAAATAGTAGTATAACGTCAACATCATGGTCTCTCAATGATGTTTCCCTCAACCAATCACCAGGAATACCACAGTACTACATACCATATACAAATTCTACTAATCCTTTACAACTCACCCCCATTTCTACACCAGTAACAACATTACAAACAAACTTCTCATGGCAAAATGTCACGAGAAAGAGAGGAAGAGCAGAGAAAACGAATACAGAACCCACACAAAAAAGAAGTAATGTTATACAACATATTCAAATACCAACTTCTAATAGCTACTCTATTCTGTGTAACGAAACCGATATGGAAGTACAAAACGAAAAAACAAGTCAAAGCAAACAAGATACAGAAAATCAAAATAAAAAATCAAATGGAGAATTCAAACCTCCCCCAACATATATACAAGATGTAGAAAACTATCCAGCAATGATTTTTAGCCTGAAACTAGCCGTTGACGAAAAAGATTTTATCTGTAAAACACTATCCAATGACGTGGTAAAAGTTAATACGATAACGTCATCTGCATATAGAAAATTAGCTGAACTACTAAGAAGCCATAATATTGCATTTCATACGTACCAACCCCGAGAAGAAAGGGCCGTTAGAGTGGTCATTAAGAACCTTCATCATTCAATAGCACCTGATGATCTACAAGACGCATTGGAAAGCAAAGGATTTTTAATACGCAACATTATTAACATCCGCAGCTGGAAAACGAAACAACCGCTACCAATGTTCTTCGTAGATCAAGAGCCAAACGAAAACAATAAAAAAATATTCGAAATACAGCACCTATTAGGAACAAAAATTGCAGTGGAAGAACCGCACAAGAGAAAGCAAATACCTCAATGCATGAGGTGTCAAAGATATGGGCATACAAAGACGTATTGCAATTCATTCAACTGCGTGAAATGCGCAGGAAACCATCCCACTTCCAGTTGCATACAACCATGAGCTAGTTCTCCTAAATGTGTGCTTTGTGGTGGGGCCCATCCAGCCAATTACAAAGGCTGTACTGTATACCGAGATTTACAAAAATTAAGAGGTAAGATGAACTCAAATACTTACAGTAATAAACAAGTTTCAACAGAAAATCAAAAATCATACAGAATCAATAACAATGAATTCCCCACCCGTAATCAAACATCAAATAACTATACAAATTATTCCCAAGCAACACGTAATGAGAGAATAAATTTGGATACCCAAAACACTAACAATACCACCCTCGAAAATTTCCTCAGTAAATTCGAAATATTAATTCAGCAACTAATGAATCAAAATGGAATGATTCTTAATTTGTTAACCACGTTAATCAATAAAACTAACAATGTCTAGTAATTTTATATGAATTGCATTATGGAATGTAAATGGACTAAAGCAACATAAACAAGAAGTAGAAATTTTTCCAAACGAGCAAAAAATTGATATATTATTAATCGCTGAAACACATTTTACTGAAATAAATTATTTCAAAATACACAAATACAAAATATACCACACTAATCATCCTGATGGAACAGCTCATGGTGGAACAGCTGTCATCATCAGTGAAAAAATATCGCACTATGAAATAACAAAAATAGAAAAAAATTATATCCAAGCAACAAATGTGAAGATCAAAGAAGCAAACGGAAGTCTAGTAGTAGCTGAAATATACTGTCCACCAAGGCACTCAATTAAACAAGAAAAATTCGAAGAAGCCTTTGAGATTCTAGGGAATAGATTTCTAGCGGGAGGAGATTATAACGCCAAACACCCGAGATGGGGATCTAGGTTAATAAACCCAAAAGGAAGACAGCTTCAAGCTGCAATGTTCAATAAAGGATACGATCAGGCAATCACCGGCAAACCTACGTATTGGCCAACAGATCCAGCAAAAAATCTAGATGCCCTAGATATCTTTATTACGAATGGAATATCTTCAAATTATATAAAAATTGACGAATGCTTTGATATAATGTCAGATCATTCTGCTGTTATTGCTACACTAAATTCAACAATAGTAAATAGGGAGAAAAAACCTATACTTACAAACAAAAAAACAAACTGGTGAAGCAGGAAATTACAAACGTGTTATTTTACATGTTAAAGTCTTATGTTCCGGTGTCGCGGTAAACATACTATGTATGTTTATATTTTACTCTTGCCCGATATCATGGGGGGGATATATCCCCCATATCCACCCGTAAATACGCCTCTGTTTACCTTTATACCCATTTTAAGACTGGAATAAATGGTGTATAATTGTGCAAAATGGCGATGTTTATATTTTGGATGTAACTCAATAAACAAATACGAAACGGCGAAGAAAACAAGCAAAAAAACGGAGGAGAAAAAAACTAGAAAAACGGATAAGAAAACAAAAAAAAGCCTAAAGTCATCTTCATCTTAGAAACTTGCTCTACAATTACGCAATTTTTGGCGTAATAGCAAAATAATATTTAAAAGATTAAAAAGAATTTATTTTCAAAAATATATGATATTGAATCTACTCCACTAATTGTAAATTATTTAATTACTTTGGTTGGCTGCTTCAAGTTAATGAAAATTATCGATCTTCAGGTGCGTTTATGTAACAGGAAAGCTTCAGCTAAAATATTAATTTTCAAATAAACCTGAGCAATTTGTACAAAATCTTCTTTATTTCTTAATTCAACGATTGGTAAGAACAAAAGAATTGCCTTGTAATTCTTAACTTAAGATTAATTAAATTAATTATTTGTGACGATGATCACTGAGCGTGGTAGCCTAATGGCTAGCGCATTGGCTTCTGAGTGTGGGGTTCACGGGTTCGAGTCTCACTATCAAAATATTTTTTATTTTTTTTATTTGTTCAGTAAAAAGATAAAAGACACAAACCATATATTGAATATTTTGAATTATGTTTCCATTGTTGTAAATAAATATTTTTTTGTTTGTATTTATATATATATATATATATATATATATATATATATATATATATATATTTGTTGTATTAATAAATATATTTTTTCACTGTTAATATTTATGATTGATGTCTGTACATGTCAGGTGCGGCATGGTCGAGCGGCTAGAGTGCTTGACCAGCGCGCTGAGGATCGCTGGTTCGATTCCTCATGAAGTATGATTTTTTATATTTTTTTATAGCATGTTTCGAACATGGCAGGTATTTGCAAGATAGTTAAAATCATGTTTAAACTTATTTTGAAGTTTTTAACGGTTTTTCGGGGTATAAATACGGGCCCAAACGACAGTTTATTCAGAGGGTGTGTGCTCTCTGCCGGGAGAGAGTGTGTGCTCTCTGCCGAGAGAGAGTGTGTGCTCTCTGCCGGGAGAGAGTGTGTGCTCTCTGCCGAGGGAGAGTGTGTGCTCTCTGCCGAGAGAGAGTGTGTGCTCTCTCAAGGAAGCGTTAGCTTCACGTCGAGCCTAGACGGTGTGTGCCGTCTACTGCGAACCTGGCGAGCGCCGGGCGAGCAAGTAATTGACCTTGGCTGCCTCTGACTCAGCGCTGTTGGTGTGTGCCGGCAGCTCGTGAGAGAGTGCAGAAGGTGTTCCGTACCGGTATCCGTCACCGGTTGTTTCCGTACAGTGGGGTCTGCCGCCGTGTACCGTAATCGCGATTGTCGATGAGTGTTGGTGTGTGCCAACACGATCCCGTTCCGTTCCGAAATCGCGATTGTTGACCGTTACCGTTTCCGTTCCGAAATCGCGATTGTTGACCGTTACCGTTTCCGTTCCGTTATCAACTTTGGTGTGTGCCATTGTTGACCGTCCGTACCGTGTTCCCGTAACTTTGGTGAGTGCCATTGTTGCCCGTCCGTACCGTTGCCCCGCGACCTTGGTGTGTGCCATTGTCGCCCGGTCGGACCGCGTTGCCTCATCTTATTATTCTTGTCAGAGCGTCACAAAATGGCGCCCGAGCAGGGACTTTTATTGACAAAAAGAAATGACGGGAGAAGACTGCAGGAAGACATCGCAGCCGTCCGGTGTCGATTCCGATGCAGCCCGTTAAATTCATGATGTGAGAAGCATAGCCTCGCCCCCAGGTACTCGGGGCCATGGACGGTGGACAAACGTCTGTCTGCCCAAGTCTGTGACCTGCGGGGCGTACAAGGCCGCCGAGTTCGTCGCGTCCCTATGAAGGACCTGAAGCCCTATGTTACAGACATGGCCGACGACCGGCGAAGAATGGTTGCCCCGACCAACCCTCCAGGGCTGGCTACAGCCACCCTGTTGAAACGGCTGAAGGCCGTTCCACCGCTGCTGTTCCTCCTGCCGGACACCCCTGAGCACCCCGGTCCAGTCCCGATGATGTGCTGTTCTTCGACGCGTAGCCGCAACCAGTAAGCCCTCCAGTGCCTGGGCTCTTGTCTCCGTTGACCGCCACGCCGACCGCTGACCGACCAGAGGGCATCACCAAAGACCAGCAGCCATCCAACCATTGGGACCTTGGAGGCCGTCCAGGGGACCGCGGAAGTGACAAAAGACACTTCAAGTGTTTAGTTAAGGTTTGTTGGGTTTAAGTTAAGTGGGTTTTTTTGTTTTTTCTTTTTTTCTCCGAAGTGAGAGGGGGATGTGACGATGATCACTGAGCGTGGTAGCCTAATGGCTAGCGCATTGGCTTCTGAGTGTGGGGTTCACGGGTTCGAGTCTCACTATCAAAATATTTTTTATTTTTTTATTTGTTCAGTAAAAAGATAAAAGACACAAACCATATATTGAATATTTTGAATTATGTTTCCATTGTTGTAAATAAATATTTTTTTGTTTGTATTTATATATTTATATATATATATATATATATATATATATATATATATATATATATATTTGTTGTATTAATAAATATATTTTTTCACTGTTAATATTTATGATTGATGTCTGTACATGTCAGGTGCGGCATGGTCGAGCGGCTAGAGTGCTTGACCAGCGCGCTGAGGATCGCTGGTTCGATTCCTCATGAAGTATGATTTTTTATATTTTTTTATAGCATGTTTCGAACATGGCAGGTATTTGCAAGATAGTTAAAATCATGTTTAAACTTATTTTGAAGTTTTTAACGGTTTTTCGGGGTATAAATACGGGCCCAAACGACAGTTTATTCAGAGGGTGTGTGCTCTCTGCCGGGAGAGAGTGTGTGCTCTCTGCCGAGGGAGAGTGTGTGCTCTCTGCCGAGAGAGAGTGTGTGCTCTCTCAAGGAAGCGTTAGCTTCACGTCGAGCCTAGACGGTGTGTGCCGTCTACTGCGAACCTGGCGAGCGCCGGGCGAGCAAGTAATTGACCTTGGCTGCCTCTGACTCAGCGCTGTTGGTGTGTGCCGGCAGCTCGTGAGAGAGTGCAGAAGGTGTTCCGTACCGGTATCCGTCACCGGTTGTTTCCGTACAGTGGGGTCTGCCGCCGTGTACCGTAATCGCGATTGTCGATGAGTGTTGGTGTGTGCCAACACGATCCCGTTCCGTTCCGAAATCGCGATTGTTGACCGTTACCGTTTCCGTTCCGTTATCAACTTTGGTGTGTGCCATTGTTGACCGTCCGTACCGTGTTCCCGTAACTTTGGTGAGTGCCATTGTTGCCCGTCCGTACCGTTGCCCCGCGACCTTGGTGTGTGCCATTGTCGCCCGGTCGGACCGCGTTGCCTCATCTTATTATTCTTGTCAGAGCGTCACATATTAGACGCAAATATACAGAATGTTAAAAAAGAGTAAAATATTTTACGGAGACATACACAGGTTGAAGATGAGAAACCGTGATATAGGCGTTTAATACAGGAAAACGGTTTTTCTCAGGTATTATCTGTCCCGTAAAATATTCAAAATATTGACAAAAAGTACTACTTTTATGATAAAAAATATTGCGATAAGCGTTTTTGACATATGCATTGTATATGCATGTGACGTGGAATCAACAACAGTGAATCTACGTTGAGTGATTGTGCGTGAAATGTTTCTTTAAATTTCAGTTATTTATGTATTTTAAAACAATATTGTAATAAAATATTTTTTCAACTAGAAATAAGCATTAATAAAAACTTTAATATTTATTATTTCCTGATATAATGTACTTCTACGTCGAGCAAAATGAGATTTGGAATACACAGAAAATGTGAAGGTGCGTTATACACACGGCTCAGAACTAGACACGGTATTCCAGGTATTAACATGGGATTCTACCATTCATCTTTATATTGTTATTAATTGGCTCATTACAATAGAAATATAGAATATAATTAAAAAAACCGTAAATGTTAGAATTTGTACGTTACAACAATTGTTTTAGAAAAAAAGAATACACAATATGGTTTAAATCTCTAAATGATATGAAAACTGTTATTTAATTTAGCATTTTTCAGTAACGGTGAGTACTAGAGTTGTGTTGTTACTATATGTTGTTGCTCTCCACTGTGGTGTTGAGAAAGAGCTATTCTGCGGTTTAGCTGTACCCTCGCTTGCGGGCTGAGGAAGTCTAGAGTGCGGCTGGGACTGGTACCTAATTCCCAAAGCTAGGCCGAGACCTTGCGTATTTACTTGGATCCTAAGCACTCATTGAGAAAGTACATATACTCATCTATTTTTTATCTGTTCCAAGCTATTGGCGCTCGCAGGAGAGTGTCTGGACCATCCAGGGATTAGGGATTATTATATTTGTTTGGATCTGTTTTCCATTATGTATTTTTGAGATCTTTCATCAATTAATTACATTGGTTTGTAACAGATATAAGTAGAATTTTTGGTGTATAGTGTAAGTGTACAAAATATGTTAAATACAATAGGGCACGAGCAGTCATCTGACTTTATTTGCCTATTTGATAGATGTCAAATATCATAAATTTTCATTCTAAATTTAGTGATTTTCCAATTCCATGTAGTTTATTTTCCTCGAAAAGTAAATTCCACACTTCTGGTAACAAATTAACTACGTTAATATAGAAAATCTTGATAGTTTTAATGAAAAATTCTGACATTTGACATCTATGTACATAATTACTAATTGTCACTCTGACACGGGCCCCCATATCTGATTGTCAAAGCCAACAATGTCACATGATTGCCTTATACTTATGTAACCACAAACGGAAGTGGCGAGAGGTATTGTGCTGGCCAAACAGATTTTTTTTAACTATAGGAAATACAATGTCAACATATTAATTTAGTTCCAAGTTTTTACTTATTCATGTGAGAGAACGAAAAATGTTCAGAATGAAAAAGTGCTTACAGTGAGTACTAAGTTCGTTGTATAATTGTTTCTTATGTACGAATTAGTAGCAAAAGAAAATACACGATTTTAGATATTAGAATATGTGATTAATTTTTACCTTCCGTCACCTTTAGGTAAGGAAGGTATTGTCTTTGGTCAAAAAATTCAATGATGAGTTTTTACTGAATAAGCACGTTTTAGGGTCCATATAATACGATTTTACCATTTTTACGATGATGTCTGTATGTATGTGTGTCTGTGTGTCTGTGTGTGTGTGATTCCGGATTCCATAACTTCAATACCACGATTCCAAAAATTATAATTTTTTCGTATTCCTCAAGTTTACATCCAGAAGAACAACTGATTAGATTTTGGTTATAATTGGTCAATCGGAAGTAGTCTCATTTGAAGATTTAACAGTTAAATTTGATTTATTGGCATTTAACGTTATTATAACTTAAAGAATATATTATTCTCTATACGATTTGATTACAATTTATACTTCATATTCAATAGATACAGAGTTAAAGAATTTTAAAGAAATTAAATTTTATAATTCAGCCAGCTATGCCAAACTTGGGAACTAGTAATATATTCATATAATTCAAATTGACAGATGTCAGTATCAATAAAAAGTAAATTAATGTGGCACATATGAGGATGTTGAAGTAGATATTGGGAATACACGGAAAGATACGGTAAGAAAATAACTCTAGTGTTACAAGTTTTTAGAAAGATACAAGAAAGACGATTACATTGGTTTGAACATGTCATGAGGAGAAATGAAGAATTATATTGGAACAAGAATGAATAGTTTAGTAATAGGACGTTAAAGAAACAGAGGAAGACCAAAGATAAGATGGAAGGAATGTATTGCGGAAGATTTGAGAGAAAAGGAACTGAATGAGAACGACATGCAAAAATAGCGACCCCTAACGAATGGGAAAAGCTAAAGAAGAAGAAGATGCCAGTGTCAAGTGCAATTTGAATAGTTAGTTTATGAAATAATTTTACTGGAAATTTAGAATCTTTTGTAAGAAAAATTATGGAATTTATACATTATACACGAGAATGACGGAAGGTATTGTGCTGGCCACAACAGATTTTTTTCTTCGTGATTGTCTTCCCATTATTCTTTTCACTCTCATAATTTCTTGAAATCGTGTATTTTATTTTGCTTCTAACTCGTATATAAGAAACAATTTAACAACAAACTAGGCAGCAAAATTAAAATTTTAACATTGTATTTTCTATAGTTACTTAGACCCCTTTATCCCTTTCGAGACTCCTGGTACACCGTATGTACCACTAAGTTTCATGTAAGGACTAAACATTTTTAATTCTGTTGAATTTGGTGTATTCGTATACCATTTAGTCTTCTGATGCATCAGTATGATTTCTGCGTTTGCGCAAACACAAAATGTTTTGATAACCTAACATTTGTTGATTTTACTGGAGCACATTGTGTGACGCAGTATATTTAGTGAATGTTTTATTGAATTTAATGCAATTTATAGTGCCCCTGGCGGAAGAAATTATCAAGGAAGGAAGAGAAAAAGCAACTGTGCGACGAATATCGAGATCCGGAAGACCATCTAAAAAAAGGCAGCGTCTCGAAAACGTATCTTTGCATCTACCAGAGGAAGATACTACCAGAAGAAGGTGCAAAAGGTGTGCCGAAAACAGAAAGCAAAGTCGCACAAAGATTAATGTGTAAATTGTGTGACATTCCTCTATGCCTGAAATGTTTTGCTAAATATCATAATTAAAATATTTTGTAAAATATATATCAAAAATATATTTCATTAAAAAATTCTATAGGACTGATGGTACATATAAGCACCACAGCAAAAGACTAACAGTACTTATTTGTACCACCAACCCCCCCTCAACCCTTGATATTTTTTTCGACATTTTCTATTATAAATGATAATTTTGACTTATACAAACATAAAAAAAACCTTAATAGTATTCCCAAGTATCCCAGAAAAAAACCCGTCACGAAAGGGTTATAGAATAAATGTTAATTAAATTTTCAAAATCAAATATTATTTCCTGACCTTGGATATTTCTTGCTAATTTTAGTAACCAAAAACAATTGTGAAAAAGTAATAAATTTCTTTTATCCATAAAATAAATTACAGAAGTGTTGTAGATATCTTGTTATCGCTTGCAATATAAATGTTTTAGACAGAAATTTTCCAGAGTAGTTTTATTTCTACATATTCAGCCTTTAAAAGTATACGTGAAAATGAAGCGTTATAGCATATTGTTTATCACTTTAGTTACTCAATACATATGTGCAACAGCGGCACCAGCAGATGTAACTGGTAATTTTTTTTGTTATATTTGTGTCAACGTGTATAATAAATTATACAACAGACGAGTATTGATAGAGAGTGTTGTAATTTACCCAAATGAGTTACAGCCATCACATGAGAATGGAATAGTGTACATCATTTACTTTCAAAAAGATGTTTCCAGTCCTCATAACTTAAGGAATTTTGACAATAGGATCCTCCATTATTTTTTAGTTTTTTTTTTATGAAACGATCTATAGTTCTAGAACGTCTTTACTGTTATTCGTTAAGCCGTAATAATTCTTATATAATAGTTAAAAATCAGTTTTAATGTAACAACCAATTACTTTTCAAAAATTGCGTCAAATATAAATAAAACTACCTTATTTTACAAATAATTAATTATAAGGAACTCGTATTTAATCCACACTCTATCTGTACACTGTCTAACATCACTAACACGTCATTTTTTGCTAAGGGTATACATTTGTGACTGGGTAATAATGTGCGCTATAACTTATAATTTAATAGTTTGCTTTTAGCAGTGAGATATAAAGGTCCATCCACACTGTATAACCTGAAATAATTGTTATATAAAGTAGTTTTTTTAACAGTAATACAACTTTCGGACGTCCACATCTGCTTATATCTTTTACAGTTCGAATGAAAATGTATTTTGTGATTATTTTAATTTAGAGTGAGAATAAATTTTAAAGAACGCAGAAAGACGAGGTTTTGGGTACTTCCAACATTGTTTCCTGGATTATCACACTGGCGATTCTGAAATCTTTGTTCTTTGTGTCCCACTACCTCTTTTCCTTTTAACTCCATTTCTGTGTGTACACATAGGTGTAATCAAGGAAACTGTACAATCACACACAAGAACAGTTCAAATGAACTTTATTAAAATGTTATTAAACATTGTTTTTATATTTTTCGTTCATAATGAAGTTATAACGAAACCCAATTACGTAACTAAAGAGCCCTTTATTTCAATACGCATTTTTTTATTTTAGAAGGTTGGTACTACATGACATTGACTTAAATTTACAATCGTCATAAATCAGAATTGTCATAACTTTCAAATAATTGAATAAATGTCAATGCAATGTTACCAACTACATTAAACATATAAATTTTTTTAAATTAATTTTTAATATAGTATTTTTTTTAAATATTGTAGTATATGAAAGACTCAAAATAAAAAAAAAAATAGTATAAAGGACTCATTCAATAAGACTTTTTTACACTTGTCATTTAGAAAACTCGCCAGGGATCGTTTTCTAAATTTTGTCGCGTGCAAAATAAACATGTTATATAAAACTCGTTCTTTGATATACTATTTTGTGGACGTGTTATAATAGGTTTGTTTTACCTCATCTTTACCGCTGCCAAAGCGATAACATATAACATTGTTATAAACACGATATTTTGCTATATTTTGTTGAAATTTCTGTAATATGATGTATATCATGGTTATATTACAATGTTATATAGCATATGTGAACCGTCCTTAAGTGAAATAGCTATTAAAGGAACAAATATAAATATACAGAATAAATAAATAAAGTTTTAACAAAATTACCAATTTTTTTAATAATTTTTTGATTAATAAAATTTCTTTACAGAAAATCCATTGGATACTCCGAAACTATAAAAACTATTACTATTTTTAATTTTTGATTTCACAAGTGATTAGAAATTGTAAAAACTTAAAACATACACCTTACTGTTAGAAGTAATAGTAAAAATGAATAGGAAGATGACGCACGTCATCAACCTGAAAAACACCTTATAAAAAGAAATATAACTTGTAGAAATTGTTGGGTGTTTTTTTATTTGTAAAAAAAGAAAAAATACAATTATTAAGAAAGGTATATATTAATGATAATTACAATTATTTCTAAGTCAAACGTTATTCCTTTTTCGTAATACAATACCGTTACTATGATTTAACAGAACTAAACACATAAGTTAAATGGATCTATAACGGACGCACGATCGAAAAACAAATTGAAAAGGTGTCCATAACGGCCGCTGGCCGTTAAAGTTTATAACAGGCGTAGGGATAAAGTATTTCTAAAAAAAATCATAGTATCGTGAAGAACTTTATGGTTTTACGAAAAAATTTGAACGCCACACGCCGATATGCAAATAACGGACGCGGCTATCGCCTTGTTTTACAAACTTCAGCCGTTATTTCATTAATATTGGCCTAATGACGTTAATAACTATTAGTGAGTACAAAATTATTTGAAATAATTGTAGTTAATTCACGTACCATACGTTGGCATTACTGAGAATGAGCATGTTGCATCAAAGAATTTTATATTCCGTAAAAGGAATGACAGGCTTAGGAATAATCGTAAATTCATTAATATATACTTTTATTAATATTAGTATTTTTTTCTTCTATTTTTAAATAAATAACATCCAAAATTTTCTACAAGTTATATTTAATTTACAAATTATAAAATACAGTTTGTATTAAAATCATACTCGTTTCTTAGAGTGAATAATTCACAATTTTTAATAATAGTGACCCCAATAATAATTTGACTGATATGTTTATTACAGGTCAAATGTCATTACATTTGTTTGTGCTGTTAATTCAATACCATGACTAACTATAAAAAATTAACATTTATAAAAAATTTTTTTTTTTTTTTTTGGTTAGTAAATATTCAAAATAATAATTTGTAGCATTATTGTCTAAAATTAATGAGACAACAAACCCGTCAATACATGAATAAAAGCAATTGAACAAGTAGTTGAATTATCAAAAAGTAGTTGATCATGTCACAGTAGTTAAAATTAGTAGTTAGTAATTGTAGTGAAACAACCAATTACTTTTCAAAGATCGCGTCAAATACAAATAAAACTACCTTATTTTACAAATATTTCATTACAATTACAAACTACTTAAAACGTAGTTTATTAGTAGTTAAATTATTTTGTATTTATTATTTATTATTATTACTTCCCAGTTTTGATGAGAACGTATTTCGCGGTCGTTAAAATTAAAAGAAAATCGTTTTCATTTTAGAGCCTCCGAAAAATGCTGAACTAACAGAAGCTCCAGAACATGTTGCACCAACAGAACCACAAGAACCCGTTGAACCAATTAAAGCTCTGACAATTGCACCAACAGAAGCAGAAGGTCGATCCTCTTTTTCAATATCAGAATCCTCATCAACCGTTGTACCATCAAGAGCTCCAGGTCTATTAGGATTTTTTGAAGCAATAGTCGGAAATATTGTAGGGTTTTTACACGCTATCCTCAATATAATCGGAAAACTAGGCCCGTTAACACTTCCATTTCAACCATGGTTGTTTATAATCTCTACTATTGTTAACTTTTTGAATAAACTACTCAATCCCACAACAATTCAATATACTACTATTAGTTAAATGTACATGTGAACGTACTAAAAATTAATTATAATTTATCTTGTATAGTATATTTATAATTAAATTCTTTCCATATTTAAGTATTTTATATAATTTTAAAGTTATATAAATATGTAAAAATGATATCCATAAATTAACGTTTTCATTATTTCTTTTTGTGATAATGGATTTAAAAAATATTATCAACGTATATAACACCGTTTTCCTAGACCTAGAAACTGAAGTAATGGGTAATGAATGAAAATGATAAAATATCAGTTTTAAAATTAGTGTTGTAATACTTATTTGCGTTTAGGAAACATGGCTTTGTTAATCTACACACAGATATCAGAAACGGGTAAGACCACTGGAATATTCCCGGAAGGCCGTAACTTGTGATAGGCTGGTGGGTCTAGCGCCCATTTTTTTTTCCCTTAAAAGTATTAATTTATTTGCCGCTATATTGCCAATAATGTATACGTTGTAGCTAAATGTAAAATCTGTCGTTTTATAAAACGACTAAGCGTTTTAAAAATGCGATCAGATTATCAAACCTTTATTGGATAAGGTCCGGTATTTTCATCTCTGGTCAAACCGTCTGGTAATTGTGATTTATAAGAAAATATCGCATTTAAGAATTGACACATGCATAATTTTCACAAGTTACGTTTCAATACTGATGCTATGTTTTTCTTTTAACAGGTAGTTAAACTAACAAATAGATTAACCAAAGATAAAAATATCGGAAATTAGCGAACTTATCCATCTAGCTATACGTTTTATAAAACGACGAACAGCTTACGGCCGCAATGTACCATGAATATTTTAACATTTTCGTTTGAAATTTTTCTAAATACACCTCAACATAACCTAACGCACAAAAGTCACGCTGGAAAAACTCGGGCCGAGTTTTGTGAATTAAATTAGATATTAGGTTATGGTTATTGTTATATTTGGAGAAAAAGAGAGAGAAGTTAATTACACAATGCTTAGAAGCCTAGTCGACTATCCAGATAGTAAAACATTGCCAAGTACACGCAGGTTTGCTAATCTGGCGGCGTTGAATAAAACGACTAGCTGTTTTATAAAAAGACGGATTTTACAAACTGGTGTCGCGTGATATATGTATTGGAAGTGGGCAGGTTACCAAAACAAAAAATTAAATTAAAATAATATGTTCAGACCAGATTCAGAAATCGGATAAATTGTTTGTAATAATAAACGTAGAAAAAGACCTAGTAACGAAGAGATTATTACTGAAACTGCTAAAAAAGTAAAACTAATAAAAAAATAATTTGTAATTTTAATTATTGTTGGTTTTTTTAAATAAAATTAATTTCTGCTACATTTACAATGAGACCTGATTTATTTTGCTTACATATGTGTTATATTATGTTTGTTATATTATTAAATGTATGTTTCTTCTAGATGTATAGAAAAGTTTAAAATTATATTATATACATGGTAGAAAAAAAAATCTGATCTGCCCAGCACAATACCTTCCGTCAATCCTGTGTATTATTTACAAATTACATATATAAATTTTCTTGCAAAAGATTCTAAATTTCCAGTAAAATTATTTCATAAACAAACTATGCAAATGGCACTTGACACGGACATCTTCTTCTTTAGATTTTCTCATTCATAAGGGGCCGCTATTTTTTATTTTCTTCTTCCATTCATTTCTGTTTTGCGGGTCGTCCTCATTCGGATGCTTTTCTCTGAAGCCTTCCGCAATACAGTCCTTCCATCTTATCTTTGGTCTTCCTCTGTTTCTTCCACCTTCTATTCACTCTTCTTCAAACATATTTTTCATCTCTCTTCATGACATGTTTAAACCAATGTAATCGTCTTTCTTATTTTCTAGAAATTTTTAATACTCGAGTTATTTCCCTTATTCTTTTATTGCTTACCGTATCTTTCCGTGTCTTCCCCAAAATCCATCTCAACATCCTCATCTATACCACATTAATTTTCCATTGATTTACACAGACATCTGTCGACCATCTGTCAGTTAGAATTTTCTTAATATAGTAGCTGTTTCCATGGTTATAGCATAGCTGGCTGATTTATGAAATTTAATTTCTTTAACTCTATATCCACAGAATATGAAGAATAAAATGCAATTAAATCGTACAGATAATAGAATAATCTATAAAATTTACAATAACATTAAATGTGCAAATAATATTTAACAGTGTTTTTTTCAAGAAAAACTGTTAAATCTTCAAATGAAGGTACTTCCGGTTGACCAATTATAACCAAAATCTAATCAATTCTGCATATGGATATAAGGAAGAAGAATACGTAAGAATTGTAATTTTTGGAATTCTAGTATTGGAAATATTACGACCGAAACTGCGGTCACATACACACGCACGCAGACACACACACACACACACACACATATATATATATATATATATATATATATATATATATATATATATATATATATATATATATACAGTCATCGTAAAAATAGTAGAATCATATTGTAGAGACCCTAAAACGTGCTTATTCATTGAAAGCTCACCACGGAACTTTTTGACCTACGACAATATACCTTCCTCACCTAGAGGTGAGGTCGGTACAAGATAGTACTTTCCGTGCCGATCCAAAATGTCAGCCTGTCTCTGCAGATATCATCACGAAAATGTCCTTGCCTATAAATGGTAGAAGGTAAGTGTGTATAATTATCATTGTACGAAATTTTGTATATCAACTTTATGTAATGAAGAGGTCTCCCTGCAATTGCAGAAGATGTACGAGCACACATGGAATAGAAAGAGTATATCTGCATCTTATTTTTTTGCAGGAAAATTTAAAAGTTTGTGAAAATTGCGTCATAATATACAACACATATTACATCCTGGGGACTCCGTATTTATTTTATCTCGTTTATTACACATTATTATTCCATGTTTAGCAAATAAGCGTATCATGAATGTAATATACTCCGGCTATGTTTTAATGCAGGAAGATTTCAATTTACATTTTTATACAATAATTTCGAGGGATGGCGGTGGTGTAAGACCTAGTGCTTTCAACAACAAGACTCTTTCGATGCCACCAGGGGCGTACTGGGACTTTCATTGTCACTGGAATATACACCGATCACGTATATCAGTTATTAATATTCAAAGGAAAACAGTTTTGCACAATGTGTAACATCTTATAATTAATTAGTGTTAACATATTTAAATATTTAATATGTAAGAAAAGCTAATGAATATTACGTCCCTCTTCTTGTAAATTTTGATAATTTCATTTATTGCAACAAAAAATCTTATTTCTAATTATTGCAGCCCTTCTGAATATGCCGCCCCTAGAAAATTCCTTGTTTTTGTTTATTTCTTACACATAACTTATGGCGTTATTTGTTACTAACCGTTTGGCCTCTAATGCTGAGGCAACAATTCGCCCTATCCTTTTTGCTGATTTGAATTGAAAATGTGATTTTGATTACAGTTTCTCCGCAGTATAGTTTTATTTTATATGTCGGCGGCAGTGAAAGTACCTTTCAAATATGATTTTATTGCCTAATAATTGTCAATAAAATCAATCAAATTTGTTTTTATATAGCAAGCCTATATAAAATTATGATAACGATATAACATAAATATTGAAAATAATTATAAAATTAAAATTAATTCTAGACAATCTGCGAATGCAGTATAAATTCTCTGTTCCAATATTGAATCTACTACTCTACATTCGCTTTTACTTCACGGCTGAAGTACTTTACTGCAGCTATTTTTGTTTAAATAACAAATAATAGCAATTAACATATCTATTGTAGCGTGGTGAACCCGACGCCACTGACTCTAGGAGTATGCGAAAACCGCCGCTGGTCGAACGGTTCTCGAACGGCGCACAACCTGACCGATGACGTAATCGTCGCGCACGGGTCTCGACCTGCTCAATTACTTATGCTCGGCTGATTCCTTTTATTCGATATGTAATACTCTAGAAAATGGACCGTCAGGGAGGACAACCGAGGCACTTTGGTGTAGACAGTTGGTGATATAAATAAATAGTTTACGAGTTGTGAACATAAATAAATACAGTTATATTAATAAATATGATGAAATAAATATTGTTTAAATAGATAATTTTAGTGTTAAAATATTTAATAATATTCTTAGTCTTAAATTAGTGTTTATAATTGTTTAATCATGATGTTAGTTATTTTTTATATATCGCTCAATTACCTTGTATCTTAATAAAATTTCTCTGATTTTTAGACTTCACCCAAATAAATAAACGTTACAATTGGTGTCAGGTGTGAGGTTGTTAATAAAATCTGAAGTGTAAATGAAAATAAATAAAATGACGACTAAACAAGTAAAATTAAGTGAATTAATAGTAAAATGATCTGAAGAAATAACTGGACGAACGGGATTTGGAAACAACAGGAAAGAAATCGGTGCTTCAAAAAAGACTGCGGCAAGCATTAATCGATGCTGGTGAAATTCCTGACGACCACTTATTCAAAATTCAGTATGGTAAACTTATAGAAAAATATTCTAAAACAATTAGAGGAGAATTCTAGAAAAGGCGAAGAAAATTCAAGATCATTGAAAGAAGAATTAACAAAAACATTAGAACAAAAATTAGAAGAAAATACCAGCACATTAAAAAATGAAATGACAGAAAATTGCAGAATTTTGGGGCAAATATTAGAACAAATATTGGAGGAGAGTTCTAGATAAGCAGAAAAAAATTCCAGAACAAAAATTAGAAGAAAATTCTAGAAGTTTAGAAAATAAATTACAGGGAATTCTAGATAAACTGAAGAGGACTTGAAGAATTTAAAAGATGAGTATGATAAGAAGATCGAAGAATTACAAGAAAAGGTCACCAGAATTACTTCTCCGAACTTCTTTATCGACGTGACCGGCGTGAATTTTTTTTAACACTGACATTGTATGACTTAATCCAGTTTTTACAACAATTTGAAAAGGCTGTTCAATTATTGTCAGCTGAAAAAGAAGCTATATTAAATGTATCTTTAGTTTTGAGAAGGGAAATATCTTCACTATTAAAAGCATCTGCTGACAAAGAAAATAATTTGATAACTCAAATGAAATTAAATATGTTAGTTAGATCATAGATTTCCAGTTACTGATTTTATTTTAATTGCATCTTTATTAAACCCTTGGTTTAATAATTTAGTAGAGATTGAAACATTTTTACAACAAAAGAATATATCCAAAATTAATTTTATGTGTGAACAGGTTAAAGAGCATATTAAAGGTACAAATACAGATATAAGATTCATGAATTGTTATTTGGGAAACTTTGAATGGATTTCGTCAAATAGAAGAAAGCCTTTAGGTTCACATCGTATATTGTAGCATGTAAATTACATTTTGGCCGTTTCGGGTGGTTATCCACTCATCATTAGCTTTTGACCGCCGCTACTGCGTAGGGTCAAAAGTGTATCGTAAATGAAAATCACCAACAATTCATGTAATGATGAAACCTGTCAGATTCTTCTCTCATTTACGATACAATTTTGGATCCTACGCAGCAGCGACGGTCAAAAACTGATGATGGGTGGATGTGCACCCGAAACGTTCATAATGTAATTTACATGCTACAATAAACGATGTGAACCTAAAGGCCATCTTCTACTTAATGAAACAAAAAAAACATACTTATAATTGTATTTGACTAATATATGTGGTTTTAATTTATTATATCTTTGAAAAAATGTATAAATTTCAATACATAAAAGTGGTTTAAATTATTAAGTTTAAAAAAGATAAATGGACAATAAAAAATTTGATAAGTGAAAATAATAGATGATTAATAACCACTTATCTAAAAGTAATTAATTTTGTATGTTTTAATAATAAATAAGTAATAAATAAGAACACTCGTAAATTAAAAAAAAGTGGTATAAATACTCGTATCACATCCATATGTATCAATTACCAATATTAAAATCTGGCATATCCAGTTTAGAGTACATTCTCCGAATGAATAAATTATTATACCATTTTTTATTTCATTCTACACATTATTTATTTAGTTAGGTCACAGACAAACAGCAAGCTTGCTGTTTTCTGTGGTTAGGTACATCATCAGCCTCATGAAGTAGGCCCCAAAGTCAGTTCTAGTTTCACACTCCGTCTCTTCCTTGGTCATCCTAACTGAATGATATTTTAATGCCTTTTTCGGTTAAAAACATGATCTAATGTCTTTGTATCTATATTAATCAATTTTGCACACCCAGTCATTCTTTCAAGGAATTTCATTTAATATACTTGTATTCGACTTACTTTACTACATTACTGCATATTACGACGCATTCTTTATATATAAAAACAGTAATTTGTTCGCATTCGCATGTATTATCAACATATATTGTTGATAGTTTTGTATTACCTTCCTGGAAAGCCACAATTTTTGTCCTTCATTTGGAGATTTCACGATTATATAATTTATAGTTTGATTATAAATACAAAATATAAGTGTGTATAGTTATGATGCAATTGCAGTTCAAAATAAAACATGTTATAGATTTTGACATAATATTAACTATGGATTTCAACATTACCATTAAGGAACATTAAGTTCATGATTAGTTTTTTCACTGATTCCAGAATAGTTTCACGCCAAATATAATAATACCCTTTATTTAACCAAGATATTATATAGTACAGATAAAAATTAGATTAAGTATCGAATAATTATATATTATATAAATGATGAATGTAATGATTGATGATGGTTATGGTTTAGGTCCAATTCTAGACAAAGGCCTCCTTCATTATTTTCCAATCGTTCCTGTTTTTGGCTGTGCGACTCCACAATTTACCAGCTGTTGCTCTGATTTCGTCGTCCCATCTAGTGAACGGTCTAGCTTGTCTTCTTTTTCGGTATATAGGTGTCCATTCAGTCACTGTTTTCGCCCATCTGTCGTTCGGTAAACGGGTCAAATGACCTGCCCAACTCCATTTTTGTGTTTTTATATGGTTTATGGCGCTTGCTGTTTTTGATCGTTGTCTTAGTTCTATGTTGTCGACTTTGTCCGTTAGTCTTAAGTTTAGCATACTTCTGTCTAGGCTTCTTTGAATAGTTAGTATTTTTATACTTTGTGATTTAGTGAGCGTCCAAGTTTGTGAACCGTAGGTCAAGACAGGAATGATACATTGGTTGAAAACTTTGCTTTTGAATTTAATATTTATGTTGCTTTTCATAATATGCTTTAATGACCAAAACTTCTTCCAAGCAGATGTAGTTCTTCTTTGTATTTCTTTACCTGTCTTTTATTCGAAAGAGATAAGTTGGCCTAAGTAAATGTGTTCGTTTACATATTCAATGATTTGATCTCGTGCTTGGATTTGGGTCTTGATGTGGTTAGTTAAAACTTTTGTTTTGGTCACGCCAAATACTAATAATAAAATTTTGCCGGGCATGCTAAGCTGAATAATGCATATTGTGGTAAAATCAAAATTTCGTACCTATGTTAATTTTTGACATTTCTGAGTTACATGTTTACTTCATTCTGGTAACTAATTACGCATCGAATTCAAAACCTTGTATCAAGTTTCGATAAAATGCATATGCGCACCGAATAAATATTAAATACGGACTACTTCCCAAATTTTCAAATTAACTATAGTCTTTGCAAAAACTATAGTAGTCTCTATGAAGCATGAGTTAATTATTGAAAATTGCATACATTTTAAAGTGATATTAATCATAATTTCTCTGTGTCTTATTATTATTTTGTTTCATATTATTCTTCATACATGAGAAAATTTTCTTTGAAAATATAAATGTTTGAATTGTCGCTTCTCCTTTCGCCTAATGATGGCAGTAAAGTTGACACCAATGACGGAGTGGCTTACATGGTTCGCCAACAGAATTTAAACGAGTGGCAGTCGTGAGAGCTGTCAACTATGTACTGGCTACTAGTTTTATTCCACCAATTTTTATATTTTATAAAGCATCAAACATGGTTCTAAAAAAGTATTTTGTGTCAATATGTTCAAATAGAAATAATAGTAAAAAATCTGATGTGGCCAGCACAATACCTTCCGTCAATCCTGTATATTATGTACAAAATCCATACATAAATTTTCTTGCAAAAGATTCTAAATTTTTGGTATTTTATGATTCCCTTTCTCGGCAACGGAATTCCATACTCCTGATAACAAACAAATCACATGAAATAAGAAAATCATGAAATTTTGAATGAAAAATTATGACACTTGTCAGTTATGGACATAATTAATTGCTGTCATTTTGATACGGCTCCCCATATCTGCTTGCCAAAGGCAGCAAAGTCATGTCACTGCACGAGCATGTCTGCATATGGTTGTAAGGAAGAGGAATACGCAAGAATTGTAATTTTTGGAATTCTAGTATTGGAGATATCGTGCACGAAAAAGCGGTCACATACACACACACACACACACACACACACACACACACACACACACACATACACACACACGCCCATACGAACACACACACATACAGACATCATCGTAAAAATAGTAAAATCGTATTGTAAAGACCCTAAAACGTGCTTATTCAATGAAAACTCACCACCGATTTTTTTGACCAAAGACAATACCTTCCTTACCTATAGGTGACGGAAGGTAAAAAATAGTCTCAGTAGTTCCTCAAAACGAAAAAATCTGATGTGGCCAGCACATAACCTCTCGCCGTATATTTTACCTGGCTGTATGCATAAAGCAAAGCATATTTTTATAAATACATATAATATATTCATATAAATCTATGACGTATAAATTTCTTTATTATTCAATAATAGCATGTCTCAACATGAAGATATTTTACCATAAATTATGTTACAATAAATTACAAAGTAGAGTTTACCATATATAAATATTAGGCTGGTAACAGCAATTTTCAATTCGAACAACGTTGTTTACTTTCTCTTCATATTCTTCTAGTAAAAACATTAATTTTGGGCGGTCTAAAATGTATATATGGATTGTGCATCTATTCTTACATATCTTCTTTTACATTTTATTTTTTCATACATGTTATATCTAAATAACACTAATTCCCTTTAGTAAAGTGACGGATAGATTGCACTCCGATTATTCTTATATCGATGTGTAATTTTGTCAATATTTACAACTTACTTAAGAAGAATTTGATAGCTTTTTCGCAATTCAAAGTTACTCTAGTCTATAGTACTGGTGTACATTGTCCCATAATGTTTGAAACAAATTTAAGTCCTTCAACCTAGACTTGTCATCTCCATAATAGTCACAGATCAAGAATTAAGGGATTCTCCAAGTACATTTTTCTTTCATTACTCATTATTTCTGACACTGACATTTATCTGTCAGTTACAAATAATTTAAATTATCAACTATTTTTCATGGCATTCTTTCGGCTGTCAAATTTATTACAACAGATTATTTTATATATTATACTTCTTTTATCTCTAAATCTATGGAATATATATTAATTATAGTTTTTGAGTAACCGTCCTTTCAACATCCCACACACACACACACACACACACACACACACACATCCACACACACACACACACACACACACACACACACACACACACACACACAGACAGACATCATCGTAAAAATGTTAAAATCGGATTGTAGGGACCTTAAAACATGCTTATTCAATAAAATCTGGATATGCGATTTTTAGCATGAATGCAATACCTCTCTTAGCGAGAGGTAAAAAGGAATATGAAATAGTTGTCGTAAGTAAACATGAAATTTACAAATTCAAAGTCTCATTTCTGTGAAGATCATTTTGATGTAAGCATAAATATTTTCATAAATAAGAAATATTAAATACAGGCTGTTAGAAAAAAAGGTATTTTTTTAAATATTTAATAGTTTCTGAGAAATAAGGCAGTGAAAAGTGAGTTTTCAGGGGGTTACCTCTGCTATCTTGAAAACTATGAGTTACAACTTCGATTAAATGAGACTTTTTATACCTTTCAGATACAATCTTAGATGTGCTTTTGTTTTTTACAAAAAAATCAAATAATTGTTCCAAGTTAAATGTTGTGGCGACCTTGGCCAATGTTTAATTTTCAAATAACTTTGTAAGTAATAGAAAATAAGGAAAATGTTTCAAATAATGTTTTATTGTTTTTTACCTTCCGTCACCTATAGATAAGGAAGGTATTGTCTTTGGTTAAAAAATTCGGTGGTGAGTTTTCATTGAATAAGCACGTTTTAGGTTCTTTACAATACGATTTTACTATTTTTACGATAATGTCTGTATGTGTGTGTTTGTGTGTGCATGTGTGTGTATGTGTGTGTGTGTGCGTGTGCGTGTGTGTGTGCGTGTGTGTATGTGTGTATGTGATCGCGGTTTCGGCCGCGATATCTCCAATACTAGAATTCTAAAAATTACAATTCTTACTTTTTCCTCTTCCTTACAACCATATGCAGACTTTATTAGATTTTGGTTATAATTGGTCAACCGGAAGTACCCTCATTTGAATATTTTAACAGTTTTTCTTGAAAAAAATTAGTAAAATAGTATTTACCTTAAAGAATATATTATTCTCGGTACGATTTGATTGCATTTTATATTTTATAATCAACAGATATAGAGTTAAAGAATTATAAAGATATTAAATTTCATAATTCAGCCAGCTATGCTAACTTAACCATGGAAACGGCTAATATATTCAAATAATTCAAATTGACAGATGTCAGTATCAATAAAAAGTAAATGAAGGAAAGAATAATGGAATAACTCTAATGTTAGAAGTTTTTAAAAAGATATAAGAGAGACGATTATATTGGTATGAATATGTCATGAGGAAGCATATATTGGAGGAAAAATGAATAGCTTAGTAATAGAAGGTGAAAAAAACATAGAAAGACCAAATATAAGATGGAAGGACTGTATTGCGGAAGACTTGACAGAAAAGGAATTGAATGAGGACGACACGCAGAACAAAAATGAGTGGAAGAAGGAAGTAAAAAATAGCGACCCCTAATGAATGGGAAAAACTAAAGAAGAAGAAGATGTCAGTGTCCAGTGCAATTTGCAAAGTTTGTTTATGAAATAATTGTACTGGAAATATAGGATCTTTTGCAAGAAAATTTACGTATAGGGGTCGTGCAGTAACGTGACTTTGCTAACTTTGGCAAGCAGATATGGGGACCCGTGTCAAAATGACAGGAATTAATTACGTCCATAATTGACAAATGTCATAATTTTTCATTCAAAATTTCATGATTTTCTTATTTCATGTGGTTTATTTATCAGGAGTATGGAATTCAGTTGCCGAGAAAAGGAATCATAAAATATCAAAAAGTGAAATAACCACATGTTTTTAGATTGTTGATATCTGATTTAGTTTTCGTGATATTGTTATTTGAGTGCAACGTGTTTAAGTGTTAGTAGCGATTTTTGAAATGTGCGATTTTCTGGTGCAACGATGCAACGTAAAATTTTGCGTGAAACTGGGAAAAAAGGTTGCAACCTTTGAAATAAACTTACGGAGATGATGATCTGGGTCGTAATAGAAAGTGGAAGAAACAGAGGAAGACCAAAGATAAGATGGAAGGACTGATTGCGGAAGACTTGAGAGAAAAACAACCGAATGAGGACGACCCGCAAAACAGAAATGAATGGAAGAAAAAAATAAAAAATAGCAACCCCTAACGAATGGGAAAAGAAGATGTCAGTGTCAAGTGCCATTTGCATAGTTTGTTTATAAAATAATGTATTTTGCGCCAAGTAGTGATGTACAAATTTTAGATATTTATTTTTTTGAAAGTGTCACTGAAAGTTTTATCAAAAGTTTTACAAAATCACCATAAATTTCAATTAAATGGCAAAATTACACAAATACACTTGAACTGTACTGAATTTTATAATCAACAAAGTATATATTCGACATATCGATTTACCGAAAATATCTTCCTGTTAACGCGTCAAACTTAGAGAGCTGCATGGCGCATGTGCATTATAGCTTTTGAAAGTTTCATGATATCTAAATCTTGAAACTTTCAATTTTTTAAGTTAAAAGTGAAACTTTCAAATGGCACATCACTAGCGCCAAGTCAACATAGTACACTTTTGCCGTTTTTTAAATTGCTACTTTGTTTAATATATACAGAAACTTGAACAGAAAATCATATTTAATAATATTGTAAATGATACTTATTCAAATTTCATAATAAAAAATCTGTTGTGGCCAGCACAATACCTCTAGCCACTTCTGTTTTTGGTTACATAAGTATAGGGCACGAGCAATCATGTGACAGTTGGCCTTGACAAGCAGATATGGGCGCCCGTGTCAGAATGACAATTAGTAATTAAGTAAATAGATATCAAATGTCAGAATATTTCATTAAAATTTTAAGATTTTCTAAATTCACGTAGTTTTAAATGTCATAATGTTTTTGTAATATATGTATGTATTTATATGTTTGGCAACACTGCTGTGCCGATTGTTGTAACTTGAAATGTTTCATTAAAAAGGCAGTCAAGAGTCGTCCAGCATTGAGTACGTTTGTCCGTCTTTTATTTTGTCAATTATTTATACCCTCTACCTTTGTCCAATACACTACAGTTTTACGTGGTTAATTTGTCACCAGGAATGTGGAATTTACTTGTCGGGGAAAATAAACCACATGGAATTGGAAAATCATGAAATTTGGGATGGATAATTGACATTTGACATCTATGTACGTAATTATAAGCTGTCATTCTAACTCGGGCCCCCATATTTGCTTGTCAAGTTCAACAAAGTCACATGACTGCTCGCGCCCTATAATTTTCTCATGACTTTTCTTCATGTTTAGATTATTTTTATAATTTTAAATTTATTTTTTTGAGGAAGTTTTCTCCTTCACTTCTAAATGTTGGAATTTCTTCCAATATCTCGACGGGATTTCTGATGCGTATATGTATATAGCTATAATTTTAAATATTTAATTGTTACTATTGTTATACAACAAGAAATACGAGTAGTAAACTTACCAATATCACAGAAAAATTCTTCAATAATGTCAGTTAAACTTCTTCATTTAACGTAAGCGTAATTTGATGTTTTACTACTATGGTACCAAAAAAATTTTTCTAAGATTTTGTTTCAGATAAAATCTACATATATCATACCATATTCATACTATGACAAATGAATCTGTTCTTATCCACTGTTATGTGTTTAGTTAAAATAGACTTAAGCCAAGTTTTAGAATTGAGCTGCCAATACCGCCCAAATAGGTTTATGAACTACTGTTGGATTTTGACACTGACATTTTTCTCTCATTTACAAACATCTGCTGGTTACTATGGAGTTTTTTAGGCTCTGAAATTTATTACAACAAATTATTTTATATATGACATTTTTATCTTAATATATGGAAGATATAATAAAATTTTAAAATGTACCGAATAGAGTATTATACGTTCTTTAATACTGATAATAAAAAAATTCAAAAAAATAATATTTAGATTTTTTTTAAATACTACTACTGCCGGTTTTCCAATTGGTACCAAAACCTATTCAACTCTCCCCATTAATGTTAGATTCAGGAATCCGTAGTCCAACAGATCTTTAGACTTATAGTCCAGTCATTTGGTGCTCAGAAAAGGGTTTGCTTGGAAAGTTTAGCGGAAGTTTTAAAAATTGGTAGTCTTATAGATTTTGAGGTGCTCTAACCAAATTTCCACCTCGTACCGGAATGGGAAATGGCGCTATTTTGAATAAAATGGCACCAAAAACCGTTTTTTTGAAAATATCTCCTTACCGGTTGATCTATTGACAAAAATAGTTATGCACAAAATTGTTCTCCAAAAAATTTCCAATAATTTATGTCTTATTAATTTTTTTGTCAGATGAATAGTTGTAGCGTACGAGCACCGCGAATTGAACCGCAACAAGTGCATATATCTGAAAACTCATTTCCATGGCACCATGACGTAGAGTAATAGCGCGTTTTTTTTTTCTTATGGTATCCCCAGTAGGCCTAAGCCACCTGATGTACTTATTATGCAATTTAACGCATCTTTCTCCGCTTTGCTGTCCCTGATGGACCGGGTTCAGCAGGTTCCTCGACATTGATAGTGGGCGAAGCTTCGCCTATTTCTTTGACGGAATCCGCTTCCGCTCAATTTCGTCATGAAATATGTCAATAATATTTTTCGTTTCGTCCTCGTCGTCGCTGTCCTGTATTTTAATTTCTACATTCGAACACACCTTACCACAATTTATGCACATCGTTGAGCATTTAATCCAGCCTTTCTACATCCACATGCTCCTTCACATCTTTTTTTGCATTTGCAAGAAATGAGTTTTAATAAAGTTTCCGGAACAGAAGGCTGGAGTGTGGTGACAGGAATCAATCCGTTGATGCTTTTTTCCATCCCCATTCCTCGGCGTTCTTTTCCACCCCATACCACTGCTGGACTTGGTGATACGTGCGGAACGAATGTTGTCTTGCTGCCGCTTCTGTTGGAGGTAGTGACGCGATATTAAATTTGTTTTTATACGCTGATTTCATAAAACACTGATATCTATAGTTATTTAGCGATATAGTTTTCTTGACCCTGTAACCGTAGCTGTTACGATAAATTGTTATCCTACTTCAGCGATGGTGTCCGGGTCGGCATCTCGGCTTTTAAACACTTCGATATGCTTGGCCAATTGTGGATTCTTTTTCAATGCAGTCATGTATTTAATTTTCCCTTGATTAAAGAAAGTTGCTGTTGTATCAAAGCCACTAAAGGCGTGCAAAAACAGTATGTTATCCACGATTGATTTGTCTGTGATGCTTTGCATTGAGTAGATTTGTATGAGGTTTTTCCTCTTCCGGGTTTTAGAAGATACGTGTTTGGGCGTATGGATAGTGCAATCAAAAGAACAAGAAGATCTATGTCCTCGCCAACAACTATTGCAGAATCAAACGCAGATGAAACGCTGTTTTCCGTTGTTACTATTAACACATCTGCATCTGCTGTGGCTTGCTTGATCGTGAAGTTCACAGCTTCGAATTTTAATTTTAACATTTCAATCAGACAATTTTTGTTTCTGTCATTGACAAGAAATTTCTCTTGTGACACGATTGTAATCATAGTTTCGTCGAAAAGTATTTTTACCGAAGCATATATCCGTGATCTTCGCAATCGCTCCGCATATTTCGTACCACGGTCTTCAGCATTTTCGGGATATCCGTCAAATACGATGATGGCATTCGAAGAATACTTTGACTGAACGAATACGACGTAATTATTACAACAAAGAATATTTTGATAGTTCAAGAATATTGATTACAAGAATGAATCCGACAATTAATCCAATATTTAAATATTAGTATTCTGCGACGAATCCAATTCTTATTATTTACAATTCTGAAATCTTGATAAGATAATTTTATTTTTCTTTTCTGCGGATAGTGAATTTCTCTGATTTACTATTAAAGTTTAGTAGAAGAAAAATAAAAATCCTGCCAAACGAATAATTTTCTAACATTGTTATGATGTTATGTTGGAATGCAAACATAACCGTAAAATTGTTGATTACAACAAACGATTTTGATAACCTAATAATATTGATTGATTGAATGAATGAATGAATCTAACAAAGATAATTTCATCAATATTTAAATCTAGCATTTTTCGAAGAATCAAAAGTATAGTTTAAACTTTAAAGCGTGCGCTATTTTGAAAATTATGCATTATGGAGAGCGCTGAAATATAATTTTGCATGACGGCGCCTTTTACCCACGGAGCGACACTGCGGTCTGTATATAACGGCGCTCGTACGCCGAAACTACTCGTCTGACAAAAAAATTAATAAGACATCAATTATTAGAAATTTTTGTAGAACAATTTTGTACATAACTATTTTTGGTAAAAAAATAACCGGTAAGGATATATTTTCAAAAAACCGGTTTTTAGTGCCATTTTACCCAAAATGGCGCTATTTTCCATGCCGGTACAAGGTCGCAAAGTAGAAATTCAGTTAGAGCACCTCAATATCTATAAGACTACCAATTTTCATAACTTCCGGTAAACTTTCCAGCTAAAACCACCAAATGACTGGACTATTATAAAATTTGAGAAGTCGTGGCTCCAACAACCTCACACACACACATCCACACACACACACACACACACATACACACACACACACACACACACACACACACACACACACACACACACAGACATCATTGTAAAAATGTTAATATCGGATTCTATGGACCTTAAATCGTGCTTATTCAATAAAATCTGGATATGTGATTTTTAGCATGAATCCAATACCTCTCTTAGCGAGAGGTAAAAAATCTGTTGTGGCCAGCACAATACCTTTCACCCTTTCTATTGTGGTATATAAGTATTGTATTTAACATTTCTTGTGCACACAAAAAAATCTAATTAAATCTAATCTTTATATTTACGTATTTTCTATAATTTTATATTCATTCTGTGAGCAAGTTTTCTCCATTTCTTCTAAATGTTCGAGGTTTTCCAATTCATTAACGGCATTGACGGTATTTCCGAAGGGTTCATGTAATAAACCTATAATTTTAAATATATAATTAATAATACAATAAGAAATATTAAATATCGTTCTCAGAAAAAGCCTGCAGAACCTATTCAACTCTTCCCATTACTGTTAGATTGAGCAGTCCGTAGTTATATAGGCCTTTAGTCGTATAGAATTTGAGAAATCGTACCTCCAACAACTCCACACACACAGACATCATCGTAAAAATGTTATAATCGGATTCTAGGGACCTTAAAATGTGCTTATTCACTAAAATCTGGATATGCGATTATTAACATGAATCCAATACATCTCTTAGTGAGAGGTAAAAATCTGTTGTGGCCAGCACAATACCTCTCGTCACTTCCATTTTTGGTTAAATAAGTATAGAGCGCGAGCAGTCATTTGACAATGTTGGCCTTGACAAGCATATATGGGGGCCCGTGTCAGAATGACAATTAGTAATTATGTACATAGATGTCAAATGTAAGAATTTTTCATTAAAAATTTCAAGATTCTAAATTCACGTAGTTAATTTGTCACCAGGAGTGTGGAATTTACTTGTCGAGGAAAATAAACCACATCCAATTGGAAAATCACTAAATTTAGAATGAGAATTTATGATATTTGACATCTATGTACATAATTAGTGCTATCATTCTGACACGAGCCAACAAAGTGACATGACTGCTCGCGCTCTAATGTATTTAACATTTCATGTATACCTATACTCTACACCAAAAATTCTACTTATGTCTATTCCTTACATTTAGATTGTTTAATTTTAAATTCATTATATGAATAAATTTTGTCCTACTTTTCTAATTTTTTTAAATGTTTCCAATTCATTGTCGGGATTGACAGTATTTTTGAAGGGTATTATGTATTATACCTATAATTTTAAATATTTAACTCTTAATACAATAAGAAATAATATAATGTATGTACTTCCCAGAAAAAGTCTTCAGTAATGTCTCTGGCGGATATTTGACACTGACATTTGTCTGTCAGTTACAAACATTTTAATATTTCAATTGGTTTCCCTGACATGCTTTGGGCTGTGAGATTTATCACAACAGATTATTATATGTCTTATATTTCTTTTCTCTAAATCTATAAAAGATATAACAAAATATTTATATGTATCAGATAGAGAATTTACTCTTCTTTAATAAACATGAACAAATATTTACAAAAACATAATATTTAGAAGATTTTTTTTTAAGAATCTGCTACTTCCGGTTGTCCAATTATTACCAAAACCTTTTCAGCTCTTCCCAGTAATGTCCGATTGAGAAATATGAAGTTAAACAGATATTAAGTATTATAGTTTTTGAGATATCGTCCTTCCCACGTCCCCCCCCTCCACACACACATACAACCACACAAACACACACACACACCCACACAAAGACATCATCGTAAAAATATTAAAATCGGATTGTAGGGACTTCAAAACGTGCTTAATCATTAAAATCTGGATATGTGATTTCTAGCATGAATCCAATACCTCTCTTAGCGAGTGGTAACAAGATATGTTAAATGAATACTATTTGCACAAAACATTGTTGTATTTTCTACTTCGCAATCACAAATTGTTCCCGGTGGCATTTAAATATTTCGGCACCTTCCAAAATGTGATTGGCTATGACGAAATTATTCAATCAATAAGAGCCGAAGTGCAAAATTCATTGCTATAATGTTGCATTTTTCTGTCATTTATTTTGTCGCTTCATCATCAATTGTTTAACGTGTTCCTACTTTTGCTATATCGTTTACCTGCCTCGAAACGAAGATGTAATAGGTGACTTATGGTTAGGTTCTTTTACAAGTTGTTTTCTTTATAAAATTAATTTTTTTAAAGTATTGCACAAAATATATATACCTAGACATATACGAGTATAAAATCAATTTCCTCGAGATGATACGAACGTCGGCAATTGTAATCATGTGGTTCAAATCACCAGGGGGGAGGGGATTGTTGACGTAATATCAAAACTGACAGTATTATTATATAACTTATTTTGTGTCATTTTTGTTATTCATTAAAATTCCAAGTATACATAGTTATTTGCAATTATATAAAGCAATTGAATAAATACGCGATATGACTGATGAAATATACCTCTTTTTATTATCTAAAAGCAATATGTTGCATTCATTAATGGTCTGCAATATTAGGAACACAATCATGACAATAGCAAAATATAATACCAAAGAACCAGCGAAACTAGACTAGGAAACTAACTGAATGATTTTATAGAATCTAGCGTTGATCTAGCGCTAGAAGAAATAGCTAACGAGAAATATTTCGCTAAGACATCTAGCGAAATGATAAGGAGCTGCACGCGTCACATTTGGTATTATTTTTTTTGTATTTAGGTACGTTTTAATTTCAAAGTTAAGTAGTACTCGTTGTACAGAACACAGTAATAAATTGTCAAAATACAAGGAAGTACATCCTCTAACAATTCAAGTAAAAATATTAAATTCATTTAAAAATGAAGTCTTTGTGTATTCAGTACTAGGCAGTTAGTTAATAGTAATATGTCTTACCTTAATCTGCGTTCGCTCGCTATTTTCAACAAAATAAATATCGTTCAGTAAGCATTTAGCTTTAACAAACAGCCCTTAATTTTCTAAGCTAGCACTATCCCGGCTGAACGCGAGCAATGAAACACAAATTATCAACGCCAAAATCACCTTAATCACTACATGATTGACAGAATATTTAAATAATTCAAATATTTGAAAATGACATTCATTACCGCGGTTCCACTACCGTTTCTATGTCATTTTGAATCGCTGGTTGGGCGGAAATAGCGTATACCCCCTGTAATGCATATGATAATGAAATAGCGAATAATAGTCTCATATATGCCTTGTGTGTACAACAAAGATGCTGGATTCTACGAAGCCTAAAACACATATTAAAAACTTTCTATCTATTTTTTGACCATAATTCATTCAAATGTTAACGTAAAGAAATTTTTCAAAAGATTAAAAAAAGAGGTTAGTAGGTGTAAGAATACAAGGAGATTTTAAATAAATATGCCTTTATCTGGCTGTCATAAATAAATGTACGTGTAAACAATATAGCTGATATTTTAATCTTAATAATAAGTAATGAAAATCCAAATTAAAGATTACATATTATCTATTCTTATTTTTAAAACGTAATGAAAAACAATTCATATATAATTACTTTTAATATTTATACAGTGTGTTCATTTTAAATGGATCACAATTTCTATTTTATCAGACTAATGTAACAAATAATATATATATATATATATATATATATATATATATATATATATATATATATATATATATATATATATATATATATATATATATATATATAAGGGTTTTCCAATAAGAGGTGTTATTTTGAATAGCCCGCTATTTCGGTAGATGTCGCTTTTGAAGCTGTCATTTTTTGACATTTGACAAGTAGAAACTACGCCATTAATAAAAATGGAACGATACACGCTTCAACAACGCATTGAAATTATTAAAATTCACTATAAAAATGGTGAAAATTTGGCAGAGACGGTTCGTAAAACTCGACAATTTTTGGGTCGTCGTGAAGCACCTTGTCGGACCGCAATACAGAAATTGGTGGAAAAATTCGAGCTGTTGGGACAAGTCAGTGATGTGAAGAATAAAACCCGTGCACGTCGCTCAAGAACAGCCGAGAATATTGCTGCTGTAGCCGAAAGTGTTGAAGAAAACCCAGGTTTGTCCATTCCTCGTCGTTCTTTGGAATTAGGCATTCCACAAACGTCATTACACCGTATTTTGCATAAAGATTTGGGTCTTAAGGCTTATAAAGTCCAGTTAACACAAGAACTCAAGCCGGCCGATCATCAACAACGTCGTGTCTTTGCTGATTGGGTCGTTGAAATGCATGAAATGATCCGGAATTCCATCGAAAAATCATCTTGAGTGATGAGGCCCATTTCCACCTCGGTGGCTTCGTCAACAAACAAAATTGTCGCATCTGGGGCTCAGAAAACCCAAGAGTTATTGTTGAAAAGCCTCTCTATCCTCAACGTGTGACTGTTTGGTGCGGTTTATGGTCCAGCGAAGTCATTGGACCTTACTTTTTCGAAAATGAGGCTGGAGCAACAGTTACGGTGAATGGATTGCGCTATCGAGAGATGATTAACGATTTTTTATGGCCGGAATTGGATGGTATTGATCTGGACAACGTTTACTTTCAACAAGACGGCGCTACGTGCCACACAAGCAACGAAACCATTGATCTTTTACGGGAAAAGTTTCCGGACCGTGTTATCTCTCGAAGAGGTGATCACAATTGGCCACCGAGATCTTGTGATTTAACACCTTGCGACTTCTTTCTTTGGGGCCACGTGAAAGAGAAGGTCTACGCCAACTGCCCAGCGTCGACTCAAGACCTCAAAGATGGAATTCGTGAGGCTATCGAGGACATAGGACAGCCACTTTGCGATTTGGTTATGGAAAATTTCATGAAAAGGATATTGTCCTGTCAGCGTGGTCGTGGTGGTCATTTGCCTGATGTTATTTTCCACTATTAACGGCATACCTTCCTCTTTATAATGAAATAAACATCCGATCATTTATATTAAAAAATGGCATTTTTCTTTGAATATCAAAATAACACCTCTTATTGGAAAACCCTTTATTTATTTAATTAAAATCTGTATCGAATATTCCAATATAAATATATATTCGTATTTAAAAAAGTTAGGACGTGTATTTTGAGAACCAAAGGTCGATTTTTTCTATTCATACATTAGTTTAGTAAAATATAATTTTTTTTACGTCCTTTGTAGTTCTTACAGTTGTCGAAATAACAATGGTGGCTTTTTTTAAAATGAACACCTGTATACATGTACTTACATTTATTTAATTTAGAAATAAATATGTATCTACTATAAAATAGGATAATATTTTGTATTCATTAAAATGTAACATTGCAATACATTACAGTGATTTATAGACAAACTGAATATATTTGAGAAATTCACAGTTCATTAATTCATCAATTCTTTGCCAACTACTATATTTTGTAATTTATGGCGCGTAACTAAATATAACTAACTAGTAGTAGATATAAATAAAGTGTTTGAAACTGTTTCAATTTAAAAATAATTTTCTATATAACTATTTTCAGTTTGTGGAAATCTTAACCTACTGAAATAATCCCTGTAATATAGGTCACCGGTCAATTATTAATTTGAATAGTTTATACGTTGCAAATGCTCTCTGCTCTCTCCAATATCAGGTAGGTGGAAATCGCGATATTTATTAATTTATTTATCGCCTGTCGTAATATTACACAGATCAAGTTGTGATTAAAACATTTAATTCAACGTAACTAGTATACACTTCAATTTACGAATGTTCAAATTTGAATGTATCAGGATGAAATGATTACTAACAATCTGTAATATCCACATATGTTAAGCGCAGATTATGAAAACAACCAAGTATCAAAATTTAATTAGACATAAATATATTTAAAACAGGCCGGAACAAATCCGATTTTCTTATATGAAAAACTTTGTTATTATGCACCCTTTTGAAAATTATTGTAGTACTTTATGGACCAACTTTCTGAGACAATGTATGAATGGTGAAAAAATAATCTGACTGGCAGTCAATACAATGGCTGCGTTCAGCACCTCTAAGCGTTGGCAGCGCTGAGCACCAAAGTTTGGCAGGACGAATGTGATTAGTCTTGCAAATGCATTCGGTATACTTCGATGCTTAATGGTGCCAACGCTGCCAGGGTGCTGAACGCGCCCATTGATTTTACTTCATACCAATTTTTTGTGCTTCGCTCGGTTTTTAACAAAATTATGTTGCTCACAAAGTGAGGCGACCAGAATCGAATGATAGGTGACATAAAGGAGAACTTATAATATTTGATATAACTCTCTTGTTTGCAATATAAAGTTATGCAAAATTAAATATAAATTATTTCATCTCTTTTTTGTACTTATTTTTACATTCCGTTACCTTTAGGTAAGGAAGGTATTGTGTTTGGTCAAAAAATTCAATGATGAGTTTTTAGTGAATAAGAATGTTTTAGGGTCCCTATAATACGATTTTACCATTTTAAGGATAAGAGAAATAACTCTAGTGTTACAAATTTCTAGAAAGATACCTACAAGAGAGACAATTACATTGGTTTGAACATGTCATGAGGAGAGATGTAGAATATGTTGGAAGAAAAATGAATAGCTCAGTAATACAAGGTTGATGAAACAGAGGAAGACCAAAGATAAGATGGAAGGACTGTATTGCGGAAGACTTGAGAGAAAAGGGACTTAATGAGAACGACACGCAAAACAGAAATGAGTGGAAGAATAAAATAAAAAATAGCAATCACTAACGGATGGGAAAAGCTAAAGAAGAAGATGTCAATAATATATTGGAAGAAGAATAAACAGCTTAGTAGAAGAAGGTAAGAAAATAAAGAAGAACAAGATGTCAGTGTCAAGTGCAATTTACATAGTTTGTTTACGAAATAATTTTACTGGAAATTTAGAATCTTTTGCAAGAAAATTTATGTATGAAATAATGTGCTGGCCATATCAGATTTTTGAATTTAATTAATTAAGTTTTCCAAATATCCAAATTCTTAATTGCATATGAACAGCATTTATTTTTCTGATGTTAACTTTACTGATTGAATATTACTGTAAGAAGTTGCCAGAATATTTACGTCAAACTTTTTTACAAACAGACACACATGGGCTCACAGCAGTCAGTTTAAAATGAGTTAAGATTTTTTTATTATTTGTCATTTTATATATTTCTCATAATTAAGGTTATACAAAATGTTTGATACGTAATTACATATATTATAAATAAAAATATAAAATTATGTTATAGGTAAAGAAAACTTGCTAATTGTTGGCTGGCTCATTGACACCCAAGCGCTATTTCCAACACTGCTTTGATATGAACGAGATGCACAAAAATGAAATGTAGCAAAAGTATCTTGCTATGAAATGGTATTCGAGAAGTGCGGTCGACATATGGGGATGCAAAGTCTGAATTATATTTCTCACACATTCCCTTGTAAGACGAAACATTTGTTGAAAATATTTGTTTGGCAATTCAAATGGATTAATTATATACCTTGTATTTTTTCTTATGATATGCTTATGTTATTACTCAAAATATAACAATAATTAACCTCAAATATTGAGAAATGTATAAATACTTTAATTAAATAATTTAATTAATACATACTTCTTTTCTGATAATAAATGTGCAAAATATAAAATTTGCAAACCATATTATACTTCTATTTGTTTCTGTGACAAGTTATAGCAAACTGTACAGTGATTGTAAGTTTTTAAGATATCTTAAGACATTTAAAATGAAACTATAAGCTATAGATGCGCTCAGAATACCACTCTGAATTTTAAGATCTATAACTCCTTAAGATAACTCTTACAGAAGATATGAAAACGCTCAGAATACCACCATAAGCATCCCATATCAATGAAACTTAACATATATTTCACGGATCGTGGTACCAATGTAGTAGAAAAATGAGCTCAACTAAGAACTAATAACGTGTACAATTCAAAAATGATAAAAATCGGAATCAAATATTAAATATAAATTTATAACTCAGTAATATAAATGATTAGCATCCAAACATTTGGATGTAAAACAGTGAAATAAAGCTCCTATCATTCCTTAATCTTAATAAATGGTCGACACGTAATATGAATCATAAAAAAAACTTAATAAATAAATAGTTATTTATGATATGTGTTGCAAAATGACATTTTATTTTGTGCGAAGGAAGTTCGGGACACGACGCTAAGCGGAGTGGTGCAAATCTTTGAACGAAATAAAATCTCTTTTAACACGTATGTATATCATACAATATTCTTTCTACTATTTTTTAAATTTTAAACATATTGTTGTAATACGAAATATTTGACAAAAAATATCACATATTGCATTTTTACTTTTAAATTACTTAACGTTCAAGATATCATAATGTTAAAGCACTAGAAATGGGTAGCTTGATATAGCTATAGTAACCTTAAAGGCTGGTTTATGCAACTTTTCATAAGGATAAAAATAAAACAGTGATTATGCCTAACACATAGCGATGAAGTCAGTTTATGCAATTTACGTAAAGCATAAGTTTCAACCAACCATAGAAAAGATATATTTATTTGACAGGTAAAATGTAATCACGAATACCACTCTTTAAAAAATATATTGCCCTCCATTGCATTCATTTTATCTAGCGAGATGTACTCGTAACTACAACATTATAAAAGTAATAATTAAAAATAAAAGTCGAAAACAATGTCACACTAACCTCTTTCATTCAGAAACTAGTGACATTTTCACATAACACATAAGAATAAGACATAAAAAATGATATTTGGTCATTTCTTGTGTATTATGTTTATGTATCTTATGTTTATGTTTTATCTCAAAAATGCGAAAAGCCGCCAATGTGGAACTAAAATTTCCTTCTTATGCGGCCATCTTGAATATTGAATGCTGATTGTTGTCATTTGTCAAGTGTTATGTTTAAAGGTTATAAATTTTGTTAAGTTGAAACATTTATTAGTTTTAAACATTGTTAGCTATAGTTAATAGTTTGTGCTAAATATTTGTAAAATATTGTGTAATTGCGCATTAACAAATAAAAATCAAATATGACATTTGAATAACAATGTTGCCGGTTGGTGGTATATGGTTGTAATTTTGTAGAAGACGGAACTATTGCAGCGCCATTTGACCTTCGGCGTTAAATCACTTTGATGAATAAAATGCGGTTACCACGTAACCGTAGGTAACGCCTTAAATCTGCTTTTACCTCTTTTTTAATTAAATTTATTCGGACACTAAAGTAAATTTAAAAATTTTAATACTCAACAATTCAGGCTTTTATTCTCAAGAATTGTACGTATAAATTATACTATAAAGATATACGGGACAGAATAATAAAAAAAAAACATTTTTCCATGTTAAACGCTATGGTCACGGATTCGCGTTTTCATCCTGTATACAGGAATAAATATGACATTAGACTTTATAGATTTTTAAAATTTCTAAATAATGTACATTTATTATCATGATTTATTATCATTATCCACGTTTGACTAAATTTATTTAAGAGGAATTAAAAAGTACTAGAATTTTTTCTTCATATTTGTACATTTGTTTGTATGTACTGCAGTGAAAGGATGTAAAATGCATTCATATTGCAATTTCTTTGTTATGAAGAAAAAAGTATGTTCATGAATATTTTGGTATTGCTAAAATGATGCGATGCGTGAATTAAAAATATCAATATTTTTTACAGTTACAGTTATTAAATTGAATATACAATAGAGTGGCATCAAATTTATTTTATTGAAGTTATTCAGTTTGAAAAAATTGACATGTACAAATATGAATGTACAAAAAAAAACATCAATATTAAAATAATAGTTGTATTCAAGGGACAATGAAACATGTCTATTTATTGAAAACTCATTACTGAATTGACCAACACAATCCTGTCCTTATCAATAGGTTGATGAATGATAATTATATACAATAGATATTCCATCATGGTGATATCGGTAAAATTGTAGATAAAGCTTGCAATTCAACGAAAAAAAGAAAAAAATACTTATTTATTTATTAATATTTATTTAATAACACGATATTTACATACGAAAATATTATGATTTATCATTACTATAAAACACATACCTCATTTGTTGTAGTGCATTTAATTACTGCGTATAGAGTATAATTAATGGCGCTAATGATAGTAGTTACAATTTTTTCCTGAAAAATGAAAATGAAAACTTCTTGGTTTAAACCTGGGATATTACGATTTAGTGATGTAAATTTACTTCTTCATCTAGTAATAACCAACAAATAAAAGGCCGTGAAGGTAATCATAAAAAAAGAATAACAAATACTCGATAAAATGAAACAAAGGAAACAGAGAAAATTCGATTAGATGCAGACAAGCAATTATCCATTTATGCAGGTTTATCTGAAGCTTCGTTAAATTCTGTTTAGACATTGAAGAGAACACAAATATTGTTCTACATGGACAAGGTGATATTTTTTAAATACTTAAATAAATGAATATTTATTAAAGAAGTTTAAAAATATTTGAATTACAATATGAACTGTTTATTCACAACTGTATCCTCTGAATTGGCAAAAGTAAAGAAAAGCTTGAGGTGACGTTATCATGACGTTAGTAGATTTATCAAACTATGCTTTATAAGGGTAGAAATTAGGTATGAAAATGTCGAAAATTGCCCCAAAAATAGTGATGCCATGGAATTGAATTACATAAATTAACAAATGTTTGACATTTTACTTGTCAAGTTATGATAATATATTTTTATTAGGTATTATATGCAATATCTGTTCAAGTAGACAAATATCTTTTAATTTAAATGAATATTTTTTCACTAAATCAGAAATTACAAATAATAATAATAATAATAATAAAAGGTAATTAACCAAGCTTAATAGATTAATTGCTAACATTTGTTAATTTTTAGTTTCAATTCCATGACATTCGGTATTTTTGGGGTGATTTTCGACATTTTATTTCTGTCGTTATAAAGCATGCAAAATTAATTATGTTTGTTGCTTCTGATGTAGAATTTTATGCTCTTCAACACATTTTTCAAGCTATAATACTTAAATATGATTTTACATGTTAAAGTACTATGTTCCGGTGTGGCGGTTATCAGCCTGTATATATACAATTGCATACAATATTTTTTTATAAATTATAACAGGAAAATATCTGATATGTTATCATAAAATTGAAAGGTATTGTGGTTTAATTCGTAACCATAATAACTGTACCCAAGGGTGTAAACGTGACGTAATGTACTTTTTAATTTTATTTTCTTTCATTTTTAAATTAATGACTTGTTTTCATGCCAAAAATAAAATGTTAGGTACTTTTTTTATTATGAGCGGTGAAGTAAATAATTACTTTACAAGTTTTACTCCAAATTTTGTAAATAAAATGCATATTCTACATAATATGCTTCAACTATTTTTTAGCGCTGAAATTACGTAGAGAAAACACTGGCTTTGTCTTCTCTATCCATTGTAACAGCGTCAATGTTCTTCCTTCACAACATCTTTTGTGCTATAGACAAGATTTGAAGATAGTAAAAGAATGAATGAACCAGCAATATTAAGGTAAATTTTCATTTCGTTTAATATAACGACGACAGAGACTGCGTTGCAAGCAAATTAGAATCGGAGTTATATTTTACTCTGGTTCATATTTCCGTACGTATTAATTGAGGAAGGGACGACGAAAGTCGTTCAAACAATCACTTATTACAATGGAATTATGTTTGTATAACCTAAATTGTTTAGCGAATTCAAAATATCAAATGAACATTTGCGTATTTCATATATCATTTGAAAAGAATGTTTGGGAATTGTTTGTACTAAAGACTAAAAAAACCTATAAGCAAATAAATATATCTTCAAGGCTTTTCATCAGTTGCTATGTGTAGTTTCTAAACTTGATTTAAACCAACTGTGATATATACTTGGCGTGAAGTACTCAATCTATGTCTGTCGTATTTTTTATTTAGCTTACAAATGTTTGGTTTAAATCTTTTTCATCTGAATGCCGATCTTTTCGGAAGACATGTCGACCTGTTTTTTAAATATTAATATTTTTATCTATGGCTGCGTGTATAAGGATTATGTATTATTGCACGTTAATACACCGAGTTATACTCATGTAATGACATCAACTAATCGCAATATACATATTCTTTAAATGAATTTAACCTCAATTCTCCACATTTTTGTTCCTTCGAGCCGGATCGAACGCTAACTAGCGAGTAAATTAACGATAGTGTAGTTTAGTGAAATTAATAAATTCACCACTTATTAATCATAAATCAACATACCATACCAATCAATGCTATTCGTCTGTAGAACTTTATTACAGTACGACTAGTGAATGAAAGTTGACGTTTAAATTATTTTATATATGTGGTTTCTTTTGATGACCACTGAAATACTAGGAGGCATTTAAAATTACCTCACCAACAGGATTCGAGGATGTATTTTTGTTATAATCAAAATAAACGAAAAACGTTTAAAATATTTTAAATGCATCCCTGTTTTGTTATTCTGCTATTATGCGGATATCATAGTCATCCATCTATTTTAAGTAAGACAGTAATGTATTTATGACATTTTTTAGTCCAGTATTTAAGTGGATACATGCAAAAATTCTTCACTTAAGTTAACAAAAGAAACCACATCTACAAAGTAATTTGAATTATGTATATTTGATAAATTAAATAAAACACTTGGTGTAGTTTCACAGCTTTAATGTTTACAACGATCGTTTCGATCTTGCGATCATCTTCAGGTAACTAACACAAAAAAATAAATGAATTTATTCATATTTTTTGCCTATTAAACGGTATATATACTTTAACGGGGGCGGCATGTTGAATGCTTGTAATTTAAGAGGGGGTAAACCACCGCAACCTTTCACCGCCCAAGGAATGTAGCTTATGTAGCTTATAGTTAGATGGCATTACATGTACAGAGTTGTACTCATGTAAACACATCAATACGTCGCAATCATATTTTTCAAATCAATCAGCTATCGTTTCATTTTCCATAATATATATTTTTCTACTCGTAACATGCATGTCAATCTCATTTTGCACTTGCGCTATTTTGCATGTTGCTACTGGCCGCAAAGCGCGTGGGGGTGTTTGTTTGGGGTAAACGTTAATTTTTTTAGTTAAAGGTTAAGCATAGTTAAAATAATTTTTACTAGAAATAATGGATGTAATAAATATTTTTAAAAATCTGTTGTAGCCAGCACAATACCTTCCGTCAATCCTGTATATTATATATAAATTCCATACATAAATTTTCTTGCAAAAGATTCCAAATTTCCAGTAAAATTATTTCATACACAAACTATGCATCTTTCGTTACACACACACACACACACACACATTGTAAAAACGGTAAAATCGTATTATAGGGACCCTAAAACATACTTATTCACTAAAAACTTATCATTGATTTTTCTGACCAAAGACAATACCTTTGAATATATAATACAATACAAGAACGGCAACGTAATGTATTTAGATTAAATATTTCGAAAGACGGTGCCATCTATTCCTCCGTATACGAATTATTTCTGAGTTAGTTCAAAAAATACATAATAGGCGGATGTTGCACAGTGTTGCCACGTAGAACAACAAGATAAGATTTTAAAAAGGTTTTTAAGTTTGCTACTGTAAAACAAGTATACATGTACATAGAAGATTCAAAATATATTATGTGGTTATTATGAAACAATATTTTTGAATTATTGATTATTGAATACCTCTAACAAATACTATTTGGCAATGCTGTCAGCACGATTTATCGTAGTTTACAGTTTTGTGGTAGGAGTCACTAGCTCTCTATAATAATTTTGTATTACAGATATAGTATCTTGCTAGGCCATATGCGTTGCCGTTCTTGTATGTATTATATATGTAAAGACAATACCTTAAATACATAAAACTGTAAACAGCATATATTTGGTATAATAATGATTTTTGCTTCGTTTCCCAATTGAAAATTTTCAAAGTAAATGCACATTATCCATCAACGAATAAAACACGCGTTTTTTAGGAAATTAGTTACCCTGTTCATACCAAGAGATGGTGCGTTAGGCACTGTTTCAGCCGACAACATTGTAGTTGCTCACCTAAATAATGGTTTTTGGTGTGTGCTTGTGTCTATGTGTCAATGACGCTATCGAGCAATATGTGCTCAGCAGACAACCAATCAAATCCCAGATGGACAGACACGCTCCACATGCATTTATCCAGTTTAAATTATAAAAACTAATTTTTGCCGTTAAATCTTTTGTGCAGGCCACAGGTGTGCTTGCAAAGGACCGCATGCGGCTCGCGGGCTACATTTTTGACATGCCTGCTTTAATATACTTATTAAGTATGTGTCGTGTCATCTGAGCTTGAATGACACTCATTATGATAAATATTTTCATTTCAATACAGATTATCTTTATGATACAGATTTTCTTTTCATTCCTATACAGATGAATTTTATAATAAAGTTTTTGGTATTTTTTAAATTATTATGAATGCTCGTAGAAAAAACAATGTATGCAACCCATGTATAATTACTATTAATAAACTATCATTATAAACTAGTTGCATAATATAGTCGAATATCCGTTTATTATCTTATTTAAAATTATTATCTGCATGTAAATGATTTAGTGACTACCTACCTGGTCCTGAATTCGTTTGTACTAAATTTTTTAATAAATTGCCGCCTGATATACGTATACTACCATATGCAAAGTTTAAAACAACCGTCACAAATATGCTTCTTGAGAAGGCATTTTACAAGTATCAGGAGATGTTAGAATAATATATTATCCAATGTACTCGTATACTGTATTTTCCATTTCTTGATTATGTACTGTATTTTTGTATTTTATTATTGTATTCAAATTTCATATTTTATTAAATTAATCAAATTTCATTTTTGACCTGGCTAAACATTTTATGTATGTATTTATGCTTGAATAAAATTATTATTATTATTATTATTATATTACCTTAAAGTGAAATAAACATAAATGTTAAACATATTTCGTTGCAAATAATGAATCTCCTCCCGCTTTTCATTTCCTTCTTCAATCCGATAAGAATAGTATTAATATCAAAGCAGTGACGTCACTAAACAGTGTTGCTATAAAGTTTTAGCTCTTCCCTTATAAATAAGACAATCATTATGTGATCAAAATCACAATTTATTATTCAATATATATATAAAATAGCAATTGGCGCAGTCATTCAGTCCATTTACGGCGTTCTGGAAGACTAAATTAGGATGCTGTTCAACATCTTCGTCATGATGGTTTGTGAGTTACATCGTCGCAAGGGTTCCCTTTCAGCTTCAGTTTAGTTTTCAGAAGGTATATACTCAATCGGGGTCAAATGAGAAACATACGGAGGATGTGCAATACAGTAACATTTTTGGAGGACAGAAATTGACGCACGAATGTTGCTTTATAGGCCTATGCGCAGTTGGGTGCACGTTCAACTTTTGTTCTTTTTAAATCTTTGACAATAGTCAATACAGTTTCTTTGTGGATGGTCAACTACTTGATTACAACACGTCGATCGAAAACCAACATTTGTTGAACTGGTTCAATGTTTTCGGCGTTTTTACTTGATGCGGGCGGTCACTCTTTGGGTCATCGTTGTTTTCATCTCGCTCATCGCGAAAACACACTTACCAACCAAAAATATTGCAACGAGTCAATGAAGCATCCTCAAAGGTTTTTTAGACCAAATCAAACGAGTGAGTTAATTCTTTTTACAATTTGAGGAGTCAATAAACTACGCTCATACGAGAACTGTACTGAACTAATATTAATAAAACTCGAGGGAGATGTAAAAGGTTAGTCAAAAAACTAGCAGAAGCCCGGCCTTCGGCCGAGCTCCTCCTAGGGCTCCGCCGATAGTGTTTTACCCACCCAAACTGCCCACGCAACCTGCCCACTCAAATTGCCCACGCAACCTGCCCACCCAAACTGCTCACGCAACCTACCCACTCAAATTGCCCACGCAACCTGCCCACCCAAACTACCCACCCAAACTGCCCACGCAACCTTCCCACCCAAATTGCCCACCCAAACTGCCCACGCAACCTGCCCACCCAAATTGCCCACCCAAACTGCCCACCCAAACTGCCCACGCAAAATGCCCACCCAAATTGCCCACCCAAATTGCCCACCCAAACTGCCCACGCAACATGCCCACCAAATTATTATCTATTTATTCATTTATTAAGTAATCCAAATTTTTACTTTTCTCCATAATATTAACTATTTGATTTGCATTACTCTTCGGTATTCGGTCGAATGGTAAAAGTAATGCCTAATAAACCGAATATTGAATAGTAATCCAATATTTGTTACAAGTTTAAATGAAACTTAATTAAAGACATATCTTTAATGATTACGATATATAAATAAAATAAATGAATAATCATCACGGCATATTACCCATTACTGGGTGTGCCAATCTGCTTTGTTTACAGATTTAAGGTAACTATGAAGACATATTTTTACCGGGCAAAAGTTTACCAGGCGTCACCGTACGGGCACTCATTCCTGGCGTGAAGAATGCACCACAGGGATCAGTTATCCATTATTATAAGTAAGGTAATTTTCGTTACCTTTGTAATATTTAATTTAATAATGGCAGCAGATTTAACCAAAACTGATTTTATTTATTGATGTAAGACCCACCAAATGCATGCCTAGCATGCAATTTATTTGCAAAAAAATATCCTAATTTCGTAAGACTAACTAGTCTTTACGCGAAATAAAAAAATCTGATGTGGCCAGCACATAACCTCTCGCCGTATATTTTACCTGGCTGTATGCATAAAGCAAAGAATATTTTTATAAATACAAATAATATATTCATATAAATCTATGACGTATAAACTTCTTTATTATTCAATAATAGCATGTCTCAACATGAAGATATTTTACCATAAATAATGTTACAATAAATTACAAAGTAGAGTTTACCATATATAAATATTAGGCTGGTAACTGCAATTTTCAATTCGAACAACGTTGTTTACTTTCTCTTCATATTCTTCTAGTAAAAACATTAATTTTGGGCGGTCTAAAATGTATATATGGATTGTGCATCTATTCTTACATATCTTCTTTTACATTTTATTTTTTCATACATGTTATATCTAAATAACACTAATTCCCTTTAATAAAGTGACGGATAGTTTGCACTCCGATTATTCTTATATCGATGTGTAATTTTGTCAATATTTACAACTTACTTAAGAAGAATTTGATAGCTTTTTCGCAATTCAAAGTTACTCTAGTCTATAGTACTGGTGTACATTGTCCCATAATGTTTGAAACAAATTTAAGTCCTTCAACCTAGACTTGTCATCTCCATAATAGTCACAGATCAAGAATTAAGGGATTCTCCAAATACATTTTTCTTTCATTACTCATTATTTCTGACACTGACATTTATCTGTCAGTTACAAATAATTTAAATTTGCAACTATTTTTCATGGCATCCTTTCGGTTGTAAAATTAATTACAACATTATTTTATATATTATATTCCTTTTATCTCTAAATCTATAAAATATGTATAAAAATATTTAAATGTATCAGAAAGAGAATTTATTTTTCTTTAATATTATCAAGAAAAATTTTCAAAAAATAATATTTAGAAGATTTTTTTTCAAGAATCTTCTACTTCCGGTTGTCCAATTGTTACCAAAACCTTTTCAGATCTTCCCATGAATGTCCGATTGGGAAATACGTTCTTAAACAAATTTTAAGTCTTATAGTTTTTGAGTAACCGTCCTTCCAACATCCCACACACACACATCCACACACACACACACACACACACACACACACACACACACACACACACACACACACACACACAGACATCATCGTAAAAATGTTAAAATCGGATTGTAGGGACCTTAAAACTTGCTTATTCAATAAAATCTGGATATGCGATTTTTAGCATGAATCCAATACCTCTCTTAGCGAGAGGTAAAAAAAGAATAACGAAATTTGGAACATTTCGAAAAACTAATATAATACGTAACAATGACATACAAAAATGACAGAAATATTTCTTTTGTTTTAATAGTTAAATGTTTGCTTGGCCTACTTAAAAAAAATAAAATACTAACTTTGAATTAAGTTTTATCAAATTTTTCGCAATGTAAGAGTATAATGTAATTATATTGTTGAATTCAGAAGAAAATTCGCTATTTAATGAGTTAATAAAAAATATATGATACCATTTAAAAAAGTATAACATTGTTCGATAAGTTGAGTACCACTGGCTCTAAAATAATAAAAGTTATATCAAAATGTGTCCCCCTCTATGCTTTATAAAATATCTTAATCACTTTTAATCACTAATTGAACTGTTTCATTATCTTGATACACCCTGTATATATATATATATATATATATATATATATATATATATATATATATATATATATACAGGGTGTATCAAGATAATGAAACAGTTCAATTTATTCGTGAATATGAAAAGTTACACAAAAAAGTGATTAAGATATTTTATATATATATATATATATATATATATATATATATATATATATATATATATATATTAATTGTAATAAAAGTATATTCAATTCAAACGTGTTTATTTTACATTAACATAATACAAAATAAAAACATAACATAAAACATAAAATTATTACTATGACATACATAATTCACAAATTACTACAACTCGGCCATCCTGACAATTGTAATTAACAAAATAAAATTACTATGACTACATAATTTACGAACTACTACAAGAAGTTAAATACAACCTATACTATTTTTTTATAAATTTGGATTGCATTTTTCGTCCTCTTTCCGACAATATTAAATTTATTAATATTAATTTTTTTGTAAAAATAATTAGGGAAGCAATACGCACAGAAAAACTGATTTCCTATGTTAAACGCCTATGTTTCACTTTCTGTGATACACCCTGTATATATATATATATATATATATATATATATATATATATATATATATATATATATATATCGTGCAAAAGAAAATAATTATTTTTAACAAATGAATAACGTTAACACTAATAAATTTAGTATTGTCGGAAAGAGGACAAAAAATGCAATCCAAATATATAAAAAAATAGTATAGGTTGTATTTAACTTCACAAAGTTGATGTCACTTCCGGTTATACCGAAAGTTCTACAATTACAATCTTTATACATTTCAGTCACAAATATTGCACTGATTAAATCATGTCCAATAAGCAATATGTGCATCTGTATTAATAAGCGAGAAAAAAGGGTGTGACCACTTTTTCAAACACACTGTATATATATATATATATATATATATATATATATATATATATATATATATATATATATATATATATACAGGGTGTATCACAGAAAGTGAAACATAGGCGTTTAACATAGGAAATCAGTTTTTCTGTGCGTATTGCTTCCCTAATTATTTTTACAAAAAAATTCAAATGGGTGTTGTAAAGCAACGTCCGAATCAATAAAAAAAACATTTTGTCTACTTCATAACTGCAGAAATAAAATTTGAAAATTCACGGAATTACAATTAAATAGTATTAGCCATGGAATTAGAAACAAGAGACGAACAAAAGCGTACGTTTTATTACGTCAGTGTGAGAATAATGATTTTCAAAATAAATACTAATAATTTGACGTATAAAACGTTACGCTTTTGTTCGTCTCTTGTTTCTAATTCCATGGTTAATACTATTAAATTGTAATTCCGTGTATTTTCAAATTTTATTTCTGCAGTTATGAAGCAGCCAGAATGATTTTTTTATTGAGTCGGATGTAGAAATTTTTCCTTTACAACATCCATTTGAAACTTTTTGTCTAAAATAATTAGGGGAGCAATGCGCACGAAAAACTGATTTCCCATGTTAAACACCTATTTTTCAATTTCTGTGATACAGCCTGTATATACAGGTGTTCGTTTTAAATGTGTCACCATTTCTATCTCGAGGGTGAGTCTGGGAAGATGCCCCCCCCCTTTATCTTTTTTATTATAAGTAATAGAAAAAAATGGCTCATATAAAAGTTTTATTATTTTAAATATACTATTTGATAGCGTATGTAGATATTTCTTATAAAGTCAGGTTTAAAACATATGACTATCTACTTTTGTTTTTTAAATAGCAACCTATAATTTTTTTATTAGAATATAAACCGCTATATCCTTCTCTTTCAAACTATGTATTGCGATTAATTAATGTACCTGAAAAATTCAAGAAAAATAAGATAATTATTGAGATATAACGGAAATAATGTTTATTCAAATATTACAGATGGCTATGTGAAAATAAACGAAATGTAACAATGTTAATATCAACAAAGTATACATTTGTTTGTTACTTATTTATTATTACTTACTTATTATTTATTTATTTATTTAACTATTTATTTATTATTTAGTTTCACATAGTCACCTAAAATATTTGAATAAAAAGTATTTCTCATATATGTCAATTATATTATTATTCTCGAATATTTTCAAATGCATTAATATAAACTAATATATCGTTGAAAAGAAAAAAATATGGAGGTTCATATTTTAGTAAAATTATTACAGGTTGCGATTTAAAAAATAAAAGTTGATAGTTGCATCTTGTAAACCTGAGTTTATAAAAAATATCTACATCTGCCATCATATAGTATTTTTAAAATAATAAAACTTTAAATGAGCCATATTTATTTATATCAGATAGAGAATTTACTCTTCTTTAATACTACCCAAAACAAAATCTTTCAAAAAATAACATTTAGAAATTTTTTCTTAAGAATCTGCTACTTCCGGTTGCCCAATTATTATCAAAATCTTTTCAGCTCTTCCCAGTAATGTCCGATTGAAAAATACGTAGTTAAACAGATATTAAGTATTATAGTTTTTGAGAAATTTTCCTTCCAGCATCCCCACACACATACACGCACACATACAGACACGCGCGCGCGCGCACTCACGTACATCCTCTCTCTGTCTCTCTCACGCACTCATACACAGATATCATTGTAAAAATATTAAAATCGGATTTTAGGAACCTTAAAAACGTGCTTAATCATTAAAATCTGGATATGCGATTTTTAGCTTGAATCCAATATCTCTCTTTGCGAGAGATGAAAAAGTTAAAGGGGGGGGTTCTTCCCAGACTCACCCTATATATACAGGGTGTTAATACTAAGTTGTAACACCCGAAAACGGCAGTTAGAACTCATTGAAACAAACAATTTTTACCTCTCGCTAAGAGAGGTATTGGATTCATGCTAAAAATCGCATATCCAGATTTTATTGAATAAGCACGTTTTAAGGTCCCTACAATCCGATTTTAACATTTTTACGATGATTTCTGTGTGTGTGTGTGTGTGTGTGTGTGTGTGTGTGTGTGTGTGGATGTGTGTGTGTGGGATGTTGGAAGGACGGTTACTCAAAAACTATAAGACTTAAAATTTGTTTAACAACGTATTTCCCAATCGGACATTCATGGGAAGATCTGAAAAGGTTTTGGTAACAATTGGACAACCGGAAGTAAAAGATTCTTGAAAAAAAATCTTCTAAATATTATTTTTTGAAAATTTTTCTTGATAATATTAAAGAAAAATAAATTCTCTTTCTGATACATTTAAATATTTTTATACATATTTTATAGATTTAGAGATAAAAGGAATATAATATATAAAATAATGTTGTAATTAATTTGACAGCCGAAAGGATGCCATGAAAAATAGTTGCAAATTTAAAATATTTGTAACTGACAGATAAATGTCAGTGTCAGAAATAATGAGTAATGAATTAAAAATGTACTTGGAGAATCCCTTAGTTCTTGATCTGTGACTATTATGGAGATGACAAGTCTAGGTTGAAGGACTTAAATTTGTTTCAAACATTATGGGACAATGTACACCAGTACTAGACTAGAGTAACTTTGAATTGCGAAAAAGGTATCAAATTCTTCTCAAGTAAGTTGTAAATATTGACAAAACTACACATCGATATAAGAATAATCGGAGTGCAATCTATCCGTCACTTTATTAAAGGGAATTAGTGTTATTTAGATATAACATGTATGAAAAAATAAAATGTAAAAGAAGATATGTAAGAATAGATGCACAATCCATATATACATTTTAGACCGCCCAAAATTAATGTTTTTACTAGAAGAATATGAAGAGAAAGTAAACAAAGTTGTTCGAATTGAAAATTGCAGTTACCAGCCTAATATTTATATATGGTAAACTCTACTTTGTAATTTATTGTAACATAATTTATGGTAAAATATCTTCATGTTGAGACATGCTATTATTGAATAATAAAGAAGTTTATACGTCATAGATTTATATGAATATATTATTTGTATTTATAAAAATATTCTTTGCTTTATGCATACAGCCAGGTAAAATATACGGCGAGAGGTTATGTGCTGGCCACATCAGATTTTTTTAGTTAAAATTTTTGATTTGGACCCCAGTTCATAGTTATTGGCTTTTTTTTTTGTTTTTCGAACTTATAGTTTTAAATGATACTATATTTACCCAAAGTTCATAGTTGAAAGTTACTTATTTAAAATAACTCGAAACTATGACACCACATTCTCATTAATTTTTCTATTTTTAAGTTTAGTAAAAGGATTACTTTTACTTATACTATCTACAATGAAATATAGTGAAATGCTTACAATGGGAATTTAAAAAGTATTATATATTGATTGTTACTTACTTGCCTTTATCTTTTTGATGGCAGCCAGCAATATTTCTCCAAATTATCTGAAAAAATATAATACTATACTTCAGACTAATATTTATTCTTGATTTTAGTATTTAGTGTTAATATAAAAGTAACATCTACTGGCTATTAACCAGAGTGACTAAGCAATATACATATACCTAAATATTGGGACATAAAAAATCTGGTACTTAATATTATACATACATATAAGTATGTATTTTTTGCATGTAAATTTATGAAAACTACAATATTAACGCCTGAATTAGAGAACGTGAATTTGTTATGAAACAACATAGCGAAATTTGTTAATTCAAGGCCGCACGAGGATACAGACTTGAATACTCATTTCGTGACGACACTGCGAGTCTCTCGCTGTGACGTGCGCCTCGAACGACTGCATTGAAAACATAGGAAATATATGGAATTTTACACAAATAGGCTTGTAAAATGTAATTTATAAATATATACAACTCGTAAATAACTATTCAAATACCTTACATAATTATCATTTTATTTGCATATCTAAAAGAATTAAATAAAAAATCTGATGTGGCCAGCACAATACCTTCCGTTAATCTTGTGTATTATGTACAAATTCCATACATAAATTTTCTTGCAAAAGATTTTAAATTTCAAGTAAAATTATTTCATAAACAAACTATTCAAATGATACTTGACACTATAAACTATCTTTCTCTGTTATTTGAGATATTGTAGAAATATGCGATATTGTGAAAGTAATGAATTTATTGCGAAAATGCAAGTACAGAATAAAGTTTTAAAAATGAGTTAAAATAGTAAAAAATTAGGAGCTTTCTTTTTAGGGGGAAAATGAACTGATTTTACCTCATACTGAACTGAATTGAAGTACTCCTAAAAAGAACAGTAAGTTTTTACCTTCCGTCACCTATAGGTAAGGAAGGTATTGTCTTTGGTCAAAAAAATCGGTGGTGAGTTTTCATTGAATAAGCACGTTTTAGGGTCTTTACAATACGATTTTACTATTTTTACAATGATGTTTGTATGTGTGTGTGTGTGTGTGTTCGTATGTGCGTGTGTGTGTGTGTGTGTGTATGTGTGTGTGTGTATCCCCGCCGTTTCGGACACGATATCTCCAATACTAGAATTCCAAAAATTACAATTCTTGCGTATTCCTCTTCCTTACAACTATATGCAGACATGTTTAGATTTTAGTTATAATTGGTCAACCGGAAGTACCCTCATTTGAAGATTTTAACAGTTTTTCTTGAAAAACTCAGTTAAATGTTATTATAACTTAAAGAATATATTATTCTCTATACGATTTGATTGCATTTTATATTTCATATTCAACAGATATAGAGTTAAAGAATAATAAAGATAAAAAATTCGTATAAATTTCATAATTCAGCCAGCTATGCTAACATAACCATGGAAACTGCTAATATATTCAGGTAATTCAAATTGACAGATGTCAGTATCAATAAAAAGCAAGTAATTGAATGAAAAAATAAGGGAAGTAATTCTAGTGTTAGAAGTTTTTAGATGTAATAGAGACGATTACATTGGTTTGAACATGTCATGAGAAGAGATGAATAAACTAATAGAAGGTGGAAGAAACATAGGAAGACCAAATATAAGATGAAAAGACTGTATTGCGGAAGACTTGAGAGAAAAGGAACTGAATGAGGACGACACGCAAAACAAAAATTAGTGGAAGAAGAAAATAAAAAATAGCGACCCCCTAACGAATGGGAAAACTAAAGAAGAAGAAGATGTCAGTGTCAAGTGCAATTTGCATAGTTTGTTTATGAAATAACTTTACTGGAAATATAGGATCTTTTGCAAAAAAATTATGTATAGGGCGCGTGCAGTGACATGACTTTGCTGCCTTTGGCAAGCAGATATGGGGACCCGTATCAAAATGACAGCAATTAATTATGTCCATAACTGACAAGTGTCATAATTTTTAATTCAAAATTTCATGATTTTCCTATTTCATGTGATTTGTTTGTTATCAGGAGTATGGAATTCCGTTGCCGAGAAAGGGAATCATAAAATACCAAAATTTTTGAATCTTTTGCAAGAAAATTTATGTATGGAATTTGTACATAATACACAGGATTGACGGAAGGTATTGTGCTGGCCACATCAGATTTTTTAAAATAGGAAGTGGAAAAGAAAAACATAATATAGCTTATATTTATAACGTAATAATCTGCTGAATTTGCTTGTAGCCATAATCTGTTGTATATGTGATTTGGTTTTGACACATTAAATTATTTTACATATGAGTGTTTAAATATGGATGTATAGCTTAAGGTAATGACACATGATATAACTCTTCAAACTAATTAATTTCTTCAATTTCTATCATTTCAATATCAAATACTAACAAACAAGACACAATACATAGTAGTTAGTCACATCGACGTGACATTGACATTCAGGATTAGTTCAGAATCAATTTGATCCAGTTTAGCTACTCGGAGTTGATATTCTGGGTAAAAGCAAAGCGGGTTTTGTATGTAGATGATCACTTGTTGATATTAACGTGTCACCTATAGCCAGATAGCATTGCTTTTTCTAAACAAACCGGAATAAAACTTCCATCATATTTTTTAATGTGTATTAATGTTCCTAGCAGAGCCGGATTAAACCATATGGAGGCCCTTAGGCAGTCGAAATTTCTTGCATGCGTTCCTATAGCAATAGAGTGACTAATACAGATATGTACATATTTTTCGTAATGGCGAATGTGTAAATTAGATAGCAGGGTTTCTCGGGCGCGCATTTTATGGAATAACTCTGAACTAAGTAGTGGGCACATCGTTTCTATAAGTTTATACATATTATAATATGCATAAAATTATTTTATTCAATTATAATATTATTTTATTCAATTCTCGCGGGGCCCCTAAAAGGCGCGGGGCCCATAGGCAATTGCCTACTCTGCCTAATGGATAATCCGGCACTGGTTCCTAGTTCTTTTGGAAATGCTTTGCTTGTAAAACAACACATGCGAAAATGTAAAAAAAAATCAAAATTTAAATAATTGGATATCCACATTTCATAAAAGTCTGATATTCTATTATGTTTATTCTTCACTATATTATATACATTACAGAACAACACAGTATCATTTTTTTTATTAAATAATATAAATAATCCACTATTATTATTTAACACAGGAGTATTTAATTCATCCTCCAGTGCTGAATATAAGCACAATTTAATTTTGTTGTTCACATGCATTTTAACTGTCAGACACTATTTTTAACAGTTTTATATGTCGCAGAACATACATAACCACCAAGTATGGTGCTAACAAATGAAACAGACGATTTTTGGCGCCACCACTGACTATATCATACGGTAACTGGCCGTGACTAATCCTAGCAAACAAACGGGTATGTCGCTCGAAATCGCTTCTAGAGTTTTGTCATAATTTGTTCTGTTACGTCCTTCGTTAATATGTCTGCTGGTTGTTCTTTCGTTTCCACATATTTCAATGCAGTGTTTCCTTTTTCAACTTCTTCTCGTATGAAGTGATACTTTCTGTTTATGTGCTTCGTTCTTGATTTCCGGTTGGGATTGTGTATCCAATCTATGACTGCTTTGCTGTCTGTGTTGATACAGATTTGTTTGGTTAAATTGTCTTCTTTTAATTCTTCAATGAAAATTTGTAGCCATCTTCTCTCGCAAGCACCTCCTCAGACTGTTAGTAGTTCAGCCTCCATCATGTATAAGTGACTAATTTTTGTTTTGCACTTTTCCAATTAATTAAAATATCACCCATTTTTGTAATAAAACCATGAAATGTCTTATTGTCTTTTGTCGTACACCATCCAGAATCTATGTAAATTTTGATATCGCAATTAGTAGAATTCATTTTTAATATTTTATTTTTGGTACCTTGCAAATATCTTAGTAATCTTTTTACTGCACGCCAATGTATATATCTCGGATCTTAACAAAATTGTGATAGTTTGCTGACAGAATAAGCAATATTCGGCCTCGTTCCTCTTGCCAGATATAACTGTCCAATTGCTTCTTGATAAAAAATTTGATCAAATTTTTTGTCATTCTTGTCAGTTTTCTAAATTATTTCCTCTTGTTCGCGGAGTTTTGACAGGTCTTGATTCATTCATATCAAAAAAGTAGTATTTTGTTTACATAGTTTTCTTGGGATAAATATATTTCATTCTTTTCTGTGATTTCAATTCCTAAACATTTTCTTTTTTCTGTTACTTCTTTCATTTGAATTTTTTCTTTGACGTTTTTCATAAATTTTTGATTGTTCATGGCTGTCCGATACTATTAAAATATCATCAACGTATACATTAATATACCGTGTGTCTTTCTTAAAAGTGTACATAGGAGATTAACATGGGACATCAGTTTTTTTGCAGTTCCGTGCTTGCCTAATTATTTTAAGCAAAAACGCGTCAAATAAAAGTTTTAGCGCATAAAATTATGCATCTAAATAATTACTTTTTCATGCTTTGTAACGGCACAATACTAAAATGTCGAAAATTATGTTGAATATATCGATAGCCATGGAATTGGACAAAAAATAAATAAATGCCTGACGATTTATCTGTCACAACGTAAGTTCTGACAATTTGAATTTGTCTCTGGTTTTATTGTGTGAAATTATTAAAAAATTAATATTTATACCAATGAAGAGCGTGAAAATTCACGTGAGCTGCGTAATCAGAATGTAGGACGAGCAGAAGAACGTGCGTTGCTGGAAAAAAGAGTTTTAGGAATGATAATTGTAGAACCCTTATGTAGTACTAGATGTATTGGAAATGAGTTGGTAGTACATCACATCATCATATATAATATTATTTTTAAAAATTCGTATTATATTTATAAAATGCAGTGTCACCAAAAAATTTTCCCATACGATAAAGAAAGTAGAAGAGTGTTTTGCGAAGATATGCACAAACTGGGCTAATAATGACACAAAAAATTATCTTCCATTTGTATCACGGATGAATGCACTTTCACTTTGAACAATGAAACAAATTTCCAAAATACCTGTTGTTGGACTATTGAAAATCCTAGAATTAGTATTTCAACCAGGACACACTATCCTCAAAAAGTTAATATTTGGGCCGGAATTTTAGGTCACCACATCATTGGTCCTATTGAAATATGTGGCAATCTAAATACCGAAAAATTTTGGAGATGCTACAAAATGAAATTGGTCCTGCAACAGACGATGTTGTGCGTCCAGATCGAGAGGTCTGGTTCCAACAGGATGGATGTCCTGCACACTATGATAGGAAGGTTAGAGAATATTTGGATATGATATTTGGAAATGTCAAATAAGTTAACTTACATTGAGACAGAAAAACGTCAAGCATTTATTTATTTTTTGTTCAATTCCATGACTGTCGATATTTTCAATGTAATTTCTGACATTTTCATGTTTAATTTCTGCCGTTACAAAGCATGTAAAATAATTCTGTTTATTGATTTGGATGCATAATTTTATGCCCTAAATTTTTTATTAAACGCGTTTTTGCTTAAAATATTTAGGCAAGCAGGGAATTGCAAAAGACAGTTTTCCCATGTTAATCACGTATGTACACCTTTAAGATAGACAGACGGTATATTCATTTTTCTTCTTTTTCCATAATACGCACAAATCGGAGGTTAAACTTGTAAATCCATCATTTATTATTACTTCATTAAATTTTAAATTCCAGCATCTTCCTGATTGTGGAAAATCATAAAGGCTTTTCTGAAGTAAGAGGACTGTATCTTCATCTTCAGCAAAGCCAGGTGCTTATTCCATCAATACTTGTTCTTGTCAATTTGCGTTTAGATATGTAGATTTTACATCGTAGAATCTTACAGACTTTTTAATTACTGATACATACATACATAAAATCACTTAGTGGGTTCGCACAAACCCGAAAACAATAAGAACAACATCAACATCATACAACAGATCCTTACTCTTAAACATATTAATGCTAGTAATACTCTTACAGATTCCCATATTAATACTGGACTATATGATTCATTGTAATCAATTCCCAATTTTTGTTCTTCTCCAACAGCAGTCGTGCTCTATAAGTTTTTATATTGATAATTAAATCATGTTTGATTGTGTAAACCCAACTACTGTTTATAATTTTCTTGTCATTTGGTCTTTTAACTTTTCTCTATACTTGATATTGATTCATAGTTTCGATTTCTTCATTCATTGGCTAGCAGATATGGGGACCCGTGTCAAAATGACAGCTGTTAATTTCATCCATAACTGAAAAATGTCATAATTTTTCATTAAAAATTTCATGATTATCTTATTTCATGGTTTATTTGTTATCAGGGAGGTGGAATTCATTTTCCGAGAACAGGAACCATAAAATACCAAAAAATAAAATTTCGATTGAATAATTATGACATTTGTCAGTTATGGACATAATTAATAGCTGTCATTTTGATACGGGCCCTCATATCTGCTTGCCAATGAATGAAGAAATCGAAACTATGAATCAATATCAAGTCACGTGACTGCTCGTGCCCTATACATAAATTTTCTTGCAAAAGATCCTATATTTCCAGTAAAATTATTTTATAAACAAACTATGAATTATTATTTACACATCTAATGTTATTATAAATATTAAAGAATATTCTAGTATCTATAAGAATTGATTGCATTTTATATTTCATATTCAATGGATATAGAGTTAAAGAATTATAAATCAATAAAATTTTATTAATCAGCCACTTATGCTATAATCATGGAAACATCTAATATATTAAGAAAATTCTAACTGAAAAGATAATGAATATGGTAGAGATGAGGATGATGAGATAGATGTTGCGGAAGACACGGAAAGATAGGTAAGGAATGAATGAATAAGGGAAATAACTCGAATATTAGAAGTTTCTAGCAAGATACAAGGGAGACGATTATATTGGTTTGAACATGTCATAAGGAGAGCTGTAGAATATAGTGAAAGAAGAAAGAATAGCTTAGTAGTAGAAGGTAGAAGAAACTGAAGAAGACCAAAGATAAGATGAAAGGACTGTATTGCGGAAGACTTGAGAGAAAAGGACCTGAATGAGGATGACACTCAAAACAGAAATGAATGGAATAAAAATATAAAAATAGCGACCCCTAACAAATGAGAAAAGCTGAAGACGAAGAAGAAGAAGAATCAGTGTCAAGTACCATTTGCATAGTTTGTTTATGAAATAATTTTACTGGATATTTAGAATCTTTTGCAAAAAAAATTATGTATGGAATTTGTACATAATACACAGGATTGACGGAAGGTATTGTGCTGGCCACATCAGATTTTTATTATAGTGTTACAGTTACCTTTATCTGCTTTACTGATAATTAAGTTATTCTTTATTTCCCCTCATAAGTCTAACGTTGTTAAGTACAGAGTAAGTAACATTGTTTGCCAATTCCACATCATTATTCAGTTGAATAAAATAGTTTAAATTTAATAAAAATTCTTCCACATGTGTAACAGAGGGTTGGAAAATGGAATTATATCTAAGTCCTTTATTTAACACTTCAAGTTTTTCGTTATTGAATTGAACGTCAGATAAATTTAAAATACGCTCTGCTACTAATTGTGAGAAAAAATAATTACATAAAATTCAAAATATTTTATTCTAGTCCTTCATATTTGTTTACTATTATCACAACTGATACACAAAATATTAAACAATCTCATGCCTACTTAAATATATTATATTTCATATATGTCATTTGTCAAAGGCTCTGTCAAATATATTAATTACATCTTTCAGAATTGTGCCATGTTAGACAATTGAAAATTTTATTGGAAATAATTTTGTTGTTCCCTAATTTGTCGTTCGTATAAAAGATAATGGCCGAAGAAGATACATGAATTAAGTGTTTCATTATTTATAAATTATGCAATTATTCTATCTAATGCGGTTATTATATAAGTATGAATTAAGAAAAGTACTTAAAATAATGTTTCTAATTTAAATATAAATTAATAACACGGGATCCATTAAAGATAGTGCAATTCATTAAAGATGTAAGAGCGCTTCACTATATTCCAAGGCAAAGCAATGTATACGTAGTTAATGCTACTTCATTGAACTGCAACTATAATAAGATGCACCATGTGTGTTCAGTTTAATTAACGAGTTAATTACAAAGTCATATTCATGAAACTTTGTATGAGATATATATTATTATGCCATGCAAAGACTAGAATCTCGACAAACTTTATTATACTTGTATATTGAAGCCCTGTATACTGTTTTATTACAATAGAATAACGGCTAAGTTTTTATTCCAAACATTCGATTACAAATAACTTTGTTATCACGAAATAATGTTAATTTTTACCTTCCCTCACCTTTAGGTAAGGAAGGTATTTGTATTGTCTTTGGTCAAAAATTTCTATAGTAAGTTTATAATGAATAAGCACGTTTTGGGGTCCCTAGAATACGAATTTACTGATTTTACGATGAAGTCTGTACGTGTGTGTGTGCGTCTGTGTGTGTATGTGTGTGTGTGTGTGTGTGTGTGTGTGTGTGTGTGTATGTCTGTGTTTATGTGACGATCGTTTCGGATCGCATAACACCGAAACCACGGTTCCAAAAATTATAATTTTTTCGTACTCCTCGAGTTTAGATTCATATGCAGATATGATTAGATTTTAATTATAATTGGTCCACTGGAAGTACCCTCATTTGCAACTTTTAACAGTTTTTCTTGCAAAATAGCAGTTAAATATCATTTATTGACATTTAATATTATTATAATTTAAAGAATATGTTATTCTCTATACGATGTGATTGAATTTTATACTTCATATTCAATAGATATAGAGTTAAAGAATTATAAATATATTAAATTTCATAAGTCAGCCAGCTATGCTAACCATGGAAACTGCTAATATATTCAGATAATTTAAATAGAGTGATAGAAGTTTCTAGAGAGATACAAGAGAGACGATTATATTGGTTTGAACATGTCATGAGGAGAGATAAGGAATAATATATTGGAAAAAGAATGAATAGTAATAGAAGGTGGGAGAAACAGAGGAATACCAAATATAAGATCGAAGGATTGTATTGCGGAAAACTTGAGTGAAAAGGAACTGAATGAGGATGACACGCACAACAGAAATGAGTGGAAAAAGAAAATAAAAATAGCGACCCGTAAGGAATGGGAAAAGCTAAAGAAAAAGAAGATATCAGTGTTAACTGCAATTTGCATAGTTTTTCGATGAAAACTGGAAATACAGGATATTTTGCAAGAAAATTTATGTATAAAAAGTGAGCAAACACGTAACAGCTATTAATTATGTTCATAACTGACAAATGTCATAATTTTTTATTTAAAATTTCATGATTTTGTTATTTCATGTGGTTTATTTGTTATAAGGAATGTGAAATTCAGTTGTCGAGAAAAAAGATCATACAATAGCAAAAAATGAAATTTTGAATGAAAAATTATGACATTCGTCAGTTATGGACAAGCCCCCATATCTGATTGCCAAGGTCAGCAAAGTCACGTGACTGCTCGCGCCCTATGGAATTTGTACATAGTACACAGGAATGAAGGAAAGTAATGTGCTGGCCACATTAGATTTTTTTATTATTATAATAAGATATACTTTATGACCCATATATTAAAATTCCATATGGTCACATACCCCATTGCTGTGTAGTTTGGCAAATAAATACTGGTTTGTTGAAAATCCAGTTCAAAATGAAAAAAGAAATAATACTGTACACGTAAAACTTCCATCTCTATATCAAGTCGTACCTCAGACCTAGTCCTAGTGAGAAAACTTCAGAACTAGACAAAAAATTCCCTAACGTTCAATAATACAAAACTTCCCTAATATCAACTTTAAAACAAAATCGATGGCAGACTCTCGACTTTATATCAGCGCTATTGATATCAACCGCACAGAAACATACAAGCAGACAAATTGAGCACGGCAAACAAATGCAGTTCACATACGCGTATGATACACAGATATAAAATAATGTATATTTACATATTTTTATATGAAATATATATATATATATATATATATATATATATATATATATATATATATATATATACAGGGTGGAAACGAACTTTATGTCATAAATTTAAGGGTGAGTAGTATGACATGTGTAGATTACAAAACTGAAAGATTTTTTTTTAAATTCGAAAACCGAAAATTCAACTTTTCCTAAGGAAACTTTTTTTTACTGCTGTTTTAATTCATATTTCATTAGAAATATGGTTATCAAAAATACATTCAAAATTAGTTGTATAAGGTATTATTCTTAATAATTAAATTAAATAGCATTTTTAACGAAAATAATTGTGTAATAGATAAAATAATGCAAATGCGTTGCCAGTGGTCCAGTGGTACCCAAAATGTTGGTTTCATGAAAACTACCCTTAAATATGCGAATTTTAAAAAAATTCTTTCTGTTTCGTAATCTACATATTACTCACCCTTAAATTTATGACATTAAGTTCGTATATATATATATATATATATATATATATATATATATATATATATATATATATATATATATATATATTATATTAAGATATTAAGAAAGAATTCGTTTAATATGTTTGGAGAATGGTGGCAAAATATATTTTGGAAAACATGTGGTTACATTAGTTGATTGAGGTTAGGAGTTCGATAAGCCTAACATCCCGGAACCTATAAACCCGTTTCAAAGAATACCAAAAAAATCACATTCACCCATCGGCACACTTTTAAAACAAGAATACCACAAAATAATATCCGATAATGAACAACTTTTGCATGCAGAATTAAGTTACCACAAATTACATTTATTATAAAAATTTGAGATACTATCACAAACAAAAATAAGGACAACCGTTTAAATGAAACTACATCTTTCCCAGAGTACCACATATTTAAATACATCCTACAGTTTAAAAAATCAACTCTTTCGCCCTCTACTTCCTCCTCCGACACCCGTACTTCCGTCAACTATACTTAAGAATACGTTAATTCAAGTTCACCTCTTTGCTCCTGCAGCTGCACACATGTATAACATTTGAAAATTATAATTTTTTTTATACACAACTTCTTCTGATAGTTGGTTAATTTTTTTTAGGACATTTTTTTCTGTCAGCGTCACTTTAAAATCAAGTAGCTTTTTTTCGGTAGAAAAATTTTTCCAAAACAATATTTTTATTATTAATAGAAGGTACTCATGTTCAAGAAAATGATTTTATTAGAAAGTAGAACCCTTCAGGTGCATACAATAAAAAAGAAAAAGAGAAACAAACGTCTCGTAATAAAAATAATAATAATTCTATTGGACGCCTTGCCGTTTTTAGGAGAAACTACAAAAGTTGCAATAACTTTTGAACCATCAACAATTGCATTACAATATATATAGTTATTTTGATTGGAAATGATCTCCTCTATCACCCCATTTAGTTTGATCGTCGACTTCTGGGACACCTGTATATATATATATATATATATATATATATATATATATATATATATATATATATATATATATATATATATATATATATATATATATATATTGTTGATCCCAACAATATTTCTAAATAACTTTTTTTCGAAATATCATTTTTTTTAGCATTTTTCGGACATTTAGAGCCCTCTTTTATTATTTATTGTTTTGCTTGAATTTGCGACAACTTGATTGCTGATACACTGAGAGAAAGGAATATTTGCAAGAAAAAAGGATCATTAACAATTAATGTATAATCACTTTGAATACGGCGGAACGAATGAAGCTTTGCAAGTAATGTACTATACGTTTAAAATCTACGAGTATACAATATTTTTAGGGAATTCATAATAATTTAAATCAAACAATAAATGCTTTAATAGTTAAAGAATATATTTTTTCTAACAATGAATAAAGGTATTCAGTAAAATATTATTAGTTAACTATTAATTTTTACATTTTAATTGATAAAATATGACATTAATTGCAATTTTTCAGAAGATATTGGTAAGCTAATGATTATTTTACTGTTAAAAATTTACCATTTTAAAGAAACACACAATTTAATAGTTAATATATGAATTTCTTATTTATGAATATTATATATTATCTGCAGTTGAATTATAGTATTAATAGTTAATAAATTAATTTATAAATATTTTGTTCGGATATTAGGATTTGGATCTAGTTTAATGAAATTCATAAACATTTGGTAAATACATTTATTTTAACACATGTTATGTATATTATATATGTATAATTACAAAATTATAAAAAAAATAACTAAAATTCTAAAGAACAGTATGACAGAGTATTGATTTGAGATGGTTACACACACCTTACATTACTAACCTACTTACAATGCATAATTGAAAATGTTTATGGATGCCTACAAACTTGGTTATTTTATTTGTATAAGTAAATCATTCTTTCATCAGTATACATAATATTATTTATAATATCAATTTGGAAATTTCCATACTTATTTCTATTTATTTGCATTGTATTGGGTAAACTGATCCTATGAGCTGTTTGCTGAAATATAAAAAATAATACTTATACATTGATGAACGTCGGTTTACGTATTTTACTTACCTTCGTAGTAGTACACATAGGAAGAAAATCTCTCTTTGTTTAATAAATTAGGTATATCATTCATTTTTCTATTTAGATTCAATAAAATTTAACAAAACACATTGAATCAATGGTACACACGAGTTGACGCTGCAAATATGTATGTATGTCTTACTGACCAGTGCCAACAAGTTGCTTCTATATTTTATATGCTTTGCTAGTAATAAAATGAATACTTGTATTTTTTAAATTAAACAATTAAAGAGAAATGAAATAAGTTATATGTAATTACAACACACATAATAATATTTAACATATATTTGATATGTAAAAAGAATTCGTTAACTGTTAAATTACTACTTTACCTAAAAAACAGATGAGGGTATATAATAATTTACGATATGTATAATAAGATGATATATTAAATAAAATATAAATTTGTCATTAGTTTCTTGTTAAATTTGTAGATTACATACAACAAAATAAGCTGTAAACAAATTATTCATTATATAGTAATGTATTGAAATTTTAGTATTTAAAATAATACTGTCTCAATTCAGATATAAGAGTAGTATTTAATTTATCATTTTAAATACAAAGAAACTATAACCAAACCTCGCATATTTTAATTATTAGAGGTTTATTTCTCTCAGTGTAGTTCGAGTACACTGAGAAAAAGGAATATTTGCAAGAACACAGGATCATTAACAATTAATGTATAATCACTTTGAATATGGCGGAACGAATGAAGCTTTGCAAGTAACGTATTATATGTTTAAAATATACGAGTATACAATATTTTTAGGAAATTTATAATAGTTTAAATCAAACAATAAATACTTTAATAGTTAAAGAATATATTTTTTCTAACATGGAATAAAAGTATTCAGTACAATATTATTAGTTAACTATTAATGTTTACATTTTAATTGTTAAAGTATGACATTGATTGCAATTTTTCAGAAGATATTGGTAAACTAATTAATTATTAGTTAACTAATTGTTTACTGTTAAAAAATTTACTATTTTAAATAAAATAATATATTTTTAAATAAACACACAATTTAATAGTTAACATATGAATTCCTTATACGTAAATATTATATAATATCTGCAGGTGAATTATATTATTAATAGTCAATAAAATAATTTATAAATATTTTATTGGGAATTTAGGATTTCGATCTAGTTTAATGAAATTTATAAACATTTGGTAAATAAATTTATTTTAACACTAAATATGTATATTATATATTCATATTTACAAAATTAAAAAAAAATAACGAAAATTCTAAAATACCGTAACAGAGTATTGATTTGAGATGATTACACACACTTTACATTATATTGCTAACCTACTAACAATGCATAATTAAAAATGTCTATCGATGTCTACACAGACTTAGTTATTTTATTTGTATAAGTAAATAATTCTTTCATCAATATTCATAATATTATTTATAATATCAAATTGAGAATTTCCATACTCATTTCTTTTTCTTTATATAAATGTATTTGGTTAGAACCAAATTCAAAGTTGTCCTTAAATAATCTTTTTGGAATAAATCTATGTGAAAATTTTAACCAATCCTAAGAGATGTTTGCTGAAATATAAAAAAAATACTTACACATTGATAAACGTCGGTTTACGTATTTCACTTAGCTTCGAAGAGCACACCTAGGAAGAAAATCTCTCTTTGTTTAATAAATTAGGTATATCACTCATTTTTCTATTTAGATTTAATAGAATTTAATAAAACACATTGAATTAATGGTACACGCGTTGACACTGCAAATATGTATGTCTTACTGGCCAGTTCCAACAAGTTGCATCTATGTTTTACATGTTTTCCTAGTAATAAAATGAATAATTGTATTTTTTAAATTAAACAATTAAAGAGAAATTAAATAAGTTATAATTACAACACACATAATAATAATTATCATATCATATTTGATATGTAAAAAGAAGTCGTTAACTGTTAAATTACTACTTTACTGAGAAAACAGATGTAGATATATTGTAATTTATGATATGTATAATAAGATGTTTGATATATTAAATAAAATATAAATTTCTTGTTAAATTTGTAGAATACATACCACAAAATAAGCTGAAAACAAATTAATCATTATATAGTAAGTAATATATTGAAATTTTAGTATTTAAAATAATACCGTTTTAATTCAGATATAGGAATACTATTTAATTTATCATTTTAAATACAAAGAAACTATAACTAAACCCCGCATATGTTAAATTTTAGAGATTTTTTCTCTCAGTGTAGATTCGTCTTCAATGATTAACGGAATCGGACTTGAAGGCTTAGTTATGTTTGGCAAGGACACAAGTATAACCTTGCACAACTGAGTCAGGGATTTTTCTGTTTACTTGTGTCTGGTTTGACAAATCAGAATTACTCTTTTTTAAGTCATTAACTTCGTTTACCAATTGAAGAACAATATTTGCAAGTTCATTCATCTTTGATATCATGTTTTGGAAGACTGGAGCATCATGGATAGAGATAGAATTTGATACAGTGTATGATATTCGTACAAGTTTTCCTTTATTATCATACAAAATGCAATCACACATGTATTTGATATTCTGTGATTTGTTAATTATGGCATTGTACTCACGTTTGCCGATCTTTGAGCACTCAAGATGATAGCTTACGCTGCATGTTCCTCCACAGGGAACAATCAGATCCCCCTTTTTAGGATTTTTTGTAAAAATTGCAAGATATGTCAATTGAATCAACTGTACCAGGCGCTATATATATATATATATATATATATATATATATATATATATATATATATATATATATATATATATATATATATATATATATATATATATATATACAGTGTGTTAATTAAAAACCTGGCCATAGGCGTTTAACATGGGAAATCAGTTTTTCCTTGCGCAAAAGTTCCCAAATTATTTTAGGCAAAAATACTTCAAATAAATGTTGTAGAGAATTAAATTCTGCATCCAGATTAGTTATAAGATTTTATTTTCGACGTTTCATAACCGAGAAAATCAATTTCAAAGTTTTTCGAAAATTGCTGATTTATAGCGATAGCCATGAAACTCAAACAAAATTACGAACAATTGTATGACATTGACACAATGAATTAGAATTTAACTTTTTTAGAATACATAGCTGTCAACATATACAAAATAAAATAAAAATGAAAACAAGAATAATGTATTTATTTAAAAAGAAAAACAGAAAACTAGAATGAATATAATTTTATATTAAATGTTCAAATAACCCTCCATTTTGCGCTAAGCAATACCCAAGTCTATTATAAAAGCCATGTCGAACATTATGCAGCTGTCTGGCATTTATTTTTCTACATTCATTGGAAATTACAGCTTTAAGTTTTTGTAATAAGATTCTATTGTGGTTTTACTTGGAATTTGTCGATGTGACCACATTACACTTATTAAATCACGTATTTTTCTATAGCTTTGTCCACAGTAACACCATTTTATAATCTGAAGCTTTTCTTCATGAGAAAACTGTTCCATACTTCCAAAAAAATATGTTACTGAACGAAAATCACAAAACACAAACTTTCTTTGACAGTTAAGATGTCATACAATTGTTTGTAATTTTGTTTGACTTCCATGGCTATCGCTATAAATCAGCAATTTTCGATAAACTTTGAAATTGATTTTCTCGGTTATGAAACATCGAAAATAAAATCTTATTACTAATCTGGATGCAGAATTTAATTCTCTACAACATTTATTTGAAGTATTTTTGTCTAAAATAATTTGGGAACTTTTGCGCAAGGAAAAACTGATTTCCCATGTTAAACGCCTATGGCCAGGTTTTTAATTAACACACTGTATATATATATATATATATATATATATATATATATATATATATATATATATATATATATATATATATATATATATATATATATATATCCCAGGCGTTTAATATGGGAAAACAGCTTTTTGTAAATAAAAAGTGCCCGGCAGAAAATTAAGCCATGCTATGAAAAAGGTGATAGTACATTACCGCCTGTACGTTATTTAATACTAATAACTTTATTATCATTGTATAAATTAAAGAAAATTTTAATTAACCATGAATGAATATTTGTTTTAATATTTTATTATGTAATATAAAAATATTTTCAATTGTCATTGTGGCTGAATGGTTAGCATTAATGCCTGTGGAATGAAAGAACGTTTGATGGTTGGGGCGAGGGTTGGGGTTCAAATTTTTATCAAGCTAAACTTTTCAATATTTTTTTCATTTATGAATTAATTGCGAACTATATTAAATATATTATGAGATCATAATATGGATGGAATAGTTAAATAATTACAAATAAGTTTCTATCATGATAGAGTACTAATTTCTATGGAAGTAATAATCGTCAAATGCAAGAATTTAAACTATACCACATATGTTTTTTTTTTTATATATATATACAGTAAAATCACAAAACATACACATATTCATTTTACCTCAATCATGTTTTATTAAGATCAAAATTCAAAAGAAAATATGCGTTTTTATTAAATTAATGTTTTGATTATTGTAATCAATTTTTCTCATTGTTAAAACCAATTATTTTTATCTATAAAATATTGTTATCCATTTTAATAGTAATTAATTAATTATAAAAGCTATAAGATTTCTTTATATTAATTCATTTTTTTCATTTGTTATTTAACTTGAATATAGAATAGAGGTTTGATGTTCACTCAAAAACTACGAAGATACGTAAAATAAAACTAAGAAGTCGGATTGATTGTAAAATATTTATTTATTAAAAGGCACTTTTATCCAAAGATATTAATTCAATTATATTTTGACACACGATATATTTTATATTTTTTTTTTTTTCATGGATAACTTATATATACTTATATAATACATAGCATACTTATATAATACGGAACATCCTCCCACATTTGTAAATTTTGCACAAAATTTACAAATAGATGTAGGAAAATAAACATCTATTTAAGAGGAGATTTTTTAATAAGCCCTACCGGATCTGGTAACTCGTCTTTGATCCTTTTGAACTTTTTCAGGCAGAAATTTTGGCGAAACAATATTATTAACATTCTTTGCAAGTGTGGTTAACTTATTATGTACTTCCAGTGGATAAATTCTCTGAATAGGACGAATTACTTGACCTGTAGCTGTTTTTAATTTAACTACTCTATTTTTCCCGTCTTTGCCACTGATAAAATCTTCAACTTTAGCTAGCGGCCATTCTGTTCTTTTTAAATTATCATTTCCTATTAAAACTATTTCTCCTATTTCTAATTCTCGGTTATTAGTTTTCTTGAAACGATATTTGAGTTCTCCTAAATATTCAACTCTAAATCTTTTTCTCAATTCTTCACTTATTCTTTTTCTGTAACGTGCTCTTTTTCCCAAAATTTCTTCTTCAATTTTATCACAGTCTAAAACTCCTGCTTCTCTTGTATCTTTTAAAAACATGTCTGGAGTAATAGGTGCTAGTCCTTCTGGTGAATCATATACGTAGGAAATAGGTCTACTATTTATTACTGATTCGCAATCGCAAACTATGGTATTTAATTCTTCAAAATTTAAATAAGATTTGCCCAAGGTTCTACGTAATAATTGTTTAAGAATTCTAATTAGTCTTTCCCACCAACCGCCCCACCAAGCAGCTGTTGGTGGAATAAATTTCCATTCTATCTTCCTTATTGAAGAATATTTCTGTATTTTTGTCCAATTTAGTTTTTTAAACGCGTTATTGGTTCCTACAAAATTTGTCCCATTGTCGGAATATATGATACTAGGACGACCTCTTCTAGCTATAAATCTGCGCAAACCTTGTATAAAAATTTCTGTTGATAAGGATGACACAATTTCTAAATGCACAGCTCTATAAATTGCACATGTAAATAAACAAATGTAAATTTTCCTGTTATTTTTCAAGAATAGAGGCCCCGCGAGATCAATACCAACAATTTCAAAAACAGTTGCGTCACGTACTCTGTCTTTAGGTAAAGGAGCAGGTGAAATGTCTAGGTACTTAGCATTTTGTCTACGACAACTTACACATTTTTGTAAAATAGATCTAACTGTACGCCGACCACCTAGTATCCAATATTTTTCTCTTAGGATTGATAACAAACCAATTAATCCAACATGACAAGAGTTTTTATGTTCCCAGAAAATTAGTCTTTCCACAACAGGATGTTTAGCTGGTAACAAAATAGGATACCTGAAATCTAAACTATCTTCTCTATTCAGTAGTTTAGTTTTGATTCTAAGAATTCCATTTTCGTCAGTATATGATAATAAATTCGTTTTTTCCACTAAATTATTAGGAAAAGCTACGGATTGAATAATTTTAAATACAATGATTTCTGCATCGTTGATTTCCGATGCAGTTAATTCTCCATTTTTTTTTGCTATTAGAATTTCTGGAGTTGAATATAAATCTTTTAATCCAAGCAATCATTCTTAAAATTTTACTGTATTTCGAGAAATAACGATAATACCAGTCACTAGGGTTTTGCACTTCTTTTACAATGCAAGATACTACTAAGGTTTTCCTTTTCTCGGTTTCTATTTCATTTTCATTAAAATTGTATTCTTTTTCCTTGGGCCAAGATTCAGGAAACTGTTTAAGCCATTCAGGGCCCTCCCACCATTTTACATTCAACAATTTCTTTGCTGTGCATCCTCGGGATGGAAGGTCTGCTGGATTTATGGATCCTGGAATATAATGCCAATGTTCTTTCTTTGTTAATTTTAGAATTTCATCTCTTCTGTTTTTTACAAAGACTGACCATTCCACTTCTCTTTTAATCCATGCTAAAACAGTTGTCGAATCTGTCCAAAAAAAAACCTTAATTTTATTTAAGTCAACAAATCCCGATTCGATGATCGATTTATAAAGTCGAGCTGCGATTGTAGCTGCAATTAGTTCCAATCTAGGTATAGTTATTTTTTTATCTAAAGGTACTATTCTTGATTTAGCTTGAATTAAATGAACAATAATTCCATCTGTACTTTCTATTCTAATAAAACTAGCCGCTGCATATGCAGTTTTACTTGCATCTGCAAAGGTATGTATGCTCAAATTTACATTTTTAATATTATCTTTAATAAAACATCTGGGAATATTAATCTTTGACAAATTTGTTACATCTTCGTACCACTTTAAAAATTCAGTCTTCAACTTTTCATTTATTTCTTCATCCCATCCTAGTTTCTCTTTACAACAGGTTTGTAATAATAATTTAATATGTATTGTAACTGGGCAGGTAAATCCTATTGGATCAAATATTCTATGTGATATAGATAAAAGGGTTCTTTTAGTTATTTTTTCAAATTTTAAATTCAAAAGATTGTTTTCACAAATAGCTAAAGTATCATCTACTTTATTCCATTTCAATCCTAATACATTAGAATAAAGTTGATTTGTATTTTCTGTGTGATCATTATACTCCCACCCTCTTAAATCCAATTTACCCGCATCCATAATTAATTTAGCTTCCTCAATAAAGTTTTTTACTTCAGTAAGAGAATCAAGGCTAGTAATAGAATTATCCACATAAAAACTATTCTTTAAAGTTTCGATTACTTCATTATTATATAAACTATTAAATTTATTTTCTTCTAAAGTTTTGTCCAAATGATAATTAATAACAGCAGACATCAAAAAAGGACTTGAAGTTACACCGAAAACTACTCTACAATGTCGGAAAATTCTTAATTTACCATCTTTTTCTTTCCATAAAAATTTCAGAAAATTTCTGTCCGATACATTTAGAGATATTTGTAAAAAAGCCTTTTTGATATCAGCTATCACTCCTATTTTCTTTAATCTAAATCGATTTAATATACAAGGTATTTTTTCAATCAAATTTATACCTTTATCTAAACAATTGTTTAAAGAAGGTGATTGGTACTCACATGCTGAAGCGTCGAAAACAGGTCTAATTTTAGTTGTACTGTTAAGCCGAACAACATGTCTGTGAGGCAGATAATGGCCTTGATTTCCCGGATTCTCCTCAAATATTTCTTCAATAATACCTTCCGCTAACCATTCTTCAAATACTTTACTATACTCAGAATAAAAACCATCATATTTGAGCTTTTTTATTGTTTTTTCTAGCCTGTTCATAGCTAAACCATAATTACTTGGGATTGAATCATGTTGATCTCGCCAAAGTAAATTAACTTGATATCTACCTTCTTCATTAACAGTAATAGTATCGTTAAACTTCTGTAAAATAGCTTCTTCTTTTTCTTTTTTTGATTTAACTTCAACAGGATCTTTTATGCCTAATATGTCCAGATCCCACAAATCGCAGATTTTCATATTCTGCAAGAGCATGGACGTGACAACCATAGCAGTACTTTCTTGCTCTCTTTCAGCTTCTTTATTTTTGCCCATTACAGTCCAACCTAAAAATGTCTGAACAGCAGTCATACCTGATTCAAGTTGAACTATCTTTCCAGTCAATAATTTTCCTGCAATATCAGCTCCTATTAATAATTCAATATCACCTACATAGTCGTGAATTTTTATATTATGCCGGGTAAGGTCTTCTTGTTGCACTTCATTAGGGCAAGCTAAAATATTGCCACATATTTTATCTTGATCTAATGCAATAAAATTACAAAAATAATCTTTTTCAATATTACATAATCTAACTCGATAGGCTTTATGACTTTTTTCGCTGGTAGTCAAACCACCAAACAAAGAATTAACTATACTTTCGCTTCCTTCTGACTGAAAAGTTAATTCACTAGCAGTACTTTTTAAAATATATGATCTTTGCGATGCCGTATCTATCAAAGCCCTAGCATAGCGTTCTTTATTATTAGCTCCTCTTAAATTTACAATAAATGTTTGCATATATACCTTGGACACTTTTGATATATTAGCTAATGAATTTTCTTTTGAAATATTACCTACAGTTTTGTTATTACTATTTATGTTAGGACACATAAATGACAGGTGACGTTTTTGACAATTACTACATTTAATAAATACTTTACAGTTTTTTGCAATATGTCCCGGCTTTAAGCAATAGAAACAACATCTATTTTCAATAATAATTTTCTTTTTCTGACTATCTGACATTTTTATAACAACGTCACATTTGTCATTTTTATGTTCCCCTTTACAAAATATACATGAAAATTTTTTACTACTTGCAAGAAGTCCAGCAGCCGTTGAATTACCAGAATGACCCTTAACCATCTTAGAGCTTCTTATATGTAACGAACTAACACCTGCAGCAGCAATCGAAACTCTCTCTTCGTTTTCGACTTCTGACCGAATAAAATCCATCAGCTTGTCCAATTTGTCCTTTGCCGAAGTCTCCTCCGACGAACCCGTTATAGATGATGATCTCTGCCAGACACGAAGAAGGTCTTCAGGAAGACACGACTCAACCATGGGAAACAAAATCAGGGAACATTTGTCAGTTGTAACATCCAAAGAATGAAGAGCCCGAAGTTGACATTCAAGTTTGTCATACAAATCTAAAAGCGATTTGAAGCGTTTATTTACTAGACTCAATATTTCTCTTACGTAGATATCAATTAATAAATCTTTTCGTCCAAATCTTGATTTTAAGGCTTGAATAGCTTTTGGGTAATTTTCTGCAGTCGGTGGGAAGCTTTCAACTACAGTTCTTGCTCTTGAATCAGGAACCATACTCTGTAGCAAATATTGATACTTTTCTTTATTTTGAAGATTTGGATCTTCATCTATTCTTTTAAAAAGACTCCAAAAATGTAGCCAATCTTTTAGATCCCCATTAAATTTCTTCAATTCTATTTTGGGAAGTCTAAAATTATTTGTCGTGGCTGAATCTCTTGAGATAATCGATTCATTCTGATTAATATTAATAACCGTCTCATTTCTTTCGTTCTTCATTAACTCTTCTAATTCTTCGGTTATAATATTCAATTTCTTTGTATATTCATCAGCGATTTCTGTTTCATTTTCTACTTGTTTGCAATCAACATTATCATCTTGAATCATTAGCTCAAATATAACTTTATCTGAATTTATCATTTCATTATGCTTTTCTTCTAAAATCTTTATCTGTGCTTTTACGTTACTTAATGGTATCCTTTTATCTTTTAACTTCTCAAAATCCTTCAAGATATTATTATATATTCTTGTAAAAGAACTTCGTAAGACACTCCTGGTCTTCTTTGCCTTTTCCATATTTACTTATATACTTATCTTACAATACAACCCAACACGTCCTGTCACGGTCGCCACAAAATATGTTCACTCAAAACTACGAAGATACGTAAAATAAAACTAAGAAGTCGGATTGATTGTAAAATATTTATTTATTAAAAGGCACTTTTATCCAAAGATATTAATTCAATTATATTTTGACACACAAGATATATTTTATATTTTTTTTTTTTCATGGATAACTTATATATACTTATATAATACATAGCATAATTATATAATACGGAACATTTGATATAAATACTGTAATATACCACAATCTTCTCTTTCCTTTATAGTCAGGGCTATTAATGTTTATTGCATGTGAAGTTGGGCTAATTACTATAGAACTATTTATTGTCAAGAATATATGGGCGGCCATACATGCATTAATCCAATATTACATTTCATATTCCTTTTGACCTGTTATAGGCGTCCATCTTCCACACACACACAGATTTGTCAGCGTCGGACTGGCCATTTAGGACGCGTACCCCTAAGTGATATAAAGTACACATTGTTATTCCAATCACAACAATTATTACAGGTGTGCATTATCATCTAATAAGATAGACAGGAGAGGGAGCAGGAATAAGGTCATTTCCAAGTCCCAGACTTGGGCAGGTGCCCCGCATATTAAATGCGGCCTAACACCTCGTGGGTTCCGGTACCCCAATCCGCAAAGGTATGCACCCACTACAGGGGCACGTAGGTTTTCATACCTTACATAGAACTCAGCCTCTCATTTGGTGTTTCTCACACCTGGTGTTTCACTACTAGCCGTACCATAGCCGCCACTACATGTCCCAGACATGTTGGTCCCAGACCCGTTAGAGAGCTCAGCTTACGGCCATAAGCAGGTCCCAGACCTCTTATGGACCTCAGCCCCTCATTTGGCGCTGCTGCGCTATGTACGCTAGCCACCTTTAGAGTACACGACTCTATGGACCGAGGGTTGTCCCAGACAACCCTTCGGATAATAGGAGACTACTAGTTTGCGGCTACAAACAAATAATACCAATGTATAATATATCACATATACCATGCGTATCAAATACACAAATAGTGTACAACATAACAATGAAGCGTCTGGTGATCCACACCTCAACGCCATACCTGTACAACAACTGGAATAACCGTGAGCATTACCACTCACCTTTAATTAACAGCAAATTGCTTGCCTTATCTTATGGACACTATCACATACAGATCCACACGACACTGTGGTCACAACACAACTAAGGGTTGGAGGGTGTCTTGCCTTTAAGGACTGTTAAGTGTTTATGCCTCAAGCCTGCGTTTCTAAACCAGTGGCGCACGGTCGAAAAGTGAATCTTACAATTACAATATTTTAGAAATGAACTTTTTCTATAAGAATTAGTAAAAATATTTTTCTTTTCGTGTCAACAATGTATTCATTGTTTTTTTTTGTTTATATTCAGTATTCGTGTCAAAATGAATTTCTTAATACCTCTCGTCATTTTCATTTTATGTTGCATAGGGCGCGAGCAGTTATGTGACTTTGTTGGCCTTGGCAAGCAGATATGGCAGCCCGTGTCAAAATGACAGCTAGTAATAATGTACATATGTGTCAAGTCGCATAAGTTTTTCATTGAAAACATTATAATTTCCCATGTGGATTATTTTCCTCGTCAAGTATATTCCATACTATTAATGACATATAAACAACAGGATATCAGAATATTTTGAATTTTTTAGTAAATACTCCGGCGGCGTAGAAATTAGCTACTTCTACTCCGGCGGCGTAGAAATTAAACTTCTACCTTGTGAATCAAGTCACAAAAGATGCTACTTGTATGACGTTTGAAGAAAATAAATATTTTTTTGCTTGATGAAGACTTAAACTCCAACTTACAAACATTCTATCGTTCCACAGGCAGCCATTCTAACCATTCAACTCCAATGACAGTTGCATTTCTTTTCATTTTTCATAATAAAATATTCAAATATATATTTATTAACAGATATTTATAATTTGGTTTACTTTATGCAAAGATAATAATGTGACTATTATTACATAACGTACAGGAGGTAATGTACTATTAGCATGGCTTAATTGCCTGAAGAACACTTTTTATTTACAAAAAACTGTTTCCCTATGTTAAGCGCCTATGTCAAGGTTTGCTTCGGACATTCGTTATACATACCGTGAGTATTTTCAACGTTAAACATTGGATTTGTAATATCTATGGTTACGACTTGACATTTGATTGACAGCAATGCTCATTTCTTGAAATACCAAGTCAATCTGCATTATATTTGAAAAAAAACCTATGTAACGAATTTATTGCACTATTTTTAATTATTACTTCCACTAACAATGAACGCTACAATATTATTTATATTTATTACAAACTGAAAACACTACTAATAATAATAGAAATGGTTAATAACAGTTAGAAACATTGCAACTGTTGTGCACACGGACAGAGATAGCGATAAACTAAAATTAAACATGATTCAATAATGAAAAAACGAACAGACGTATTAGAACAAAAACTGCCGCCTAGTGCAAGTTTATTTAATTAATTTGATTTGAAAGAAATCAGTTGGTTTTTTGTTATTGCTGTGGTAATATCAAATTTTATGTAATTTTTTTTTAATTATGAGCCGGAGACGCTTTAGAATTATCTATATGAACTTCATTCCTCAGTTTTGGTGGTAGTTCTCTCCATGTATACCCTAGAATATTATCTAAAAGGTAAAAATATTTCATTATTATATATTTTACTTATGTATATAAATATTTCCCATCCTCACTGATATGTCAATATTCCAAATTTTCTTTTTCCTCTTCCCCTCCATTCATATATTTTGTTCATTCCAATTAGTTTCCCCCTTTCTGATGTGGCTCAAAATTATTTTCTCTTCTCCGTTGCTTCTCAGCACCTCATTATTCATAACTCTTTCCACCCAATCTTCTCCAACCGTTTTTTCTCCTTCTTCCTCAAAGTCCATAGTTCGCATCCATACAGCGTAATACTCCATATAAAACATTTTGCGAATATTTTTCATAGTGCTATATTATTGGATGTTGCCTTTCTCTCTGCTCTTATTTTTTTTGCAGTTGCTGTTCCCAGATATTTGAAGGAACTTATATGTTCTCACCTCTCTCCAATCAACCAGGTATGTAGGGTTCCCTATCTTTAACTATTCTCAAGAGTATATGTCGATAATTTTGAGAGCATAGATTTCAACCAAATATTATTTTCTGTAAAGTATGTTATTGAGTTGAAGGGAAATCTTCAGGAAAAATATTTATCCTGCTATTCATATCTACGGTTAATAACCTTCTTTGTTATGTTGCATTTTCATTTAGTTTTACTTTTAATATTTTGCCAAGTGTAAACATTAATATAATGATAAGATTAATATTATGTATAAATACAGGGTGATAGGCGTAAGTCCGGCACCAAGAATATTTCTTTTATTTTAAAAGATACAAAAAAAAGTTAATAAGCAAAGTTGAGAAAGGGGCTCATAAGAAGACCGTAATAATATTTTTTTTATCACTTCCGGTTTTAACGGAAATGTGTACAAATATATGTGGCATAGGGAATCGATATTTATATATTTTTATTCAGAATGTACACAAAGTTACCTTCACTATATAAAATAGCATAGTTTTACTTCAACCATTTTAAAATGACAACCATTTATTTTCTTGATAAAATTCCATACAAAATATAACACAAGCTATGAAAACAATTTTGTTACCTTAAAATAAAAGAAAAGTATTTACTTCCATCAGTTTTGTTATTTAATGTGAAAGTAATAATTTTTTTTTTGTTATAATAATTAAGGCCCAAGTGAGTTACACTAATGAAGAAATGGTTGATATGGTTTTATTATTAGGAAAATGTCAAAGAAATTGTATTAGTAATATAATAAAATGTTTAAATGTATCAGATAGAGAATTTATTTTTCTTTAATATTAGCAAGAACAAAAATTTTCAAAAAAAAATATTTAGAAGATTTTTTTCAAGAATCTGCTACTTCCGGTTGTCCAATTGTTACCAAAACCTTTTTCAACTCTTCCTATTAATGTCCAATTGGGAAATACGTAGTTAAACAGATATTAAGCCTTATAGTTTTTGAGAAATTGTCCTTCCAACATCTATACACCCGCAAACACATACACACATATACATACATATACATACATATGCATACACACACACACATACACACACACACAGACAGACATCGTAAAAATGTTAAAATCGGATTGTAGGAACCTGAAAACATGTTTATTCATTAAAATCTAGATATGCGATTTTTAGCATGACTCCAATACCTCTTAGCGAAAGATGAAAACGATTTTACGAAAAAGGATTTTTTGACTAGTTTATAATTTTTAAATATCTATGTTGTTATAAATTTGCAATTAAATTCAGTAGCTGTTAGCCAAAAGTACAATAATTTTTTATGTATTAATTAAATTGTTTGTAATATCCGACAAATTTACACCATTATTATTTCCAACAGTGAACAAATTTTGAATTCTGATTTTCATATTTGTTGATATTATGCTGTATAATAAAAGCACAATACGTAGTAAAGTGAGTAGTAAAGAAAACATAAGCATACATTGTGATCCCAGATTTCATTTAGTTTTTTGTGTTTGTTATGAACAACTGACAAGCTTATTATTCTGTCGAGTGATTCAAGAACACAAAACATACATATAAATGAAGTGTGCTCCCCTGACCCCTAGAGAATAATTCCAGTGACACCTCTGAACAGCGCATGTAGATAGGAACTAAAATTAAAAAAGTTTTGACGTAATACTAGTCCCGGCTAACACAGAACGAAGCAATTGCGTTGTGTAAACAGGTCTTTACTTTGCTTTTTACGGTTATATTAGTGACGTCTGCAGCAAGTAAAGTTAACACTAGGGAAATTTCATTCGCTGCGGTTGGCACTAATTGTCGCGGTTTGTGCTCGTCATTGTGGAATTGGCAATTTCCGGCAACTGGAGAATTTTTCCTCGCTGTTTCACACTGGTAGATTTGCAGGAAATTATTTGCCAATTGGATTGAGGGATCTTCCCAAGAATAATCTTACCGTTATTTTATTTTCCACCAATTTATCACTTTCCTTCTATCATGGTAAACGTGGTAGATTGAATTCGTAGATCAATCTTTGCTGAACTCCAGTGTTTGCAGCACGCCAAAAATATAAAAAATAGCCATTCATGATATGTAAGTGTAAAGTGACATTTTATTTTGTGAGAAGGAAGTTTGGAACATGACGCGAAGCGGAGTGGTCCAAACCTTCGAACAAAATAGAAGCACTTTTAACGCGTATATCACACCATTTTTTATCTACAAACAATATTTTTTCACTGAAATTCACATTTCTAATAGTATGTAAAAAATGTCGATTTGCTGTTCTATTCGGTAACTAATTCACTTTTAACATTGTTTTCATAAGTAACATCTGTCACTTTTAACACCGGTGTCATAAAATTACATTCTTAAGGCTAAAAACTAAGATTTAAAAGCCTACTTTTAATAATATTGTTAGATAAAAGAAAAATTTGCATAACTAATTTACTATCAAGAGGAAAACATCCTACGTCATCTACTTGCACGACTAGTATAAATGCGTGTGCATTATAAGTATACGGTATACGTATTTGGGTCTTGATACTAAGTGAACAAGTTCCCTGTGTACTTAAAACTAAGCTTAATATCGAATCAGGTCAGTAAGTTTAATAAAATAATTTTATATATTATATATTATGTAACGCGTTTTTCAATATTATCTCGTCTGCAGTGTCATTGAATTTGTTTCAAACTAGTAAACATATCAATTTTTTACGTATGTTATTGTTATTTTTACCTACAGAATAAAAATTATTCATTGATTTCTTAGTTTGTTAATTATTAAGGACTACATAAAATCTTTTTGTTTTGATTTATGTAATTTAATTAAAATTGAAATAAAAGAAATCCTTGTTGTTTTAGTGTCCAATAAATTAGAAAGAAATGTTTTGGATTTTATTATGCATTTTGAGTTTCTTATTAGTTGTATATGAAATACAATTTCGATGGAAATATCGTAGCTTAAACCGATTTCCAGGACCTATAAATCTTCCTTTCCTAGGATCAGTTTATGTTTATTATTATTTTAAATGTAAGTATCCTGATTATTCATTTCTCTAAAACTAGAAGGATCGGCGTAAAACGATAAAACATTCCTATGTTATGAATAAAAAATCTGATGTGGCCAGCACATTACCTTCCGTCAATCCCGTGTATTATGAACAAATTCCATATTTATATATATATATATATATATATATATATATATATATATATAAATTTTCTTGCAAAAGATTCTATATTTCCAGTAAAATTAATTCATAAACAAACTTTAGCGTTTCCCATTCGTTAGGGGTCGCTATTCTTGATTTTATTCTTCAACTAATTTCTGTGTTGAGTGGTGTTCTCATTCAGTTCCTTTTCTCTCAAGTGTTCCGCAATACAGTTCTTCCATCTTTTCTTTGGTTTTCCCATGTTTCTTCTACCTTCTAATACTAAGGTGTTCATCTCTCCTCATGAAATGTTTACACCAATGTAATCGTTTTTCTTGTATCTTTCTAGAAACTATCACTTGAGCCATTTCCCTTATCCTCTCGTTCGTTATCCTATCTTTCCATTCTCTACCCCAACATCCATCTCAACATCCTCATCTCTCTGCCACATTCATTTTCTTTTCATTGACACTGACATCTGTCAATTAGAATTATCTTAATATTGTAGCTGTTTCCATGGTTATAGCATAGCTGGCTGATTTATGAAATTTAATTTCTTTATCATTTTTTAACTCTAAATAATAGCGTTTTTTCAAGAAAAACTGTTACTTCCAGTTGACGAATTAAAACAAAAATCTAATCTGCTCTTCATGTGGATGTTAAAAAAAGGAATAGGAAAGAATTATAATTTTTAGAATTGTAGTGTTGGAGTTATCGTCTACGAAAAAATCGTCACATACACACACACACACTCACACTCACACACACACACACACACATACACACAGAGAGAGAGAGAGAGAGAGAGAGAGACAAACCTACCCACACATACAGACATCATCGTATAAATGGTAAAATCATATCCTACAGACCCTAAAACATGTTTATACACTAAAAAATTATCTTCAAATTTTTTGACCAAAGACAATAAAAAGGCACTAATTACTAACATTTTGAAATAAATAAACCAGTCAGCAAATAATGCTATTTACTGCAATATAAAACGTTTGCCAAAATTTATACATTTTTTTTTTCTATAAATGTAAAACGTATTTATAATGTAGAATATACATATGTAAATAGAAAATAAAGCCAGGATTTTATACAAAAAAAAAATCTGTTGTGGCCAGCACAATACCTCTCGCCACTTCCTTTTTTGGTTACATAAGTATAGGGCGCGAACAGTCATGTTACATTGTTGGCCTTGACAAGCAGATGTGGGGGCCCGTTTCAGAATGATAATGAGTAATTATGTACATAACTGTCAGAATTTTTCATTAAAAATTTCAAGATTTTCTAAATTCACGTAGTTAATTTGTCACCAGGAGTGTGGAATTTACTTGTCGAGGAAAATAAACCACATGGAATTGGAAAATCACTAAATTTAGAATGAGAAATTATGATATATGACATCTTTATACATAATTACTAGCTATCATTCTGACATGGGCCCCCATATCTGCTTGTCAAGGCCAACAAAGTCACATGACTGCTCCCGCCCTAATGTATTAAACATCAAAAATTCTATCTATTCCATATATTTACATTTTTAAATTTAAATTCATTCTATGAAGAAATTTTGTCCTATTCTTCTAATCTTTCGAGATGTTTCCAATTCATTGTCGGAAGTAACAGTATTTCTGAAGGATATGTGTAATATACCTATAATATTAAAAATGTAACTATTAATACATTAAGAAATAATATAATGTATGTACTTCCCAGAAAAAGTCTTCAGTAATGTCTTCGGATTTCTGACACTGACATTTATCTGTCAGTTACAATTTAAACTTTCAACTATTTTCCATGGCATTCTTTCGGCTGTAAAATTTATTACAACAGATTATATTATATATTATATTTCTTTTATCTCTAAATCTATAGAATATATAATAAAATATTTAAATGTATCAGATAGAGAATTTAATTTTCTTTAATACTACCAAGAAAATTTTTCAAAAAATAATATTCAGAAGATTTTTTTTCAAGAATCTTCTACTTCCGGTTGTCCAATTGTTACCAAAACCTTTTCAGATCTTCCCATGAATGTCCGATTGGGAAATACGTCGTTAAATAAATTTAAAGTCTTATAGTTTTTGAGTAATCGTCCGTCCAACATCCCACATACACACATACACACACACACATCCACACACACACACACACACACACACACACACACACACACACACTTTATCGTAAAAATGTTAAAATCGGATTGTAGGGACCTTAAAACGTGCTTATTCAATAAAATCTGGATATGCGATTTTTAGCATGAATCCAATACCTCTCTTAGCGAGAGGTAAAAAACTTTAAATTACTTTCCACTAGCATGTAATCAGTTTTTCTATTGTTCTTCGCGTTATAATATCTGTCGACAAATATTTCGGGCAAATAGAGAATGTTGTACAGTATCTTTTGATGAACAGGGTTTAATCATCTACAAAATTACATTTATAATAATACCTATTTCGTATTATTGAACATGGCCAGTAGTTAACCGTTCATTATTTTATTCAATTTTGCTCAGTATTTTATTTGGTTTTGTTCAGTATTTCTTGTTCAGTATAATTAATAATTGTTCAGTATTTTTTTGTACTTAATCAGTATTATTTGTTCAGTAAAAATATTTTTTGTTCAGCAAAAAGAAAAAAAAACATTTTTTCTTCTGTATTTTTTCATATTTGTTAAGGATTATTTGTTCAATAAACCAAGCAAACAATAACCATACCTAATTCGCGCCAATAAAATTCGGTTTTGAGATTCGCCAAAAACTAAAAAACAACGCCTGGCGCCGCGACGTTGATAGGCGTCGATATCTTCCGACACTTGTAGAAGTTAACTCCCGATAAGAGATTTCAAGAAAAAAACGACGCCTGGTTGGTGGTTTCAAGACTTGATAAAAATTCTAAAATAAAGCATGGTGTCGCGACGCTGATGGGCGTCGGTATCATTCAACACCTATCGAATTTGATTAATGATAAGTGGTTTTGAGAATTGATGAAAATCCAAAAACTACGCCAGGCGTAGTGATGTCGATAGGCATCAGAATCTTCCGAAACCCGTCGATATGTTTTAATATTAAACATTTAAGATTAATACTGAACAAATAAATTCCCTCGTTAAATGATATATATATATATATATATATATATATATATATATATATATATATATATATATATACATATACGTATATATACAGGGTGTCCCTTAACTTCGAGCAAAAACGTTAAGGGCATATAGTACTGACCAAAATGAATAAAAAAGCTTCATCAACATAGGAATGATCTTCAACTGTTTCCGAGAAAAGCGAAAAATCTAAGAAAAACTGACAAAGATAACGATCGAATAAAATTTTGTCTATGTCAGTAAAAAGACTATAAAAAACAATAAAATTTTATATGAAACATTTTTCTCAATTTCTTATAGTTACGTAGTTATATGAAAATTAAATATTGACCAAGGTCGCCACAACATTTCACTTTTGATTTTTATAAAATAACAAAAGGCCATCTAAGATTACCTCTCAAAGGTAAACAAAAAGTCTCAATTAAGCAAAATCGTAATTCTTATAGTTTTTGAGATAGCAAAGGTAAATCTCGTAAAAACTCATTTTTCACTGCGTTATATCTGGGAAACTATTAAAGATCGGACACATTTTGACTGAGCTTTTTTTACTCATTTTGATCAGTATTATATGCCCTTAAAATTTGTGCACCAAGTTAAGGGACACCCTGTATATATATATATATATATATATATATATATATATATATATATATATATATATATATATATATATATATATATATATATATATATTGACAAGCGTTATGCGCCGTGATTGTGTTTTTGGTTTGTGGTTGCGACTGAATACAATGATTAGAAACGTTTGAGTAAATTGACAGATACACCAGAAGATGAAACTATACACAAATCGGAGAAGATAAAAGATAGAATTGAATACCTCGACTAAGGTAACATAAAAATCATGGATCAAATTTTTCTTCCAACAGGCTGAACAATCAAAAAATGGTAGGATATTTACAGGATGAAGTCGACAAAGTTACAACCCTACAATTGACGGAACAAGAAAACGCATAAAAATCCTCTACTCTTTCCATCATCTGCCTGTTGTTGAGTATGCTTGTAGCTGCATTTTCAAGGACGTAACTGTTGTTCTTTCAATCTCCTCCAAATTGTCATATTTGACACTTTCTGTAGTAGTGCTATTCTTTGTGTGCTTGACCATGGGCGTGTTCTATCATGATCTTAAGCAGCAGGCTTAAAGGACCCATGATCTCGGAGATGTTGAACAATATGTACAAAGAGACGAACATTTGGAAGATGACGATTCGGAAAATGTTCCAAATGAATTTGATGAGCGTTTTCCTGAGCTTCAATGTCTGTATTCTCGCTATTCGTTAAGGCAGGCATCTTTACTGATTACAACTTTTATAATAATTATTAATCGATTTATTTGTCAAAATTTATTTGAAAGAGTTAGCAACTCACATTTGTTAAAAACAATTGTTTCATTGTTCTTGCCACGGGATCAAATTATTATGTAAATACCTAAACGACTCGTTAATGTATGGGGGGGGGTTAAATTTAATGTACTTATTTCTGTTACACCCTGTATATAAAATAAAACAGTAATCTTTGAAATAATTGGTATATTTTTAGCATTAATGGAACTCAGGATTTTTAAATTAGATTTAAAAACTAATGTAAATACATAGTCTACGCAATTCACATATTTTTTCATTTCAAATAGGAAATAAACTGCTCCTAATGATTAACTTCATTACTGTCTAATATCAATATGTATAAATGAAAAACAAAACCATATAATTGGTATATTTTTAGCATTAATGGAACTCAGGATTTTTAAATTAGATTTAAAAACTAATGTAAATACATAGTCTACGCAATTCACATATTTTTTCATTTCAAATAGGAAATAAACTGCTCCTAATGATTAACTTCATTACTGTCTAATATCAATATGTATAAATGAAAAACAAAACCATATAATTGGTATATTTTTAGCATTTATGGAACTCAAGATTTTTTAATTAGATTTAAAAACTAATGTAAATACATTGTCTACGCAATTCGTATATTTCTCATTTTAAATAGAATATAAACTGTTCCTAATGATCAACTACATTACTGTCTAATATCAGTATGTATAAATGAAAAATTAATTAAAATTTTAACCTTCCTATTATCTATGGGTCAAACTGAGATGTTACTATTAGGTAGTTATTTGAAACTATTGAAAATTATGGCTTAATATTACATAACGTGATCAAAAGTATATTTCTTTTAAATATCATATCATTCAGTACATTTCATTATTAATAAAGGTAATTAGTAACATATACGGTGAAGGAGTCAGGTTGACTCTCATAACTCAACACATAATTGTTAATAGAACTATTGTCGTCGTTGGAGATTACTCCTTATTTTGTGTTTTTCCGTTTGTGTATGTAGGGAGTTCAATTTAGAATAACGACAATATCTAGCTTTCTAGCCTGTATATTTGCAAAAGAGGAACTAAGAGGTGGCCAGTATGCCTATTCTACAATATGATAGATTTGGCTGATATATAAGCTTATATTTTGTACACCTACGTCCATACTAACAATTTGCACAAAAGGCGTTAATTTTTTTTAAATTGGGCTCTGAACTAACAGAGGCATTACGTTAAGAAAGAAGTACTAAGAATTACTTCAACGAGAACTATGTAACAATGTGGTTGTAAACTGGTTAGAAAATCAAGCAAGAAGTGCAAATTTTGCACTAATTGGTAATTTGTTTATTTATTTATTTAGTTAAGGAGAACTAACAGCCTAGGCCAAACAGGTCTTCGCGAATTTACAAAAGTGTATACAACGCATGCATATGCATAAAAAAACAGTTATTTACAGATATACAGGGTGTTTACGGTCTTTTTGTTTTATTTTTAATGGGTGATACTACAAGTCAAAAGAAGGCGAAAAACATTAAAACACCTTCGTAAAATATTTATAATAAAAGAGATATGATTTTTTTTAGTTTTTACAAAGTGGAGGTAAATTAATGTTGAAAAAAGTTGTAGTAACCTGTGCAATGCCAAATTTCTCTCTTTTGTTTTTTTAATTTGTTTACCTGTCAGTTGCAGTTTGTTTAATTGTGCACCGTCAGTTTCTAATTGATTATTGTTATTAATTGTGTAAAAGGTGAACAATGTACCATCGGTATTCTAATACAGAATTAGTTAACATGATGCTCATTTATGGGGAAGTGCATCAGCAAGTCGTCTGTACAGAGAGCGATTTCCAAATAGGCAATGTCCTGTACCCCATCAGTTCACTAATTTAGTAATACATGCTCGACATAATGGTGATCTACGAAATAATCAAGGGTGTGATGGAGGTCCTGGTCGGTACCGACGAATTTTAGATGCGGATATACAAATTGGCCTCCGCGGTCACCTGACTTAACACCATTGGACTTTTATTTGTGGGGCATATGAAAAACATGGTATACACCACCGAAATTATCGACGCTGAAGACCTCCGTAACCGGGTGGAAGCAGCAGCGGCGGATATTCGACAAGGCATGGGCCTTGCAACGTACGTTAATTCATGGATACGCCGAGCAAGACTTTGCATACAGCAGCAGGGTGATAACTTTGAACATCTGTTATAAAAGCGCTTATCGTTGTTTTAATTTCATAAAACTAAAAACTAAATAAATTCATATCTCTTTTATTATAAATATTTTACTAAGGTGTTTTAATGTTTTTCGCCTTCTTTTGACCTGTAGTATCACCCATTAAAAAATCTGATGTGGACACCATATGACTTCCTTGTACGATTATTAAACTATACATATTTTTTTTAATAATTAAATTACAAAATATTGACAGGCTTAAGCCAAGCCCGAGAAATATTTTGATATAGAACAAAAAATAATTTATTTACTACTATCATTCTTATATTAACATCAATCTAACCCGATTATTTTTAAAGAGAGTTTTGATTACAACAAAGAAATATTTGATTACAACAATGAATATGACTAATTTCACAATAATATTATAATATTTGTTATTGTACGAATCATAAAATTGCACGTATTTAACGTAATTTGACATGAACTTTTTTTTATTTTTTTGTCCTAATCCATAGCAAGCTTTATTACAAAAACAAAAAGTATATAATTTTTAAATTTACATATCTCGCTTATACAAAGGGCTAATTTAATAATTCTTGATGTGCTAGACGCAGAAATTAATTCTCTAAAACTTTTATTTGAAGCATTTATTTCTAAAATCAAAATAAAATCATTTTATTCAAGAAAAACTGTTAACAACTTCAAGTAATGTACCACTTCCGGTTAGCTTATTTTAACCAAAATCTATTATGTTATTTCGATTGACATAAAAGTCTTGTATACCAAATTTGAAAAGTTTTGGATTACATTTTAAAATAGTTTTTCATTAAAATCTATTATAGGCTTCATGTAAAGTGCCACTTCTGGAAATTGTGTAATAACCAGAAAGGGAGGTGCACAACTAGATGTTATAGCAGTCCTAAATACAAAATTTCAACTTTCTACGGCTTACCGTTTTTGAGTTATGCGAAATGCGTACGTACGTACAGACGTCACGACGAAATTAGTCAAAATGGATTCAGGGATGATCAAAATGGATATTTCCGCTGAAATCTGAAAACCGAAATTTTTCGCGTTTACAATACTTCCTTTACTTACGTACAATGAAGTAAAAAAGACCGTAAACACTCTGTATACAATAATGTAATAAAGTTGAATATAGATGCATAAAGAACAATGTATTTATCTCAGATAAGGAAATTTACAACAATATAGTAAAGCTAAACGTGAGATTTGGCTATGTAAACATTTAACATTTTTCTAAACTAACATTAGATATGTCAATTAATGCACACAGATTATAGTGTGCAATAGTAATCCGATGTAGTGGCGAGTTTATATAACTATTTGTGAAACAGTAATTCGATTTGAAACATGAACATGATTTTAGATCTAGTACATCTAGAAGGTACGAATAATTTTATGTATTTTATTAACTCGCTGATAACAATTTTATTATGTATTATTTTGTACAAAAATATTTGATCATAAATTTTTCTTCGTTTTTCTAGAGATGTTATTTTAAGAACTTGTAATCTATATGTATGGAATCTGTAGTCTATAATACAATATTCTTGTAATTAAAAAAAAAAATTCTATTGTATTTATATTTAAATTGTAAAATGGGTTTCATACATGTGAATTATGTTCTAAATGTAGTCTATATTATATAGCAAATTTTACGATTTGATATGGGTTAAAGACTTTGTTGTTCTTATTATGAATCCCAGCATTTTTGAAGATTTTTTGATTATAAAGTCAACATGATCATTGAATAGTAATTTATGATCAAATATTATTCCAAGATCTCGTACAGATGTTTTTGGTTCTAATGATTCATTATTGACAGAGTAATTGAAAATAATTTTACCGTGGTTTCTAGTGAAGCTTACAGAATGACATTTTTTAACATTTAACGAGAGGTCATTTTCTTTACAGTAGTTGTTCACATCTGATTGTAATTTTCGGTAATCTTCAAGATATTAATAGAAGGTGGAAGAAACATAGGAAGACCAAATATAAGATGAAAAGACTGTATTGTAGAAGACTTGAGAGAAAAGGAACTAAATGAGGACGACACGCAAAACAAAAATGAGTGGAAGAAGAAAATAAAAAATAGCGTCCCCCTAACGAATGGGAAAAACTAAAGAAGAAGAAGAAGAAGATGTCAGTGTCAAGTGCAATTTGCATAGTTTGTTTATGAAATAACTTTACTGGAAATATAGGATCTTTTACAAGAAAATTTATGTATGCCGCGTGCAGTAACATGACTTTTACCCATGTCAAAATGACAGCAATTAATTATGTCCATAACTGACAAGTGTTATAATTTTTCAATCAAAATTTCATAATTTTCTTATTTCATGTGGTTTGTTTGTTATCAGGAGTATCAGGAGTATGGAATTCAGTTGCCGAGAAAGGCATAATATCAATATATAATAATCACATAGTACCAAAAATTTATAATCTTTTGCAAGAAAATTTATGTATGGAATTTGTACATAATACACAGGATTGACGGAAGGTATTGTGCTGGCCACATCAGATTTTTTTTTATTAAGGTACTGCTTAATGTGAGAATAATTGCTGAATGATCAGATGCTAAATCTAAACAAGATTCGATGACGCTATAATTAAATGAAATTCCTTTAGTTATAAAGAAATTGAGTAAGTCCGGTATTTTTGCTTGATTCGTTGGCCAATAAGTTGGTTGGCCGGTACTTTGATATTTGTATTGTGGGCACCCATACATATTTCACGAACACATACATACTTAACAATACACCCATACATATTTCACGAACACATACATACTTAACAATATTTTATATTTTTGTGTTGGACTGTACATAATTCTTATACTTGTTGCCTTATACTTTCCATCCTTGTTGCACTCATATTTTGTGTCGCATAGGGGGGTCCTGTGGGCACCCATACATATTTCACGAACACATACATACTTAACAATACACCCATACATATTTCACGAACACATACATACTTAACAATATTTTATATTTTTGTGTTGGACTGTACATAATTCTTATACTTGTTGCCTTATACTTTCCATCCTTGTTGCACTCATATTTTGTGTCGCATTTCATTTTTCCTAAAGAGATGCAAAAGTTAGCTTACAAGGGGCGACCCAGGGTAGCAGGTACTTCACCCTTAATTCTCAGAACGGTCCACCCGCCTTTGCAGCTATATACAGCAGCAGTTAGACGCGAGACTTCGCAGGGTTAAGTTATATGCATTTTTACTCGTTGTAACAACCGTTATATCTTATAAACAAATAAATCGTTAGTTGATATCACATCTTGTTTTATATTTATACCTTTACTACGTCCTAACCACAGTATATATTAGAGGTCATTGTTTTAAGAGTTGTCGCCCTCTGGGGTTTATGAGTCTTGATCCCCACCATGTATGTTTGGAATTGAAATCTCCTCCGACTATAAATTTGTCACCGATAGTATTAAAAAATCCAATTTGACGATATCAACTTAAATTTAAAGCCGCAAATATATGTTTTTCAGAAGTATTTAAATAAATGACAAATCTTATGAGTTTTTGTTTTTAAAATTAGAGAAATTTGCATCAATAATTTATCCATTGTCATACAATATTACTGTATCCTGGTGTGCTTTGATCATAAAATTGTACATTATTTCTTACACGTCATTAACTCTCCACATTCATGATACTAATAATATGGTTGTAATATTCTTACAAAAAAAATTTTAACCTGTACACAAATGTGAAAACAGTTAAGTTGGTATGAAAAATATGAGAAAACTGAGCATGCGTGAACACATCAATCGCTGTCGATCGACTGGAAAATCAAACATGTTTGATATATCAAACCGCTCGTCAATGTTCAACATCTTTCGACCATAGTGGATGCATGCAGTGTGACCATTCCCATAAGCTAGTGTTAGTTTAATTTTTAATCGATCTCTATCAATCGGCGTTAGTTGATTTCAGTTGTCCAGTGTGACCACTGCTTAATGTACCTATGTATACATATTCATCCTGTAATTGAAACATTTTATCCTATTGGACTGAATAAATATATAAATTACTGTCTATCAAATTTTCACAGTCGCTTAGTTTTAGAGTTATTTGCATTTGAATGTTTATAAGGACGTTACTGTATTCTTACAAGAATTCAAAAATAAAAATTTCAGAATTATCTCTCTCGCTCTCTGTTTCCGTTGGTCATTTTTAGTTTGAATAAAAATAATTTCCCATAGTTTTTTGCGCTATTTTTGAAACAGTAAGAACAGTGATGTACATTGCTGTTTAAATGGGAGTGTACCAGGATTTGGGCGTTTCATCATTTAATCGTTTTATGGTAATCCTTTCGACGATATTAATTATACCTAATATCATCTATAATTGCTTAACTTTGTAATTCTAATGTTGATTTTTTTTAGCTGTCTTGAAAACTTTAACATTTGTTACCAAGTCCTATGGTAGCATAACAAAATTACAAATGGGTCATGAAGTAGGTTTATTAATATCAGACTGCGATATCCTGGAGTTCTTTTTAAGATCACCGATATTTGTAGAAAAGTCTGATCATTATCAATATCTAGCACCTTGGTTGGGAAAAGACGGTTTGTTTATAGGTAAAAGTAAGTATATATTCTAATTGTGCAGTAATCCTAGTTATATTTGTGACACATAATATATGGTTAATTCCCGGTTTCATCATTTTATTCATCAGTTAAATTATTATTCGAGAAAAATAGTATATTTTTGATTTACCAACGCCATTTAGTAACTATTTGAGGATTAAATCGTTGTTTAAATTATTGGGGTATTTGGCTCGATTAAATATTTATTTAACTAATAGTTGCATATTTAATATTCTTATTGTGCATGTTATAATTTTATAATTATTCAGTGAAGTGACCAAACCAATATTTACAATTGGTATGTAAAATGGATAAAAAATAAATATAGAAAATGAAGTGTTTCTTTAATATTTATTTATTAATATTTTCTACAATATTGGAATGTTAGGATGGGTATCCCTATCACTGTTAACATCTTGCGATGATGAAATTGTTATTCAGGTAAAAAAGAAATGATCCCTATTTAAAATATAATCAATTTGACGAGGTAGATTTTCAAATTCTAATCATCAAAATAATACGTTTCTGAAATTCTAAATATGATTCGGCATTCCACATTATCTGGAGCCAATAAATAAAATAAATATGTTGGTCTTTTTATGCAGGATCATATTTTTTTCGATAGGATATGTTTCATTAATTTTTTCGTATGACAAAACACCACCAATTTTAATTATTTTCGATAATATGTAAATGTTCTTCCTGTATAATTTTTTTTTCTCCGAGATAATTTTATTCAGGTAACCGGGTCACGTATGGTTCATCGCTCAGTAAGCTGAGTACTTAACCGATGTTAATAAAATATGATTATTACAGACGTTTCTGTCAAATGTCAAATTTATTATTAGACATTTGTTAAATATTTGTCTTGTTCATAGTGTGGTACATTTGATTTAAAGCGTATTGTTGTAATAAAAATATATTGAAAAAAACTTCACAAATTCTTTTTAGTTTCACTGAAAAGTGTTTAACTAAATTCTCAATTTTCACTATTGTGGATGATATGAAACACTTGTCAGTATCATGATATTATTTGTCAAATGTTGACAAATACATCCACCAAATTTGTATTTTCTTGTTAAGCGTAACCAATATTGCAAATATACGGTAAATACATACAATATCACACTTTATCAAACGTTTATATCAGATTACATTGCAATTGATAATAATTCCAAGTGAAATTTTTAGGACATATTACTTCGGTAAAAATTGAGAATTATTGGACCCTAGGAAAAAATTGATATTTTTCATTAAGTATGCTAAGTAATGTTTCAGTTTTAGAAATTAAAATACATACATTTGTAAAATAAATAAATGTCACTCATATAAATTATGATTTGTAGTAAGATAAATTTATTTGATAATATTAAACAATTAAAATAATGGAGAATGGAATAATATATTTTTCCTGAGTATACTTTATAATTATCATAGGGAATGAATTATAAAAATAATTTAACGCACAGAAAAATAATTTTTGGTAACAAATTGTTACCGCGGCGATAGGCACAGTAAATCGCAAGACGTAGCGGCATTTATCATCACGTTTTGCGATAATACCGGTATTGTTATAATGATTGAAAATAGAACAAAATTGAAACTAATTTTCAATAGGGTATGGTATATGATTAAGTGAAAGTCAAACTCAATTAAAAATAATCATTTTATTTTTATAATGGGCCCACAAAGCATTTTTTTATGAAACTGTTATGGCCATTAATGAAAACTCGATGTGAAAATTACTTATTAAGAAAGTTATGATTTTTAAAGTTTTGCGATGTGTTTGTGACGTCACCAGATCAGTGACAGTGAAACAATATTTTTTCATGAGAGTTCCACCATCTTTACCCACCAATGGGAATGGAAATTGGATAGCCTGTGAGCGAGACGCTGTGGAATTATAGGCGGGATTATCATTCATATTTCTGGCCATTAGAAACAAAACGTCACGCTTGACGGTCATAAAATCATTGATTCGTTGTAACTTTTTACTGAATAATGATTTTAAAATTATTTAGCTGTGCTACTTATTAATCAGTATTTTTATATAATTTTTTTATATTTCGATTATGGTTCACTGTTCATGTTCACTGCAGTTTGAAGTTCTACTTCCACTTCCACTGTGAGGGTTTCCCCGAAACAAGCTTGGTAACAATTTTTATGATTTAAGTACCTAATAACTAATAATACATAAGTTTAATCCATTAAATAGCATATTGTTTATCATTAAAAAATATACCGAAAAACCGGTATTTTTATGTTTAATACCGGTATTGAATACTAGCCAATTTTGTATGGTATCCCGGATTTCAGGATCCCGGGATTCCGATATTGCATATCAACACAAACCTAGCTTGTTGTTGTTAGTAACAAAACAGTAGTCAAATATATAAAATATAAAACGTATTAATTTGTAATTTGAATTTAATAATATTTTTTTAATTTTAAATTAAATGTGTTACAATACTTTCTTTGTAACTTATTTATTTATTAGTTCAGATATATTACCTTCATTAATAGTCGTGCATATAGTCTTATTTTATGTTAGTGTCACTGACACGGACACTGTGTCAATATCTTATTTTTCACTTAGTTGGTTTTACATTTGCTAATAAACTTACCGGTTGACATATTTGAATTTTAAATGCTTTGCTGTAACATATTTTTATAATAATAAATTAACAGTGGTATCTGATGGAGGTACCTTCACACTAAACAAGTAAACGACTTACTGAATTTTACAAAATGGGCGGAGTTAAAATATTATTTATATAATTCGTAGATGACATTGATGGGACATCTTTAAAACAAATACTGTAACTAATTAATTTTTAACACTGGTAGTAAGAGTAACAATGATCTGTCATTTTTAACACCGGAGTCATAATAGTTGTTTACGTAATCAGTTATGAAAAGAGTGAGTTTTACAAATTATGTGAGTCAAACAATATCACATTTTCATAACGTATAATGTACAATATTTTATCTAATTATATTGTGACTAGGACAATACCTTCCATGAATCCTATGTGTTATGTACAAATTCCATACATAAATGTTCTTACAAAAGATTCTAAATTTCCAGTAAAATTATTTCCTAAACCAACTATGCAAATGGCACTGGACACTGACATATTCTTCTTCTTTCGCTTTTCTAATTCGTTAGGCGTCGCTATTTTTTATTTTCTTCTTCCATTCATTTTTGTTTTGCGGATCGTCCTCAGTTGGTTGCTTTTCTCTTCCGCAATACAGTGCTTACATCTTATCTTTGGTCTTCCTTTGTTTCTTCCACTTTGTATTACTAAGATATTCATTCTTCTTCCAATATATTCTTTCTCTCCTCATGACATGTTTAAACCAATGTAATTGTTAGAATTTTTTTAATATATTAGCTGTTTCCATGATTATTGCATAGCTGGCTTATTTTTCGCCTCAGTGGTCGAGCGTGTGGCAACGTGTGTTTGCAGCGCTCGAAGCGACCTTCACCGCTCAAACTCTGAGGTCGTGGGTTCGATTCCCACCATGGGCTTGGTTTTTTGTGTCTGTCCCTTTCATCATCTCATCCCCATCTCGGCGATATATAGAATTACAAGGAAACAAATTATACGGCAAAAATGACTCACCCCCATATATATATATATATATATATATATATATATATATATATATATATATATATATATATATATATATATATATATATATATATATATATCAATTGTAATAAGTGTATGTAAACGATTTAAATACAATGAAGAATTATTAAATATTATTATTATTATTATAATTCTTTAACTGTATATCCATTCAATATGAAATATAAAATGCAATCAATTCGTATAGATAATAGAATATTCTTTCATATTTATTATAACATTAAATGTGTAAATAATATTTCATAGTTTGTTTATAAAATAATTATACTGGAAATATAGGATTTTTGCAAGAAAATTTATGTATAGTGCATGAGAAGTCACGTGACTTTCTGAGCTTGGTAAGCAGGTATGGGGGCCCATATCAGAATGACATCTATTAATTATGTCCATACTGACAAATGTCATAATTTTTTATTCAAAATTTTATTTATTGGTATTTTATGATTCCTTTTCTTGGCAAGTGAATTCCACACTCCTGATAACAAATAAACCACATGAAATAAGTATATTATGAAATTTTGAATGAAAAATTATGACATTTGTCAGTTATGGACGTAATTAATAACTGTCATTTTGACACGGGTCCCCATATCTGCTTGCCAAAGTCAGCAAAGTCACGTAACTGTACGCGCCCTCTGCATAAATTTTCTTGCAAAAGATCTTATATATTTCCAGTAAAATTATTTCATAAACAAACTATGCAAATTGCACTTGATACTGACATCTTCTTCTTCTTTAGTTTTTCCCATTCGTTCGTTAGGGGGTCGCTAATTTTTTTCTTCGACTCATTTTTGTTTTGCTTGTCGTCCTCATTCAGTTCCTTTTCTCTTAAGTCTTCCGCAATACAGTCCTTTCATCTTATATTTAGTCTTCGTATGTTTCTTTCATCTTCTATTACTAAGCTATTCATTCTTCTTCCAATATTTTCATCTCTCCTCATGACATGTTCAAGCCAATGTAATCGTCTATCTTATATATTTCTTGAAACTTCTAACATTAGAGTTATTTCCCTTATTATTTCGTTCATTTACTTTTTTATTAATACTGATATCTATCAGTTTGAATTATCTGAATATATTAGCAGTTTCCATGGTTAAGTTAGCATAGTTGGCTGATTTATGGAATTTAATATGTTTATAATTCTTTAACACTATATCTGTTGAATATCAAATATAATGTGCAATCAAATCGTAGAGAGAATAACATATTCTTTAAAAATTATAACCATTAGATGTCAATATATGATATTTGACTGTTTTTTTCAGGAAAAACTCTTAAAAGTTAAATAATATTTAACTGAAATTTTTCAATAAAAAAAAATGTTAAAATCTTCAAATGAGGATACTTCCGGTTGACCAATTATAACCACAATCTAATCAAGTCTGCATATGATTGTAAGGAAGAGGAATACGTAAGAATTGTAATTTTTGGAATTCTAGTATTAGACACACACACACACACACACACACACACCCACACACACACACATACACACACACACAGACATAATCGTAAGTAGATCGTTCTTTTAATGTAGTGGAAGTAAGTGTGAGTCAATAATTCATAAACTGATACCAAAGAAAGCATTATTTAATTATTCTTGTTTTTACCTTCCGTCACCTCTAGGTAAGGAAGGTACATATTGTCTTTGGTCAAAAAATTCGCTGGTGAGTTTTCAATGAATAAGCACGTTTTAGGGTACGATTTTACTATTTTTACGATTATATATAAATGTGTGTGTGTGTGTGTGTGTGTGACCGCGATTTCAGCCGCGATATCTCCAATACTAGAATTCCAAAAATTAAATTCGTACGTATTCCTCTTCCTTACATTCATATGCAGACTAGATTAGATTTTGGTTATAATTAGTCAACCGGAAGTTTCCTCATTTGAAGATTTTAACAGTTTTTCTTGAAAAACCACTGTTAAATATTATTTACACATTTAATGTTATTATAAATATTATAGATTATATTATCTATATGATTTAATTGCATTTTATTATTTATATTTAATGGATATAGAGTTAAAGAAATTAAATTTCACAAATCAGCCAGCAATGCTATAATCATGGAAAATTCTGACAGATGCCAGTGTCAATGAAAAGAAAATTAATGTGGCAGAGCTGAGGATGTTGAGATAGATGTTGGGGAAGACACGGAAAGATATGGTAAGCTATAAAAGATTAAAGGAAATAAGTCGAGTATTAATATTTTCTAGAATGATACAAGAGAGACGATTACATTGATTAAAAGGTATCATGAGGAGAGATAAAGAATATATTGGAAGGAGAATGATTAGCTTACTATTAGAAGGTTGAAGAAACAGAGGAAGACCAAAGATAAGATGGAAGGACTATATTGCGGACGACTTCAGAGAAAAACAATCGAATGAGAACGACCCGCAAATGAATGGAAGAACATAAAAAATAACGATTCCTAGTACAAATTCCATACATAAATTTTCTTGCAAAAACTTCTAAATTTCCAGTAAAATTATTTCATAACTAAACCAACCTTTGGAAAATTTGCCAGTAATACACAGTTCCTGTCAATAAATATCGCTAACGTCGCGTTAAGAACTTACATATTTAATATCGACGCAATTATTGATCCACGTGTTTTTCTGTCAAAATAAAAGGAACAAGAAGAGATGCTTGTCGTCAGTCAGCGAATGATTTTGACAAGATATTTTTATTTTACGTCGTGTTTTATGTTTTTATGAGGAAATGAGGATTAGCAATAAAAAACCGTTAAATGAAACTAAACGTCAAAATCAACTAACTGAAACAAACACGTGTAAAAATATATATCAAATATAGGGCCGGTTTTTCAATGTACTGGTCTATTAAGTCTCTGTAAAATTAATCCTCATGATAAAACACCTATTTCAGTTTTTCAATGTTCTGTTAACGTTAGCAACGGGATAAGTCTTAGGTAAACAAGAGATTATCGTAACAGTTACTTGGAGCTACCGATACAATTTTACCATTAGGATAAATTCACGAAGCTTATCCAAATCAACCAGAATGTAAAATATTGTAAATTAGTTCTTGTTTAATTTCTGACAAAGTGATATTGACAGTTAAATAATATCAATATTGTAGAAATATGAATATAGCTGACGTTACGTAAATGTGTTCTTTGAAAGTATGGTCAAGGAATAATGGTTGATTTTATTCATGCATATAGATTAATCCAGAACAAATACAATTCAATATGGCGTCGTAGGACGTCTGTCATTTTTGACAAATGTTTAAAAAGTACTTCACAGTGGTATAGAAAACAGATGGGTACTCTGGATTCTATTTTACTTTTCCACTTTTGTTACTATTTTTGTCCTTGTATTGTAGTTGTTGTATTAATGTTATTACGGCACAAGATCAATAATTACAACAATAATAAGATTAAGTGCAAAGTGAAATTTGTAATAGCTATCCGCATTCTACTTCACTGACATATGTATGCCAAATCCTTGTCAGAATTGACAGATTCACCACGATGCGGTACTGAATTGCGTTTGTTCTGGGTTGGTATATTGAAACGAAAATCACACATTGTAAGAAAGACTTCAACCAAATCTCGTCGACATCTGAAAGAATACTGAATTTCTTATAATTGATTACTAGAATGAAAGGAACTGATTATAAAAGCAAAACGTTGATTACAACAAAATTGTAATGTACAGCAAAGTAAGAAGTATACAATCTACTGTTATAAACACAGTTGTTCAGATTATTTCGAAACTGAGTATTGCATCGAAGACATGAACCAAACCTATTCTTATAAAATATTGGACCAATATATGTGCACATTTGTATGCAGAATAGTCACATTCACAACTGCTTGTAGTTAAAATTCATTTTTCGTAATAAAATATTAAGCATAGTGATATCACAATATAAATAGTGTAATACTTTTCTGTTTCCTCCAATTTTCAACACGTGTACTCTTGCCAAATATTAAATAAAACTATAAATTTGCGTGTAATGTCAGTGCGTCACAAATTCAGTAATGAAAATGACTAATTACATAAATAAACATACATTTTTCTGTATACTCATTTGTAAAGTATGTACCTCCTTACGTAGGTACGTTTTTACGGCCTTGGCTGGTAGTGCTTACAACCGATCAAGTTCACGTGTCTCGCCCAACCGGGCTTGACCCATGATGGATTAGCTCACATTAGATGTTCAAGGAAAAGAAAAATAACCTGTATATAAAATAGAAATATTTTATCTATAAGGTTTTTAAAATTTGATCCTCGTACATTTTTGTTATTTTCGAAAGCCCCGCGGTAAAATATTCCGCCTGGAAAAGAAGCCGGTCCTGTAGATGTGTTCAAAATGATCCATACGATCATAGCATATATCAGCTTAAAATTAATGCTAACCATACAGATGAGAAGCAAATGCGACTGTTACCGTAATGATAAATTCGTATAGAAAAACACATTTTCGTTAAAAAGAGGTTTATCCCAAGGGTAACTTTAATCTGCTAGGTTGTTAACAACCGGATCTTAAAAAGAACAACGATAGGGGAGAAAAGTGCTGCATAGTGCTACACCCGCATTTAAAAGGAAAGCGCCTCTCATGAATGCACCTAATATTATATTATTTATAATATGCCAAAATCACAGCGGGAATAAATCACGACAAAAAGGCGAGTTTGAAACTAGAAATTATTTTTGACAGATATTGTGATGTTTCCCGGCCTACGACTCAATCTACCACGCAAAGCCAATGAAACTTTGGCTATTCGATGAATAAAATTTATTCGTCAGATAACTATTTGTGAATTTATACGCCAATGGTGTTTATCAAAATAAGGAAACCATAAATCGTGCGTCACAAATTTTATTAGGGTTATCCTATAAAAGAATTATAATACAAATCAAAATAATCCTTAAAGGAGTAGAATGGCAAAAGAAAAGGAAATGTTATACTCCTGCTTTCCACTTTAATATCTTGGAAGAATATGTGAATATATTTTCTTCCCATTGTGATGAATTGATGACAGTGCTTCACAAAGCAGTAGATTCAGGCCCAGTGAACGTCTACCCCATAATTATAAACTTTACTCTCGATGTCATTGCAGGTATTTTATATTTAATATTAATATTTATGACAGTGTTTTTCTCATTTTTTTCCAAATTCAGAATTTCTTTTTAGTTTATAATCTATTCAATTTCTATAAATTGCTAATATAAATGTAACTAAAAATAGAAAAAATATTGTGACAATATAATTTTGGAATTTGATAGATTTAATCTAATTTATGATTTGGATTATGATTTAATTATTGAACTGTAATTCTGTTATTTTGAACTTTTATTGTCTTGTTGATCTGAGCAAAATTAATATATTATTCTCCCGCTTCACGAGTGGACTTAATGTCAAGCGTTTTCATGACTCGACCTGGTACAATCTAAGTGTTGAAAGCAGAAAGGTGTACAAGGTATTAACCTTTTTTTAAAATAATATTACTACATTTTTTTTTTTGCATAACACCCTAATATATTATAATAATTGAAATATTTTATTTTAGAAACTACACTTGGAATGAAAACTAATTGTCAGCGCAACTGTAACAAAGAATATTTAGATGGGCTTCACTTTTTGGCAAACATGTTGATGGGTAGAACTTTATCCGTTTGGAAGAGATTCGACTTTTTCTATAAGTTATCTCCGGATTATAAGAAGCAACAAAAATATTTAAAACTGGTTTCTGATATGTCCAATAAAGCCATTGAAGACCGTAAAAGAAAACTGTCCGAAAAGATACGAACAGAAACTGATAATTCATCAGAATTAAATTCGGATGGGAGAAAAAAGAACACCATTTTCCTAGATATTCTTCTTAATAATACTATAGACGATAAACCAGTTTCCCACGACATAATTACTACTGAAGTGAACAGTATAATTTTTGGGGTAAGAATTACATATAGAATGACCTTCTTAAAAGCGAGATTACGAAAATTTAACAGTTATTTTACTTTTGACATTTGAAATATATTGTAATTGTTGTCAGAACATAAAATATACGTATTAAAATGTGTAATACGAAACGTGCTCCTAATTACAAAAATGACGAAAAAGTATTGTTTTCTATTGTGGCTGAGAAAAACACCATCGAATGTAAAAAGGCAGATGCTACAATTTGGAAGGATAAAGCTGCATGAGATAAAATAACAGAAATTTTAATTCAAAATCGCCAAATTTGGTACCTAGGAACAAACAATCCCTATTTTTTTTATGAAAATAAGAAAGATTTTTTTTTGTGGCCATTTTATGTTACATAAATATCGTATTTTTTGTATTCTTTGTAAGTATTTAGTTTTTACCTCTCGCTAAGAGAGGTATTGGATTCATGCTAAAAATCTCATATCCAGATTTTAATGAGTAAGCACGTTTTAAGGTCCCTAGAATCTGATTATAACATTTTTACGATGATGTCTGTGTGGATGTATGTGAGGTTGTTGGAGGTACGATAAGACTAAAGACCTGTGTAACAACGATTCCTCAATCTAACAGTAATAGGAAGAGTTTAATATGTTCTGGTACCAATTGGGTAACCGGAAGTGGTAGTTTCTAAAAAAAATTTCTAAATATTATTTTTTGAAAATTTGTTACTACAAATAATAAAGATAATTAAATTTTCAATCTGGCACATTTCGTTATTACCTCCCGCTACCCTTGGTAAGGGAGGTATAGGGATCGTGCTAAAAATCGCATATCGAGATTTTGGTAAATGACCATGTTTTAAGATCCCTAGAATCCAATTTTAACATTTTCACAATACTGTCTGTGTGTGTATGTGTATGTGTGTGTGTGTGTGTGTGTGTGTGTGTGTGTGTGTGTGTGTGTGTGTGTCTGTGTGTGGTGTGTGTATGTCTGTGTGAGTGTGTATGTCTGTGTGAGTGTGTATGTGTGTGTGTATGTGTGTGTGTGTGTGTGTTTGTGTGTGTGTGTGTGTGTGTGTATGTGTGTGTGTGTGTGTGTGTGGACCCTTTTTACGCTCTATCTCAAATACTATCATTCAGAAAGTTTTCAAACAATGTATTTCTACCTTATTCTAATATGGAAAGAAGCCATTTGATTTTTATTGCAATCGTATAACCGGAAATTTCAGTTTACTTGAAGTTCAAGATAGTTTGTCTTTTTCTATATATTTTATGGATAAATTTATAAAGTAAAATGTATGTATTTGTTTCGGGATTTTAAACCCTTACAGGTTATATCCCTAGGATGGTCTCACACACAACATCTATTTTTATTAAATTTTACAATTGCCACGAAGTTTCTTACGTAGATGTCATGTGTGTTGCCCACCCGCGCAAGCCCTTGTTACAACCACCAGCCGGTGCCAGAATAGCTTAGTGATTGTCAAGTTAATTGTATCCCAACTTGGAAAGGTAACGGGAGTAGATACCGATCAAGATCAGTCGAGAAAAATTCGACCTGTCCCGGATTCGAACCTACGACCTCTGAGTCAAGAGCCTAGCACTCTACCACTGTGCTATCCCGCCGTCTTATAAAGTAATATAAAAATTATATCTGGGAACTTATGCTTTAACACATCTCCGTGGTTACATAGTTCAGCTCAAATGTATGTAACTGACAGATAAATGTCACTGTTCAAAAAATAATCATTTCAAAATAATAATAGTAACGTTTTAAAAGGAAAATTGTAAATAGAACAATAGTTTTATGGAAAGTAACTTAAAATACATAATTTCTAGCATTAGTAAATATGCAGGTATGTATTTTAATAAAGAAACAAATAAATATATTATCACGGCATATTATCCATTGCTGGGTGTACTAATCTGATTTATACACACATTTCGGAATTGATGATGACATATTTGTATTGTTCGGGCGTTTACCACAAGGATTAATTTATGCCATTTAAAATTCGAATTATTTAGCGTTGATCGGGATCGAATCTGATTCCCCAGATTCGCGACCAGACGTCAAGCACGCGGCAACGAGACCCCATAGGTAAATGGCAGGAGGTATTGTGTTGGTCACATCCGATTTTTTATTATATCTCGTATAGGTTTAGGTATATAGTATATAATAATATAGAATAATGTTAGTAATTGACAGATAAATACAACATGTCAGTGTCAAAATTAAGCATTTTTACTACCATGACTGGAAGAATTTTCTGGGAGGTACGAGTACATTTAATATTGAGACAAAATAGCTTTTTACGAGTTTAATCGTAATTGAATAAATCGGCAATCGACTGCTACCGGGTAGAGGGGGTATGCAAATCAAATACCTTTTGTGGGTTCGTAAGGGTAGACCAAAAATTATACTTACTGTATATTGAGCACAATTCAAAATACCTGAAATATAAATGTGATAGGAGGGGCGCCACTCAGTTTTGGTGAGGTTAAAACTGAGAAAATAAGGGTGAGTATTTGGGGAAACGTTGGAGGATGTTTCAATAGGAGGAAAACTCACATATGTAGTACAACATACCAAATAAATATAATTAATAACTCCGATCACATCGTACAGATGACAAACAGGCATCGAACTTATATTACAGAAGGTACAGGACATAAATAAAAATAACCTTTAATATTTGGGAGATCTCCGCTCATAAATGATTTGAAATAAAAATTCGAATATAGAATAATAATTGTGTATAAACTTGTACAAGATTCTAACGGCGCGGTTAACTCCAGCCAAAAACATAGGCGGTGATACAAAATATCTCGGCAATAGGGAACACTCATATAGTATCCAGAATTTCTCAAAATGATACTACTATTATACAGTCTAATTACATAAGATATGGTAGTATTCAGAAAATATCGTGGCATCGATATGCGCACAGAAAAATAGTCTTTTCCAGACAACACGTGGTATGAAAGTGGGACAAAAATGTCTTTACGGGGTACTTAGCTGGTTACGCCGGGATGTGCAGTAGTCGACGTTGTCAGGGGCGTCGGATTGGTGTGGTAGTGGTCTCCAGCAGCTACTTGAAGGGCCCCCACATGGGTATAGGGGCGATGACTCGGTGCAGGCGACGGCAACAGCAACCAAGTTCAGGAAAAGATCGGGCAATGAACGTAACAATAATATCCACCCAACTGGTGATATGACGGGATCGAAAACAGTCCAAAAATCACTTGAACGATACGATAATTGATCCACAATCATAAGGTAATAATTCTCAGCCCGACACTGGAGACACTTCGACACGCACAGTACAAGCGTTAAATTCTCACTATCCCCGCGCACAACACATCTTATTCCTAAATAGGTAATAATTAACAAAAAATAAATTTTTACTAGTTCGACACCTGCTGCCATCTTTTCTACTTTACCTACTTACAACTCCAAAAAAAAATTATAATGTGAGTTAGAGCGGGAAAAAGAAAGGAGAGGACGAAGACAAATATTTTGAATTGTGACAATATATTATTGTATTATTAATTAAATATGTATTTAAATTATAGGTATGTTAATATTACATATATCCTTAAGAAATACCACTAATACAGTCAATGAATTTGAAGAATTTTAAACATATTAGAATAGTAGGACAAAATTTCTCATAGAATGAAAGAAGAGATGCAATTTCATTTATTTGTGTGTACAAGAAATGGTAAATTCGTTACTTACAGGGCGCGAGAAGTCATGTGACTTTGTTGGCCTTGGCAAGCAGATATGAGGATCCGTGTCAGAATGACGGCTTGTAGTTATTTACATAGATGTCACAATTGTCATATGTCATAATTTTTCATTCCAAATTTCAAAATATTCTCATGTTTTTTTTTTTCTCATCAATAGTATGGAATATACTTGTCGAGAAAAATAATACACAAGGATTTGGAAAATAATAGTTTTGAATGAAAAATTATGGTACTTGACACCTATGTATATAATTACTAGCTATTATTCTGACACGGGCCCCCATATCTGTTTACCAAGGCCAACAAAGTCACATAACTGCTCGCGCCCTATGCAACATAAAATGAAAATGGCGAGCGGTATTGTGTTGGCCACAACAGATTTTTTTGTTATAATTTGAATTCATTCTATGAAGAAATTTTCACCTACTCTTCTAAATATTCGAAATTATTCCAATTCATTGACGGGATTGGTATTAATTATTTATCTTATCCAAACTATACAGGCTGTTAATACTAACTCGTTACACCCGAAAATGGTAGATAGAACTCATTAAAACAAACAATTTTTCTTAGCTGAAATTTTTGATTTGGAGCCCCAGTTCATAGTTATTGGCGTTCTCTTGTTTTTCGAAAAATCGTCATAACTTCCTTATTTTAAGGAATATTTAAAAAACACAAAAACTTTCAGCATTTGCTTTCGGTTCTCTAAAATATTTGTATTTACAATTATTTTCTATTTCATTAAATAACAAAATGGCGACTAATCAAAAATTTCAAAACAACATATTTTGAAAACCACCCCATCGATTTTCGAAAATAAAACATTTTTAAAATCCATAAACTTTCTACTACAATATTTATAAACAGCAGAAGATATAAAAGAGAAGCAGGCAGTCCTTGCGAAGGTCTCCACCAACATCAAAGCACGCTGCCGGGCTTGCGTTGCTGCGAATGGTGGCCACTTTGAAAATCATATTTAGTCCCACCCTTGTTGTTTCATTGTTTATTGTTTTATTTTTCTTGTTTGTTTCTTGTTTTTCTTGTTTAATGGCAGCAAGCCTACTTTGTTTTAAATGATTGTTGCAGTTTGTTAAAATTTATCTTGCAATTCAATTTGAATGTTTCAGACAAATATTGTAGAAGAAAGTTTATGGATTTTATAAATGTTTTATTTTCGAAAATCGATGGGGTGGTTTTCAAAATATCTTCTTTAGAAATTTTTGATTGGTCGCCATTTTGTTATTTGATGAAATAGAAAATAATTGTAAATACAAGTGTTTTAGAGAACCGAAAGCAAATGCTGAAAGTTTTTGTATTTTTTAAATATTACTTAAAATAAGGGAGTTATGACGATTTTCGAAAAACAAGAGAACGCCAATAACTATGAACTGGGGCTCCAAATCAAAAATTTGAGCTAAGAAAAGTTGTTTGTTTTAATGAGTTCTATCTACCATTTTCGGGTGTAACGACTTAGTATTAACACCCTGTATATACATGTAGTTATTAAAAATACATGTGGGAAATATTTTGACTGCGATGTGGATAAGGCATTTATTCTTACAACCCCATTGTTTTGTTGCACACTTGCACCCTCTCCAGGTTATTAAGATCTTACAGATTGTTACATATCATGTTGACTAAATACATTCATGTTGAACATTCAGTTTTTACACATCGTATAAAAAATAGAAGAGAAAACACATGCATTTGTTCTCACAATTGACAACAGATTATTAAAAATACATATACGGAATTGGTAATATATCTGAAGGATATGTGTAATATACGTATGATGATAAATATTCAATAAATAATAAAATAGGAAAGGCTTATAGTAATGTCAATATAACTGTTGAATTTTGACACTGACGTTTATCTGTCAATTACAACCATTGGAATTTGGCAATTGGTTTCCTTGAAGTTGTTTGGAGAGTGAGATTTATTACAACATATTCTATACAGTCTGTCCCATTTAAAGCTGCGACCATTGGCATCTCGATAACTATAAGAGATACAATGTCAGTTAAATGGAACTTTTTATTCACCTATAGAGGGCAATCTCAGATCCAAAAACTAGATAATGAAAAAAAAAAAATGTTGATTTTTTTTTCTTTTTCAAATAATAAACTATTTGTAACCTAAAAAAATGTTCCAAGTAAAGAAGTTAAATATTCTTATTGCCTAACAGTCGCGTACAATTTTTTTTTATATCCGTAAATATCCGAGATATAACACAAATTTACATTTTTTTAAATGGAACCCATATCTGATTTTCCTCTCAAAAATAGATATATTTTTACCTCCCGCTTCCCTTGGTAAGGGAGGTATAGGGATTCGTGCTAAAAATCGCATATCGAGATTTTGGTAAATGACCACGTTTTAAGGTCCCTAGAATCCATTTTTAACATTTTCACGATGATGTCTGTGTGTATGTGTGTGTGTGTGTGTGTGTGTGTGTGTGTGTGTGTGTGTGTGTGTGTGTGTGTGTGTGTGTGTGTGTGTGTGTGTGTGTGTGTGTGTGTGTGTGTGTGTGTGTGTGTGTGTGTGTGTGTGTGTGTGTGTGTGTGTGTGTGTGTGTGTGTGTGTGTGTGTGTGTGTGTGTGTGTGTGTGTGTGTGTGTGTGTGTGTGTGTGTGTGTGTGTGTGTGTGTGTGTGTGTGTGTGTGTGTGTGTGTGTGTGTGTGTGTGTGTGTGTGTGTGTGTGTGTGTGTGTGTGTGTGTGTGTGTGTGTGTGTGTGTGTGTGTGTGTGTGTGTGTGTGTGTGTGTGTGTGTGTGTGTGTGTGTGTGTGTGTGTGTGTGTGTGGATCCTCTTTACGCTCTAACTCAAATACTGTCATTCAGAAAGTTTTAAACCTTGTATTTCTATCTTATTCTAATATGGAAAGAACTGATTAGAGTTTGGTGGCAATCGGATAACCGGAAATGGCAGTTTACTTAGAGCTCAAGATAGTTTTTCTTCAAAAAATACCTTTAAATGTATTTTTTTTTTTTTCATATTGTTATTATAAAAATTAAAGATTGTTCCATTTTCTACAAGTTTGCTTTAATACTTTTTCTATATATTGTATGGATAAATTTATAAAGTAATATAAAAAATATACATAGGTAAATGGCGGGAGATACTGTGTTGGTCACATCAGATTTTTTTCTCTTTTCGATGATGTAAGGGTTATTGTATTTCGTATTTATCCCTAAAATTTATTTTTCATGTTATTTTTCTCTAATTATGTAATTATTTCACAAAAACAAAATTTTTACTTTTATTGATTATATTCTATTTGATTAATATAATTCATTGTATGACTTTCTTGCTCAAAATTTTTATTTTAAACTCACAGCATACAAGTACATTATAACATCTTAAGAGCGACCTGTAAAAATATTTTTTTATTTGAATTTAATTGATTTTTGGGGGAAAAATTGTAACCAAATAAATTATTTAAAAAATATGAATATTTCTCAATAGAATTTTTAACAATATTTCAAAAATAACTCGAAATTTAGTATAAAATAAAGAAAAAATAAAATTTCGAAATAAAACAAATACTAAACAAAATAATATTTACTTCATTGAAAAATGAAAAAATAAGTATTTTTTTGAGATTAAATCAGATATGGTTCCATTTAAAAAATATAGCTTTGTGTTATATCCCGGAAATTTACGTATATAAAAATTTCTTTTGGCCAGCACAATACGTCTCGCCACTACCGTTATTGGTTACATAACTATAGGGCGCGATCAGTCATGTGACATTGTTAGCCTTGACATGCAGGTATGGGGACCTTGTCAGTATGACAATTAGTAATTATGTACATGGAAGTCAAATGTCGGAATTGTTCATTAAAAATTTCAAGATTTTCTAAATTCACGTAGTTAATTTGTCACTAGGATTGTGGAATTTGCTTGTCGACGGAAATAAACCACATGGAATTGGAAAATAACGAAATTTAGAATGAAAAATTATGTTATTTGACATCTACGTACATAATTACTAGCTATCATCTTGTCACTGTCCCTCATATCTGCTGGTCAAGGCCAACAACGTCACATGACTGCTCGCGCCCTATTGTATTTATAATTTTTCAAAATGTTTACAATTCATTGTCGGGATTGATAGTATTTTTGAAGGGTATATGTACTATACCTATAATTATAAATATTTAACTATTAATACAATAAGAAATAATATATGTATACTTCCCAGAAAAATTCTTCAGTCTCCGGATATCTGATACTGACATTTATCTGTCAGTTACAAAAAAATTCAATTTTCAATTGGTTTTCATTACATTATTTAGGCTGTGCAGATAAAAAGCAAGAACAAAATTTATCAAAAAATAATATTTAGAAGAGTTTTTTAAGAATTTGCTACTTCCGGTTGTCCAATTATTTCAGCTCTTTCCAGTAATGTCCGATGTTGATTAAGTTTTTCTTACTCATTTTGATCAGTACTATATGCCCTTTATATATATAGTAAAATTATTTAAAGATGTCCGATCAAAGTTATTTGTATCATGAACGAATTAACAAATTGGCATACATTTATCTCTCTCCTTTGCAGTCTATAAGCGTGTGCGATAAGGATGGATATAACACGTTTGTCTTTCAAAATTTTATATTGTTGCGACTAAGTTAGGACATTCCACTTTAAAACGATGCTCGTTGTTGATAATATTTTCGCTGTAACGTAAGCTTATATATTAATTTAGATACATTACCTTGATTCATAGCCGTACGAATAACGTTATTTTCTGTCAGTATCACTGACACTGACGTGTCAGTATCTTATTTTTCACATATTTAGTTTTACATTTGCTAATAAACTTACCAGTTGATTTATTTTTGAAATTTGAATGCTTTTATTATAACATATATTTTTATAATAATAAAATAACAGTAGTATCTTGTATACCCTCATAAAAACTAAGCAAACGACACTACTGAATTTGTCACAATGGGCGGAGCAAAAATCTGAATTCATACAATTCGTAGATTACCTTGATCGGACATCTTTCAAAAAAGTTACTATATATATATATATATATATATATATATATATATATATATATATATATATATATATATATATGTGTGTGTGTGTGTGTGTGTGTGTGTGTGTGTGTGTATGTGTGTGTGTGTGTAACAGAAATAAGTACTTTAAATTTAACCAATGATAGAACTCATCGAGAGCAACAATATTTCTTAATAACTTTTTTTCGAAATCTTACTTTTAATTAGCATTTTTACCGCTCCATAAATTACCGAGTCGTTTAGTTATTTCCATAATAATTTGATACAGTGGCAAGAATAATGAAACAATTGTTTTTAACAAATGTGAATTATCAGCTTTTTCAAATAAATTTTGACAAATAAATCCATTAATAATTATTATAAAAGTTATAATCACTAAAAAATGCCTGCCTTTACGAATAGCGAGTATAAAGACATTCTGCTAGCCTATAGTGAAGCTCAGGAAAACGCTGCCCAAGCCCATCAAATTTATATGGAACGTTCTACGAATCATCATCTTCCAAATGTTTGTATCTTTTTACATGTCGTTCAACATCTCCGAGATCATGGGTCCTTTAAGCCTCCTGCTTAAGCTCGTGATAGAACACGCCCACGGTCTAGTATACGATGAATAGCACTACAAAAGAAAGTGTCACATATGACAACAAAACAGTTACATCCTTGAAAATTCAACTACAACCACAAAGTGTCACATATGACAATTTGAGAATATTGAAAGAACAACAGTTACATATTTGAAAATACAGATAGAAACATACCCAACAATAGGCAGATGCTGGAAAGAGTAGAGGATTCATTTCGTCGTCGCCTTCATTGACAACGACCATTGAACATTTATTGTGATTTCATTTATGCCTGCATCACTTTTAATCATCTTTATGCGTTTTCTTGTTCCGTAAATTGTAGTGTTGTTCTTCGTCGACTTCATCTTATAAATATCCTACCATTTTTTAATTGTTCAGTCGAGGTATTCTATTCTATCTTTTATCTTCTCGGATTTGTGTACAGTTTCATCTTCTGGTGCATCTGTCAATTTATTCAAAAGTTTCTAATCATTGTATTCAGTCACAACCACAGACCAAAAACACATTCATGGCGCATAACGCTCGTAACAACCACAACAAAAACACAACTGGACAGCTGTTCAGCTGTTTGTAGACGCACGCGCAAATAGTCCCATTTTGAATTTTGGCATTATGCAACGTGCTCTAAGTTGCCGAAATGAATTAGTTTATTTTATTCAACCATAGGCGGGTAATGAAATTTGTGGCAAAATTTTAAAGAATTTTAACTCAATATCTGGAAAGTTTATAAGAAAAGTTATTTAAGAAATATTTCACTCGATGAGTTATATAACTGGTTAAATTTGATGTACTTATTTCTGTTACAACCTGTATATATTGTTGTAGTGTGCTCAACAAAAAACCAAACTCGGAGTAGGCTATGAACAGAGAAACGTATGTCTGATCATTATTCAGTTCAAAAGTCAAGTTATCAAAATTGATCTTGAAATATAATTTTAAGGAGAAATGAAGGATATAGTATATTGCCATTCGCCGTTTTCTAATTTGTTTCCAATTCTAAAATAAGATTCAAGAAGATAAGCTTTGATTTCTTTAGATAACATTTTTGACAATATCTCGTGTCAAATTGACATGTAAACAATATTTTTAAATTGACATACGTTTCTTTGTTTATAGCCTGTTCCCTGTTAGGTTTTTTGTACGCTAAAAGCACAAAATAAAATAATTTCTTTACACCGTTTCGATAACTTTTTACCGTTCAATATTTGATTGTCACGCATAATTATACAAATTATTCATATAGTTCAAGTTACGCCGTACGAAAACAAACACTGCGTAAAAATAAAACAATAAAGATAAATCCGTTGCGAAAAACACATGTGATTTCCCTCTTCACACTGTGTAATCACGTTATCACATATCACATGGTTGCCATCCTAAAAAAAAATTGACCATGTATTATGTAAAGATTATATTACTAATTAATTTGTTAAACGAATTTCAGTCACACAAAATTATAAATGTTTCATTTTTATGATGATGTATAATAACTGTTGAATCTATGTTATTTATTGATAATTGTAACTCTCCTACATAATTTTAGGGTCATGATACTTCTGCTTCGGCAATCAGTATAATGTTATATGTCTTAGCATCATATACAGATGTACAAGTAAGTTACATTATATATAGATTATAAAAATAAAATAAACTTTACTTTTGCAAATTTCAACCCATAGGATAAAATAGTTGAGGAACTTAAAGATATTTTCGGTAACGACTACGATAGGCCCGCCACCATGCAGGATGCGAGTGAAATGAAATATATGGAACTCGTTATTAAGGAAACAATGAGGTTCTACTCAGTGGTTCCTTTCATTGCTCGCAAAATAACAGAAGATGTCGATTACAGTAAGTAAAATATAATGCACTGGTACACTGAAAGTAGTGATGTGCCATTTGAAAGTTTCACATTGAAAGTTTCAGTTTGAAATTATGATAATTCTAAGTTTCAAACTTCAAATTTCATTAAACTTTCAAAATCCACAATGCATATGCGCCGTACATCTCTCTAGATGTTTAGACTTGCGCAGATCAACATGCACGCAATTGTATGTATCGCACTGGTTAACTAACGGGTTTCGGGCAGAAGCAAGGTTGGGGTTCAAATAATAAACTTGTGGCTTGTGGTGCATGGAGCCCAACTACAGTAAAACTGACTCAGGAAAATGCCCGTGCAAAACTCTACTACCACAAAATTATTATTCGAAGCGCCAAAACCTTGAAAAAGGGTATTCCTTCAGAAGGTGAATTCAAGGAAAGGAACATATAACAAATGAAATGTAAGGTATAATATTGACGTTAAAATTTTGTACAGGAAATGTGATGTTTGTTATAAATGAAACTCTTTAAACTTTGTTATAAACTTTATTACAAACCCAAAATGTGATGTTACTGTACTACAGGTAATCTTACAACTGGCGAAAGCCAAAAAAGACAAAAACAGGTAAACTTAATTAAATTAACCAATTGAGAAACCAGTGATTCTCAAACCTTTATACACATATATTACATTTCCCCGTCAAAAAGATTTTACTTAATATTTAAATCTATCACGTGGTTTTACATTACGTTTACTTCTTTTTGACGGAGAAACGTTTACACTATCATTAACATTTTTCGAAACCTTTTCTGTTACATTTTCTCCACAATTTTTCGACAAATCGGTTTCTATTTTTATTTCATTATTTTTCACTTCCTCATCATTTTCTTTATTTCCGTGAGCTCCCTGACAATTTTCAATATTTCTTTCCGAAATATGAATAGTTTTATAATCATCTAGGGGTACCTTATTTCCATCATTTTCACATAATTTATTCGAAATTTGGTTAAAATGACGTTTCCAATTTTTATTTAAGGAAGGAATTTTTACTAAATATGTTCGTTTCCCTAATAATTTTACAACAATTCCCTGAATCCAATTTTCTTTATTTATTTGAGACACAAACAGCATTATTGTTTTTAGACGGTACATATTCAATATCATATTGAAAGGTAGATAATATTATTGCCCTACGCTGAAGTCTACTAGTCGCCATTTGCGGAATCCATTTTTTCTCCCAAAATAGCTAACAGGGGTTTATGATCGGTAATAATTGTGAAATGTTTTATTGATAAAATTTAGTTACTCCGAAAATGATCGCTAGCGCTTCTTTATCGATTTGTGAATAATTGTGTTCACTTCCCGTCAGCGTTCGCGATGCATAAGCTATGGGTCTCTCTATTCCAGAAGGGAATATATGAGAAATTACTGCCCCTAGCCCACTTTGGGATGCATCTACGGTTAATCTGATTTTTAAATTTGGATCGTAACGTGCTAATAAATGTAACGATGACATATTTTTAATTCGTTCAAAACAATTACTACATTCGCTAGTTCAATTCCAGCGAATATTTTTTTTTAATAATTGATAAAGTGGGTGTAGCATAGAAAATGCATTAGGGATGAATTTACAGTAATAATTAACTAATCCCAAAAATGAGTTGAGCAACATTACTGGGAAGAGGTGCATCTTCAATTGCTTTAATTTTATCATTCGTTGGATGTAACCCATGTTTGTCAGTTTTATATCCTAAATAGGTGACAGAAGACTCAAAAAAAGTACATTTTTCTGGTGAAATTTTTAAGCAGTAATGCTGCAAACGAGAAAATACTTTTTCTAAATTTTGAATATGCTCGCTTTTATTTCTTCCCATGACTAAAATGTCATCTACAAAACATACTACGTTATTTAATCCTAGTAAAACATTTCCCATAATTTTTTTAAATTTCGCGGGAGCTGCAGTATGGCAGTCGATTATAATGAAACAATCCATGGTGCGTGTTCATTGTTACTAATTTACGGGTATATTCGTCTAACTCCATTTGTTGGTAGGCGGTAGATAAATCTAATTTTGTAAATTCTTGTCCACCGCTCAAACTTGAAAACAATTCTTCAATTTTGGGTAGTGGATACTGATCTATGTCTAGAACTGGATTCAGGGTAATTTTGTAATCTCCGCAGATACGAACTGAACCGTTTTTCTTAATAACCGGTACAATGGGTGATGACCATTCACTAAAATCGACTGAAGATAAAATATTTAAATTTAACAATCTATCTAGTTCATTGTCAATTTTCTCTCGCAATGCAAAAGGAACAGAGCTGGATTTACAAAGTTTTGGACTAACATCTGAATCCTTTAATTTTAAATATATTTTACCCTTTGTAAAAGTACCCAATTCATTTGAAAATACGTCTTTATATTTTGACAACACATTATTTACACTAACATCATGAGTAATATTAGCTACATCTAACATTTTTGTTTCGTAAATGCCTAGATTAAATTTATTTAACCATATACGACCCATAATTGGGGGCCTCCGTTTTTAGCAATAAATATTTCTAAATTATTGTATTGCTTACCATCAAATATTATATTAACTTTAATTATACCAAGGGGGATAATTTTATTTCCGGTATAATTTAGTGTTCCTTATTTGTTTTAATTATTTCATAATTTGAAAGTAATTTTTTATACAATTTATCTGAAATAGCGGTAACACTAGCACCTGTCAGAGCTGGGCAATAATTATATACTTTAGGTAATTAATTACTAATTAAATTACTTTTTCCAAAATTGTACTTTGCAATTGATTACTTTGTAAAAAAAGTAATTGTATTCAATTACTTTTGAAAATTAAAAAAAAATAATTACTATTTTGAACCATGAAGTGAGAGAATCCCCGGGATACTGGCGTAGCGTAATTTATCTGCGTTGTGGGTGTAACGACAGGTTACAAGTGCAACTTGTCATGCGTGTTGGAACGTACGACGTACTTTGGGCTTTTACTTAAGTTATAATTTATTATTTTTTCTGAATCCTAATAGTAATAATATACTTTTCAATGAATTTGCAATGTCTTAATATAGCATTCTATACAAATAACTATAAAGTATTTTTAAAACAATAGAGACATATATACAGGGTGAGTCTGGGAAGAGGCCCACACTTTCAACATATTAGTAATAGAAAAAAAATATATTCTTTACTTAAATATAGTATTTGATGACAGATGTAGATATATTTTTATAAAGTCAGCTTTGCTAGATTCGGCTATCAACTTTTATTTTTTAAATAGCAACCCATAACAAACTTACTAGTTGACTTAATTTTGAATGCTTTTACATAACATATACTTTTATAATAATAAAATAACAGTAGTATTTTATGTACCCCCATAAAAACTAAGTAAAAGACGCTACTGAATTTGGCAGAATGGGCGGAGCTAAATCCTAATTCATATAGTTCATTGATGACCTTGATCGGACATTTAAAAAAAAAATCCAGTAGGTATTTATCCATCTGTTGGCCGTACAAACCGCTGCTATTTCATTGTCTCCTCTTTTCCTGTACTAAGTATTTGATCTCGTCACTAGATTGCGTTCGTGTTACACCTGCTATTTACAAATTCAAAGATTATCATAGAAAAATGTAAGCCAGTTTTTGTTTTTCGACATATTTCTAAATCGTGGCAACAATGTACATTACCATACATTGAATTCATTTACAACATTAACACGTTATTCTTTGACTGCGACATCTAAAAATTTATTCCTATGTGGCATTTATTTTCATAAACTTCACTGTGGATAATGTAACTCTGAAAGTAGGAGGCCAAAAGTGACGTTACAAATAGTAAGGCGAAGCTTAAAAATTCTTTATTCAATATAGCATAAAAACAGTATCGAACCCTAATGACCACTAATGCTCTAAATTGAAAAATATGTCTCTTATTTGAGACACAAATCCTCAGACACATACATACATGCTTCAAAGATTGAAGAAATAAATACCTGCTACTTCTTGATTTTTGTTCTCTACCGTCAGAAGTGTATCAAGAATTACGTTTTAATTGAAGCAGTCAGGACACAAACAAAAAAGTATCAAAAGTAACAATATTTTGTGTCGATGACTATAAAATTGTAGAGCGGTTTCGGAAGTCTGAGATCAATGCACCTGTAGTAACACATCATCACGAAGCTAAATAACAGAAAACTATAATAAAAAAAATAAAATCCGAATTTTTCTTTAACGTAAAGAGTAATAATATGCTAAGCTAATTTATTTTATTTCAAACTTATTTATCTAATAACATTTTATACCGTTGGATATTTTTTTTAATATAACAATTTTTTGTGGATTTGTAGACAAATCAGACAATTTAAAATGGGTAACAGTCCAATGTTAAACTCGTAAAATTAAATAAAATGGGAAAATAAAAACTATCTAAATAGAACAAAATAAAACTACGCCATCTCTACTTTATATAAAGGTTTCTAAACTTAAACGCTATTGTTACTAACAAGGATTTATATGGCATTGCTTATTGTGTTTTTTTACATTTTTAGAGGGTACCATTATTCCGAAAGGAACAACATTAATACTCTTCATGGACGGAGTTCATAGATCAGCCGCATATGACAGACCCGAGGAATTTATTCCTGAAAGATTTATGTCAGCAAATTACATTAAGCCGTACTCATATATTCCTTTCAGTGCTGGGCCAAGAAATTGTTTAGGTAAATTATTTTATTTTAAGTAAATATTACAGTAGTAATTAGTGCAATATTCTATTATTGTTGAGGATGAGCACATAATATTTATTTAAATGAACACTTAAACTTTATTCACATTATAATAATATAATAATTATTTGGAGCAATATATAGTTGCAACTAGAAAGCTTGGCTTAAAGTGTTGAATCATGTGTGGATTTTGCAGTCGACAATTCTGTGAACATACACCACAAGTACCTACTCATGAATATGCCTTTGATGAGGACGATGTTAATTTGCCCTTGGTTACTTGATTGTCTAACTTTGAAAATGACGAACGACGAACGTAATTCAAATGTTTATGATACCAATGTCCGATTGCACGGTTGACGTTTAAATTTTAAGGGCCAGTTGCACCGTTTATAGTTAAATTTTAACAATTGGTTAAATTGACAACATCATATCGAAACGAAATATCAATCGAGTTATTAAATATTACCGTCAAAATTAAGATATGTACTTTTTTGATAACCTGTATATGCTGTGCAATTGCCCATTAGGGGTGCGGTGAGCAAGTATGCCATAACAAGGATGAGATTCTTGGGCGTACACTGCAGTGAACAGGTTTAACTTCATTCACTATTCATCTTACATCACTCAAAATGACCAGTGGAAATTCGGCGTATCACATATAGTGATGTCATCATAATGTGATCAACATATTAGCTTTAGCTATAAGCTGCGTAACTGGCCATAAGTGTTTTATAAATTGACAAAACCGCAGTGAAACGTAATGTCAAATGAGAAATTATTATTTTTTGTTTAACCTAGATTAAAATTTAAGTGTCAGCGTTGCAAATGACCACAATTCAAGTATGGCTTAAAGTAGCCACACAATGAACTGAAATCGAAAAAGAGTATTTTAACTTTGATAATACAAGCACATTCTCATATTTTAACTTTGGTAAAAATACATTGTCGAACGCAATAATTCCAAGCCAGTTAATAACACATACCATGTTAACTATTATTGTTCTTATTTAAGAAATTCTTTTACATATACAAATATATTAAATCATTTGATAAAATGCGTTATGAAGTGGTTTAGAATAATAATAATAATAACAATAATATTCTTTGTAGAATTGAAAATTCATTATCTATGCTATAATTGCTCCTACGTCGGATTTAATGCATTTTAACTAAAAACCGTATACATGTTATACAAATTGTAGAGAATTTTATTCTCGTTGTTTTCATAATAAGTACTTTTGTAGTAAAATGCACTTAAAACGATATAATTTATTTAAAGTAACTGATTTTCGCTGCCATCCTACAACTATGGCGCCTCTGACGGCCAACAGGTCATAAAATCAGTATGTTTTTAGACATATCTAAATTTACCAGCTACCAAATTTCGAAACGAAGTATATCAATATATAGGGTGATCACGCAAAATGAACCAGCAGTTATCATCAGATAGCGATTATCTTCAAATAAACAAATTTTATTATAAACATAGAGACAATGAACAATGAGATATCGTATCAAGAAAATGGAAAATGCTAAATTTTTATATATTCTTGAGAACAACACATTTTCTTTACATACCTATTGAATGAAAAAAAAAACCAAGTGTGAGATTTTATTGTTTTTGATAACGTAACGTAACCTGGTCTACAGGGCCCAACAAAAATTTCACACACTTGATTTATTTTATAATATATTTCAGATTATATACTTTCCATTATAAAGGTGTAAAAAGTTACAATTTTTTTTGTTTATTACAGGACAAAAATACGCTATGCTGGAAATGAAAGTAACATTTGCAAAACTTCTTCGACATTTTGAGATCGAGTCTGCAGGACCAAATTATAAAATGGAATTAGAACCAAATGTGATTAATAAGCCTGTTAATGGCATATATGTAAAGTTTAAGCCACGAGTTTTGTAAATCAATTCCCTAGATTTGTTTAAAGAAATCCCGGTCCAGTAGTTTGTTGCTTTTTTTAAGTTTTAGATTTGATTTATATTAGCGGTACAATGACGATACGATCACGGTACAATAACGGTATGATGGCGGTACAATAACGGGACAACGATGGTATGTCAATTACACGAGGCATTTACATTAGACGATATTACGACGGTCTATAATGTATTATGACGGTTTGTGGTGCATATGTCATGTTTCCATCAAAAGTAGAAAATATCATGCAATGTTTAAAAATTTATCAAATACCGACTTGGCTATAATTGCCATTATTCTTGACGAAGAAGAAGAAAATTAAGAAAATCCAGAAAAATTTACAAAGCGATACTATTTTTTATGTACTTACTGTGATAATCTATGTATATTTTACATTTTGGTCATAAGCAGAAAACTTTTGTTAAATAATGTATACAATAATTTCTCATTTCTAGCTCGTTTTCATTGCATTTTGGTTTAACTAAAAGACAAATATCAAAAACATGTCAGATGTCAATCACGTACTAGCATAAGTTTACTACCACTCAGCTGATTTTGATATGAACATTAACGTGACGTGCTCGTACCGCACGTACTCCTCAAACGCAACCTTCCACTCCATATTGTATGCAAATACTATGATACAATACTTTTTCAATAGAAACAAAACTATACTGTATCGTGGTCGTATCGCTAATGTATATCAGTGATATCAATGTGCCGTCATCCTACTGTCATAGTACCGAGAACGTACATGTAAATGGGTGCATTAAAATACATTGGAACTAGAAGTATCGTACCGTCATCAAACTGTTATTGTACCGCTAATGTAAATCAAGCCTAGTTAGGTAAATTTGAGATTTTCAGTTTAATTCAATTTAATATGTTTGTTTTTAGATAATGGAATTTCAATATACGGCTTATAAAATATAAAAACTAACCATTATAACTTCTCATTATAATAATAAAATATTATTTTGTAATAATACGAGTATAGTTATTTGCAACTGAATGTTTTGGAGAAAGACGTATGTATTGACTTTGTATTTCTACAGCTATTAACTTCTATAATATATTGATTATCTTTGACTACCAAGCTCGGGCATAATGACGTCACTATACCCTTCAAATTTTAATATTTTTTCTCGTACACTTCAAATAATTAATCGATTAAAAAATACGGGTATTTTCTTTTTTATTTCATATCATACGAGTATCATATAAAATTGAACACGTCACCCCAATGCACTCAATTTCTAAAACTCGAGCAAGATACTAATTTTTATCATAAACAAGGCTGCATAAAACTCATCAGTCTCTTAAAATAATATCTGTGTCAAAATTCCCAACACATTTTTCAAAATTAGAATAAATGCTAGATAAATTTTTGGTTATCGTTTCGGAAGGTATACTTAAAGATTGTGCACAATAAATTCTGGACACATATATATATATATATATATATATATATATATATATATATATATATATATTATTGTAACTTTTATAATATTGTACCAAGATCTGTCAGTTTGCGCATAAAATACAAAGTATCCCTATTTATATTTTTATAAAGTAACATATAAATTGTTTATTAAAAAAAATCATCTCAACAAAAAGATGTTCGCAAAAGAATTTTGCACACTCGACAAAATATTCCAAATTTGGGTTTTCCAGAACTTGTAAAACTATTACGTTTAGCGACGCCTATAGTACGTAATATTGTGAAATCTTTTGAAGTACTCTTAACAGGAAGACAACTTGAAACTGGCTATTAAGTTCTAAGACAGATCGAAAAGTTGAAAGAAATTTTGAAAAAATCCCAAACTTTCTGTGCGTGCAGTGATTCAAAAAGATGGAATATCCTCTTCATATGTGCGCAAAGTAAAAAAATATAAATAGCTAAATACTTACAAAGTTTAATTAGCTCAAAATTGTAATGATAAGCAAAATTTATCAGCTAAAAGCCGAGATCGCAAACTGAACACTGAAATTTTCACGAAAATTTCTTGTTTTGGATAGACGACGAATTATGCGATGTAAGTGATTTAGAATAACTCCCTGAGCAATATTTTTTTACATCAAAGAAAAAGTTGAATGTTTAGGAGAAATTTAAAACAAGAAAAATGACAAAATTTCTTTAACAATATCTTGTGACGCAAGCAATTTTTACATGTGTAAAAAAGTCAGACTTTTATTGCGAGCGGCACCATAACTCAAAATATTTACTTGAAGGAGTGTCTCCCAATAACTAGACTTTTATTGTGTTTTGGTTTCATATCATAATGCAAAATCTATTATTATGCAGGGGTAGGAAACCAAAATCAATTTAACAGTCCTAAAAAGTATAGTCCATCTAATTGCCCAAAACTAAGCCCGATAGAGACTTACTGGGCAATTGTGAAGCGGAAATTTTAAAAAAGGCTATTAGTTTGCCCAGAGAATTTCTAGACAACAAGAAAATATATAATTCTGCGATAAAACAAGTTTTAGAAGTCATATAAAATTTTATGGTTAAAGTTAAATGTAGGGTCCGATTATTTTATGAAAAAAAAATCTGATGTGGACACCACACGACTTCCTTGTACGATTATATTTTTTTAATAAATAAATTACAAAATATTAATTTTAACTTCAAAACAGTAAGACATATAGCGACCATAATCTAACCCGGTTCTTTTTAAAGAGAGTTTTGATTACAACAAAGAAATATTTGATTACAACAATGTATATGACTAATTTCACAATAAAAATATAATATTTGTTATTGTACGAATCATAAAATTGCACGTATTTAACGTAATTTGACGAACATTTTTTTTATGTTTTTGTTCTAAGATTTTTCTGAAACTCTACAAAACATAACTGATGTTTATTAGTTCATATGTATACGAGTATATGGATCCTTAAGGAAAAGAAAAATACTGAAAAAATTAACACTGTTATTTATTAGGTATTTAAAAATACTAAAAATAAAGATTACAGACAGAATGTATACTTAAGATCAACAGACAAGAAACCAACCAGATTTGAGCAAAATAAAAGAAAAAATACTCAATTTAATTCAGAATATCCACTAAACCCAATCAAGTCAGAAGTAAACAAAACTTTAATAGAATTAGAATCAGAAATTTCAGTTAGGTACTGAATCAGGTTCCGATAAAAGTAAATGAATACAAGTTAACCCCTAATAACTATTGAATCAAACTTTATTGTTTTTTTTCATAAAATAATCGGACCCTACATTTAACTTTAACCATAAAATTTTATATGACTTCTAAAACTTGTTTTATCGCAGAATTATATATTTTCTTGTTGTCTAGAAATTCTCTGAGCAAACTAATAGCCTTTTTTTAAATTTCCGCTTCACAATTGCCCAGTAAGTCTCTATCGGGCTTAGTTTTGGGCAATTAGATGGACTATACTTTTTAGGACCGTTAAATTGATTTTGGTTTCCTACCCCTGCATAATAATAGATTTTGCATTATGATATGAAACCAAAACACAATAAAAGTCTAGTTATTGGGAGACACCCCTTCAAGTAAATATTTTGAGTTATGGTGCCGTTCGCAATAAAAGTCTGACTTTTTTACACATGTAAAAATTGCTTGCGTCACAAGATATTGTTAAAGAAATTTTGTCATTTTTCTTGTTTTAAATTTCTCCTAAATATTCAACTTTTTCTTTGATGTAAAAAAATATTGCTCAGGGAGTTATTCTAAATCACTTACATCGCATAATTCGTCGTCCATCCAAAACAAGAAATTTTCGTGAAAATTTCAGTGTTCAGTTTGCGATCTCGGCTTTTAGCTGCCAAATTTTGCTTACCATTACAATTTTGAACTTTGTAAGTATTTAGCTATTTATATTTTTTTACTTTGCGCACATATGAAGAGGACATTCCATCTTTTTGAATCACTGCACGCACAGAAAGTTTGGGATTTTTTCAAAATTTCTTTCAACTTTTCGATCTGTCTTAGAACTTAATAGCCAGTTTCAAGTTGTCTTCCTGTTAAGAGTACTTCAAAAGATTTCACAATATTACGTACTATAGGCGTCGCTAAACGTAATAGTTTTACAAGTTCTGGAAAACCCAAATTTGGAATATTTTGTCGAGTGTGCAAAATTCTTTTGCGAACATCTTTTTGTTGAGATGATTTTTTTTAATAAACAATTTATATGTTACTGTATAAAAATATAAATAGGGATACTTTGTATTTTATGCGCAAACTGACAGATCTTGGTACAATATTATAAAAGTTACAATAATATACATATATATATATATATATATATATATATATATATATATATATATATATATATATATATATATATATATATATATATATGTGTGTGTGTGTCTATATGAGCATATGTGTGTTTGTGTGTATGAGTGAGTGACAAATGTCTCCTTCTCTTTCGATAACTCCAATACTACAATTTCAAAAATTATATTTTTTCTTATTCCTCTTCTGTACGTCCATATAGAGAGTTGATTAGATTTTGGTTATAATTAGTCAACCGAAAGTTTGCTTAATTGAAGTTTTTAATAGTTTTTCTTAAAAAACGTAGTTATATATCATATTTTGACAATTTGTTATTATAAATATTAAAGAATATTTTAATCCCTATACGGTTTGATTAAATTTTTACCTTTTTTTTCAACACAAAAAAGAAATTAAATTTCATAAATCAGCCATCTATGCTATAACCATAGAAACTACTAATATATTCAGATAATTCTAATTCACATATGTCCCTGTCAAATGCAATTTACAAAGTTTATTCCTGAAATAGTTTTACTGAAGAAAATTAACATATAGAATTTATACAAAATACACAGAATTGACGGAAGGTCACATCAGAATTTTTATAGTAACTTAAGATTATAAAAAAGATTACATAGATTTTATAGAGATTTAAATACCGTTGTATGAAGATTGTTGACATGGTTTACTCTAGGACGATACTTTCAGAAGAATAAAGGACTGAGTTGAATGTGGTCATTCCAAATGAAAAGTATTGATTTTTTTTATAATTCAGAAATTTATCCGATATCATACACACGTATAAAAGATTTAAAATTATTATAATTTTAATTAATATTTTTTTGTGACGTATAGTTTCATACACGCATACAATTGACCATTTCAGAAATTTGAGCAACCTCTACATTTACGTTTTGAACTAAAAAACTTAGTGACATTAAATGGAGGCATTTCAATAAAATGAATTTGAGTATAAGATTTTATTTAAATTCTTATGTTACATATAAAAATTTATTTTATTGGAAAGTGAAGTATTATATTACTATAATTTCATAAATATATCTTCACTTTTACCTCTCGCTAAGAGAGGTATTGGATTCATGCTAAAAATTGCATATACAGATTTTAATGAATAAGCACGTTTTACGGTTTCTACAATCCGATTTTAACATTTTTACGATGATGTTTGTGTGTGTGCGTATGTGTGTGGTACGTTGGAAGGACGATTACTCAAAAACTATATAGACTTAATATTTGTTTAACTACGTATTTCCCAATCGGACATTAATGGGAAGAGCTGATGAGCTGAAAAGGTTTTGGTAACAATTGAACCACCGGAAGTAGCAGATATTTGAGAAAAACCTTTTAAATATTATTTTTTGAAAATTTTTCTTGGTAATATTAAAGAAAATTAAATTCCTTATCTGATACCATTCATGCTAGCAGCAAACTTTATGTAATTTCTTTTAAAAATTTCACTGATCGTTTGTATTTCGTTTGTATTCCATTGTATTTTTAGTTAAAATTGAAAAAAAATTCTACGGGTAGTTATGACATTATCAGTTTTATGCTGCCAAATTTATGCTAGTTAGTTTACGTATTTTTTGTTAATTTCACAATTTTGTTTTTTGTTTATATTCGATTGAATTTCTAGTGAAATTTATGCAACAAAAAATGTACAGACACAAATACAGGCTGTCCGGATTTCGAAGGCCACCACCGGGATCTCGGAAACTATAAGAGATACGACTTTGGTTAAATGGGACATGTGATTCGTCTTTGAGGGGTCGTCACAGATGCGCTTTTGTTTTGCTAAAAATTCTCATTGGAGTGATGTTAGCGACGCGGCAGTGTATGTCTACCGTTCTGTAAAACCATCCGCCAATATAAAAATACATATAATCATAAATATAAAAGATTATGTGCCCAAGTTTGTGATGTATGGGGGTCAAATTAGATAGCTGCTGCATACATATATTAACTAATTATTTTAATAAACTATTAAATCGTTTAATAATATCTCCTCCATATACTTATAAATATAATAGAGAAATACAACAATCTTACGAGTTAGACAGTGATTTTATTGTGCTGGGGTAGTTAACAAGACTCCTAACTTCCTTAATAAATATATTTTGTGGTGTTACTAATAAACAATTTTTAATAATAAATTATTTCATTCGCAAAGATTATAATACTGACGATTAAGCGTAACCGACAACACCCCTACGGGTTAACCAGCAATTCTATTGCGCTCGGATGGTTAACAGGACAACTTGCTTCCTTATTAATTAAAAATAAATTACACGTATAATTGAGAATTTTCAATCGTCTTGTTGTATAATATATTATACGTATTTTTATATTGCCGGACGGTTTTACAGAACGGTAGACATACACTGCCGTGTCGCTGAGCGACGCGTCGCTAACTTCACTCCCATGAGAATTTTTGGCAAAACAAAAGCACATCTGAGATGATCCCTCAAAGACGAACCACATGTCCCACTTAACCAAAGTCGTATACCTTATAGTTTCCGAGATCCCAATGGTGGCCTTCGAAATCTAAAGCCTGTTTATGTGTGTTTGCTGGGTCTGTCATAAATTTGGCTAGAAATTCAATCGAATATAATAAACGGAATGGTCCGGCCACATCAATCGCAATGCGCTCAAATGGACTGCCAACGTTGTATTGACGCATTGGAGCTTTTCGTCGCCTATGAGGGCCGTTACTTCCAGCACAAACCACATATTTCTTGCACCAGTCTTTAGCATCTTCAGTGAAGTTAACCCAGTAAAACTGCTGACGCAATCTTTCTAGAGTTTTGGTGACTCCAAAATGGCCTCCAGATCCGTCATGGATCTTTTTCAACACGTCTGGTATTCTACTCTCAGGAATAACCAACTGAGTTTTCTTCTCAGTTCCATCAATATTCTCTACCACACGCTTCAACAGGCCATCCTCAAACACCATGGAGTCCCATTGCGCCCAGAACGATTTTACACTCTGTGAGTGTGGTGCAACGTCTTCTCATATTGGTTTGGAATTTTCTGCTTTCCATTCCAATAAAATTTTCAAAGTCGGGTCATTTGCTTGGTCCTTGCGTAGTCCACCGGGCTGCCAACTATCGTCGACTAATGAGAGTGAAGGTAGCGGCCGATTCCTAGCGGCCGATTCGATGAGTGAAATATATTATATTATTTTTAATAGATGCAAGAGATGCATTGACAAAGTTTAATCACCATTATAGCTGGTAATATTAGCTGTAATAAAACCATATTTGCAGGGTTTGTTCAGCATACATCCCTTAATGTGAATAAACAACATTTTTTTTTAAATTTCAGGGGATGAGGGCATTTTAGAGCAAATAATATTATTTTTAAAACGGACAAGAGCATCTTGCAGCTCTTGCATGTATTAAAAATAATATAATTTGCTCTAAGATACTCTCATCCCCTGAAATTTTCAAATTTTATTATTGGGGGGGGGGGGGTTAAACTTAGACAATACTGTTCTTGCACTTATTAAAAATAATATAAGGTAATTTGCACTAAAACACCCTCATCCACTGAAATTTTCGAATTTTATTGTTGGTTCACATTAAGGGATGTATGCTGCAGAAACCCTGCAAATTTGGTTTTATTACAGCTAATGTTACCAGCGATAAGGGTGGTTAAACTTAGATAAAGATGCTCTTGCCCGTATTAAAAATAATATAATTTGCTCTAAGACACCCTCATCCCCCGAAATTTTAAAATTTTGTTGTTCATTAACATTAAGGGATGTATGCTGAACAAACCCTGCAAATATGGTTTTATTACAGCTAGTATTACCAGCTATAAGGGTGATTAAACATTGTCAATGCTGCTCTTGCATGTATTAAAAATAATATAATTTGCTCTGACACCCTCATCCCCTGAAATTTTAAAATTTTGTTATTTATTCACATTAAGGGATGTATGCTGAAGAAACCCTGCAAATATGGTTTTATTACAGTTAATATTACCAGCGATAAGGGTGGTTAAACATAGAAAAATATGCTCTTGCCCATATTAAAAATAATATAATTTGCTCTTAGACACCCTCATCCCCTGAAATTTTAAAATTTTGTTGTTTATTCACATTAAGGGATGTATGCTGAACAAATCCTGCAAATATGGTTTTATTACAGCTAGTATTACCAGCTATAAGGGTGATTAAACTTTGTCAATGCAGCTCTTGCATGTATTAAAAATAATATAATTTGCTCTAAGCCACTCTCATCTCCTGAAATTTTTAAATTTTGTTATATACTAATAAGAAGGGATGTATGCTGAATAAACCCTGTAATTGTGGTTTTATTACAGATAATATTACCAGCGATAAGGGTGGTTAAACTTTGTCAATGCTGCTCTTGCATGTATTAAATATAATATAATTTGCTCTAAGACACCCTGATCCCCTGAAATTTTAAAATTTTTTTGCTGTTTTATATTAAGGGATGTATACTGAGCAAACCCTGTAAATTTGGTTTTATTACAGTTCATATTACGAGCTATAATAATGGTAAAACTTAAAATTTACAAGGAAATACAGCTTTACATTTACGCATTTATGGCGCCAGGGCTGTCCAAAGTATTTCACTCATCGAATCGGCCGCTAGGAATCGGCCGCTACTTTCACTCTCATCGTCAACTACTGTTATTCTGGCGACGGTGGAATGTATCTCTTCAAGTCGACTACAATGTTTGCAGTCATCTTGGCAAGGCTTTCTGGCATTACTGCCCTTTCTTTCTAGTTCCTTTCTCTGTATTTTTGCTTGTTTTCCATCTGCTCCTCACTGCCCATTCTTCATATTTATCCTTGACATCAACGGTTTCTTCCTTTACCTTTAAAATTTCTTCCTAGATTTTTTTTTTAATTTCTTGCTGAGCACGCTCTCTTTCTCTCTCGCGGTCTCCTTCTTTTTCGCTTCCGTCTTCTTTTGTAATAGCGGAGTTTCTTTCTTCTTGCAAACACTTAATTTATAATTCGTCGCACTTTTTCATCTATGGCTTTGGTGTTTACATTTCGCTCAGCATAATTATTTCGTACTCGCGATTGGTTAAGTGAAACTTGTATGGCAGCTTCATGATCTGATACATATGAGAGTGCGTTAACCATAGTTTTTGGGCGGCATAATTGCAGTGCTTGCTGAGTATTGCTGTCTCGAACACCGGAGATGAGTGCCTGAGTATCCAGGTACTCCAAATCGCTGTCAGGAGCCGTAGGATGTGCGAGATGACCGAAACGCGTAGACCCCAAACTCCAGAAGGCTTTCTTCAGTTTTTCTAGAAGTCTTCTCCAACACTTGCTCCAGAAATCCAGAATTCTCTTCCAATTTCCGCTCCAACATTTGCTCAGTAAATCTAGAATTCTCCTCCAATTTCCGCTCCAACATTTGTTCCATGATTCCAGAATTCTCCTCTACTCTTCCAGAACTTTCCTCTAATTCTTGTTCCAATTTCTGCTCCAGAATTCCAGAATCTCCTTCGGCATTTCTAGAACTCTCATTCAATTCACGTTCCATTGCTCTAGATTGTTCCATTAATTCTTCGTCCAGTACTCCGGAATTTTCCTCCACTTTTCCAGAACTTACCTCCAATATCCGATTCAATCTTCTAGAACTTTCTTCCCATATTTGTTCTAATCTTTTACAATTTTCTTCAAATATTTGTTCTAATGTTTTAGAATTTTCTTCGGGTTTTCTAGAACTTTCTGCTATTTCCTGTTTTAATTCTTCATTTAATGTTCGAGATTTTTCTATCATAAGTTTATCAACGTCGGATAGGCATAGACCGTATCAAATTTCGAATAAGTAATCTTTAGCATTTTCACCAGCATCGATTAATTTTTGCCGTAGACGAGATTGTAGAACGCTTTTCAGTCCTGTCGTATCTAATTCTCGTTCTTCCATTTCTTTCTTGAGATCACGTACTTTTAATTCACTTAATTTTACTTGTTTACTCGTCATTTTATTTATTTTTATTTATTTTTATTTACACTTCACAGTTATTAACAACCCCACACCTGACACCAATTGTAACGTTTTATTTATATGAGTGACGTGTAAACATAAGAGATATTATTAGCTAAAATAATACGTTTATTATACAGTAAATAATTAAGATTAAATATTAAAAAGATGATAAAAGTAACTAACACTATGATAAACAAATATTAACACTAATTTAAAGACTAAGAATATTATAAGATACTTAAACACTAAGATTATTTATTTAAACAATTAACACCACTATTTATGTCACTAATTACATTTATTTACGTTCACTTCTTGTCGACTGTTTGTTTATGTCACCAACTACTCATAACACGACGTTTATTTATATCAGACTATTCGTAGACTTTATTTATATCACCCCGTGATCATTGCTCGATGCTTGTATATATCAGACTATTCATAACACGACGCTTATTTATACCAGATTATCCTCGCTGGCTTTGGCGACGAGTTAATATACGCCGACAACTTTTGTTCCAGAAACGACCAGAACATTCGCGAGATAAAAACATCGTTCACAATAGATCACGTCACCGCAATAATTATACAAGTCCGAACATGTCTGTTACGCGCGGAGATTCGGGCGCGACACGGCGGCGCCTGCTATGGCGGGGCGGCGGCGAAGGCTATGGCGCGGCGGTGGGGGCGACGTTACAGTAAATATGTAGGTATATATTAAGTTAACAAAAAATAAATGGCGGGAGGTATTGAATAGGCCATACCAAATTTTTTGTTTAAAGATCACTTAAAATTTAAAAAAAACTGTGTTGCCTATGTATTTATACACCAAGAATTGTTTCCTTCCTGCTCTGTCACTCATAAAACCTATATGTAAGAGATAATAGCCAAAGAGGATAAATTAACACGAAAAATATAAAATTATTATTACTACCAACATGACAACTTCATTTCTAGAAACTTTTTTACCTACAACGTAATATTACACGAAAAATATAATGAATACAAAATCCTGTCGTTTAACACTCCCCTGTATACATATAGCAACCTAGGAAATTAAATCCCTGAAAACAATTACATAATTCATTAATTATAATTTAAATAATTATTACATCTAAAGCTGTTATTATATAAGTATGAATTACTTAAAATAATTGTTTCTAAGTTAAATATAAACTATTAACACGAAATCCATTAACGATAGTGCAATTCATTAAAGAAGTAAGAGCGCTTCACTGTAATCCAAGGCAAGGCAATGTAGCTAATGCTACTTCATTGAACTGCAACTATAGTAAGATGCACCATGTGTTTAATTAACGACTTAATTATATAGTCATATTCATGAAACTTTGTATGTGATATATTATTATGCCATGCAAAGACTAGAATCTTGACAATCTTTAATATACTATTCATTCTTCTTCCAATATATTCTTTATCTGTCCTCATGCCATGTTTAAACCAATGTAATCTTCTCTCTTGTATCTTTATAGAAACATTTAATACTCGAGTTATTTCCCTTATTCTTTCATTTGTTACTGTATCTTTCCATGTCTTCAACATCTTCATCTCTACCACATTTTCTTTTCATTGACACTAACATCTGTCAGAATTTTCTTAATATAGTAGCTGTTTCCATGGTTATAGCATAGCTGGCTGATTTATAAAATTGAATTTTTTTCATAATTCTTTAACCCTATATGCATTGAATATGAAATATCGCGTAACGCGATAACAACAACGCACCCTAGCTGGTTTGGTGTGCGGCCGCTAGCTTGAAACAGTGGAGGTGGGAGCGGGTTAAAATTAAGTGAACCCCCGAAAAGGAGTTGGATGGGCGCCACGTAATTTTTAACGGCAAAATTACGAAAACAAAAAAATAGGATCGTTACCTACCGTTATTCTGTAGTCGCCTGAAAACGTCCAAAAAAAAAGGTTTTCTGAAATAACAGTCAAGGTTTCCCAGCAAGAAATGTATATGAATGTTTAATGACGTTAATAAAACGTATATATATAAATGTAATAATATAAAAGGTACAAATGTTTGGCGACGCGAAAAAGCCCGTAACCCGATGGACAGATATACGTCTATTGTTGGCCAACCGTCGACGCAGGCGAGTTACAGCCAGTTGCAGTCGGGGGACGAACAATCCGCGAACGACAAAAAGAAATAACAATAAATAAAAAAAGTATATGATACTTGTGTGCTAGGCACAACAATTAGTTATTTAATACTGAACTTTAAATGTCGTCCAAGAATGACGATCTAAAAATTATTTATAAAAAAAAATGAACAATGATCTCTAAAAGAGAATAATAACTATAACCAATAAAGTTATAAACAAGATAATTGTTTCCAAGAGACAACAGGATAAAAGATATAAGAAAGGTCTGTACAAAAACTTATCCAGATCCAAAGTGGCGGTTGGTAACAGGAATGGCGGGAACTGGTCAGCAGTTGAACGTCTGGAGTGCGGACAATGGTAAACGGCACCACACCAGCTGGAGATGTCCACAAGAAATAACGTAGAAAGAAAATAATTGTAATCCTCCGTAGAGCCTGACTCCTTCCAAAACTCGGGTCGTCCTGCCACGAAGCACGTGGTACACACACAGGACACCACACCAGGAGAGCGAGTCACTAAAAATCCCGGCGCTAATAATCCGCGTAGGCGAAACCACATAAGGGTGCAAGATAGCGCTCGGAAAAAAATATTTACTTTACGTATATGAAAAATAGAGCACCTCGACAATCAACTGTCTTACTTCAAGACCAACCCACGAATCACCGGAAAATCTAACTATCTTTTTAAAACTCAAAAAGTTCACAGCGGAAGAAGAAAGAAGGAAATAAATAAAGAAATTGAAAGTTAAGAGGTAAAGACTCATTCACGTCAATATACTTTGAAGACAAAACAATTATTGATGCAAATAGGGGAATAAAATATATTCAAAATATAATATAAACAAACAGTACTGCAAGTATGTTAGAATTATCAAATAAGGCAATCAAAATGAGCTCTGATATTATTTATTTAAAGTTTTAAAGTGGAACTAGTTGCCAGTGTAAACATTACTTTAATTTACAGACATCTGAAGGTTAATAACGCGCGCTGTGTGTTGTCAAATATTATAAACAATACAAGTTCATGACAACTTATTTGTAATACAAACTACTAAATTAAAGCAACAATGAAATGGATGGGTATGTTACTAACTAATCTCCAACAATGTACTTTATATAATTCAATTTTGCAGCTATACTTTAAACGATAGTACCCTACAAAATTATTACCAATATTGCCGTGAATAGTTTGGAAACAAGAGAGCACAATGAGTAATAAGGTAGAACAGAAGGAAATGAGAATTAAAGAAGAGGAAGGAACATAACGAAACGACAGCCAAAATGGTAGTGTGACAAATAAGAAAGAATAATCGAAAATAGGATGAAGAGTAAAATATGAACGTAACACATGCAATCAATTCGTATAAATAATATAATATTCTTTAATATTTACATTAACGTTAAAAGTGAAAATAATATTTAACAGTATTTTTCAAGAAAAACTGTTAAAATCTTCAAATGAGGGTACTTCCGGTTGACCAATTATAACCAAAATCTAAAGTCTACATATTGATGTAAGGAAGAGGAATACGTTAGAATTGTAATTTTTAGAATTCTAGTATTGGAGATATTGGGGCTGAAACCGCGGTCACACAAACACACGCACACATACAGACACCATCTTAAAAATAGTAAAATCGTATTGTAGGTATCCTAAAACGTGCATATTCACTATCGAATTTTTTGAACAAGGACAATACCTTCCTTACCTAGAGTAGACGGAAGGTAAAAATAAATAATTCTTTAGACGTAAAACTTCCATCTCTATATCAAGTCGTACCTCAGACTTAGTCCTAGTGAGAAAACTTCAGAACTAGACAAAAAATTCCCTAACGTTCAATAATACAAAACTTCCCTAATATCAAAACTTAGAACAAAATCGATGGCAGACTCTCGACTTTATATCAGTGCTACTCAAATCGGACATGCAGCCAATGCATGTCATCACTTAGGGGGAAAACCTGACTGCATTAAAATCACTAATATGGGAAATTGAAATAAAATTTCAGTCATTTTTACCTCTCGCTAAGAGAGGAATTGAATTCATGCTAAAAGTCGCATATCCAGATTTTATTGAATAAGCACGATTTAAGGTTCATAGAATCCGATTTTAACATTTTTACAATGATGTCTCTGCGTGTGTGTGTGTGTGTGTGTGTGTGTGTGTGTGTGTGTGTGTGGATGTGTGTGTGTGTGTGAGGTTGTTGGAGACACGATTTCTCAAATTCTATAAGACTAAAGACCTGTTTGACTACGGATTTCTCAATCTAACAGTAATGGGAAGAGTTGAATAGGTTCTGGTAACAATTGGTCAACCGGAAGTGGTAGTTTCTAAAAAAAAAATTTCTAAATATTATTTTTTGAAAATTTGTTACTACAAATATTAAAGATAATTAAATTCTCAATCTGACACATTTAAATTTTTTATTATATATCGTATAGGTTTGGAGATATAGTATATAATAATATAGAATAATCTGTTGTAATAAATCTCGTTGCCAGAAAAACAGTTGCGATATTAAAAATTTTGTAATTGACAAATAAATGCAAAATGTCAGTGTCAGTTCTGGGAGGTATGAGTACATTTAATATATATTATTGTATTATTAATTAAATATTTATTTAAATTGCAGGTATGTCAATATTACATATATCGTTAAGAAATACCGCTAATACCGTCAATGAATGTGAAGTATTTTGAACATATTAGAATAGTAGGATAAAATATCTCATAGAACGAAAGAAGATAACAAATTCAATTATTTGTGTGTACAAGAAATGTTAAATTCGTTACTTATAGGGCGCGAGCAGCCATGTGACTTTGTTGGCCTTGGCAAGCAGATATGATGATCCGTGTCAGAATGACGGCTAGTAGTTATTTACATAGATGTCACAATTATCATATGTCATAACTTTTCATTCAAAATTTCATAATATTCTGTTTATTTGTCATCCATTATTATGGAATATACTTGTCGAGGAAAATAATTCACATGGATTTGGAAAATCATAATGTTTCGAATGAAAACTTATGATACTTGACACCTATGTATATTACCAGCTGTCATTCTGACACGGGCCCCCATATCTGCTTGCTAAGGCCAACAAAGTCACATAACTCCTCGCGCCCTATTCAAGATAAAATGAAAATGGCGAGAGGTATTGTGCTGGCCACAACAGATTTTTAATTGTGTAAAAGTGTATGGACTTGTATAATTATTATTAAGATGTATAGTAAAGTTCATTATTTATTGTATATGATATGAATAATATATAAATAATGTACCTTATTTTATTTGTTTATTTGTTGCTACACTTGGCAACACTGATAATTTGTATGTTTATACGTTCCTCCTTGGTTTATACTTTCAAGGTTATTATTTGACAATTTGAATTGTATCGTGTTTGAAATATTTTTCTTCGTTGTGACATATTATTTCCATTCTTGCTCATTATAAATCAATCTTTTTCAAGACTAAAAAAAGAATCAAGTGGCAGATCATGGCAAGATTCTGATACATGAAGTATAAAACGTAAAACTGATGGTGGTAAGCGGTATATTAAATATATTTTTCAATTCTTTCTCAAATAGGTAATTAAAATTTACTTGCAGGTACATTGTACTTCATGCAGGGACAGAGAACGGTTTCGTGCCCAATGCATCATTACTATTCGCATCCAAAAGAAAAGATGCAGATCATGGTGAAATGAACCAAGAAAATTTTGTGATAGAAAAAAATTCCAAATACAGGGTGGAAAAAAGAAGAAATTAAGAAATGGCTTCAGGACAAGAACTTACAATTTACAGATACAATACTAAAATCAGGGCTTTTAAATTTAGTTTTGATGTTAAGTTTAATTGATTCTACTGCTGTTAGACTATTGTAGTAAATATTTTAATGAGGAAGATATTTCACCAACAATACTAATTTGGGTTCTAATTCGGAGGTTTTTGATGAAGATCTTACTGATGATTCAGATTAATTAATTTTAATATTTCTTAAAGCTGTATTAGAATATAATAAATTAACTAAGGAAATGAAGTCCCTAGAGTACAAGCAATGTACTAAATTAATAAAAACTAACTAAATATTTTGCACATGGTTAATATTATTATATTAAATTTTACACTTATGTAATTTATGTCTGAGAGTGTGTAACATTTATTTTAAAACTTTGTTAAAACATTATTACAGTTCTTTCTTTCTGTATAGTATTATAGTTCATATTATATATTTTTATGGATTGTATAATATTTGTACAGTATTATATATTATAGTTCAATTTTGTATATTTTTTGTACTCGTATTTATATGCTGTTTATGTTAAATAAAACTATTATTATTAATTAAATTGCCAAATAAGCTCAATCTTCATGGAGATATAGTAACACGTTAGTAATTTATAAATAGCAAAGCATAAGATGTCAAATCATATTTTAATTAAATATGATTTGACATCTTATGCTTTGGTTAGATTTTAACTATTGTATTCTGAATAAAAGCTTGATATTAGTAATGTTATTTGCATTTTATTTTTAATCATATTATGAACATTTATTGACAATTTAGTTAATATGTCGTATTTATTAGTGCGAAACAAAATTATTTTTAAAAAATAAAACCTATGTAAACGTACCAGTTCATAACGTCACACATCTAGTTACTTTTATTAATGACGTGCATTGGCTGCATGTCCGATTTGAGTATATTGATAACAACCGTACGGAAACTATACAAGCAGACTGTAAAAAATAAAAATTGAGCACGGTAAGCAAATGCAGTTCATATGCGTAATAACATCTGGAATATAATTTAAATATGTATTTTTATAAACTATAAACTTAAATATTATACAGAGTAGTATTATAATATCAATTATGATTACTATAAAACCCAAAAACAGGGAAGGGCACGATTCTGTGGTATATCATATAAATAAAAATAATAATAATATTAATTAATGAGTTAGTGTAGGTGAGCATTAAATCGCGCTGTTGCTTATAAATTGTTTATTTTATAAAATCTTTGCGAATATCATTTTCGGCTTTGATTGGCCATCTTCAGATCGTAGTTAAAAAATATATATTTCGTGTTACACACATAATATAATGTATATTTACATTTTCTTTATATATAATAATCTAATATTGATGTTTAACCTAACGTGGCCTATGTGTAAGACTGGAAAATCGAACTTAGGGAGAAACAGGAATGACAGACGAGACTAGATTTTACTATTACCACAGTATAAAAATACTTAAACCAGTAGCGACACTTCGCATATTTCATGATACCAAAATTTGAGTAGGCGTGGCCAGTTCTGCTTATGAGAAGATGGCCGATCGCTCACAGCCACTTGTTTGTCTGATTGTTGTTGTTATTGTCATTTTCACGTATAAAATGAGTAGAAAAAAGAGAGGTAAAGTTATGTGTGCTATGAAAGACTGTAAAAACTTTTATAGTGTCGGTGGAATGAGTTTTTTTGGATTTCCTACAGACCCAGAAAGGTGACAAGTAGATGTGGGGGCCCTTTTCAGAATGATAATTAGTAATTATGTACATAGATGTCAAATGTCAGAATTTTTCATTAAAAATTTCAAGATTTTCTAAATTCACGTAGTTAATTTGTCACTAGGAGTGTGGAATTTACTTGTCGAGGAAAATAAACCACATGGAATTGGAAAATCACTAAATTTAGTATGAGAAATTATGATATTTGACATCTATATACATAATTACTAGCTATCATTCTGACATGGGCCCCCAAATCTGCTTGTCAAGGCCAAAAAGGCACATGACTACTCGAGCCCTTATGTATTTAACATTTCTTGTATGCCTACACTCTACACCAAAAATTCTACTTATATCTATTCCTTATATTTAGATTTTTCAATTTTAAATTCATTCCATGAAGAAATTTTGTCCTACTCTTCTAATTTTTCGAGATGTTTCCAATTCATTTTCGGGAGTAACAGTATTTCTGAAGGGTATGTGTAATATATCTATAATATTGAATATTTAACTATTAATACATTAAGAAATAATATAATGTATGTACTTCCCAGAAAAAGTCTTCAGTAATGTCTCCGGATTTCTGACAGACATTTATCTGTCATTTACAAACAATTTAAATTTCCAACTATTTTCCATGAAATTCTTTCGGCTGCAAAATTTATTACAACCTATTATTTTATATATTATATTTCTTTTATCTCTAAATCTATAGAATATATTATAAAAAATTTAAATGTATCAGATAGAGAATTTCATTTTCTTTAATATTACCAAGAAAAAATTTCAAAAAATAATATTTAGAAGATTTTTTTTTCAAGAATCTTCTACTTCTATCCCATTGTTACCAAAACCTTTTCAGATCTTCCCATGAATGTCGAATTGGAAAATACGTAGTTAAACAAATATAAAGTCTTATAGTTTTTGAGTAATCGTCCTTCCAACATCCTACATACACACATACACACATACACACATACACACATACACACATCCACACATCCACACATCCACACACACACACATCATCGTAAAAATGTTAAAATCGGATTGTAGGGACCTTAAAACGTGCTTATTCAATAAAATCTGGATATGCGATTTTTAGCATGACCTCTCTTAGCGAGAGGTAAAAAAGTGAATATTTTATTTACTGCTTCTTCTGTTGAAACGAGAAATTGTCCTCTTCATATCATTTTTAATAAAAACGGTACAATTCACAAACGACGATATGTTCGAAATTCACTTTTTTCAGTCATGGCACTCTTACTAATATCATATTTTGGGGGAATTAACTAAAAAAAAATACATTTTTTTTTCGAAAATTTTGTAATATAAGGGTATGAAAATTATATATCGTTGGATTCAGAATAAACAGCTCTATTGAAAGAGCAAATAAAAAGTAAATGTTTCTACTTAAAATAAAAAAGTTGGTACTATTTTGAGGACCACTGGTTGAATTTTTTTTTTCAGTTTATCATTGAAATACCCATGTAAAATAGAGATTATTTGCTAATTTAACCAACTTCGTATATCTTATAGTTCTTGAGATCGTAATGGTAGCCACTGAAAAATGAACACCAGATGAAATCAATGTTTAAAAATCTGTTGTGGCCAGCACAATACCTTCCGTCAATCCTGTGTATTATGTACAAATTCCATACATAAATTTTCTTCTAAAAGATTCTAATTTTTTGGTATTTTATGATTCCCTTTCTCGGCAACTGAATTCCATTCTCCTGATAACAAACAAACCACATGAAATAAGAAAATCATGAGATTTTGAATGAAAAATTATGACACTTGTCAGTTATGGACATAATTAATTGCTGTCATTTTGATACGGGTTCCCATATCTGCTTGCCAAAGGCAGCAAAGACATGTCACTGCACGCGCCCTATACATATTTTTTTTGCAAAAGATGCTATATTTCCAGTAAAGTTATTTCATAAACAAACTATGCAAATTGCACTTGACACTGACATCTACTTCTTCTTCTTTAGTTTTTCCCATTCGTTAGGGGGTCGCTATTTTTTATTTTCTTCTTCCACTCATTTTTGTTTTGCGTGTCTTCCTCATTCAGTTCCTTTTCTCTCAAGTCTTCTGCAATACAATCTTTTCATCTTATATTTGGTCTTCCTATGTTTCTTCCACCTTCTATTAATATATTCATCGCTTCTCATGACATGTTCAAACCAATGTAATCGTCTTTCTTATATCCAGAAACTTCTAACAATAGAGTTACTTCCCTTATTCTTTCATTGATTTACATTTTATTGATACTGACATCTGTCAATTTGAATTACCTGAATATATTAGCAGTTTCCATGGTTAAGTTAGCATAGCTGGTTGAATTATGAAATTTATATGAATTTTTTTATCTTTATTATTCTTTAATCCTATATCTGTTAAATATGAAATATAAAATGCAATCAAATCGTATAGACAATAATATATTCTTTAAGTTATAATAACATTTAATTGAGTTTTTCAAGAAAAACTGTTAAAATCTTCAAATGAGGGTACTTCCGGTTGACCAATTATAACCAAAATTCTAATCAAGTCTGCATATGGTTGTAAGGAAGAGGAATACGCAAGAATTGTAATTTTTGGAATTCTAGTATTGGAGATATCGTGCAGGAAAAAACGGTCACATACACACACACACATACACACATACACACACACACACACACGCACATACGAACACACACACACACATACAGACATCATCGTAAAAATAGTAAAATCGTATTGTAAAGACCCTAAAACGTGCTTATTCAATGGAAACTCACCACCGATTTTTTTGACCAAAGACAATACCTTCCTTACCTATAGGTGACGGAAGGTAAAAAACGTTGAATAAATGAAAACGAACAAGTTCGAACCTTGAACAAAATTTGTAAAACACTGGAAAAGAAAAAGAAGAAAGTAAATCCAACCGGATGTCGGACCGGAATAAATGTTAAATTTTTAAACTAGTAAAAAGTACTAATTAACTGAAAATAATTTGTAATTCAATTACTACGTTGAAATAGAATTTAAATTCATATTAGTTGAATGGTATTCTTTGAATTTAAGAAAGTAATTGTAAATAGAACTCAAACCACTCACATCTGTCCTTTTGTTCATTGTGTGGTAGGTTTTATTGATATGAACCATTTCCAGAAAATCACGTTTACTTGAATTAGTTTCATTTTCAAGTATAGATGAATTATTGAAGTTAACAAAATGAGAAAAATCATTACAATGCTGCGATAAAGCACAGGCATTAGGTCTTAATCTACAATCGCTTTTATAGGATGTCATTCTATCTTTGAGTGATCTAGTTGTCTGTCCAATATAAACCTTCTCACATTCACCGCACGGAATTTTGTGTACAATGTTGGATTGTAACTCTTTTTCAATCGGATCTTTAACTTTAGAGAACAGGGGATTAGTAGTAAGCGGATTTTTAATAGCTATTTGTACGTTATTATTTTTAACTTCTTTTAATAATTCAAAAGTAGGATTGTCAATATTTGGTAATGATGTAAAAGTAATGTTACTGTTGTTAATGTCAGTCTGTGGGTTATTGTTATCACTATTCAGCCCAACTGTGTTGGTGTTGAAAAACAAACGACGAATAAGGGGTTCGGGGTTCATCATTTGTTATAGTTGTAGAATTATCAATACAAATATTTTTTTTTGGACCAGTGGTTCTAAAATTATGGGGTGCATCTTTCTTATTTTAAATGGCAATCTATTTGTTTTATTTGCTTATTCGATTCAGTATTTTTTCTGAATAAAACGTTATCCATATGTAATACCTTATTAGAAAATACTTGAGAAAAATGCAAAATTAAAAATGTATATATTTTTTTAAATATGCCTATACAAAGAGTGCCATGGAAGAAAACAAATTAATAAAACAATTGTTAACATTATTTTTGTCAAAATTTTGAAGCGTACTTCTGTATTTCTGTTTCATAACAACGAAATGAATATTTTTTCTCATAATGATGTAAGACTAGGTCACCACACAATTGAGGTCATCATTACTTAGTAGTAGTAATAACTAATATTGCAGAATAAGCAATTATAATATTGTTTCTTTATTTGGTAATTAGGTGACACCTCAATTGTTTGTTGACTGTAAGTGAATAATTTAAATAGCATTCATAACGTATTCAAAATTATTAAATATTATCAATCTTTTTTTTTCAATTCGCTCATTGTAAATTGCTTTGAACTTCAATTAGCAACTTATTTGTAGGATGTACTAGCCATACCATTAATAAGAATTGCAGGAAATACGTTATAGATGGTAAATACAGAAAACAAGATATAGAATAATTATATGTGTTTTATGGAAATTCAGTCATTTAGACATATGGTATTTAAAATTGTAAGTGTTGATCTTAAGAGAGAAAGAACAACCGTCAGTGCCATGCATGTTGAGGAAACCGCATCAAACCACAGGAAGCAGATGAACCATCCATGGGATGACGACCGGTCAATCGTCTCCCCTCAAACTCATCTACAGTCATGGACATAGGCGCCGACTTTTGGATTTTCGTGTGGGGGCTAAAAAGGGGTAACAGAAAATTTACCAAATAAAAACTTTATTTCTTAAAATTTGTATATAAATATACATACGCACGTTATACTTATAAAATACATACATAAAAAATGTATTTATAGTTTTAAAGAAAAAGTGTTTTGACGAACTGCTGTACGTTTAATAAATTCTTCTGCAATTTCATCAATATTAATAGTGATGTCGTTATGCACATTTAGTATTGCTATATTATTTAACCTTTCTTGGCCCATAGTTGACCTTAAATAAGATTTCAATCTACGTAAAGCTGAAAAAGATCGTTCAGCTGTACATGAAGTTGTTGGAATGGTTAAAAATAACTTAATATATTTCACGACCTCAGATAACATTTCTGCACAAGCGGGGTTCTTTTTAAAAAATTCAGCTACATTCCAAAAATCCTTTATTTTTATATTTTCTTTTGAGGCCAAATCGTGCATCATATCGCGGTGCAATTTTAATCTTTCTTTATCAAAATCATTCTTATAAAAATCGCATATAATGTCAAGTGTCTTAATATTACCAGTTAGTAAAAATTCTTCCATATTTGTTATATGGTCCATAACAGGAGTTTCGAAGCGTTCATTTAAAGAGGATAATGTTTTATCTAATACTTCGAAAAATATTCTCCGGTAATAATCCATTGGGGAATTGTAGATATGTTCATTACTAGAATGAGATTTTCGACGTGGTATTTTTCGAGGGCGAGGTAATGAGGGGTCTTCCATCTCAAGGGTTCTCGCTTTGTTTTCTGCTTCTGTCCATATTTCTTCAAATCCGTTTTCTCTTAATTTAGTTAGCAAACTAACGATTGCGTTAATTTTACTATGGGCTGTGTGGAAATTTAATGATTCTTTTTGCAATTCTGCGTTTAGTATTTCTATCTTTTCAAAAATGCATATCATAAACTTACTGAAAAGTAGTGTCTCAAAATTTATTAATGCGGATAAAAAGCCACTGGCTTTTGCACCAATTTCGTTTTTTTCGTTGCAAGATACACTTTCAAAGAAAGAAATTAGAACTTCATAATTATTGTAGATTGTTTTTAATGAAGAAATTCGCATACACCAACGAGTTGGACAAAATGGGCGCAATGTTTTGGGGTTAGAGTCTGTGTGTTCAAATTCAGATTGCAGTAAATTAAAAGTGTTAACTCGTTTAGGGGATTTTTTTACAAAATTTATCATTTCACGCATGATATTTAAATAATTACGAATACTACTAATTTCTTGCATACTATCTTGAACTACTAAATTCAGTGTATGCGCCATACAATGAACATATATTGCTCGACTTTCTATTTCTTTAACACGACTTTGCAATCCAGTTTTTTTACCACTAACATTACTGGCACCATCGTAGCATTGGCCTCGGCAATTATTTAAAGATAAAGAAAATCTATTTACAACATCTTTGATGATTGTAAATAATGTTTCTGAGTTTGTAAGCGATGTTTCGTAAAATCCCAAAAATAATTCATGGATTTGAAAATCATTGTCCACTATACGAAAACATACAGACATCTGCTCTTGAGTAGATATATCACTAGTTTCATCACATATTATGGAATAGTATTGACAGTCTTTAACAAATTCAATTAATTTTTGTTGTACACGAACAGACATAATTTTTAATATTTCATTTATAATGTCGTGCGAACACCATTTATATTTGGAGCGACACAACCATGATTTTAATTCAGGTGAATCTTGTGCTCTTAAAAGTAATAATTTTCTAAAATTAGATTTTTCTTCTGTATGTCCACGAATAGCTAAACCCTGAGCGGCTAAAAATTCTATTGTTGTTAAAATTTTATTTAGTGCCTTTCGAGCTTGGTGCATATCTCCTTTTTTAGATTTCATTAATTGTGTGCTTATAGTCGTACCCGAAGATAATGACTTATAGCCATTAACAGCAGCTTTATGAATATTTGAATTTTCATGTATTTTAAAACGCTCTATAGCTTTTTTCCAATTGCAAAATCCGTCTTCGACAAAAGTTTTAACTGAATGTTTATCATTGTTATTCAATGTAGGCAGAGGTAATTTTAATTCTACAGCCGCCTTGCATACAGAACAATATACTTTTTTTACTGCAGCATCATACAATATCCAATGATAAATATTTTTCCAATGTTGGCAGTACTGTCTTCCTCTTCCCGATACTTCTGTACCAAATGTACTGGTGGATGTGGATGGCGATACGGTCATTATTGTCGAAGAATTATCTTCCTTTTTCGGTTTCGCTGTGGGCGTCACATCCTTAGAAATTTTTTTTAAGAACTTATCCATTTCAACTAAATAAAACATAAAATCGTGAAGTAAATAAAAAATAGTAATATTTAAAAATTGTGATTCATAACTTACCGAAAAATAAATGATGAAATGAATACAATTATTAGTCAAAACCAATAACCATAAATTTGTCACAAAACTTAGATTAAGGTTAACTTCATAGAATTGCGGGACACTTACTATGGCCGTCTCAAATGTGATTAAAATTACACAAACGAAAATTACAGAGAGAACTTCAAGTGGCGCTACGCATGGCGTAACATTGTACCATTTTGACAAATTATCTGTCACAAATAAATATTGATTTTAATATTTAAATTTTAAAATATTCTATTTACCTTTAATAATCTGACAACACATTTTCCACATCTAAACTTCTTTGACAAAGACCCAGGAGAATCAGGGACATTGACACTATCCTCCTAATTTAAATAAAAATAACTGGATGTCACTACTCTCCGTACCACATCAGAAAAAACTCAGGACAAAATTTTATATGGGAAAACAGCTATAAGCTAAGCGCAGTTCAATGAAGTTGGCCATGCCGAGAAACGATCTCGAGCAGTGTTGTTCTTGACTGTACTAAACAAATACAATATCTGAACCAAATACAACGCACAAAATTCCATTTAATCTGATAATTTTATTACTAATTTCCGATAATACTGCACTTTAAATCTGGCAGTACTATTTACTAGTCCGCACGAGTTACTTTCACAGTTCTTTAGTGAATACACTATGACAAGTTGAAAATTTTATAAAATTAATAATAGAATATACAATGTTACTTTGTAAAAATACTTGATGTATTAAACCTATTTCAAAATGAGTTTACTTTTTGCTAGTATTACAAATAATTTGTATGTGGAGGCACAACTCTTTCAGATTTTTCCGTGTGGGGGCTCTGCCCCCACAAATTTTTCCGTGTGGGGGCTTGAGCCCCGAAGCCCCCACGTAGTCGGCGCCTATGGTCATGGATACACCATCCAGCACAAGACCAGTGGTATGAAGTAACTTTCCCCATCAAACATGACATGCTATAATATATTGTGAATATAAAGACTTTAAGTGTAGTTGTAAGAAAAATTGTGCTCCTCCGGAAGCAAATTTTTAAAGAAGGGAGGTATGTAAGACTAGGTCACCACACAATTGAGGTCATCATTACTCAGTAGTAGTAATAACTAATATTTCAGAATAAGCAATTATAATATTGTTTCTTTATTTGGTAATTAGGTGACACCTCAATTGTTTGTTGACTTAGCATTACAGTAATATAAAAGACTGTATGGACGATGGAGAGACAGAGTACGGTGAGAGTACATCGAGAGGACCATTAAGAGAGAGACCAGAAGAAGACCATTCCTCCATACAGTCGGGTCCATCAATTGTAAATATCAACTCATCATTTTTATACTAGTCAATAAACCCTTTTATAATAAACATTATTATTATTTCGAACCTTTATTCTTCTACGGGCAACGTCGCAACGGCAAGCATATTTATTATTATTTATTTTACTTTTGGCAATTACTAATTTGTACCTCCAGTCTGGCAAGAACCCATCTTAAATATTATTTGTTAATTCGCCTCATAAAGGCGGGTTACAATGAGAAGGTAGACATGTATGAAGATGAAGTATACATTTTATGTAGAAAAAAATCGAATGCAGCTGTAAACAAGTACAGTGAATTGTATCATGAGCGATAAGTGCCGGCTCATAATTACTTTCGGAGGTTGGAAATCGGTTTACATTCCAATTCTTTTGCATTTATAAATGAAGGAAGATGCCACAATAATGAAATTAATGAAGTAAATGTTTTGGCATATTTTGAAGCCAATCCAAGACATTCCATCAGAAGCGCCGCTGTTGTATATGGTGTAACTGTAGGCGCAGTACATAAAATTTTGAAAAAAATACAATAAATATAAACCTTACAAACTTAACAAAGTACAACATCTGCAACCTGGTGATTACGATCGGCGACTGGAATTTTGTTATTTATTGTTAAATGAAGGTGTAAAGATGTTAAAAAAATAAATATTTGGACTGATGAGGCGATTTTTTTGACTAATGGCATGAACAATTTAAAGCATAATCACTGCGGCATTTTAAATGACAAAATATTTTTTCACATGTATGAAGGCACAAGATATTTTAGATGATTTACCACTGGTCCTTTTAAGAGATATTCACTTTCAACAAGACACCTGCACACAATTCTCGTTAGGTTACAGAATATCTTAACGAAATGTTTTCTAACAAATGGATAGGTACTAACGGTCCTATTTCGTGGCTTGCCAGATCTTCCGATTTAAGCCCCTTAGATTTGTACTTATGGGGATATTTAAAGGATAAAATTTATGACACCTATTACAAGAATTTAAACGAATTATAAAATAATATTGAATTTGTTCTTAATAATGTTGACGGAAGAACACTGTGATTAGTTAGAAATAGTTTATTAAGAAGATTAGAACTTTGTATTCATGTCCATGATGGAAATTTTGAACAATTTTTATAAATTATTAGCCTTCGTTTTGTATCTTGTTTATTAACTAATAATTATTTACAAATTAAAAAAAAATATTAGTTTTTCCAATTATTTCTGTATTTTATTTATTTGTTTTCTTCCACAGCACTCTTTGTATAGGCATATTTAAATAAAACTGATACATTTTTAATTTTGCATTTTTCTCAAATATTTTATAATATTAGGGCATTACATATGGATATCGTTGAATTCAGAAAAAAATACTGAATCGAATAAGCAAATAAAAAAATTATCGCCATTTAAAATAAGAAAATTGCACCCTGTATTTTGAGAACCACTGGTATAAAATAATTCTTGTTTCACTCGTTTTAATAGTCCTATAATAAAGAAATTGTTTGCTAATTTAACCGACCTCGTACCTCTTATAGTTCTCGAGATAGCAATAGTGAACCACTTAAAATGAATATTTAATAATAATAATAATAATAATAATAATAATAATAATAATAATAATAATTTATTTGTGCGAATAGAAAAATTCATACAAATAGATTGATAATAATACATTACAAGTATAATGATCAAAAAGTATTACAAGTACATTTGCTGTCTGATATCAAATGTTTAATATGAATGCTCTAATTTTTAAATCCCCTTGAACAAAGTTGAAAAGGTCGTGCATTTTCTCTGTAGCCCAGTAAGATTTTCGCATTGTTCTCGTTAGTGTTCGAAGAAATGTGTTTCTTAATGAATTGATCTCTGATAGGGTTGTAAATGGGACAATGAAAAAGAAAGTGGAAAGAGTTATTGTCGTCTAGTAGATAGCATATGTCATAGATTTCATGGTTGTTGTGTGTGTAACCATCTTGAAATAAAGAAAATTGTTTGGGATTGGATGTTCTGAGTTGTCCCGTTATTTTTAGGATGTTGAAATGAATGTGTAGGAATAAATAATTATAGGTGGTAGTGTATGTATGGAACATGGCATTGTAAGAGGAGTTAAGTATTCTTTGTGTCATTTTCGTATAGCATTTCCCTGAATTCTGTATTTATGTTATAATAATAATAATAATAATAATATCTTTATTAACTCAACAGGATCTTGATGATCCCAATTACAGAGTAATATTAATTTATACAAAAATATTCGTGATTGACCGTGTATACATATATGTATATAAAAATATAATAACAAAAACAATCAAAACATTAACATTGAGAATGGAAATGCACTACAATACAAATCATAATTATATATTAATTAATACCAATAATATATAACATAATTATAATTAATAAAATAATAATAATTACCTAATGCAATTAGTTATTACATTTTTGAAACTTTACAAATTTCATTCCAAAAATGTCAATTTTTTCATCAAAATGAAGTAGAGAATTATAGTTAGCACACATCGAAACAATTGGTGACTCTAGAGAAACATTAGTTCTCGGACAGTTGTAAGTAAAGGTTACAGTATGACGAGTATTCATGGTAGGAACATGTATATCTATTTGTGATAACAAATTTAAGTCATCAATATTGTAGTTTACTAAATTATACAAAAATAGTGCTTGAAAGTGAATTTTACGTGCGCTGAAATCAATAGTGTTAAAAAAGTTTAAAAGTGCATCATATTTCATGTATGTGAATTCACCATGCATTTTATAATAACAGTATCTCAGAAATTTACAGTGTATTCCATCAATTTTGTCAATAAAGCTTTTCACATTTGAGAACCATATAATTATTCCATATTCTATTTTAGATCTTACAAAAGCATCAAACAGTTTATTGAGAGTGGATATGTTTCTCAAATGTTTGGATTTTCTGAATGTAATGTATATACATATATATATATATATATATATATATATATATATATATATATATATATATATATATATATATATAGTAGTAATTTTGTGGGGAGTCAGTGAAAGGGCAATATTTTAGTTAGTTCTGGTTTATTTCATCAAGCTTTCGGATTTTATTTAATCCTTCTTCAGGATGAATAATGTGAAGTTGTATTTTACAATAGTTTCGTTTATGAACATGTGAACATTAATACTAAACAGATTTGGTGAAATAATTAACCAGTTTATGGAAATTTGATTTCATCGTCCTTGATGAATATTGGAGATATTTTACTTGTGGTTTAAGCTGAATTACGATTTATAATTTTGACAAAATTTTGGTGTAGTAGGCCGAAAAGTTTTTTTATTTAAAGTCCTGATGCGTAGTTTCGAAAAATATGTATACAATGTTCTTCATTGTTTAACTTGGTGAAATATATTATTCTTTAAGTATAATTTAAGCAGAATTACGTAGATAACAAGAATTAATAAAAATTTTGTTGTAAAAGGGCCGAAAAAATTAAGTTTTATGAAAACAAATTTGGTTTGTGGATGCTACGTTGAAGAGCACATGTTTTGTACTGCCAGTAGTTGTAGATATTCATCAAGGACGATGAAATCAAATTTCCATAAACTGGTTAATTATTTCACCAAATCTTGTTTAGTATTAATGTTCACATGTTCATAAACGAAACTATTGTAAAATACAACTTCACATTATTCATCCTGAAGAAGGATTAAATAAAATCCGAAAGCTTGATGAAATAAACCAGAACTAACTAAAATATTGCCCTTTCACTGACTCCCCACAAAATTACTACTATATATATATATATATATATATATATATATATATATATATATATATATATATATATATATAGTAGGATCTCACTAATCCGACACTATTAAAAACCAGAGGGTGCCAGATTATTGGAGTGTTCGTATTACTGGATTGTTTAGAAAAATTCATAATAAATAAAATAAAGCATTTCATAAAGGGAATACAATGTATTTGTGGTCATGTTCTACCTTTTTTTTATAACTATAACATATCTCACAATTAACTAATTACATAGTTTTAAAATAATCCTTAATTGAGGTCTGTTTTTGTGCAACTTGTAGTCCTTGTTTAAAAACCTTTTCTCGCATGTTTCGAAAAATTATAATATCTTTAGCAGATACGCCGTTTTCTTCAGTCCATTTTATGGAGGTATTGAAACAATTAAATGCTGGATCTGGTGCATGGCGTAGGGAGTGGCGGGGGGTGCCGGATTATTGGATGTGTCGGTCTATTCATGTGCCGGATTAGTGAAATTCTACTGTATATATATTATGTTATTATGTAACAAAATGTCAATTGGAATTGTATTATTAATAAGTAGTGACATTTATTTTGTATTATAAGAAAATAAAACCTGAGTTATTACAATCCCTGTGCTATTTCAATATCAAGATTTTTTGAGCAATACTTTACGATTGAGAATCAGCTCATCGAAATGTATATACTCTCAATTTTTTTATCCTTTTTTAACAACTTGTAATATATTATAATTAAGTAATAGATGACCAATAAAGAAAAAGATTATGTTATTAGCAGTAGAAAGCGTTCTGCCTGAACGCTTAGCTTGCCTAGCTAAATGAAACACAAAAAATCTGATGTAGCCAGTACAATACCTTCCGCCAATTCTGTATATTATGTATAAATTCCATACATAAATTTTCTTGCAAAAGATTCTAAATTTTCAGTAAAATTATTTCACAAACAAACTATGCAAATTGCACTGAACACTGACATCTTCTTCTTCTTCTTTAGCTTTTCCCATTCGTTAGGGGTCGCTATTTTTTATTTTCTACTTCCACTCATTTCTGTTTTGCGTGTCGTTCTCATTCAGTTCCTTTTCACTCAAGTCTTCCGCAATACAGTCCTTCCATCTTATCTTTGGTCTTCCTCTGTTTCTTCAACCTTCTAATACCAAGCTATTCATTCTTCCAATATATTCTTCATCTCTCCTCATGGCATGTTCAAACCAATGTAATCGTCTCTCGTATCTTTCTAGAAACTTGTAACACTAGGGTTATTTCCTTACCGTATCTTTCCGTTTCTTCCCTAACATCTACTTCAACATCCTCATCTCTGCCATATTCATTTACTTTTCACTGATTCTGACATCTGTCAATTTTAATTATCTGATTATATTAGTAATTTTCATGGTTGGCATAGTTGGTTGATTTATGAAATTTAATATCTTTATAATTCTTTAACTTTATATCTGTTGAATATGAAGTATAAAATGCAATCAAATCGTATAAAGAATAATATATTCTTTAAGTTATAATAACGTTAAATGTCAATAAAGCAAATTTAACTGTTAAATCTTCAAATGAGACTACTTCCGGTTCACCAATTATAACCGTCTAATAAGTTGTTCTTCTGGATGTAAACTAGAGAAATACGAAAAAAATATAATTTTTGGAATCGTAGTATAGAAGTTACTCATATGCGATCCGAAACTTTAGTCACACACCATACAGACACACACACACACACACACACACACACACACACACACACACACACACACACACACACACACACAAAATGCAATAAAATCGTCTAGAGAATAATATTTTATTTAAGTATAATAACGTTGTCTCAATAAATCATATTTAACTGTTAAAATCTTCAAATGAGGCTACTTCCGGTTGACCAATTAGAACCAAATTCTAATCACTTGTTCTTCTCGATGTAAACTTGAGGAATACGATAAATATAAAATTTTTGGAATCGTGGTTTTGAAGTTATGCAATCCGAAACTTTTGTCACACACACACACACACACACACACACACACACACACACACACACACACATACATACATACATACATACAGACATCATCGTAAAAATGGTAAAATCGTATTATAGGGACCCTAAAACTCATCATTGAATTTTTTGACCAAAGACAATACCTTCCTTACCTAAAGGTGACGGAAGGTAAAACGGCGTTCTAACGTAAGTACGAGTAACAAAAGTTTTGGGAAAAAAATTACGCTCTATATTTTATTATTAAATAAGGTCTAATCTAGTTGTCACTGGATATAATAAATACACAATAGTTGCTTTATAATACATCATGTTAAAATTGCCAGAAAAAGTTTTGAAAGATGGTATACAAACTTTAAATACGCAAATCTAAATACAAGCCCAAATAAGGTTATTCGGCCGGTTTACATTTTCAACAAATTATAAAATACAAATTATAAAATCTAAAGAAATGGGTAGAAATTTCTACAAAATGCTTTCTGCTACTATAAATATGGTCTTAAAACTTATAAAAATGTGGGCCAAATGACTAATGATAATAGTTCGACCGGTATTTGAAGGGTCATCTTCTAGTCCATATTTAGCTTCTTCTGAGAGCTTTTACTTTTAGCACAATGAAAAACAACTTCGTAAAAATCCAATGCGTAAAGTAAAATCTGAAACTGATTCGAATGGGGAAGTTTAGTCATGTTGAAATATGATTTTTCCACATGAATGAAATACTATACATGCAATATTACTATTAACGCAATAAAATTAATACAATATAGTGTATTTTTTTATACATATGATATTAAATTGATTGTTATTTAATTGCCCTCAATACTATGACGTATGCAGCCGTAATTTTGCTTAACTTTCTGTTTCTATTGTTGATTTTTTTTATATAAAATTATAGGTATATTACACATACCCTTCAGTAATACTGTCAATCCCGAAAATGAATTGGAAACATCTCCAAAAGTTAGAAAAGTATGACAAAATTTCTTCAAAGAATGAATTTAAATTTTAAAAATCTAAATATAATGAATAGATATATGCGAGAATACAGCCCGAAGGAAGATAATATTTAAATGTTATAAACACAAGATGAAAGTGAAGATGGTTTCCACTCTGCAACGTAAAATACAGAAAAATTGTATTTCATCGAAATAATGAGTAATGAAAGAAAAATGTACTTGGATAATCTCTTAATTCTTGATCTGTTGACTATTATGGAGGTGACAAGTCTACGTTGAAGAACTTAAATTTGTTTCAAACATTATGAGACAATGTACACGAGCACTGTAGACTAGAGTAACATTGAACTGCAAAAAAGCTGTCAAATTCTTCTCAAGTAAGTAGTAAAAACTGACAAAATTACACATGGATATAAGAATAATCGGAGTGCAATTTATTCATCACTTTATTAAAGGAAAGCAATGTGTTATTTAGTTAGGTACAACATGTATGAAAAATAAAATGTATAAGAAGATATGTAAGAATAGATGCATATATCCAGATATGTTCATTCTAGACCGCCCAAAATTAATATTTGTTTTAGAATAATATGAAGAGAAAGTATACAAGAACGTTATTCGAATTGAAAATCCCAGTTACCAGCCTAAAATTTACATATGGTAAGCTCCACTTTATAATTTATTGTACATAATATATGTGAAAATTCTTTTGTGCTCAAACATGCTCTTTTGAATAATAAAGAAGTTTATACGTCATAGACTTATATGAATATATTATTTGTATTTCTAAAAATATTCTTTGCTTTATGCATACAGCCAGGTAAAATATACGGCGAGAGGTTATGTGCTGGCCACATCAGATTTTTTATACTCAAAAATTGTTGTTTTAAAAATATATCTATTTCGTATTACAATCATTTTGAAATGATAATAAGATTCTAATAAGTAAAGAGAAAATAATTGACAATAATTGATTACAATAATCAAAACATTGATACAATAAAAATGTATTATACTTTCTTTTGGGATTAATAAAAAATAACTGAGATATAATGAATATGTGTGGATAGGTATCACGTTTTTACTGTATAAATGTATTTTTTTTATATCAAATGAAAATATAAAGCTTTTTTATACATATATCAATGTTTTTATGATTGTAATCTATTATTTTTTTCTTTATTACATTATTACTATTATTATTATTTTATCCTTGTCAAGGACATGAAATAAACACTACAAATTCATACACTTACCTAGGCGTTACTTTTAGTCCATCGGGTTTATTTAATAACAACCTGGATTTGCAATTACAAAAAGCAAACCGAGCTACAGGCGGAATCAAGAATGTGCTACTGAAGACTAAATCATTCAACTGGGAGACGATCACAACACTCTTTGAAACCACAATACTTTCCAGTGCTTTATACGCAAGTGAAATATGGGGTAAACCAATTCGAAGCATTGGAAAAAGTGCAATCAAAATATTTTAAAACAATCTTGGGCTGGCAAAAAGCTACTCCCAATTATGTCATCATCAGGAAAGAAACTGGTCAAAATAAACTAGAACTAAAAATCGTCAAAAAGATATTAACCTGGTGGTATAAAATTTTGATAATGCCGGACTACAGATTTGTAAAAATATGTTACAATGCCTTAATTAAACTTAGAGAAAAGACAAATATCTCGGTAGAAAGGCAGATAAGATTTAATTGGACTAAAAATATGAAAACTATCCTAAATAAAACAAACTTTTACGAAATTTGGAGTCAACAAAATTCCATACTGCTCAAACAACATATTCCTAACATCCTATTATTTTATAATTATCTCCTTATGACCACATACACCCATAGAATAGCTAATTCCTCCTACAATCCCTACTTCAAACAGTATTACTACTCAAACTCTTTTCTTTCCTTGAACATCCCATATAAATTTGCTCGCTTAATAGGCCAAATCCGTATGTCAAGTTCCAGTAATTTACATATTTACCACAATGGTTTTCTGTACAGATTCTGTCAAGCAGAAATATGCACATAGAGTGATAGAGCAATACATATGAACAAGACGATCTTCAACACCTGCTATTCGTCTGGCCCTTAATGTGTGCACCAAGGGAAGAATACCTTAAGAAATACATCGCCAACGTTCCACCACAGAATCGTACACAAGCCTTGCTATACGAGCTCGATGAAGGGAAAATCCAAGACATTTACAATTTTGTCAACACTTCTTTGATGATAAGATCCTTTATATATAACGAATGAAATGTATGTTGTAATAGTATCACTTTAATTATCATGTGTATTTCCAATAACTAAAATAACTAATTTACAAATTGTCTTCATATTCTGAAACTATATTTGTATCAATCACATACTTGTATTGATATTTATCATAAGCAAATATATGATTATTATTATTTCTAAATGATTGTAATGGGAAATAGACGAGAGGTTCACAAAAGTTCAAGAATTTTTGTTTAAAAAAAATTATAAATAGGTATTATTTTAATAGAGAATCGAACCCCCATCTTCAAATTCAACGGCAATCATACTAACCAGTAGTTCAGTACTCGGTCCAGTAGACCACTTAGATATTTGATGATCGTTTATATAAAATTGAACAATTATTTCTGTACAAACATTAACATTTATGCAAAAATAATAAAATAATTAATATTAAATAACATGTCCGCCTCGGTGGTCAAGCGTGTTGAAGCAGCGTCCAGTAGCGCTCAAAACGATTTTCATCGCTCGAACCTTGGGGTCGTGGGTTCGATTCCCACCCGGGGCTTGGATGTTTGTAAGTGTCTTTCAAATACATTAAAAATTATGTAATGTAAATTGTAACAATGAAACAAATAAAGTATTTGAACCAGGAGCTATAACTCACAGAGTTTAAAAGCCGACAAAATATTATTATTATTAAATATTAAATAACATACTGGTTATGTATTGAGATTGGCAACATTGTTGTTGTTAGTATAAACATTTACTTTATTTGTGCTAAGTATTTTTTAAATATTTTGGGAGTTAAATAGCGTATTTAATAATAAATCAATTAATATATTAATATTTGCGGTCGACAGTCATACTTGATATACTTTTTACCTCTCGCTAAGAGAGGTATTGCATTCATGCTAAAAATCGCATATCCAGATTTTATTGAATAAGCACGTTTTAAGGTCCTTACAATCCGATTTTAACATTTTTACGATGATGTCTGTGTGTGTGTGTGTGTGTGTGTGTGGATGTGTGTGTGTGTGTGTGTGTGTGTGTGTGGGATGTTGGAAGGACGGTTACTCAAAAACTATAAGACTTAAAATTTGTTTAACAACGTATTTCCCAATCGGACATTCCCGGGAAGATCTGAAAAGGTTTTGGTAACAATTGGACAACCGGAAGTAGAAGATTCTTGAAAAAAAATCTTATAAATATTATTTTTTGAAAATTTTACGTGGTAATATTATAGAAAATTAAATTCTCTATCTGATACATTTAAATATTTTATTATATATTCTATAGATTTAGAGATAAAATAAATATAATATATAAAATAATCTGTTGTAATAAATCTTACAGCCGAAAGAATGCCATGGATTTAAATTGTCAAAAAATGTCAGTGTCAGAAATCCGGAGACATTACTGAAGATTTTTTCTGGGAAGTATATACATTATATTATTTCTTATTGCATTAATAGTTTAATATTTAATATTATAGGTATATTACACATACCCTTCATATATGCTGTTACTTCCGACAATGAATTGGAAACATCACGAAAAATTTCTTCATAGAATGAATTTAAATTTAAAAAATCTAAATATATGGAATAGATATAAGTAGAATTTTTGGTGTAGAGTGTAAGTATACAAGAAATGTTAAATACATTAAGGCGCGAGTAGTTATGTGACTTTTTGGCCTTGACAAGCAGATATGGGGGCCAATGTCAGAATTATAGCTAGTAATTATGTATATAGATGTCATATATCATAATTTCTCATTCTAAATTTAGTGATTTTCCAATTTCATGTGATTTATTTTCCTCGACAAGTCAATTCCACACTCCTGGTGACAAATTAACTACGTGAATTTAGAAAATCCTGAAATTTTTAATGAAAAATTCTGACATTTATGTACATAATTACTAATTATCATTCTGAAACGGGCCCCCACATCTGCTTGTCAAGACCAACAATGTAACATGACTGTTCGCGCCCTATACTTAACCAAAAAAAGGAAGTGGCGAGAGGTATTGTGCTGGCCACAACAGATTTTTTACGTTAAAATCTTGTGATTAAGTTGTGTGTTACTGAAGCAAAATCTGTGACAGTGATAATAACTCAGAATATTCTCAATTTAAGGGGCGTGACTTATCAACGCTCAAGCATAATCCTCAACTCTGACGTCGACAAGCAGTGTTCCCAACTATATTGGAACTAAAAACTCATTACAATGGCAACAGCAGAAGAAATTGAAAAATTGCTTAACTCAGCTCTTGTTCCAATTAAAGAACATAATAGCATCATCAGCAGTAAATTTGAAAAACTTCAAAACTCAATAGATATTTTTCGTGCTTCCCAAAATAAAATGGAAGAAAAAATTAATCAGTTAGAGACGGCACTAGCTATGAAAGAGAAGACTTTAGAAAAGCTGGAAATGAAAATGAGAGAGAAAAACGTAATATTATATGGCGTAAAAGAAGACAATAACAAAAATCTAGAACATGATATCTTACAAATATTTCGGCAGGTAATGAAAGTAGATCACATTACAAACAATAATATAGAAGCTATAAGGAGATTAGGAAAACCTAAAGAAAATGGCACTCCTAGACCAGTGTTAATAGAACTCTCTTCCAAAAAATTAAAAAGTGAACTGTTTCGTGGTGCGAGACACCTGAAAGAAACCAAAATCTATATTGAACATGACTATCCGCAAAATATTGCTAATGAAAGAAAATTATTAAAGCCACATCTTACTAAGGTAAAAAGTAAAGGGTTCAAAGCTTATTTGCGTAATGACAAATTAGTGGTGAATGGAAAAGAATATTCACTACAAGAGTTAAAGGATACAGAATTATTTAAGTATAGCGACTCAAATGATGGTCCAGGTAATAATAAAGATGTTCCCGCACTTGGAGAAAATGAAAATTTTCATGCAAATCAAAATGAAATTGCTAAAAATAATAGAGTTGAACAATCCCCTAAATTATGCTCAAATAACAAAACTGATAATAAAAAGGATAAAATAAAGGGACCACTAGACAATCATATAAAAACAAGAGCTAGAACGCAATCAGTATCAAAAAACTCACAAACAAAAAACTAATAATCCCTCCAAATATATGTAAGATTGCATTTTGGAATATACAAGGCCTAAAAAACATTTATAATTTGAATAAAGAAGAAGAGAATTACCTGTCAATGTATGAAATAATCTGTATTTCAGAAACTTGGGCTAACTTTCAAGTTACCGAGACACCTTCCTTTCTACAAAATTACAATATTATTCAACAACAAGCTACCAAAGTAGCTAAATCAGGAAGAGCTATCGGCGGACTAATAATATTTCTCAAAAAAACAATAGAAAATATAAAAATCATTGAACAAGAACCCCACTGGATATTTTTAGAAATAAATACAGCTATAGAAAATATTATACTCGCCTCTTGTTATTTCTCATCTTCCTTTGACTATACAACACTCCTGGAAATTTTCAGTTTAACTTTGCAACATACAAAAGAAATTTACCCACAGCATGCCTATATTATAGGAGGAGATTTTAACGCTAGAATTGGAGATCTAAACCAGGGTGATGAAGAAATATTTATCAACACTCAATTTGCACCTCATCGCACAACATTAGACTGCACTATCAACAAAAAGGGTCGTGATTTTACCGAAATCATGGAATATGAAAACTTATACATTCTCAATGGACGAAGTATTGATGATTCGCCAGCAACCTATACATTTCTTGGAGGAAGAGGAAAAAGTATTATAGATTTTATTTGGGCAGACTTAAACTCTCTCCACCTAATAGCTAATTTAAAAATTTGTAATGATATTCTCATATCTGACCATTTAATTTGTGAACTATCTTTAACAGACATATTCGCCAAGCATAGTCCAATAATAAATAACGATCTAAGTCACATAAAGCTAACAAAAACTGTTTGGGATGATACAAAATCTTACCAATACTGGTGTGAAATAGAACAACATATAGAAAACAATAATCTCTCCCATACATATGAAAATCTATTAAATACTATATATCTTGTCTCCGAAAAACTCGAAATACGGAAAGAAATAATCATTAAGAACACAAACAAGGTAATATTCAATAAACCATGGTACACAAAAGAATGTAAAAATCTTAAAAAACTAATGAGAAATAACTTAAGGAAATGTAAAAAGTGCAACTTTCAAAAGGAACATTTAGAAGAATTTCTACGTTCTAAGAAGGACTACAAAAATTAAATTGCAACCGAAAAAAGAAATTATAATCATGAAATACATAATAAGCTAGAGAATGTAAAGAATCAAGCTGAATTCTGGAAAATAATGAAATCCCTTTCTCCAAGGAAAACCCAAACTAATCAAATAGCTTTGGAAGAGTGGCTTATTTACTTTAAACAATGGTACGGCGAAAAAATATATTATGATCTCACATTCATAGATGTAAAACACCCGTATTTAGATGGCGAAATTACTATGTATGACATAAATTTTGCGCTATCAAAACTAAAACCAAACAAATCTCCAGGTTTCGATGGCATCATTAATAAACAACTCCAATACTTACCACCAAATGGAAAAATACATCTCAAAAACATGCTCAATAATTATTTCGAAAATGAAACACTTCCGAAAGAACTGACAAGGATAAAATTATGTATGTTACATAAAAAAGGAGATCTACAGTGCCCCACCAATTACAGGGGTTTAGCTCTTTTGAATACAATTACAAAGCTACTAACATTCATAATAAATAACCGCTTACAACTATGGTCAGAGAGTAATAAAATTCTTCCTGAATCCCAATCCGGATTCCGCAAAAAATAGATCTTGCGTAGATAACTTGTTTGTTTTCACAACAATTGTGCAGTCAAGGATGTTAACACACAAAACTGGCACATATGCTATATTCTTTGATTTTCGGAAGGCGTTTGACTCAGTACCTCATGAAAAACTGTGGCAAAAAATATTTCATCTTGGAGTGAGTGGAAAAGTTACTAGGTTCCTGAAAAATATCTATAATCAAGCTACTATGAAAATAGCTGTTAACAATGTTTTAACTGAAAACATAGATGTTACCAAAGGAGTTCTCCAGGGAGAATGTACTAGTCCCATTTTATTTGCACTGTATACTGCGGAACTGGAAAAAACTTTCAGAGATCAAAAATTGGAAGGAATATTCGTAAACCATAATACCGATATTTTATCCTTACAATATGCGGATGATTTAGTCATTTTTGCCACGTCGCATTTAGATATCCAACGTAAACTTACAACTATGGAAAAATACTGCAATTCTTTAGATCTTGAAATAAATCCCAGTAAAACGAAAATTTTGCATTTTCACCAAGGCCGCCCTGTAGCAAATAATAAATTTTACACTTGCCAAGGACATGAAATAAACACTACAAACTCATACACTTACCTAGGCGTTACTTTTAGTCCATCGGGTTTATTTAACAACAACGTGGATTTGCAGTTAAAAAAAGCAAACCGAGCTACAGGCGGAATCAAGAATGTGCTACTGAAGACTAAATCATTCAACTGGGAGACGATCACAACACTCTTTGAAACCACAATACTTTCCAGTGCTTTATACGCAAGTGAAATATGGGCTGTAAACTAATTTGAAGCATTGGAAAAAGTACAATCAAAATATTTTAAAACAATCTTGGGCTGGCAGAAAACTACTCCCAACTATGTCATCAGGAAAGAAACTGGTCAAAATAAATTAGAACTAAAAATCGTCAAAAAGATATTAACCTGGTGGTATAAAATCCTGATAATGCCAGACTACAGATTTGTAAAAATATGCTACAATGCCTTAATTAAAGTTGGAGAAAAACCAAATATCTCTGTAGAAAGACAGAAAAGATTTAATTGGACTAAAAACATCGAAACTATTCTAAATAAAACAAACTTTTACGAAATTTGGAGTCAACAAAATTCCATACTGCTCAAACAACAAATTCCTAATATCCTATTATACTATAATTATCTCCTTATGACCACAGACACCCATAGAATAGCTAATTCCTCGTACAATCCCTACTTCAAACAGTATTACTACTCAAACTCTTTTCTTTCCTTGAACATCCCATATAAATTTGCTCGCTTAATAGGCCAAATCCGTACATCAAGTTCCAGTAATTTACATATTTACCACAATGGTTTTCTGTACAGATTCTGTCAAGCAGAAATATGCACTCTATGCAATACATATGAACAAGACGATCTTCAACACCTGTTATTCGTCTGCCCGTTAATGTGTGCACCAAGGGAAGAATACCTCAAGAAATACATCGCCAACGTTCCACCACAGAACCGTACACAAGCCTTGCTATCCGAGCTCGATGAAAGGAAAATCCAAGACATTTACAATTTTGTCAACACTTCTTTGAAGATAAGATCCTTTATATATAACGAATGAAATGTATGTTGTAATAGTATCACTTTTATTATCATGTGTGTTCCCAATAACTAATATAACTAACTTAAAATTGTCTTTATATTTTGAAACTATATTTGTTACCAATCACTTGTATTGATATTTATCATAAACAAATATATGATTATTATTATTATTATTATTATTATTACTGGTTATGTACTACTCGTATTATCATGTTCAATATCATGGCTTAAATTTCTGACGGACATTTTTACTTACTACAAAAAAAAACTGTTTTCTCGTGTTATACGACTATATGTCAAGGATTGCTTGAGACAGCCAGTAGGTATACAGATATTTGACAAAAAATTAATAATAATATAGAAGTTGTTTCTTGCGTACTTGTATATGTGCAAATTGTTTTATGTTTAGACATGCTCTTATTGAATAATAAAGAAGTTTATACGTCATAGACTTATATGAATATATTATTTGTATCTCTAAAAACATTCTTTGCTTTATGCATACAGCCAGATAAAATATACGGCGAGAGGTTATGTGCTGGCCACATCAGATTTTTTATGTTTGTTATGAACAACTGACAAGCTTATTATTCAGTCGAGTGATTCAAGAACACAAAACATACATATAAATGAAGTCTGCTCTCCTGCCCCCTAGAGAATAATTCCAGTGACGCCTCTGAACAGCGCACAAATGTAGACAGGAACTAAAATTAAAAAAGTTTGACGTAATACAAGTCCCGGGCAATACAGAACGAAGCAATTGCATTGTGTAAACAGGTCTTTACTTTGCTTTTTACGGTTATATTAGTGACGTCTGCAGCAAGTAAAGTTAACACTAGGGAAATTTCATTCGCTGCGGTTGGCACTAATTGTCGCGGTTTATGCTCGTCATTGTGGAATTGGCAATTTCCGGAATCTGGGGAATTTTTCCTCACTGTTTTATACTGGCAAATTTGCAAGAAATTATTTGCCAATTGGATTGAGGAATCTTCCCAAGAATAATCTTACCGTTATTTTATTATCATATGTAATACAACAAGTGATATGATTATCATCGATGATATTCTGGAATGTGCTACTTCGGTTTCACGAGCATTATATTCGATTATTAATCATATCACGAGCTTATATTTAATGAGAGAATATAATGTATTTTTGTAACCTAACCTAACTTTTGATATACATATTCATATTGTATTAAAACATGGTTGGTACTTATGAGTTTTATTTAATATTTCGGAGTTTGAATTATTGTTATTATTTATTTTTATACTCAAAATTAACTGTCAATGTCATAAATAAAGAAAACAAATTGAGGGATCTTCCCAAGAATAATCTTACCGTTATTTTATTTTCCACCAATTTATCACTTTCCTTCTATCATGGTAAACGTGGTAGATTGGATTCGTAGATCAATCTTTACTGAACCCCAGCGTTTGCAGCATGCCAAAAATAGAAAAATAGCCATACATGATATGTAAGTGTAAAGTGACACTTTATTTTGTGAGAAGAAAGTTTGGAACTCGACGCGAAGCGGAGTGGTCCAAACCTTCGAACAAAATAGAAGCACTTTTAACGCGTATATCACACCATATTTTATCTACAAACACTATTTTATCATTGAAATTCACATTTCTAATAGTATGTGAAAAATGTCGATTTGCTGTTCCATTCGGTAACTAATTCACTTTTAACATTATTGTCATAAGTAACATCTGTCACTTTTAACACCGGTGTCATAAAATTACATTCTTAAGTCTAAAAACTAAGATTAAAAAGCCTACTTTTAATAATATTGTTAGATAAAGAAAATTTGCATAACTAATTAACTATCGAGATGAAAACATGCTAGGTCATCTACTTCAACAATAATATAAGTATACCGTATACGTATTTGGCACTTGATACTAAGTGAACAGTAAAAGTTCATTGTGTACTAAACTTAATATCGAATCTAGTCAGTAACTTTAATAAAATAAAATAATTTGATACATTATGCATTTAATTTGAAAAGGGTTATCAGCAATAACACGGTTTTAAATATTATCTCGTTTCGAGTGTCATTGAATTTATTTGAAATAAGTAAATTTGTTTTATAGATTAATTTTTTTACGTATGTATATGTTATTATTTTTATAGAATAAAAATTATTCTTTGATTTTTAGATTGTTAATTATTAAGGACTACAAAAAATCTTTTTTGTTTTGATTTATGTAATTTAATTTAAATTGAAGTAAAAGAAATGCTTGTTATTTTAGTGTCCAATAAATCAGACAGAAATGTTTTGGATATTACTATGCATTATGACTTTCTTATTAGTTGTACATATATGAAATACAATTTCGATGGAAATTTCGTAGCTTAAACCGATATCCAGGAGCCAGGACTTATAAATCTTCCTTACCTAGGATCGGTTTATTTTCATTATTATTTTAAATGTAAGTATCCTGATTATTTATTTTCTAAAACTAGAACGTTCGGCATAAAACGACAAAACATTCCTTTATTATGTATAAAAAAAATCTTTAAAATAAACAACAATGTGTCTTGTAAACCCTCCTAGATTTCATTACTCTAGTTTCGTTTTCTTTTCTCAGTAGACAATAGAGTGAGTTCAAGGATTCACACAAAAAAATCTGTTGTGGCTAGCACAATACCTCTCGCCATTTTCATTTTATGTTAAATAGGGCGCGAGAAGCCATGTGACGTTGTTGTCCTTGGCAAGCAGATATGGGGGCCCGTGTCAGAATGACAGCTAGTAATAATGTACATAAGTGTCAAATATCATCATTTTTCATTCAAAACATCATGATTTTCTAAATCTATGTGGATTATTTTCCTCGGCAAGTATATACCATATTACTGATATGACAAATACACAACATGATATCAAAATATTTCGAAATTTTGAATGAAAAATTATGACATATGACAATTGTGAAATCTATGTAAATAACTACTAGCTGTCATTCTGAGACGGACCGACATATTTGCTTGCCAAAGGCAACAAAGTCACATGACTGCTCGTGCCCTATACGTAACGAATTTAACATTTATGTACACACAAATAATTGAAATTGTATCTCTTATTTCGGTGTAAGAGGAATTTTGTCCTACACTTCTAATATGTTGAAAATTCTTTAAATTTATTGATGGTATTACTTAAGGATATATGTAATATTAATATACCTATCATTTTAAATACATATTTAATTAATAATACAATAAGCTATATTAAATGTACTCGTACCACCCAGAAAAAACTTTCAGTAATATCAGAAAAACTTCTGATTTTTGACACTGACATTTTGCATTTATCTGTCATTTACAAACATTTAAATATCTCAACTGGTTTCCGTGGAGTTGTTTGGGTAACAAGATTTATTACAACAGATTATTCTATATCTCTAAACCTATAAGAGATATAATAAAAATATTAAATGAGCCAGATTGAGAATTTAATTATATTTATTATTTGTAGTAACAAAATTTTAAATAATATTTAGAATATTTTTTTTTAGAAACTACCACTTCCGATTGTCCAGAACCTATTAAGCTTTTCCCATTACTGTTAGATTGACGAATCCGTAGTTACTCATGTCTTTAGTCTTATAGAATTTGAGAAATCGTACCTCCAACTTCCACACACACACACCAGACGTAAAAATGTTAAAATCGTATTGTAGGGATTTTAAGACGTGCTTATTCACTAACATCTGGATTTGTGATTTTTTCTTAGCGAGAGGTAAAATTATTAATAGTGTGGACACTACTCAGTGTACCATCAAGTCTGCGATATTTTTAGTGTGAATAATAACACGGCAATTTATTTTAATACACACACACACACACACACACACAGGCAAAATTAGGGGAACGCCAAGAAAAGCTATGTATTTCAAATTTCATATTTGTGTTGGTAATTCTACATCTACAACAAATAACAAAAAACGATATAACATCTAAATATAGCCACCTTCTAAAGATTGATTATCATATAGCGAGGTGTTAAATATTGCTCGGTCTTTGGTTATATTAAATATAAGTGTTTAATTCGTGTTCACTATTGATCAAGGGTTAACAATCATTTCCGATTTTGTTGTCGTTTCAATTTCAATTATTTAGAATAGAAAAATATTTTTTTAAGAAAGAAAAAAAAAGACCAAGCAGGAAATGATAATCAATCTTTACTATTTGGTTATATTTAGGTGCTATGTCGTCATTTGTTATTTGTTGTAGATGTAGAATTACCGACACAAATATGAAAGACAGATGGTTCACACTTTTTGAAATACATAACCTAATTTTGCCAATGAATCTAGTTATGAGTAAGACTTTCACATTTTTGAATTAGTGAAAATATCATTTTGTCTGTTTTAGAATTAGAATGACAAATTCTAACACTCTTATTAATGCTAGAAGGGGCTTCATTCTTAAACGATTTTGGTGTCATTTCTCATCACTCTTTAGTAACTGGCTGTACTTAGGTGTTTTATCGTCTTTTTTACCTCTCGCTAAGAGAGGTATTGCATTCATGCTAAAAATCGCATATCCAGATTTTATTGAATAAGCACGTTTTAAGGTCCTTACAATCCGATTTTAACATTTTTACGATGATGTCTGTGTGTGTGTGTGTGTGTGTGTGTGGATGTGTGTGTGTGTGTGTGTGTGTGTGTGTGGGATGTTGGAAGGACGGTTACTCAAAAACTATAAGACTTAAAATTTGTTTAACAACGTATTTCCCAATCGGACATTCCCGGGAAGATCTGAAAAGGTTTTGGTAACAATTGGACAACCGGAAGTAGAAGATTCTTGAAAAAAAATCTTATAAATATTATTTTTTGAAAATTTTACGTGGTAATATTATAGAAAATTAAATTCTCTATCTGATACATTTAAATATTTTATTATATATTCTATAGATTTAGAGATAAAATAAATATAATATATAAAATAATCTGTTGTAATAAATCTTACAGCCGAAAGAATGCCATGGATTTAAATTGTCAAAAAATGTCAGTGTCAGAAATCCGGAGACATTACTGAAGATTTTTTCTGGGAAGTATATACATTATATTATTTCTTATTGCATTAATAGTTTAATATTTAATATTATAGGTATATTACACATACCCTTCATATATGCTGTTACTTCCGACAATGAATTGGAAACATCACGAAAAATTTCTTCATAGAATGAATTTAAATTTAAAAAATCTAAATATATGGAATAGATATAAGTAGAATTTTTGGTGTAGAGTGTAAGTATACAAGAAATGTTAAATACATTAAGGCGCGAGTAGTTATGTGACTTTTTGGCCTTGACAAGCAGATATGGGGGCCAATGTCAGAATTATAGCTAGTAATTATGTATATAGATGTCATATATCATAATTTCTCATTCTAAATTTAGTGATTTTCCAATTTCATGTGATTTATTTTCCTCGACAAGTCAATTCCACACTCCTGGTGACAAATTAACTACGTGAATTTAGAAAATCCTGAAATTTTTAATGAAAAATTCTGACATTTATGTACATAATTACTAATTATCATTCTGAAACGGGCCCGCACATCTGCTTGTCAAGACCAACAATGTAACATGACTGTTCGCGCCCTATACTTAACCAAAAAAAGGAAGTGGCGAGAGGTATTGCGCTGGCCACAACAGATTTTTATTTGTTGTAGATATAGAATTTGTTAGGTAGGTATATTCCAATTTGCCGCGCTCCGCTACAACGCAAGTAGTTCCACGCCACCATGGATGGGGGAGCCACCATACGGCGATCTCGCATTCGCATACCAAATGTTTTCATGTTGTGTAATATAATATATAAACAAGAATGTAATGTCGCCATCTTGTATGTTACAAAATACACATGTGCTTTACTGAATAAAACCCTGTGTTTTAACAAATAGTTTATCGTTTTATAGAGTTATTTTATCCCGAATCCAAACAGGTTATGGGGCCCAGGTTCGCGAGCTTAATTAAAATAACGTGAACTGTAAAACAAGTGTGTCAAAATCACCCATAGGACATTTAGCGTTTTTGTGTGTCGCAAATAGTGAAAAAGAAACACGAACTTAGACAACAAATAACGAAATGGCATCTACGATTTCTACTAGAATCGAAATATTAACACGGGACAATTATAACACGTGGAAAATATAAGTTGAAGCACTTCTAATACAGAATGACGCATGGGGCTACGTCAGTGGCGATATTTCAGAACCAAAGGTCAATGGAGAAGGAGCAGCACTCATCGCTTCGGAGTCCACTCACAAAGCATGATTGACCGGAGATCGCAAAGCTAAGTCTGACTTAATATTATCTATTAGTCCTACTGAACTGAAACAAATACGTGGTTGCAGCACATCGAAAACAGTTTGGGGAAAACTCGAATCTGTTTTCGCATCAAAGGGTCCCGCCCAAAAAGCAACATTGCTAAAAATTTTGATGGTCGAAAACAATGACGTTAGAGAGCATTTGTCCTAATTCTTCGACACCATAGACAAACTACAATCCATGGAAGTTTATATTAACGGCGATCTTCTCACTATCATGTTGCTCTACAGCCTGCCAAACAGTTTCGAGAACTTCAGGGTTGCTGTAGAGTCCAGAGATAATCTTCCCGACGCCGAATCGCTACAAGTTAAAATCGTGGAGGAAGACAACGCCAGAAAATCGCAGAAAGCTGGCACACATGTTTCCAGTGCGATGTATGTTAAGCATCAAAACAACTTCCGATATGCGGAAACATGTCACAAAAACACGTCAGCGAGATGGAAATTAAACATACAGTCCGAAATGTAAATGCGGATATTGCAAGAAATCAGCCCACAAAGCAGCTGATTGTTTCATGAAAAAGAAGAATTTCAACCAAAATGTATGTTGAAGAAAGCTACTACGCCAACGAAGCAGCGAATTCATGAACATTAACGACAAATAACTTCGGGGGAAACAGATGGTGCTTAGACAGCGGATGCACATCTCACCTATGTAGAAACGAAGAACTGTTCATAAACAATAAGGAAACGCAAAGCGGATTGAAACTAGCTTGTGGGTCCACAATTCCAGTAAAATCCAAAGGTGATGTGCGAATAGAAGCTACAGATGGTCACGTGAGTAAATCAATAAAACTCGAGAACACTCTACTTGTTCCAAAATTATATACAAATCTCATGTCTGTGGCTAAGATTGTAGACAAGGAACACGAAGTATTGTTTACCAAAAACCGCGGCACAGCCAAAGACGCGCAAGGTACAATCAAACTAATGGCTGAACGAGAAGGAGACTTATTCATTCTAAATGGAGAAGTCCAACAAACCTGCGCTCTCGCAGACGACACTCGTAACGAAGTAGACATTTGTCACGAACGTCTTGGGCATATTAACCACAAAGACTTGTTGAGAATGAAAAACAAACAATTTGTAGATGGTATGAAATTTAAAGAAAATAGGAAACTAGAACCTGTAAAACTTGCGCAGCGGAAAAAATGACGAGAACTCCATTTCCCACCCGTACTCAGAATGCAACCGGCATCCTCGACGTGGTTCACAGCGATATTTGCGGCCCAATGAGGACATAATCAAAAAGTGGTGCCCGATATTTCATCACATTCACCGAAGAATACAGTCGATGGTGTGAAGTCTACTTCCTGCGAAGCAAGAATGAGGCTGTCGCAAAATTTGCCGAGTATAAGCAATTTTCAGAAACAAACAGGTCGAAAAATAAAGGCTCTACAATTCAACAACGGCACGGAATATTGCAACGACGAAATGGATCGCCTACTAAAAAATTCCGGTATTCGTCGCAGATTAACCGTACCTCACACCCCTCAACAGAATGGAATTTCTGAGAGGAAAAACCGTACCCTTGTAGGGCTTCTACAAGGGCACGCTGTATGATGATCCAGTCGGGTCTCCCACCTTCCTTCTGGGCCGAAGCGATACTTGATGTCTGTGTCTGCGTTTGTTTGGACGTGTGCAATCAGATATCGTATCAAGAAGCGTTATATTACTAACTTTTCCGGATTATGTGATACCAACTATGAAATTTCAACACAACGTACTACTTGTTCACTGACATTATATATCAAATTTTGTATTTTATATTATATACTTGTCTTTATAAAGGTGTAATATTTATTAACAATTTTTTTATTTATTACAATACAAAAATACGCCATGCTGGAAATGAAAGTAACTTATATCGAAGTTAAAACGTGCTTAATCATTAAAATCTGGATATGCAATTATTAGCATGAACCCAATACCTCTCTTAGCGAGAGGTAAAAAGGGATGTTACTTTACATGTCAGCCAGAAATGCACTGCTTCTTTCATCTCGTCATTGATGTTCGTCCACTTTTTAACAAATCTACTGTCTTCTATACTAACGTGGTTGTCACCAAGGGGTGTGGAATTTACGTATCTAGGAAAATAAACCATATGGAATTGGAAAATCAGGAAATTTAGAATGAAAGATTATGATATTTGACATCTATGTACATAATTACTACATATCATTCTGACACGGGCCCCCATATCTGCTTGTCAAGGCCAACAAAGTCACATGTCTGCTCGCGCCCTAATGTATTTAACATTTCTTGTATACCTATACTCTACACCAAAAATTCTACTTATATCTATTGTTTATATTTAGATTTTTTAAATTTCAATTTATTCTCTGAAGAAATTTTGTCCTATTCTTCTAATTTTTCAAGATGTTTCCAATTCATTGTCGGGATTAACAGTATATGTAATATACCTATAATATTAAATATTTAACTATTAATACATTAAGAAATAATATATGCACGTACTTTCCAGAAAAAGTCTTCAGTAATATGTCCGGATTTCTGACACTAACATGTATCTGTCAGTTACAAATATTTTAAATGCTTAATTAGTTTCCATGGCATTATTACGGCTGCAAGATTTATTACAACAGATTGTTTTATATATTATATTTTTGTATCTCTAAATTTATACAATATATAATAAAATATTTAAATGTATGAAATAGAGAATTTAATTTTCTTTGATATTACCAAGAAAAAAATTCAAAAAATAATATTTAGAAGATTTTTTCTTAAGAATTTGCTACTTCCGGTAGTCCAATCTGCTCTTGCCATTAATGTCCGATTAGGCAATATGTAGTTAAACAAATATTAAGTCATATTTTTTGAGTAATCGTCCTTCCAACGTCCCACATACATGTCCACACACACACACACATAGAGAGACATCATCGTAAAAATGTAAAATCGGATTATAGGGTCCCTACAATCCTAATACGTGCTTAATCATTAAAATCTGGATATGCGATTTTTAGCATGAATCCAATATAGTTTGGTTCACAATAGATGACTATTCAAAGTTATTTATTAACCGTCTGTTATAATATTACTTGCAGATAACTTCACTGCTTTTGTATACATAGACGTGCAACAGGAAATATTTATGGATACATTTTAACTGAAAAAATAAGTGTAATTTATTTGAAAATATGTTTCTTTTTGAATAATGCCTTTCCTCAAAAATTTATACTTTTCACCTATGTTTTCAAAATACAAAAACCTAGACTTGACATACACCATTGAATAATAATTTGATTTAAATGTCAACGTGACTGTGTAAATATTAGCACAGAGACCAGTGTAGTAGATAATTAGATATCTGTAACTCTACGACATACGTCATTATTATTTGTAATGTGTTGGAAAGTAATGTCACCATTTACGTATATCTGGCACACAACATAAACTACACAGGCATACGTCAAATAATCTTTCTCTTTCTAACATAAAATGTTGCTAAGCTACTGCTGTATAAAGTGCTGTGTATTCTTTCTTCGAACAAGTGACCTTGAATAGTCATCTTTCGTGAACCAAAGTATACCTCTCTTAGCCAGAGGTAAAAAAGTCAGACTTCTATTGCGACCGGCACCATGACTCTAAATATTTACTTGAAAAAGTTTCTTCCAAACGTGTGTTCCCTTTTGTTACCAATAACTAGATGTTTATTGTGTTTTACTCTCATATCTATGCAAAATCTATTATGCATTGGTAGGAAACCAAAATCAATTTAATGGTCTATCTAATTGCCTAAAATTAAGCCCGATAGAGACTTACTGAACAATTGTGAAGCGGAAATTAAAAAAATCTGATGTGGCCAGCACAATACCTTCCATCAATCCTGTGTATTATGTACACTGACATCTTCTTCTTCTTCTTTAGCTTTTCCCATTCGTTAGGGGTCGCTATTTTTTATTTTCTTCTTCCATTCATTTCTGTTTTGCGGGTCATCCTCACGTCAAAATTTTTCATTCAAAATTTCATTTTTTGTTATTTTATGATTCCTTTTCTCGGCAACTGAATTTCACACCCCTGATAATAAATAAACCACATTAAATAAGAAAATCATGAAATTTTGAATGAAAAATTATGACATTTGTCAGTTATGGATGTAATTATTAGCTGTCATTTTGACACGAGTCCACATTCGTATCTGCTTGCCATAGTCAGTAAAGTCACGTCACTGCACGCGCCCTACACATAAAAGATCCTATATTTCCAGTTAAATTATTTAATAAAACTATGCGAATTGCACTTGACACTAACATCTTCTTCTTCTTTAATTTTTCCCATTTGTTAGGGGATCGCTATTTTTTATTTTCTTTTTCTACTAATTTTTGTTTTGCGTGTCGTCCTCATTCAGTTCCTTTTCTCTTCTTTCATCTTATATTTGGTCTTTCTATGTTTCTTCCACCTTCTGTTATAAGCTATTCATTCTTCCAATATACTCATCTCTCCTCACGACATGTTCAAACCAATGTAATCTTCTCTCTTATATCTTTCTAGAAACGTTCAACACTACCGTTATTTCCCTTACTCTCTCATACATTTACTATTTATTGATACTGACATCTGTCAATTTGAATTACCTGAATATATTAGCAGTTTCCATGGTTAAGTTAGCATAGCTGGCTGAATTATAAAATTGATTATCTTTATAATTCTTTAACTCTACAGGGTGGAAACGAACTGTATGTCATAAATTTAAGGGTGAGTAGTATGACATGTGTAGATTACGAAACTGAAAGATTTTTTTAAAAATTCGAAAAACGAAAATTCGACTTTTCTTAAGGAAACTTTTTTTTACTGCTGTTTTAATTCATATTTCATTAGAAATATGGTTATCAAAAATACATTCAAAATTAGATGTATAAGGTATTATTCTTAATAATTAAATTAAATAGCATTTTTAACGAAAATAATTGTGTAATAGATAAAATAATGCAAATGCATTGCCAGTGGTCCAGTGGTACCCAAAATGTTGGTTTCATGAAAACTAGCCTTAAATATGCGAATTTTAAAAAAATTCTTTCTGTTTCGTAATCTACATATGTCATACTACTCACCCTTAAATTTATGACATTAAGTTCGTTTCCATCCTGTATATCTGTTGAATATGAAATATAAAATGCAATCAAATCGTATAGAGAATAATATATTCTTTAAATTATAATAACATTTAACTGAGTTTTTCAAGAAAAACTGTTAAATTCTTCAAATGAGTGTACTTCCGGTTGACCAATTATAACCAAAATCCAATCAAGTCTGCATATGGTTGTAAGGAAGAGGAATATGCAAGAATTGTAATTTGTGGAATTCTAGTATTGGAGATATCGTGCACAAAACGGCGGTCCAAACACACACACACACACACACACACACACACACACGCACGCACACACGAACACACACACACACACACATACAGACATCATCGTAAAAATAGTAAAATCGTATTGTAAAGACCCTAAAACGTGATTATTCAATAAAACTCACCACCGAATTTTTTGACCAAAGACAATACCTTCCATACCTATAAGTGACGGAAGGTAAAAAAGCTATTAGCTTGGCCAGAGAACTTCTAGACAACAAGAAAAGATAGAATTCTGCAATGAAACAAGTTCTAGAATTCACTATACAATTTTTTTATGGTTAAAATTGAATGTAGGGTCCGATTATTAAAAAAAAAAACAAATAAGCTTGATTCAGTAGATATTAGGTTTAACCTGTTCTAACTTCAAATTGATAAATACATTTTTTGTAATAGATACAGTGATTTTTGTTTTTTGGTATCCCAATTATTGTTCAGAATCTTTAGTTTACGTTTACTTCTTTTTTCTTTTATTTTGCTCAAATCTGGTTGGTTACTGTCTTTTGAACTTAAATCAACTTGTACATTTTGTGTGTAATCTTTATTTTTAAATACCTAATAAAGAACAGTGTTTTTTAAGAATATTTTTTCTTTTCTTGCGGTTCTGTATTTACATATGGGCTAATCAACATCAGTTATGTTTTGTAGAGTTTTAGAAAAATCTTTCTAATTCTTCAGACAATACTTTACTCCGTTTAAAAAAATAGCGCTTATTGGTGTCAATTTTTGTGTACTGTCTTTTTTATTTACATACTAGCTTGTTCTTGATTCACTGAGAAAATATTTTAAATTACCATTTTTAACTTCCGGCACTTATAGGTAAGGAAGGTATTGTCTGGTCAAAAAATTCGATGGTGAGTTTTTGATGAATCTAGAATCCGAATTTACTATTTTCCGATGATGTATGTACATGTGTGTGTATGTATGTATGTATGTGTGTGTGTGTGTGTGAGCGCGTGTTTGTGTTTGTGTATGTGTGTACGTGCGTGTCTGAGTGTGTGTGTGTGTGCGCGTGAGTGTTTTTGTGTGTATGTGCGTGTGTGTGTTTGTGTGTGTATGTGCGTGCGTGTCTGAGTGTGTGTGTGTGTGAATAACTCGTTAACTCTAGGATTAAAATTCCAAAAATTATATTTCTTTCGTATTCTTCATCTATACGTCCATATGGAGAGCTAATTAGATTTTGGTTATAATTAGTCAACCGGAAGTACTGTTAATTAAAGTTTTTAACAGTTTTTCTTCAAAAAATGCGGTGCATATTTTAACAATTTACTTTATTGTAAATATTAAAGATTATTTTAAACTCTATATGGTTTGATTATTTTTTTTATTTTTATGTTCAATGCATATGAAGAAAATTATAAAGAAATTAAATTTCATAAATCAGCCAGCTATTTATTTATTTATTTATTTACCATTTTGTGGGAAACCAACAGTATAAAACCAATAATAGGTTTCCGCATTTATATAAAAGAATTACAAAGGAAACAATAAATTTAAATAGAATGCATATAAATAAAACATATGACAAAGATAAAACCGAAATATTATGACATATTTTGGTTTAGTTCATCAATCAGTAGAGTACGGATTTTTGAAGATGTTATCGTGAAAATATCGACATCTTGAAAGTAAGTGTTGTAGTAATACATCGCTCTATTGATTGGTGAGTTTTTGTAACAATTTGTTTTACAACGTGGTAAAATAAACAGTTGTTGAAGCCTTGTGACTTTCGCAGGAATGTATAAATTGATATAATGTAAAAATTGTTGACAATCTATAGTATTATTTATAGTTTTGTACAAAATTATTATATCATTAACTATTCTGCGTTTTTCTAATGCTAATACTATAACTATGAAAACTACTATGTTCAGATAATTCTAACTGACAGATGACAGTGTAAAGTGTAATGTAAATAGCTTGTTCCTGAAATAATTTTACTGTATATTTAAAAAAATTGAAAGAAAATTTATGTATGGAATGTGTACAAAATACACAGAAATGACGAAATGTATTGTATTGGTCACATCAGATTTTTTATAGTAACTTTAGATTTTAAAAAAGACTAGATAAATTTTATAAAGATGTTAATACAGGTATCCGAAGATTGTTGAAATGGTTATCCTATGACGATATTTTCAGAAGAATAAACGACTAAATTGAATGGAGTTATCCCAAATAAAAAAAAGTATTGATTTTTTCATAAACCAGAAATTTATCCGATATTATGCATACTCCTACTCATAAAATAATTTAAAACATTAGCGGGACTGACTCTGTGACGTCATAGTTTTATACATACATATAAAATAGACCATTTCAGAAATTTCAGCGAACTCTACATTTAACATTATACATTATAAGCAACCTATGCATGTAGTTTTGGAACTACACAGTTGTTAAAATTAATTTGAGTATAAGGTAAAATTTAAATTCTTATGTTACAAATAAAAACTTATTTTAGTATGTGGAAAGGTGAAGTATATTTATCAATCAATTATAAAATATTGTATTACTATAAATTCATAAATTATAATCTCTTTTTATTTTTCAAATCCGACAAAATATTCTTAGTGGGATTCGAACCCAGAACCCCGAGCGCACTCATGACTGAGGAGCGTTGCTCTAACCATTGAGCCACCGGAGCCGACTGTATAAAAAAAATAAAAGTACTTAAAATGTTAATATCTTTATTTAAACATGTATACATTACATGTGAAATTCAATATAAATATTTCATTCTCAGTAGCACCAACGTATGTTGCGAAAATAAACTACAATTATTTTATATTCCGTAAAAGGAATAAGTATTGACTTAGAAACAATTGTAAAATTCATTAATAGTATATACGTTTCTAAATACTATTATTTTTTTCTTTCTTTTCTTAAAAATTAATAGCAACCAATAATTTATACGAGTTATATTTTATTGTATAAAGTTGTTTTCAGGTTAATGACGTGCGTCTTCTGCCTATTCATTTTTACTATATTTGATTTCTATTGTCACGGTCTAAATTCTCACTACACGCTTTTTTCTCGAAATGCCAATTTTCTACGATATATTACTTAACTTTCTCAATCTAAATCTAGCTATCCTGTATCGTCTTATTATCTTCTACTCTGTTTATTTTTCGTGTATTTTTAATAGTTATGCCAGCTTATACTAGTATGTTGTCCAATATATTACTTTTTGTTGTTATACTCGTCTGTTTGTTGGTTATGTGCAGTTTAGTGTTCCTATCATGGTTTGTTTATGTAGTATGTATTGTAATTATATTCTGTGACATACCTTGACACTTTATCTTAGCTCTTTTAGTCTCATTTCCGTGTTATTTCCTATTTTTGTATATTATATTCCTTGGCGACACACAAGGTTTCTTTTTTGTTTACGTTTTGTTTGACACGTTTCTAGTTGTTGAGTTGGCCAGTGGCGTACGGTACGTTTTTATTGTAATTCTTCTTTTTATTTTGTTGTTAATTATTTAAACGCCATCTTCATTCGGCAAAACTTCTGGGTTCCAGAAAAAGTTTTCAGCCTCATATTACTTTGGTAATAGTCGTGTTACGGGGTAGACGTGTTTTCTTACTAGAGTACTGGCGCGTGGCCGATTGTTGGCGAGATTTAGTTTGACGAGAGTTAAATATTTGGTTTTGTGACTATTTTATTGTACATTCGTACTTTACAATTCTTATAGTGCCTTCAGCATCTTTTTATTTTACATTATTAAATTCTGTTTCATTAAATTTGCTTTCATTTATCGTACCTCAGTCCTTTTCAGGCAACAACAATCACGGTAGGTAATATAAATATTATATCTCGTTTGTACCGTCCTTTTTGTAATTTTCCTGTGAAAAAATACGTGGTGCCCTTTATCCTTTTTTATAACCATTCCTGTGCTTGCAACCCCGCCCTTCTCTACCGTTCGTGACTCATCAAGTCAAGTTAACGTTTACCATACGTCACACTATGCCAAATAATTCATTTTTTTGCCCGTAGCTCAAAAACAAAATTCATGCGGTGACTATTAAACTTATCTCGAAATGTTGACTAGAATCTGCAAAGGGTTTTGCTTTATCGTTAATATTACCCGAGATAGTTAAAAAAAACATCCAAAATCAAACACCTGTACACCTATAAGATAGACAGATGGTATACCTCATGACGTTATGTCTAGTCTGGTTAGTTATTCTGACGCTGAACCGCCGAGTGCACGAGCATCGGCACTGGCATACCGGGATATACCCAATCAGCCCTATTCATAGTAAAGAAGATAGTCCTGTATCAAAGGCGATCTAAGTAATCCTACGTTAGTACGAACTAAACATTCGATATTCATAGTCAAAGTTCGTACTACTTTCGTCCGGTATTAACTAATACGCCGTTAATACCATGGCCCAACTTGGCCATGGTCTATTTCTCTTACTGAACATGCGCAGTAACATTTTAAATGTCAAAGTTGTGTAAATATGCTACAAACAAACAAATTTTTGTATCCAGGGTCACCTGATCATCAGAGGCGCCATATCATGACAGTAAAGAATAATATATTTCTTTACTCCTCTTATTCGTAAAGAAAAAAATGTCATACAACTTACACAGTAAGGTGATAGAAGTGAACAATAATATATATATATATATATATATATATATATATATATATATATATATATATATATATATATATATATATATATATTCAATGTATTTGCATTTGATCTCTAATTAAGTTTAAGTAAAATAATTTTCCTACCAAATGGTTATTTTTCTAGCATTGTTATATTCAAATAATAATAATAATAATTGTGAAGATATTGATTACAACAATGAATATTTTGGTTAGAACTCAATAATATTGAATATAAGAATGAATCCGACAATGAATTTAGTAGAAAAAAATCCTGCTGAACGGATAATTTTATAACATTTTTACGTTGCAAGTTATAACTATAACATTGTTGATTAGAACAAACGATTAAAAGTATAGTTTAAAATTTATTATGGCATGAAGGCGCTGAAATATAATTTTGCAGGCGCCTTTTACCCACGGAGCGGCTCTGTTTACAAAGAGATATATTTTAGTTTACACTGAATTTGTACGTATATATCAGCTTCGATTTGATATTTTCCACGTGACCGAAGGTCGAGTGGTATTTCCAATAGGCAACACGTTTTTTTGTATTGTCGAGTTGTATATAGGTAGACTATATCATGAATAAAAAATAAATTAAAAAGTAAATAGTAAATTTAACGTAGCCCTGTAGTCTATTTTCTTTTGACAGAAACGTCAAACTGTATGCCACGTAACCTATCTTTTTAAATATAGCTGTAGTAGTATGTAATATTGTATTGAAATGCTCGCATTGCAAGATAAATGTCCGCATTTCAAATAAACTAGCAACAGTTCAGTTTCTAGATTTGTGATCCAAATAATTATTTATTTACTTGTCAAAGTTTTTCTTCAATAATATCTTGCTGTCAAATAATAAATAATAGCGCGTTCAATTATGTTTCGGTGCATTTGGAGCTGTCACTGTCATTTCAGATGTCTACTTAAAGCATACAAAGCACGATTTTTCTCCTCAAAGTCTAACTACAGATTCATTTATATACTCGATACTGTGTTCGAAGGAAAAGTTCATATTTTATGCTCCGTAAATATAATTAAAAATGACTTTGACAGTTCTGAGTACATAAAACAAAATAACCAAACGCACCTGCAAGTGAATATACGAATGCTGGTATAATCGAATATACCAAGGTTCGTATATTCGTTCACCATGGTTACTCAATAATAACCGCTGTAATACGTGGTAACTAAGGAAAATCACACATTCTTATTGGTTTATAACTTAATGAATGATATAGTCGAGTATATCTCGAAAATGTTGCATATCAACAGCATGATTAATAATTTCATTTATTTAAATCATTATTTCATGATATAAACACGAAACTCTGCTCGCAGATGACATTTGTGCCAAAAAGGTGAGGTTAATTCATCGGTAAACTTAGTAGAGGCAGGACTAAATTTAGTCCGGAGTAAGTTCTGACTTAGTTCTAGACTAAAGTTAAACCTTCTCTAAGAATAATTAGAGAAGTTAGTACCGAGATGATTCAAGTTTAATCTGGCTTAAATTTTCTATGAATACGGCTGAATGTCTTTGCGTAACCATCCCTGATCAATGTTCACGCACACAGCCATGATCACACTGACTGAAATACATACAAGAGGGTCGATTCTGTTGACGTTAGTCATATATACACATATATTGTGTCCATGTTGATTAAGCTTTTTTACTCATTTTTCCTTTAAAAATAATACCCTTTTTTTAACACCCTGTATATCGCATAGATGAGGATGAAATGATAAAAGGGTTACATACAAACATCCATACCTTACCCGGGATTCGAACCCGGGACCCTTGGATTGTATGTAGGCTACGTTACTTACCGGGGTAAAAATAAAAATGATTTCTATGACAAAAATGTCACTAATGCAAAATTTCTGGTAGTTATTATAACCGTTTTATTAGGAAGAAATAAAAATGTTAATATTGTTTTTTACCTCTCGCTAAGAGAGGTATTGGATTCATGCTAAAAATCGCATATCCAGATTTTAATGATTAAGCACGTTTTAAGGACCCTACACTCCGTGTGTGTGTGTATGTGTGTGTGTGTGTGTCGGTTGGAAGGACGATTTCTCAAAAACTATAATACTTAATATCTGTATAACTACATATTTCTCAATCGAACGTTACTGAGAAGAGTTGAAAAGGTTTTGGTAATAATTGGACAACCGGAAGTAGCAGATTCTTAAAAAAAACAACTTCTAAATATTATTTCTTTGAAAATACTGTCAATCTGGACAATAAATTGGAAACATTTCGAAAAATTAGAAGAGGACAAAATTACTACAGAATTTAGAATTAAAAAATCTGCATGTAAAGAACAGATGTAAGTAGAATTTTTGGTGTAAGGGCACGTCACTTTGTTGGCCTTGACAAGCAGATATGGGGGCCCGTATCAGAATGATAGCTAGTAATTATGTAGATAAATGTCAAATATCATAATTTTACATTCTAAATTTCGTGATTTTTCAATTCCATGTGGTTTATTTTCCTAAACAAGTAAATTCCACACTTCTGGTGACAAATTAACTACGTTAGTTTAGAAAATTTTGAATTTCTGACATTTGACATCTATGTACCTAATTACTAATTGTCATTCTGACACGGGCCCTTATATCTACTTGTCAAGGCCAACAATGTCGCGCCCTACACTAATGTAACCAAGAACGAAAGTGGCGAGAGGTTTTGTGCTGGCCACAACAGATTTTTTTATGTGTGTGTTTGTGGCAACTCCGAATAAACCCTTTTGATTCATCTACAGTCGAAAATATCTACCTACATACAATTACTGTCTAGGGACACTAAATCGCATTTATTCACAAATATTTTATTACATAACTTCATATTTATAATACGTCATTTATATGCGTGTACATAACTTTCTATATAAAAAATAAAATCGTAGTTTACGATGTATTATGGAGTGTAAATCATTTCTAGATAAATTTCTGATAATGTAATTGAACGAAATAGATTAATAAATCATATTCAGACTTATTTAATATTCCTATTACGTCTATACCAGTTATGTCATATTTGACGAGAACTGTAACTAGGAATTTATTTCCTTTTCTAGGGCAAAAAGAAACTTATTTTATATAGAATTTGTTGGAAGCTTTTATGTATGTCGTTTCATATCATTCTACAATCAAATTATAATCTAAACAGTTATAGTTAATTAACAGACAAATGTCAATATTGAAAATTGATTTTAAATCTTTTTCAGTGTACGTTGAAAGATTATTTATAGAAAACTGGGAGAGTGAAACTACATTTATTTTCAGTAGCGAAACTATAACATTAAGAAAATTACAAATTAAATAAATAATTTACTAACTTAAATATTTTTCTTGGCGTGTCTTAATACAACAAACACGGTGTCTACATTTCCGTACCTACGATTAAAATCAGAAAATAAATACGTATTTTCAAATACACTATTTCATCAAGCTGGGAAGTGAAGTAAACATCCCAATAGTTTGGTATAGGTTAAAAACGGTCATATTACTAACCGCTAGTGAATAAACATTTTTTGTGTATGATAACATCAGATTACTGAACTCCTCGCGTAATCTCTGCAAGATAACGGTCGTTTTGACATTTTCTTTAATCAAACTTTAATAATAATGCAACGATATTCGCTTCTGCTTCTTCTTTCATATTGACGAGACAAACGTGCGGTGGTAGGTAATAAATATAAAATTAAATTGAAATATCCGCTACAAATTATCAATGTTATAAATTTGGAGTTTTATTCCCTTATCTTGGGACATATATCTACATTACAAGAAAAGATATTTTCAATATTTTTAGTGTAACCATATTTCTAAATACAAGTACATATACTAAATGCGTACGTACTTTGGGTATTCAGAAACCACATTGAACTGTATTTGTATTTTCAAAAGCCATTGTAAGTTGCACGATATTTATGCATGAACAAGAATTCGAGTAAACTTTTTGTGAGAAAAGTATTTTTACAGATGATAAATATAATTCTCGGTGAATGTTAAGCAGAATATACTCGCAAGTTTGTAACGTGCTTCGCGCAACGCGATTAATCACATAACGCACCCTAGATATTCTGGTGTGCGGCCACCAGCTTTTATACAGTGGAGACGGGCAGGGTTGAAACCGTATAAGGGTTAAAAAAGGATGAAGGGCGTCACGTAATTTTTCACCTCAAAATTACGAAAAGGACGGTACGATAAATACAGATAAGTTACCTACCGTGGTTGTTGCCTAAAAACGATTTAGGACTTATAAATAAAAAAATCTGATGTGGCCAGCACATAACCTCTCGCCGTATATTTTACCTGGCTGTATGCATAAAGCAAAGAATATTTTTATAAATACAAATAATATATTCATATAAATCTATGACGTATAAACTTCTTTATTATTCAATAATAGCATGTCTCAACATGAAGATATTTTACCATAAATAATGTTACAATAAATTACAAAGTAGAGTTTACCATATATAAATATTAGGCTGGTAACTGCAATTTTCAATTCGAACAACGTTGTTTACTTTCTCTTCATATTCTTCTAGTAAAAACATTAATTTTGGGCGGTCTAAAATGTATATATGGATTGTGCATCTATTCTTACATATCTTCTTTTACATTTTATTTTTTCATACATGTTATATCTAAATAACACTAATTCCCTTTAATAAAGTGACGGATAGTTTGCACTCCGATTATTCTTATATCGATGTGTAATTTTGTCAATATTTACAACTTACTTGAGAAGAATTTGATAGCTTTTTCGCAATTCAAAGTTACTCTAGTCTGTAGTACTGGTGTACATTGTCCCATAATGTTTGAAACAAATTTAAGTCCTTCAACCTAGACTTGTCATCTCCATAATAGTCACAGATCAAGAATTAAGGGATTCTCCAAATACATTTTTCTTTCATTACTCATTATTTCTGACACTGACATTTATCTGTCAGTTACAAATAATTTAAATTTGCAACTATTTTTCATGGCATCCTTTCGGTTGTAAAATTAATTACAACATTATTTTATATATTATATTCCTTTTATCTCTAAATCTATAAAATATGTATAAAAATATTTAAATGTATCAGAAAGAGAATTTATTTTTCTTTAATATTATCAAGAAAAATTTTCAAAAAATAATATTTAGAAGATTTTTTTTCAAGAATCTTCTACTTCCGGTTGTCCAATTGTTACCAAAACCTTTTCAGATCTTCCCATGAATGTCCGATTGGGAAATACGTTGTTAAACAAATTTTAAGTCTTATAGTTTTTGAGTAACCGTCCTTCCAACATCCCACACACACACATCCACACACACACACACACACACACACACACACACACACACACAGACATCATCGTAAAAATGTTAAAATCGGATTGTAGGGACCTTAAAACGTGCTTATTCAATAAAATCTGGATATGCGATTTTTAGCATGAATCCAATACCTCTCTTAGCGAGAGGTAAAAAGGAAATTTAATAAAACAGAATTTAATGAAGGTAAAATTTGTAAAATTGTATAATAAAGTAAGCAAGAATGTAAAATAGTAAATGCACAAGAAATCTATTGTTATACCCGGAGGCCTATAACCCAGTCTCGGGCGCAAGCATTACATCTACGCAGCGTGAAATTGATCAACTTCGTAGCGCGGGCAGGTACATGCCAGTTGGAGCGCACGCACGTTCCAGAGTTACAAGTCCCGACAATGGGCAACAATGCAACCAAATAAAATATCGAAAAATACAACTTTACATAAAACAATACTTACAATGAGCTCAAAATGTACATCCGCAATAATACGAAATATTTACATTCTAAATTGACTATAGGTACCGGGTGATCATTTGAAAACTTCCCACCTTGAATAACTCTTTAATTAATAAAATTATCAAAAATCACTAAAACAGGTCAATGTTATTTTGGAGGGGGACATTTAATAACCTATTCCAATCAGTTGGGAAACTTTCACCCTCCCCTCCAGCCGCCCCCACCCCAAAATTTTAAATGGCACTACCCCATGTGTGATACATCATTTTAAAGGTTGTAAAATTCTCAATATTTTAAAGCACAGAAAATTAAAATCGGCCGAGCCGTTAATGAATTAGAGACAAAAATGTATGCCCATTTTGAGTGGTTGATCAAGCCATCTACCTACGTTTTGCTTTGAAACAAAAGAACGTGCGTCGTACAAGTTCAAAGTGTCAAGTGTTGTAGAATTCAGGAATTAAATATCGCCGCTTCAGATAACTTTAGATTACTTTGATTTCGGGTAGCGTTTGTGCCAATTGTGTCACTGAAATGACATACACTTTAGAAGAGAGAATTGAAATAATTTTCATTTATGGAGCTGAAAATCAGTGTGCCAATGAATTTAATGCAAGACATCTAAATAAACATGTATCCCATCGATACGTTTTAGATTTGGTAGAAAAATTTGAAGAAACTGGATCAGTAGCAAATAAAAAAATCTGATGTGGCCAGCACATAACCTCTCGCCGTATATTTTACCTGGCTGTATGCATAAAGCAAAGATTATTTTTATAAATACAAATAATATATTCATATAAATCTATGACGTATAAACTTCTTTATTATTCAATAATAGCATGTCTCAACATGAAGATATTTTACCATAAATTATGTTACAATAAATTACAAAGTAGAGTTTACCATATATAAATATTAGGCTGGTAACTGCAATTTTCAATTCGAACAACTTTGTTTACTTTCTCTTCATATTCTTCTAGTAAAAACATTAATTTTGGGCGGTCTAAAATGTATATATGGATTGTGCATCTATTCTTACATATCTTCTTTTACATTTTATTTTTTCATACATGTTATATCTAAATAACACTAATTCCCTTTAATAAAGTGACGGATAGTTTGCACTCCGATTATTCTTATATCGATGTGTAATTTTGTCAATATTTACAACTTACTTGAGAAGAATTTGATAGCTTTTTCGCAATTCAAAGTTACTCTAGTCTGTAGTACTGGTGTACATTGACCCATAATGTTTGAAACAAATTTAAGTCCTTCAACCTAGACTTGTCATCTCCATAATAGTCACAGATCAAGAATTAAGGGATTCTCCAAATACATTTTTCTTTCATTACTCATTATTTCTGACACTGACATTTATCTGTCAGTTACAAATAATTTAAATTTGCAACTATTTTTCATGGCATCCTTTCGGTTGTAAAATTAATTACAACATTATTTTATATATTATATTCCTTTTATCTGTAAATCTATAAAATATGTATAAAAATATTTAAATGTATCAGAAAGAGAATTTATTTTTCTTTAATATTATCAAGAAAAATTTTCAAAAAATAATATTTAGAAGATTTTTTTTCAAGAATCTTCTACTTCCGGTTGTCCAATTGTTACCAAAACCTTTTCAGATCTTCCCATGAATGTCCGATTGGGAAATACGTTGTTAAACAAATTTAAATCTTATAGTTTTTGAGTAACCGTCCTTCCAACATCCCACACACACACATCCACACACACACACACACACACACACACACACAGACATCATCGTAAAAATGTTAAAATCGGATTGTAGGGACCTTAAAACGTGCTTATTCAATAAAATCTGGATATGCGATTTTTAGCATGAATCCAATACCTCTCTTAGCGAGAGGTAAAAAGGACACAACCTCGAATTGTGGATGAGGACTCTCAAATAGAAATATTAGGACAATTTGCTGCAAATCCTACGGGCTCAATTCGGCAAGTGCGCAACATAACTGGTTTTTCGTATGGGTCTGTTCATAAGGTTTTAAAACTTCATAAATGGCATCCATACAAACTTCAAAATCACCAAGCTCTAAATGAAGATGATTTCGATAGATGAGTTCAATTTTGTGAACAAATGACTGTGATGATAAATACCACTCCAAATCTAATTCAAAATATTTGCTTCAGTGACGAATGTACTTTTTTACCTCTCGCTAAGAGAGGTATTGGATTCATGCTAAAAATCGCATATCCAGATTTTATTGAATAAGCACGTTTTAAGGTCCCTACAATCCGATTTTAACATTTTTACGATGATGTCTGTGTGTGTGTGTGTGTGTGTGTGTGTGTGTGTGTGTGTGTGGATGTGTGTGTGTGGGATGTTGGAAGGACGGTTACTCAAAAACTATAAGACTTAAAATTTGTTTAACAACGTATTTCCCAATCGGACATTCATGGGAAGATCTGAAAAGGTTTTGGTAACAATTGGACAACCGGAAGTAGAAGATTCTTGAAAAAAAATCTTCTAAATATTATTTTTTGAAAATTTTTCTTGATAATATTAAAGAAAAATAAATTCTCTTTCTGATACATTTAAATATTTTTATACATATTTTATAGATTTACAGATAAAAGGAATATAATATATAAAATAATGTTGTAATTAATTTTACAACCGAAAGGATGCCATGAAAAATAGTTGCAAATTTAAATTATTTGTAACTGACAGATAAATGTCAGTGTCAGAAATAATGAGTAATGAAAGAAAAATGTATTTGGAGAATCCCTTAATTCTTGATCTGTGACTATTATGGAGATGACAAGTCTAGGTTGAAGGACTTAAATTTGTTTCAAACATTATGGGTCAATGTACACCAGCAATGAAGTCTAGAGTAACATTGAACTTCGAAAAAGATATCAAATTCTTCTCAAGTAAGGTGTAAATATTGACAAAATTACACATCGATATAAGAATAATCGGAGTGCAATCTATCCGTCACTTTATTAAAGGGAATTAGTGTTATTTAGATATAACATGTATGAAAAAATAAAATGTAAAAGAAGATATGTAAGAATAGATGCACAATCCATATATACATTTTAGACCGCCCAAAATTAATGTTTTTACTAGAAGAATATGAAGAGAAAGTAAACAAAGTTGTTCGAATTGAAAATTGCAGTTACCAGCCTAATATTTATATATGGTAAACTCTACTTTGTAATTTATTGTAACATAATTTATGGTAAAATATCTTCATGTTGAGACATGCTATTATTGAATAATAAAGAAGTTTATACGTCATAGATTTATATGAATATATTATTTGTATTTATAAAAATAATCTTTGCTTTATGCATACAGCCAGGTAAAATATACGGCGAGAGGTTATGTGCTGGCCACATCAGATTTTTTTGAATGGCTATGTTAATCGTCATAATTGTCGTTATTGGGATGATGAAAACCCGAATCTATTTAGAGAAACGCATACTCAGTGGCCACAAAAAATTAATGTGTGGGCTGGTATACTGGGGGACTCGGTCATTGGCCCGTTATTTATTAATGAAAATTTAAATGGTACTATTTATCTCAATATGTTGGAAGATGTCATAGACCCCTTGATTACGGAAGCAATAGAAAATCAAGTAGACGACGAAGGAAACTTAATTTTGGATGAAAATCAAGTTTATTTTCAGCAAGATGGTGCCCCACCACATTTTGTGGTACCAGTTCGAAACTGGTTGAATAACAAGTTTCCAGAGAGGTGGACTGGAAGAAGAGGAGCAGTAGAGTGGCCAGCAAGGTCTCCTGACCTAACCCCTCTCGACTTTTTCCTTTGGGGCCACCTTAAATACATCGTCTATCAAACTCCCCCAGCCAACATCGACGAACTGAAACAACGAATAACATCCGAATGCCGATTAATTCCGCGGCGAGTTTTCGAAAATGTTAGAAGAGAGTTTGAACATCGGCTTTATCATTGCCTAGCAACCAATGGAGCGCAATTCGAGCATCTATTACGATAAATTTAATTGTTTACGTTTGTGAGTTTTAGTTTTAGGTATTTTGTAAATTTTCCGGTTTAATACATTTTTGTCTCTAATTCATGAACGATTTTAATTTTCTTTGCTTTAAAATATTGAGAATTTTACAACCTTTAAAATGATGTACACACATGGGGTAGTGCCATTTAAAATTTTGGGGTGGGGTGGCTGGAGGGGAGGGTGAAATTTTCCCAACTGATTGGAATAGGTTATTAAATGTCCCCCTCCAAAATAACATTGACCTGTTTTAGTGATTTTTGATAATTTTATTAATTAAAGAGTTATTCAAGGTGGGAAGTTTTCAAATGATCACCCGGTATATAAAAACACATGAATACAATCAATCAATGAATTACATACAACAATATTACTTCAACAAAGAAGCGCCAAATAAAGTTTTACAGTGAGGACACTGCAACAACAGTCCTCCTAAGCAACAATTAAACTTTAAGTTCTTTCCTCGCAACACAAAAATAAACCAAAAAAAGAGGAAGAACGATATTAAATAAAGGTACTTATCTATACGGCGTGTTTGGGGGAATTGTAGGCGGCGATGAAGTAGGGCGATGGTGACGGCGGAGGGACAGCAACTGGGCACAATGTAGAAGGTGTCCACAACAATGGTGACGCTGACGGCAGAGTCGCAAATCCTCCGAAGAGAGATGACTTCCAGCACTCCAAAAAAAGATGCTCGTGACACCACACGAAGCACCCACCAAAATACACAACACTGGAAAGTCATTCGAGCACCCCCGATGTCGTACAAATCCGCAACAATGGCGAAACCAAAAAAATGGTCCAATACAACAATCAGGTACTCCACTCGCGTCAAAACTAAGTCACGCCGACCATCAACCACGTGCCAAAGCACTCATAAAAAAAACACATCTACCCCATAACAGAGCCTGTACCAGAATTCCACGATGCTCAAAACTTTTTCCGGAACCAAGAAGTTTTTGCCGGATGAAGATGGCGCAAAAAAAACCACAAAATAAAAAGAAGAAATACAATAAAAACAATTCACGCACGTCGCTGGTGTAATTCTACAACTAAAACATGTCATGTGAGGTAAACAAATAACCTTGTAGGTCGCCAAAGAATAAACTATTGAAGAATACATTTAGAAATAGGGCGAAAATAGCCAGAAAAGGGATTTAGGTAAGTTACAGATTCGAAGTGAAACATATTTTGCATAAATAACACTATAGGAACATTTGAAATATAATTACAATAAGAAGGCAGAGAGAATTTATTGGACGAAACACTATAAATATATAAAGATACACGATGGATCGACAAAATAATAATAACAATACGACGAGGGAAACCAGATTTAGACGACAGGAAGGTACCTATATCTAGGGCAATAATATTCTGGAGCAAAATGTTCTAAAATGAATTTTAGAACGTAACAAGTTTTTATTTTTAAAACTAATATACGATATGCGATGAAACAGTTATTTGTGTAACTTCTGGGATAAAAGCCTTATTAACATACGCGTGTGAAATTAGTATGTTAATATTTCATTATCGAACGCGTAACACACAATAGTACATTACTAACCGAACTGGAGTGGAAGGTGTTCCATTACTATCGAGGGCGAAGATAGCTAACCTCGGCGCCCGAGCTTAATGAAACTTTTCACGGAGGTTTGTATGCTATTTTATTCACAATCAAAAATTAATAATGAATAATTGATGTTTAAATAATTATAACTGAAATAAACGAATGATTTCAGGGGCTTGAGCTTGTTCATTTGTCACTTTGATTTCTAACCTTAAATTTTGATTCCTTCACATTTATCTGCACTTATTACATACATACATGCATACATAAAATCACGCGTGTCCCACTTAGTGGGTTCACACAAACCCGATAACAATGAGAACAACATCATCATACAACAAATCCTTACTCTTAAACATATTAAAGTGACCGATTTTCGGTAGCGAAATACCGCATCCAGATCACAATAATAGTTAGGAAACAATCATCCTTCGCCACACATTCCTATCTAAGCAGACTTCTTTCGCCTCGACCACAATCATAATCGCTTTCATACGTACATGCTCTTCTTCTCTTCACACTTGGAAACTCTCTCTCCTTAAGCACCCTACCAATCACATCCATCCACTTACACACTGGTCGGCCACGCAATCGACAACCCTCAACTTCACCAAGATATATACGCTTAACAAGCCGTTCACTCGCCATTCTCTCCACATGCCCAAACCATCTCAACTGACTCACACCAACTCTCTTAATCACATTGTTCCTAACCATACATTCTTCATACACCAAATTATTCCTCACGCGATCCCGTCTGACATACCCACATACACCACGTAAATACCTCATTTCCACGGCAGTCACTATCTTTTTATGCTTCCCCGTCCATGCTCAGCATTCGCTTCCATACATCAAAGCAGGCACTAGCACTCCATTATTTACAATCTCATTCGTTTCTTTACATATAAAATGCAAAGAAACTTTGTTTACATGTAAATAACTATCACTAGGCGTTTTCGTTTATAATCCCTGAAAGAGTAGTTAGATTTGTCTGATGATGCCATCAGATGGTTTCTATTGTTTTAAGTATTTGTTTAATATAAGAACAGACAAGAGCGTTTTATAAAGGGAATTTCATTATTCTAATATTTATTTCATGATTTGATGTTTGATTTCAACGGTTAACCATCAAATTATCACGTCTATTTCAAAAAATTTAAGGAAATTGTACATTTAATTGCAAATAGTTATTTTATGAAGATATCCATGGGGAATAGAAGAAATCATTTTTAAAGGAATTATAGATGAATCTACTATAAGAAATAGAATAAATCGTATTAAAAAACAGTTTGATAGAAAAAAAAATGTTTCAAATTATAAAGTGGATGATAATGTATTAAAAATATTAAATTTCTGTTTACGATATAATTACTGTGGCAATGATAATATTGCAGAGCGCTTAAGGGTCGCTATTTTTTATTTTCTTCTTCCACTCATTTCTGTTTTGCGTGTCGTTCTCATGCGGTTCCTTTTCAAGTCTCCCGCAATACAGTCCTTCAATCTTATCTTTGGTCTTCCTCTGTTTCTTCAACCTTCTATTACTAAGCTATTTATTCTTCTGTCGATATATTCTTCATCACTCCTCATGACATGTTCAAACCAATGTAATCGTCTCTCTTGTAACTTTCTAGAAACTTGTAACACTAGAGTTATTTCCTTACCGTATCTTTCCGTATCTTCCCCAACATCTACTTCAACATCCTCATCTCTGCCACATTCATTTACTTTTCATTGATAGTGACATCTGGCAATTTGAATTATCTGAATATATTAGCAGTTTCCATGGTTAGCATAGCTGGTTGATTTATGGAATTTAATATCTTTGTAATTCTTTAACTCTATCAAATCAAAATGCTATAGAGAATAGTATATTCTTTAAGTTATAAGAACGTTAAATGTCAATAAATCATATTTAACTGTTAAATTCTTCAAATGAGGGTACTTCCGGTTGAACAATTATCTAATCACCTCTTCTTCTGGATGTAAACTTGAGGAATATTAAAAATTATAATTTTTGGAATCGTGGTATTGAAGTTATGCGATCCGAAACTTTCGTCACACGTCACACACACACACAGACACACATATATACAGGCATCATCGTACAAATGGTAAAATCGTGTTATAGGGACCGTAAAACATGCTTATTCACTAAAAAATCATCATTGATTTTTTTCACCAAAGACAATACCTCCCTTACCTAAAGGTGACGGAAGGTAAAAACGAACGCACGCAGGTACTTGCAGACAATAAAACAACGCTTACGATCCTTCAAAGTATTCCGATACAATAACCGAAAATATTTCTCAGGACGGGAAATACCTTTAAAAAAGGGTTAACAATAACTAACTTCCCAACTTTTGAAAGTCAAAAATCTTCACATTACCAATCGATTGTAAATAAAATTTTATTTGCGTCCGCCTATTGAAAATAATTTAATATTATTAACCTGAAAACTATTTTATCGATGAGATATTTGCCAAAAAAATTTAATGAGTTTAAAGTCTTATGTCAATCACCATTTAAATAGAAAAAATAAGATGTATAAAATACGTGTAATTTATGCCTAAATAAAATATTATATTTTACCTTTTAAAAATCTTTATTTAAAATTCTAACCATTTTGATACTAGGCCAAATAACATAATTTTTTATATATTTTCTACAAATTACATAAATTGTATTTATTTTTAAACGATTTTACTTCATAATTTGTATAAAATTTATTAAATTGTACACAAATATTAAAATTGAAACAATTTCACATTTTACAAAGGTTAAGAGTAAAAAAAATATATATATTTAAAAAATAGTGTCTTAGGCTCGCTATTTTCTTCTCTGGTTAAACTGCAGGTTAACTTAATTGTCGGTTATATGTAAGAACAATGTGGCACCGAAAAATAGACATGTGTAAATTTTACAATTTATACTATAATATCGACGCTTTTTTACCTTACGTCGCCTTTAGATAAGGTAGGTGTTGTCTTTGGTCAAAAAATAGATAATTAATTCCTAATGAAAGACACGTTTTGTGGTCCCTATAGAATACGAATTTACTATTTTTACTGTGATGTCTGTATGTGTGTGTGCGTGTGTCGGTGTGTGTATGTGACGATCGTTTCGGATCGCATAACTCCAATACCACGATTCCAAAAATTTTATTTTTTTACGTATGTCTCAAGTTTAAATCCATATGCAGACATGATTAGATTTTGGTTATAATTGATCCACCGGAAGTACCGTCATTTGCAACTTTTAACAGTTTTTCTTGAGAAAAAAAAGCAGTTAAAAATCATTTATTAACATTTAATATTATTATAAATACCCTTGATAAATTTATAAAGTAATATAAAAATTATATACATAGGTAAATGGCGGGAGGTACTGTGTTGGTCACATCACATTTTTACCTCTTGCTAAGAGAGGTATTGCATTCATGCTAAAAATCGCATATCCAGGTTTTATTGAATAAGCACGTTTTAAGGTCCCTACAATCCGATTTTAACATTTTTATGATGATGTCTGTGTGTGTGTGTGTGTGTGTGTGTGTGTGTGTGTGTGGATGTGTGTGTGTGTGTGTGTGTGTGGATGTGTGTGGGATGTTGGAAGGACGATTACTCAAAAACTATAAGACTTTATATTTGTTGGATTTCGTATTTCCCAATCGGACATTCACTGGAAGATCTGAAAAGATTTTGATAACAATTGGACAACCGGAAGTAGAAGATTCTTGGAAAAAAAATTCTAAATATTATTTTTTGAAATTTTTTTTTGGTAACATTAAAGAAAATTAAATTCTCTATCTGATACATTTAAATATTTTATTATATATTCTAGAGATAAAAGACATATAAAATAATCTGTTATAATAAATTTTACAGCCGAAAGAATGCCATGGAAAATAGTTGAAAAAAATTTTTTTTGTAAGTGAGATAAATGTCAGTGTCAGAAATCCAGAGACATTACTGAAGATTTTTTCTGGGAAGTACATACTTTATATTATTTCTTATTGTATTTATAGTTAAATATTTAAAATTATAGGTATATTACACATACCCTTCAGAAATACTGTTAGTGCCAACAATGAATTGGAATCTCTCGAAAAATTAGAAGAGTAGGACAAAATTTCTTTATAGAATGAATTTATATATAAAAAATCTATATGGAAAGAATAGATATGAGCGAGAATACAGCTCGAAGGAAGGCGATATTTAAATGTTATAAATACAAGGTGAAAGTGAAAATTGTATCTCATCGAAATAATGAGTAACGAAAGAAAAATGTACTTGGAGAATCTCTTAATTCTTGATCTGTAACTATTATGGAGGTGACAAGTCTAGGTTGATGGACTTAAATTTGTTTCAAACATTATGGGTCAATGTACACCAGCAATGAAGTCTAGAGTAACATTGAACTTCGAAAAAGATATCAAATTCTTCTCAAGTAAGGTGTAAATATTGACAAAATTACACATCGATTTAAGAATATTTGGAGTGCAATCTATCCGTCACTTTATTAAAGGGAATTAGTGTTATTTAGATACAACATGTATGAAAAAATAAATTGTAAAAGAAGATATGTAAGAATAGATGCACAATCCAGATATATACATTTTAGACCGCCCAAAATTAATGTTTTTACTAGAAGAATATGAAGAGAAAGTAAACAAGAACATTGTTTGAATAGAAAATCCCTGTTACCAGCCTAAAATTTATATATGGTAAACTCTACTTTGTAATTTATTGTACATAATTTATGTTAAAATATCCTATAGATTTTGTAAATATATATGAAAATTGTTTTATGTTGAGACATGCTCTTATTGAATAATAAAGAAGTTTATACGTCATAGACTTATATGAATATATTATTTGTATTTCTAAAAATATTCTTTGCTTTATACATACAGCCAGGTAAAATATACGGCGAGAGGTTATGTGTTGGCCACATCAGATTTTTTTTATTCGTGAACATGTGCGTATATCATTACCACATTTACATTTAAAATGATTGACAGCAACATATCGAGTTTTTTTTTTTAAACTGGACGTAGGGAGTTGTGAAAGTCTTTAAACCGTCATCTTTCAACATGATTTACTTATACAATTGAAGAATAAGCGCAATCATAACTTGTTTAAGTCCAATATGAGTCTAAATCACATTTCCGATTTATTTGCAGCTACTTTTAATAAGCGACCCAGTCCAACAACGATTAGGAAAATCTATATTAATTTTAAAACCACAAGATGGGTCAATGGACAATGCAGAAGAAAATCAGAACAAGTAAGGTAATTAATTATTGGAAACATTAAATTGTACAGTTAAATTCAAATGACAACACCCTTTCGATAAAAAGGATTTCTGATATTGATAGATGAAAGTTTGATGACTGATTTTTCTGATAGTTGTTGGACTGGGTCGCTTATTAAAAGTAGCAAAAATAAATCGAAAACTTGTCTTGGACTCATATGACTTATACCATGTGAGTTGTAATTTTTTCCAATTCTGTTAGAACATCATTTTGAAAGATGACGGTTTAATGACTCTGACAACTCCCTATGTCCAGTTAAAAAAAGACGCGATAATACATTAGTGTCAATCATTTTATATCCAACTATTGTAATGGTTTACGCTCATGTTCACTGTTAAAAAAACTCTCGGCATATTATTCTATACGATTGGATTGCATTTTATACTTCATATTCAATAGATTAAAGAATTATAAAGATATTAAATTTCATAAATCAGCCAGCTATGCTAACCATGGAAACTGCTAATATATTCAGATAATTCAAATTGACACATGTCAGTATCAATGAAACGAAAATAAATGTGGCAGAGATGAGGGTGTTGAGATAGATGTTGAGATAAGAGAAATGGCTCGATGATAGAATTTTTGAAGAGACGATTACATTGATTTGAACATGTCATGAGGAGGATTAAGAATATGGAAGAAGAATGAAGAGCTAAGGTAGAAGAAACAAAGGAAGAACAAAGATAAGATGCAAGAACTGTATTGCGGAAGACTTGAGAAAAAAGGAATTGAATGAGGAATATAGGATCGTTTGTAAGAGAATTTATGTATGGAATTAGTAGGATTGACGGAAGGTAATGTGCTGGCCACATCAGATTTTTTCCATTTTGTTTCTCAGTGCGTAAATGGTAAACTACCACTTAACACATGTGCCATACTTTCACTCTTGGGTATCCTGTTATTACCTGAAGACTTCGGCAATGAGTACCCAGTATATATAAGTACTTTCTTATATTACGGTATAACAGTTTTTTATTTCAAAGACTTGAGGTACGGGGAAAAGAGATTTTGTCCTTATAATGTATATTGTTGTTTGCAAACTTACATTAGAATTTCAAAATTGTGGAGTTTGTAGTACTCAACCATTTGGTTGTATCCATTGAAACGATTAGTTTTGTGTATACTATTTATTTGACTTTTCAAAATTTAATATCTATTAATTTATGTTTTATAGTTTTATACTATATATGAGAAATGAGTGGAAGAAGAAAATAAAAAATATCGACCCCTGACGAATGGGAAAATTTCTATAGTTTGATTATAAAATAATTTTACTGGAAATATAGAATCTTTTGCAAGAAAATTTATGTATGGAATATGTATATAATACACAGGATTGACGGAAGATAATGTGCTGGCCACATCAGATTTTTTAACTGATAGTTAACAGACTTTTTAACCAGAGTTGGAAATACTGGGCCTTATTGAAAAATAGTGTGGTTATAACTCACGGATATTGAGCGGGTGAAGGTGTTAACTCACGGGCGTAGATAAACATAAACTTAATATGAACAAAATAAGCGCATATCGAATTTGACAGTAATGTATAATAACCCGTTTGACATTTCGTTTCGATGAAGTATTGTCAATATAAAACCAACAATTAAATTTCAACTACAAGCGGTACAATTGAGCATTAGATATTTCGATTTGTTTTTAGTTAACTTTAATCCATATTTTTTTACTTTTTTTGACACTGTATACCTCTCTGAAAAGCTTAAAATCCCATTGATCATATTTGAGTATCTGTCTTCAAATGAGCAAAAAGCGAAAAATTTCACATAACAAGCGCTTTGAAATCAAATCCAGTAATATAATCAAAGTAATGAAAGCGAGCTGGTCAGTACAAAAGCTGAAAGCTCTGCTTGCAACTAATGACGAGGGAGATAATCGAGAGGACGTTGACGCTGTTCAAAGGCATCGCGACGCTGCCTAATCCTTCAGGGGAACTGCAGATAAATAGGCTGACCCGTTTTTAATTGATAACTGGCGACTAGATTGCAAGTTGCTATCAGAGACGTGATAAGTCCATATAGGTATTACGTACTGAAAACTTCACTATTAGACATTCTATTAAAGTCTATATTTCAATATAGGGTGCTTCAAAATATCGGAACAAATAAATAATATTTTTATTGTTAATATTATACCTATAGTTCAAATTACAAAGTTGGTGGCGTTACATACATATCCGTCCAAGTACGAAACCAACTAACTAGATGACCATGTCAAAAATTTAGAATGTATTTTGTAATTTTTTTTTTTTTGTTGACAATTGGAGAAAAATTTTGTTTGTAAAATATACGAAATTTGTTATTCTGAAACTCCATGCATATACATACTTTTAATTAATTTTTCTTTTTATTTTCATTAAAGTATTGCTTCAGTAATGTGATTTCAATAAATATTAGGTAGTGTCAATTTAAAAGTAGCAGGTATTGGAAAAAATATTTTAAGAAAAAGTTCGTTAACATTTTGAATCAATTATTATATTTGAAGTATAAAAATTAAGTCCATTTTATATCGAGTATCGAAATCAAATTTTGTTGTCAGCCACAAAGTGTAGTGCAAAATGCCTTTATCACATCAAAGTGATTTCTAGAGAGGTTGTCGGGTCAGGTGCGAGCTGAGAAATTTAATCATATAAAATTTTCACGGTTTTGAAAGACTTTTCACTCTGATTACCTCATCAAGTTATCTGCCACCTACAAAGACATACAGGATGAGCCACCGATGTCTGCAAAATTTGTTACAATTCTTTAAAGAATTGTGAAAAGTAGGCAGAGAAATTCAATTTGGTTTTTTCTTTCTTTTTATTAGTTATAGGTCAACGGAAGATATTTCTTTCTAGCGGACGCAATATTTATTTGTATAAACTTATATGGTTGTTTGCTAACAGACAGAATGACATTTTGTAAATTATTTTACCGGTTTCAGGATATTAAGCCTTTGTTTATATGCAAAAGTAGGCTGATAACTAACTAATAAGTATATCTGTACGTTAATTAATCTCACCATACTGACATGTCAACAACAGTCAATAAAATGAAAGCAAAAGGCTATTAATACATACAGATAACGTTACGTGTATCGTTCGTAACACGGTATACTTTATTCTAAAATAATAAACATGATGAATAAAGTACATTTGTCATATTGACATACGTCTAAATAATTATTCTGTTTATCATAGCATTCTGTACGATGCATTAAGATAATTTCAAAAAAATAATACTTATTAATAACGTCTTAATTTTCTGAAACTGATAAATTCTGAACAAACCACGGATGATATAAATCATAAAAGGCCTGATACTTTAAAAAAATTGCTTTATGAGCTCAGATTTCAAAACGCCATCTGCGGCAGTTATGATATTCATAACAATCCAAGGTATGTTAATAGCTATAACCAGTCTCGGACTTAGGGTATATTCCAAAAATAACAAATTTTAACCATGGTTAACCGAAAGTGTTCCAAAAATATCAAAAGATGTAAATTGTGGATTAATGAAACATGGTAACGGTTAAAGCGGTTGCAACCAGCGTAACCATTCTTTTAGCTCGGTTACGCCGGTTACGTATATCTATCCTTTTCTAAAACATAAATGAATGTTGGGTTATATTTACGTATTTACCCAAAAATTCTGTCACACGTGGTAGTCTGTTTTGTGTTTGTACACATTAATGCAATTGTTAGTTTATAAGGAACTTGATTTTCGTTATATAATAATATATTTTTATTTTACATACATTTTATATGTATACAATATACAGAATTTATATTATTTTTGTATTAAATACCAAATTGCAAGTAGAAGCTGTAATTCGGCTTCTTTTTTGGGCGACCTCTTAAGAAAACGGGAGATCTTAAATTGCCTCCATTTAAATTTAATAAAAAATAAAAAGTGTTTCTATTCATCCGGAAATGTGATCGAAATACCTCGTCACTGTAATTATTTCAACATATTCTTCTATTCTCGGTCTCTTCCCTAACAAAAACAAACAATAATTCAATAATATAATAGGTATTTCGCAAAATTAATGATTTTTAACTTGCTTTTTATAGACGGCAATAACTGTGTAACTATTTGCTTTATTTGTTCATCATCACTACTTGTTGAAAGTACTAAAGCCATAAATAAAACGTTTTCGTTCATTGTCCGAAATATTTTAGAGTTGCCGCTACTATCATATGATCTAGGTTTAGAGGTTATGTTATAATTTTGAGAACCGAATGAAACCGAAGTGTTTCATTAAAAATAGTCACGTGACTGCAACCAGTCCGTTACCAGAACCGTGGTTTCGGTTTTTATATTTTATTTTCGGAATATACCCTAAATTGCAAGTCCTCGTTTACATCAGGTGCAAACGCGTCCTCCACTGGTAAATACTATTTAGGTACCTGTCGAGTAGCATAAATAACTGTTCCGTGTGTAAGATAATCAGGGTCAATAACAAGTATTTTTATACAATTCATTTGTTTATATTGGAACGAGAATAGAGTTCAATTTATTTAAACATGGTTTTCGTCAATATAATACATATAAATCAATGTCACACAAATGTAATGTGTCACTCACTATAATAATATTGTATCATGCAAGAATTCCTTTATTCAATAGTCCGTAATAAATAAATCATAATAAAGATAACAAAGTGCAGTGAAAAATTATATACTTAATTTTATTTCTTGTAAAATGATATCATATGACGAAAAATCTCATATGCACCTCGAGTCGTACAGTGTAATTTTCGGTCTCGAATTTTTGCAACACCTTGCCCCAACGGGCTTAGGTTACAAACTGCATTCTCTTAAAAACTGCACCTAGGACTCTTGGTACATAAATAACTGTGTCATAAAAATTAGTATACATTAAATATTGTCTCTTGAACGCATTATTCTTTTATTTTCAGTAAAATTATACCCCGATTATATCACAAATTTAATATTTCTATGTTCAATAGAAAAGTAATTTTTTCGAACGTCATAATGTAGTATATGTAATTTAACACATTATTGTATTATTTAACTCTTCAGTTCAGTATAATATGAGAAATAAATGATAAATAATAAATACAAAAATTTAATTATTTGTGTAAATAAACTAAAAACATGCAAAAGTAAAAAAACACTCATTGCTGGCGTGGAGAGTGCACCACAGGGGTCCATTTTGTGCCATTTAAAATTCGAAATATTTAGCATCAGTCGGGATCGAACCCGGTTCCCCAGATTCGCGACCAGACACTTAAGTACCATGAGTAAAAATAATGGCCGCTAGTATGAACAGTGATTACGGGTGATTAGCATTGTTTTATCTGTCAATCGTTAATAGATTATTTTAAAGAAAAATGCTTCAAATAAAAGATGCGTGCAATTAATTTTTCTGTAATTATTATGTGAAGTATTTTTCTATAAAATAATACATAAACTATTGACAGAGATAAAACAATGCTAGTCAAATGCTCGCTAATCACCCGTAATCACTTGTTAATACTAGCGGCCAATATATTTATCAGCACGACTGTTTATATCGGTCACAGTGGTCACAGAAGTTGCTGTAGTATTAGTACTGAGTATTTCCTTTTTAGATAACATAGGGTACGTACACTCAGGGTTCCTCAACCAGTCAAGAATATTTGTTGCTTCATCGGCACGTCTAGATCAGAGGTTCGTATTCCATCCGGAAGTGCACGAAATTGTTTCGGGTTTGGTTTGATTAAATATCTGACCAAAATTTATGTTGTCTTCATTAAAAATGCTGAAAGTTCTTTCTTCTAACTGGAGGTTGGGTTTGAAGCAGTGTTACTTATTTCGGCAAATTAATAACCTTTATTAAATTTGTTCAAATTTTTGGATGGCGCTACTAAAGACTTCGGTGAATCCATCCTCTATCAAAAACAAGAAATAACTATGAATCTTGTTAGCAACGCAAGAATTAAGACTACGAGCAATTTGCAAAACATGAAATTATTGAGCAAGACAAGAAATCTTACTTTGTGCATCACTAGTGCTAAGATAGACCTGGAATAAGCCAAGTCAGAATGACTTTGAAGGTAGTAAATGAATAACAGTTTTTTGTTATAAGTGTATATAAAAATTGCGTGTTTCATATGGACTTTAACATAAATTGCAGTCTACTACCAGTTTCCTCCTACTGCGATCGGTAGGTAGCAGCGTCTCCTCAGCATGGCGTGTACCGTCACAAGTGCCGCACAATTAACATTTCAACGAGCAGCCCGCCAACAATCAGCGACGGCGGGGTAATTGCTTTGTCGGTGTGCCCGAGCAGGACATGAGCTTTGTGAGGCACATGCACTGAGGTGTTATATCATACTGAACGCAACGAGGTTATATTCAGATGTTACGATACTGCTGTAGCTATATGATAATGTAATTTGGTGGCTATTAATGAGTACTAGCCACTATAAGGGAAAATGCACAAGGAAAGTAATAGGGTAATTCCAAGAGCGATGGCTTACCGAGTGAGATGACTTTTGTACCAAAATTCAAATAATGGTAGAACGATGTTAACGAATATTTCCACATGGATAGTAGATACATTTAGTTAGTAGGTATCGGTAAATTTAATTTATGTTGTTTCTTTCAATAAATAAACAAGTTATTACTATAATTTTTTTGATATAAATTTTGTATGTAATCTTTTTGATATTTTCTTTAAACGAAGTAGTATATATTTACAATTAATATAACTTTTCAAGCCGAAAGAGGTTCAATCTGATATTTTTAACCCAAAGTTATTGTAGTTTTGCTGTACGTGCCGTTTTACAGATGTAAACCATCTTACTCAACCATATGGAATATTTGGCCCAAAAAATCAAAGCATACATGACACTACAGATCAATAATTATAAACGTACTGGACGCTCAAACAGAGGATAGTGGGTTGAGGGAAACTTAAAACGTTGGAAGTGAAAAATAGTAAATGTGAAAAAAAAAGAAAATAATTAAAAACAAAAAGAAAAGAAATTAAATAAAGAGCAGTATGATTTATCATCGTCAGAAAAAGAAATTTTAATGAACATTTGTAAAAAAGATGATTCCGAAATAAATATGAGCGACAGTCAGTGTATGAGGGGATGAAGATTATCAGTGCACTATGAAAACGGAACGTTGAATTTTATGCGTTTTTTTTTATGAAAAATAGATGAAAATCGGACAAAATTCGCTAATAAATGTGAGAAATTAATTACTACGAAAAGAAAACCTACATGTAATTAGTAGTAGGTTATTTCACCCGCCAGGTGAAGCCATCTCAACCGGAAGATTTTCGTTGACAAAAAAATAAGACTACATATCTTTATTTTTTTATTATTTTTTTTACTTAAGAGTTGTAATTACATTTTCTGTTTTAGATATATTTAAAGTTATATAAAAATGTTAGCTATGTGTTTATTTTTAACATTTTATTGTAAAACATAAATATTGAATTGTAGGCTATGACACAAGCAATACCTGTAATATCAATCTAATTCTTTTTGTAATCCGAACACTTGCTTTTCCCTTTTTCTTTTTACCTTCCGTCATCATTAGGTAATGAAAGTATTGTCTTTGGTGAAAAAAATCTATAGTGAGTTTTTAATGAATAAGCACGTTTTGGGTTCCCTAGAATACGAATTTACTATTTTACGATGATGTCTGTATTTGTGTGTGTGTGTGTGTGTGTGTGTGTGTGTGTGTGTGTGTGTGTGTGTGTGTGCCTGTATGTGTGTTGTGAATGTGGGTGTATGCGACGATCGTTTTGGATCGTATAATTCCAATACCATAAGTACAAAAATTATAATTTTTTCGTGTTCCTCAAGTTTAGATCCATATGCAGACATGATTAGATTTTGATTATAATTAGTCCACCAGAAGTACCCTTACTTGCAACTTTTAACAGTTTTCCTTGAAAAAAGGAGTTAAATATTATTTATTAATATTTAATGTTATTATAAATGTTAAAGAATATATTATTCTCTTTACAATTGGATTGCATATTATACTTCATAATCAATAGATATAGAGTTAAAGAATTATAAATATATTAAATTTCAAAAATTAGCCAGCTATGCTAATCATGGAATTGGCAGATGTAAGTGTCCAAGAAACGAAAATGAATGTGGCTGAGATAGCAATGTTGAAATAGATGTTGGGAAATACACGGAAAGATAGGGTAAGGAATTAAAGGATAAGGGAAAGGGATCGAGTGATAGAAGTTTCTAGAATGATGCAAGAGAAGGGACTACATTGGTTTGAACATGTCATGGGGAGAGATGAAGAATATAATGGAAGAGGAAAGTAGAAAGTAGAAAAAACAGGGGAAGTATGGAGTAATGGGGACGACAAGCAAAACAGAAATGAATGGAAGAAGAAAGTAAAAAATAGCGAACCCTAATGAATGGGAAAAACAATTTGCATAGTTTGTTTATGAAATAATTTTGATGGAAATATAGAATCTTTTGCTACGAAATTTATATATAGAATTTGTACATAATATACAGGATTGACGGAAGGTAATGTGCTGGCCACACCAGATTTTCTCCACTTTGTTTCTCGGTGTGTAAATAGTAAACTACCACACTTAGAACTTAACATATGTACCACACTTTCACTCTTAGGTATCCTGCTATTACCTGAAGACGTCGGACATAAGTACATAGTATAGATACGTAATTTCTTATATTACGGTATAACAGTGTTTTATTTCAAAGAATTGAAGTACGGAGAAAGGAGATTTTGTCCTTATAATGTGTATTGTTGTTTGCAAACTTACGTTAGAAATCCACAAACGTGGAGTTTGGAGTACTCAACCTTTTGGTTGTATCCATTGAAATTAGATTAGTTTGTGTATATTATTTCTTGAATATTTATATTTTTGATTTTTTTAGTACAGGGTACAGCAAAACAATCTCCGTAGTTTTGAAGCTGAATTAAAAATAAATACCCAACATACAAGAATTAATTTCATATCCTAAACTTACAACATGCCCGGTTTTATTTCATGTGGTTTTGAAAATAATATCGGCCAAGTGGTAGCTGTCATTGTCAAAGCACTTTGCAAGCGACTTACGAAGATTCGCATAACTTTTCCGAGCATTTCTTGGGGTATACAGCAGATTTCTGTGCGGATTGCCCCATAGAAAATTAATAAAAGAAAAATGCCGAATTCATAAGAAACACCGGGCATCATGTTTAATAGTAGCGAACCATTGGTAACTGGGTGAACTAAAAAATTACAAAATTACCTCACGGATATTTTAATTTTAAATTCAAATATATTTTAAGAAAATTATATCATAAATGTATTCATAGAAATTATTTAAGACTAGACATTTATTATAAATTGTGTCTAACACGACTATGATAGTAAGTAGGGTATTTATAACAAATAAGTACAATATATACAAAAAATATATGTAAAAATAAAATACATTTAAACGCGTTTAAAGGAAAAGAAAACACAAAAGTGCACACAACAAATACAAAATAAAATGCTTTCGACAAAAATAAAATTCTAATGAAATTATCACATATTGATAAATCGCAAAATATAAAGATATTATTAGTAAAAACAAAGAGATCAAAAGTAAATATAAAGAAATTACAAGTAACTACAAAGAAATCACAACTAAATATACATAAATAGATACACAAACTATCAAACACCTCAACCCATTTCTGTCAAACTTCAAAAAACATTTTTTCGAAACCTGCATTGATGTTGCGCTGTGTGTGCCGTAGCCCTGTATGCATTGCAAAGGTTAATTCTAATATTCGTAATAAGGATAAAATATGTATATTTCACATATATGTTAAATTGTAAAAAAAAATGTATTTGTATTAGTTTTCCTATAGCCTTACGAGAGGAGAGACGAACCATTATGCTAAATCAGCATAAAAGAAAGAATGTAGGAGTGAAACAATAGGATTTGGGTGTTGGTTCGTCGTCCAGGAAAGATGTGTGGAGGCTAAAATTTAAAATATTATTTATTAATAAAGGGGTCTCTTGGCCGTGTGCATGAGTGTCTGGTCGCGAATCTGGGGACCGGGGTTCGATCCCGACCGATATCAAAATTTACTTGGAATTTTAATGGCAATAAATTGACCCCTGTGGTGCACAGTACAAATATTTCATCACTAGCGATATCTGTGTACAAAGCTGATTGGCACACCCAGCAATGGATAATATGCTGTGATGATATATTTATTTATTTATTTATTTTATTTTTATTGACTTTTTTCTGATATCATTTAACCATATAGTTGGTATTCCCGAGATAAGTAAACCAAGTTAAGGTATTTAATTTTTGAAATTTATAATTTTATTATTTTTGGATTGAACTCTATAATTGTTATTCTAATATGCTGTTGTATTTTTCTGTTTTAAATTGCTATTGTATTTGACTATTTAAAATTTAATATCTATTAATTTATGTTTTATAGTTTTATACTAATCTTTATAATTTTATTTTGTATTTATATTCATTTCTAACTTTATCGTTGTAAATATATTTTATTATTTTTTTTAAATTGTTTAATTAATTTTATTCACACCTTTTTGAACTCAAAAAGCTTCTGAATAAAACTACTGCTCGGAATAGAGTAAGTCAAAATCGCTCGAACTTACTTCAGTATAAAAGCTTAAGAGGTAGTATAAAATTGATCATATTATAGCCCCATCCTAGTTAAACAGACATTCTCCAGAGCAAGTTTTTCAAAAAAAATTCTGGAGCAGGTTCACACATCCTCAAAATTGATGGTAACTGCCTGATTTCTCTGCGTCGATGTTTTTGAATATTCGAACAGTTCATGGTTTTTCACGTTCTTTCCTGACAACAGATCCTGTTTCCCTATAGGTTTTTGCCCACAACATAATCGATTTTCGGAGCAGAAGTGCTTGGAACCGAATGCTGAACGCGCGTTGAACGGAGGCTACAGATCCGTTTTCGCGGATGTAGGCTTCCAGGGCAAAAGCGCATTGCTCGTCCGACCACATTATGTGTACGATTGAATTTTTTAGTAGCACAAATTTCCCATCCACCTTCCTCCATAGACACCCACCCTTTTACAACGTCTAGTAAAACTAGGGAGGTTACTTTGCGGACCCTGTATTTATTTGTAATTATTTACAAGCTTAAATAGTGTTTAATTGTATTAATTTGTGACTTTTTAACTAATTGAGGGTGTTCAATTTATTGCAAAAACTATTATAAATGAAAAGTAAAATCATAGTTCGCTTGTGTGTACCATCTTCGTATACAGAAAAAAATTAATTGAAAATAATGTTGTAAAATATTTATTTTTAACTGCCGCTAAAATGTTAAAGTAAACGATAGGAAAATAATTATTCTGCACCACTGGAAAGACATTAAAACTACGTAACACATATATTTGAAACGTTTGTCTCGATTACAAAAATAATATATCGCCTTCAAATGCACTCATACGAGTATATGGCAGGCCATACACTGCAGTATTTCTTTGTACTAGTTTCTGTATGAAATATGTTATTTTATCTTAGACATTTCAAGAACCTTTAGTACGAGTATTTAACTTTAATTGATAAAATACGAAAAAAAAAATTAATTCGTCATCTTACATCATTTGTGTGTCATTATGTCATAGTTTCATCTACGTAGTATCGTAGTACGTTTATTTAAATGTTCGATGACGTAACAGTATTGAAATATGTGATGGCATTTATGCACGGTATGCCCGAAGTGTATACACGTCACGTTGTGCTTCCATGGAATTGGAGTAAACTTAACTCTCAAAATTTTAATAACATTTTTGAAAATAAAGTTTGAAAATGACAATGGCATGTTTGCATCTATTAGCAGAATGTATTAAGCAACCTCTTATAAGTAATTCAGCAGCAAGAATAATGTAAATATTACATACTTCAGGGATTTGTTAACTATTAGATAGAGCAAGCGTGTACAGTGTACCGATACTTGTATTTCTTGTGTTCCTGCCCAAATAGGACAAAATGTTATATTTGGTTGCTATAACCATTTTTTGGGTTTTAGGAGGTTGAGATAACCTACGTTTAGTCATAATTTATTTATCTCTTTATAGTTGTATATAAAAGTTACTATTTAGTGTTCGTAACAAAACAAATAACTTATATATAATTTGTTAGTTATACATCAGTGATGAAATATACTTTTTGGCTGTAAGTATTATTGTAACTACTTTGTTATTTTTGTTATTGATTTATAACTTATACAAAATCTAAAATACAACTAAAATTGGTTGTTTATACGAGGGACATTCAATAAGTAAAGAGACAAATGGCTATAGCTCAAAAACGGTTTATTTCAATCTTTCAAAATTAAGGCTATTTTTCAACATAATCACCCCCCACAGTTATGCACTTGTCCCATCTTTCTTGCAGCTTCCTAATTCCCTTGGCGAAGAATTCTTTCGATTTACCCCGAAGCCACTTTTGCACCGCTTCCTTAACTTCCTCATTGTTAGCAAATCTTTTTCCACGTAGGGCGTCTTTGAGTGGTCCACACAGGTAAAAATCAGATGGGGCGAGGTCGGGACTGTAGGCAGGATGAGGTAAGACCTCCCAACCCAATTCTTGAAGCTTATCACGGGTCAGCTGGGCTGTATGAGGGCGGGCGTTATCGTGCTGAAGAATGATTTCTTTTGACAAGAGTCCACGGCGTTTGCTCCTGATAGCTGGTCTAACATTGTGTTCTAGCATCTCAGAGTAGTATTGGCTATTGCTAGTTCGCTGATCTTCAAGGAAATCACAATAGACTGGACCCTGTGAGTCCCAAAAGATGGACGTACACATCGGGGTTCATCACCTACACTTGTTCGGCCACTTTTAAACCGATAAACCCACTTGTAAAAATTCGCACGGTTCATACAACTTTTACCGTACTGTATTAACATTCTAGAAAAAAATTCACTTGGTTTTACGCCTTCTGCGACTAAAAATCTAGTGACTGAACGCTGCTCTTCTAAGGTGCACTGAAAATTTTGAGGTTATGTTGACATAAAATGATGAAACAGCTGATCAGAGCATATCCCAAGGTTGCCAACTAACACCCCTGACAAGATTGTACAAATTCATTGAATAGTTTTAAAATTATAGAATTTGTCTCTTTACTTATTGAATGACCCTCATATTATACATATTTTTGAAGTTATAAATTATCTATAAATATTATTTATGCCCGTATGCCACAACCTGATACAAATAGACACTTCGTAACTCTTTAGAAACTAGCATGTTAAATTTGTGTTGTTTGATCTTGCAATGAAAAAGTTTTAGTAAATAAATTAATAACTATTATATAAAATTAAAGAGAACAATAAAGAAATTCTAAAATAGTTACAGTGTGAAACGTAGTTACTCGCCACTTCAAAAGAACGACACAAAATGTTAAATTCATATCAAATAAATTTTGAATCTTTAAAAAAAATTAAAAATAGTACCAGCTATTACAGAAAACTTTAGAGACGTATGGAGGAAACTTTTTCTCTGCAGAAATTGGACAGTGATAAGTTGTTTTAACACCCTACAAAATACAAGAATCCGGACGACAGAGTTGTTACATACTTTGGATTTATGTTCTGAATGTGCTGATTTAAGTAAATGAATTATTATGAACTTAAATATTTTATTTCTTATTACCTACATATATTATAACTATAAGAAAATAATATTTTGTTAATTAAAACATCGACTGTAATTGTAAAAATATATAAAATTTTATGTAATAAAAATTATATTAATTGCTTGCTGGTCCCATCTCTTACGATTCCACATCCACATTTTCATTTTTAAACAAAATTTAAAAATCTGTTGTGGCCAGCACAATACCTCTCGCCACTTCCTTTTTTTGGTTACATAAGTATAGGGCGCGAACGGTAATGTTACATTTTTGGGCTTGACAAGCAAATGTGTGGGCCCGTTTCAGAATGATAATTAGTAATTATGTACATAGATGTCAAATGTTAGAATTTTTCATTAAAAATTTCAAGATTTTCTAAATTTACGTAGTTAATTTATCACCAGGAGTTTAAAGTTTACTTGTATGCCTTAGATATTTAACATTTAATTCTGCTCCACATGGAATTGGAAAATCACTAAATTTAGAATGAGAAATTATGATATTTGACATCTATATACATAATTACTAGCTATCATTCTGACATGGGCCCCCATATCTGCTTGTCAAGGCCAACAAAATCATATGACTGCTCGCTCCCTATTGTATTTAACATTTCTTGTATACCTACACTCTACACCAAAAATTCTACTTACGCATATATCTATTCCATATATATTTAGATTGTTTAATTTTAAATTCATTTTTGATGAAGAAATTTTGTCCTCTTCTAATTTTTCGAAATGTTTCCAATTCTATTAATACATTAAGAAATAATATAATGTATGTACTTCCCAGAAAAAGTCTTCAGTAATGTCTTCGGATTTCTGACACTGACATTATCTGTCAGTTACAAACAAATTAAATTTTCAACTATTTTCCATGGCCATTCTTTCGGCTATAAAATTTATTATAACAGATTATTTTACATACTATATTTCTTCTATCTCTAAATCTATAGAATATATTGTAAAATATTTAAATGTATCAGAAAGAGAATTTATTTTTCTTTAATATTATCAAGAAAAAATTTCAAAAAATATTATTTAAAAGATTTTTTTTCAAGAATCTTCTACTTCCGGTTGTCCAATTGTTACCAAAACCTTTTCAGATCTTCCCATGAATGTCCGATTGGGAAATACGTAGTTAAAAAAATTTAAAGTCTTATAGTTTTTGAGTAACCGTCCTTCCAACATCCCACACACACACACACATACACACACACACATCCACACACACACACACACACACACACACACACACAGACATCATCGTAAAAATGATAAAATCGGATTGTAGGGACCTTAAAACGTGCTTATTCAATAAAATCTGGATATGCGATTTTTAGCATGAATGTAATACCTCTCTTAGCGAGAGGTAAAAAATCTGATGTGGCCAGCACATAACCTCTCGCCGTATATTTTACCTGGCTGTATGCATAAAGCAAAGAATATTTTTATAAATACAAATAATATATTCATATAAATCTATGACGTATAAACTTCTTTATTATTCAATAATAGCATGTCTCAATATGAAGATATTTTACCATAAATTATGTTACAATAAATTACAAAGTAGAGTTTACCATATATAAATATTAGGCTGGTAACTGCAATTTTCAATTCGAACAACGTTGTTTACTTTCTCTTCATATTCTTCTAGTAAAAACATTAATTTTGGGCGGTCTAAAATGTATATATGGATTGTGCATCTATTCTTACATATCTTCTTTTACATTTTATTTTTTCATACATGTTATATCTAAATAACACTAATTCCCTTTAATAAAGTGACGGATAGATTGCACTCCGATTATTCTTATATCGATGTGTAATTTTGTCAATATTTACAACTTACTTGAGAAGAATTTGATAGCTTTTTCGCAATTCAAAGTTACTCTAGTCTATAGTACTGGTGTACATTGTCCCATAATGTTTGAAACAAATTTAAGTCCTTCAACCTAGACTTGTCATCTCCATAATAGTCACAGATCAAGAACTAAGGGATTCTCCAAGTACATTTTTAATTCATTACTCATTATTTCTGACACTGACATTTATCTGTCAGTTACAAATAATTTAAATTATCAACTATTTTTCATGGCATTCTTTCGGCTGTCAAATTTATTACAACAGATTATTTTATATATTATACTTCTTTTATCTCTAAATCTATGGAATATATAATTAAATATTTAAATGTATCAGATAGAAAATTTAATTTTCTTTAATATTACCACGAAAAAATTTCAAAAAATAATATTTAGAAGATTTTTTTTCAAGAATCTTCTACTTCCGGTTGTCCAATTATTACCAAAACCTTTTCAGATCTTCCCATGAATGTCCGATTGGGAAATACGATGTTAAACAAATTTTAAGTCTTATAGTTTTTGAGTAACCGTCCTTCCAACATCCCACACACACACACACACACACACACACACACACACACACACACACACACACACACACACATCCACACACACACACACACAGACATCATCGTAAAAATGTTAAAATCGGATTGTAGGGACCTTAAAACGTGCTTATTCAATAAAATCTGGATATGCGATTTTTAGCATGAATGCAATACCTCTCTTAGCGAGAGGTAAAAATATATTTAGAAATTATGTTCTATAAAAATATTTACCTTTTATTTTCAGTTTCGCTTTCAAAGTGATTGTAATGATAATACGTATTGTAAATATATATAATAATAACATTTATAACCATAAAATTTACCTAATTTTAGGTGTAACATCAATTTATTTTGATCTACTAACACTGTTTTTAAATATTTTTCTAAAAAAATCTTCATTTTTACACTTATTAAAATTACAGTCAGCCAGTAATATAATATCAAAAAATCTGATGTGACCAACACAATACCACCCGCCATTTACCTCGTAGCCGCGTGCCTGGTCGCGAATCTGGGGAATCCGATTTGATCCCGATCAACTCCAAATAATTCGAATTTTAAATGGTATAAAATTAACCCTTGTGATAAACGCCCGCACAATACAAATATATCATCGTCATTACCGAAATGTGTGTACAAATCAGATTAGCACACCCAGCAGTGGATAATATGCCGTGAGAATATATTTATTTATTTCTTTACTTAAATACATTACCTGCATATTTACTAATGCTAGAAATTATTTCCATAAACTAGTGTTCTATTTACAATTTTCCTTTTAAAACGTTACTATTATTAATTTGAAATGATTATTTTTTTGACAGTAACATTTATCTGTCAGTTACATACATTTGAGCTGCACTATGTAACCATTGAGATATGTTTAATAATAAGCTCCGAGATATAATTTTTATATTATTTTATAAAATTATCCATAAAATACCTATATAGAAAAAGTATTAAAGTAAACCTGTAGAAAATGGAATAATCTTTCATTTTTATAATAACAAATTCCGAAAAAAATATATTTAAAGGTATTTTTTGAAGAAAAACTATTTTGAGCTTCAAGACAAAGACATTAAATGGTATTTATAAAAAGAAACATTACCTTTTGCTTGCAAAAAGTGAAGCAATTGCCTCAAGTTTTATTTATAAAAAAATCTGTTGTGGCCAGCACAATACCTCTCGCCATTTTAATTTTATGTTGCATAGGGCAAGAGCAGTTATGTGACTTTGTTGGCCTTAGCAAGCAGATATAGGGGCCCGTGTCAGAATGATAGCTAGTAATATACATAGGTGTCAAGTATCATAAGTTTTCATTCGAAACATTATGATTTTACAAATCCATGTGGATTATTTTCCTCGACAAGTATATTCCATACTAATGGATGACAAATAAACAGAATATTATGAAATTTCGAATGAAAAATTATGACATATGACAATTGTGACATCTATTTAAATAACTACTAACCGTCATTCTGACACGGATCGTCATATCTGCTTGCCAAAGCCAACAAAGTCACATGGCTGCTCGCGCCCTATAAGTAACAAATTTAACATTTCTTGTACACACAAATAATCGAAATTGTTTCTCTTATTTCGTTCTATGAGAAATTATATCCTACTATTCTAATATGTTCAAAATTCTTCAAATTCATTGACGGTATTAGCGGTATTTCTTAAGGATATATGTAATATTGACATACCTGTAATTTAAATACATACTTAATTAATAATATAATAATATATATTAAATGTACTCATACCTCTCAGAAAAATCTGACACTGACATTTTGCATTTATTTGTCAATTACAAAAATTTAAATTGTTTTTCGGGCAACGAGATTTATTACAACAGATTATTCTATATTATTATATACTTTATCTCCAAACCTATACGAGATACATATAATAAAAAATTTAAATGTGTCAGATTGAGAATTTAATTATCTTTAATATTTGTAGTGAAAAATTTTCAAAAAATAATATTTTGAATTTTTTTTTTAGAAACTACCACTTCCGGTTGTCCCAATGTTACCAGAACCTATTCAACTCTTCCCATTACCGTTAGATTGAGAAATACGTAGTCAAACAGGTCTTTAGTCTTATAGAATTTGAGAAATCGTGTCTCCAACAACCTCACACACACACACACACATCCACACACACACACACACACACACACACACACACACACACACACACACACACAGACATCATTGTAAAAATGTTAAAATCGGATTCTATGGACCTTAAATCGTGCTTATTCAATAAAATCTGGATATGCGATTTTTAGCATGAATCCAATACCTCTCTTAGCGAGAGGTAAAAAGTGAAGGAAAACGTTTTGTTTCGAGGCGAGAAATTTTGCCCCATAATAAAAGATTCTACTTTTTTTGTATTTATACGAAGAATTTGCTTACAAACTCAAGGATTTGCTTCTAAAAAATGTATCTGTCCACATGCAACTTTTTTTCAAGAATCACACTTTTTCATTAGTTTTCCATGTCGCGTACAACGTGTATATACTGTTTCTATAAGCTAAACTTTCATTTTGGGTGTGCAGTTAAGTGGTATGTTTGCTATAGCTGATGTGGTGCATTTACATGCACCGAGGCAAACGCCTCGTGAATCGGAATTCAAAACATTATTTCGATTTGAAAAGGTCCATTTGGTGTGGTTGGTGCTCCACATTCTGGGAGAGAATCCAGAAACTCGTGGGGCTGCCCTGTCACCTGTGCACAAAATGAAAGTATTTTTACGTTATTGTGCGGATCCTAAATTCCAGAGCAAAATTGGCGAAGAATTGGGAAGTACACAGTCCACAGTGTCTAGTGCTTCATCGTATTGTAGAAAAGGCTGGAGAATGGATTCGGTTGAGTGACATCTTCACTACCCTCCTGTTCTCTATGTCAGACATTTTAAATTTTATCTTAATTTTAATCTAAAAACATACACTATAACATCGAGAAGTATTTCCTCGCAAGGAAAAGGTAAAGATTATGAATACGAATTAAAACAAAACCTTTTACTTCTACCTTATACTTCTTAGTGCTACCTTTTACTTCTTCCTTTCACTTCAAAGTAAATGCTTCATTTTTATACCTTATATTCTTACCTAAAGGTGACGGAGGGTAAAAAGAAATCGTGGAAACCTCCGTTAGATTAAGAACAAAACTCAATTTATGTTTTAGAATACAAATTTACCTTCACGGTACACGATGCTCTGTATTGTAGTAATCAAGTTGGTGTATTTCCATATTAAAAGCAAATCAACATTCAGGAGTGGAATACACATATACAGTCCTACATTGGCTGGAACCAATCAATATTTTTTGCTGAGAGCAGATCACAGTTCTAACTAATGAAGGGTCCACGGTTCGAATTACATTGTTTTGTTAACGAATATCATCTCTCTTTGCGATCACTAGTACGGTACCGTTGCTTGAGGACCACTGGTTCTTGTGGACCGATTTGTTAGTTTCTTGTTATGTATTACTGTGTAGAGGATTGCTTAGATACAGGCTATTTTATGCATTCAATACGGATATTCAATGAGGCGTGTAATGCAACGTTCTTAATTTATAAATAAATATTTATTTACAAATCATTTACAAGTTATATAAACAGAGCAGGGCCGGCTCTATGTAAACTTAAAACACTGCCAGCTACACGTTATAACAGTTTTGGTATTTCTTAGGTAAAACCATATTATTTTGGTTTTGTACTCATTCACTTCAAAGAAATTAAATTTTGATCAAATCCATGTCCATGTGAAAAGTGTTTATTTGTAATCGTTAACGTCAACAAATTTTTGTTTTACACGAATGTTGGCTAATAAGTTTAACAGTATATTATTCAATAAACATGTAATGTCATGGGAATGAAGTTTGCATCCCAGGTCAGAAGGCGAGTGATGTAAATCATAAATAAAATAAATAAATAAATATTTCATCACGGCATATTACCCATTGCTGGGTGTGCCAATCTGCTTCGTACACAGATATCGGTAATGATGGAATATTTGTACCGTGCGGGCGCTTACCAGGCGTCACCACACGGGCACTCATTGCTGGCGTGGAGAGTACGCCACAGGAGTCAATTTTGTGCAATTAAATTCGATGTAATTTTTGGCGTCGGTCGGGATCGGACCCGGGTTCTCAGGTTCGCGACCAGACACTCAGGCACACGGCCACGAGACCCCATTCGAATTAGTAATAGCCATTGCATGCGAATAGAATACTATGCATTATCCACAATTGTCAATAACATATCAGTGACATACTATTTATATTGAAAATTAAGTAGAATTTTTTTACTAACTAATTTCTACCTTCCGTCGCCATTAGGTAAGGAAGGTATTGTCTGGACAAAAAAATCGATAGTGAGTTTCTAATGAATAAGCACGTTTTGGGGTATCTAGAATACGAATTTACTAATTTTAGGATGATGTCGTATGTATGTGTGTGTATTGTCTTTAGTCAAAAATTTCGATAGTAAGTTTCTAATTAATAAGCACGTTTTGGGGTCCCTAGAATACGAATTTACTATTTTAACGATGATGTATGTGGGCGTCTGTGTGTGTGTGTGCGCGCCTCTCTGTGTGTGCGTGTGTATGTGTGTGTGTGTGTGTAAATGTATGTGCATATGACGATCGTTATGAAATAATTTTACTGGAATTGTATGATTTTTTTCAAGAAAATTTATGTATGGAATTTGTACAAAATACAAAGCATTGACGGAAGATAATGTGCTGGCCACATCAGATTTTATACCTTCCGTTACATTTAGGTAAGGAAGGTATTGCCTTTAGTCAAAAATTTCGATAGTAAGTTTCTAATAAATAAGCACGTTTTGGGGTCCCTACAATACGAATTTACTATTTTAACGATGATGTATGTGTATGTGGGCGTCTGTGTATGTGTGTGCCTCTCTCTCTCTCTCTCTTTCTCTCTCTCTCTCTCTCTCTCTCTCTCTCTGTGTGTGTGTGTGTGTGTGTGTGTGTGTGTGTGTGTGTTTGTGTTTGTGTGTGTGTGTGTGTGTGTGTGTGTGTGTGTGTGTGTGAGTGTATTATAATTTTTTCGTATTCCTCGAGTTAGGTTTATATGCAGACGTGATTAGATTTTGGTGATAATTAGTCCTCCGAAGTACCCTCATTTGCAACTTTTAACAGTATTTCTTGAATAAAAACAGTTAAATATCATTTATTAACTTTTAATGTTATTATAAATTTTAAAGAATATGTTATTCTATATACGATGTGATTGCATTTTATACTTCATATTCAATAGATATGGAGTTAAACAATGATAAAGATATTAAATTTCATAAATCAGCCAGCTACGCTAATCATGAAAACTGGTAATATATTCAGATCATTGAAATTGACAGATGTCAGTATCAATAATAAAAAAATCTGTTGTGGCCAGCACAATACCTCTCGCCACTTCCTTTTTTGATTCCATAAGTATAGGGCGCGAACAGTCATGTTACATTGTTGGCCTTGACAAGCATATGTGGGGCCCCGTTTCAGAATGATAATTAGTAATTATGAACATGGATGTCAATTGTCAATTTTTCATTCAGTATTTCAAGATTTTCTGAATACACGTAGTTAATTTGTCACCAGGAGTGTGGAATTTACTTGTCGAGGAAAATAAACCACATGGAATTGGAAAATCACTAAATTTAGAATGAGAAATTATGATACTTGACATCTATATACATAATTACTAGCTATCATTCTGACATGGGCCCCCATATCTGCTTGTCAAGGCCAACAAAATCACATGACTACTCGCGCCCTGTATTTAACATTTCTTGTATACCTACACGCTACACGAAAAATTCTACTTACGTATATCTATTCCTTATATTTAGATTGTTCAATTTTAAATTCATTTTATGAAGAAATTTTGTCATCTTCTAATATTTCGAAATGTTTCGAATTCATTGTCAGGATTGACAGTATTTTTGAAGGATATATGTAGTATACCTTTTATTTTTTAATTTTTAACTATTAATACATTAAGAAATAATATAGGTAATGTATGTAGGTACTTCCCAGAAAAAGTCTTCAGGAATGTCTCTGGATTTCTGACACTGACATTTATCTGTCAGTTACAATTTAAATTTTCAACTATTTTCCATGGCATTCTTTCGGCTGTAAAATTTATTATAACAGATTATTTTATATATTTTATTTCTTTTATCTCTAAATCTATAGAATATATAATAAAATATTTAAATGTATCAGATAGAGAATTTAATTTTCTTTAATATTACCAAGAAAAATTTTCAAAAAATATTATTTAGAAGATTTTTTTTTTCAAGAATCTTCTACTTCCGGTTGTCGAATTGTTAAAAAAACCTTTTCAGATCTTCCCATGAATGTCCGGAAATACGTAGTTAAACAAATATAAAGTCTTATAGTTTTTGAGTAATCGTCCTTCCAACATCCTACATACATACACACACACACACACACACACACACACACACACACACACACACACACAGACATCATCGTAAAAATGTTAAAATCGGATTGTAGGGATCTTAAAACGTGCTTATTCAATAAAATCTGGATATGCGATTTTTAGCATGAATGCAATACCTTTCTTAGCGAGAGGTAAAAATGAGGATGTTGAGACAGATGTTGGAAAGACACGGAAAGATAAGATAAGGAATTAAAGGATAAGGAAACTGACTCGAGTGATTGAAGTTTCTAAATAGATACATGCAAGACGATTACATTAGTTTGAACATGTCATGAGAGATGAAAAATATATTGGAAGAAGAATGAGTAGCTTAGTAGTAGAAGGTAGAAGAAACAGACGAAGACCAAAGATAATATGGAAGAACTGTATTGCGGAAGACTTGAGAGAAAAGAAACTGAATGAGGACGACACGCAAAACATAAAAATGAGTGGAAGAATAAAATAAAAAATAGCGAAACCTAACGAATGGAAAAAGCTAAAGAAGAGAAAGATGTCAGTGTCAAGTGCAATTTGGATAGCTGATTTATGAAATAATTTTACTGGAAATATAGAATCTTTTGTAAGAAAATTTATGTATGGGATTTGTACATAATACACAGGATTGACGGTAGGTAATGTGCTGGCCACATTAGATTTTTTTACTTATAATCTGTTAGTAATATGACGATTTCTGACTTTTTAAAAGTTGGAAAGTTAGTTATTGTTAACCTCATTTTCCAAGATGCTGGAAATTATAGCGTAAGTATAGCAGAGGTTGAAAAGTGTTAACTTTGCAACCCCAAGGCGGGAACCGGTAGGGTGCCACATCTCCACTTCAGGGCTTTTTCCCATTCCTACCCTGGGAGATCAGACAGCTGTGGATGAACATTTTAATACGCAACTGTGTTTTATCATAAATAGCATGATAAGAAAAACAACCAATATTAATAGGTACATTAAAAACTATGATCGCAAAAGACATCAATAAAAAATAAGTAATTTACAATCATCTCTATTTTAAGAAATATTAACTACTCTCTCAATAAAAAATAGTGTCGAAAATTATACACTATTCCATATAATACAAATACCCAAGTACCTACAATTTCATTTAAATTTGCTTTGCGTCATGTACGTTGTTACGTATACTTTACTTCATACACTACAAGAAAAGTAAAAGTGCGGATCACCGACCGAAGGAAGAAGACTGGTTCTCCTTATAGCCTACACAAAAATACTTTTAGAGGATATTTAATATAAGTAAGTTTAATATGTATATTTCGTATTTTCATATTTGTGTATAATTCGTAGGTGTATTGATAAAAATCAAAATATTTTTTTCCCATGATCCTGTGAATTTCTGTCTTCTGTCTTCTGTCTTCAAGTTCGTAGTCTAACGCCGTCTCTGTTGTCATTTCAGACAAGTGTTCAGTAACAGACCCGCGCCAATTTTTTTATAAAAATCTTTGTTAAAGTTAAAATGAAACAAACAATAACTAAACGCAAACAGTTCTGGCATTGATGCAAATTAAATAAACTGTCTGAATATGCTGATATTCGAAGTAATTTCTTTAAGTGTTAAGACTGTAGATCCTCAATTTTGTGAGAATATGTGTGAATTGTAATTAGAATATAAAGAATATTGAGTTTATATCGAGCCATGTGTTTCAATTAAGATTCCCTTTTTGTTTGTTTTTCCTAAGATAAAATTCCTAATAATGTTTTTATAATGGACTATTATTTCAATGTGAAAATTTTCGCGCGTCATAGCCACATGTCTAAATGATTTATTGTTTAGTTAAAGTAAGATGTAAACTTTATTGTTCAATTTTTATTTATTATTCTGTTCCTATTACGAAATATTTTTCCGCGTTTTTTTTCTTCCTTAGTAAATTACATTGATTGTTTTTGTAAAGATTAAACTTGTTGTTCCATCTAATACTACGAGTATTTAATTTTCTACTTACCTTGTACCTATTATTATACTAGTGACTTATGCAAAACAAAAGTAGAGAAAATTGATTACATTACTAATGTACTGTTCGATGACTAGAAAACATTTTATTTATCGTAGTGTTAAGGCTAATTACTAAGTATATTTATTTTAAATATAAAAAATTAAGCATCAATCAAATGTATAGGATAGACAATTTAAAATTAAAACTGGATAATAATCGTAACAATAATGATAGGGTGTTAAATTTATAATCTTGTTTGACTGGTAATTTTGTATCTAATTCATTATTCATTTAATTAGATTTAAAATTCCGTAAACGCTCAAAAATCACAGCTGGCAAACACTAAAATATATCAGTAAAAAATTACAAAGGGCACGCAAAAAATTCTCGTATAGCGGTCTCTGTGTTGGAGCAGCCGAGTCTGATAAATAATCATAAATATTTGACAGTTACGAGAAAGCAAATTATTCACTTTATTATTTCTACCATCATTCGTTTCCTTTTTCTTTAATTTTACTCATTCATCAAAAATGATTCTCGTAAATATAAAGAATTAATAAAAAAAAATACTTAGAATCTAACGATGATATAAAAGTTAATATTATAATTTGGAAGAAAACAAAACATGGCGTGAAGTTTACACCGATCACAGAATTATTTTTTAAAAGTGAAGAATTTCGAAATACATAAACCACGAACGCGAAAAATGCATTGCAAGGTTTCATGCAAACTGGCAAAGCGAAAAGGAAGTTACATTGTACAGCCCGAAGCATAACGAACAGTATCCACCAATATTCTTAAACTATATTATTAATAAAAATACGGTTTTTGCCAATTGACATGTAAAAGTACGATTTTTTTACAGCTAACAGTCTGTAAAATGTCACTTTTACTACCAATTATTGCTACTTACATAGTAACCGCTTAACAAACGCATAAAAACCGTTCAACAAACGCATAGCAACATTATTTGATAGCGGTAACTTTCAAAATATGTACTAAAAGTAATCACTAAGTTACTATTAATTCTAAAATCGACAAACAAATAATGTGTTCAACACAGCACTAAACACAGATTTACAGCTTCGGCAGCATTCGTTGCCTGTGCTGTAAATCTGGTATTTTAGTGCCTAAAACAAATAACTATTTTTTGAAATTGTCACTAACGTGCATAAAAATTGTCATTAAAAGTTCAGCAACCGGCGTTAAAGTAATCCACAATATAACGATTTCACGCACATACAGTGTTTCCAACCTCATGAATTGTACATATAAGATAATTTGGGTAGGTATGCGATGTACAATAGTAAATTTTTACATAAAATGACAAAAAATATTCCTTTTATTTTCACAAAAAAATTATTTCAAATAAAATTTAATATGCACCTCGGTACTGAAGTTCCTTGCTATCATTCATATGTTTTATTTTCCTCGGTCCTACGGTCTCGGCAACTAAATTCCACATACGCTATAAAAAAGAAGAGCTTCAGTACCTTGATACATAAGGTTTTCCAATCAGAATTGAAAAGATTTTTTAAATTCACTGAGTAGAGAAATGTTTCATTTTCTAGTGTACGATTATACTTTTCAACTATAAAAATCATCAATTACCTAAAATTGTATAACTGTAAAATTAAAATACCGGCTAAATAAAAGGGCGAAAACAGATGAAAATGAAATTATTAGTAAAATTATATATGACAAAGACATGGACTAATTCAGTCGATTATTCATCGGTGATCTATGTCAGAGATTAAGGTTATTATTGTTCATTGAAAAGTGTACTGGTTTTTTTTTGTCAAATGCTTTGGTTACCAGGGATTCGAATATTAAATTTCAATTAGAAATTTAATGGGATTGTAACACGTTTGCATAGCGGCGCTCTTTGTTTAAATTATGTGTAGCCGGATGGCAAAATTAGCTACGGATCTTGCGTCGATAACTTTTATGTCTTGCAATTTTTTTTGTAAGATTCTAAAATTGCTTTTCGAAGTTAAAGTTCTTAGTATAGTTTTGGTTTGGGATAGAGATTTGTCACATTTTGTAGAATTATTGTGTATTTAAAAATATTTTTAAAAGTATAATATTGCATAGAAAGGGCCTGGCCCAGAACAGGCGAATGTCGCATAGCGGGAAAACCAATTTTAGAAAATTGGATGAGTGGTTTATTTCACATGGGCGAGGACTCGGGAAGCCGTTAAAAATCCAATTCTTCCCCCAAACCTCCGAAGTAGTCTAAGTTTACCTGACCAATTATATTTTGTTAAAGTTAACAGTTAGCTTACTAGAGTGTCAAGGTTGAATTTCCTTATTGGAAAGTGGGGTTGAAATCAAGTGAAGTTATGTTTGACATGATCTTAACTCGACGAGTCGTGTTCTGACTTTTGACCGTGAAGTTTGTCTCTTCCCATTTGATTAGATTTCCAAATTATAACTTGTCTCAGTGACTTATGAATTACTTAGTCTTTGTGATTTAAAATAATTGTTATAGTCTGCGTCCTCGTAAATTGTTTAAATAGTTGTTTAGATTTAATTTTATTCTTTGTTTGCTTACAAAATCTAGTAAATGTAAATATTGTTAACAGTAGTATTATTGGTTTATAATAATAAAGTGTTTCAGTCGCGGCTGGTCTGTGAAGAACAGTCAGTAGACTGAGAGATTACTTTATTCGTAATAGTTGGATGTTGACTACCTATGCGCTGAGAGTATACTAGTTATTTCGAGGTTGTCATTTTTAAAAATTTAAGTACTTTTATGAGAATCTAGTACCAATCCTTTAAACCTTAGTCGTCATCGTCATCCATATTTATAATATTGTTTATTGTTGTCAAGCATTTATTGTTTTGTGTAAATAAAATGTTAAGTTGATCTAACTGTTCTTAGTTTCATATGTTGCCCAAGTTAATTATTTTATTCACAATCATTATAGTAATATGTCGAATCCTAACCTTTTAGTGATTGGGAAATACGTCATTCCTAACTGCAATAACAATATCTTGGGTGGAAAATGACCGATCACACTTCCACCCTATGGGTTGGAAATGTTTATGTAGTGTTGCCAGCAACATTGTCATAGATCCCTATAATAAAATAGACTAAACAAATTTTAATAAAACTGTCAAAAATATTAATGAAATAAAGGATATAACTTAACGATTTATTTTGAAAATTATTGATTTAAGATGATTGTGAATAAAATATTACACATACCTCGATGGGAGTTTCATTACAGCCTCGCGTTGTATCTCTCCTCGCTACCTGTTATAGTATATTTATAGTATGTTCGAAAATTGAACCACGACTGTACCGGTAATTTTTTTCAGGTTACCGGCACTATTTTCGAACGTGGTAACTGAAATGTATGGTAAATTTTAATTACCGCGGGAACCGTGTCCAGAGCACGGTTTTTGTGGTAATTTATAGTCTAACCTAACTTTTGAAGTATACACACGTTGTTCTTTGGCATCATTTAAAGGTAAATTGTATTTAAAAACAACTGAGTACTGTACATGGTACGAAAAACAAATAGTATCCAACAAAGATATCCTGCAATGCAAATTAAAATGATTTTGACAGTTATTAATAACCATGAATACTAATGCGTTCGACTGCTTACCGCGAGAACCGTAACTTTCAGTTACCGTGTAAAATAACCACGATAACCGCGGTTGAATTTTCGAACACACTATTAGTACGAATTCACTTTATTTACAAGGTATGCAGCAGCGCACGAAGAAAATGAATTTGGAAAGGGCTAGTTTAGAAAACAAATTTTTATGCCTTGTGGCTTATTTGCGCGAGAAGAAGGTAGTAAAATTATTATTTATGTACCAAGTGTGTAAAGTAGTGCTTGCGGAAATTATATAGCAAGACAACATTATTTTACACGTGTTCCATTCATTTTTCCTACATCCGAAATTTAGTGCTGTTTCTCATAATATTTCATACAGACATCTTCAAATACTGTTACTGCTTTTTATTATAATACTGTATAATAGTATGTAACTGAAACATTCGAAAAATCGGAGAGACCGGTGGATTTGTCTTCCAGATTTGTACAAATTATACAATTTTAATATTTATATTGAATTAGTTCAGGTTAGAACTATGTCAAAAAATGTTAATTTTTATAAGAAATACCCAACCTGTTAATAAAAATTATTACACTTGTTTCATTTATAATGTACATTAATATTTCTCCAGAAGTTTTTATATTTTCTTACTTTCATTATTATTATTACTATTATTATTATTTGCATAATTCCGTGTTTACTTTTCATGCAGTAGTGCTGGAAAACTACTTTTCAAACACTGTTTTTGGAAAAGTGACTCTACAAAGTCTCAAGATTGCGTAAAATATTTATTATAGTGTGCGAGCTGTCGACATTACTGAAACAAGCGTGTCTAGACCGGTCGCCGGGTTAATTACTGCGCGTGCAGCTGAGTAAACAGATAGAAAGATAAGTTTAATTACGCGTACATGTCTGATCCTTTTCTATTCCATGTTATTATCGTGATCGCGTTGATGGTTCTGGAAAGTTCAGATGAATTACAGTGCGTGTATAAGGCGGTAAACCGCTCTACGTGAATTAGTTGAAGTCAAACAGTTGAGTGGTGTGAAATTAATGGTGATATAAATAGTGTACAAGTTAGTCTACAAGCTAATCTATAAGATATTCTAGTAGTTTACAATTTACATTTTTAATGCAATAAATTATTAGTGATATAAATAAATTGTGAAATAATTATCTTAGTGTTTAAGTGTTTAGTATTTTTAGTCAATAATTAGGGTTTATATTTGTTCGATTATAAAACCGTTTATTTTGATTACTTTCATTCTCTCTTTTTCTTATTTATTTATCGTTTAATAATGTTTTTAATTAATAATATTTCTTTGATTTTTGTATTTCGTCCAAATAAATAAAACTTACAGTATGTACTTTACGTAGGGTTTTCGGGAATATAAATAATATTTTAATATGAAGAGAGATAATCCGTTATCAATAATAGAACAGAATTTAATAAAAATGTCTACTTTGTGGTAAGTGCCTGGAGCATTACTACTGAAGACGTTTATAAATTTAATTAATAATTTTATGTAATAGTACCGATAGTAAAACTATTGAGTTTTCGAGTGTAGATTGAACATAAAATAACACTATACTGAACACAAATAAAAACGCTTATTTTATAAGGGAATCATAAAGCTAAAGGGGGTATCAAACGTACGCAGATATCTGCAACTGATTTGGCGCAACTTTTCAAAATACTGAACTCTTGTTATCACACTTGCGCAGAGGTACATATATTTTAGGTTATTTACATATTTAATGTTGGTAACGTTTTTATACACGTCTCATATCCCCTAAATGATTGTCTGTGGCAAACAGTTTTAAACTTCACATCAAAACATAAACACGTGTGTTTAGAGACTTTTAAGTTTTATAGCGCATGCGTACATCGTTTGTACGCACATATCTGCAACTTGTCTACGAAGTTTTCAAACATGTTCGTAAACCAGTTGCATGAAACTAGTCTCTTTACCATACGAAAAAAGTTGCATGAAATAGACAAAGTAGCAGAAAATCTGTGACAAGTTGCGCATATGTGCTTACGTGTGATACCTCCTTAACACAACATATAATAAACATGACAAAAGGTTGCAATTCTCAAGAAACACTAACATTTATTATCTTCTGCGCTGTTTTTACTTTTCTGTTGCAACTTTAAATTTCAGAACTAAAAACTAATACCGACTAACACCTAAGTTTTTCTCATATATTTAAAATGTTAGACCTGACCATACCATTACTGAACAATTTTCACGCTCACTTTGTCCGCAACTTGTCAATGAACAATGTTCAGATGTATAGCATACTGGTTTTGTAATCTCTACCTTAATTATAGTGTATACTTTCATTGGCAGTGGAAAGTACACATTGACAATAATTAAATCATACGAAATAGTACTAGATGCAGTCCCTATATTTGGCAAATGTACTAAAATAAAGAAAAATTAATATAAAGTAGGAGAAATGTTGTGTATATAAAACTTTTACAGTAATAATTTCTTGTGTTAGTGTTAAACAACCACAAGTAAGATAACTGCGGTAATTAAGACATATGTTCCAGATGTGTTGAACAACATAACATGAAATAAAATAAAGCGATAGAATAACAAATAAAACAAGAAATAAAATGTGTAAATAGTGATCAATAAACGTGAATGAAAGAATAAATTTAAAACTAAGTGTATATTTAAACCACACAGTCCGAGATTTAGAATACCTATAGGTTAGGTGTAACGCGAATTGAAGAGGGAGAAAAAATCAATTCACTTACAAAAATTATTGTGTATATAATTATAAGACGTATATATCAGAATGCCTCGTTTACGATATCCGAATTGTGAAGCCTTGATTTACCAACAGCAGATTTTTTACGCATACCTACCTTTATCAAATTTTAAAGTATTTTGCTAACAATTTTTAATGAGAATCTATCAAAAGTATTGTTTTCTATGAGAAAAATATCGGACTTTAGAAATTTATGCCTATAGTTTAAGATTCTTTATGATAACATTAAATTGTATTAACAAAAACAAAATACTTTTCCTTATATTAGGATGAGTCTATTTGCACATATGTATATTATTTATTAATCATTTTATATTAGTCAATTTACCTATAAATATTCGACTAGTTGACTCATTATATTATTTGAAAGTTTTAGTAGTTATCAATATTAATAGACTAACAAACTTCATCTAATCTAACCTAACTGATACGAATATAATGTAAGTGTACGTACAAAAAGCCAATTATTAGAACAAATCGTATGTGAAATTTATTTTAGTAGTTTATTGAACTTCCTGTGTAACTCACTATACGTACACACATAAGTGACATTTGTTAATTATTTATAAATAGAATGTATTTTCTATATCTTTAACCTTATATCCATATATTTTAGTATGTTCTAAGATTGTAGAACATACTTATTTCAGAGACTATTTCATAGTACTTAATATTAAATATAACACTCGATATTATTATTAAATTACAAATAAATATATTGTCTTTTATTTTTGTGGTACTTACGAGAATATAAATGAACCAAAAGCATTTTTGCCTAAATAAATAAATAATTAAATTAATGACTTACCCATAAATTTATTGTGTTCAAACAATTCGCACTATAGAGTAGGTAAACACGAAACACATCACTCACAAGAAGCAGTAAATATAAAATTATACAAACACTAAATATATGTCAATCAAACACAGAATGCATGTATATGTATACTCTTAAAATATAATCAAAATTTGTTCTATACTAAGTACTATAGTAGAATTTCGAATATTCACTTATTTGCAACAGGTCAAGAACTCACTAGCTATTTATTTTTTTAATATAGAGTTTAATACGAGTTATTAATTTATTTTTAAAATATCATTTACATTAAATTATCAATAAATTGAAATAAAACAAGTCCTTTTACAGATTGTTCAAACCAAAAGTTGTAATACACAAAACTGTTTAAAAATTATAATTGTCATGTTATGTATTTAACTCGGTATTTAACCACATTCCCCCAACACCCCGCACTTTTTGTTCATAAATCCTTCGACACACGTATTCACTTCAGTTACAGTAATATTTATTACAACTTGATTATTTTCACATCATTTCTGCCAGTATAAGCGAGAACGTATAACCTAACCTCACTTTGTGACCGAATGTGCATGTCGTCTTGAAATAGACGATTTCGATGTATGGTTATAAATAGATCATGAAGGTAGTGTTATTATAGTTGGCCGCTTTAGTTTCGCTAGTCGTACAAATAGGCGACTGTGGCCTGGATCTTCTATTGTGGGTAGATATACATAGATTGAAACTTAAAGTAGCTTAATTTTACAACTGTCATTTATGCATGCATGAAATTTATACATTTATTCATTCATATATTTAATGTACGGATGCCAGATGGCTAAAATAAATGGACCACCATTAGTACGTAGATAGGTTGTAAAAATTACGATACTTTTCTGTAGTAACAATCCTGTTAATAGGATCGTAAAATTGGGTACCCATAGAGAAATAACTGAATGTCAAATAAGTGAATAATAATCAAAACTAAAAATTATAAAAAAAATATTAATCTATTAAAATAAATGAAGATGCAAAAGGTGTTTTAATAAAATTTTGGCATCAAAATTTTTACCATCAAAATTAATTTGTCTTCATTTGAATACATATGTAGCGACATCAAATTATCCTAATCGTCATAGGCTATTGTTATTCGTTTTTCCCGAGATTACTTGGCGACAAAATGAAAATAAACATTCATTCATATTTTGTAATTCATTTTGTAAACGTCATTAATAAATTGTCTCAATAAATTATTTACAATTCGTTATACAATTTAATTATCCAAAAGTTTATTTTACATATTGTGTAACGGCTACCACCGTTATAACTGGTGAGCCCTTTGATTCAACACGCGACCTTGCAACATCATTTCGCCCAGTCCTACCATTGAAAACTCCGCCACGACAAACAGAATGGAACAAGATCAAACTAATATTTAAGCACTTATTTCAAGTGCAGAGCATCATGGTAGATGCTTCAGACTCTGGCCCAGGCGCGGTCCTACAACAGTTAGAAAACGGCAAAATGGTAGAACTCACCACACAGATCGTCGACTTGAAATCCTCCCTCAAGAAAGACAAGAACGAAGCCAACGCATCTCAGCAAGTACAAGCCCAAAAAGCTCAAACTCATTTTAACATTACACAACACAAACAACATAAACAACACACACATCAAATCACAAAAACGAAACACTAACAAAACAAAAATTGATTTTTTTTCTGGCATCTTCATCTTCGCTTTTCTTTCTTCCTCCACCAGTAGCATATCTACTGACTCTGGAATCAAATACATATTTCCTCAGTCGGCAGACTCACTTGCCCGGTAAATCTTTAACTTTTCTTATGGACAAATATCTTTGTCTATAACCATGAAAAGTCCAGAAAAATTTTCAAGAACACATAAACACAACAATCAATCATCACCCAATACAATAATAATTTTCACCACAACAAAAACAAACACCCTTAGCACCTGGAAAACTTTTTGGACGGCGGAGAGATTAGAATACACACAATTTAATGTTATTTTAATTTTTATTATTATTGTTTATATTTCATCATGTTCCTTTTGTAACCTTTGTAAAGTTTTTTTATTTTCGTTTTGTCTGGGGGGGACTAATGTAGCGACATCAAATTATCCTAATCGTCTTAGGCTATTGTTATTCTTTTTTCCCGAGATTACATGGTGACAAAATGAAAATAAACATTCATTCATATTTTGTAATTCATTTTGTAAACGTCATTAATAAATTGTCTCAATAAAATATATACAATTCGTTATACAAAAGTTTATTTTACATATTGTTTAACAGCTATCACCGTTACACATACATTGTGGATGAAGACGTCACATACTTTTAAAAAGTTACATTTAAATCTACCAATTTACTAAATCTGTCGAAAAATATAATTTGAAAATCGCTACTGAAAAGACGAAAGGCCTGGTAAATCTCTTCAGAATAATATCTGAATCATTACCACACATTATCGGGTAATTACAGACTGTATTCCACCGCTGAGTGGATTTTTGAAACCTCCTATTGCCTCGAAAATAAATAAAGTCCCAAAATGTGTAAAAATCCGAATTTATTTAAATAAAAAGTAGAAAAGTGCATTTCGGCACCCTTAAACCTTAATATTACGCGGAAAAAATTTACTACAATTTTTTTTTTCCAATTTGGGACCATTTTGAGGGGCGGCCTGGTTAAAATTCGACTTCACCCCATTTAAGGTCCACCCTAATATATATATATATATATATATATATATATATATATATATATATATATATATATATGAAGCTTGCGTTTGCCCATTTGCATCATATGCCATCTACAATAAAGCAGACGACTGTAAAACAAAAACGACTACTGAGAACAATGGAAAAGAAAATTTTATGAACTATTAATACTACGAACATTCATTAAATGAAAACATCAGAGATGAATGCAGGGTACAAGACGTGATGATATGGAGACGCCAAAGAAGATGAGACTGGAAAGAATGGACAACAAAAGGTTAGTTAAAAAAGCAAAATGCGGAGAAATAAACGTATAAAAAAAAGAAAACCTGGAACACACAACATGAGATGGAGAGACAATTTGCATTCTATTTGTCCGGATGACAATGCTAGATAACAAGCCTAAGCCTTTAATATAAGAATAATAATATTAAGAATTTACAATAATTTAGGGAACATATGCAATACTTACTTAATCTATTGTTTGTATACCTTACGTCTTACGGTATTATACCTACAATAAAATAATATTAAATTAGTGATATTTGTATCTATTTAATGAGTAGATATAATTTTTGAGAATAAAGGAGTGTATTTTTAGGTTGAATTTAAAATTATGTAAAGCTTAATATTTTAGGAGAGTTGATTAAATACCTCAGCTCCTTGATTTCTGGGAGAAGCCTGGTATCAGGTATTCTGAAGAGGTTATTTTGAATTACTTACTTAGTATTTTAAAAGTTTTAGTATTTACTTTACATTAAGAATTAGATATATAGTTGTCAAAATACAACAATGCAAGGTTGCCACATTGTATTAGGTAGGCGATGCCAAGCCAATGACAACTTGGCTTGTGATAATTGTAGCACATGCTGGTTACTATGGATGTGAAATTATTTTTTTTTTGTTACAATAATTGAGAGATGACTTACAATGATAATTATGAATCTAAATTTGAGAATTGTAAAATAGATACCACATGACTGGATTTTATATTTATAAAAATGTATGACAGCAGTTTTTCTCCAGCCTTTTTACCTCTCGCTAAGAGAGGTATTGCATTCATGCTAAAAATCGCATATCCAGATTTTATTGAATAAGCATGTTTTAAGGTCCCTACAATCCGATTTTAACATTTTTACGATGATGTCTGTGTGTGTGTGTGTGTGTGTGTGTGTGTGTGTGTGTGTGTGTGTGTGTGTGTGTGTGTGGGGATGTGTGTGTGTGTGTGGGATGTTGGAAGGACGGTTACTCAAAAACTATAAGACTTAAAATTTGTTTAACAACGTATTTCCCAATCGGACATTCATGGGAAGATCTGAAAAGGTTTTGGTAATAATTGGACAACCGGAAGTAGAAGATTCTTGGAAAAAAATCTTCTAAATATTATTTTTTGAAAATTTTTCGTGGTATTATTAAAGAAAATTAAATTCTCTATCTGATACATTTAAATATTTTATTATATATTCCATAGATTTAGCGATAAAAGAAGTAAAATATATAAAATAATCTGTTGTAATAAATTTGACAGCCGAAAGAATGCCATGAAAAATAGTTGATAATTTAAATTATTTGTAACTGACAGATAAATGTCAGTGTCAGAAATAATGAGTAATGAAAGAAAAATGTACTTGGAGAATACCTTAATGCTTGATCTGTGACTATTATGGAGATGACAAGTCTTGGTTGAAGGACTTAAATTTGTTTCAAACATTATGGGACAATGTACACCAGTACTATAGACTAGAGTAACTTTGAATTGCGAAAAAGGTATCAAATTCTTCTCAAGGAAGTTGTAAATATTGACAAAATTACACATCGATATAAGAATAATCGGAGTGCAATCTATCCGTCACTTTATTAAAGGGAATTAGTGTTATTTAGATATAACATGTATGAAAAAATAAAATGTAAAAGAAGATATGTAAGAATAGATGCACAATCCATATATACATTTTAGACCGCCCAAAATTAATGTTTTTACTAGAAGAATATGAAGAGAAAGTAAACAACGTTGTTCGAATTGAAAATTGCAGTTACCAGCCTAATATTTATATATATGGTAAACTCTACTTTGTAATTTATTGTAACATTATTTATGGTAAAATATCTTCATGTTGAGACATGCTATTATTGAATAATAAAGAAGTTTATACGTCATAGATTTATATGAATATATTATTTGTATTTATAAAAATATTCTTTGCTTTATGCATACAGCCAGGTAAAATATACGGCGAGAGGTTATGTGCTGGCCACATCAGATTTTTTTCTTTTAGAATTGACCTGTTTAATTTTTTTCTTTAAAAAAAAATGTAAATTAGACATAAGCAAGATTCAAAGCTATAAAATTTAATGAAGAATTTTTATCTTGTTATCCATCCTGTTATAAAGTTTGATTACATATTTTTGTCATTTGTTTATGCTGTTAAAACTCTAAAGCATAAACGATATCTTGTTTTGCTTATATGTTAACGACATCTTTTACATTATGCAGATATAAATATTTTTTTTATTTGATCAATGTGTTTTAAAATAAATTGCATATCATTTTTGTAAGATATTTGTATCAGTATACTTTCTCCCTCGCTTACTCCTATACACTGTGTTTTGATTTTTGATGAAGTTGTTTTGCTCTATTGTACCTGTACGTAATGTTTTCATATTGCGATGTTATGAAATAGATACCATATTCCACGGTTTACCTGTTCTCTCACTGACAATGAAGACTGCAATTTGGCTGGGACTTTGGGAGTACCTCATTTTGCGAAGATGAAGCATCTGGTCTCGTAGTTAGTTATCAAGAAGTGTAATTTCAGGCCATTTCAATTAACTGAGATACAAATAATCTTCGTTGTAACTATCACCCCCGCTGTAGATGAGAGAAATTTTAGTATCGGGCGCTCATTTCATATTTTCCTTTCAGATATTGGACACTAATGTAATGATAGTGCACTCATCGGAACATCTGAGCTATTTATGTTAAATAATTGGTACTCTCAATCCAGATACGAACATGGAATCTAAGCTGAGTTAGAGATTAGGGATTAAATAATAATTTAACTTTGTTCTTAATTTCTTTTATTTAGAAAATTTATCTTACACAATCAACAGTTTTATCAAAAACATAGGACTGTATTCTCACATATTGTAGCACCGCTCTTTCAATTTTAAGAATTCTGTTGTGTGAATAGAAAAAAATCAAGTTTCATTGATTTTATAAATTGTAACACTATTTGTAATTGAAATAAGTAAGATTTATAATTTAATTTATTTTTCCGTCTTTAATTTTTAAAATTAAACTTGATATTTAGCATATGAATTGGAAGGTAATTTTTCAGAAGTATCGCTAATTTATAAAATGAGGATACATGATTTATTAATACAAAATTTTAAAATCTAAATTTCAAGTCCTGTAAAAATTAACTGAATTGTAAAATTTATGAAAGAAAACAGAAAGTTTTATAGTTTTTTTTTTGACATTTGTCTAGTTGCAGTATTATTTGTTTTTAAATTTAAACCAAATTTCTTCGCACTATTTGATACAGGTAATATGATAAATTCAAAAAGATTCATATATTTTTTAAATAAATATAGTATTTATTAACATAACGGTTCATTTTTGTTTCGGATTTCGTAATAACTGGTGAATGTAGGAGTAAATCTTGAATAATAGTTGAACTATAAGAATATATAAAATTTTAAACATTTATTACATTTAAAGTATTGATGGAGTATAATTTTATTTCATCCAAATTATTTAATAATGGTTTTCAAAAGCACGGAACTCTTTCCAAAATTAAATATTCGTTATTATGTGTCTCCTATTCATCTTCTTCCTCATCCTCCGTTTCACTCTTAATAATTCCTAGAGTCTTGGCCACCGATTTAACGTTAGCTATGACTTCCTCTTGAACCAGATTGAAACTCATGGCTAGAAGAGAGATTCCAAAGAGGAGGTAGAGAGAACAAAGCGCAATACTGACTTCTGCGTTGACCTTAACACGTTTTGCTGGCACGAAGTCGCCGAAGCCGATAGTAGTAAGCGTGATAAAGCAGAAGTAGGCTGAGTCCAAGTACTCCCATTCTTCCCATGTGGTGAATAGGAACGCGCCACCGAAAATGTAGCTTACCTGCACGCAATAAATATAAACGTGAACATATAAAAAAATGTCAAGTATGTTTTTCTAAATTTTCCAGCATTTCTGAAGTTAACAAACCTATTCGAATTCACGGTTACTATACTTTATTTCACGTAAGAAAATAGTAGATGGCGATTGGAAGCCGACAGTTTTACATGCATTAAATAAATAATTTAAATTCCTGAAACCAAATTTTACAATAATAAACGTTTTTACTTGTAAAAATGTACAAGCCCTGAATATTATAAATTACAATAAAACATGGTTAAACATCACTTAATTCTGTGGATTTCATTTGATAATTGACAACTGACAGGTAATACTTTTTTTGTTTTTGTGAACTAGGTTTGCAGAATGACCAACCAAAATGCAGAATTTATATCCCTATCTAAACCAGCGCTATTTTCTTACGTGAAATGAAGTATAACAACAGTGAATAACAACTGATAAAATAATATTCTATTGCTAATCAATTTTTGTTTTCCTAATACTATTATTGTTAGAAATATAAATCTGTAATTCTATGTACTTTTCAGTTTATTTAACAAATAACTTATATTTTAAAAATTAAACCAAATTTTAAATCTATTTGATCTGACGTAGATCTTCCTGCTAACACTCCCGAGTAAAAATGATATTTGGCTCTACTGCGACTGCAACATGGCCACATCACGCCCGTTTGGCGAACAAACTCAGCTACACGCTTTGTAACGTACACAATACTAGAGGCCAGTTGCATAAAAAATTGTTAGCTGATCTTGTTTGTAACCTTGGATACATATCATGATACATTGGCCGCGTTCAGTACATAGCGCATCTAGCAGTCTAGCCGGATGTGATGTCAAAGTTTTGTGTCAAATTGACAGCTCCCATTTATCATTTTTAAACATATTAGGTATTTAGTTGCATCGCAAAACACGACCGTTTTTCTTATACAATATCAATGATAAATAAAATTAGAATGAATTTCGTCAACAAATAAGTGTAATCAATTATATTTAGTAATCCTGAACCTTTCTTTAAAAATACAGCTAGCCGTGTCTGCCGTTTTTATTTATGGTCGCCGACAAATAAATATGGACTGATGCACAATTTTGTCCCTTCTCCGCACCCTGTTCCTAGATATGCAGTGATGCCGCTTCTTCATAATTTAGCATTTTCAGCATTGCCATACTAAATTGACAACAGTGTAGAAAACTTCAGTCCATACTTTTTTGATGGCAAGTATAGTGGCCTAGCACTATGATTTATGACAGGTAGAAGAAATTCCATATCCTGTGACTATAAAGTAAAGACCTTGATAAGGATTCATTAATTGTCATAGAGTAGTTTTCAAATAAACATGAATTTTCCAAGATATTCCAAAGATTTTTAGTGCAGATCTCAGGGAATCTATTTAGGCATAACTCGATTCAGGAGGAAGTTTTGTATATATGTAGATACAAGCCTCTTATACCTCTTTTACTGCGCGTATTACCTTACAGTATATAAAGGTTATTAATTTTTACCACATAGGTATTTTTTAATTATTTCAGTATTATTTATACATTACTGCACAGGAGCGTTTTGATCTAACACATAAAGAAAAACTAAGTTCCTTGGAAGTTTGAAAGCGTATTAGATGTAATACTACACATGCAAACATATAAATGACGTTGGTAATGACGCCGTAATCCAGGTCTTATCAGGCGTCACCAGAAACGCTCTGTGGGTTAATGTCAATTAATACATTTTCTGGTGATGGCAACATGAAAGAATATCTGCAGAACATGATTCAGCGTGGAGAAGATACGGGAGAGCGATTTTATTCAGGCTCAGTGGTAAGGCAAAAGAGATATTATTTAATTCCAAGTAAGCGACCTATCACTGTTCGGGATATGATTAGTTGGTTAGACGTAATCATTATTTTTCCCGTCTTTATTATTATTGCAGGCCCTAGCACCGCAGGCACGAGTTGTTTCATTGCCCCCGGAGCATCTGTCGGTGGCACAACGCTACGATTCTTTTGCAATGCCTGGAGAGCAAGAGTTGCCAGTAGGAAGGATTAGTTTGGCAGAAATTGAAACTTTGCTGCCAACATAGGATCGCCGCGCGGTGGTGGACATTCCGCGACCACAAGAATATATATGAGTATAGTCATCACATATAGTGACTATGAGAGTGTACAAGTAAGGGAAACAAGTGAAGAAGATTGCCTGCCGGAGGAAACGGTTGATATTGAGGTTGAGGACGAGCACAGTGACGTAGCTGAAGAAGACGATGACCTTAATATGGACACAGTAAATAACAACGATAACCTGCACAAACTGAACATCAAATTTTCTTCGAAGAGGACATCGAGGATGACAACGTGGACGTGGATTTCGGCGAAGACAACGAAGCCTGCCCACTTGTGCAAGATCTACGCCGCATCCATGGAAGGTACGCTACTGGTGATATCGCATTACGTTCCAGTGACGTTATCGCGTACAAGATAGTGTCGAAGTTTTTTGTACTTTCCGGACAAAGACTCCTTTCGTGTGAAGAACCCTCGCTCCCCGTAGTGACAGTATTATGTTCCCTATTTTTTATGACAACTCAATGACAATTTTGTATTAGTGTTTAGTTTGTGGCTGCATGGTAAATAAGGTTTTATAGACATTAATGACATACTAGAATTATAATTTTAATCGTTTAGGACCTAAACTTTAGGTTATTTATGACTTTGAAAATCATTCTATTAGCTTATGGTATTATGATAGGACAATAAAGTATACTGCTTTTTCCTTTGCACCTGATATGAGCATGAGATATTGTTTTTGTATTTGTTCAATTTGAGATTTGTGTTTATATAATATTTGTTTGTAATATTTTAGGTTTCTATGATTTTGTGTTTCTATATCTGTTTGTAACGTCTTAAATAATGCATTTTTTGTTTATGAAGCTTGTTTGTGTCGTATTTTGTTTTTATGCTTTTCTGTTTTGTTCTCATAAATCATAAATCACAATTTATGCTTTTTGTCTATGATATTTACGTCTTGTGTTTATGTATTTGTGAACTTTTAAATCTGCGTTGTTTGTTGCAATTATATTTTTGAATATAATTGCATTTCGTAAGGGGGTGGTTGTAACTTGTAACGTAATGGAATTTTTAAATATGTTTTACCACGGGGAGTGAAATAAAGCATCAAAAGTTATGTGTCTAGGCTTCGCAGATGTTTATAGTTTTACGCGTTGCTCGCCTCCTTTAAAAATAAGGGTTTTTATATTGTTTCAATTACGACCCTCTTGGCGAAATGATTATTAAGGGTCTGGTTTTGAGTCTTGTGGAGTAAAGATGTAGAATTTGTGTTTGTGCATGCATCCATATTGTCCAGTTCATCTTAATTATTGTGTATTCATCCTCAACAATCATCATCAATGTGTCAATATATCATCCGAATCCTGGTTATCGTCGGTTAAAGAAGAAGTAAGTACATAGCGACTTTATTAATTGTTACAGATTAAGTTAACAATTTTTTATGCAACAGGGTCTGTTTTTTAACATCGTGTATAAAATAAATCCAGCGTTCATTCTATTTTGAGAAATTGATTACTTTAGTAACTCAACGTAAACTTACCACTAAGAAAACACAGAGCCAAATTGGCACTGGCTTAATCCTCGATCTGCTTTCTACATAGTAGCCATCGTCATAGTAGTCTGCATCGGAATCGTCGTCCAAGTACTTTTGCTGCCTATGCACTGTAAAGCCCATGGGTGACATGATGCTGGGACTTGGATTGTTGGGACCTAAAAGTACGTTTATTGCTACTAGTTCATTTTATTATTATTGTACATCTATTCATATATAATTGTTTAGTCTGCCGACAGAGGTTTATATAATCATCTACATGGTGGTGATCGGCACAGCCGAACATAGGACTTTAACATGTAAAATCAGACTTTCCTAATTTCATACTTTCCTAATTATTTTAGGTAAAAAAGCGTCAAATAAAAGTTGTAGGGCATAAAATTCTGCATCTGAATCAAGTATGGCTTTAGCAATTTTTGGGATGATTTTCGTCATTTTCATACCTAATTTCTGCCTTTACTAGACACACAAAATTATTTTTGTTTATTGATTCAAATGCCGAATTTTATGCCCTACAACTTTTATTTGAAAATTAGGGAAACCGGAAATTACGAAAGTCTGATTTTATATGTTAAATTGCTATGTTCGGCGATGTCGGTCACCACTCCGTATATAGGTATATAACAACGTTAAATCGTGTTTGATACTATTACTTGGGCAGTTAGTTATACTAAAACGTTTTGTAAAGGAGTTTTACGGCCAGTTACACCAACGTAAATTCAATTTTAAATGTTCATTAAATTGATAATGTTGTATAAAATAGAATCTCAAATGAAATATTAAATATTGCTGTCAGAATTTAGATTTGCAATTTTTTGTTTAAACGTAGCGTTAAGTCTTTTTGGTATGATAGGGCATTATGGGAGTGTCACATGTATGCATGTGTCTGCAACTTCTCGCATTTTGTGCTACCCTTCACGTGTATTAAATTGCAACTAGTTCTTGAATAATATATAAATCAAATTGAATAGAAATCGTCGCGTTATTACTCGTCAAAAGTTGCAAGAAATGCAAGAAGTTACAGGTAATAGGTAAAAAGTTGCAAATTCGTGCATACGTGTGATACTCCCTTTACATTTTCAAAACATGATGTGTAATCATAACATCTTATTTCTATTTAAATATACGTCGTATTATTGTAAAATATGTCGTTTTATGTAGAGTATTTTAGACTTTTATAATCCACGGTTTTATAAGGTTAAATTAGATGAATTTAATTTGTTTTTACAATAGATTTTCATCTTTGATCCAAGTCACTAAAACTTCTGAAAGAAAGTTCTGTAATAAAGAGATGTGTTGTGGTTCATTCATAAAACATCTAAATGACGAATTTCGTGATCAGATTTCGTCGTATACAAGTACCTACATTCTGACGGTCGATAAACTTTACAACGGGTCGGTAGATTGTAATGGGTTAATATTTGAAAATATAAATGATACATTATTATAAAACAACCACATAATAGGTCTTACTTTGTGGACGGCGACGTATGCTTCGTTTCATTGTATCAATGGAAGGTTCTGGCGAAGGACCAGATCTGGGCGGTTCCAAATAGTTCTGCCGAGGCATGGATATGGCGCGTCGACCAGGAGATGCATTACATAGACCTCGGTTGTCCACTAGAAAAACACCATATTCAACATACAATGCACCAGAGCACGATTTCTTACACTTCAAGATAGTTTAGGATATTTTTTCAACAACAATTACTAGTATATATTTATTGACACACTTTAGTTGTTCACTTTTCTGCTCCGAATAGTAATATTTTCATTATCAGATTTTATAGATAGATAATTTTTGTTTATTTTTATAATTTTGTATTTATGTATATAGGTACTCCGGTTTTAATTTAAGTGGAATATATTTTAATTATGCCTAATACGATTTAATCTTCTGATTGGTTAATACTGACCCTTATTTACAACCAAACTAAAATAAATTTTTCATTCATTATGATATAACATCTACTAAGTTATTTTTATGTACTTTTCTTTCTGAAGGCTTCTGAAATATTTCTCCCAAAAAAATTATACCCCGAGAAAAACTGATACTCAACTGGTCTGTGGCCGCAATACAGTTGTACGCCTTGTTACAGCCGGAGAACAGCCATCCACACCGGGTTCATTTGACGAATAAGCACAACCTCACGCCTTCATACCCCGAGTAAAAAGGAACAAATTTGTATACAATGTAGCAACACAGCCGCACCAGGTCCGTTTGGCAAATAAGCCATTATATTTATATATACACATGACAAGGAGTGCGGCCGTGCTTTTCGCCAAACGATGTATCTGTACTATAGCGTATGACTGTGTTGCGGCCGCAATGAAGCCGAGTATAATTTTTACTCAGGAATTGCACAATTGAGTAATTAAAAATAAAAACTGCAGTATGGCGCAGTCATGTTTATTTACCAAAAGGACTAAATTTGGCGTGTTGCTGCAGTTTTTACTCGCGACGGTATCATTTTGTATATTAAAAGTTCTATAATTGAAATTTGTTATAATTTTTTTTTTCTAGTACAGTTATTTTGACTTTTGAATTTACTTACAGAGTACCTATTTTGAATTTTCAACTACAGATATCAAGGCTGCGACAACGATTAAATAAAACTTTTGTGAAAGAGTCAAGTGTCAAGTATTATCTACGTCTACACAATAAAATGCACAGTGACTATAACTACAAATATGGATATAAAAGATATATATTTTTACTTTGCATAAGCTCTCCATGATCAATGACCCACTTGTTACATAACACTGGGGTTTTGTCCATGGCATTGGCACCTCCGATGACAAACTCTAGCTCAGCTCCGGGCTCTGCTATTCTCAACGGTGGTGGCTGACCTCTTCGACGGTCTAGGGAACCTCCACGTGGCTGCTGTATCCGGATGGGGCTTGGTCGAGAATCCGAATGGCGCGAAGACTGAGATATTTGAGACGGTCGCATGCGAGGTAAACTGCTGCCTCTAGCTGGCATTGGAGTGTCTTCGGTGTGGTACCTATAAACACAACTAAATACCAGACCACCCATCTTAAATAGACCAATGAACGAGCGCATATAATGACGAAGCATATGCGATAGTATTGGTAATCCCACTAAATATGGCAACCGAGTAGTAAACACTTATTCCTCGCAAGTTGGCATTTCTAATTTGTATTGGATTGATTACCAACAAAATAAAATAAAATTCTAGCTTTTGGTGTTTAAAAGTTATACTAAAATATCATTGTAATTTTAGTTTTTAAATGAATACTATTCGTATAAAATATTGTTTCGTCGTACCAATTTGGGTTTATGCATTACTGCTTCGCCAACTTGCGACCTTTCATCACAATACAAACTATTTTTAATTTAAAATTTATCATAAACATAATTTTTAACATGGAAACCATTTTTTGTTACTTGTGTATGTATCTAACTTTCAATTAATAATTTATGATAAGTACCTAAATTTTTGAGTATCAGGTTCCTGGCTCTCGAAATTTAGGAAAACAGGATTTGGTTTTCGACATTTTAGACAGTTTTTAATAAAATGAAAAATAACCGCATCCTTAAAATTAAGTAGAAATAAAACCTAAATATGTATTTCAAGAAGAATGTCTAAGGTCCTAACAACGATTTCTCAGAGAGAAGTTAAGATGACCCAATATGTAAATCATTCCAGAGGCCTTAACAAGTCTGTGACTAATGATCTCAAAATACATAAGGATCACGGGCTTACATGTGACCCAATCCATTTTTGGGGTGAAACTGTCACTTTACATTAGCGGAAATTTGAATGTTAGTGTTCTGTTTAAAAAGTCTGGTTGTTTTTACCTCTCGCTAAGAGAGGTATTGCATTCATGCTAAAAATCGCATATCCAGATTTTATTGAATAAGCACGTTTTAAGATCCCTACAATCCGATTTTAACATTTTTACGATGATGTCTGTGTGTGTGTGTGTGTGGATGTATGTGTGTATGTATGTAGGATGTTGGAAGGACGATTACTCAAAAACTATAAGACTTTAAATTTGTTTAACTTCGTATTTCCCAATCGGACATTCATGGGAAGATCTGAAAAGGTTTTGGTAACAATTGGACAACCGGAAGTAGAAGATTTTTGAAAAAAAATCTTCTAAATAATATTTTTTCAAAATTTTTCTTGGTAATATTAAAGAAAATTAAATTCTCTATCTGATACATTTAAATATTTTATTATACATTCTATAGATTTAGAGATAAAAGAAATATAATATATAAAATAATCTGTTATAATAAATTTTATAGCCGAAAGAATGCCATGGAAAATTTAAATTGTAACTGACAGATAAATGTCAGTGTCAGAAATCCGAAGACATTCCTGAAGACTTTTTCTGGGAAGTACATACATTACCTATATTATTTCTTAATGTATTAATAGTTAAAAATTAAAAAATAAAAGGTATACTACATATATCCTTCAAAAATACTGTCAATCCTGACAATGAATTGGAAACATTTCGAAATATTAGAAGACAAACTTTCTTCATAAAATGAATTTAAAATTGAACAATCTAAATATAAGGAATAGATATACGTAAGTAGAATTTTTCGTGTAGCGTGTAGGTATACAAGAAATGTTAAATAAAGGGCGCGAGTAGTCATGTGATTTTGTTGGCCTTGACAAGCAGATATGTGGGCCCATGTCAGAATGATAGCTAGTAATTATGTATATAGATGTCAAGTATTAAAATTTCTCATTCTAAATTTAGTGATTTTCCAATTCCATGTGGTTTATTTTCCTCGACAAGTAAATTCCACACTCCTGGTGACAAATTAACTACGTGTATTTAGAAAATCTTGAAATACTGAATGAAAAATTGACAATTGACATCCATGTACATAATTACTAATTATCATTCTGAAACGGGCCCCCACATCTGCTTGTCAAGGCCAACAATGTAACATAACTGTTCGCGCCCTATACTTATGTAACAAAAAAAGGAAGTGGCGAGAGGTATTGTGCTGGCCACAACAGTTTTTTTGTATTCACTTGACGTTATATTTTTTTTCTTTTGCTGCATTTTTTGATTCTTTTAGTATGTTTTGTTCATTGTTCCTTTCATTTTTACTGCTGCTTTCATATTTATTTTTTGAGTTGTATTATAGTATTTGTGTTTGGTGGGTTAAACTATGCCCTATGTAAATCTGCACAAATTTTATAACTTTATTATTTCACATACAAGTGGCAACAAATTAAAACAACTTTGCTCTCATATAAACTACAGTTAAATAATATAGTGTGCACAAAAATCCGCTGCAAATCTCATTTATTCCAGCAAATATTCTCAAAATATTCACCTTTTTACCTCTCGCTAAGAGAGGTATTGGATTCATGCTAAAAATCGCATATCCAGATTTTATTGAATAAGCACGTTTTAAGGTCCCTACAATCCGATTTTAACATTTTTACGATGATGTCTGTGTGTGTGTGTGTGTGTGTGTGGATGTATGTGTGTATGTATGTAGGATGTTGGAAGGACGATTACTCAAAAACTATAAGACTTTAAATTTGTTTAACTACGTATTTCCCAATCGGACATTCATGGGAAGATCTGAAAAGGTTTTGGTAACAATTGAACAACCGAAAGTAGAAGATTCTTGAAAAAAAATCTTCTAAATAATATTTTTTGAAATTTTTTCTTGATAATATTAAAGAAAAATAAATTTTCTTTCTGATACATTTAAATATTTTGTAATATATTCTATAGATTTAGAGATAAAAGAAATATAATATGTAAAATAATCTGTTATAATAAATTTTACAGCCGAAAGAATGGCCATGGAAAATAGTTGAAAATTTAATTTTTTTGTCACTGACAGATAAATGTCAGTGTCAGAAATCCGAAGACATTACTGAAGAGTTTTTCTGGGAAGTACATACATTATATTATTTCTTAATGTATTAATAGAATTGGAAACATTTCGAAAAATTAGAAGAGGACAAAATTTCTTCATCAAAAATGAATTTAAAATTAAACAATCTAAATATATATGGAATAGATATATGCGTAAGTAGAATTTTTGGTGTAGAGTATACAAGAAATGTTAAATACAATAGGGAGCGAGCAGTCATATGATTATGTTGGCCTTGACAAGCAGATATGGAGGCCCATGTCAGAATGATAGCTAGTAATTATGTATAAATTTCTCGTTCTAAATTTAGTGATTTTCCAATTCCATGTGGAGCAGAATTAAATGTTAAATATCTAAGGCATACAAGTAAATTTTAAACTCCTGGTGATAAATTGACGTAAATTTAGAAAATCTTAAAATTTTTAATGAAAAATTCTAACATTTGACATCTATGTACATAATTACTAATTATCATTGTGAAACGGGCCCACACATCTGCTTGTGAAGCCCAAAAATGTAACATTACTGTTCGCGCCCTATACTTATGTAACCAAAAAAAGGAAGTGGCGAGAGGTATTGTGCCTGGCCACAACAGATTTTTTGATGTAGCGAAGTATATTTTTAATTCTTTGTATGAAATTTCGAATGTCGATTACATTTATATTCTGTAATCTTAATCCAAGGCTTCAGATGCAGATCACGCTGCAAGTTTTTCTGGTTTATAACAATTGCATTTTGCTTACTTTCTTAATATTATATTTCTTTCTTATAAGATACATGTTTACATTATACATGGTGTAATAGAAATAAGTATATTAAATTTAACCAATTATTGAACCCGTCGCGTATAACTATATTTCTTAATAACATTTTCTTATAAACCTTCTGGGTATTGAGTTAAAATTCTTCAAAGTTTTGTCATAAATTTCATTACCCGAATAAAATAACACCTGAATGTCGGAAAAGTAGAGCGCATTGCATAATGGCAAAATTCAAAGTGGGACTATTCTGCGCGTACGTCTACGAACAGCTGTTTCTGGTATGTTTTCTTTGTGAGTTGTGACTGAATACAATGAAAGAATGAATTTCAAAACGAAAGATTAGAAATTGGTGAATAAATTGACAAATACACCAGAAGATGAAACTATACACAAATCGGGCAGATAAAATAGAATACCTCGATAAAGGTAAGAAAAAAATTATACGTCAAATTATTATGTTACAACAGGTTGGACAATCCAAACATGATGTTATTTATAGGGTGTATTCGACCAAGAACCAAGAATTCTAAAATTGGCGGAGCAAGAAAACGCATAAAGATAATTAAAAGTGATGCAGGAATAAATGAAATTACAATAAATGTTCAAACTGACAACCGTTACTGTCAATATAACACCGAATACGTCGACGAAATGATGTAACTGTTGTTCTTTCAATATTCTCCAAATTGTCATATGTGTCACTCTGTGTTGTAGTGTTATTCTTCGAGTACTAGACCCTGGCGCTCAGCATCCTCTTCAATATTCTCTGTCATGTGATCAGGGCGTGTTCTACCATAATCTTGAGTAGCATTCTTAAAGGACTCAGGTTTTCGGAGATTTATTTATTTTATTTATACATGTTCAAAGTTCCGAACATTTAGGAGATGACGATTCGGGAAACGTGCCAAATAAAATTGGTGGGCTTCGGCAGCGTTTACATAAGCTTAAGCATAGGTCACCACAATGTATGAATGCTCGCTATTCATAAAGGCAGGCATTTTTTTACTGATTATAACTTTTATAATAATTATTAATCGATTTATTTATCAAAATTTATTTGAAAAAGTGGACAACTCACATTTGTCAGAAACAATTGTTTCATTCTTATTGAATAGACCAAATTATTTAAAAAAATGAGGAATGCTAAAAAAATTGAGATTTCGAAAAAAAAAGTTGCTCTGGACGAGTTCTATCACTGGTTAAATTTAACGTACTTATATCTATTATATCCTGCATACAAGTTGAGACTAGGAAGGTGTCCTCCCCGCTTTAACTTTTTTGTTATAAGTAATAGAAAAAATGGCTCATACAAAAGTTTCATCATTTTAAATTAAGTATTTGATGGCAGATGTAAATATTTTTTTATAAAGTCAGGTTTGCAAGATACAATTACTAACTATTTTTTAAGTAGTAATTTATAATTATTTTACTAAAATATAAACCGCCATTTTTTTGTCTTTAGACGCCAAAATATTTAATTATATTAGATAGCACTAAATTAAATCTAGTAATGTAAACTTAATGGCAGCGATTTTAAGTACTAAGATAATGTAATTCCTAGATTTCATTCTGAATTGGATACTGAACTCTCATTAAAGAGTTTTGTTTCATATTTTACGTATAATATGATTTATTTATTACGTGCAAATTTTTATTTAAAAGATATATAAATTTCATTCAAAATACACTTTAAGAAATAATTTGAGTGTCCAGGATATTCCCCCAATCTTACAGGCTATATAAAAAAATTATAAAACAAAAACAATCGAAATTTCGATATATAGAACACTGGTAACCAATTTAAAATTAAAGCTATAATCAAATAACGAACCGTTCCAGCTTCATACCTGTTTTTAAAATGCTTAATGCAACGAAAACAGACAGAGAATATTAGATTCTACACAAGTAAGTCATGGATGATTAAGGAAAGTTGTAAGATATTTTCGTTTATCGCAATATCAGTTATTATTATTACCCATATCCATCCATAGTAGCAATATAACTGACAGGGACAGCCCATTTCATATTGGAAACTGAACGTATGCACACATCGTTGTTTGTCCTGAACATGTTCTGATATGTAGTCACACATATATTCTCGCGAAGAATCTCGCACAAACAAGGATTGCACTGATCACAGAACTGTACTGGAAACGGTGGATGCATAATAAGAACATAATAAAGTATGCAGTAACGGGATTTCAGCAATTTTATTGGGCGAGCAAAATCGGACTTGAGAATAAATAAAATATTTTTTTATTACTACAAGAATGTAAAGTTATTCTTTTTTGACATTTTAATTATCGATAAGTGCAATTTTTTAGTTTTCAATTTTAAGTAGAATTATTAATAAAAATTAGGAAATAATAAATAAAGAAATCAAACCCTGGTTGGCCAAATATTGGGGGGGGGTGCAACTGTCATCCCTTGCCCCTCCCAACTCCCGTCGCTACTAAAGATTATTTGCGTTTACGTTTCGGAAACAATCCGTGCATAATGATATTAATGGACCTTTCGAATAATCTTTTAAAACTTATCTTAAATAATTTCATTATATTTACAACTTATCGGTGTGACTATACCATAATTCATAATTTCAAGATGTAATGCTTACCTTAAGTCTGTGTCTGAATAAGATACTGGAGAAATTTCTGACAATCCAAAGCCGCTGTCAGCGGATCTTTGGGATGTTCGTCCAGATCTACGAAATGAAGCTGTTCGCGATCTATGGGAATATCTCCTGGAGAAAAAATAACAACGGATAATTGTGTCGCTGTTATTATTAAAATAATAATGGGTATTCAACTACAATGGAATTCAAGAAAAAGTCTAACTATAATCATATTAATTTTTCTTATATCAAATGGAAAATACTACATATTTTTATGTTTGTAATTTAAAAAAGGTAATTTTAGAATAAAAATTAAAATTATTAGAGTACCCCACTATTTTTTTATGATTTTATCAATGACTTTAATGAGTGTGTACATTTGTGAAACAATATTTTATACGTTATAAGACAAAATATATGCACATAGTACATTTTACTATATGAGTTGTATTGGTTTAACTCCATATCGGGTATAATTGTGCAAGTATATCAAAGTCAAGAAATTACTATACAAGATTTAGAGAATGATTTCAAATATGTACCAATTATATCTGTGTTTGTGGTTATCAAATTAGAAAAAAATACTCAAATAAACAACACTAAGATTGCAAAAATAGGAAAATAGATTTTGTTGTCATCGTTAACTTACCTTCAATACAAAAAATAAAATCTCTGGTGCGTGAGCAAAAGAGTATAAGTCAAATTTTGGCCAAAACAAGCTAATTGTGTTACTAGGTTTAATAATTCAGTATCTTTAGTGTGGTTATAACAGTATGAGTAAAGCTTGCTTGTTTTGGCCGTCAGGTTATGTGATCTTTTAAGTCTATGTTGAAACGTATTATTCACTAGTGACCAATAGAGTATAAGTGGAGTTGTACTGTTTTTACCAGAGATTTTAAAAATTGGTCCTAATAGTATATATATGTACTTATACTGTTAGAACCACTGCATTAAATTTCCAAGTGTTCATTTGTACTATTTTACATGTAGCAATATAATCTAAAAGTTCGTAAGTGGCGTCTGTGAATATTGTTTTTAAACGTTTTCACGTGTTTTTACACATTCTCGTTCCAGTATGTCAGTTTTGTTGTACTTTGTTGGTTAATTTAGTATAAGTCATTTGTTAAATGTATGTTTCTGAGATCAAAGTAGTATGGTTAATTTAGTATAAGTCATTTGTTAAATGTATGTTTCTGAGATCAAAGTAGTATAAGTCACTTATTTTTTAAAAATATATGTATTTTTTTTCAAAATTATGGTGTATGTTTGTTCTTGTGCCGTTTTACAAACAATAATCATTTATTATTTTATTTTTAGTCTTATCAATGATCTTACAAGACACGTTAAACATTCAAACCTATCTCCTGCGAAATACAGTTTTTGTACTTATACTCTTTTGCCCCCGCACCAGAGAAATATTATAAGCACACTTGTCGAGTTCTATAATCTTCTATACACAATATAGTATTTTATAGATTTACCTTCACGGAAAAGAATACCGCGAAATGATATTAGCAGTAGTATATAGAAAATTTATTGTTATTTTTTTATTGTTAATTTTTCTTACTTACCCTGGGGGTCGGCTGACACTTCTAGTACTTCGCCTTTTTTTCTTTGGTTTTTTTGTACATACATAACAACAAACTTTCCAGTACAGGAATCGAAAAGAAGTTGCCATGATGTCACCAATGTTGGACAAACAGAGCAACATCAATGGAATGCCCAGAATGGCGTAAAATATCGTCACCACTTTTCCCCAATGTGTCTTGGGAGCTATGTGGCCGTACCCTGAAAGAGAAGAATATTATTCAATTAACAATATCACACTATTTTGATATAAAATGAAAAATCGCTTTCAAATTTATGTGAAAAACTAAGAACGGAGGACATTGAAAATCAATCAATGCGGTTTATTAAATTTAAATAATCCCATCATTTCGCTGAAGACATATTTCTTGAAACTATTTATTATTACAAATTTATTATAAATAATTTACGAATAGTACGACTTTTGACTGTGAATGCAGGACGATGGATCCATACTAACAATTATAGAAATGTCTACTGAAATTACGGCAGTTAGAAACCCTAGCCTTATCTACAATAATAAGAAATAAGATGTGCTCCAAAAGTAGCTATCATTTGGTGGCAAATTGTATTATATATTTCAAGCATTGCCTAGTTTATTATAATCACATTTTGAACTGCTTTGGCTAAAACACGATCTGTTGGTATTTATCAAGCTACTCGTATAGTTACTTACTGTTACCTGAGCTAAAAGTTGTTATGGACTTTACGAAATGGCTAGATTCCGTGTGTGGCCCCATTTTAAGCTAGTAAGTGTATAATTTTAGACATTCTTGTATGATTTTCTAATATAAACGTTAATTAGTTCTTTTATGAATGAATCGATAATGGCAAATAGACATCGGAATACTCGGCAGAATTTCATTTAACCTGTCGAGTACAACACCTATTTTTATAACGCATCGTGGTCAGTGAAGTCCTTAGGACCCATGGATATTTTAATTGTTAATAATATTAATGGAAGATATGTATATAAAGTCACAAATAATTATATTAGTATAAATTAATTATAACTTTACTGAATATATTTATTTGTTTATTGCAATCCAGACATACAGAAACAGGGAGTTAGTTTGCAGTACATTTTAGTTTTATTTGCAGGTTTTCTATGTTCAGTTTATCACCTGCAGCAACAGCAAGTTTGAGACCCAATGGTGTGTTGGGGCTGGAACGGCTCTGAACATTTTATGAATAGCGCAAAGCCGTTCTGGAACTTTTTATCTTATTTTGAATAAAACTATAAGTTAAGAGTCATTGTCATTTAATTAAATTTAAAATGGGAATAGTATAGTTATCTTCAAAAAAGTGTTAAATTTTAATAATAATTTTTTATATATCAAGGCAATGAAGTTCTACTTTTTATCACGAATGTGAAATTTATTTGCCGAGGCCTTTATGAGAATGATAAGAAGGAAATGCAATATCTAGACGCATATTAAATTTTATTTGAAATCTAAAAATTGTGAAAATGAGTATTTATTTTTAAGGGTTGTTTAAATACGTCAGTCTGACGTTCAATGTTGCTAAATAACTCTCAAAATTATGTGTTTTATCTCAAACTTATTCATCGAAATTATTTAATTCATTCTTTTTGTACATATTTTTGTTATTTTACGGACAAAATTACTATTGTGCATCGTAAACCTACCCAAATTTTCTTACAGTACAATAATTATCATATGGTTGCCAAAACTGTATATGCAAGAATGAAATCGTATAATGGATTACTTTAGTACCGATTTCTAAAATTTTAATGACAATTATTTTTGTGCACTTTAGTGACCATTTCAAATAAAAAATAATAATAAGATATTCGAGACTTTAAGCGTTCCGAAACTTTTTCGTTGAAGGTCACAATTCAAAACTTCCCAATTTAACAATACAGCACTATTGACACCACAACGTTCCAAACTGCCTCTCTCTAAAAAGAAGCAATGGAAATATTATTACAAGAAATGCACGTGGAGTCACATTGAGGTCAAAATGTTAATGTATTATTCTAAATATTAGCAAAAATTATTTAATTTTTCTGATAATAAAGATTTTTTATATATGATACTGGATAGAAAAAATCTGATGTGGGCAGCACAATACCTTCCGCTAATCCTGTGTATTACGTACAAATTCGATACATAAATTTTCTTGCAAAAGATTCTAAATTTCCAGTAAAATTATTTCATGAACAAACTATGCAAATGGCACTTGACACTGACATCTTCTACTTCTTAAGCTTTTCCCATTCGTTAGGGTTCGCTATTTTTTATTTTCTTCTTTTATTCATTTCTGTTTTGCGAGTCGTCCTCATTCAGTTCGTTTTCTCTCAAGTCTTCCACAATACAGTCCTTCCATTTAATTTTTGGTCTTCTTCTATTTCTTCAACCTTCCACTACTAAACTATTCATTCTTCTTCCTATATATTCTTCATCTCTTCTCATGACATGTTCAAACCAATGTAATCGTCTCTCTTGTATCTTTCTAGAAACGTCTAACACTCGAGTTATTTCCCTTATTCTTTCATTCCTTACCGTATCTTTCCGTGTCTTCCCCAACATCTATTTCAACATCCTCATCTCTGCCACATTCATTTTCTTTTCATTGACACTGACTTCTGTCAGTTAGAATTTTTTTAATATAGTAGCTGTTTCCATGGTTATAGCATAGCTGGCTGGTTTTGAAATTTAATTTCTTTAACTCCCATATTCATTGAATATGAAGAATAAAATGCAATTAAATCGTATAGATAATAGATTATTCTATAATATTTATAATAATATTAAATGTGTAAATAATATTTAAGTGTTTTTTTCAAGAAAAACTGTTAAAATCTTCAAATGAGTGTACTTCCGGTTGACCAATTATAACTAAATCTAATCACTTGTTCATATGGATGCAAGGAAGACGATTACGAAGAAAATGTGATATTTTAAATTTTAGTATTGGAGTTATCGGATCCGAAACTTTCGTCACACACACAGACACATACACACATACGTACAGACATCATCGTAAAAATAGTGAAATCGTATTCTGGGGACCCTAAAGCGTGCTTAATCATTAAAAACTCGCCACCGAATATTTTGACGAAAGACAATACCTTCGTTACTGGTGACGGAAGATAAAAATGTTTAGTTTAGGTACTTTGAGTAATTGTGTTGAAAACAAAATGTATAGTATTCTTTATTGTATACAATTTGTTTACGTTATTACAAATGATTGATGGAGTAAGTAAATTTTTACCATTTTTTACCTCTCGCTAAGAGAGGTATTGGATTCATGCTAAAAATCGCATATCCAGATTTTATTGAATAAGCACGTTTTAAGGTCCCTACAATCCGATTTTAACATTTTTACGATGATGTCTGTGTGTCTGTGTGTGTGTGTGTGTGTGTGGATGTGTGTGTGTGGGATGTTGGAAGGACGGTTACTCAAAAACTATAAGACTTAAAATTTGTTTAACAACGTATTTCCCAATCGGACATTCATGGGAAGATCTGAAAAGGTTTTGGTAACAATTGGACAACCGGAAGTAGAAGATTCTTGAAAAAAAATCTTCTAAATATTATTTTTTGAAAATTTTTCTTGATAATATTAAAGAAAAATAAATTCTCTTTCTGATACATTTAAATATTTTTATACATATTTTATAGATTTAGAGATAAAAGGAATATAATATATAAAATAATGTTGTAATTAATTTTACAACCGAAAGGATGCCATGAAAAATAGTTGCAAATTTAAATTATTTGTAACTGACAGATAAATGTCAGTGTCAGAAATAATGAGTAATGAAAGAAAAATGTATTTGGAGAATCCCTTAATTCTTGATCTGTGACTATTATGGAGATGACAAGTCTAGGTTGAAGGACTTAAATTTGTTTCAAACATTATGGGACAATGTACACCAGTACTGTAGACTAGAGTAACTTTGAATTGCGAAAAAGCTATCAAATTCTTCTCAAGTAAGTTGTAAATATTGACAAAATTACACATCGATATAAGAATAATCGGAGTGCAATCTATCCGTCACTTTATTAAAGGGAATTAAGGTTATTTAGATATAACAAGTATGAAAAAATAAAATGTAAAAGAAGATATATAAGAATAGATGCACAATCCAGATATATACATTTTAGACCGCCCAAAATTAATGTTTTTACTAGAAGAATATGAAGAGAAAGTAAACAAAGTTGTTCGAATTGAAAATTGCTGTTACCAGCCTAATATTTATATATGGTAAACTCTACTTTGTAATTTATTGTAACATAATTTATGGTAAATATCTTTATGTTGAGACATGCTATTATTGAATAATAAAGAAGTTTATACGTCATAGATTTATATGAATATATTATTTGTATTTATAAAAATATTCTTTGCTTTATGCATACAGCCAGGTAAAATATACGGCGAGAGGTTATGTGCTGGCCACATCAGATTTTTTTATAACATTTTATTATATTTCTTTGCATTGGTGGAGATGAGATGATGAAAGGACAGTAACGAACATGCAAGCCCCTAGTGGGAATCGAATCCACGATGAAGTTCGCTTTGAGCGCTGTTGGAACACGCTGCTCAACACGCTCGGCCATTAAGGCGGCAGAAAACGAATTATATCAATAATTGAGACACAAATTTATTTAACACATAATACTAATTTTTACCTTCCGTCACCTTTAGATAAGGAAGGTATTGTCTTTGGTCAAAAAATTCAATGATGAGTTTTTAGTGTATAAGCATGTTTTAGGGTCCCTATAATACGATTTTACCAATTTTACGATGATGTTTGTATGTATGTGTGTCTGTGTGTTTGTGTGTCTGTGTTTGTGTGACAAAAGTTCCGGATCCCATAACTTCAATACCACGATTCCAAAAATTATATTTTTTTCATATTCCTCAAATTTACATCCAGAAGAACAAGTGATTAGATTTTGGTTATAATTGGTGAACCGGAAGTACCCTCATTTGAAGATCTAACAGTTAAATTTGATTTATTGACATTTAACGTTATTATAACTTAAAGAATATATTATTCTCTATACGATTTGATTACATTTTATACTTCATATTTAATAGATACAGAGTTAAAGAATTTTAAAGAAATTAAATTTTATAATTCAGCCAGCTATGCTAAACTATTAATATATTCATATAATTCAAATTGACAGATGTCATTATCAATAAAAAGTAAATTAATGTGGCAGAGATGAGGATGTAGAAGTAGATGTTGGGGAAAACACGGAAAGATACGGTAAGAAAATAACTCTAGCATTACAAGTTTCTAGAAAGATACAAGAAATATGATTATATTGGTTTGAACATGTCATGAAGAGAAATGAAGAATTATATTCGAACAAGAATAAATAATTTAGTAATAGGATGTTGAAGAAACAGAGGAAGACCAAAGATAAGATGGAAGGACTGTATTGCGGAAGACTTGAGAGAAAAGGACCTGAATGATAACGACACGCAAAAATAGCGACCCCTAACGAATGGGAAAAGTTAAAGAAGAAGAAGATGTCAGTGTCAAGTGCAATTTGAATAGTTTTTTTATGAAATAATTTTACTGGAAATTTATAATCTTTTGCAAGAAAAATTATGTATGGAATTTATACATTATACACAGGATTGACGGAAGGTATTGTGCTGGCCACAACAGATTTTTTATATTGATTTTATGAAATTATATGATATGAAAATTGGAATTCTTCAGTCAGATTTGTCGACGGTGTCAACGTTATTGTTTGGAGCCTTATCTACTGATGGCTTGAGGAATTTACGTTTTATTAATGGAACTATGAATGAGTATAATAATTATTTATCAATTTTAAAAGTAAATTTGTAATCTTCTGCGAATAAATTTGGACTAGGGGGTTACATAGGGTGTAACAGAAATAAGTATATTAAATTTAACCAGTGATAGAAATAGTCGAGAGCAACAATATTTCTTAATAACTTTTTATCGAAATATCACTTTTTTTTAGCATTTTAGCAGCTGTTTGTACACGCACGCGCAAATAGTTCCATTTTGAATTTTGGCTTTATGCAACCCGCTCTACGTTGCCGAAATGCAATTGTTATTTTATTCAACCATAGGCGGGTAATGAAAATGTGACAAAACTTTGAAGAATTTTCATTCAATATCTAGAAAGTTTATAAGAAAAAGTTATTAAGAAATATTATTGCACACGATGAGTTCTATCACTGGTTACATTTAATGTACTTGTTTCTGTTACACCCTATATATTTCAGCAAGATAATGATCCCAAAATTATAGCACTTATGAATAGGGAACAACATAGGTGTCTCCGCAAATAAACATTTTCCACTATTAAGCTACACAGCACGAATCTGACTGATGAATAAAAAAAAAACAATTTTCATATCATCTAATTCAATATAATTAACGCCTAGGGTCCTGGAAGCTGTCATTAAACCCAATGTTACATTATTAAATACAAAAATTTAATATTATGTGTTAAATAATCTTATAACTGTAGGTGTACGAACAATTTCGTCTCTCTCTCTCTAAAAAAAATTTTGAAAGATGTCCGATCAAGGTCGTCTACGAATTGTATGAATTCAGATTTTTGCTACGCGCATTTATGACAAATTCAGTAGTGTCGTTTACTTAGTTTTTATGAGCGTACATAAGATACAAGTGTTATTTTATTATTATAAAAATATATGTTACAGTAAAAGCATTCAAAATTCAAAAATAAGTCAACTGGTAAGTTGTAAAAAGCAAATGTAAAACCAAATATGTGAAAAATAAGATACTGACACAATGTCAGTGTCAGTGTCTCTGACACAAAATAACGTTATTCGTACGGCTATGAATTAAGGTAATGTATCTGAATTAATAAATAAACTTACGTTACAGCGCAAGTATTATCAACAACGAGCATCGTTTTAAAGTGGAATGTTCTAGCTTTGTCGAAACAATATGAATTTTTGAAAGACAAGCGTGTTATATCTATTCTTATCGCACATGCTTATAGCCTTTGCAAAGAGATAAATGTATGCCAATTTGTTAATAATTAACAAAGGTCATCTTTCAAAAATGTTACTGTACATATAATTTATTTTGAGCCCAATTACACAAAGTAAACCAAACATTTTTTAAACTTGATGACTATCATTTGATTCTGAAATATCAAAAAAGACTATGATTATTTTTTTAATAAATTTCTTTTTTGAAAACCCTTTTTATTTTATATTTTCCTGATAAAAGTAAAGTATAGGAATAATTTTGTGAGGCACAGTAAATATATTTATGGGAGCTAGAGTTAAAAGAGCGTTATCGTGTACTTGGAAGGATAACGACAATCTTAAGTATGTATAAATATTTTACAGAAACTTTATTTTAAAATACCGGGTCCTTTTCAATATTAGGCGTACATAAACTGCACGAACTTGCATAATTTGAATCTGAGCAGCACAAACCTAGCATTAACTGTGGATTTTGTTATTCTCCAAATATTGTTATAAACAAAAGGGGCTTACTCTCTGTCACGCCAGACTCCCCATTTAAATTGTTAATTATTGTCGTAAATGAAAAGCACAAAGATAATTTTGAACAACCAGCACAAATTTATTTGTAATACTAACTTCTCATATAGTTTATTCTAATTGATATCAAGTATGGGGCCATCTGACGTATATATCTTAAATCGGCGTTTATTAGTCAAGTTTGTGACATAACACGGCAACAGACAACTTGGCTTTTCATTGAATATTAATCAGAATTATATTGTGAATTAGTAAATTTATTGAGTATAATAAAAAATTAAATTTGCTCTTGATCTAATATCTTAATCAATATATAACGTTACCCTAATATATTAATACAATTTAATAATTCATTTTAGGCTGAACAAAGTATAAACATATAATGCGTAAATACTTGGAAAAATTGAATTGTTTATTTATAAATCGTTGTGTTTAATAAATTAATTGTTAGAGAATTAAATAATTTTGTTAACTTGTCACACATACCTGTAATTTTGTTATTCAACAACCAAAACAAAATAATTAAGAAAATTACCTATCCTCTTATTACTGCCTACTATAATCATTTTATTTTCCCTTTTCATTTAAAGTGTTAGTTTTAAGCACTTATTGTATTCTCACGCCTCGAGCCATAAACACAGAATTTCCCTTGTGCATATACTTTTTTTATAGGTAAGTATATACTAGAATGTTTGAGTTATCGAGTTCTATAATCTTTAATTTTCGTTTTAAAGCATCAACATTATTAAACAATATCATACTGCTTATTATTATTATTGAATGTCATTTAATAATAATAATAATAATAATAATACATTTTTTATGTAATATGTAGGCTTCAGTTTTACAGTTGAAGTACCTGAAAATAGAAAATGTTATATAATACCTTCCTTACCTAAAGGTGGGGGAAGGTGTTTTTGGTAAAAAAAAATCGATAGTGAGTTTCTAATGAATTTTGCGGTCCCTAGAATACGAATTTACTATTTTTACGATGATGTCTGTATATATATATATATATATATATATATATGTGTGTGTGTGTGTGTTTGTGTGTGCGTCTGTGTGTGTGCGTGTGTGTGTGTATTTGACAATAGTTTCGGATCGCACAACTCTAATACCACGATTTCATTATAATTTTTTCGTATCCTCGAGTTTAGATACATGTGCACGTGATTAGATTTTGGTTATAATCGATCCACCGGAAGTACCTTCATTTGCAACTTTTAACAGTTTTTCTTGAAAAAACATAGTTAAATATCATTTATTGACATATATTATAAATTTTAAAGAATATGTTATTCTCTATACGATTTGATTGCATTTTATACTTCATAGTCCATAGATATAGAGTTAAATAATTATTCAGAAATTAAATTTCATACATCAGCCAGCTATGATACCTATGGATTTGCTAATATATTTAGATAATTCAAATTGACAGATGTCAATAACAATGATAAGTAAATGAATGTGGCAGATATGAGGATGTTAGGATAGGTTTTGGGGAAAACACGGAAAGATACGGTAATGAATGAAAGAATAAGTGAAATAACTCGAGTGTTAGACGTTTCTAGAAAGATAAAAGAGAGACGATTACATTGGTTTGAACATGTCATGAGAAGAGGTGAAGAATATATAGGAAGAAGAATGAATAGTTTAGTAGTGAAAGGTTGAAGAAACAGAGAAAGATCAAAAATTAGATGTAAAACTGTATTGTGGAAGGATTGAGAGAAAACGAACTGAATGAGGACGCGTCGTCTGTGTGTCGCAGAACAGAAATGAGTGGAAGAAGAAAATAAAAAATAGCGATCCTAACGAATGGGAAAAGCTAAAGAAGAAGATATCAGTGTCAAGTGCAATTTACATAGTTTTTTTTATAAAATAATTTTACTGGAAATTTAGAATCTTTTGCAAGAAAATTTATGTACCTATGGAAATTGTTCATAATACACAGGATTGATGGAAGATAATGTGCTGGTTACATCAGATTTTTTTTTTTGTTTATCAAATTTGTCCATTAACAAAGTGCACTTTTTTTAAAAAAAATCTTAAAATAGGTTCATAAAGTGCATAGGGGTGAGGAAGATAAGTTGACGAGATTAAGATTTTTTCCTAATTTAGGTGATTTTTGGATACATGACTAATTATATATTTGCAGAATGGCTGAATTGATACATAATTTATCTGATTATCCTAAAATTGGCGAACTTTTAAAAACAATTAAATGTTCGTTATCTCACACCTAATATTAGCTAAATTGACGAAGGAAGGTGGGTAAGTCGACAATATATACAAGAAAGTAAAAACGGACTACCAAAGTTAAGCTTTATACTTATTAATTAATTATCGCAGCGATAACAATGCCATTTTTACCTCTCGCTAAGAGAGGTATTGGATTCATGCTAAAAATCGCATATCCAGATTTTATTGAATAAGCACGTTTTAAGGTCCCTACAATCCGATTTTAACATTTTTACGATGATGTGTGTGTGTGTGTGTGTGTGTGTGTGTGTGTGTGTGTGTGGATGTGTGTGTGTGGGATGTTGGAAGGACGGTTACTCAAAAACTATAAGACTTAAAATTTGTTTAACAACGTATTTCCCAATCGGACATTCATGGGAAGATCTGAAAAGGTTTTGGTAACAATTGGACAACCGGAAGTAGAAGATTCTTGAAAAAAAATCTTCTAAATATTATTTTTTGAAAATTTTTCTTGATAATATTAAAGAAAAATAAATTCTCTTTCTGATACATTTAAATATTTTTATACATATTTTATAGATTTAGAGATAAAAGGAATATAATATATAAAATAATGTTGTAATTAATTTTACAACCGAAAGGATGCCATGAAAAATAGTTGCAAATTTAAATTATTTGTAACTGACAGATAAATGTCAGTGTCAGAAATAATGAGTAATGAAAGAAAAATGTATTTGGAGAATCCCTTAATTCTTGATCTGTGACTATTATGGAGATGACAAGTCTAGGTTGAAGGACTTAAATTTGTTTCAAACATTATGGGACAATGTACACCAGTACTATAGACTAGAGTAACTTTGAATTGCGAAAAAGGTATCAAATTCTTCTCAAGGAAGTTGTAAATATTGACAAAATTACACATCGATATAAGAATAATCGGAGTGCAATCTATCCGTCACTTTATTAAAGGGAATTAGTGTTATTTAGATATAACATGTATGAAAAAATAAAATGTAAAAGAAGATATGTAAGAATAGATGCACAATCCATATATACATTTTAGACCGCCCAAAATTAATGTTTTTACTAGAAGAATATGAAGAGAAAGTAAACAACGTTGTTCGAATTGAAAATTGCAGTTACCAGCCTAATATTTATATATATGGTAAACTCTACTTTGTAATTTATTGTAACATTATTTATGGTAAAATATCTTCATGTTGAGACATGCTATTATTGAATAATAAAGAAGTTTATACGTCATAGATTTATATGAATATATTATTTGTATTTATAAAAATATTCTTTGCTTTATGCATACAGCCAGGTAAAATATACGGCGAGAGGTTATGTGCTGGCCACATCAGATTTTTTAAATTTGTCTTGTTTCGACGATAATTCTGTGCACTCAACATGTGCTCAAAGTTTACAAGCAAAACATTGAAACCAAACTTCATTGTCCTTGCCTATATCTCCACATATAATACAGTTTTTGTCATCTTATTCAACTTCTAAATTCATGTCATTATCGGTATCAACATAAGGTGTCGTAAAATTTTAATGTCGCTTTGTATTTTTATTTGTTTCGTCAACTCAGGTTTTTTCCTTCAAATTCTTTGACCTTTTTGTATCTTTCTTATTTTTTTCTTTTGGTTTTCAAGTTTCTCAAACTGCATTTGTCTCAGGGTATCTTTAACTGGAGTGTTTGAAATAATAAACGAAGGTAACTTTTTTCTGGGACATCTAACTTTGGGATCTGCTCGAGGTAAAGCAGGAAGTCCAGAGATCAGCTATTTATTTAAATTTTCCTTATTTGGCGTTAGTGTTGCTTCTAAAGTGTTCGGTCTTAATGTTGATACTGACAGATTTATCTGGTAATACTTTTAAAGTTGATGGTACTGATTGATTTCCGTCAGTAGCATCAACAACCTCTGTTTCTGGTTGTAAGTTTGACAAATTCAGTTATTGACATCTAGCATTGGCTATAATGTAACTGCATCTCTGTCAGTGGTTTTTGCGGCTTCAAAATCGGCATCTGTGAAAATTTGTGAACCGAATGGCTCCAATCCAGTTGCTCTAAATCCGCTCTTTGCATTTTCTACTGTAGCCACTTTTAAATAGGCCTTGCTAAAAATTGAACCTATATCATACAGAGTAATAACTCGTCCAGGATTGTTGCTCAGAAAATCTTCGCATACTCTGCTGTAGGCAGTTTTTAAAGGACCATATATTGACCCGTCAATTGGCTGCATTCGATGATTGTGTGCGGCGGAAATCTAAGTAGAATAATATATAATTTTCACAACATAAGTTAACGGCTTGTAGGGTACATTACTCGCGTGATTATCCATTAAAAGTACTAAAAGATTATTTTCGCTAGGCCTTATATGCTGAATAAAATATTCCAGGTATTTTATAAAGGTATCGGCAGTCATTCAACCACTTTCATGTGCCACGCCAATGAATCCAGAAGATGTGTTATTCATATAAGGTGGCTGCAGTCTAACCCTGGGAGAAACAACCCGAATACATTCATGCAGCTAACTGCTGTTACATTTATCTCTTTCTGCCGAAGAAATTTTTACTATTCTACGCTTTCCTCTAGGACTTGTAGCCACAGTTGAAACACCTGTCTCGTCTACGTTATAGATTTGATGTGGTTGAAAAGAATACTTTTGTTTTAATTCACGAAGTGTATGAAAGAATTATTTTACATTCACTCTGTTAAATGCCATAAGTCTGACAACAGAGATAGCTTCAGGACTTCTGTAACCCGCCTTTATGAGGCGAATTAGCAAATAATATTTAATCCATTAAAAGTACTAAAAGATTATTTTCGCTAGGCCTTATATGCTGAATAAAATATTCCAGGTATTTTATAAAGGTATCGGCAGTCATTCAACCACTTTCATGTGCCACGCCAATGAATCCAGAAGATGTGTTATTCATATAAGGTGGCTGCAGTCTAACCCTGGGAGAAACAACCCGAATACATTCATGCAGCTAACTGCTGTTACATTTATCTCTTTCTGCCGAAGAAATTTTTACTATTCTACGCTTTCCTCTAGGACTTGTAGCCACAGTTGAAACACCTGTCTCGTCTACGTTATAGATTTGATGTGGTTGAAAAGAATACTTTTGTTTTAATTCACGAAGTGTATGAAAGAATTATTTTACATTCACTCTGTTAAATGCCATAAGTCTGACAACAGAGATAGCTTCAGGACTTCTGTAACCCGCCTTTATGAGGCGAATTAGCAAATAATATTTAATATGGGTTCTTGCCAGACTGGAGGTACAATTTAGTAATCGCCAAAAATATAATAAGTAATAATAAATCGTTCTTACCGTTGTGACGTTGCTCGTAGAAGAGTAAAGGTTCGAAATAATAATAATGATTTATTATAACTAAGTTTATTGACTAGTATAAAGATGAATTGATATATTTACAAATGATGGATCCGACTGTATGGATGAATGGTATTCTTCTAGTCTCTCTCTTGATGGACCTCTCGATGGACTCTCACCGGACTCTGTCTTCCCATCGTCCATACAGTCTTTTATATTACTGTAATGCTAAGTCAACAAATAATTGAGGTGTCACCTAATTACCAAATAAAGAAACAATATTATAATTACTCCATATTGCTTATTCTGCAATATTAGTGATTACTACTACTGAGTGTAATGACCTCAATTGTGTGGTGACCTAGTCTTACATACCTCCCTTCTTTAAAAATTTGCTTCCGGAGGAGCACAATTTTTCTTATAACTATACTTAAAGTCTCTATATTCATAATATTTCATAGCATGTCATGTTTGATGGGGGAAATTACTGCATACCACTGGTGTTGTGCTGGATGGTGTATCCATGGCTGTAGATGAGTTTGAGGGGAGACGATTGGCTGGTCGTTATCCCTTGGATGGTTCATCTGCCTCCTGTGGTTTGATGCGGTTTCCTCAACATGCATGGCACTGACGGTTGTTCTTTCACTCTTAAGATCAACACTTACATACACACATTTTTTAAATACCATATTTCTAAAAGACTGATTTTCCATATAACACACAAAATATTCTAAATCTTGTTCTCTATATTTACCATCTATAACGTATTTCCTGCATTTCTTATTAATGGTATTCTTGAGAGTACATCTGCGTTCACATGCTTCTTCCCCGCTCTATGTTCAATCTTGTACTCGTATTCTTGGAGAGTAAGCGTCCATCTTGCCAAACGTGATTGTGGATTGCTGATCGAAAATAGCCATTTCAGTGGTTGATGGTCAGTTATTATTGTGAATTTTCTTCCATACAGATAGCATCGATAGTATTTTACACCCCAAATTATTGCAAGACATTCTTGTTCTGTGGTAGTGTAATTTACTTCTGCTTTATTTAACTGACGACTTGCAAAAGGTATTGGCCTCTCGTATCCATTGCATTTTTGACTCAATATGGCACTTATAGCTTTGCCACTTGCATCGGTAGACAAGATGAATTCCTGGGTGAAATCTGGAAGGGCTAAGACTGACTCGGAACAGAGGGCATTCCTTAATGAATTGAATGCTTTTTCGCAGTCTTCGGTCCAGATGAATGGCTCACTTTTTTGTGTCAATTTTGTGAGAGGTTTTGATGTTTTTGCGAAATCCTGTATAAATCTTCTATAAAATCCTACTAGGCCGCAGAATGCCCTAATCTCCTTGACTGATTTTGGTTTTGGATAATTTTGAATGACTGTAATTTTTCCTGGATCCGGTTTAACACCCTCACCATTTATGATGTGTCCTAAATACTTCGTTTCAGTCTTCAAAAAATTGCATTTACTGGGTTGCAATTTAAGGTTCGCCTGTCTTAGTCTCTTGAAAACCTCCGTGAGTCGTTTGAGATGATTGTCTGCTCCATTCCCATTGAACACGATGACGTCATCCAGGTATACTAGGCATTGTTCTCCTCTTAACCCAGATAACACACTGTTCATGAGTCGTTGAAATGTGCTTGGTGCGTTTACAAGTCCAAACGGCATCTTTGTGAATTGATAATGCTCTCCATTTGTCGTGAATGCTGTCTTCTCTCTATCTTGGTCATCTAGTTGCACTTGCCAGTAGCCGGATGCTAAATCTAGGGTAGTGAATAGATTTGCATTTCCTAACTGATCCAGGGTTTCTTGCATGTTGGCCACAGGAAAGTAATCCTTCTTTGTTACTTTGTTCAAACCCCTGAAGTCGATACACACCCTTATTTTTCCCTCTCCGTTTTCGGATTTCTTTGGTACAATGACCACTGGTGCTGACCATGGTGAATCGGAGGGTTCTATTACCCCTGCTTCACGCATTTTCTTTAATTCATTAGTCAATGGTTCTTGTTGGCTATGAGGAACTCGATACGGTGCTTTAGCTATAGGCGGTACATCTTCAGTGATTATTCTGTGTTTCACTTTATGTGTGCAGCCTAGCTTAGTATCCTCCCATTGAAAAATGTCTTCATATTCCACCAATAAATTCAATAATTTACTTTTTACCTCTTCTGGTAAATATTCCAAGTTGAATTGCTCTTCAATGCACCTGTTTCCTTGAACTCTTACAGTGCATACGGCCTGTTGCCTCTTTTTCTCAGCTGCCGTGACTTTTCCAGCTTGCGGACTTCTTCCTTCAATGGACCTGTGTAGTCCTTTCTTCTGTTGAGCCTGTCGATTTCCAGCGCTCTTAACTTGCGAATTTTTCGTTGCAATTCTTCTGTTTCCAGCTGTCCCGTCTTTCTGGTATTGTGGTCCAGATGACGTGGAATACTGTACTTTTTCATTTTTCTGAGCCTGTTGGTTTCCAGCGCTCTTCCCTTGAGAATTCTTCCTCTCTCCGACTACAGCTGTCTCGACTGGTCCTCTTGACGTGGTCGACGAATACTGCTCGTTTTGAGCCTGTTTATTTCCAGCGCTCACCCCTTGAGATTTCTTCCTTTTTCCGACTACAGCTGTCCCGACTGGTCCTTTTGACGTGGTCGGCGAATGCTGCTCGTTTGGAGCCTGTTGACTTCCAGCGCTCCCCTTCTCAAGTACGGCCGATTTGCCGATTACCAAATTCTTCCCTAATAGAAGCTCTTGATTTGTGAAGTTCATCAACTTCACCGGTACCTCTTTTTCTGCTTTTGTTATGACTCTTGCTGCCATAACCCCATGGGTCTTCAGTTCTTCAGGTTCAACCACAATATCTTGCCCTGGATTGATCAGATCCTGGACTGCTGTACACACGAATTCACAATTTGGAGGAATCTTCACGGCGCTCTTCAATCTAACCAATCCACTGGTTTGTGTGACTGATTTTTCTTGATTGAGGAAGCCATTCCCCGTATTTTGAACTTCTGTGTCCATATCTTGAATTGTGATGGTTGCCTTCTGAGTACGTGCCTGTACATTGTTTTGCTTATCTTGCAGTACTGCCTCTTGACCTGCCCTGCTGACGTCATTGGTTCGTGTTTCGCAATTTACGACGTTGAGTGCTACGGTGTCCATGTTTTCTAAGTCGTGATTGCTCAGCAGTTTTAGGCATATGTTTTTAAAACGAACCTCCTCTCTTGATATGTGCACATCAAATTTACGTATAAAATCTCTACCCAATAAACCGTCGGCATCCAAATCTAAATCATCTGAGCAAATAAACGTTTTAAGGCGAAAACTAGAATTTTGACATTCATATTTTAATTTACTTGTGCCGTAATATGATACTGGTGCGCCTGATATCGATTTTAATCGCCCAACATCTCCTTTTGTAATCAAATGCCCCTTAGCAAATCGTTTTTTAAGAATTGATACTCTTGATCCCGAATCTATTAATAATTTTACTAAAATACCTCTAATTTTGACTAAAATAAAATTTGGATCGTCTCTATTTAAATCTTCCAATGTTCGAATATTATTAATTTTGAAAATTTTATTTCTTACTGATACCTCCCGAGACGGAGCACTCGCGAGAGGTAGTTCCTGTTTAAATGCTGGGGTCTTCGTCCCACCTTCGTCCTATGAATGTCCTTGTTGTGCCTGTAACCCGCCGTTGCGTTGTTGGCGTTGTAACGATTGCCTCCTGGTGGACCTCTGTACCTGCTATGATTTCGACTTCGCTTCTGATTAGTACATGTTTTACAATACTTTGTATAGTGCCCTTTTTTCGCCCAATCTTTACACGGAAATTTTATCCTATAATCCCGTTCCGTATTTTCGCAAACACCGTTTATTCTTGTATATGCCGATTGATTTGAATTTTTACTTACAGTCCCTATATCTGAACAATTATTTTTTTCCATTTCCAATTCCCATTCCTCCTGTTCTGCCAATTCGACAGTTTCTTCAAATGTTAAGTCGGTCCGACACTTCAGTATTACCTTAATACATTCTTTAATTTCTGCTCTCAGGCCTCCTTTAAATCGAGATAAAATTTGATAATCTATATAACTTTCATTCGCACATTCTATATTTAATAATTCTACCTTTAGATCCCTTAAACGTTCTGCAAAATTTTGTACTGATTCCCCTACATTTTGTGTACAATTCCAAAATTCTCTGTTAATTTGGTCTTCATATCTACGTTTAGCAAATCTTTTTATAAATTTTTGTCTAAATTCTGCAAATAATATAGTTACAAGATGTAATTCTCTAGTTTGACAATAAAATTTTAAAGCATCCCCATTTAATTTTGTACGAACCAGGTCTACTGTATCTCTGTCATCAAACTTTATAATACTTGTTCTTACTAGTACTTTGCTAAAAAATTCTTCTACATTGTCACCATTAAATTCTGGTATTTCTGCTATTACAGCACTTCTTAACGATAACATTTCTGCTTCTGATTTAATCGTTGTTGGCAGATTTAATTTATTTGAACTACCCGCCGGGCTACTACCCACAATACTGCCCGCTGGCATGTTTATTAAATTTTAAAAAATAATTTTGTTACAAAATCGTACTCCGCGAGTGGACCAAATATATTAGCCACCCTGGGCTGGCAAACTACCCCAAAACCGCTGCCACCAATTTGTAACCCGCCTTTATGAGGCGAATTAGCAAATAATATTTAATATGGGTTCTTGCCAGACTGGAGGTACAATTTAGTAATCGCCAAAAATATAATAAGTAATAATAAATCGTTCTTACCGTTGTGACGTTGCTCGTAGAAGAGTAAAGGTTCGAAATAATAATAATGATTTATTATAACTAAGTTTATTGACTAGTATAAAGATGAATTGATATATTTACAAATGATGGATCCGACTGTATGGATGAATGGTATTCTTCTAGTCTCTCTCTTGATGGACCTCTCGATGGACTCTCACCGGACTCTGTCTTCCCATCGTCCATACAGTCTTTTATATTACTGTAATGCTAAGTCAACAAATAATTGAGGTGTCACCTAATTACCAAATAAAGAAACAATATTATAATTACTCCATATTGCTTATTCTGCAATATTAGTGATTACTACTACTGAGTGTAATGACCTCAATTGTGTGGTGACCTAGTCTTACACTTCTAAAAGACAAATTAAAAATTTTCATGAACCATTCAGCAAAATGTCTACCAATATTTTTCTTTTCGGTATTAAACCTATGTGGAATTTCACGGCTTTCAGCATAATAAAAAATTATTGTGCTGAACTGTTGTTTTGTTAAACCAAATGCCCTTTTATCGGTGTCTATAATGTATCGATATAAACTTTGCATCTGTTCTTCAGAGAACGTTGTTTTGAAACGTCCAATTTCATGTTCTTTTTACTCCAGGATCGTCTCGTAGTTTTCCGTATATGTAAAAATTTTAACCATCGTTTTGCATAAACTAAAATAATAAAAAATAATCATTCTAAAATTTCTTAGAAACCAAAAAATGCTGAGGATAAGTTGACGAATTCGTCATCTTATCCTCCTTCGTCATTCGTCAACTTGGCTACAAATGAAATTTCAAATATTATGACAATTATTTTAGTTTGAATAATGATATTATAACTTAATTACAGAAGGTTATGCAAAAAGCAACAGTTCTTCTTGTACAATCAAGAAATTAAGTTCAATTCTTACCCAAAAAATGATAAACACTATTTTTTGCGCAGTCGATATTCTAACACGTAGCACGTTTTAGGTTAACTTTCATTTACAAAGGCGGTACAGTTTCTGATTGCATTTTGGTGTTGGCCTCTGGCTCAGTATTGTAACGTTTTTATTTATATGGGTGAAGTGTAAAACATAGACAAATATTATTAACAAAAGAATACGTTTATTAAACGGTAAATAATTAAGGATGAAATATTAAAAGATGATAAAAACAACTACACTATGATTAAATAATTATAAACACTAAGAATATTATTAAATGCTTAAACTCTACGATTATTTATCTAACTAACATTTATATCACAACACTTATTTATATAACTACATTTATTTATGTTAACAACTGTTTAACTGTTTATTTATATCACCGAGTTCATATCTGGTTACTGGTATATATGAGACTGAGCCTCCGCCTTCTCCCGGCCAATATTTATACAGCGCGTAACAGTCTAGAAGCCACTAGAAGCCTTCCAAGCGACAATGACCGGCACACAAAGGGACGAGGTCATGACGCAATTAAGAGTCCAGCCGCTGCGGCGCCAGGGATTGCGTCATCGTTCTCGTATATTCGTTCAGTGGTGGCGTTGTATACTATTCTCTCGGGGGCGCACGTCACATTGCCCCCTCCTTAAGACTGTTTCGTCCCGGAACAGTTCTTGATGACGAAATCTACATGCATTGCCCTTGGTACACTTTGAAGTCTTGAAGAAGTGACAGTCGATGGTCCGCTGGGGTTCTCCTTTCTGTCTGTTAGGGTTAATGCTGCAGACGAGAATTTCAATACCGGTATAGCGGAAGAGGATCTCTAACATGTTCCTAACCACTCTCCAATCCAAGCCATCTAATCCACAGCCTAACTTCGGTACTGCTAGTTTCAAAATGTCATTCTCTAGCAGATGATCCTTCAGGTCACACAGCGAGCTCCATAGATTGCGATATGACGGCTTTTGGTACGAGCGTGGTTTTGTGACCAGGTAGTAGATATACCGCTGCTGTTCTGCATTGTTATCCCTCAGTCGTAGCGTCTTCCCGACGGATGGATCTTGGTTGGCCAATTCTTGTAGTCGTCCAAATTTTGTCTTAAAGACTGACGCTATGCCGCGTGATATCTTTAAGTCTTCCGATACGCAGTGGCCGAGGGAATAATCTGAGGACACGGTGAACAGATCTCTATGTTCTTCCGTCGTCACGCCATACCGCGCCTTGTGACCAAAGGAATACTGTTCCATGAAGTCTTCAAAAGTCGGTTCCTGAGCTATGATCCGACGAACCGTTGCTCCATGCTGGTCTTCATTGTTGTCACCGGCGAACGGGGCTAGCCGATTAAAGTGTACTACTCTCGGCTTCCCGGTAGGTGTTTTTCTAATTCTGTATATCACGTCGTTTATTCTCTTAACGACCTCATAAGGACCTTCCCAATTTCTTTGTAGCTTTGGTGATAAACCTCGGCGCCTTTGAGGATTGTAAAGCCACACTAAATCCCCTGGTTGGTATCCACCTTTTTCTGCCTTGATGTCATACTGGTCCTTCATTCGGTCGCTGGCAGCTTGAGTGTTTATACGGACTTGTTCATGAATGTCGTTCATTCTTCTCCGTAAGTCCGTTACGTAATCTTCCCCGGCCAGATCTTCCCTAGGTTTACTGCCGAACACCAAGTCACATGGCAGGCGCAACTCACGCCCAAATAAGATGTTCGCAGGACTTTGCCCTGTGGTTTCATGCACGGATGAACGATAAGCCATTAAGAACAGATGAAGATGTCGGTCCCAGTCTCTTTGGTGGTTGGAGACTACCTTCGACAAATATCGGTTGATCGTTCTGTTCATGCGTTCAACCATGCCATCGGACTGCGGATGTAATGCAGTTGTCCTCGTTTTATTAATCCCTAATATCTTACAGATATTTTGGAAAATGGCAGACTCAAAATTTCTCCCCTGGTCGGAGTGAAGTTCACGTGGAACTCCGAATCGGCATATACACTCCTTGGCTAAGGTTTCGGCGACCGTAGTAGCTTCCTGGTTGGGTAATGGATAGGCCTCAACCCATTTGGTGAAGTAGTCCATGACAACCACGATGTATTTATTTCTGTCTTCGCTTTCTGGAAATGGTCCGGCCACGTCAATCGCAATGCGCTCAAATGGACTGCCAACGTTGTATTGACGCATTGGACTTTTCGTCGTCTATGAGGGCCGTTGCTTCCAGCGCAAACCACACATTTCTTCCACCAGTCTTTAACGTCTTTCTTGCACCTAACCCAGTAAAATCGCTGACGCAATCTTTCTAATGTTTTGTTGACTCCCAAATGGCCACCTCCAGATCCGTCATGGATCTCTTTTAACACGTCTGGTACTCTACTCTTAAAAATAACCAACTGAGTTCTCTTCTCAGTTCCATGGCATTCTCAACCACACGATTTAACAGGCCATCAATCACCATGGAGTCACATTGCGCCCAGTACGATTTTACAATCTGTGACTGCGGTGCAACGTCTTTCCATATTGGTTTGCTCTCGTCGCTTTCCATTCCAGTAATTTTTTTCAAAGTCGGGTCCTTACGTAGTCCATCGGGCTGCCAACTATCGCTGACTACTGTTATCCTGGAAATGGTGGAATGTTTTCCTTCCAGTCAACTACCATGATTGCCTCCCGTAGCATGGCCTTCTGGACAATGCGTCGGCATTACTTCCCTTCCTTTTCAAGTTCCTTTCTCTGTCTTGATTTTCTTCTTCCTTGTGGTGAGAGGTATGGCATCGTTGTCATCGTTACCTATCTCTAGTTTTCGTTTCCCACTCGAGCTGTCCATACGAATCGCCAAGGGCACGTCTTCCCCGCTGTCTTCAGGCCCCATTCCAAAGTCCTTAGATTGTAATCGCAGCTGCTCGTTGGAGAACTATTCATTTCCGGTTGGCTTTTCTCTACATCTGGAGTTTCTTCCTAGATTTCTTCTGTAATTCCTTGCTGAACACGCTCTATTTTTCTCTCGCGTTCTTTCTTTTTTTTTGCTTCCGTCTTCTTTCTGAAGACATCAACGGATTCTTCCATTACAATTTTTTTTAATTTCTTGCTGAGCATGCTCTCTTTCTCTCTCGCGATCTCTTTCTTTTTCGCTTCCGTCTTCTTTTATAACAGCGGAATTTCTTTCTTCTAGCAAACACTTCATTTATAATTCATCGCACTTTTTCATCCATGGCTTTGGTGTTTTCATTACCCTCAGCATAATTATTACGCACTCGCGACTGGTTACGTGAAACTTGTTTGGCAGCTTCACGATCTGATACATATGAGAGTGCATCAACCATAGTTTTTGGGCACCCTAATCGCAGTGCTTGCTGAGTATTGCTTTCTCGAGCTCCAGAGATGAGTGCCTAAGTGGTCAGGTACTCCAAATCGCTGTCAGGAGCCGTACGATGTGTGAGACGAACCGAACGAGTTACATCGGCCCCAAATTCTTGAAGACTTTTTCAGTTTTTCTAGATGTCTTCTCCCATCCTTGTTTCAATATTTGTTCCAGAAATCCAGAATTCTCCAATTTCCGTTCCAACATCTGCTCCGTATTTCCAGAATTCTCCTTCAATTTCCGCTCCAACATTTGCTCCATGATTCCAGAACTCTCCTCTACTCTTCCAGAATTCCCCTTCAATTCCTCTTCCGATTTCTTCTCCAGAATTTCATAATTCTCCTCTACTCTTCCAGAATTCGCCTCCAATTCCTCTTCCAATTTCTGCTCAAAAATTCCAGAACCTTCTTCGGCATTTCTAGAACTCTCATTCAATTCTTCTTCCAGTGCTCCGGAACTTACCTCCACTTTTCCAGAACTTTCATGCAATTCTCTTTCCAATGTTCTAGAATGTTCCCTTACTTCTTCTTCCAGTGCTTCGGAATTTTCCTCAACTTTTCCAGAACTTGTCTCCAATATCCGATCCAAACGCCCAGAACTTTCTTCCAATATTTGTTCTAATCTTTTAAGATTTTCTTCTACAAGTTTACAAACGTCGGATACATCATACGGAATTTCGAATAAGTAATCTTCAGGATTTTCACCAGCTTCGATTAAAGCTTGCCGCAGTTTTTCTTGAAGCTCTGTTTTCCCTCCTGTTGCATCCAAATCCAGTTCTTCCACTTCCGTCCTGAGATCACGTACTTTCAATTCACTTAATTTTAATAGTTTAGGCATTTTATTTATTTTTATTTACACTTCACAATCCCACTTCTGACGCCAATTGTAACGTTTTTATTTATATGGGTGAAGTGTAAAACATAGACAAATATTATTAACAAAAGAATACGTTTATTAAACGGTAAATAATTAAGGATGAAATATTAAAAGATGATAAAAACAACTACACTATGATTAAATAATTATAAACACTAAGAATATTATTAAATGCTTAAACTCTACGATTATTTATCTAACTAACATTTATATCACAACACTTATTTATATAACTACATTTATTTATGTTAACAACTGTTTAACTGTTTATTTATATCACCGAGTTCATATCTGGTTACTGGTATATATGAGACTGAGCCTCCGCCTTCTCCCGGCCAATATTTATACAGCGCGTAACAGTCTAGAAGCCACTAGAAGCCTTCCAAGCGACAATGACCGGCTCACAAAGGGACGAGGTCATGACGCAATTAAGAATCCAGCCGCTGCGGCGCCAGGGATTGCGTCATCGTTCTCGTATATTCGTTCAGTGGTGGCGTTGTATACTATTCTCTCGGGGGCGCACGTCACATTATTGATAAAGGCCGTCGCGCATTTGAGTGACGTGAAGCGAAGCACGGCAAAGAGTCATATTCAGTACCAACGCGCACTTCCGAGCAGTTTTCTATGAGAAATGGCCGCGTTTATTTCAGTTTTGTATTTCATGCATATAAATATGGACAGTTCGGACGAAGAAATTATGATTGTGGCATCATTGTATGAAGCCGAAATTCAAAAAGAGAAGGAAAGGCAGAGAATGTAGTTAATCCTACTAACAAAAAAATCTGATGTGGCCAGCACATAACCTCTCGCCGTATATTTTACCTGGCTGTATGCATAAAGCAAAGAATATTTTTATAAATACAAATAATATATTCATATAAATCTATGACGTATAAACTTCTTTATTATTCAATAATAGCATGTCTCAACATGAAGATATTTTACCATAAATTATGTTACAATAAATTACAAAGTAGAGTTTACCATATATAAATATTAGGCTGGTAACAGCAATTTTCAATTCGAACAACTTTGTTTACTTTCTCTTCATATTCTTCTAGTAAAAACATTAATTTTGGGCGGTCTAAAATGTATATATCTGGATTGTGCATCTATTCTTACATATCTTCTTTTACATTTTATTTTTTCATACTTGTTATATCTAAATAACACTAATTCCCTTTAATAAAGTGACGGATAGATTGCACTCCGATTATTCTTATATCAATGTGTAATTTTGTCAATATTTACAACTTACTTGAGAAGAATTTGATAGCTTTTTTGCAATTCAAAGTTACTCTAGTCTATAGTACTGGTGTACATTGTCCCATAATGTTTGAAACAAATTTAAGTCCTTCAACCTAGACTTGTCATCTCCATAATAGTCACAGATCAAGAATTAAGGGATTCTCCAAATACATTTTTCTTTCATTACTCATTATTTCTGACACTGACATTTATCTGTCAGTTACAAATAATTTAAATTTGCAACTATTTTTCATGGCATCCTTTCGGTTGTAAAATTAATTACAACATTATTTTATATATTATATTCCTTTTATCTCTAAATCTATAAAATATGTATAAAAATATTTAAATGTATCAGAAAGAGAATTTATTTTTCTTTAATATTATCAAGAAAAATTTTCAAAAAATAATATTTAGAAGATTTTTTTTCAAGAATCTTCTACTTCCGGTTGTCCAATTGTTACCAAAACCTTTTCAGATCTTCCCATGAATGTCCGATTGGGAAATACGTTGTTAAACAAATTTTAAGTCTTATAGTTTTTGAGTAACCGTCCTTCCAACATCCCACACACACACATCCACACACACACACACACACACACACACACACACACACACACACACACACACACAGACATCATCGTAAAAATGTTAAAATCGGATTGTAGGGACCTTAAAACGTGCTTATTCAATAAAATCTGGATATGCGATTTTTAGCATGAATCCAATACCTCTCTTAGCGAGAGGTAAAAAGAAAAGCAGGGGGCCAGTACGAAACCATATTTTAGTGGAATATGAAAAGTTCTTGGAACTATCAGAAATTTAATTAAGATTGAAACAAGATGTGCAATTTTGTTCTAAATCGGCTATTTCCGATGCGTCTTGCGCGTATTCGTTTTGATTTACATTACTGTGCTATCGCATATTTTAGCTCAGAGTAGAGCACTGCTCTGCTCTTCGCTGCTCCAAAGTACGCGTATACACATTATAATATACTGAATGAAAAAAACTGCTTTTCGCTGCGCTTTTCTTCGTTTCGCTCAAGTGCGCGACGGCCTTAAGACCGATATTTTCTTGCGATACACGCTGCTCTATCTATCAGAATTACTTAATTTTAACCGATTCATCAACTTACCTACTTCATCTTATGCCCCTTTCTCCTTTTGTGTAGAAAAAAATCTGTTGTGACTAGGACAAAACATCTCGCCACTTCCGTTTTTGGTTACATAAGTATAGGGCGCGAGCAGTCATGTAACATTTTAGGCCTTGACAGGCAGATATGGGGGCCAGTGTCAGAATGACAATTAGTAATTATGTACATAGATGTCAAATGTCAGAATTTTTCATTAAAATTTTCAAGATTTTCTAAATTCACGTTGTTAATTTGTCACCAGGAGTGTGGAATTTACTTGTTATCATTCTGACACGGGCCCCCATATATGCTTATCAAGGCCAACTAAGTCACATGACTGCTCGCGCCCTATTGTATTTAACATTTCTTGTATACCTACACTCTACACTAAAAATTATACTTACATTTATTCTTTATATTTAGACTTTTTAATTTTAAATTAATTCTATAAAGAAATTTTGTTCTCTTCTAATTTTTCTAAATGTTTCCAATTCATTATCGGGATTGACAGTATGATTGAAGGGTATATTTAATATACCTATAATTTTAAATATTTAACTATTAATACAATAAGAAATAATATAATGTATGTACTTCCCAGAAAAAATCTTCAGTAATGTCTCTGGATTTTTTAAACTGACATTTATTACAACAGATTTTTATATACCTTATATTTGTTTATTTCTAAATCTATAAAAGATATAATAAAAAAATTATATGTATCAGATAGAGAATTTACTCTTCTTTAAAAAGCAGGAACAAAAAAATTAAAAAAATAATATTTAGAAGAATTTTTAAGAATCTGCTACTTTAGGTTGTCCTATTATTACCAATACCTTTTCAGTTCTTTCCAATAATGTCCGATTGAGAAATACGTAGTTACAAATATTAAGTATTATAGTTTCTGAGAAATCGTCCTTTCAACCGACTCACACAGATACACACACATACATCATCGTAAAAATATTAAAATCGGATTGTAGGGATCTTAAATCGTACTTAATCATTAAAATCTGGATATGCCATTTTTTGCATGAATCCAATACCTCTCTTAGCGAGAGATAAAAAGCGTGAAAAAAGTGCAATATTTTAATGCACACATGTGAAAAACTGAAACTCTATAGTACTTTTTTATTGCATATGTAAAAATATTTCTTTGTAACTAGAGTGAAAGTGTCTTATTTCACTCATATGATTTGACGGTATTTGTGAAATAAAAATAACTATTAAGTATAGCATTTAATTTTCTATATAAGACAAACTTAAAATTTGATATTTTTTTCATATTTCCGTGTTACTGTGATAAAAGTTAAGCAGGTATATTTTAAATTTGTTTCATAATATTAAATTTTGTAAAATTTATTAGGATTTCGGAAGTATCTACAATAATTAGTTTACCTATTTGAGAAGCGTTTATGTACAACTGCATAAATCCATCAAGGAAAATTCTTAGAAAAATGATGAAATGTTATATCGCCAATGTCTGAATATTATATGTTAGGATTTTAATTATGAACCACAAATATTTAATCAATATGGAGTAATAAGCAATAAATATTTGGATTTATATTATTTTGCTTAAATTATTGCTGGAGTTTTTACGCTATACATGATTTTTTTAATAAAATTCAATTTATTAAATATTTTCATTCATTAATTACCTTTACTAATTTGTTAATAAGTGCGTACGCGGTTTTTCTTACGGTTTTTGGATTATTCTTCATTGGTTAATCCCTAGCTTTTGGACATGCTGCAATCATATAACAAAGTTAGAAACTTATTCATGTCATTATTATACAGTAATCAAATAAGGTATAATTGAAATTTAATCACACATAGTAAATAATGTAAAAGTTAATGGATTTAACTCATTTTGCTCGAACTGCTCCACTTTACATACATTGTATACAAGGAAAATGCCAACTTTGCTTAATTTTTATTTACTATATGGATATGTCTCTCTGCAAAACCCTATTCTGCAGCAAACATTATTTTTTTTAAGTAGAGTTATCAACTTAAACGCTCCTCATTTTACGGTAGCTTTATTGAATTATCTCTAAATTATATTTTTTAGATCTTATTACTGTATAATGTAATTTCTAATTGTTTACAAACTGCGCTATTATATGTACTTCAAAGGTAATCTTATATAAAATACTTATTTACAAGAATTTTATGGAACAAAATTGTACTAATTGTAAACACAAAAATGTAAAATGTTTAAGTAAAGTAAATATTGAGTCTTACTTATGCACACAAGTTAATTGACAAATGAGGATTTATATGGATCTATTGCGCTCTATAAAATCCCAAGTGAAATTAGACCAAGGGAGGTCGGTCAAATACGCATCTTAACAAAGTGTACTCGTGTAATTGTGATTAATATTAATTTTCATAATTTATACATTGTAACCATTTAATAAATAATATTACTTATTAAATGATTGTAACCTTCTAATGTGTAAGTTTAAGAATTTAAATTTCCGCATGGTAAATCATTTTAATTTTAAGAAAAATAAATTAATTTTGTTGTCTTTATTTCTAATCATCACATTAGATTTGTTTGATAATCCGTGATTTATATTATCATTTGAATTTGATTATGTTTAAATCCAAATTAATTCAGTTCACTAGAACTCAAACCTGACAAAAGATATAACACAGTTCACATAAATGTTCACAGAATAAATAAATAAAATCCGCGTTTAAAAAGTTTGATGATGTAAATAAATTACAATACTAAAGAATAAACAAATTTAGCAGAACTACACAAATAATGAAATGATTTTAATTTATTGGCTTAGCAAAGGTAAACAATGTGCTTGTAATCCTCTAAATAAACGTTTTTCGCCGAATCCAATTGATTACTTACACAAAAATGAATTTAATGGATATAAATAAAAATACGGTCTCCATTAATTAAATTCTAAATGCATAGTTCATTTATTCCAATTAAGGGACGGAATAATTTCATAAATTAATATTTTCTTAAATAAAATTGCTTGTAAATGGAAAATGCAAAATTACCGGCTTAATATTAATCATTTTTCTAATTAAAATAAATTCGTTCGTCATAATCCTTTGTTTGTTCATAGTTAGTCTGTAAACAAAAGATATTTTGCAACAGTGTTCTTACAATATCGTCAACCTTTTTATAAAACATATGTAAGACAATAGCTTGGTAAACAATATTCTAAGAAATTATTAAGATTAATTTTGGTTTAAGAGAACAAAACTGCGTAATTCTGGAAATTTCTGTTTCGTAATTCATCACACAAATACTCAAGGTATTCCAATTCAACGCGGTTTGAATGAATGATAATAGACCTTCAAAATATTTCAATTTAATAGGATAGATTTCGTCGAAGATGTCACTTTTGGAAAATTCTACAAAATAAATATTTGACAGACTGCTGCAGTATTTAGCATTCTCCTTTTTACCTCCCGCTACCCCTGATAAGGGAGGTATAGGGATCGTGCTAAAAATCGAATATCGAGATTTTGGTAAATGACCACGTTTTAAGGTCCCTAGAATCCATTTTTAACATTTTCACGATGATGTCTGTGTGTATATGTGTATGTATGTATGTATGTATGTATGTGTGTGTGTGTGGATCCTCTTTACGCTCTAACTCAAATACTGTCATTCAGAAAGTTTTGAAACCATGTATTTCTACCTTATTGTAATATGGAAAGACGCCATTAGATTTTGGCGGCAATCGGATAACCGGAAATAGCAGTTTACTTGAAGCTCAAGATAGTTTTTCTTCAAAAAATACCTTTAAATATAAGTTTTTCGCAATTTGTTATTATAAAAATTAAAGATTATCCCATTTTCTACACGTATGCTTTAATACTTTTTCTATATATTTTACGGATAAATTTATAAGGTAATATAAAAATTATATCTCAAAACTTATGCTTTAAACATATCTCGGTGGTTACATAGTTCAGCTCAAATGTATATAACTGACAGATAAATGTCACAGTCAAAAAAATAATCATTTCAAATTAATAATAGTAACGTATTAAAAGGATAATTGTAAATAGAACAATAGTTTTATGGAAAGGAACTTAAAATACATAATTTCTAGCATTAGTAAATATGGAGGTCTGTTTTTAAATAAAGAAACAAATAAATATATTATCACGGTATATTATCCATTGCTGGGTGTGCAAGTCTGATTTGTACACACATTTCGGTAATGATGATGACATTTGTATTTTGCGAGCGTTTATCACAAGGGTTAATTTTATGCCATTTAAAATTTGAATTATTTGGTGTTGATCGGGATCGAATCGGATTCCCCAGATTCGCGACCACACATCAGGCAAGCGGCAACGAGACCCCATAGGTAAATGGCGGGAGGTATTGTGTTGGTCACATCAGATTTTTTAGATAAATTTTAAAACTGATATTAATGTTAGGAAAGTGCTCCGAGTAGATGTACAAATTATCTTGCGCCTTATTGGTCCAATGGGTAATTATCAGGCTAGCACAGATTCCTAAAATCTGTTGTGGCCAGCACAATGCCTCTCGCCACTTCCGTTTTTGGTTACATAAGTATAGGTCGCGAACAGTCATGTGACATTGTTGATCTTGACAAGCAGATATGGGGGCCCGTGTCAGAATGATAATTAGTAATTATGTACAAAGATGTCAAATGACAGAATTTTTCATTAAAAATGTCAAGATTTTCATGGACCTCGCTTGGATTTGAACCCAGGGCCTTCCTATATCCAATAGGATATCAATCACAAATAATTATCACCTATAAATAATTTAGTGTTTAGGTAACCTCTTGGCTATTAATTTACAAAGCACCATAACCATATTATTCAGTAAATGAAAGAGTGAAAGATATTTTTTAAAGATCTGTATGTCAAAAACTATTACTTTTACGACCTCGATAAAATAGGACAAAAGTTACCATATTACTATTAGGGGTGATTTTTGTTATGCTTTTGTTTATCCAAATAATACACACATGAAAAACTGATTTTGGTCAATTTTTTCTGTTTACAATGCCTTGTAAACCACATAATAAACAAAATAAACTTCTATTCTTTTGTCACTGGCACTGCTCCATTCTTCCCAACGTAGGTCTGATCCATTTTGAAGGATGGTTTTAAATAGAGCCTCATGTGCTTATTATTTTTTCTGTAACATTTGAACACCTAGATATAAACCTGTACTTTGGTTTTTTTTTTTCGGCACCTAATGATGAGCATCTAATGGTCGAAACCGATAGTACCTACTATAAAATTTAATAAAATTAAAACGTGTTGGAAGACTTATCTTTCAATTACCTTATACACATATTATTCTATTTTAATAAACTTTACCTAATTTATAGAATACAATCCGATAGTAAATCCAATTGCAGTATATCTCTTGTCACATGAGCTTGAATTTCTGTCGCATTTTATACATAAGTTACTAAACGTATGACGTATGTACACAATAATTATAATAAATTTTAAAGCTTAAAGACGTTAACAAAACAGTAAAAGATACGACCAATAAAATATAAAAACCTGAAAAAAATGGGTAGTACTATTGCGCAGATACAGTACAATATAATCCACTACATTTTATTAGCGTGACCTCTGAAATGTTTATATATTTCATTAGTAGATTTTTAAGGCGAGATGAAAAAATATTATTAAATATAAATAAAATTTTAAAATTAAAGGCTTATTTTTTATGCTGCAGTAACTATTTAATAATTTGTGAAATACGGAACTTTTCTCGGTTATATTTAGCAAATTTTCTTTAAGTTGATAGTAATAACCATGATTAAGTAGGTACCAATGCAAGGTAAAAGAAAATTCATACAATCAACAATGGATAAAAAACCACGTTGATAAGTATATAGTTTATGGAATTGGAAATTTTAAATTTAGTCGTATTCATTGTTATTAAAAAGTTAAATTATTTTTAATTAAATTATTATAACAGATGGAGCTGCTGTTTATGGAAATGAATGTAAATGAAAATGTTCTGCTCTATAAAGATTCGAATAAAAATAGAAATTTTATATTGTTAACACATATATCGCCGCTATATGCAGTTACAAACATATAGGTAATGGTAATATGTTACCACCTACATATGTATGTTAATATATGAAGCAGGTATGTGTTCAGTAAACATATTCAACACCTCCAAATATGTGTTTGTGTGTCAATGTACTAACCTGTTACTTGTCGTACGAGTACGAGTAGTCCAATTTGTAGTTTGTGTTAATATGCTAGTCATGAGTAATAATTTCTTTATACCAGCATCATAGGTACATATATAATTTAAGTTTTGCGTGAGATTTGACTAAATATAATGAATTTTTATTATTTATCACATATAAAATTGCTACAAATTTTAATTGATAATTTATAAGTAGTAATTTTTATTAATTTATTTAATTGCGACGAATTGGTCATTTAAATCCTGAAACTTTATTTATACAGGAATTAATTGTATAAACGTAGAGATGCATGGTTTAAGTAGGTACATATGATAATACAAACTGTTATGTGACTGTATAGTTAAACTATTATACATATAATAGTATTATATACTTCTTTGTCCTTGAAGAAGTTAATGATGTTAGTAGTACGTTCCTTGTTCGATAGTGCGTCTGTGATGATCCTGGGGATGTGGTGTTGGGTTTTGGATCAGTTGTATTCGGGGCAGTCTTTGATTGTTTTACTGTTTGGTTGATGTTACACGTGTCGCATTATTTTGGGTTTGTTTTCATAAATATATGGCTGTGTGTTAACTTGGTGTGTCTTATTCTTAGCCTGGATATTATAACTAGCTCTTTCTGTGTACAGCAGATCCTCAAAGGTTTTATCTCATGTTTTGAGTTTATTATTGGTGTCCGGAGCCAGTAATTTGCCATAGTGATGTTTGAT